>CM066985.1:800000-3200000 GCA_033977485.1 Hydrangea macrophylla
GGACTTGATTTGAATTTTTGGAGGGAAAGTAAATATCCTTGAACCGCCTTAATCGCGGCACACGCGGTTTTTAGAGGCAGTCCATGACTGCCGCGCGGCACTCACGGAGTGCCGGTGCGGCACTCGGCGAGTGCCGCGCGGCAATTGACTGACTGCCGCGCACGAAAAAATGAGTGCCGCGTTTGAGCGGCAGTGGCTTAAACCGCCGGGTTTCAAAACATTTTTCTCATTCTCTCACTCTCTTCATCTCGAAATCTCTCTGGAGAAAATTTTCTCTTTTTCTTTCCTCACTCCTATATTGATCTACAACATTCACAGGTTAGTTCTGCTAGATCAGAGTTTGATTAAACCTGTTTATTTCATTGTTTTTTTCGAATTTTCATTAATCTAACGCGCGGATTTTCTCTTTTTCTTTGACAGATTATGGCGAGTGGTTCAGGGCGTAAGAAGAAGGCCAGATACACTGCTACTCATCACCCGGACGCTACACTCCTACTGAGGGACCCCAATGAGCATTTGTCGGCCCGCGCGTTCAAGCGCGAGGTAAACGCTCCCCTTTTATTTATTTTTCGTATTTCTTTCCCGCATTTCCTTCTTTTTATGAATGTAACGTAGGACCGCTACAATTCTTTAGATACCCTGTCCCGAATGTCGTGCTCGTGGCGCCCCTGAGCGTCTCGAATACTTTATTCCATGCCTTTGTAAAGGAATCCAAATTTTAATTCTTATTTCTCGTGAACTTCGAAAATTCTTTTATAAAAAAATAAATAAATAGAAAATAAAATAAGAAAAATGAACGTTATGCTTGAATTTTCCGAACATTTATCCTTTATTTATTGTTTATTCACTGTTGTTGCTTTCTTCTTTGTCCACCCCCTAACAACAAACATTTTTATTCTTTCTTGCAGCTACAGCCGAAGGTCCTGAAAGGGCATGGCAGCCTTGCTCATGGCCACGAGTGGTATACGGAGCTGATTGAGACCGTACGGGGGCTTATTGACGCAGCAGGGTTTGGAGACTTCGTCAAACTCTTGACGAAGAGCTCCAACGACCTACAGTAGATGCACGCGTTGGCTGAGCGGTGGTGGGATACCACGAGTACTTTTCACTTTTCATTTGGCGAGATGACGTTGACACCATTGGACTTCTCCATGATCACAGGGATCGCCTTTGGCTGAGAGCCTCTTAGGTACTTGACAGACCAGGAGTGGGACCAGATGGAGCCGTTGTTAGGGGTGGTTTCAGAGGAGGCCTTGGTCACGGCCCGGTGGTTTATGGATACCTTCCGGGGGAAACCCGGCTTTACCGACGAGCAGATGGCCCGAGGCTTCTTGATGTACATGCTGGGGTGCTCCTTGTTGAGCACCAAGGGTGACCGGATTTCTGCTCCCTTGGTGGCATCCCTGGAGCGTCTAGACCGGGTCGCTGAGTTTGATTGGGCTTGTGCAGGGTTATCTATCCTGTACAGGCATATGAGTGCCATCTCCCGGGACAGGTCGGCTGCTACCAGCGGGTATTGGAGAGCGTGGGAGGTTTATTTTCACGTTTCATTGCCCTTTTTATGGTTTCAAAATTTTATTCAATTTTGAGAAACTAACCACCTCATTTTATTATTGCAGATCTGGTCCCACGAGTACTTTCGCATGATGTCTCCAGTGACACGCGATGCTGACGCCCTCGCCATGCCTCAGGGGCTGAAATGGGCGAAGGACAGGGTTGGGCGGAAGACCGGAGCTCACGACTTTGTTTCGTTCAGGAACTTCCTGACGAACCTACGGGAGGAGCATGTACACTGGCAGCCGTGGCTCAGGGTGCTGCCCGAGGCTAGTGTGGGGATTCGAGAGTCGGCCGGGTATGACCCGACGAGGTGACTTCTATGTGGGCCAGAGGGCCAGGCGTGGTATCTAGGAGAGAGGGTGACCAGGCAGTCACTAGCGGCCCCCAGATTCTTTGTACCATTCCCTCCTCCCTACTCTATGAGGGCCACGGATACACTTCAGGGCAGCGAGTTCACGGCTGCTCGAGCCGGCTTCGGTATCCACGGCTTCTTGGACAATCCTGACAGATATGCGGCCTTCCGTGCTGCCAAGCTGATGCCGGACTTCCCCCTGTTGGAAGTGACTCGGGTGAGTAAATGATTCCTTTATTATCTCTATGAGTTCTCCTTTTATTCCTTTTTCATGTTTTATTACCTTTGTTCGCAGCCTGTTCCTGCCGCGGTTCGACCTCCTGCCTTGCCCGAGTGGGACTGGACCATGTCGACCGTCTCATTTGGTGAGCCCCACGTGACGACGATCCCCCGGCTATCACGGGGCGCCCCCACTATTCCTATCCATTATGACGTCGTCCCGCGTGCCTACGCGGAGGAGGGTTTGACGTATGCTCATAGCGTGCGACAGTGGGTTCTCGGGCACGAGTGGATGGTAAGAGACTCCTCTCCACCTTTCACTTTCATTTTCACTTTGACGGTGATTTTGGTTGTCCCCCTTCTTATTAATCTTTTATTCTCGGGACTTGCTTTTCAGGCTGAGGGAGCTCGGGCGACTGCTGCGACCCAGCTGAGGGCCCAAGTATGATCTTTTATTCCTTTTATTCTCAGTATTTTATCCGTTATTTCAACATTGCCCGGACTTATTTTTCTCATTTCAGGCGGAGGAGATCAGAGTCCTATCTCAGCAGGTGGGTCAGCTCCAGCAGCGGCTTCAGCAGTTTGGCATCTCTCTCAGCGATGCCGCCGGAGGTAGCGGTGTTGGGCGTGGCAGCGGGCGTGGAGAGAGTGGTGGAGGCAGCGGGACCGAGTCAGAGGATGAGCCTCTTAGTCGCACGACTCGTCAGACTCGCGGCAGGGGTCGGGGTCGGAGCTGATCCTGCTTTTATCATTTTTTGTTTCTTTTGAGAGGATTTTTATTTTGGTGGATGACTGTATATATACACATATGCTTTATTTTGATAGCTGCTCCCTGATAGTTGGTAGGATAGGCTTTCCTAATACTTTTATTATTACATTATTGCTTTTCACCGTATGTGTGACCATAGCTTGGTCCAATTCTTGCCGTATGTGGGATCATGGCTTGATCCCGTCTTTATTTTATCTTTGAATGCTCTTGCTTCTTTTATCTTTTGGAAAATAAATGAAATGAATGAATGAATGAATGAATGTATTTGTACATGCTGCATGATGCACACGTTTTTATTGCTTCTCAATTAGTTTTCTGTTTGCAGGTGGGCTGATCGTGTTACAAATAGATCCTGGCCAATGAAAAACTCAGAACGGGCTGATCGTGCTTCTCAATTATTACATTATTGCTTTAATCAAATTTATTATTCTAAGCATGCCCTCAACTAATACATATATACATATACATCACAGAAGCATGTCCAAAGGGTGTAAAATTGCAATTGACAAAATATCATTCAAAAGCCACATAATCCAGGTAGCAAGCGATATGATATGCAATAGAGAACAAGTGAACTTACCCGGGATCCAGCACCGATAGTAAACGTGCAATGCATGCGAACAAAAGAAAATCCTAAAAAGAGTCTCTAATCACATATACACATAAGGCAAAACCTAATTCTAAGGTGTCGCGCATTAAGTCAAAAAATCAATAAAATCAAGAAATTAAGATAAACTAAAGAGGAGTCCTAGAAATCATACCTTAATAGCGCTACAAAACAAAGGGTTAGTCCACATGCTTCACATAATAATAATATGATATCAAACAATCAATCCTAATTCTCTAGCTTATACCTAGCAATCAATGAAATCCAACTTTATCCAATTACTAATTCTAATTATAAGCATTAATGTACATGAATGAATGGATGTGAACAAGAATAAGACATGGATTTATTCACTAATTTGGGTCACCTAGCCTCTGTATTTAAGCTAAGTTACCATTATTCAAAGTATGATTTGGGTCCTAAGGCATTAAGAGACCATTTGAGTTGAAATAAGTAAGATTAGACAAAAATAGTAGCAGTTTTTATGAATTACAGAGAGCAGACCAGATGTTCAAAAATAGAAATAAAATACTTCCAACGGTTGGATCTGAATGATATTTGGGTATGTTATGCCTCTGTGAGTCTAGTTTCTAACCCAGAAAGAAAATCAAGGTTTGCACAGTTAGATCTCCGGGAATGTAGAAAACACTAGGCATCACTCAGCACTTTACAACTCTCTGTCCAGAGATCTTGTATGATTTTTTAAAAATAGCAAACAAGTCCGAATTGCTTCATTCTTTTTAGGGAACCTTCATAACACATTAAGGTTATTATAAACAAATATTAGAGGTCATGAAAACTTGGTTAGATCTCTGATCTATCAATTTTAAAATCGGTTTGCTGTTCTGAAACTATTCTGAAATTCTGGACAGATTGTTGTTGTCTCACAAAACCCATGATCAAACCCCTCTAAACATAAAACCACCTCAAAACAAAAATTGCAGTGGTAGAATGATGTGTTATTGACACTTTTCCGTTGGTTTCACTTGATTTCAACGGTTAGATTTCGAACTAAAAACTTTGATCAAAAACAGTTCATGAACTCACTGTTTTTATTTTGCTAGTTCAACTTTGTTGGTTAACCTCAACTATTGAAAACATGAAGTTGAGATTAAACCAAACTACTTTTCTTACCATTTGATGGTCCTTGAAGACTAAAAGTCACTTCATGCTTATGGATTTTGATGAAGTATGAAGTGAACTTCTCAAAATTCCAAACAATGAACTCAAAACTTTATAGACCAAAGCTTGAATTCAATTTAGTACTCCTACCATTTGATGGTCATGGGAGACAAAGACATGGCTAATACTCCTAAGTTTCAAAAAGAATAAGGGAAAGACTTCATTAAATACCAAGTTTAGAAGATCCAAGTCATGGGCATGGACTTGGATTCAACTATGTAAAACAAAGTGATGATCAAATCTTGTCTCTCATGTAGAGTATGAGCTTTACATGAGGTTCAAAGGATCATACTCAAGAGAATCAAGAGAGATATTGAAAATCTCCAAGACTCTCAAGAGAAGAACATATACAAGAAATTGAAGGGAGAATTAGAAATAGAAACTCCTAGGCTTTCTTGACAAACAAAGATAACAAGAGATTTTAGTCCAAAAAGAAAAAGGAGTAAACAAACAATCTAAGGCAATAGGGGATCACCTCCAAATTATCCTCAAAGTATTCTTTGAAGATCTTCCAAACTCTTCTTCTTAATTCTCTAAACTCTCTACTCTTTTCTCTCTAAAAAATGTGTTGATGTAGTGGTTATGGATGTTCTATCTAGTCTCCCTTTGTTGTATATCTCTCATTCTCTCTTATAGGCAAAATTATCAGGTATTTTTGGTGAATTTCGGAGCAAAAAATAGGTGTAATTCTCTCATTTGTTGGTACAATGTGTACTTTCTAAAATTATGCAGACTGCTGTCCAGCGCTGCAGTCCAGAAACTGTCGCGGCAGTCCGCGAATGCCGCCACGGCAGTTGCTAACTGCCGTTGCGGCACTACGCGACTGCCGCGCGGCATTCATCCAATGCCACGGCAAATTAATGGATTGTCGCATTTTTGTCAGTCTTACTTTATCAGTTTTTGTTCTTATTCGCATACGCATACGTATTGCTTAGGAATACAGACTTTAAAAGTGAACGGCAGTCAAAAATTTATGGCGGCACTTGGTTAATGCCGGCCCGGCACTCTGTGACTGCCGTGTGGCACTCAGTGAGTGCCGCGACAGTCCGCCGTGTGCCGCTTTTAGCTAAAATTCCCCCTTTTAGATTTTTCTTTTTTCAAAACAAATGATTCTTGAGGATATTTTCCGAAAATTGTGTTTTATACCTGAATTCTCCTAAATACCTTGTATTTTCTCTTTTCTGTGAAATTTTACCGCATTTTAGAGAACTTTTTTGAAGAGCTTGGAATACTTCGAATCTTCCGGTCCTTGTTATCATCGGATACAGAGGTGACGCTCTCCTAAATTCGGCGGTCAGTCAAAATTGGGGTGTCTACACCTGTAGGGTTTGACATAATCAAAACTTATATGCTTCCTCAAGGGGATATCATCAATCCCAAAATTGAGACATGGATTCCATCATTAATTAATATACTCCACACAATTAATATTGCCACCAAATCCAATGAGATATTGACCCATTTAAGGATCTCACCCTTTTAGGGATCAAAGTGTAAATATCAAATGTACGTGTCTACAAACTAACTTAGGATTTAGAGCATAAGCACTCATAATAGCCATGAGGTATTAATTATCTTATAAGTCAGTATAAAGATAATTACCCCAAGTCAGTCCTGTTTAATACACAAAGTGTACCAGCATAGTGAGTTGAAATTATACCGTTTTCCGTAGTCAAGACAAACCTACTACAACACCATGCTGCAATCCTGACGATGGTGTGTCCAATCCCATCTAAGACTGTAAACCAAAATCTTACATTCTATAATATCTGATGGCCTGATCTTCCGTGTGTAAGCCGAACTCTACACACCAAACCACCTACTATATAGAATGAGAGACACACATGCATAATATTAAATAAATAATATAATACAAACATTGCCCACACAGATTCTAAAAAAAATGTATTAACTGATTTTATTAAATGAATAACAAATCAACTAAATAAAGCATGGCTTTTAGTATATATCCCTAACAATCTCCCACTTAGACTCAAAGCCATGATGCGACACACCTCACTCCTATCCCATCTACATAACTGTCAAAAGTCTTGGCTAGTAAGCTCTTGGTGAAAGGATCTGCCGGGTTATTTGCTGATGCTATCTTGGTCACTTCAACATCACCTCTTTGCACGATCTCTCGTATCAGGTGATACTTACGCTCAATGTGTTTTCCCTTCTTATGGTCCCTTGGTTCCTTTGAGTTAGCAACCGCTCCGCTATTATCGGAATAAAGGGTAATAGCCGATTGTACTGCAGGTACTACTCATAGATCCATAAGGAAGTTTCTGAGCCAAAGGGCCTCCTTAGCGGCTTCCGAAGCAGTCACATACTCGGCTTCCATGGTGGAATCAGCAATACATGACTGCTTGGTACTCCTCCAAGTAATGGCTCCACCTCCTAGGGTAAACACATATCTTGAGGTAGACTTTCTGGAATCCCGATCTGACATGAAATCAGAATCTGTGTACCCAATGGGTACAAGACTGTCTGCTTAGTAAACTAACATATAGTCTCGAGTCCTGTTCAGGTACTTGAGAGTATTTTTCACAGCAGTCCAATGTTCTTGCCCTGGATTAGACTGATATCCACTAACCATGCCAACAGCAAAGCAGATGTCAGGTCTAGTACATAGCATAGCATACATTAGGCTTCCTACTGCCGAGGCATAAGGAACTGCCTTCATCTTCTCTATCTCATCAGGTGTCTTAGGACACTGATCCTTAGATAGAGTAATTCCGTATCTGAAGGGAAGGAATCCCTTCTTGGAATCTTGCATGCTAAACCTTGCAAGAATATTGTCACTAAAAGTGCCTTGTGACAAGCCCAACATCCTATTCTTGCGATCTCGCATAAGCTTGATCCCTAGGATGTGACCGGCTTCTCCCAAGTCCTTTATATCGAATTGACTGGACAACCATACCCTTATAGAAGATAATACCCCACATCGCTTCTGATTAGCAAGATATCATCCACATATAGTACTAAGAACACCACCGCTCTTCCATCATGTTTCTTGTACACACAATATTCATCCGTACATTGATTAAAACCAAAAGACTTGATTGCTTGATCAAAGTGGATATTCCAAGACCTAGATGCCTGCTTAAGTCCATAAATGGACTTCTTAAGCTTGCACAACTTGTGTTCTTGGCCCTTTGCAATGAACCCGTCTGGTTGCATCATATAGATGCACTCATCAAGATTCCCATTTAGAAATACTGTCTTGACATCCATTTGCCAAATTTCATAATCGAAATGTGCAGCAATGGATAAGAGAATCCGGATAGACTTTAGCATGGCCACCGGCGAAAAGGTTTCCTCATAATCGATTCTCTCTTTTTGAGTGGACCCTTTCGCAACAAGCCTTGCTTTAAAGGTTTCCACCTTACCGTCTGCTCCTCTTTTCTTCTTATAGATCCACTTACATCCAATGGGTTTTATTTCATTGGATGGTTCTACATGATCCCAGACTTGATTGGGGTATATAGACTCCATTTCAGATTTCATAGCCTTTTGCCAAAGATCTGCATCTTTATCTTGGAGTGCTTCATTGTAGTTACAGGGGTCGGTACCTTGTTCATCAGGGACCCGGTCATAAGACTCTCCCAAGAACATATACCGGTTAGGTTGAATGATAAGCCTCCCACTACGACGAGGCACAACCCGTGTATGTGTATCACTGATATTTCATTGTGAAGATTCTGAACTTAATACACCATTATCTACACGTTGTACTAATTCAGGAACCTGAGTGTTAATGGTTGGTTCAGGATCTACACGAGTTTTGATAATCCTCCCACTACGACGTGGTAATGGAATATCGATAACTCTTTCTTGTGGTGTTTTTTCTCGTACCGTTGGTATCGAAGAAGTATGTCTCGGTGTCTCTTCTCTCATTTCCTCTAGAACAATACAGCTTTTGGACTTGTGGTCAATAACATAGTCCTCTTCTAAGAATGTGGCATTGGTGCTAACAATAACCTTCTGATCCTTAGGACTATAAAACAGACCACCTTTAGTTCCTCTTGGATACCCAACAAAGAAACATACTTCTGTTCTTGATTCCAACTTTTCTGCGTTCCCTTTTAGCACATGTGCTGGACTATCCCAGATCCGAACATGTCGCAGACTAGGCTTTCGCCCAATCCACAATTCCGTGGGAGTAGTAGGTACTGACTTAGATGGTACCAAGTTTAGAATGTATGCAGCCGTCTCTAATGCGTGTCCCCAAAAGGAAATTGGTAAATCCGTGTAACTCATCATAGATCTTACCATATCCATGAGTGTCCTGTTCCTTCTTTCTGCTACACCGTTCTGCTGAGGCATACGTGGTGCAGATAATTGGGATGTAATCCCTTGCTCCAATAAGTATTCCCTAAACTCTCCCAAGAGGTACTCTCCACCACGATCAGATCGTAGTGTCTTGATACATTTACCTAGACGCTTCTCCGTTTCAGCCTTGAAGTCTTTGAATTTCTCAAAGCATTCAGACTTACGCCGCATCAAATAAATGTAGCCATACCTTGAGTAATCATCGATGAAAGTGATAAAGTACTCAAATCCCCCTCTTGCTTGGACAGTCATAGGACCACACAAATCAGAGTGAACCAGTTCCAACGGCTCTTTTGCTCTATAGCCCTTGGTCGAGAATGGCCTCTTGGTCATTTTACCTTCCAAGCAGGATTCACAAACTGGAAGTGCCTCCACTTCCAATGAGCCAAATGGCCCATTTTGAACCAGTCTTTGAATCCTTTTCAAATTAATATGACCAAGGCGTAAGTGCCAAAGATGCGTTTGGTTCATCCTCGAAGGTTCTTTTCTCCTAAATGGCAAACTATTTGTGTTATTCAATTCATTATGTTGCAGTATAGGAGAGATAGTATTTATAATATAAAGATCATCCACCAATTGACCAGAACAAATAAAACGTTTATTTTCTTTAATAACTACTACTTTATTAAAATGAACTGAATATCCATTCTTTACTAAACTATAAACTGAAACTAAATTCCTTCTAATAGAAGGTACATAAAAGCAATTTCTTAATATTAAAATCCTATCTCTACCAAAACTAAGATGTAGATCTCCTACTGCAACTGTTGCTACTCTCGTAGCATTTCCCATATATAGATAAATCTCTCCATCACTAAGCTGACTGGTTCCCTGGAACCCCTGCAAAGAATTGCATACATGATCAGTGGATCCCGTATCTACACACCAGGTACCGGTAGATCGGACCGCTAAACACGATTCAACAACTAGTAAATGAGATTTACCTTGATTGTTCTGTCTAGCGAGATAAACTGGACATTGCTTCTTCCAGTGTCCTGGCTTCTTATAAACAAAACATTTTCCTTTAGGCTTTCCCGGATGTCCTCGTGGCCTTTGGATTGGCGGAGGACCCGCGGCCTTCTTTTGAGCCTTTTTCATTTTCTTCTTGCCTTTCGTCTTTGAAGCAGAACCTTTCTCAAACACAAGAGCTCTCCCTAACTTTCTGCTTAGACCTTTAGCTGCCTGGAGTTCTTTAAGCAGCTCTGCCAAAGTATATTTAAATTTATTCATGTTGTAATTGAGGCGGAATTGCTTAAAAGACTCTGGCAGTGACTGGAGTACGATATCGACCTGGGTTTCCCCGTCGATTGTAGCTCCAAGGATCTCTAGTTCATTAAGAAGAGATATCATCATAAGAACATGATCCCTTACAGGCGTCCCCTCAGCCATGGTTGTGTTCATCATGTCTTTCATGGCAACCTGCCTAGCAGCACGACTTTGATCCCCGAACATCTCTCGGAGTCTCTCCATCATGTCATAGGCGCTTGCCATTGACTGATGCTGATGTTGCAGTACATTTGACATGGATGCCAAAATGTAACACCGCGCCATCTCATCAGCCTTGACCCATTTCTTGTGAGCCTGGGTTTCCTCGTCGGTTGCCCCCTCACCAGGTTGCTCAGGACATTCTTGAGTAAGCACAAACTTGTACTCTTTAGCAGTTAACACAATATCCAAATTCTTTTTCCAGTCTATATAGTTTGGTCCAGTAAGTTTTTTTTCTTTAAGTATAACATCAAGTGGATTGAAAGTACTCATTTAAAAACCTGAGAATCATATAACATAAATAATTACGTTTGGGCAAAAATTACTATGGATTCGAGTTGAAAATATTGGTTCCCTCTACCGTATTTGAAAGGAATCCGCCAGCAATCTGATACACCGCGAATAGTATGACTCGATGGGAAGCCATATACTATCCATCATTTGTTCAGATAGACAATTGCCTTTTAATTTTACTATCCAGGCAATGTACTTTGCCTAATAAAATTAAACTGCTGACTTGCTTTGGTCCTATAAATAATAACAGTGACTCAGATGGAGAGGATATTATTATTTATAGCTAAGTATATACCATCACTTAATTCTAGGTCAAGAGTTCCATGAGGAACACTTCTGATGGAGAGGTGACCCACACCAACAATCACCCAAAACATTCTTTTAAAGAAGTTTGTACTGATGATTCCATGATCAACTACATCCGATAGGGAGGATGACACTAGAGCCATCACACAAAATTAATCATATCATCTACAAACCAGTGATGGAGACCATGGAATTTATACTTGATAAATTCCCTCTCCCACTTATAATTTTAAAAAAATTTGAGGGTTATATTTTTTAGAAAAGCTTTTAATTTAATTAATAAAAAAATAATGGAATACTTGACAAGGATTAATTCATCTTTACTTGTGAAACCCACATGTGTAGATAATAAAATTATTCTATTCTCATGATTTTAGAAAATAAGTACTTATGTTTTCAATTTATGGAATTAGTTTTATTTCTAAATACACATGTATTTGTCCATCATTTTAAAGTAATATAAATTAAACATGCAGCTAGACATCTGAAATAGGTCTACGAACAATTATCCATGTTGTCATATTCATTAAACATGAAACAATAATAATCATTCAATCACACATAAATAAGGAAACCACAATAAAATAGGAATCCCACTATTATGGTCAAGCTGCAACTCTTGTGAAGAAATCTTCATTGAACCCGATTAGATCTATGTCGCCACTACCCGATTATAAATCTTCATTGAACCCGATTTACCATCAGCAACTGCCTTCCAAAACTGTTTTCGGAAACATCCTTCAGAAATTGCCTCCAGATTGCTTTCTAAAACTGCTTGTAAACTGTCTTCAAGAACTGTCTTCACGGATTTACTTGAGATATATTACACAAACCCTATGCCTCCATAAAGGAGTTCACATGCTATTTCTTTGCAGTAAATTAACCACACATCAATCAAGCGTGGGATCCAATACACACATATCCTATGCCTCCATAAAGGAGTTCACATGCTATATTAAAATAGCTAAATTAACCACGGATAAAATCATTGTGGGATCCAATCACACAAAATCAGTGACCATAATAGTGGAATAAGAACGCTGCAAAACACGGGTTACCAAAGTTCTACGTTCTATCCATCCATCAAAACATGCATAAGATCTGTTTTATTGGACAACATGGTTGCGTCCAACCCATACGCAGAATCAACGTTGCTCTGATACCACTGTTAGGAAACTGTGTTCCGAGAATCCATTGACAGCGCGTATAAGTTGGTACTGCAAAAAAGAAATAAAATTACGTGAAAACTACAATAACCCTACAAGGGCGGAACTAGGGTTACCTTAAACTGCTAAAACGGATTGTTGTAGTAGACGAATCGAGAACACGGGCTCGATAACAGCTCACGATCTTCTACCGTATTCCTTTGCTGCCAGAATATTGAACTGAGTGTGGGCTCTTTCGAAATCCTTTTTGTTTTCTGCGCTCCCTCTTTTACGCTCTCTTTTCTATTCCGAGTTATAATTCTCTATATAGAAAAACGCTTGCTGAGGAGAGAGCCAAAGCAGCATATATATAGGCTACGATAGGGACTATAAGAAGTCAATAAGGAATAGGCTTCCTGATGGAATTAGGAAACCCTAATTCGAACTGAATCAAATTCTTATTTCCATAAATTATAATTTATACCACTAAAGAATTATAATTGCACTCCTACCCTTATCTCAAAAATATATTTCGAGTTCCATGTTATTAAATGCTTATTATCTCGACATATTAAGATTACAAATATCCATTAATTAAATATAATTGCTGACAATCATATTTAATTAATTGCTTAAAATTCCTTGAGATCCTCTGCATAACTTATCTGATATGTCAGATACAAAATCTACCTGTAGGGTTTGACATAATCAAAACTTATAAGCTTTCTCAAGGGGATATCATCAATCCCAAAATTGAGACATGGATTCCATCATTAATTAATATCCACCACACAATTAATATTGCCACCCAATCCAATGAGATATTGACCCATTTAAGGATCTTACCCTTTTAGGGATCAAAGTGTAAATATCAAATGTACGTGTCTACAAATTAACTTAGGATTTAGAGCATAAGCACTCATAGTAGCCATGAGGTATTAATTATCTTATAAGTCAGTATAAAGATAATTACCCCAAGTCAGTCCCGTTTTATACACAAAGTGTACCAGCATAGTGAGTTGAAACTATACCGTTTTCCGTAGTCAAGACAAACCTACAACAACACCATACTGCAGTCCTACCGATGGTGTGTCTAATCCCATCTACGACTGTAAACCAAAATCTTACATTCTATAATATCTGATGGCCTGATCTTCCGTGTGTAAGCCGAACTCTACACACCAAACCACCTACTATATAGAATGAGAGACACACATGCATAATATTAAATAAATAATATAATACAAATATTGCCCACACAGATTCTAAAAAAAATGGATTAACTGATTTTACTAAACGAATAATAAATTAACTACATAAAGCATGGCTTTTAGTATATATCCCAAACAAATTGGTCTTGAAAACATATATTTAATGACATCAGTTTTGCATATGACTTCCACTATTATAGGTCGCATATAATACCTCAATTTTATGCAAGAGAATAACAAAGCCAAATAGAACCTTTCAATTGATGTATGGCATGGCCCGGCGTAGCGAAAATAGGAAAAAATTTAAAATTTTTATCTTGGACCCTGAGGCACGTGACTGGTTGCATTACCGAATTGTCCATGACCAAATACTAATAATAAACAACATGACCAAAAGGATAAAACCAACATCTTCTCACATGGATATGTTACTGTAAGAGGCACAGTACTAGTTAACTATTACATCATTGTAGCTACATCAGAGTCTTATGGCTCTAATGCCTTACAAACTATTAGAAAAGATATGATAAGTCTTCTGATAGAAATTACAACCAAAAACATTTACAAAAGATAGCCACTAGTCTTCTTTCTAACTAGCATGTCCATAGCCATCTTCGGTGTACTCTTCCTCCACATCCTCCTCTTGCATAGCATCATAACCCATGTGCTCATTACCTGGATAAGCTGGACATGTGAATGTCCAATGACATGAACGTCGTCAGCTTATGAAAGCCGAGTAAGAGAACTAAATCATATAGAACATATACAGCTACAAACTCACAAGATACATTTAGTTCTTTCATTACATCTTTTAAATTTTTCCCTCATTCTCACCATCGTTCTATAACCCTTAACGTGCCTACAGAGGTATTCGAAAAGTATATGATCAACGCGGCTAATAACACTACCACAATCTACTACGAGAGCCTGTCACAGAATTCCCAACTCTAGCCGATCAATAATAGAGAGTCTAACCGAATTGCATAAACTTTTACTTTTTCACAGAGAATCGAGGTATTCAACTCAACCTTCACTTCGTCACGGAGAATCGAATTGTTCAATTCAATCTTCACATTGTCACGAAGAACCGAAGTGTTCAACTCAATCTTCAATTCGCCATGAAGAACCAAAATGTTCAACTTAATCTTCATTTTGTCACGAAGAACTGAAGTGTTCAACTCTCCTCGTGACGAAGAACCGAAGAGTTCAACTCACCTCGTTACACTACAAGAAAAATGAGCTTTGGCGACAAACAGATTTCGTCGCCAAAAGTCCATTTTTCGTTGCTAAAGGTTTTAGCGACGAAAAATTTTCGTCGCCAATTTTGTCGCCTTTGCCTTGTCGCCAAAGGGTCCTGGCGACGAAATTTATCTTTTGTCGCCATAGACAAAAAATGGCGACGAAATAATTCATCGCTATTGATCACAAATTTCGTCGCCATTGATGTTCATTTTGTCGCCAAAAGAATCATATTTTTGTAGTAATTTTGCATTAGCGACGAAAATATTTCGTCGCCAATTCATCATATGCAATGGTGACGAATTATTTTCGTCGCCAATTCATTTTCAGCATATGCAATGGCGACGAAAAATTTTTGTCGCCAATTGATCATATGCAATAGCGACGAATTATTTTCGTCGCCAATTCATTTTCAGCATATACAATGGCGACGAAAATATTTCGTTGCCAATTCATCATATGCAATGGCGACGAATTATATTCGTCGCCATTTCATTTTCAGCACATGCAATGGCGACGAAATAATTTTGTCGCTTAATATATAAAATGGTTACTTGTATTAGCGATGAAAAAAGTTCGTCGCCAATTCATTTTCATCATATACAATGGCGACGAAATAATTGTCGCTAAAATTTTATATTCTAGTAAATAAAATTATTTGAATATACTATAATTCTGTTTGTTCTTGTTTATTACAATAATTTTCAAAACCAAAAGAGACAATTATATTAAACATAAAAAGTCTCAATGTTTCCGAATAACTTCATTAAGTAACAAGAATTAATATCGTTAGTTGTTCACGTACTTAACAAAAAAACTAAAAATTAAGAAAAGTAAATTGTTCACTACATAACAAATTATTCAACTACATAACAAAAATAACAAGATATGGTCGACTATCTACCGGTCCACCATATCCATACCTAATCTGCAAGAAAACAATGGAAAGCATTAAGTTAATGAACGAACATAAACTATGTGATATATAAAGTAATTATAAGTTGAATTTTCAGCCATCAAAGATATTATTACTAGTACTTACCCGTGCTCGCGGGCACAACGCAAAGTTGAAGAGCTAATGACCACACATACCTTCTAAGCAAAATTATTTAGAACATTAGGGTCAGATGTTGACAAAAAAGTTGAAGAAATGGAATTATTTAATGTAATGAAATGAAATGAATTATTAGAACATAAAATCCAATAATATTAAACAAATGGCATACATACAGGCAGAAATGGCTAGATAATAGAAATGGAATGAAGAACAAACAAATGATTTGTTGCCAAAGAATATGTTAAGTTATGCTTGATGTAAGATTACTTTTTTTCCCAACTAGGTAACACACGTGCATTGCACGTGTTGGTCACGATGTTGCGTTGAGACGGAAGAACAAGAATTAATGCATCTCCATTAATATATGAACCAAGCATCAGTTAACCATTCTAGTAAGAGCTCCAAGCACACTAGAAAATAAATTGAATGATCTCAATTTGATAGCTATATAGTCATATTTTCATGCATGCACAGTGGAAATGACATTTTACCAGGTTATAGAAGTTTTTAAATGCAAGGATTACAAATTAATAAATCGATTTTAACTGATAAAGTTGAGAGTATTCCTTACAATCGTTATGAGTACGCCACGTGTTATAGGCATTCAAAAGGGCTTATGCTATTTCGTTGAAGTTGTCCTCTTCTCTGAATTAATAAATAAAAGAACTTCTCTCTCCCTTCAATAAATTTGTATTGAAGAACACAATGAATTCCCTTACTCTAAGACTGACACGTGTACTCTCTCCCTATCTCTCTCTTTTTTGGAAGCTACAACACAGAAACTGAAATACACTAAATATTGAAACGTCCCTTCTCTGTCTCTGTCTCTCTAGATATTGTAAATGCCATAAAACTCTCTTACCTCTCTTTCTCTCTCAACCTCTGTGTTTCTGCAATTTCTTCTTCCTCACCCCTAAAAACCATCGGATCACTCCGTATCTACATACATCACTACCGGCTGGCCGGTATCACTCTGTTTCCTTCTATATGTACATGAATATAAGTATATATGTATATGTTATTTTTGTATGGGCTTTGTTTGTTTAATTTTCCAATTGACATATTGATTAATTTCGGGCGTTTGCAGTTCTGTATTTAAGGCTTTTTCTAATTTTCTTCTCTGATTGCAGGGGCTTGAAATTTATTTGAAGGGGTGGAGGACTTGCATTCTCAATGCACTTTCAATTCGTGAATTTGATTGAACTTGGCCGCTGAAATGGAAGATCGCAGAAGGGAGAGCGTACATACGGGGCTCAGTGCCGGATTCATCTCCGGTAACGCTCCCTCGCTTCCCTCTTGGAAGACCTGACTTCGGTTTGCTATCGTACACAAAGTCACACACACATACACACACACACACACATATATACATGTACATATGTACTTATATTATTTCTTGCCTTATTTCTAGTATAGTGTCACGCCCCGGAGCAGCATAAATAGAGAGAAATAAATTTCCTTTATGGGTCCATAGGGAATGACGGGTGAATAACCGCATTGTCATCTAATCAAACCAACAAACACCACGATAGGGAGGATGCTATTCATAGAACATAACTTATTAACATAATCAGAGGCTACAGCGGGAACTATAAAAGGTTTGGAAGCAACAGATGCCCAAGTACCAATTATAAAAGTCTACTGAAACTATTACAGCAGCTGGCTTAGAGTCTCAGGCCTATAACAAACATTAACAGAAGTACCAAAAGATATACCAACTAACTATTACAAAGCGGCACGTCTTCGTCTTTAAGCCTTTAGCTCCACGTCCGGCGAAACATCGGCCTTCCGTCCTCACTACCTGCCAAGCTCTAGACATTGGAATGTCCAGGGCATAAACGCCATCAGCTTCGAATACAAAGCTGAGTGAGTACATTAAACAACACTCCTCACCGCTATTGTTCAGCATCTTCAAATGCGGTTAATCTCTTATCAATGACGTCACTCACGGACATAGCAGAGGTCTCATTAAACTATACATGAATTCATCGATAACAGGAAACATATTAAATGAACTCAATAATAAAGATCATGGTATAAATATCTCATCATGTATTCACCAAATCCATGCATGTAACCGTGCAACCACCCATGCATATACCTTTACGTCGGGACGCTGAATCCACGACTGAACCTTTATCTCATCATATCCGTACTCATATTCATATCTCTATCCATCTTTGTATCCATACGTCAATCCCATCATTCCAATCTGATATCCATTCGTCGATACAATACTGCCAATCGGAATCACCCGACTAGGCAGCAGGTCCCACAATCCCTTGATAGGGTTACCGGTCGTCTACACGGTACCACCTATCTGTAAACGATGGAAGCGGTACAACGGACGTCTTCTACGCTGTGTATATCCTCACTGGTCGTCTACACAGCTGAGAATACATTAGAGCACTAGCCGGACGTCTTCAACGGTACACTGGACGTCTTCAACAGTGCATACGCATCACTGGACGTCTTCAACAGCGAGAGGCGCACTAGGAACTCTAACCATCCCACGTCCACCCGACTCGTCAGCCGTTGATCCCACGGATCCAAAGTACCAATATCTCATTATTCCACATTGAAGCACATATCCCATTTCTCATCATATCTTCTCATCTCTTCATATCAATATCCCATTCCTCATCAGATTCTCTTATCTCTTCACATCACTATCCCATGCATGCTGACACATGTTGTGAAATGCTCATCTACTAAGTACAGGAAATGCCACATGTTCTGTATTAATCAAATCTACTCATTTCTGATTATTAACATGCTGTCGTGTTCCATTCTACTATTCAGTTCAGCAATATTATCATGTAACAGTTAAACAGTTCATCTCATAACAGTGTTGCACTATCTCTTAGATTAACAATATCGCATAATAAAAGCATGGATCAACATTTAATCAACTAAACTGTTCATATTATAATCAACAGGAAATAAACATGTTCTGAAAGCTTCGATCGATTGAGGTCCTCTCGATCGATTGAAGTCAAACTAAGTTCGATTGATCGAAGTCATTTCGATCGCTCGAGGAAAAGTCGTTTCGATCGATCGAAGTTCCTTCGATCGATTGAGGAAGCGGTAAGTTCGATCGATCGAGAATAGTTCGATCGCTCGAACATCATCTTCTAACCAGAAACTGGGCAGCGACGAACAAAGATCTTGGGGTCACAATATACACGTTCTAAACAGCATATAACACCCTAGAATCATTCTTCGAGTGAGTTAATGAACTCACCTCTCTCCGGTGGTCCGGTGGCGGCGTTCCGAGCTTGACGGCGGCGGCTATGGTGAGCTCGTTCTCTCTCTCCTTCTTCTCTTTCTCTCCTCTTCTCCTCTCTGTCTCTATTCTCCTCTTCTTCTGCTCCTCTTCTTGTTCTCTTCTTCTTCTTCTCCTTCTGCCCAAGCACATATATATATATATATCACACACACACATACGGTTACATATATATATATATATGGAACACACATACACACACAAGCTCTCTCTAAACTGCCAAACACCACACACACACAAAACACACGTATATATATAGGGAAACAAGAAGGGCAGGTGGCAACCACGTAAACTGAAAATACAACGTTCGATCGATCGAAGTGAGTTCGATCGATTGAGAACAGGTCGGTTAAGGTTCGATCGATTGAAAGAAGTTCAATCGCTCGGGAAAGGGTACACATCACAGAATCAGATCGGCAGAGATTCGATCGCTCGAAGTATGTTCGATCGATTGAGAAAGCACAATGTTCGATCGATCGAAGTGAGTTCGATCGCTCGAGAAAGATTCTTCCCCAAGGTTTCACACAAGCATACAGGGTCTTATTTATATAACCATGCATCCGAAAATACAGGGTATTACATATAGTCATTTGAAATTTCATTTTTTTGGTTTTGATTTTATGTTGTAGGCCTCCGGAAATGGAAAAAAAATTGTTTTGCTGCGCCACTCATACTAATCATCGCAGATGCCGGTAAATTGATACATTTTTGTTTTTCCTCATTCAATTTTCAATATTCTTTGTGTCCTTAATTTAATAAAATTTGTAGGGCTCCAACAAGATTGTCTCATTCTCATACTTAGTAATGTTTGCTGCCATGTTACTGGTCATAAGAGAGGTAACTTGCTAACTGGTAAGTGTGACTACAGATTTAGGACCAGTTTATTTCTTCTATTGGAAATATTTAGACTTTAATGTTAGTTTACCTTCTTCTTCCCCTGGAAAGTTTGTACATGTATACACTGCACGCATTTGTATAGAGTGGGAAAATTCACAAGATAAGGATATTAATCAAAAAATTCCAAATGAGCAAAGCTGATGTGAAGAGCCTAAACGAGACGTGTTCCTTTGGGTTCATGATGAGTGAAACAAAAAATGACGTTCTTTCGGATGACATGGTATCATAATTTAGTCAAACAAGGAGGCCACAACTCTATTTTGGCATAAACAACAAGAACTTGACAGACTATGGTTTTTTAAAGAGCTTGTGAAAAATCAAAACTCTCTTTACAGACAATTGGTTGTTGAAGAGTAGAAAAAATGGTGGTTTTAAAAGATCACGTGAATAAGCTACCTCCAAACAGTGCCACTGATAGTGAACAGACAATAACAAAATGGAATAAGTGCATGAATTATATGGAGGAGGTTTATCAAAATAGATAGACTTGATATGTGTACACTTTTATGTCATTCATGAATGCCAAATTGCTTTACAATGGGGAAATAGATTTTCCACCTCTTCTTGTCCCATCTTAGTAATTAAACTCTCTCTCTCTCTCTCTCTCTCTTAGAAAATAGTTGCAAGGCAACAGGTGGGAGGACTAATGAGTACTATCGGACATTATTTTCAAGTAAGATCAACTCAGAAAAAAACTTCTAGATTTTCAGCTACATTTTATTTTCTTCCAGTTGGGATTCTTCATAAACTTTTGGCCATGTTGTAGAGCATAAGCATCTAAATGCTTGAATTTAACACAAGGCCCTCAGGGTCTGATATACGTAAAGAGTTCATCTAAAGAAAAAAGTGACTTAGCATTGAACGAGTCCGGGAAAAGAATTTGAACAAAAATGTGCAGTACTTATAAGCGAATCGCAATCATCAAGAAGATATTGAGATTTGATGTTGAGATTATTGTGGACACTATAACAAGTAATCTTATAATTTTGACAGTTCAAATTGATGGAAACTAAGAAGGATACTCTATCTCCCAACCAGGGTTTCATACCCTCCTTTGACTTTATCTTCCATTTTATGCTTTTGAATTTTGATAGCTCATCTGGTTTGTGTTTTTTTTTACACATTTTCTTCCTCCTGTTGCTTTTCTTTAAAAAAAAAAATTTCTTTAACAAATAGACGCTCATTGTGGTTAGCACATTTTCACTTTGGACATATTTGGATATAGTAATTTGGTACACATATTTTCTGCTATTATTTACAAAGTTTTTGGTCTGCAGCTAAATTCGATATGTTAGCGTGCTTGAGTTGCTTTAGGTTTCTCCCTATCCTGCATGTATATTATTTGGCTTTCTTTATGGATTGCCTTGATTTCCTCAGATTTTGGTTCATTGTGGTGCTTTCATCTTTGTAGTCTTTGGTCTAAAAATAAAATAACACAAGAGCTGCCAATCTAAAAAAATGAAACACAGGGCAACCCACAACTATCAAAAAAGACCAGTTACATGACATTGCTAAGGGACCTAAAAAGCAATTCCACCCCAATTGATCATCCTCTAACCCTTGAAGCTCCACTACCAAATTGGACCAATTGGTCCTGCAAACTATATGTTCAAAGCCATGCCAGAACAGGAACTACTTTGTATACCCCAGAATTGCATCTTCGAATCTTATTATTGTTGTTTTGAAGGAAAGAATCTAACTTATACGACTTCATATCGTGTCTTGTATGTACCATAAGAAACTAAGGAATTTGCAGTTCAAAAAATAAATGTATTTGTTTTAAGATATACTAAATAGATTATGAATAAGCCTACTTCAAATTCAAGTGACAACCGAACATGCTAGAAGAGTTGATTGCTAATGTGAATTTATTGCACGAAAAAGTTGTAAGAATGACGAATGAAACTAAAGGACGCAGCAACGCAATGACAATAAGATAAAGTTTACCTTCATACACCAGCCAGCCCACATGTCATCGTAGCGTCCAATTGGCTGGCCATCACCCATAAGTCCAAGTACATTGCAGGGCCGATCAATTCACGGTTGAATCCCAAATTCATGCCGCACATCGGGAAGATGGTTCCCTTCGGAATTGTCATAACTGCGTCTACATATCTGAGAAAGATTGAATAGATTCAATATACACATATGGGCGCATATCATAAAGTCTAGCATAAGAATGATGATGTTTATACCTAGTGTTTCTCTTGCAAGGCTTGACAAGCTGGATGGGTGCATCATAGTCTGGGATGTTGAGCCAGAGGCCATGAGAAACCGCAGTAGGAACACCTTCACGTAGACTGAACGAGTATCCTCAGACAAAGTCTGCACCATCTCGGTGTGGATCATAAGGGTATTGTAGAAAAATGGAGTTGATGTGCTCAGTAGATTCTCTATATGCTGCTGAAGTGCATTAATTTCTTTCCTAGATGGATCTTTAGCAACCTTTGAATAAACAAAGAATTCTCAGCGTTAGAATCACCAAGAATGGTCCACATTTCAAAAGTGCTCATAGTGATTCAAATTAAAGTAGAAAGCAAAGAAAGTGTCCCTACAAATCGTGTGCACAGTGCGGGCACACCCCAGGCCGCTGCCCAAGAGCCCCCCTCTCCACGGGGCTGTCACATTCTGCCAAAAGATACTCCAAAAAAAATGGAATCTGAAATCAGACTCAAATGCCCAATTCTCATTCAGCTACAATCTACACAAACTTAGCCTAAAACCATATCTAAGAGAATAAAACCCAACTAAAAAAATATGAAACAACTACAAAAACAAATCTACACCAAGGAATTGCCATACCCATTTGCTGAATTGCAAAAAAAAATAAAAAAGTTTTAAAATAAACTATCTTTAATATTATATTACACTTGAAGTAGCAAAATATCTTGTATTTAGGAAGTATCAAAAGAAGGCCTGACTAATAGATCTATAGCTTGAGAATAAAAGAATTTTGAAAATAGTAATCTTGATCCAATGGAACTCAAGGACTTCAATCAGTAAGTGAGCAACCAAACCAATAGAAAGGGAACTTTAATTTTTTTTGTTTTTATTAAGAGTTTACTTTTTGCCATTAGTTCTCATAGGGTATGCTCTCTAAATTATGAAATATATATCTATATCTATATAGATATGTAATTTGTATTTTTGTCCAAGGGAGGGGGGAAGGTGGTTTAGTTTGACCAAGAGCAACAACCTAACTAACTAGAGAGTAGAAACTCATCTCTGAGAATATAAACATTATGCATGCATCAAACTACGGCCACCTTTAGAAATTTCCTACATGGCTACATCCAAACAAACAAAAAAAAACCAGGACACTAGACCTGAAGTGAATAATTATCTCTCACAAGAATTGCCTTTGAATTATACCATAAAATCTAGTACACGGTTGTGAAGGAAACTACAACAATGACCAAGTAGATTAATTTTCAATTCACTCAATCTTCTAGTATAATAATATAATAGAACTTTGATGAAAAGTATGTGACTTTAAGCTTTCCACCAATCCACTTAGTTTTTTCAGGGCAACTAAGTGGGTAAGATAAGCATCACATAGTTAACAACAATGACCAATTAAATTATTTTCATATTCACTCATATATACTTGTGGTCGAATAGAACTTTGGTGCAAAACAAAAATAATGATAATGAGGTGGTGATGGAAGCTAGATTTAGAAAAATGAAGCTATTTTGCATACCATGAGTGTTAAACAGTAGGAGCAAAATTGCCATCATTCAGATTGTGGGGCTGCAAACATGAATAAATGATTAAGATGGATATAATAGGGAAATATTTGCTTGAATATATATATGGAACTTCAAAGATTGGAAATAAAAATTGACTATGGCATGCATCACAATGAAAAATGTCATGTTTGCATGTTCATGAAACTGAATAAATTCCGTTCACAATTTCAATTTCAATGCAAAAACAGATCATATTGAAAAGTATTGGGGAAAATGATTAATATCAAATTTTCTTCCCCATGCAGTTATTTCAAGTGAACAATTTTTTTTAAGCACAATTTGGATGCAGCTTAACTTATTTATTTATTTTTTAAATGGGATTAGTCTAAACAAATATGCTATGTAAAAAAGTGAACAAGACAATTCGATTCAAGAGGACAACCAAACACGCCATTTATGATTTATGGCATCGATCATTTGGTAGTATTTTGAAGTGTTTCTAACTTTCTTGTTCTGATATACTAATGCTAATTACTAATTGTTATCTTAAATTCTTAAGATACATGTTGTCACATAACATGTAATATTTCACCTAAATTCTTAAATTCTAAAGAATTAAGGATATGAATACCAAAGGATGTGGACCACACGTACCTAAATTTCACTGGAAGTGATTTTAAGTGGTCTCACCAAATCATTTGGAATCCAATTTTAAGATTCAAATTTAAAATAAAATGAAATGATTGCAATTAATGTTGATACATATGTTTATAAATGGACTGATCATCTCCATTGAAAACTTGAAAAGAAAGTAAAGCCCACCTTATTCCTACAACAACTTTGAAGTCCTCTTCAAGTGATCTTTTGATGTACTTATGGAAATCAAAATTAGTTTGGCTTTGTGGTGCCAAATGTGCCTGAAAATATTAATATATATATATATATATATGTCAGCTCACATTCATTATTTGGAATAATAATAGTAAAAATAATTACTCGTAACAATAAGAACAATAACTAAAGTGTCAATCGTAATAATAATAGTAAAAATAATTTGGGATATATACTTACAAGAATAAACCCATGGCGAAGAGTTGAGTAATCCACTTTGGGAACTGATCTAACAAACTGTCTGAAGAAACACACCTGCAGTTTTGAGAAGAATGAGTTATTAAAGGTTTTGTGAGCTGCTTTTCCTAAGTAGTACTGGCAATTCAACATTAGAAAGTACATGTTAATCTAGATATATATAAATTCTATAGCAACAAAATAGTTAGAGAAATATCTTCTATATATAATTAATGTTCTTTCACAAATGCCAACACTTCAAAATACATTTCACAATTTTCTTTTCATACCATTAATTTCTTGATGTTATTTGTCAAAGTTATGCCACATGGAATAAACAACAATGATATGGGAGTGCATAAACTTTATGCCTTAAAATAGGTTAATACATTTATGGGGAAAAAGTACCAGAGTTGGATATTGATAGTGTTGTAGTGTACCTATATCGAGAGTGTCGGTCAAGACCCAACATGAACTGGATACCAAAGTCTTGAAAGGTTTTAAACACTAGCAAACCCTTGAAAGTCAAGATACTTGCATTGGATCATAGTTCTCACACTTTAGTGTGGTAGTTAGTTTCATCAAATTTATGCCGCCTAGAAAGATATTGTCACTTGAAAACTTGATCTTTATCTTCAATTACAAAAATCGAAAAGAGGGCCTCTTCTTATCACATTCTCATGAAATTTTACAAGCAGGTAGCCTTATATGTCTATTAAACAACCACATTGGTCTCAACTCAAAAGCTTTTATAGATTGAGAGAAATCAAGCACACAAGGGACTGAACTCAGAAACAGGGGACAATCCATCCACTTAACTCCCAAAAAATTCTAAAAATAGCTAGAAAATCTGATAAATACTGGAAAAATAGGGAAAGTTAGCTAAGACATTGAATTATGTGTGAAAAATAAAATCAAGGGCAGAAGATGAGAAGACATTGTCGAAACAGAGGTTCAAACACACTGTAAAGCTGCTGAATTTCTAGCAGATTTGTGCACAGTGGGTGTTTGTGATGAAAAATGGGTTTATGGCCATTGGGGCCTCAAGGAAAAAAAACAAGGATATAAAAATACATACATAGACCATCTTCTTCCCTAATCTATCTCTCTATATATAAAAATACATATATATATATATATATGTACATACATATAAAAGGGAAAAATAAATAAATGAAAAACACACAAAATGCAACAAAAAGGACAAACAAGTTTAAGCAAGAAATGCACAATGTGTATCTCGGGTCTTTGATTGGCACATTGTGTCTATATACATATATACATATATATATATAGAGAGAGAGAGAGACCTGGAGAGCGGCAGTATGAGCAGCCGTAGTGGTGGCTCAGCGGCATGCGGCGACGGTGGTGGTGACTCAGCGGCGTGTGGCGATGAGAGACAAAGAGAGGGAGTGATGGTGATGAGAGATCGAGGGAGAGAGAGTGACAGAGAGTTAGGGCAAATTTTGGGGAAAATTTTGGGCGGGTGAATTTTGGGGGAAATTTTGGGCAGCTGGGTATATCATATATGTGTGGCAACTACTATATGCTATACTTCCCATATGGCTGGCGATAAATGCACATTCATTTTTTAATTAGGGTACCCAAATTTAAGTTTAAAAACATTATTTGTTTACCTTTAACTTTAATTAATAAGGGCACCTCACTTATTTTACTATATATTATAGGCTTAGCTATACTTTACACCCTCTTAGTTTGCCCTTTCTGTCAATTTGAACCCTGTAGTTTAGAAAGTGTCATTCTAGTCCATGTAGTTTCATAAGTGTGTCATTTTAGTTCCTCAAACACTTTTTGTGATAAATTGTTTACTTTCAGTGACAAAATTATTCATCACTAAAGGACTTATTGGACTTATTTAACACGCTTATGAACCTACAAGGACTAAAGTGACAATTTCTAAATTACAGGAACCAAACTACAAGGACAAGCACAACACACATAATTAGGAATGATATATTTTCTTAATATTATAAAATTAAAAGATATTCAAAGAATAATAATAATAAATTTGGTACATGCAACAGTTTTGTCCACAACATTTCGATGCATCAAATTGATTTGCACAAATGTAAAATTAATGCACGAGTTAGTTGAAACCAAAAAAAATATTGGTAGCATTCACTTTGAAATTAGTAGAACTAAATAGCTTCTATTTTAATAAAAATTAAATCACTATTGATAGAAGTATGTAATTTATAGTGTACGATGAGTCTCACAACAACCTACATGCATTTCATATTTTTTTTCACTTGTTATAAATAATAAGACTTTAACCATATTGTTTTATTAATTAATATATAGAATAAACTTGAAAAAAAAAGGATTAGTTATGTTCGAAAAGGAGGAGAGGAGGCGGAGGCAGCGGCGGCTGAGAGGAGGAGGAGGAGGAGGAGGAGGCAACGGCGAATGAGAGAAGGTGGAGGCGGTGGGATGTGGTTCGGCGTGGGTATGGTCAGTCAGGGTGCGGTCCAGCGGTGGGATCTGGTTGGCGTGCGTGTAGTCCAGCATGGGTGTGGTTGGCGGTGGGGTGTGGATGTGGTCACAAGGAGGGGGGGAAAACAATTTGGGGAAAAGTATTGGGCGGCCAAAATTTGGGGTTTGGTCACATGGTGTATAATTTTTATTTTTTTTTCATTTATATAATTACTTTTATACTACTATATATATTGCAATTTAATTTAAACAATTAATGTGTATAGGATAGATAAGTTAATACCAACTTTTTAAAGTTATTTAAATAATTTAATTTTGAATACATTTTTCTACCAATTGTAGTTCACATGGACATGTAGCATTTAAATGGTATAAAATACAACTAATGTTTTACAATTATGTGTGTATTATCAATAACATTGTGCAACACAAGTAAATTTTGAATTTATTAGTATGTGTGTAAAATTAAATTTATATGTGTGCGTAAATTAAATTTATAGCCTATAAATGTAAAGAAGATATCAACCGAGATCATTGCTTGAGCTCATTACCTGAATCACCTCGAGAGAGACATGTTCAAAGTTTCGAATAGAAAGAGAGTAAGAGAGGAGTAAGAAAGAAAGAAAGAAAGAAGAAATCAGATACATAGAGAGACGTATTCAAAGTTGGGCGGCGACGGTGAAGTGGAGAAGCGGCGGGGTAGAGTGCAGCTAAAGCAGACGTGAGAGAGAGAGAGAGAGAGAGAGAGAGAGAGAGGGGGGGGGGTTGGAGAAAAGGTTTGTATACACATACTACAGACCCAAAAGCATTTTAAATTGGGGGTTTCAATTTCCAAAGCTTTTCTTGGGGATTCAACTTCTATTTGAGTATCTACACACTCTCACACACAGCAAACACGCACATATACACACTCTTACACACAGATTTGGAGAGAGAGAGAGAGAGAGTGAGAGAGAGAGAGAGAGACAAACAGACAAACCTGGAGGAAGACGGTGCTGGTGGTCTATGCTAAGCAGCGGTGTGTGCGCGTCGGTGATCGGCGATCTGTGCGAGTGGTACTGGTAGTGGCGGTGTGTGAGTACGGCGACAGTGGTGGCGGTGTGTGGTAGGCATCACTTTTAGCGATGAAATAATAGTTCGTCCGCATAAGCATCACTTTTGGCGACGAATTATTTCGTCGCCATAGACAGCACATTATAACTCACTTTAGGCATCACTTTTAGCGACGGAATAATATTTCGTCGCCATAGGTATCACTTTTGGCGATGAAATATTATTTCGTCGCCATAGACATCACACTACAACTCATTTTAGGCATCACTTTTGGCGACGAAGTAATATTTTGTCGCCATAGGCATCACTTTTGGCGACGAAATACTATTTCGTCGCCATAGGCATCACTTTTGGCGACAAATTAATATTTCGTCGCCATAGGCATGACATTACAAATCATTATTGGCGACGAAATAATATTTCGTCGCCATAGACATCACATTACAAATCACTTTTGGCGACAAAATAATATTTCGTCGCCATAGGTATCACTTTTGGCGACGAAATATTATTTCGTCATCCTTGACATCACACTACAACTCACTTTAGGCATCACTTTCGGCGACGAAGTAATATTTCGTCGCCATAGGCATCACTTTTGGCGACGAATTAATATTTCGTCGCCATAGGCATCACATTACAAATCATTATTGGTGACGAAAATATTATTTCGTCGCCATAGGCATCACTTTTAGCGACAAAATAATATTTCGTCGCCATAGACATCACATTACAAATCACTTTTGGCGACAAAATAATTTTTCGTCGCCATAGGCATCACTTTTGGCGACGAACTAATATTTCGTCGCCATAGACATCATATTACAAATCACTTTTCGCGACGAAATAATATTTCGTCGCCATAGACATCACTTTTGGCGACGAAATAATATTTCGTCGCGATAGACATCATATTACAACTCACTTTTGGCGACGAATTAATATTTCGTCGCCATATGCATCACTTCTGGCGGCGAAATAATATTTCGTCGCCAAAATTCACACTTTTGGCGACGAAACAGAATTTCGTCGCCAAATTTATATTTTTTTCACCCTCTTTGGCGACGAAATTTAATTTTGTCGCTAAAACTATACTTTTGGCGACGAAATTGAAATTTCGTCGCCATGTTTTGTCGCTAAAGCCCATTTTTGTTGTAGTGTTACGAAGAACAAAAGTGTTCGCTTCACCTCGACACGAAGAACTGAAGTGTTCAACATAATCTTTACTTCCTCACGAAGAACTGAAGTGTTCAACTCACCTCATCACGAAGAACCTAAGTGTTCAAGTCACCTCGTCACGAAGAACCAAAGTGTTCACCTCAACTCATCACAAAGAACTGAGGTGTTAAGCCTAACACGGAATCCCAGCTTTACCCAAGAACTAGCATGACATGGGGTCCCAGTTTTACCCAATAATTAGCCTGACACGGAGTCCCAACTTTACCCAATGACTAGCTTGACACAGAGTTCTAGCTTTACCCAACAACTAGCCTGACACGGAGTCCCAGCTTTACCCAATGACGAGCCTAACATGGAGTCCTAGCTTTACTCAACAACTAGCCTGACACGGATTCCTAACATAACTATATTGAGATTGACACAAAGTTCCACTCACAGTGCTGAGTCCAACACAGAGTCCCGACCCACCATACTAGTACGTCATCATACTAGGCCTCACGTGGCCAGTAAATCGACAACTATATCCTTCATACACCATTTCGGCCTCTGTGGGTTGGTTTAGCTACCTAACACTTAATCTCAGCATAAGCCCGACATTACACAGTTGATGCTCACGTCACTTATTTCAAGTTTAGGCTCCTTATACAACTTTCATATGTGATCACCATCGTTAGTCTTATAATCATTCTAATCTCATTGCATATTTCCCTAAGCTCCACCCTTACACGAACTCGCGTACATGCTCATATCCTTAGTAGTACAACCAGGACATAACTAACTAGCAATAGTAATGATGGAAACTTACCCAATCACCATCAACATGATAATCATGCCATGCAACATACTTAAAGCTTAGGTATGAACTTTCAATGGTCATTACACTAAGTTCATAACAACGGAAAACATAACATGTAGCTGTCACGCCCCGGCGTAGCCAAAATATGGAAAAATTTTAAAATTTTCATCTTAGACCCTGAGGCGCTTGACTGGTTGCAGTTCCAAATTGTCCATGACCAAATAATAATAACTAAACGATATAATAATAGGATAACACCATCATTTACTTACTGGAATATATTACAAAGAGCAGTCAAAGTACTTAGCTAGTTAATACATCATTATAAATACATCAGAGTCTTATGGCTCTTGGCCTTACAAAACTATTACGAAATATATGCTAAGTCTTTTGGTCATAAACAAAAGCATTTACAGAGGATAACTGCTAGTCTTCTCTCTAACTAGCATAACCATAGTCATCTTCAGTGTAATCTTCTTTATTATTTCCTTCTTGCGTAGCTTCATAACCTGGGTACTCTTCACCTGGATAAGCTGGACATGGGAATGTCTAGCGACATGAGTGTCGTCAGCTTATGAAAGCTGAGTGAGTAAGCTAAATCAAATGGAACGTATATAGTAAAACACAATAAGAATCCATTTACTACCTTTCAACATGTCTTTTAGGATCTTTACATTCTCTCCGTCGAATTATAACTATTAGCGTACCCGACTACAAATTCGATAGGAATACAAACAATTCAGGAGACCCATCTAGACGTTCTTAATTCCACTACCATTCATTTCTAACATCCGACGTCATTTACAGACCCAAAGTATCTCTTGCTAACCAAACCATCTTTCATCAACCAAAATGTCTTTCATCAACCAAAACGTCTTTCATCAACCACTTCGTCACAAACAACCGAAGTGTTAAGGAGTGCAAGAACATCCATTTCGTCACGAAGAACCGAAAGGATACTCAAGAGTCACCACTTAACAACTCAGTAACACATCCCTTTTCTTACCCTCCTGGCCCCCTGACCTAGTTTACCTATCCAACACTTATCCTTGACATACGCTGCTCCTGATCAAGTACAACTAGTCCGTATGTATCCTGGACTGCATTCGCATCACTCATTCCGTAGTTTAGTTTGTTAATTACTTTCATTCATACTTTCGAATATACGTTATACATCCGTCATTCTATTTTGTTATAATATACTTACGATGGAAACTTACCCAATCGCTATCGACGCAATAATTGTGTCGTACAACATACTAAAAGCTTGGGTATGAACTTTTAATGGTCAATACACTAAATTCGCGACAACGAAAAAACATAGCATGTAGCTCATAGATTTATAACATAGATTTGATATCAATAACCATATAGACGAAAGCCTTAACATACTCATCTATGAGATAGCACAAGATATCCATAACCACACAGGTACCGGAAAGCAAGCATCATCAATAAACACATCATACAAGTAGTTATACAATCTGCCAGGAATTAATTTTACTATGTCGACTAAATTGATATGATTTATTTGGGCATGATAAATTGCTTTGTAGATCAAACTCAAAACTAGAACATTGTATATAATTGGATTATCTTCATGTACAACAAAATCTAGCTTCAATTATATTACATTTTTGAACTACTCAAAATACTTATTTTACTTAGACATTTCCATATTTTCAGACTGCTCTGTCCTAGATTTATAGTACTGTGTTGTATGTACATTTCACCTATGAAGAAATCATTTTTAGACCAGGCTATAGAAGAGTTATTTGTAGATAAATGAGTCACCTTTCTCTACCAAAAAATCCTAGCCTCTTTATGATTTTTGAGCTGCTCCAAATGTTCATTTTACTAAACTATGTTCTGCTGAAAGTTTCTGTTTCCCAGATTTATAACACTGTGTTGTACATGCATTTCACCCATCAAGGAGTGATATATAGACTAAGCTATAGAAGAGTTATTAGTAGATAAATGAGTTAGATTTCTCCACAAAAAAACCTAGCTTAATTCATATTTCAGAGCTGCTTAAAACACTCATTTTACTAAACTACATTCTGCTGGAGGTTTCTGTTTCTCAGATTTAAAGTACTTTGTTGTATGTACATTTCACCTAAGAAGAATTGATTTTTAAACTGAGCTATAGAATAGTTATTTGTAGATAAATGAGTTAGATTTCTCCACAAAAAAACCTAGCCTCATTCCCATATTTGAACTGCTCAAAATGTTCGTTTTACTAAACAACATTCTGCTGGAAGTTTCTGCTTCCCAGATTTGAAGATTGACTTGCATGTTGCACAGAACCTCAGAATACAACATCAAACACTTGCTAAACATTACTACATACTATATAGGTTCTAAAAAGAGTTAGAATACTCACCAAATCTTGAAATTTAAGCTTGAATTCAACTTCAATGGTGAAAGCTCCTTGTTCTTCTCCTTCTATCTTCTTTTATCTCACAATGAATTTCATCTCCTAGCTCTCTCTAACTCTATATTCAGATCATAGATGATCAAAAAGTATCATGGAAGTGTATATGCATGTTTATATAGAGGTGGTGTAGTGATAGGTGTTTCCATGCATGTGCTAGTGCACACATGCATGGACAAGTGTCCTTGTACAAGACAAGTGGCTTGGGTGTGGTTGACATGTGGATGAGGAATTGCATGGGCTGCCATGTGGCCTGCCATGTGGGGCCCACCTCGGGTTATGTGCCATTTCCCTTGATTTATGTGCATATGTTCCTCGGCATATGTGTCAGTCTCAATTTACGTGGAAACAGGTATTGTTTTTAATGTCCGGGTCCGGGTGCGGGACTACGTTAAATCCTATTACAGTCAAGTCAGTACGGTTACTATAGTCAAATCAGTAATCCTAAGAGACATCAAAACCGTCACCCTACTAAAATAAAAATATAATAATATAGCCGGTCCAATACAGAAATTTGAAAAGATGATATTATTAACGAAAAGAAAAGAAATTGTAGGTATTACATCTTCCACCACCTATTACAGGATTTTGTCCTCGAAATCTGAGCTATCTAGGCACTAAAAAGAAAAGGAAATTTCTCTCGCATTTCCGATTCCAGCTCCCAAGAGGCTTCTATTTCGTCATGGTGTTTCCATTGAACCTTTACCAACGGAATCTCTTTGTTTCTCAGCTTCTTGATTCCATGATCAAGAATCTTTACAGGTCCTTCAATGAATGTAGCATTGTCGTTTACTTCGATATCTCTGAAGTCGATCTCGTGTGCCGGGATATGAAGACATTTCCTCAGCATGCTTACATAGAATACATTATGAACTCTCGACATTTTGGGTGGTAATGCCAACCTGTAGGCTACTTTTCCTACACGATCCAGAATTTCAAACAGTCTAATGTAGAGTGGTAAGGTTTGGACAGAAGAAGGGAAAGCTATCGCCACACTACATTGGACTAAGTTTAGTCCCAATAGTTTTCCATCCCCAATTTCAGCCCAACACAAAGGTGATCGGCACGGTCTTCCGTATAGTGCTTCAAATGGTGCCATCCCTATGCTCGAATGAAAACTGTTGTTATAGGCAAACGCAACCAACGGTAAGTGAGTTTCCCATGAACTTTCGAAATCGATTACACATGCTTGAAGCATGTCCTCCATTACTTGATTCGTCCTTTCTATTTGTCCGTCAGTTTGTGGATGAAATGCATAACTGAACTTCAGAGATGTTCCCACCACTTTCTGAAGACTCTCCCAAAATCCAGCGGTGAATCTCGAATCTCGATCTGATACTATTGACACCGGTACCCCATATAACTGCACAACCTGTTGCAGATAAAGTCGACTCATCTTCTCGACAGGATAGGTCATATTATATGCAATAAAATGGGTTGATTTGGTCAGTCGATCAACAACTACCCAAATAGTATCATGGTTAAGTTGAGATCTTGGCAATCCCACAACAAAATCCATGGTGATATGCTCCCATTTCCATTATGGGAATGGTAGAGGTTGTAGTAATCCCGGAGGTCTTTGGTGTTCCACCTTGACTTGCTAGCAAGTAGGGCATTTGGCTATATATTCTGCGACTTCTCTTTTCATGCCTTCCCACTAGAAGTTCCTTGTTAAGTCTTTGTACATCTTGGTTCCACCGGGATGTATGGTCATTCTCAACTTGTGTGCTTCATTCAGAATGTCTTTCCTTAAATTATCCGTGTTCGGTACACATAACCTGTCCTTCCATCTGAATCCCCCGTCTGTTCCAATATTCCATTCAGTCGGATCCTTTGCTTTCGCCTTCTCAAACCATTTCCTCAATCCTTCATCCTTCTTTTGAGCTTTGAGTATTCGGTTAATGAGGGTTGGCTGCCCCATAAGACATCTAAAAGGTCATTTAATACCTGGTCTTGTAGTCTGGAAGTCAAATTCTGTTAAAGCTTCTAAGGCTTTCCATTCCCTGATTAAAAGTGAGTCGATCAACCTTTGGGGTTTCCTGCTCAAAGCATCTGCGACTACATTTGCCTTACCGGGGTTGTACAACAAATTAAAGTCGTAGTCTTTAAGTAGCTCCATCTAGCGTCATTGTCTCATGTTTAGTTCCTTTTGAGAGAACAGGTATTTCAAGCTTTTGTGGTCTGAGAACAGGTCAAACTTCTCTCCGTAGAGGTAGTGCCTCCAAATCTTAAGTGTAAAGACAATTACAGACAATTCCAGATCATGTGTAGGGTAGTTTAATTTATATGGCTTTAATTGCCTAGATCCATAAGCGATCACCTGACCATTCTGTAAGAAAAATCGGTTTAAAAATTATTTTAAACACACAGCGGAAAAGATTCAGTTATAATAACTGATTGGTATCCCCAAATCTACTACTCACTAATTTTATAGATGCGCACAAGAGGGGATAAGATTATACCTTGGTGTCTTGAACTCAATTCTGATATCTTCAAGCTTGGTGATGTAGCAACCTCCACTAGGTTTTCTTCACCCTTATGTCTCATGTGGATGCCTGTCGGAAAGACTAGAGATGGTGGGATCTTTAATATAGAGGATAGGAAGGTTTAGGAAGACTAAAACAGTTTCTGCAGCGTCTGGTTAATAAAAATGATGAACTCCTTTTCCAGAACGCAGCTGCCCTATTTATAGATTTCCAGAACCGACCGAGACTTCGGGCGATCAAAGATCTTTGATCGATTAAACCATTCTCGATTGATCGAGACTGCCAAGACTTCAATCGATCGAACATACTTCAATCGATCGAACTTGTCTTGAGAACTTCCTCATGTGTCTTTCCAAGTATCCTGGCGGAGCTAAGAGTGGAACCTCCTAGGCTCTTTATTGTTGGCCCATACCAGTTTGTTAATTACTGTGACCAAACTCTTTGATCAGCAAACCAACTAACTGGTCAGTTAACGTTTACTCCACTATAAAATGATAACTGAACTCTAATGCAAAAGAACATATCCGAAGCGATAACTAGACTTGTATGTTGTACTAATGTCCCTCTACCTTCAGCAATCATAATCATATTCAGGTAGTCGGATAACTGTTACTGTCAACTTGAATCATGATTACTTCTTGTATTCCTTGAGTCCCATTCACCTATCATGATTACCAAACATGTTCATAACTCTTATCAACAAGACTGCAGTACTCAATAATCGACTTGGTGACATTCTCAAGGGAATGCTTACTCTGAAATAGAGGGTAGATTCTGTCTTGACGATATATGTTCACAACCCTATGAATATGACATACCTAAGATACCCAGGTGTTGATCTTCTATAGACCTCACTGATTGGTAAGTCAAAGCAGCGATATCCACAGTCTATGGTCATAATCGTCTCAAGATTAAGAACACGTACATTATACAAGTTATGAGTTCCTATCGACTGATTGACAGTCTTGACTGTCAAAAGGAAAGCTCAGGTCCGTGAATGCACTATAAGCACTAGCATGTTAACTAAGAGTTATACTCTAGTGATTGAGATTAATCACTCCATCCAATGGTAGTTAATCATGCTACAGTGTAAACCTGATGAGATATCCAGTCTCATCATCTACTGTGACACATTCTAAGTAACAAAGAATAGTAATTCGTATCTCACTTGTAAGTATCTCATACATACACGAATTACTTACTATGATACTTAAGGATAACAATCATCTCATGAAAGAAACATACATAACTAAATGTAAAGCTGATATCCATATATTAAAATGTCAATATCTCATATATAAAGTAATGGTTTGAGGGCACAAACCCAACAAACTCCCACTTGCACTCATAACCATTCAGAACTACATCTAAGACCTAGACTATCTAGATGACGATCAAAGACCTCCTGTGGCAAGGCCTTTGTAAACAGAACAGCAAGATTGTCAGCGGTGGCAATCTTGGTGACAGTCACATCTCCACGTTGAACAATATCTCGGATAAGATGATATTTCCGCTCTACGTGCTTTCCCTTCCCGTGGTTCCTTGGCTCCTTGGACTGAGCCACTGCCCCACTATTATCAGAGTAAAGCGTAATAGGTGACAATGATGCTGGTACCACCTCGAGCTCTATAAGGAACTTCTTGAGCCAAACATCTTCCTTTGCAACTTCACAAGTAGCCACATACTCAGCTTCTGTAGTTGAGTCTACAATACATTTCTGCTTAATACTCCTCCAACTAACAGCACCACCTCCCAAGGTAAAGAGATATCCGAATGTTGACTTCCTCGAATCTTTATCTGACATAAAATCCGAGTCAGTATATCCTACTGGAATTAACTCACTACCGCCGTACATAAGCATGTAGTCTTTAGTCCTTCTCAAGTACTTAAGAATGTGCTTAACGGCTGTCCAGTGCTCTGGACCTGGATTCGATTGATATTTACTAACCATGCCAACGGCAAAATAGATATCTGTTCTAGTGCATAACATCGCATACATGAGACTTCCAACTGCTGAAGCATATGGAATTCCTGCCATGCGATTCCTCTCCTCCTGTGTCTTAGGACACTGGTCCTTGGAGAACACTAAACCATGCCGGAAAGGTAACAAACCTTTCTTCGAATTATCCATTGAAAACCTAGTTAACACATTATCGATATGACCGGCTTGAGATAATCCCATTATCTTTCGCTTCCGATCTCGAAAAAGCTTTATCCCTAGAATATAGCTCGCCTCTCCTAGATCCTTCATATCAAAAGTACTAGCTAGCCAAACCTTGACCGTTGACAATGCCGCTATATCATTTCCAATGAGTAGAATGTCGTCAACGTAAAGCACAAGAAAAGCCACCACTTTTCGTTCACACTTCTTGTATACACAAGGTTCATCCAGATGTTGTATAAAACCAAACGATTTGACCGCTTGGTCAAATCGGATGTTCCAACTTCTAGACGCCTGCTTTAAGCCCATAAATGGACTTTTGCAACTTACATACCAAGTTACCTTTCCGACCAGCTATGAACCCTTCTGGTTGTTGCATATAGATGTCCTCATCAAGATTGCCATTCAAGAATGCAGTCTTGAGGTCCATCTGCCAGATCTCATAATCTAGGCATGCAGCAATGGATAGGAGTATCCTGATGGACTTGAGCATGGACACCACCGAGATGGTTCCTCATAGTCAATGCCCTCCCTCTGAGTATAATCTTTTGCTATAAGCCTAGCCTTATAGGTCTCAACCTTTCCATCAGATGCTCTTTTCCACTTGTAGACCCACTTACAACCAATGGGTTTAATATTGGCTGGATGTTTTACAAGATCCCAGACCTGATTAGAATCCATAGATTCTAATTCAGCCTTTATAGCTTTAACCTAATGATCTGAATCAACATCAGCCATTGCCTCTTCATACGTGGCAGGATTAGATTCAGATTCTATGGAGACAGCTTCAAAAACTACCCCTAAGAACAAGTATCTATCAGGCTGGCTAATAATCCTCCCACTACAACGAGGTACCGATGCGAAAATGGGTGAAGAAGTGGTACTTTCTTTATTTACATCGTTGTTAACTGCGGGTTGGACTGAGGGCTCTCCTTCTATTTCTCTCAGATCTATCTTTCCCTTAGGTTTATGGTTCATGATATAATCATCCTCTAGGAAAACAGCATTTGTACTAACAAACACTTTCTGTTCTCTTGGATCATAAAAATACCATTCATAAGTACCCTTTGGATACCCTACAAAATAACATACTTCTGATCTAGAATCCAACTTGCTCATCTTTCCTTTCAGCACATGTGCCGGACACCCCCATATCCGGAGATGTTGCAAAGAAGGCTTGTGCCCAATCCACATATCCCGTGGTGTCCTGGGAATAGATTTGCTTGGTACTAGATTTAGTATGTATGTAGCGGTTTCCAAAGCATAACCCCAAAGGAATAATGGCAACTCTGAATAACTCATCATTGACCTAGTCATGTCTAAAAGAGTCCGGTTCCTTCTCTCCGCTACACCATTCTGCTGAGGCGTGCCAGGTGCAGTCAACTGTGATAGAATCCCATTCTGTACGAGGTGATCAATAAACTCATTAAAGAGGTACTCGCCACCTTGATCAGATCGAATGGCCTTGATATGTGAGCCCAATTGCTTCTCCACTTCAGCCCTAAACTCTTTGAACTCTTCAAAGGCTTCAGACTTGTGCTGCATTAGGTACACATATCCATACCTAAAGTGGTCATCGGTAAATGTTATGAAATACTCATAACCACCCCTTGCTCTAATATTTATTGGTCCACACACATCAGTATGAACTAATTCCAACAATGCATTGGTTCTATTGCCCTTTACGGGAAAGGGCCTTTTGGTCATCTTACCCTCTAAACAAGACTCACAGACTTCCATTGGTTCGAGAACCAAATCGCCTAAGATCCCTTCTTTGACTAGTCTGCCTATCCTATTTAGATTGATATGGCTAAGCCTCATATGCCAAAGCCTTGTTGGATTAGTGGAAAGTTCTTTTCTTTTAGATGGTATAGTTACCATTGAGTTATTAAGTTCCAAGCAAGAATCTTTAGAAATATTGGGAGTGATCAAATACAAACCATTTGATTTAACACCAGAACATATAAAAGAACTATTTCTTTTAATAACAACTTCAGTTCCAAAATGAAAAGAATAACCATTATTCGATAAATTAGAAACTGAAATTAAATTATGTCTCATTGAAGGGACGTAAAGTACATCTGATAAAATCAAAACCTTATTGTCTAGAAATTCTAAAACTACGACTCCTATAGCAACCGCAGAAACGGTTGCACTAGAACCTAGAGTAAGTATGATTTCCCCATCACTGCACCTCCTGGTTGATCTGAACCCCTGCAATGAATTACAGATATAGTTAGTCGCACCAGAATCAATGCATCAAGTGTTTGAAGTATCCGTAATAAAACTTACTTCAATCACATGTGATTCAATCATACCTTGAACTCTTGTAGCTAAGAATTCTGGACAGTTCCTCTTCCAGTGGCCCTTCTCACCGCATTGGAAACACTTTCCTTTGCCTTGGCCAACCACCTTCCCCTTGCCCTTACATTTTCCCTTAGATTTTGCAATCTTAGGGATCGGTCCAACACTTGGACCACCAGTGCCAGCCTTCTTCTTCCCTTTCTTTCCTTTCGGTGTAGATCGGGAAGAGGAAGCGCTTTTCTCAATGTTCAAGACGTTGACCCCAGGTTTGATCACCCCTTCCGCTGCCAAAAGAGAACTCGTCAATTCGCTCATTGAAAAATTCATTTGATTCATATTATAGTTAAGTTTAAATTGAGCGAATGAAGGCGACAGCGAATTGAGGATCATATCAACTTGGGTATGTGCATCGATGTTGGCACCTAGGGTTTCCAGCTCGTTTAAATTACCAATCATTTTTAAAACATGTTCCTTGACTGGAGTCCCTTCCGACATCTTTGCACTCATTATCTTTTGTATGGCTACCTGTCTAGCAGGCCTGCCATGCTCCCCGAACATCTTTTTCAGGGATGTGATAATGTCACTGGAAAAATCATTCGATTGGAATTGGTGTTCCAACACACCAGCCATTGAGGCCAGAATATAGCAACGAGCCATTCCATTCGACTTCTTCCATTTGTCAAACTCGCGTCTGGCAGCTGCCGAAGCATTTGCCATGGGTTCTTCGGGGCATGGGGTGGTGAGGACATATATGTGATACTCCGCAGTTAATACAATGTCAAGGTTTTGTTTCCATTCAGTGTAGTTATTTCCAATTAACTTGTTTTGAGTGATTATGGTGGCAAGTGGACTAAATGTAGATCCAGACATTATGATTTACTATAAAAATCAAAAGACATAATAAATATGAATATCAGATTTGACAGTTTGAAATAAAAGAATCCTTAAAACTCTTATTTTAAAACAAAGTCGTCGGAATATCGAAATGAAAGATTAAAGCCTCCGTGTGGTGGTCAATGTTCGATCTTTCGATTAATCATGACTTGTCCGCTATGCAACTCTTGCAAAACAAGTTATGACACCCGATGCCTTTTGATCTCTAAGTTTCTGAATAATGCCCCATGTGGGATCCCTTATCCATAGCTTAGGTAGTGTGTACCATTAACTCGGATCCAATCATAACCGTCTCAAGTAGCGCCTTCGTATGGTGGTCACCCTCTAACACGTCTGATTGATCCTATCAAAAGAAGTTCACATCTAGTAACCAATGAGTAATGCACCCTCCGTATGGAATGATCACCCCTGGTGAGGTGACACAGAATGCTCCACTCATCTTGCAGTGAACCGTTAATGGAAGATCGTGAGTGTTTAATAAGACCCTCTCCCACTAGATTTAGTAAATAAGGATTTTGCTTTTGAAAAATGTTTCCACACATTACCCATAAACATCCAATGTTCACTAATGTATTGAAATTGTTTTTTGAATTTTATTTTAGAAAACTTGTTTTACGTGTATGCAAGTAGTAACAATATAATTAAATGCCAATCACAAACCAAGCACATAAAACCAAAAAACTAAAATTGAAAATAAAAGACATCCAAACGATGCCTCTATCTCCCACGGCTCTATCTCCATAGAACCTCCTTTTGGTTTGATTGCCTCCAGCTCCATCTTCATGGACAACGGCTCCTTGCTCCATCTTCATGGATTTTCTAATTCTATTACATTTGTTCTATGCTTCTTTCGAAGCTTACAATTTATCTAGAAATAGAAATAGCAACAACAAAATAAAAGGCTAGGGAAACCGGTGTGACTTTCCTTTTCGTAGGATTGAAGTCGCATCGCCCTTTACATATGCCTTATTACCAAACCAAACTTAAATTACAACATGCACCAATCTCAAACAATTTAAATACAAAATTTAAAAGTCTTGGTGCCATGGGAGATAGTGACTAAACTAGCTGCAAAAGGGTTAGTCGAACACACATCCATGCATATATAACAATTGAAACCGCTAATTGATTCACACAGTACATAAACTCTTTACATACTGAATTAGAACTTAAATCAGCATCTTGCTTCTCTGTCACAGTTCGATCGATCGAAGACCGTTCAATCGCTCGAACCTTCGATCGATTGAACATTGTTCAATCGCTTAAGCATTCTATTTCACATAATGATTTGAAAAATTTGCAGAATATTTTAAAATTAAAGTTTTTAATTTCAAAATTCTTTAAAACTTTGAAATATAGAACCTGACAAAGAGTCAGTCTCGATCGATTTAACGACATTCGATCGATCGAACACCAAAAGGTTTCGATCGATCGAAAACTGTTCGATCGATCTAAAGATGATCGATCGATCGAACCCGCTTTGCATCCTATGCAATCAAAGATTTGTACTCTACTGCGATAACACTGCAGAAACAGATCTATGATGATGCAGTTTCGAAAACAGTTCTAAAATTAACATGCAAGTCAAAATAGTGTTCCAAAAACGCATCCATAGATCCAAACGAGCGTGGCTCGGATACCAATTGTAAGAAAAACCGGTTTAAAAATTACTTTAAACACGCAGCGGAAAAGATTCAGTTATAATAACTAATTGATATCCCAGGATCTACTACTCACTAATTCTATAGATGCGTACAAGAGGGGACAAGATTATACCTTGGTGTCTTGAACATAATTCTGATATCTTCAATCTTGGTGATGCAGCAACGTCCACTAGGTTGTCTTCACCCTTATGTCTCCTATGGATGCCTGCCGGAAAGACTAGAGATGGTGGGATCTCTAATATAGAAGATAGGAAGGTTTAGGCAAACTAAAACAGTTTCTGCAGCGTCTGGTTAATAAAACTCCTTTTCCAGAACGCAACTGCCCTATTTATAGATTTCCAGAACCGACCTAGACTTCGAGCGATCGAAGATCTTCGATCGATCGAACCTTCGATCGATCGAACCATTCTCGATCGATCGAGACTGCCAAGACTTCAATTGATCGAACATACTTCAATCGATCGAACTTGTCTTGACAACTTCCTCATGTGTCTTTCCAAGTATCCTGGCGGAGCTAAGAGTGGGACCTCCTAGGCTCTTTATTGTTGGCTCAGACCAGTTTGTTAATTATCGTGACCAAACTCTTTGATCAGCAAACTAACTAACTGGTCAGTTAACGTTTACTCCACTATAAAACGATAACTGAACTCCAACGCAAAAGAACATATCCAAACGATAACTAGACTTGTATGTTGTACTAATGTCCCTCTACCTTCAGCATTCGTAATCATATTCAGGTAGTCGAATAACTATTACTGTCAACCTGAATCATGATTACTTCTTGTATTCCTTGAGTCCCATTCACCTCTCATGATTACCAAACATGTTGATAACTCTTATCAACAAGACTGTAGTACTCAGTAATCGACTTGGTGACATTCTCAAGGGAATGCTTACTCTGAAACAGAGGGTAGATTCTGTCTTGACAATATATGTTCACAACCCTATGAATATGACATACCCAAGATACCCAGGTGTTGATCTTCTATAGACCTCACTGATTGGTAAGTCAAAGCAGCCATATCCACAGTCTGTGTTCATAATCGTCTCAATACTAAGAACACGTACCTTATATAAGTTATGAGTTCCTATCGACTGATTGACAGTCTTGAGTGTCAATAGGAAAGCTCAGGTCCGTCAATGCACTATAAGCACTAGCATGTTAACTAAGAGCTATACTCTAGTGATTGAGATTAATCACTCCATCCAATGGTAGTTAATCATGCTATAGTGTAAACCTGATGAGATATCCAGTCTCATCATCCACTGTGACACATTCTAAGTAACAAAGAATAGTAATTAGTATCTCACTTGTATGTATCTCATACATACACGAATTACTTACTATGATACTTAAGGATAACAATCATCACATGAAAGAAACATACATAACTAAATGTAAAGCTGATATCCATATATTAAAATGTCAATGTCTCATATATAAAGTAATGGTTTGAGGGCACAAACCCAACACATTCTGCATAAGTACACATCCTAGTGCTTGATATGAAGCGTCACTGTAGATAGTGTACTGTTCACCACTCTTGGGTATGGCTAGCACTGGCGCTGAGGTCAACCTTTCCTTTAATTCCTAAAAGGCGCGTTCGTGCTTGTCCTTCCACTCAAACTTTGAATCCTTCTTTGTTAGTCCAGTTAAAGGAGACGTTATCCTTGAGAAACCCTCCACGAATCTCCTTTAGTATCCAGCCAATCCAAGGAAACTTCGTACTTCCGATGCGTTGGTTGGTCTATTCCAACTAGAAACTGCGTCCGTCTTGGTTAAGTCCACTGAAATTCCGTTCTGTGAGACTGCATGTCCCAAGAATTTGACATCTTTTAGCCAAAACTCACACTTACTGAACTTAGCATAGAGACGATTTTCTCTAAGTGTCTGAAGTGCAATCTTTACATGCTTCTCCTATTCTTCATCATTCTTCGAATAAATAAGGATGTCGTTGATAAACACGATGATGAATTGATCCAAGAAGGGTCTGAACACCCGATTCATCAAATCCATGAATACCACTGGGGCATTAGTTAATCCAAAAGGCATAACTCAGAACTCGTAGTGCCCATATATTGTTTTAAAAGCTGTTTTCGGTATATCTTCCAGCCTGACAAGTAACTGATGGTACCCAGATCGTAAGTCAATCTTCGAAAAGGTTATCACCCCTTGTAGTTGATCGAACAAATCGTCTATCCTGGGTGCGGGTACTTGTTCTTAATAGTAACATTATTCAAATCTTTGTAGTCGATACAGAGTCGAAGATTTCCATCCTTCTTTCTAACAAATAGAACCGGAGCTCCCCAAGGTGACGTGCTTGGTCTAATAAATCCAAGATCTTCTAACTCTTGTACTTACTTCTTCAACTCCAGCATTTCCGTTGGGGCTATACAATAAGGAGCCTTGGATATCGGTGTCGTTCTGGGTACTAACTCAATACAAAAGTCGATCTGGCACTTTGGTGGTAATCCGGAAATGTCCTGAAAGACTTCCTCATAGTCTCGGACTATCGGAATCTGAGCGATCGTCAAATCTGAGCCTGTAGTTTCCATAGCGGCTAAACGACTTGTAAGAAAGGCGTCACTAGTGGGGTTGTATTGAAAACTGAAGGTTATACCTCCAGGTACTTAAAATATAATTGACCTACCAGCACAATCTAACTTCGCATGATGCTTAGTAAGCCAGTCAAATCCTAAGATTATGTCGAATTCCTTTATTGACAGAACAATTAAGTCTGCATGAAGGTTCCTATCCTCCAATGTCAAAGTGCAATCCTTGCACACCTTTCCTAGCTTCACGGTCACTCCCAAAGGTGATACCGCATTCAGGGCTACCTCAAGTGCTTAGGGTACTATACCCAATCGTCGAACAATCTCAAAGGCAATAAACGAATTCGTCGCACCCGTATCAAAAAGTACTTTAACTCAACTAGCATATAATGAGAGTGTACCTTCCAAGTTCTGCTCTTCCTTTTCATCCTAGCCAGCTACCTCGGGTATGATAGCATTGAGTCGAGCCTTACCAACTTGGTCTTAAGTAGTAGGCCCATGATAGTTTCCTTTTGGTGCCTTACATTCTCTGCTCATGTGTCCCCTCTTGCCACAGTTATAACAGATAACATAATTTTGATAATTGTCCCTAGGGACTGTGCAGTCTCGAGCCATGTGTCCGGGGATCCCACATTTGAAGCATCCAACCCTAATGTTCTCGGTGTTAGTGATTGATACTTGTGGTGCAGAAGGTACTACGTTCTTGTCCCGGGGAAGTATGGGTCCTGGTTTCTTGTCGTTGTTCTATGGGCACTTGTTTCCTTGGAACTGAGTCAAAGGTCTTCCTCGTGGTCCGTTCCTTGGCGGGGGTGGTCGGTGTACCATTTGCTTCGGGCCTTGGCAGCCATCTCTTTCCAAACCTACCGCCAACCTGACCAAAGCTTCGAAAGTTTGATTCAGGTTTCCCAATGTTAGATGCCGGAGGTACAGATTGAGTCCTCGGTGAAACTTCTTGATCTTCTTTTGAGGAATTTCAATCATGTGAGGGGAAAAGCGGGACAGGCGTTCGAATTGTGTCGTGTACTCTATTACACTCCTATTTCCTTGTGTCAAATCGATGAATTCTTTATCTTTCTGGTCCTTTTCATCGTCGGGGAAATACTTTTCCAAGAACTTCTCCCGGAAGGTAGTCCATGTCATCCTCCTTGAAGCTTCTACTCCAATAGTTGCTCTCTCGGCTTCCCACCAATCGATTGCCGCATAAGTGAGTTGGAAAGTGGCGAGACAGCGCTTCTCTATCTCGGGGCATTCGATTGATTCAAAGATATGATCCATATCCCTTAGCCATTGTTCTGCTCACCAGGATTCACTGGTGCCGTCGAACCTATCAAGACGCAAAGCCCTGAATCCTTCCATTAATCTATCGCGTGTCTGAGGTGGTGGTCTTTGGCAATTGTCGTTGTTGTTGCTGTTTCCATTACAGTGGTTGTTGCCTATATGGTCCAGACGCTGCAGAAATGCGCCAAAGATTCCAGTAGGATCGATTCCTTCAGGAATAGGATCTGATGATCCTCCGTTACAATTTCTTCTTGGTCTTCCTGCCATTGTACTAGTGTGCTTATGTACCTACATGAATATCTATTGGTTACTCGCCAATCCTAACCATAGATACAAGCTATATGAACAACTGGGTTATAAATAGCAACACATAACACATCAAGAATTCATATTATCATATAAAATAAACTAGCCTTCATTAATAACTCTGAATATTTACATAAGAAAGCGCGCACGCAAAAAAAAATACATAGTACGGTCAACGGTACCAAAAATATATACATAGAAAAGGCATACATGTCTACTAACACGTGTTTCAAGCCTGAGTACAACTATATACACAAAAGATGGGCTACTAACCCTATTACAAGTAAAATTCTAGATATTGGGAATCCTATCCCAAAAGTCCTCCACATCCATCCGGGAGGTAATAAGGTACCATGCTAATCACAAAACTATCTTAAGGTTCATATCTTAAGTGTGTAGGACAATCGGTGCACACTTCTTAACCTAACGCTCTGATACTAAAAATCCCTGTCACGCCCCAGCGTAGCCAAAATATGGAAAAATTTTAAAATTTTCATCTTGGACCCTGAGGCGCGTGACCAAATAATAATAACTAAACGATATAATAATAGGATAACACCATCATTTACTTACTGGAATATATTACAAAGAGAAGTCAAAGTACTTAGGTAGTTAATACATCATTAAAAATACATCAGAGTCTTATGGCTCTTGGCCTTACAAAAATATTACGAAATGTATGCTAAGTCTTCTGGTTATAATCAAAAATATTTACAGAGGATAACTGCTAGTCTTCTCTCTAACTAGCATAACCATAGTCATCTTCAGTGTAATCTTCTTCAATATTTCCTTCTTGCGTAGCTTCATAACCTGGGTACTCTTCACCTGGATAAGCTGGACATGGGAATGTCCAGCGACATGAATGTCGTCAGCTTATGAAATCTGAGTGAGTAAGCTAAATCAAATGGAACGTATATAGTAAAACACAATAAGAATCCATTTACTACCTTTCAACATGTCTTTTAGGATCTTTACATTCTCTCCGTCGAATTATAACTATTTGCGAACCCGACTACGTATTCGATAGGAATATAAACAATTCAGAAGACCGATCTAGACGTTTTTAATGCCACTACCATTCATTTCTAACATCCGACGTCATTTACAGACCCAAAGTATCTCTTGCTAACCAAACCATCTTTCATCAACCAAAACGCCTTTCATCAACCACTTCGTCACAAAGAACTGAAGTGTTAAGGAGTGCAAGAACATCCATTTCGTCACGAAGAACCGAATGGAGTCTTCACTCAAAGAATCACCGCTTCGTCATGAAGAACCGAAAGCGTTACGAAGTACAAAAACATCCATTTCATCATGAAGAACCGAAAGGAGTCTTTACTCAAAGAATCATCACTTCGTCACGAAGAACCGAAAGCGTTACGGAGCACAAGAACATCCATTTCATCATGAAGAACTGAAAGGAGTCTTTACTCAAAGAATCACCGCTTCGTCACGAAGAACCGAAAGCATTACGGAGTACAAGAATATCCTTTTCATCATAAAGAACCGAAAGGAGTCTTTACTCAAAGAATCACCGCTTCGTCAGGAAGAACCGAAAGCGTTAAGGAGTACAATAACATCCATTTCGTCACGAAGAACCAAAAGGAGTCTTTACTCAAAGAATCACAACTTCTTCACAAAGAACCAAAAGCATAACAGAGTACAAGAACATCCATTTTATCACGAAGAACCGAAAGGAGTCTTTACTCAAAGAATCACCGCTTCGTCACGAAGAATCAAAGCGTTATAGAGTACAAGAACATCCATTTCGTCACAAAGAACCGAAAGGAGTCTTTACTCAAAGAATCACCACTTCGTCACAAAGAACTGAAAGCGTTATGGAGTACAAGAACATCCATTTCATCATGAAGAACCGAAAGGAGTCTTTACTCAAAGAATCACCACTTCGTCACGTAGAATCGAAAGGGTTACGGAGTACAAGAACATCCATTTCGTCACGAAGAACCTAAAGGAGTCTTTACTCAAAGAATCACCACTTCGTCACAAAGAACCGAAAGCATTACAGAGTCCAAGAACATCCATTTCGTTATGAAGAACCAAAAGGAGTCTTTACTCAAAGAATCACCACTTCGTCACGAAAAACCGAAAGCGTTATGGAGTACAAGAACATCCATTTCGTCACGAAGAACCGAAAGGATACTCAAGAGTCACCACTTCACAACTCAACAACACATCCCTTTTCTTACCCTCCTGGCCCCCATGGCCTAGTTTACCTATCCAACACTTATCCTTGACATACGCTGCCCCTGATCATGTACAACCAGTCCGTATGTATCCTGGACCGCATTCGCGTCACTCATGCCGTAGTTTAGTTTGTTAATTACTTTAATTTATACTTTCGAAGTTACATTATACATCCGTCATTCTATTTTGTTATAATATACTTACGATGGAAACTTACCCAATCACTATCGACATAATAATCGTGTCGTGCAACATACTAAAAGCTTGGGTATGAACTTTTAATGGTCAATACACTAAATTCGCGATAACGGAAAAACAGAGCATGTAGCTCATAGATCTATAACATGGATTTGATATCAATAACCATATACACGAAAGCCTTAACATACTCATATATGCGATAGCACAATATATCCATAACCATAATGGTACCGGAAAGCAAGCATCATCAATAAACACATCATACAAGTAGTTATACAATCTGTCAGGAATTAATTTTACTATGTCGACTGAATTGATATGATTTATTTGGGCATGATAAATTGCTTTGTAGATCAAACTCAAAACTAGAACATTGTATATAATTGGATTATCTTAATGTACAACAAAATCTAGCTTCAATTACATTTTTGAACTACTCAAAATATTTATTTTACTTAGACATTTCTATATTTTTGGACTGCTCTGTCCCAGATTTATAGTACTGCGTTGCATGTGCATTTCACCTATGAATGAATAATTTTTAGACCAGGTTATTGAGGAGTTATTTTTAGATAAATGAGTCACCTTTCTCCACAAAAAAACCTACCCTCTTTATGATTTTTGAGCTAAAAACATTCATTTTACTAAACTATGTTTTGCTGAAAGTTTCTGTTTCCCAGATTTATAACACTGCATTGTACATGCATTTCACCCATCAAGGATTGATATCTAGACTAAGCTATAGAAGAGTTATTTGTAGATAAATGAGCTAGATTTCTCCACAAAAAAACCTAGCTTAATTCAGATTTCAAGGCTGCTTAGAACACTCATTTTACTAAACTACATTCTGCTAGAGGTTTTTGTTTCTCAGATTTAAAGTACTTCGTTGTATGTACATTTCACCTATGAAGAATTGATTTTTAGACTGAGCTATAAAAGAGTTATATTTTTCCACAAAAAAAAGCTAGCCTCATTACCATTTTTTAAATGCTCAAAATGTTCATTTTACTAAACAACATTCTGCTGGAAGTTTCTGCTTCCTAGATTTGAAGATTGACTTGCATGTAGCATAGAACCTCAAAATACAACATCAAACACTTGCTAAACATTACTACATACTATATAGGTTCTAAAATGAGTTAGAATACTCACCAAATCTTGAAATTGAAGCTTGATCTTTGGATTTGAGCTTAGGAAGCTTGAATTCAACTTCAATGGTGAAAGCTCCTTGTTCTTCTCCTTCTATCTTCTTTTATCTCACCATGGATTTTATCTCCTAGCTCTCTCTAATTCTATATGAAGATTATAGATGATCAAAAAGTATCATGCAAGTGTATATGCATGTTTATATAGAGGTGGTGTAGTAATAGGTGTCTCCATGCATGTGCTAGTGTACACATGCATGGACAAGTGTCCTTGTACAAGACAAGTGGCTTGGGTGTGGGTGACATGTGGAGGAGGTATTGCATGGGCTGCCCTGTGGCCGGCCATGTGGGGCCCACCTCAGGTTTTGTCACACCCCGATTTTTATACAACCAAATACCCATTCAATAATATCCCAACCAGTATTTAATTGCCCAAAAATTTGAGAGTGAAAAGCAATCAACTTGTCACACATTTGAAATTGTAAACTTTGCTGAAAAATGTTCCTCTTTAAAATAATTCACAAACTTTAAGTAACAAAAAAAAATAATCATTTTCATTGAGATCTCCATGATAAAATTCTAAACTACAATATACAATAATAAAGAGAATTCTGTTGCCATAACAAAATAAGAAATCCACATTTTTACAAAACTTGAATCAGAGCTACTACAATCGTCCCATAATTCCAAAATAATAAAATACAACATGGCCCACAATGCCAAGAAATAAATAAATCAAGATCACGAAGCAAAAAAAATAACAATTAAAATCCACTCGTAGATCTCTGAATCACAAAATTTACTCGAACCGCTAACACGAACTATTCCTGAAAATAAGAACCCGGCTACCCTCCACGAAGAACGCACCCGGTGATAAAATCACATGGGTCAGTACACACGGTACTGGTGTGAGTTAAATAAATAACACAATAACGAAGTCTTAGGGATAACACACAGTCCCATAGAATACCACACCGCAAAATAAGAAATTTATCGGGCAAAAGAGTAGTTCCACTCACACTTCAGGACAAGCGGTAGTATCCTTCAATGTGGTGGCAGTGGCTCCAACCCCGAATAAACACAATTGAATACTTACCGGTCGGATATCTATGGTGAGTCAGCCCTACATAAAAGTTAGTGGACCCACCATCCTGTAATATATAGTTATCACAAACCAAGCAAATAAGTCAGTAAACAACATTTGTCGCATTCATTATTCCAAACCTATCAGTCTTCTGAAATACTCCACTGTCATTATTTATTAGCCTTTAGTTATCTTTGTGTTCCCTAGGTTCACCACTTGGCCACCCTCCATGGTACAGCCCACACATATATCCCATGTGTGCCCGGACATACTACCAACACCCACTCCGGTGCCAGTTTGGTTGGGGTATCAACCAAACCAGGTATACACAACGGACGGCTGGTCAATATGTCAAGACATCTATACAATATAAGCCGATCATATATAAGGCTTAGGCCAGCTTGATCACGAAGCCACTGGCAAAAAGTACACTCCACAAGTCTTAAGCCAGCTTGATCACGAAGCCACTGGCAAAAGAGTACACTCAGCAAGTCTTAAGCCAGCTTGATCACGAAGCCACTGGCAAAAGAGTGCGAGCTACCAAAAACAATAACACAACAACGGGGAGTAGTGAACACTAAGGTCTTTTCCCAGTTTCTTACCATCTACGTTAATTCTCATAAGTACCCATTCATGAGGGTTTAATCACGTCATTAACCACTTCGGCAATTTATCATTTATTCCATGAAATATCATTATCCAATTATTCACGATAAGGCCATTTTTTTTTGTTACCAAAATTCTATTCAAGTCTCTAGCGTAGTATTTTCATAATAATTATTTAATACCACACATAGAATAAGTTGGGGTTTCTTAACACATAGCATATAAAATCGACACTCAACAATACTATTTAAAACAGTCCCAAACATACCCTTACATTAAACAGTCCCAAAAACTAACATGGACTGAAATTATTCCTCATACTAATTTCGCACAAAGAAACATCTCTAACAATATTCATAAACATAAATTTGAAATTCGGAGTTAGCATTCACTGCTACTGTAATATATATTTTCTGCCCAAACGGTGCAGAATTGGGGAAACTGCTATTTGACAAACGTTGTGCAGAATTGCGTTTTACATGGGACCACGCGGACAGAAAGCTAAAATTCCAAACAAACGATTCTGTACAATGTTTTGAAAATTCAGCGATCATAGAAAAACCAATAAAAACGAATTTTCATACTTATTTAATTAATTCTCCCTAGGTTAATCTCATCAATCTGAACATTAGTTTATCAACGTATAACCATATCCATTTGGGTAATACTAGGATCCAAATCAACAAATCACATACGATACTAAAATTTATATATCAATCCAAACATTTGACTTGCAATGATTGATTCAATTGCGTATACATATATACCCACGTGTGTATATATATATACCCAAATATATATAGGGTAAATTACACAAACCTCCCCTGAGGTTTGCCTTAATTATACGGACCTCCCTTCTTGTTTCAAAAATTACACAGACCTCCCTCGAGGTTTGAATTAGGTAACAAAACGCCCCCTCTCCTAATGGTCCGTTAGTTTTTTTTATATTAGCCTCCCCTAAAAATTACAATTAGCCCCCCTAATATTATAAAATTGTCATACTAAAGCCCCCTTTCTCTTATATTTTGTGCTAATTATAAAATCCCTCTTCCCTCCTATGTTTTTGGTTAATTTTTTTAACACTAATTTATATCTACAAAAAATACATACAAAACATATATAAATAGGTCCAAATTTTTTTTTCCTCCCGAACAAACCTCTATCAAGCCCTCCCCCCCCCCCTGTATTAATTTTCTAGATCCGCCCATGTCCCTATGCTTCAAAAGTGGACAATTAACCCCCTGTGATTATGGACTAAAATGGAATTGTTATGATTTCACTCAAAACTGACAAAAATTCTAAAATTGGTTAAAAATATAAACACTTAATCCATTTTGTGATGTTAATTTTGCGGTTAACGCTCTTTGAGTGAAATCATAACAGTTCTATTTTACTCCACAATCACAGGGGGTTAAGTGTCCACTTTTGAAGTATAGGGACAGGGGCGGATCTAGAAAATAAATACAGGGGGGGCTTGATAGAGGTTTGTTCGGGGGAAAAAAAATTTGGACCTATTTATATATGTTTTGTGTATATTTTGTGTAGATATAAATTAATGCTAAAAAAATTAACCAAAAAACATAGGAGGGAGGAGGGATTTTATAATTAGCACAAAAATATAAGAGAAAATGGGGCTTTAGTATGACAATTTTATAATATTAGGGGGGCTAATTGTAATTTTCAGGGAAGGCTAATGTAAAAAAAACTAACGGACCATTAGGGGAGGGGGCGTTTTGTTACCTAATTCAAACCTCGAGGGAGGTCTGTGTAATTTTTGAAACAAGAGGGGAGGTCCGTGTAATTAAGGCAAACCTTAGGGGAGGTTTGTGTAATTTACCCATATATATATTTAACTCACCAATTGTGCCAAATCCCACAAAGATATGAATCGACGTTAACCACGACGAATGCACCGCATATGATTCAACGATCATTCTCATTCTTCCTCTTTGTCGGCTTCCTCTCTCTTTCTCTTCCTCTCTATTTCTTTATTCTCTTTTCTCTCCCTCGTTCTCTTTCTCTTCTTCTTATCTTCCCTTGGTGGCTAGGGTTGAGATAGTAGGGGTGAATGTATTGTTGGGAGAACTAATATAGGGTTAACAAGACATAATCCCGTTTTTATTTTTACCCCTTCATAAAAATACATCATATGACCCCAAAATGCATTGCAAAGTACTAAAATGAGTTACCCATTGGGTACCCATGACCCAGGTACTTAATTCTTATGTTAAATACATTGTTTAGAATATTTACGGGCCCTGTAAACACTACTAAATTATAAACACATCAATTCTTTAAAATTTAAACTTACACAAATTTATCCCATCACTTAAGTTTATAAAAATATTCACATCGTAATTTATACTAAAAAAATTAATACACATAGATATATGACCATAAACATAAATACCCATAGCTAATTTATCACATATAAAAATTCGGGTGGCCACATTAACATATAAAAATAAATATTTATATCTTGAAAATTACGGGGTGTTACAGGTTTTGTGCCACTTTCCTCGATTTATGTGCATAAGTTCCTCAGTATATGTGTTAGTCTCGATTTATGTGCAAACAGGTATTGTTTTTGATGTCCGGGTCCGGGTACGGGACTACGTTAAATCCTATGACGGTCTAGTCGGTACGGTTACTGTAGTCAAATCAGTAATCCTAAGATACGTCAAAACCGTCACCCTATATATATATATATATATTAACACTTTCCTTTTTTTACTAAATAATAATATAATAATATAGCCGGTCCAATACAGAAATTCAAAAAGTTGATATTATTAACGAAAAGAAAAGAAATTACAGGTATTACAGTTGCTCATGGATCTATAACATGTATTTGATACCAATAAACATATAGATGAAACCCTTAACATACTCATCTATAAGATAGCACTACCATAGAACAAGATATTCATAACACAGGTGCAATAAAACAAGCATCATCAATAAATACATCATACAAGTATCTGTACAATCTGCCAGGAACTAATTTCATTGTGTCGACTGATTGATATGATTTATTTGGCCATGATAATTGCTTTGCAGATCAAACTCAAAACTAGAATATTATAGATAATTGGATTATATCTTAATGTACAAAAAAAAATCTAGCTTCAATTAGATTTTTTAGCTGCTTAAAATGTTTATTTTACTAAACTACATTCTGCTGGAAGTTTCTATTTCCCAGATTTATAGCACTGTATTTTGTACGTAAATTTCACCTATGAAGGATTGATTTTTAGACCAAGCTATAGAGATTTACTCGTACATAAATGAGTTAGCTTTCTTCACAAAAAAACCTAGCCTCATTTAGATTGTTGAGGTGCTCAAAACATTCATTTTCCTAAACTACATTCTGTTGGAAGTTTCTGTTTTCCAAATTTATAGCACTGCATTGTACGTGCATTTCACCTATGAAGGAATGCTTTTAAGCCCAAGCTATTGAAGATTTATTTGTAGATAACTGAGTTAGCTTTCTTCACAAAAAAACCTAGCCTCATTCAGATTTTTGAGCTGCTCAAAACGATCATTTTACTAAACTACATTCTGTTGGAAGTTTCTGTTCCCCAGATTTGAAGATTTGTGTTGCATGCATGGAAATCCAAAATAACAACATCAAGCACTTACTAAACATTTCTATATACTATGTATATTCTAAAGTGAGTTAGTAAACTCACCAAAGATTGGAATCAAGCTTGAATGTTGGAATTAAGCTTAACGAAGATTGAAATTCTACTTCAATGATGGAATCTCCTTCTTCTTCAAACTTTTCTTCTAACTTTACATATTACGTCAAGATTGAGCATGGTAAGACTTAATGTAATAATTTCAAAGAATAAAAACAAATAGTTTCACTTGTCAACAAATTAATGATGTTTTTCAGAGCTTGTTCGAGTATAGTAGGGTTGCTCACTCAGCTTGCAATAAAGCTGACAACTTTCATGTCTTGGACAATTAAAAATTTAGATCTTACAGAGGCAAAGTATCCAAAAGACGAGTATACTGAGGAGGGCTATGGCTTCACGAGCTATCCACCAGAAGCTGAAGACTTTTGTTGTTAACTTTAGTTTTATATCAGAGACACTAGGTGCTAGGCTTATTGTTTTGTTGTAGGGCTTTTGCCCAAGATATTTATCTCTTTTCTTTTTTTTAAGGGTTCTATAATAATGAGATACGTAAGACTCTAATGTGTTATACTCTAGTATGCCTAGACTACCATGCTTCAAACTGCTACTTGTTATTCATGTTATCGGTTCTTTTGTTGTGGACAAACATGAGATATTCAACTTGCCATGGACCAACGGACTCAAAAGAGAAAATGTTTTAATTTTTCCTATTTTGGCTACTCTGGGGTGTGATAGGGAATTTTTGTTTCAGAGTTGTAGGTTTAGTTATGCTCGTTGATTTTCCTACACCTATGAACCTTAAGATTCCTTGCGAGCAGTACTGACTTAAGTTTCTTTTCAGATCATGGAGCTGATGTACGTAGAGGATGAGATGGGAGGATGTATCATTTATGCTAATAGAGTTGAGGCAGCTGATCCTGTGTTTTATTGACAGTGTGTCTGGATGAGGGCTCGAGAGTGGTTAGAGGAGTACCTATGGCATTTGATGCACGTAGATGGACTATTGCACCACCATATGGGGGCTAAACATCGTGCTCGTACCACAGAGCTTGTTTATATGGAGATGGGTCGGATGATATTCGATGATGAAGAGGACTTCTGAAAATAGGTTGGTTACCAGCAGACGAGTAGGTAACCTAAACAGGTTGGTTACCAGTAGACGAGCAGGAGCCAAATGTTCAGCTAGAGGATGACCCAATTGTGGAGATGGTTGACGAGTTTGATTTGTCTCTATATTGGGTACCACTAGAGGATATTGATGTTCCAGCTAATGAGCCACCCCCACTCGAGTCAGATGATGAAGAGGACTTCTAGGATTAGATTTCGAGGATCTAGATCTCTTATTTTTGTTGATCAGGGCATGTAGCCCAGTTTTTTTTAGTGTACATGTTGTATATGTTTCAAGGGTAGTGGTATATGTAGATGTGATATAAATGCCCAAACCCTACCATGATGTAAATGTTTTTGGCTTTGTATATGAGAAATGTGCATTTTCTTGGGAATGAAGTTTTGGGAATGAAGAAACAAAATTAAAAAAATTTAGATACTCTGCGCATAAATTTGAATCAGCCCGCCAAATTCATTTATGTCACTTTTTACATAAATTTTTATGTCACCTTTTTCATAAATTGACATAAATATAATATGATTTATTTACAAAATTGCCACCGCATTTTTTTATGTCACTTTTTACATAAATTGACATAAATATAAAATGTTTTATTTACAAAATTGCCACCGCGTTTTTTTTATGTCAATTTTTACATAAATTGACATAAATGTAAAATGTTTTATTTACACATTTGCCACCGTGCTTTTTATTTTTATGTCTGTTTTTAAAAATTGACATATAAACTTCATTATTTATGTCATTACATACAAAAAGTGACATAAATACTTTATTATTTATGTCACTTTTTAAAAAAATGACATAAACACTTGAAAAGTGACATAAAAAGGTCATACATGAAATAATTATGTCACTCAAAATATAAGTGACATAAATACAATTTGAAAAGTGACATAAAAAGCATTTTTCCTTGTAGTGCATATAGGAAAGAACCTCCTATTTTTGGATAAACGTAAAGCTGAAAGGATGATGGAGGAAATTCACGTAGGGGTATGTGGCCCTCATATGAATGGGCACATGTTAGCAAAGAAAATAGTGAGTCAGGGACTACTGGTCCACCATGGAACATGACTGTTGTAAGTACGTAAGGAGATGTCACCATTGTCAGATCCATGCGAATCTTATGCACACTACACTGTCAGAACTACATAGCCACACTACACCTTGGTTATTCTCCGTGTGGGGGATAGATATAATTGGAGAAGCAGTACCGAAGTCATCAAACGGGAACAGATACGTCATAGTAACTATCGACTACTTCAGAAAGTGGGTACAAGCGGCATCCTACAATAAGTAAGAAGCTAAGGATGTGGCTAGATTCATCAAGCATAATATAATCTATCGATATGAAAGAATATAAGATCACCCACCATAAGTCATTACCCTATAGAACATAGATCAATATGACGGTAGAAGCTACAAATAAGAACGTGAAGGCAATATTGCAAAATGTGGCAGACACGTATAAAGATTGACATGTGAAGCTATTGTTCGCCTTATGGGGATATATGACATCTGTGAGGACATCCACTGGAGTTGCACCATACTCGTTGGTGTATGGGATGGAGTCTGTATTACTGATAGAACTAGAAATATCATCTTTGAGGGTAATGGCCAAATGCGAGGTAAAGGAATCCCAATGGATAAGGGAAAGATATGAAGAGCTGGCACTAATAGATGAGAAGAGATTGGAAGCATTGAACCACGTCCGAGAATATCAATAGAGGATAGCTAGGGCTTATAACAAGAAGTTTCACCCAAGGAAGATTGCTTACGGCGACCTGGTCTTGAAAGAAATAAGAGCGCTTGTTTTCGATCATAGAGGGAATTTTAAGCCTAATTGGGTAGGACCCCGCCCATGCACATCCTACCCAAACTACGTTAATAGACCTAATTCCCGATAGGAGATACATAGGCAGCATGGAGACAAGTTTGATTCAAGTCCTTGAGCCATTCCCATTCATTTGTTACACTAGGGGCAAGCCCTTCTCAATCTTGTTTTTCTTTGACTGTCCCTATACTAGGGGCAACCCCCGCCTTGAAGCCTAATTAACCTTTCTTTTAAAAGGGCTAGCCCTATTCGTTAACCAAACATCAATGTAGATTTCAGGAAAAAGATTCAGGCATGAGCTCAAAAGTTTAAAATAAAACAGCTTGGAATCGGTAAGGCAAGCATGATAAGATTGGCATAACAAAGAATAAATGAAGAACTGAAAATAGACTAAACATGGAAACTTCTCAAGACTATAGATTTTATTGATTAAAGTTTCATTCCACTACCAAAAAAAATAAAATAAATAAAAGCTAAAAAGTAAATAAAGAGAGAGGAACCATGCTATTCTAAAGACTAGTCTTAAAAAGCATAGTCGGAGTCTTCTTTATTCCCTTGGTCGCTTCCTGTTTTGCCTTTTCTCTTTTTGCATGGCCTTGATCACATCTTTTGATGGAAAAAGGTCGAAAGACCCCTTGTTATGTTCTATGGATTGGCTTTGCTCCCAAAGCTTCTTGAAATAGGGGATATCCGAAGCTTTTTCTTGGGGATCCCAAGAAGATGGATAGGCACTTCTTTAAGATGATTGAATTGGCAAAAACTTGACTTTTGGTGATAGAAAAACCACATGTGGGGACCTGGGATGCTAACAATGAAAGTAGAACTCTTGATCTCCTACTAGTCAATTTTCTACTGAATATCCTTGTGAGTGAGGCCATGTAATTGGATAATCCAATCCTACAGGGATTCATGAAGATGGGTAATCTCTTGGGCATGATAGAGTGTAGAGAATGTGGAAATATGCTTAGGAGGACTCACGAGTTTGGTACACTCAAGAAGCCATACATGTAGCAAGACCATGGACCCATAGAAGTTTTCTAAGGAACGCGCTAAAGCATTGTCTAATCCGATTATAGTTTCAGCCAAGCAGATGATCATTAGATTCTTCCCCTTGCTTACCTCAAGAGCTACATCATAAGTTTTGCATCTTCCATGGTAGTAGCACATTGAAGAGAAAGTGGGAAATCATTCACAAAGCAAGAATACCTCGCTTATGTTCACGGGCAATGGTGGGGTCATCCGAGGAAAAGTGCTTGATAATGGAGAACAGTAAGATGCCATGCTCTACAATAAGATCATCACTTTCAAGAAGAGTCAACCCACTTATGGAAGACAAAAGGGGAGAATACCTAGAATGATTAGAAGGAAACACGAGTTCGGACTCATAGTAATAGTCTAGCATAACGGAGAATTCTTCACGGTTTGGGCATAACTCCTCACAGTTGAATCAAAAAAAAAGATACTTGGTATCCCAACAAGAGATTGCAGCTTCCATAAAGTTTCTTTGAGGCCGCATTTGACGGAGAGAGAATAGGCTACCCAAACTATAAGGTTGGAAGTAAACATGGTCAAGACCACAGAATGCATCCATCCATTTCAAGAGAGTGTGAACCTTGATGTTTTCCATTGAAGAAGGTTGTAGGGATAAATATGAATGAAAAGAGGGGAGTTTTTAGGGCTTATATAGAGTATCAAGTCAAGTTTGGGAAGAGTTGGGAGTCCAAAGTCGGAAAGAAGTCCAAAAATTGCCAAAATACGTCAAAAGTTGCAAAACCATCTAAAAGCCATGGTGGCACTCATATGACTGCCACATGGGCCCGCTGAGTGCTGCATGGAACCCTAAGTGCCACAATGGCACCCCTCACCCCTCCTTTGTGTAGATGAATCCTTGTGCATTTTTGTTAGTGTCAGGCCTCTGATTTAAGTCCGAACAGACATTCTTGTTCACTTAAAGTCATGTTATGTGTGTAAAAAGCCCTAGTATGCATTTTAAATCACTCATTCCCAGTCATGAAAAAGTCATAAAAGGATCCCCAAGGGAGCATGTTACTTATACAAAAAAGAAGGAGAAGGAGTTCAAATGAATGAGCAAGGAAAGAAATCCAAGAGTACAATCCATAAGTCAGGTATAGTCATCCATAGTAGTGCAAGGAAAGTAAAGATAGAGCATATAGCTATTCTCGAGGGCGTCTCTTGCCTGCTTTTGTCCTTCTCGGCTGCAATCGTGGCGGTTCTTCTTCTTATTCCTCCTCGTCTTCTTCAATGACGACGCAACGAGAAGAAATAGAATGCCTAGCTGGCTCTGACATTAGTCTAATAGGAGGTTGGTGTGCTGATGATTCCCCTAATCGCATCTCCAATTCTACTATATGTTTCTACCTGACATAATTTCATTACACTGAAAGGAAAAGGAATCGATAATCAAATCAAGAAAAGTGGAAAAGTGAGAACGAGAAAGCATGCATGCATTCATTGATTTTAGGAGCTTAAAAGAATAAATTGCATTGGTTTTTGGATATGCTCGACTCACCATACTCATCTTTACAAGGTCAAACTGGGTGGAGCAAGACTGTAGAGAGCACTTAGCCATTTTAAGCTATAAAGAAGAGGATAGGAACAAAAAACTAGAGAATAGTCATGAAAATAGGGCAAGGCTTGGGAGTTTTACCTTGTATTCTCGTCAGTGAATCCACGACCATAAACTAGTAACTAGGCTCCTATGTTCTTCTAGACAAGATGTTGGGATGGAAGCCACGTTATAAGGGATACATTGGAAATCCTAAGGAATTACCTCTGGGACACGATAAGGAACCTCACAATCATCTAGGGTAGGAACCATCCAGTCAACAGGAGGAAGGTCAGAAGTAGAAAACCTAGAGGGTGCTCCCTCTTAAGAAGACCTGATCCCTTGGACTCTAGTGCTAGAGCTCCCCGCTCAACCAATAGAATGTCCTCCCTGCAACCAAAGAGAGTTTAGTAAGCCGAGTGAGAAAAATAAGAAGAAGAAAAGTTAAAAAAGATTCATACCTCAGCACGACTGGTCCTAGGAAAGTTAGACATGAGATAAGACACCCAGAAATCCTCATAACCTTTCCTGTCGACCACTAGTTGCGTACTGTCCACCCCCATGAGTGCCTCCTAGAGGCCGTCACCCTAGAGTCTATGAGTGTCTAGTATGTTAGGAGGAGGGACGTCAGGTATGACAAAGTGATCAAGAAGGCATGCTTGTCGTAAGACGCTCTCTCCCAAGTACCAAGTAGCGGCATAAGGGCTTGTGAATAGGATGCGTTACTTTGATAGTTGAATCACCGACACATAAGGAGCCTTTGTAGCCCGAGGAATTCTAGACAAGGATCCCACGTCATCGATTCCCCAGTGAGTTGAGTTAGGAAACCCCAGCAATTTTTAAGATCATGAGCTCTAACCTTCACACCCACCTTCTCCTTTACCCATTTGATGCCCCTAGGGAATAGACTCGTGCTCAAGTCCATAGGTTTAGGAGCCAGCATCCCGAAGTGCTCAAAGCTCCATAACTATCAAGAAAGAAGAGAGAAAATAGAAGGCTATTTAAAAGACAAGAAGAAAACTGTAAAAGAAGAAATGAGTTGAGTGATACCTCCCAAACCCTCCAACCGAGGGTGAGCACATCCGAGAAATATTTCCCACTTGTTTATGGTGAAGAGCTAAGCTAGTATCACCCCAACCGTATGTATGGATTTGGTCGACATTAGCCAGGCTTCCTAGGATAGATAGATGAATCCGATCTGCTTTGGTGCTGAAGAGGGAACACCCTAGAATATACATGATAAAAGCCCAATTGACTTGGCCAGTGGTGAATTGATTGTATCTTTGGATGGTCTCGAGAAACCACGCATAAGGAACTGCACCACGCACCACTCTAGGTGGGTATATTCCCAAGAGTTTGATCACCCGTTGCCTAGAAGTCTGTAATGATGGGATCTCTTCCTGCCCGAAGCATGTTAATCATAGAAAAGTCATTCGGGGTCATGGTCATCTCTCCGAAAGGAAGATGGAAGGTGTTAGTAGAGTCCCACCACCTTTCCGCTAGACTAGATAGATGCACTAAGTCATTGGAACTACTCACCAAAAGTTTTGTGAACTCCCTGAAGCCAACAACTTTCACCTTGTTTTTCAAAGCTTTCGAAAGTTTCTCATACCATTTATAGCCATGAGTTAAGCACCCATTGTAGACACCCAATTTTGACCACACTGATAGGATTTAGGATGGAAAATGTCGTGGAGGATTCGATGATGAAAAGTACCTCATGGAAGGTATTGGATTAACCCGTACATTTTCCAATCCTCCTCATGTTCTAATGTATTTGCAACCCACAATGGGCCTACAATACAAAAAATATACAACACCACACCCCTCCCTATATTTGGAGTTGAATTGCTATGAATATAAAATTCAACCAAAAAAATAGTACACTAGGAAATTTATTTTCTTCATTACAGCATGTCAAAAATTTCAATAAACTTGTAAGGATATATGTAGAGGGAGAAACATCCAACACACCTTATCCAGATAACTTATGTGGTAGGTGTTGGAAAAACAGGTTTAAATGGAAAGTTTAAACGCGCAGCGGAAAAATCAAGTTATGAAACTTTATTGGCATGCCCGGATCTACTACTCGTCAATTCTACAGATGCGCACAAGAGGGGACACGAGTTATACCTTAGTGTCTTGAACCCAATTCTGATCTTCAACTTCCAGCAGCCTCCACTAGATGATCTTCACCCTTATGACTCCTGCGGATGCCTGCCAGAAAGACTAGGGTTGGTGGGAACCCTAATGGAGAGGATAGAGAAGGTTTTGGGACTCCAAAACAGTTTCTGCAGCTTCTGACGTTCAAAACGACGAACAACCTTTTCCAGAACGCAGCTGCCCTATTTATAGATTCCCAGAACTGACCTAGACTTCGAGCGATCGAAGTGCCTTCGATCGATCGAACCATCTTCGATCGATCGAACCTGCAGACTTCAATCGATCGAGATATCTTCGATCGATCGAACCTGTCTGGACATCATCCTCAAGCATCTTTCCAAGCATCCTGGCGGAGCTAAGAGTGGGACCTCCTAGGCTCTTTATTGTTGGCTCAGACCAGTTTGTTAATTACCATGACCAAACTCTTTGATCAGCAAACTAACTAACTGGTCAGTTAACGTTTACTCCACTATAAAACGATAACTGAACTCCAACGCAAAAGAACATATCCGAAGCGATAACTAGACTTGTATGTTGTACTAATGTCCCTCTACCTCTAGCATTCGTAATCATATTCAGGTAGTCGGATAACTGTTACTGTCAACCTGAATCATGATTACTTCTTGTATTCCTTGAGTCCCATTCACCTCTCATGATTACCAAACATGTTGATAACTCTTATCAACAAGACTGCAGTACTCAGTAATCGACTTGGTGACATTCTCAAGGGAATGCTTACTCTGAATTAGAGGGTAGATTCTATCTTGACAATATATGTTCACAACCCTATGAACATGACATACCCAAGATACCCAGGTGTTGATCTTCTGTAGACCTCACTGATTGGTAAGTCAAAGCAGTCATATCCACAGTCTGTGTTCATAATCGCCTCAAGATTGAGAACACGTACCTTATACAAGTTATGAGTTCCTATCGACTGATTGACAGCTTTGAGTGTCAATAGGAAAGCTCAGGTCCGTCAATGCACTATAAGCACTAGCATATTAACCAAGAGTCACACTCTAGTGATTGAGATTTATCACTCCATCCAATGGTAGTTAATGATGCTACAGTGTATACCTGATGAGATATCCAGTCTCATCATCCACTGTGACAAGCTTTAAGTATCAAAGAATAGTAATTCGTATCTCATTGTATGTATCTCATACACACACGAAATACTTACTATGATACTTATGGATTAAACAATCATCTCATGAAAGAAACATACATAATGAAATGTAAAGCTGATATCCATATATTAAAAAATCAATGTCTAATACATAAAGTAATGGTTTGAGGGCACAAATCCAACAAACTCCCACTTGCACTCATAACCATTCAGAACTACATCTGAGACCTAGACTATCTAGATGACGATCAAAAACCTTCTGTGGCAATGCCTTTGTAAACGGATCAGCAAGATTGTCAGCTGTGGCAATCTTGGTGACAGTCACATCTCCACGTTGAACAATATCTCGGATAAGATGATATTTCCGCTCTACGTGCTTTCCCTTTCCGTGGTTCTTTGGCTCCTTGGACTGAGCCACTGCCCCACTATTATCACAATAAAGCGTAATAGGCGACAGCGACACTGGTACCACCTCGAGTTCCATAAGGAACTTCTTGAGCCAAACAGCTTCCTTTGCGGCTTCACAGGCAGCCACATACTCAGCTTCTGTAGTTGAGTCTGCAATGCATTTCTGCTTAATGCTCCTCCAACTGACAGCACCACCTCCCAAGGTAAAGAGATGACCGGACGTCGACTTTCTCGAATCTTTATCTGACATAAAGTCTGAGTCAGTGTATCCTACTGGAATTAACTCACTACCACCGTACATAAGCATGTAATCTTTAGTCCTTCTCAAGTACTTAAGAATGTGCTTAACGGCTGTCCAGTGCTCTGGACCCGGATTCGACTGATATCTGCTAACCATGCCAACGGCAAAGCAGATATCTGGTCTAGTGCATAACATCGCATACATGAGACTTCCCACTGCCGAAGCATAGGGAACTCCTATCATGCGATTCCTCTCCTCCTGTGTCTTTGGACACTGGTCCTTGGAGAACGCTAAACCATGCCTGAAAGGTAACAAACCTTTCTTCGAATTATCCATTGAAAACCTAGTTAGCACTTTATCGATATAACCAGCTTGAGATAATCCCATTATCTTTCGCTTACGATCCCGAAAGAGCTTTATTCCAAGAATATAGCTCGCCTCTCCTAGATCCTTCATATCAAAAGTACTAGCTAGCCAAACCTTGACCGTTGACAGCGCTGCTACATCATTTCCAAAGAGTAGAATGTCGTCAACGTAAAGCACAAGAAAAGCCACTACTTTCCCTTCACATTTCTTGTATACACAAGGCTCATCCAGATTCTGTATGAAACTAAACGACTTGACCGCTTGGTCAAATCGGATGTTCCAACTTCTGGATGCCTGCTTAAGCCCATAAATGGACTTTTGCAACTTGCATACCAAGTTACCTTTCCGACCAGCTATGAACCCTTCTGGTTGTTGCATATAGATGTCCTCCTCAAGATTGCCATTCAAGAATGCAGTCTTGACGTCCATCTGCCAGATTTCAAAATCTAGGCATGCAGCAATAGATAAGAGTATTCTGATGGACTTGAGCATGGCTACCGGCGAAAAGGTTTCCTCATAGTCAATGCCCTCCCTCTGAGTATAACCTTTCGCTACAAGCCTAGCCTTAAAGGTCTCAACCTTTCCATCAGATCCTCTTTTCCTCTTGTAGACCCACTTGCAGCCAATGGGTTTAATATTGGCTGGAAGCTCTACAAGATCCCAGACCTGATTGGAATCCATAGATTCCAATTCAGCCTTCATAGCTTTAACCCAATGAGCTGAATCAACATCAACCATTGCCTCTTCGTATGTGGTAGGATCAGATTCAGATTCTATGGAGACAGCTTCAAAAACTTCTCCTAAGAACATGTATCTATCAGGCTGGCTGATAATCCTCCCACTACGACGAGGTACAGGTGCGAAAATAGGTGAAGAAGTGGTGTTTTCTTGATTTATATCGTCATTAACTGCGGGTTGGACTGAGGGCTCTCCTTCTATCTCTCTAAGATCTATCCTTCCCTTAGGTTTATGGTTCATGATATAATCATTCTCTAAGAAAACAGCATTTGTACTAACAAACACTTTCTGTTCCCTTGGATCATAAAAATACCATCCATAAGTACCCTTTGGATAACCCACAAAGTAACATACTTCCGATCTAGAATCCAATTTGCTCATCTTTCCTTTCAGCACATGTGCCGGACACCCCCATATCCGGAGATGTTGCAAAGAAGGCTTGCGCCCAATCCACATCTCTCGTGGTGTCCTTGGAACAGATTTGCTTGGTACTAGATTTAGTATGTAAGCAGCGGTTTCCAAAGCATAACCCCAAAGGAATAATGGCAACTCAGAATAACTCATCATCGACCTAGTCATGTCTAAAAGAGTCCGATTCCTTCTCTCCGCTACACCATTTTGCTGAGGCGTACCAGGTTCAGTTAACTGTGACAGAATCCCATTCTGTACGAGGTGATCAATAAACTCATTAGAGAGGTACTCGCCACCTCGATCAGATCGAATGGTCTTGATATGTGTGCCCAATTGCTTCTCCACTTCAGCCCTAAACTCTTTGAACTTTTCAAAGGCTTCAGACTTGTGCTGCATTAGGTACACATATCCATACCTGGAGTGGTCATCGGTAAATGTTATGAAATACTCATAACCACCCCTTGCTCTAATATTTATTGGTCCACACACATCAGTATGAACTAATTCCAACAATGCATTGGTCCTATTGCCCTTTGCAGGAAAGGGCCTTTTGGTCATCTTACCCTCCAAACAAGACTCGCAGACTTCCATTGGTTCGAGAACCAAATCGCCTAAGACCCCTTCTTTGACTAGTCTGCCAATCCTATTCAGATTGATATGGCCAAGCCTCATATGCCAAAGCCTTGTTGGATTAGTGGAAGGTTCCTTTCTTTTAGATGGTAAAGTTACCACTGAGTTATTAAGTTCCAAACAAGAATCTTTTGAAATATTGGGAGTAATCACATACAAACCATTTGATTTAACACCAGAACATATAAAAGAACTGTTTCTTTTAATCACAACTTCAGTTCCAAAATGAAAAGAATAACCATTATTCGATAAATTAGAAACTGAAATTAAATTACGTCTCATTGAAGGGACGTAAAGTACATCTGATAAAATCAAAATTTTATTGTCTAGAAATTCTAAAACTACGACTCCTATAGCAACCGCAGATACGGTTGCGCTAGAACCTAGAGTAAGTACGATTTCCCCATCACTGCACTTCCTGGTTGATCTGAACCCCTGCAATGAATTACAGATATGGTTAGTCGCACCAGAATCAATGCACCAAGTGTTTGAAGTATCCGTTATAAAACTTACTTCAATCACATGTGATTCAATCATAACTTGAACTCTTGTAGCTAAGAATTCTGGACAGTTCCTCTTCCAGTGGCCCTTCTCACCGCATTGGAAACACTTTCCTTTGCCTTGGCCACCCACCTTCCCTTTGCCTTTACCTTTTCCCTTAGATTTTGCAATCTTAGGGACCGGTCCAACACTTGAACCACCAGTGCCAGCCTTCTTCTTCCCTTTCTTTCCTTTCGGTACAGATCGGGAAGAGGAAGCGCTTTTCTCAACGTTCAAAACGTTGACCCCAGGTTTGATCACCCCTTCCGCTGCCAAAAGAGAACTCATCAATTCGCTCATTGAAAAATTCATTTGATTCATATTATAGTTAAGTTTAAATTGAGCGAATGAAGGCGACAGCGAATTGAGGATCATATCAACTTGGGTCTGTGCATCGATGTTGGCACCTAGGGTCTCCAGCTCGTTTAAATAACCAATCATTTTTAAAACATGTTCCTTGACTGGAGTCCCTTCCGACATCTTTGCACTCATTATCTTCTGCATAGCTACCTGTCTGGCAGGCCTGCCATGCTCCCCAAACATCTTTTTCAGGGATGTGATAATGTCACTGGCAGAATCATTCGATTGGAATTGATGTTGTAACACACCAGCCATTGAGGCCAGAATATAGCAACGAGCCATTCCATTCGACTTCTTCCATTTGTCGAACTCGCGTCTGGCAGCTGCCGAAGCATTTGCCGCGGGTTCTTCGGGGCATGGGGTGGTGAGGACATATATGTGATCCTCCGCAGTTAATACGATGTCAAGGTTTCGTTTCCATTCAGTGTAGTTGTTTCCAGTTAACTTGTTTTGAGTGAGTATGGTGGCAAGTGGACTAAATGCAGATCCAGACATTATGATTACTGAAAATCAAACAAACAAAATAAATATGGATATCAGAATTTGACAGTTTGAAATAAAAGAATCCTTTTAAAACTCTTATTTTAAAACAAAGTCGCCGGAATATTGAAACGAAAGAATAAAGCCTCCGTGTGGTGGTCAATGTTCAATCTTTCGATTAATCATGACTTGTCCGCTATGCAACTCTTGCAAAACAAGTTATGACTCCCGAACCTATTTGATCTCTAAGTTTCTGAATAATGCCCCGTGTGGGATCCCTTATCCATAGCTTAGCTAGTGTGTACCATTAACTAGGATCCAATCACAACCGTCTCAAGTAGCGCCTCCGTGTGGTGGTCACCCTCTAACACGTCTGATTGATCCTATCAAAAGAAGTTCACATCTAGTAACCAATGAGTAATGCACCCTCCGTATGGAATGATCACCCCTGGCGAGGTGACACAGAATGCACCACTCATCTTACAGTGAACCGTTAATGGAAGATCGTGGGTGTAATTTGATAAGACCCTCTCCCACTAGATTTAGTAAAAAAGGATTTTGCTTTTTGAGAAAATCTGTTTCTACACACTTCCCATAAACATCTAATGTTTACTAATGTGTTGAAAACGGTTTTTGAATTTTATTTTAGAAAACTTGTTTTGCGTGCATGCAACAATGTATTATACGCCAATCACAAACAAAGCACATAAAACAAAAAACTAAAATGAAATAAAAGACATCCAAACGATGCCTCTATCTCCCATGGCTCTATCTCCATAGAACCTGCTTTTGGTTTGATCGCCTCCAGCTCCATCTTCATGGACAACGGCTCCTTGCTCCATCTTCATGGATATTCTAATTCTATTACATTGAACCTATGCCTCTTTTGAAGCTTACAATTTATCTAGAAATAGAAATAGCAACAACAAAATAAAAGGCTAGGGAAACCGGTGCGACTTTCCTTTTCGTAGGATTGAAGTCGCAGCGCCCTTTACATATGCCTTAAAACCAAACCAAACTTAAAACAACACACCAATTCTAAAACATTCAAACACAAAATTAAATGCTCTTGGCGCCATGGGAGATAGCGACTAACTTTTGCTGCAAAAGGTTAGTTGAACACACATCCACGCATATATATAACAAAATATAACTATTGGAACCCTTAATTGATTCACACAGTATATAAACTCTTTACATACTGAATTAGAACTCAAAACAGCATCTAACTTCTCTGTCATAGTTCGATCGCTCGAACCTTCGATCGATTGAACACTGTTCAATCGCTTGAACATTCTATTTCACAGAATGATTAAAAATTTTGCAGAATACGTTAAATTTAAACTTTTAATTTCAAAATACTTTTAAAACTGTGAAACAAAGATCCTGACAAAGAGTCTGTCTCGATCGATCGAACTCTGTTCGATCGCTCGAACAACAGAAGGTTTCGATCGATCGAAACCTGTTCGATCGCTCGAGTACAGAGCGTTCGATCGATCGAGACTACTTCGATCGATCGAACCTATCTTGCATCCAATGCAATCACAAATTTGTACACTGCTGCGATAAAACTGCAGAAACAGATCTGTGACGATGCAGTTTCGAAAGAAGTTCTAAAATCAACATGCAAATCAAAATAGTGTTCCAAAAAATGCATCTATGGATCCAAACGAGCCTGGCTCTGATACCAATTGTTGGAAAAACAGGTTTAAATGGAAAGTTTAAACGCGCAGCGGAAAAATCAAGTTATGAAACTTTATTGGCATGCCCGGATCTACTACTCGTCAATTCTACAGATGCGCACAAGAGGGGACACGAGTTATACCTTAGTGTCTTGAACCCAATTCTGATCTTCAACTTCCAGCAGCCTCCACTAGATGATCTTCACCCTTATGACTCCTGCGGATGCCTGCCAGAAAGACTAGGGTTGGTGGGAACCCTAATGGAGAGGATAGAGAAGGTTTTGGGACTCCAAAACAGTTTCTGCAGCTTCTGACGTTCAAAACGACGAACAACCTTTTCCAGAACGCAGCTGCCCTATTTATAGATTCCCAGAACCGACCTAGACTTCGAGCGATCGAAGTGCCTTCGATCGATCGAACATTCGATCGATCGAACCATCTTCGATCGATCGAACCTGCAGACTTCAATCGATCGAGATATCTTCGATCGATCGAACCTGTCTGGACATCATCCTCAAGCATCTTTCCAAGCATCCTGGCGGAGCTAAGAGTGGGACCTCTTAGGCTCTTTATTGTTGGCTCAGACCAGTTTGTTAATTACCATGACCAAACTCTTTGATCAGCAAACTAACTAACTGGTCAGTTAACGTTTACTCCACTATAAAACGATAACTGAACTCCAACGCAAAAGAACATATCCGAAGCGATAACTAGACTTGTATGTTGTACTAATGTCCCTCTACCTCTAGCATTCGTAATCATATTCAGGTAGTCGGATAACTGTTACTGTCAACCTGAATCATGATTACTTCTTGTATTCCTTGAGTCCCATTCACCTCTCATGATTACCAAACATGTTGATAACTCTTATCAACAAGACTGCAGTACTCAGTAATCGACTTGGTGACATTCTCAAGGGAATGCTTACTCTGAATTAGAGGGTAGATTCTATCTTGACAATATATGTTCACAACCCTATGAACATGACATACCCAAGATACCCAGGTGTTGATCTTCTGTAGACCTCACTGATTGGTAAGTCAAAGCAGTCATATCCACAGTCTGTGTTCATAATCGCCTCAAGATTGAGAACACGTACCTTATACAAGTTATGAGTTCCTATCGACTGATTGACAGCTTTGAGTGTCAATAGGAAAGCTCAGGTCCGTCAATGCACTATAAGCACTAGCATATTAACCAAGAGTCACACTCTAGTGATTGAGATTTATCACTCCATCCAATGGTAGTTAATGATGCTACAGTGTATACCTGATGAGATATCCAGTCTCATCATCCACTGTGACAAGCTTTAAGTATCAAAGAATAGTAATTCGTATCTCATTGTATGTATCTCATACACACACGAAATACTTACTATGATACTTATGGATTAAACAATCATCTCATGAAAGAAACATACATAATGAAATGTAAAGCTGATATCCATATATTAAAAAATCAATGTCTAATACATAAAGTAATGGTTTGAGGGCACAAACCCAACAGTAGGTTTCCTTACTCATTGGAGGGCTAAAGCTGCTCAGATGACTAGCAGGCCGACGGAAAAGGATCAAGTCCGAATGATCATCAAAAATCTACAGCCCGAGTACTTGGATAGGCTAGAATTTTAGTCCATTGTGAGTTTTGAATAGCTATTTGATGTGGGGACTTTAATAGAGGATGCCATTAGGGATGGAAAGATCAAGAAAGAGAACACAAGCAATCGGTACAGAAAGACGGAGAGGCCAGTCTATCATCAGTCTGCTGACATCAATACGCTATCTCCTCAGCCTTTTTGGAAAGAACGTCGAAGCATGCCTTATGCAAGAGGAAATCAAAACTAGAAGCAATCAAAAGAGAAAAGAAAATTTTCTATTTTGAGAATGTCGCTAAGCACCGCACTTGAGAGAATGCTAGAAAAGGGATATTTGCAAAAATTGGAACCTAAACCAGAGCCTAATCCACTTCTGTCGGGTTTCAATACTGAATTCTATTGTGACTTTCATTAAAGTCGTGGACATAGCACATATAGATACTGGAGACTTCGCCATGAGATTGAAGAATTGATTGAAAAAGGGGTCATCTCCCCTCCTCCTGCTCAGCCAAATGTTCAAAAGAATCCTCTCCCTAATCATAAGGGGAACCTGCCAAATGTCAATTTTGTCACGCCCCAGCGTTGCCAAGATAGGGAAAAATTTAAAATATCCATCTTGGACCCTGAGGCACGTGACTGGTTGCATTACCGAATTGCCCATGACAAAATACTAATAATAAACAACATAACCAAAAGGATAAAACCAACATCTGCTTACATGGATATATTACAATAAAAGGCCACAGTACTAGTTAACTATTACATCATTGTAGATACATCAGAGTGTTATGGCTCTAGGGTCTTACAAAACTATTATAAAAGATATGATAAGTCTTCTGATAGAGATTACAACCAAAAACATTTACAAAAGACAGCCACTAGTCTTCTCTCTAACTAGCATATCCATAGCCATCTTCAGTGTACTCTTCCTCCATGTTCTCCTCTTGCGTAGCATCATAACCCATATACTCGCCACCTGGATAAGATGGATATGGGAATGTCAGTGACATGAGCATTGTCAGCTTATGAAAGTCGAGTAAGAAAACTAAATTAGTTAGAAATTATATAGCTACAAACTAACAAGATACGTTTACTTCTTTCATTACGTCTTTTAAAGTTCTCCCACGTTCTCACCATTGAATTGAAACCCCTACCGTGCCTACACAGGTATTCAAAAAGAATATGATCAACACGACTAATAACACTACCACAATCTACTGGTAGATTCTGACACAGAATCCCAACTCTAGCCAATCAATAACAGAGAGTCTAACCACATCACACTAACTTTCACTTCGTCACGGAGAATCAAGGTATTCAACTCAATCTTTACTTCATCACGGAGAACCGAAGTGTTCAACTCAATGTTCACTTCATCATGAAGAACTAAAGTGTTCAACTCATTCTTCACTTCGTCACGAAAAATTGAAGCGTTCAACTCAATCATCACTTCATCATGAAGAACCGAAGTGTTCTCACTTCGTCACGAAGAACCAAAGTGTTCAATTCAATCTTCACTTTGTCACAAAGAACCGAAGTGTTCAACTCAATCTTTACTTCCTTATGAAAAACCAAAGTGTTCAACTCAATCTTCACTTAGTCACGAAGAGCCGAAGTGTTCTCACTTCGTCACAAAGAACTGAAGTGCTCAATTCAATCTCAATTCATCACGAAGAACCGAAGTGTTCAACTTAATCTTCACTTCATCAAGAAGAATCGAAGTGCTCTCACTTCGTCACGAAGAGCTGAAGTGTTTACCATATCCTTTTCGTCACGAAGAACCGAAAGGATACACAATTTCATAACATTACTTCATCACGAAGAATCAAAGGTTTTACCATATCCGTTTCGTTACGAAGAACCAAAAGGATACATAATTTCAAAACCATGACTTCATTACGAAGAACCAAAGTATTCCTCATCTCCGTTTCATCACAAAGAACTAAAAGGATAAATAATTTCATAACCATTACTTCGTCACAAACAACCGAACCATATCCGTTTCATCACGAAGAATCGAAAGGATACACAATTTCATAACCATCACTTCATCACAAAGAACCGAAGCATTCACCATATCCATTTCGGCACCAAGAACCGAAAAGATACACAATTTCAAAGTCATCACTTCGTCATGAAGAACTAAAGTATTCACCATATCCGTTTCGTCTCAAAGAACTGAAAGGATACACAACTTTATAACCCAACAAACACACCCTTTTCTCACTATCTCAGCCTCGACGGACTAGTTTACCTATTTGACACTTATCCTCAGCATAAGCTGCTTCCGATATTACATAATTGATTCTTACTTATACCCAACCACGCACGCGTCACTCGTTAAGGAGTTTGGTTCATGAAATGGCTTTCAATTGTAACCGTCAAGATTTCACTATACGTCTGACATTCCATTTTACCCCTCAATATACTTACGATGGAAACATTTCCAATCACTATCAACGCAACTATTGTGCCATATAATATACTTATAGCTTGGGTATGAACTCTCAGTGGTCATCACACTATATTCATAACAACGGAAACCTAGCATATAGCTCATGGATCCATAACATTGATTTGATACCAATAAACATATAGATAAAACCCTTAACTTACTCATCTACGCGATTGCACTACCATAGCACAAGATATCATAACAACATAGGTAACAAAAAATTAGCATCATCAATCGACACCATGCATAAACAAAATATCATACAAATCTATACACATTTTCACTGTGTTAACAGAATTAATATGATTTATTTGGGCATGATAAATTGCTTTGTAGATCAAACTCAAAATTAGAACATTGTAGGTAATTGGATTATCATCATGTACAAAAAAATCTAGCTTCATTTAGATTTTTGAACTGCTCAAAATATTTATTATACTTAGACATTTCTTATATCTCGGACTGCTCTATCACAGATTTTTAGCACTACGTTGTACGTGCATTTCACCTATGAAGGGTCAATTTTTGGACTGAGCTATAGAATAGTTATTTGTAGATAATGGGTTAGTTTCTCCACAAAAAAACTTAGCTTAATTCATATTTTTGAGCTGCTAAAAACATTCATTTTAGTAAAATATATTCTGCTGGAAGTTTCAATTTATCAGATTTATAGTACTGCGTTGGATGTGCATTTCACCTATGAAGGAATGATTTTTAGACCAAGCTATAGCAGTTTTATTTCTAGATAAATGAGTTAGCTTTCTCGACAAAAAAACCTAGCTAAATTTAGATTTTTGAGCTACTCAAAACGTTCATTTTACTAAACTACATTCTGCTGGAAGTTTTTGTTTCTCAGATTTGAAGATTTTTCTTGCATGGCATGGAAATCTCATACTCACAACATCAAGCAATTACGTAACATTACTACATACTATATATGTTCTAAATTGAGTTAGAAAACTCACCTAAACTTGAAATTAGGCTTGGGCTTTGGATTTGAGCTTAGGAAGCTTGAACATAAGCTTCAATAGTGGAACTTCTTCTTCTTCTAAATTATTTTATCCTACCATGGAGTTCATCTCCTAGCCCTTTCTAACTTTATATGCAGATTTTTAGGTGTCCAAGTGAGTGTAATGCATGTGTGTATGCATGTATATATAGGAATTATTGGGAGATTAGGTGTCAATGTGCATGTTAATATTTGTGCATTCATGGACACATGTCAAGGGAGTAGACAAGTATCACAAGGGGTGGTGACATGTGTCTAGGGAATTGCTTGTATGCCATGTGGCCGACCATGGTGGGGCCTAACTTGGGTTTTGTGCCACTACCTCGATTTGTGTGCAAATATCTTCAGTATGCATATCGGTCACAATTTGCGTGCAAACATGTATTGTTTCTAACGTTCGGGTCCAAGTATGGGACTAAGTAAAGTATAATTACGGTCGAGTCGGTGCGGTACTCACAGTCTAATTATTAACTATATTATACTGATATAGTCACACAATTAAAATAATAATATGAATAAATATGGAAATTCTTAAAACTCAGTTTATTAAACGTAGATAAATTACAGGAACTACATCTTCTATAACCTATTATAGGATTTCGTCCTCAAAATGAGAACTAGCTAGTACTAAATAGGAATAGGAATTTTTTTCGCAACCCTGATTCTAGCTCCTAAGAAGCTTCTCTTTCGTTATGGTGCTTCCACTGAATCTTTATCAGCAGAATCTCTTTGTTCCTCAGCTTCTTGATTCCACGATCAATAATTCTTATAGGTCCTTCGATGAATGTAGCATTGTCGTTCACCTTGTTATCTTTGAAATCAATCTCGTGTGTCGAGTTGTGAAGACATTTCCTCAACATACTCACATGGAAAAGATTATAAACTGTCGACATCTTAAGTGGTAATGCCAATCTATAGGCGACTTCCCCACGCATTCCAAAATTTCAAATAGTCTAATGTAGCACGGTGATAGCTTTTCCCTCTTCTGTCCAAACATTAAAATGCTTCAAACCAGGGAAACTTTCAAATACACATGATTTCCCACTTTAAATTCTAGATCTCGACGCCATTTGTCCGCATAACTTCTTGCATCTGCTTTGCGCTACTTTCATCCTTTCCTTTTGTCCGTCAGTTTGTGGATGAAATGCAAAACTCAACTTCAGAGAGGTTCCCATTGCTTTATGAAGATTCTCCCAAAATCAAGCAGTGAATCTCAAATTTTGTTTTGATACGACTGATATTGGTACCCCATGTAATCGCACAACGCATTGTTGGTATAGTCGACTAATCTTCTCGACGGAATAGTTCATATTATAGGTAATAAAATGGGCTAATTTGGTCAGTCGATCAATAACTACCCAAATAGCATCATTGTTCTACTGAGATCTCGGCAATCCCATAACAAAAATCCATGGTGATATGCTCCCCTTTCCATTCTAGGATTGGTAGTAGTTGTAGTAATCCTAGAGGTCGTTGGAGTTTCACCTAGACTTTCTGACAAGTACAGCACTTGGATACATATTCCGCGACCTTTCTCTTCATGCCTTCCTACCAAAAGTTCCTCTTTAAGTCTTTGTACATCTTAATTCCACTAGGGTGTTTGGTCATCCTTGACTTATGTGCTTCATCCAGAATGTCCTTCCTTAAACCATCCGTGTCAGGTAGACATAACATGTCCCTATATATGAGTCATTCATCTGTTATAATATTCATTCGGTCGGATCCTTTACTTTTGCCTTCTCGAACAATTTACTCAATCCTCCGTCCTTATTTTGAACTTTGAGTATTCGATTAATGAGGGTTGGCTTCACCATAAAACATCCAAAAGGTCGTCCAACACTTGGTCTTATAGCCTGAATGTCAAATATTGTTAAAGCTTCTAAGGCTTTCCATTAATTGATTAAAAGTGAGATAATTAACCTTTGAGGTTTCCTATTCAGAGCATATGCGACTACATTTACCTGACCGGGGTGGTATTGCAAATTAAAGTCAAAATCCTTAATTAGCTCCATCCAGCGTCGTTGTCCCATGTTTAGTTCCTTTTGAGAGAACATGTATTTCAAGCTTTTGTGATCTGAAAACAAGTCGAACTTCTCTCTATAGAGATAGTGCCTCTAAATCTTAAGTGCGGAGATGATTGCACCCAATTCCAGGTTATATGTAGGCTAGTTCAATTCATGTGGCTTTAATTATTTGGATCCATAAGTGATCACCTGACCATTCTGCATAAGTACACATCCTAATCCTTGATATGATGCATCACTGTAATTGTGTACTGTTCACCACTCTTGGGTATGGCTAGCACTGACGTTGAGGTCAACCTCTGCTTTAGTTCCTGAAAGGTGCATTCGTGCTTTTCCTTCAACTCAAACTTTGAATCCTTCTTCATTAGTCCGGATAAAGGAGACATAATCCTTGGGAATCCTTCCTAGAATCTCCTATAGTATCCAGCTAATCTGAGGAAACTTCGTACCTTTGATGCGTTAGTTGGTCTACTCCAACTAGAAACTATGTTTGTCTTTGTATGTTAAACAAGGAAATTTAAAATAACTTTAGTGTGGATATGCAACAGGATATTCTCCCCCTTTTCTCATCAACAAAAATCACTTAGAGCGGAGAGAGGCTCCCCCTCTTCGAGTGAGTTTATGAATGGGATGGGGTGGGGGGGAAGGATGGGAATCACCTAAAAATTTTCATCATCTTCCCACAGTTAGTACACAAACAAACAAGTATACCAATATTATGAGAAGCATTAGCAAATACAATCATCACATAAGCATGAGAACATATATAAGCATAAATGTCAAATAAAATAGCATACTATCAAAAGAGACTGTGTCTTATGAAATCCAGAGAAATAGTTGCAATACAAAAGAGAATATATACAAACAAAGAGATAGGAAGTATGTACTAATCATAAAAACCCAAAACTATCTATCTAGAAGTACAGTTTATCTTATACAAAAGGCCTAATCCAAAAGAGATCAAAAGAGGCTCTCATAACCCAACACAACTCCGAATCACTCGAATAGCGTCTCGAGTATCGTCAACGCTGGACTCCATCTCAGATAAGCGGTGATCCACTAGCTCTTAAGTGGCAAGAGAAGTAGTGCGAAACGTGTCCATAGCAGAGCGAACGACCATAATATCATAACAAAGTGTGTCAAACTGAGAGGCCACTGTGGAGGAGAGTGTGGAGATACAAGAGGAGAGAGTGGACTATAATAAAGTGACAGTGGTGGAAAGAGAGTCAATAGAGGCTGTGATGATGGAGAATTGCTCAGAGATGTCAGCAAGAGGAGGAGGAGCAGAATAAGATGAAGGAGCAGAGGGAACACTAGAAGAGGGGATAGTGGTGGTGATAGGATTAGTGGTGGTAGTGGTAGTAGTGGTGGGTATATCAGAGGAAGGAGGAGCAATGGTAGGGCGTGGAGTTTTGGGGACAAATCTATCATGCTCAAGTTAATAACCCATGAGAGACAGAGTAGTGGTGGAGTAAACCTCATGGACTCTGGGTTCATGGCGATCACCGTCATCAAGAGGAACTTTAAAATGACAGATGACAGAGGTAAGAGACATACCAAAGGGGAGAGAACTAAACTTAGATTTCTTTTGTGTCTCACAAATATGTTTGCAGAAAAGGTAAGATAAGTCAAATTTATTGCCCTCAAGTATACACCAAAGAATAAACACGTCATAATAAGAGACATAATAACGACCACCTGCGCGAGGAACTACAGCATAGATGATAATATGATGAAGTAAGCGGAATTCGAAGGTAAGTTGGGAGGCAGAGGGTTTTAGTAAGGCAACCAATTTTGGGATCCCATAAATGAGATGACAGGCATTCAATGGGTCAAATCCATAGGTTGTATTCCACTTATTGTCCTCATATCGACGAATATTACCCATTAGAAATCCAAAAATTTGAATGACAGTGTCGGGAGTGACTATTAATTTTACTCCATGAACAAAGGAGTTGAACGAGATATGTTGTGGTGAGCGGTGTAAATTAGTGAAAAATTGTCGCACAAGAGTGGGGTAATAGGGATGAGAGATGGATAAAAAGCCAGTCCATCCTAGGGCGTCAAACAGAGCACCAATTCGAAATCCATAGGAAGTTGAAAAGTCAAGATGAAGAGATTTACCTATGACGATTTTTCGATGAATAAAAGATGCATTGAATTTTTCCCTTCTCTCAACATCAAGAAAGCGAGCAGGAAGGCGAGGTGTGGGTAGAGTAGAGGCTGAAGCAGGGGCCCGAGCAGAGGCCAAAGTAGAGGAGCCCTCTAGAGCCTTGCATTTATTGGTCTTGGGAGGCATCTCAGCAAGAGGGAAAGGAGAGATGGAGAGGCTGAGAGTGAGTGAGAAGAATAGAGAGGAGATGTGGTGGAGAAATGGTGGCCGGAGTAAGCCAAATAGAGAAGATTAATAGGGGAGGTCAAGGGTTTAGTCGCCTGAAGGGGAAGAGGGGTTAGGGTTTCAAAAACAAAATCGCAAAGATATATATATCCAAACATACAATCGACTGAGACGGGACATCAATCGACTAATTTACCGTTCAGTCGACTGTGGAGCATGTCCAATCGACTAGAATGTGGGAAGCAGAATGGAGGATTTCTTGACAGAAACCAGTCGACTGAAAATCGGTTCAGTCGACTATTTTGGATGAGAAAAACAAAAAATCTGAATAGAAGAAAAGGGGATCCAAAACTTTGAATTACACAATATCGGCTTGACTAGCCATTCTCAATTCATGACGAATGATACAAAAACGATCTTCTTGAAGAGGTTTAGTGAAAATATCCGCCCATTGATGATTTGTATCGATGAAAATGAGTTCGGCATCACCCTTTTGAACATAATCTCTAATGAAATGGTGTCTAATCTCAATGTGCTTAGTTCTAGAATGTTGAATGGGATTCTTAGATAGACTAATCGCACTAGTGTTATCACATCTAAGTGGGATATGATAAAAAAGAAGCCCAAAGTCTTCTAATTGTTGTTTCATGTAAAGAACTTGTGCACAACAACTATCAGCGGCTATATATTTGGCTTCCACCGTGGATAAAGCTACGGAGTTTTGTTTCTTACTAAAGCAAGAGGCTAGGGAGTGTCCTAAAAAGTGACACGTGCCACTTGTGCTCTTACGATCCACTTTGCAACCGGCAAAGTCCGCATCCGAATAACTAACTAAGTCAAAGGAAGTGTTCTTAGGATACCATAAACCTAAGTCAATTGTGCCTAACAAATATCTAAAAATGCGCTTAACGGCAACAATATGTGATTCTCTAGGTGAAGATTGATATCTAGCACAAAGACTCACACTAAAAACACAATGTTCGATCTACTAGCGCTAAGATACAACAAACTTCCTATCATGCCACAAAAATTTTTAGTATCAAGAAGTTTTCAAGATTCATCTTTGTCATGTTTGAGAGAAGAGCTCATGGGAGTTGCAATTGGTTTGCAATTTTCAAAACCAAATCTTTTCAATAAATCCTTAATGTATTTGAATTGGTTTATGAAAATACCATCTTTGTGTTAATTGATTTGTAATCCAAGAAAGAAATTTAGTTCTCCCATCATACTCATTTCAAATTCATCTTGCATGCATTTTGCAAAATCCTCACACATTTTCTCATTTGTAGCATGAAAAATGATGTCATCCATATAGATTTGAACAAACAATATATCATTGTGTGAATGTTTAATAAAAAGTGTGCTGTCAATTTTTCCTCGAGTAAATCCAAGATCAAGCAAATATATGCTAAGTCGATCATACCAAGCACGAGGAGCTTGTTTTAAACCATATACAGCCTTTGAAACTTTAAAAATATGATTGGGAAATTTTGAACTTTCAAAATCGGGTGGTTGCTTGACATAAACTTCTTTCGCTATAAAACCCTTTAAAAAGGCACTTTTAACATCCATTTCAAAAAGTTTGAAGTTTTTGTGGCAAGCAAACGCAAGTAACATTCTAATGGCTTCTAACCTTGCTACGGGAGCATAGGTTTCCTCATAGTCTATACCTTCTTCTTGGTTATACCCTTGGGCTACCAATCTAGCCTTATTTCTAACCACAACTCTGGATTCATCCTTTTCATTCCTAAACACCCACTTGGTTCCTATGATAGAATGATCAATTGATCTAGGAACTAAAGTCGAAACTTGGTTTCTCTCAAATTGGTACAATTCTTCTTGCATAGCCATAATCCAACTATCATCTTGCTCAGCTTCCTCTATGTTTTTAGGTTCTAATTAAGAAATGAAAGCTAGGTTGTTACAAATATTTCTAAGAGAGGATCTAGTAGTTATGCCTTGACCGGGATCACCTATGATTTGATCTATGGGTGACTAGGAACGGTCTTCCAATCTCTAGGAATGTCATTTCTAACGTCGTCCCTAGGGTGTTCTAGAGGAGTACAAGAATCTTCCTTAAGCTTTTCTAAAGGAATGGAGGTTGAAGTACTAGCTCCATCTAGGCTTTCTACAACAACATCATCATCATCATCTTTTCTTCTAAAGGGATTAGTCTCATCAAAAACTACATGCATGGACTCTTCGACAACTAAGGTCTTCTTATTAAAAACTCTATATGCCTTGCTTATTTGTGAATAACCTAAGAAGATACCCGCATCCGATTTAACGTCAAACTTACCTAGGTTATCTTTATTATTCAAAATGAAGCACTAACAACCGAAAACTCTAAAATAACCGACGTTAGGTTTTCTACCCTCTAAAGTTCATAGGGAGTGATGATGTCAAAAATTAGTAAGAGAAATTCAGAGAAAGAGATACAAAGAACACAAAAGTTTGTACGTGGTTCGGTCCTGTTAACGAGGTGACCTACATCCACTGGTGCGTCAGTGCGCTTCACTAGCAGATCACCGGCGGGCCTGGTGAGCCTACAATTGGGCGACACTACCAGTAAAACCGACCGGGTTTATGCGTATGAGTAAGAACAATATGATATTCCTCTTTTACAGAATGCCACCACTATAAGGGGGTAGGCGGGCTCTTTTATAGATGCAAGAGTCCTCCTATCCACGGTAAGTAATCAGATTAGGAAGCCTAATCTGATTATAATTGATTTACATAAATTTAGGGGAGTTTCCTAAGTGGTTTAGGAAACTGCTCATTCTTCACAACAGTCTTCTGGTCGGATTAAGAAACCATGGAGTAGCTTGGTTGCCAATCTACGCCTTGGGGAGAGCAGCAGCGCTGTATACCTGAGCCGTTAGAACGTCCCGAACGGTCATAGTCGATGACCTCGGGATTGATAGGCCACAAGCACCTATTCCAGATATTTTGGGGTTTTTAATGCCAACGTGGTGGTCTGACTTTGAATGAATATTTTTGGACATATCAGCTGCCCCCCATTTTCCAAGGTGATGTGATGCCCCATCAGATGAGGTTTGAAAATTAGGACCACTTTGGTATTACCGTCCTGTTATGAGGTCGGGACCTTCCTCGGGATGAGACCGATCGTGCCAATCCACCCAGGTGTGGACCGCATGGTGACCCTGTGGCCCTGGTCTAACTTCAGCCACGTGTCAACTGGTCATTGTCCTGGTCAAGATCAAGTGAGGCCAGTACGGGAGTAACTGAGCTGCTTGCATGGTAACCGAACCATCTTGTCATGCATTTAATGCGCATACCTTTTGAGGTGATGCTCCACGTGCCTGAGGTGACAGCTGTCGGGCAGTTTTGGCGGGAAAGTTTCATGGCTGTTAGATCTGGCTTAATTTGGACCGTCTGCGCTTCCTATATAAGGAATACTTGCTCATTTCACTAGTTCCTGCTACCAAGAATCATATTCCCTGAGCGATTTTGAGAGCAAAAGCACCCGACACAACTTCCCGAGCTCTTTTCTACGTCGTTCCTTTTAAGTCTCTATTCCTCTATTTCGATTCACTGTTCTTTTCCATATTCTTCTTTTCCTTTTTCTCTTCGAAGTAGGGCTGGAGGGAACGAACCCCTTGGGTGTAGAACGGGAGTGGGATTTCTTTTTCCTCAGATTCTGTTTCTTCATTAAGTTAGGAGGTATAGCCTGGTGGTTTAACCGATCGGGTTATCCTATATTTGTTTTGCACGAGTGTTACTTGATCGTTAGGAACATGCACACTTTACCCTCTAGGCTTGTAGTCATGCCCCCCTTATACCTTAGACTTGGGGTTGCAGACCCATACTTAGGCTGGCACTTGCTCCCTTATCCAGACACACAGAACTCAGAGATGTGTCACTCTGACTTCGACTCATCTTCCCCGTCAGAGGACAAGCAGTTGTAATCAGGAACGCCGGATAGCAGTCTAGATTCGCCTTCCGCGACCCCCTCTAACCAACACAGTGAGGGGAATATTCCTATCTTGATACTCAACAACAAGGCAGTTCAAAGTGCTCCCGTTGCCTCAGTGTTCGGGTGGTCGGATAGTGAGGGGTTGAGGCCGAACAGTCCAAACGTGGTGTTTGCCTACGAGTGAATCATCAGCACCCATCGTGTCCCTGACCTAGGTCAGATCAGGGAGAGATACGACATCCCTGGCCATTTATCCTTGGCAGTGCATGACAGCGGGGCCCACATACACGAGTTGGGCTTTGTAACCTTATACGAGGACGCCCTTATGGCGGGCCTTCGTCTTCCTCTTAACCCGACCGCCCGAGATGCGCTTATTTATCTTGGGATCTCCTAAGGACAACTCACTCTGAATGGTTAGAGATTCCTTATAGGGGCAATCTCCTTATGGCCCCAAGTCCTTGGGTATGAACTTACACTACAGGAGTTCTTCTGCACCCACCGGCCATTCAAAGTGCACGGAGGGGCCGGCTTCTTCTTGCTGGGGGCCTGGCAAGGGAGGAAGATTATCGTCAATTGCCCAAGCAACAATCGGGGGTGGAAGAAGAAATTTTTCCAAGTTTCCGCCCTTGGATGTTGTGAAGAGGCGCCGGGCATACAGTTGAGGACATCCTGGGCGGGGAGACTGAGGAGTAAGCCCTTAACCATTTTACCATGGTCTTGTTTCATTGTTGCCATTGAATCTTATGTTCTTCTTTTGTTTCTTTTGCAGTGGGAGCAGTGGATGCGCCGAGTATTCCTAACGAGTACCAAGCGAGGATCCTCTCATTGATCGAGGACCAACTAACGTAAATAAAATCTTGACCCGGTCGGGGGACCCAAAAATCTCATACAAACCCAAGCATCGCTTCGAGGCTCCTATCTTCCCAGCGATCATCCTTGGTCAGTTATCTATATACATCACGGATGGCCTACTCTCACCCTTGCCTGTTATGTAACGGACTTGTGTATTTTTCGATTTTGCAGAGATGAATCCCAAGAACCCGGCAGCCCTTAAGGAAAAGGAGGTGGCGCTGATGGCCCGAGCGGGTCTCAAAAGAAAGAAATAGGAACCTGTTGAGGGTCAACCACTTAAAAGGATCCCCAGGGGTATCACAATTCGGGTAGAGAAGGAGGTTGTTGTGACCTCAACACCCAGAGTCACCATCTTTGCACCACCAACTTTGCCTCCCGCCACCAAAGCAACCAAGGTCTTATTCTCCAGCCTGGACGAGCCGATCCGTGCAAGGCCGTCCTCAAGGCTAGTAGTGGAGACGACGGATGAAGTCCACGGGAGGGTTCGGACCGAGCAGCTGTAGAGTCAAATAGACAAATGCACTATGCTGAGTCCCAAGGCCATAATCGGCTGGCTTTATAGCATCAGCCACATGGTGAGTTACTTTGCATTCTTCATGATGCATACTTCTCCATTCAGAATGCTGACAACTGTCCTTTTTTGCAGGTTGGCAGTAAAGCTGACAGGGCTAAGGTAACCTTGCCCGGCCTGGCTGAGAGACTGGCCGCGGCTGAAGCTGTCTTGTCTATTGAAAAAGTAGTCCGAGAGTCCGCTAATTTTGCCCTCTCTGTGGAGGAGGAAAAGTCCAGGGCTTTGGGCTTGGAGCTAGGGGTGGCCCGGGATACCATCTCAACTGAGCGAGCCACTTGAAAGTCTGCCGAGGCCAAGGTTTACACTGCAGAGGCTGGTCGGGTGGCCGCCGAGAAGGAAACCGAGGTCCTCACAGCCACTCTATTTGAAGTCACTGCGGCCCCGGAAGCCGAGGCCAAGGACGTCGAAGAGGAGTTCGAGGCTGGATTCCTCAAGGGTTACGCTAACCTCACAGCCCAGGTTGCTAAGGATCACCCAGACTGGGACATTTTCGGCTAATCTTGGGCTGAATCTGACTATTGGAAGGAGGACCAAACTACTGGAGGGAAGCTTGCTACGGCTGAACCGACTGGGACTGCTCCTTCAGGCGATGACAGCGTGGTCGTTGCGGACGACCAGTAGAAACCCTCATTCTCTTTCCTCTTTTTTTTTTCCTTTTCTTTTTGAGGGAGGCTATTATAACTGTCCCCTGGCTATACAAAATTTTTAATGAAAAGGTCCTTGAGACCGTCCTTTCCATCAACCGTTTATTATCTTGTACTTGTATGCCTGTTTTGTGATTGTCAATATCCGACCAGTTTTTATTTTTTTGACCGTGACTGATCTTAATCCCTGCCTTACCAAATGGTTTAGGGATCATAACCGGTAGAATAACTGGTCTTCTTGACCTACCCGAAAGGTCCCGTCCGGTGTATCATAGGATTTTATCTTATTTTACTGCCTGGACGGTTTTTCTTTGGCCTCTGTAGGTACTTAGGAATGTTAGGATTCCAAGCTTTGTTAGTGACCGGTATGATTTCCTATTTAGTTTGCCCTACCCCCAAGCTTTTTCTAAGGCAGGCGTATAGGGGGGGTGACCGTAGGAAACCGACCTAGAATATAGGTGGTTGCAGGGTCCTTTGGGACTTGCCACCGCCAGCCACCTAGGGGGCGTTGCCCCCCATTGTAGGTTGGACCTATGCAAGTCCTTTGCCTCGGGTTTTGGACTCGAGGTCTTTTAAGTGCCTGGGGTTTGACCCCGAGATCTTTTAAGTGCCTGGGGTCTGACCTCGAGGTCTTTTAAGTGAGCAAGCACGAAGAAGAGTTGTTTGGTGAAAAAAGAAACTTTTATTACTATATGAGTAGATATGCTCGAGTCAAGCTACATGGTTCTTAGCCAACATTATTGTCATGCCTCACTAGAAGTACTTACGGAGCTGTTGCACGTTCCAAGGATGAGAGAGGTCATTCTTGTCTAGAGTTTGTAAACAATAGGTTCCCGGGCGGTTGACTCGGGTAACTAGGTATGGACCTTCCCAATTTGGCCCCAACTTTCCATGGCTCGAGACTTTTGTGGACTGGTTTACTGCCTTTAGGACCAGATCTCCTATCTGGAAATTGCGATACTTCACCTTGCTGTTATAACATCGGGAGACTCTTTGCTTGTAGGCCGCCACTTTCAGATATGCCCGATCTCTTTTCTCTTCTACCAAGTTGAGTTCCATCCTTAGGGTATCTTCATTATCTAGCTCGCTAAAATTTGCCACCCGATAAGTTAGAAACCCAAGCTCCGTGGGGACCACCGCCTCAAAGCCGTAGGTTAGAGAGAAAGACATTTTGCCTGTTACCGCTCAGGGTGTAGTGCGGTAGGCCCATAGGAGAGTCTGTAGTACCACTACCCATAGCCTTTTGGCGCTTTCAAGCCTTGTTTTGATTGACTGAAGAATAGTGCGGTTGGTCACCTCGGCTTGGCCATTGGCCTGTGGGTGCTTGGGGGATGAGTAGTGATTGGTTATCCCATAGCCCAAGCAAAACTGCCTGAATACCGGGGTGTCAAATTGCCTACCGTTGTCACTAACCAGGACCCGGGGGACGTCAAACCTACTGAGGATGTTCCTCTCCATGAAGTTTTCCATTTTCTTCTCAGTGATTGTTGCCAAGGGCTCGGCCTCCGCCCACTTGGTGAAGTAATCCACGACAATGACAGCGAACTTGACTTGTCCCTTTCCCGTTGGTAGGGGACCGACAATGTCAATGCCCCACTGAGCGAATGGCCAGGGGCTAAAGATTGGCGTCTGATGTTCTCCCAGATGGTTGATCATGGGAGAAAATCTTTGCCACGTATCACACCTCTTGACGTACTCTTGAGAGTCTTTGGCCATGGTCGACCAATAGTAACCTTGCAGCAGGGCTTTATGTGAGAGTGCCCGGCCTCCGATGTGGTTCCTGCACACCCCTTCTTGGATTTCGTACAGTATTACTTGGACCTGTGTAGGATGGACACAATGCAGTTATGGTATAGAAAATCCCCTTTTGTAGAGGATGCCATCAATGATGTGGTACCTTGCCACTAGGTATTTAACCCGACGAGCTTCTTCCTTTCGTTCAGGTAACGTGCCTATTGCTAGAAATGCCATGATTGGGTCCATCCAGCTAGGTTCTAGGGTGGCCGGTTTGACCTCCATGCATTCCAAGTTGATCACACTTGGCTCGGGTAGGTATTCTATCCTTATCGCGGGCAAGTCTGACTTAGAGGATGAAGCAAGGAAGGCTAACTGGTTGGCCCTAGTGTTTTCCTCCCTGGGTATCTGCGTAACAGAGAATCCCTGAAGTTTCTTTGAAACTGCTCAGACTAGGGATAGATAAGCTACCATGTTATGCTCTCGAGCCTCATACTCTTGATTGACTTGATTTACCACGAGCAGAGAGTCGCTGTAACCTTGAATTTACAGTGCGTCCATTGAGGTTTCCATTTGTAATCTGACCAGCAAGGCTTCGTATTCGGCCTCATTATTGGAGGCTTTGAATCCGAACTTGAGCACATACTCGAGCTGGATCCCATCGGGCATGGTTAAGATGATCCCAGCTCTGCTACCCTGTTTGTTAGAAGAACCATCCATATAAAGTACCCAGGTCGGGATATCTAGCTGTAGCCCGGTGATAAGATCAGTGGGGTGGTTTCTTCAACTGGGTCTTCTTGGTATGCGAATTTAATAATGAAGTTTGCCATTGACTGTCCCTCGATTGCTGTGCGGGGTCTGTAGACCACTTCAAATTCTTCTAACTCCAAGGCCTACTTGACGAGCATTCCAGACATTTTAGGCTTACTAAAGATCTTACGGAGGGGCTGATCTATAAGGATCACGATGACGTGGGCCTCGAAACACGGGCAAAGCCTTCAAGCTGAAGTGATGAGGGCGAAGGCGAGCTTTTCAATGCGGGAGTATCTACTTTCTGCGCCTTGAAGTGCTCGGCTTATGTAATATACCGGGAATTATATCCCGTGCTCTTCTCGAATGAGTGCCGAGCTAACCGACGAGGGTGACGCCGCCAAGTACAAGAACAATTCCTCGCCTGGCGTGGGCGTTGAGAGTAGAGGGGGCGATGCCAAATACTTCTCAAGTTCCTGTAATGCTTCCTTGCACTCTTCTGACCACTAAAAAGCTTTACGAATGTAACACCTGTAATTTTCTGTCATTATAATATCAGTTTTTTCGAATTTCTGTATTGGACTGACTATATTATTATATTATTATTTTAATTACATGACGGTATGGACGTGTTGCAGTGTTACCATATAGACTGTAGTAACCATACCAACTTGACCATAATAAGATTTAACTTAGTCCCGTACCCGGTTGTATGTAAATTAAGACCGACACGTATACCGAGGAACTTATACACGTAAACCGAGAAAGTGGCACAATACTTGAGGTGGGCCCATATGGCTGGTCATGTGGCAACCACATGCCACCGTCTTAGACACATGCCCACTACAAAGACACATGTCCTAGCATGCAAGCATGCAATAGGACACCTAGCACTTGCATTTTCTATATAACCACACCTATATGCATGCATTACAATCTCTTCCACTCTCATAATCTGCACCTAAGTGAAGAAAGAGAGCTGGGAGTTATAAATCCCATGTAAATATGGAAGAAAAATAAGGAGAAGAAGAAGGTGACACCATTAAAGTTGAAGTTCAAGCTCCATCAAGCTCAAGAACAATATCAAGCGTAATTTCAAGTTTTGGTGAGTAAATTGTGAGTAATTGTGAGTAATCTAACTCAATTTAGAACATATATAGTATGTATTTATGTTTAGTAGAAGTTTGATGTCGTTGTGTTGAAGTTTTCATTACATGCAAGACAAATCCATAAATCTGAGAAACTAAAACTTTCAGCAGAACATAGTTCTAGTAAAATGAATGTTTTGTGCAGTTAAAAAATCCAAATTAAGCTAGGTTTTTTTGTGGTAAACAATAACTCATATATCTACAAATAACTCTTCTATAGCTTAGTCTAGAAATCCGTCTTTCACGGGTGCAATGCATGTACAACGTAGTGTTATAAACCTGGGAAAACAGAAACTTCCAGCAGAATGTAGTTTAGTACAATGAATGTTTTGAGGAGCTCAAAAATCAGAATAAAGTTAGGTTTTTTTGTGGCAAAATCTAACTCATTTATCTACAAATAACTCTTCTATAGCTCAGTCTAGAAATCATTCCTTCATGGGTGAAATGCATGTACAACACAGTGTTATAAATCTGAGAAACTGAAACTTTCAGCCGAACATAGTTTAGTAAAATGAATGTTTTGTGCAGCTCAAAAATGAAAATTAAGGTAGGTTTTTTGTGGAGAAAGCTAACTCATTTATCTACAAATAACCCTTCTGTATCTTAGTCTAGAAACCCCTCCTTCGTAGGTGAAATTCACATACAATGCACTACTATAAATTTGGGACAGAACAGTACGAGATATAAGAAATGTCTTGTAAAATAAATAGTTTGAGTAGCTAAAAAATGTAATTGAAGCTAGATTTTTTTTGTACATGAAGATATTCCTATTATCTACAATGTTTTTGTTTTGAGTTTGATCTACAAAGCAATTTATCATGCCCAAATAAATCATGTTAATTGAGTCAACACAGTAAAAATGTATCCTGGCAGATTGTGTAGCTTTTTGTATGATGTTTTGTTATGCATGGTGTTGATTGTTGATGCTAGTTTTTCGGTACCTGTGTTGTTGCTAAAATCTTGTGCTATGGTAGTACTATCGCGTAGATGAGTATGTTAAGGGTTTCATCTATATGTTTATTGGTATTAAATCCATGAGCTACGTGAATATAGTTTAATGACCGTTGGAAAGTTCATACCCAAACTATAAGTATGTTAAATGACACTATTATTGCATTGGTAAGTGATTGGGAAAGTTTCCATCGTAAGTATATTGAGAGAAAAACGGAATGTCGAACGTAAAGTGAAATACTGATGGTTATAAATGGATAATATTAATGAACTAAACTACGAAACGTACGAACGTGAAAAATAACAATAAAACCTTCAATAATAGATTTAATGCGAATAAGGGACGTTGGGTTTTGTTTCTAGTCGTGTGACTACCGGTCAATGTTGATTCGTGAACTTTTGCGTCGTGTTTGGATAATTCTTGCAAATTTGGTCTCTCGATTATTCCATGGAGTCGATTGGTGAGTTATGTTTTGTTCCTTGATCTGGGGATCGGCATGACGTGTTCGATCAAGTGCGGATGACCTGAGGATCGTCATGACGTGTTCGATCAAGTAGTTGATTATTTTTCCACACCCTTAGACTGAGGATCGACATGACGTGTTCGGTTATGTATGGGTGACCTGGGGATCGGCATGACGTGTTCGTCCAAGTGATTATTAATTTCCCGTACCCTTGGTCCGAGGATCGGCATGACGTGTTCGGAAACGTCCAGGCGATCTGAGGATCGTCATGACGTGTTCGACAAAGAGATTGTTAATGTCCCGCACACTTATGCCATTTGGGCGACAGTTAATTATTCATTATTGAGTGTGGTTCTTTCTTGACCAGTAAATGCGTTTGGAGCTAAGTCTTCTTTCAGTCATTGTCATTGGTCAGTTCAGTTCTGGGTTAAGTTTCGAAGGGAATGAATGGGTTTAAATAAGACATGGTTTTGAGAATAAGAAAAGATGAACAAGATATAGTATCGAGAATAAGAAATGATGAACGAGATATGGTTTCGAGAAATAAGAAGAGATGAAGAATAACTTACCTTAAGTGGTGGCAACCTTAAGGGGACCCTCACTTAGCTTAACCACTAACGGTTTTTCATGCCACTGGACCTTCCACGTCCAGCCTTTGCAGGTCCAGACGGAGCCGACTACTATCAAGATGCTGACTTTACTACTGAAGACTATGCTGGTGAAGATTACTATGAAGAAGGCTACGGTTTCGCCAGCTAAAGACTTTGGAGCTTTTCTTTTGTTATAGTTCTGTTATTATTATGTTAGTGATGTAATAGTTTAGCTGGTCTTATAACATATGACTTTTGGATATCTTTTTGGCTTGTAATATACTACCGATGTAAGACTTGGATGTTTTAAATTTCTGCTTCCGTTGAACTTAGTCACTTTCCCATACCACATTATTGTTATAAGTATGTTTGGACAATCAGGTGACACTCACAACCAGTCACGTGTCTACGAACCCATAAAGGAAATTTTATTTTCCCTAATTTTGGTACTTCAGGGCGTGACAGGGATTTTTGGTATCCGAGCTTTAGGTTTAGACGCGCTCACTGATTGTCCTACACCTTAAGTTATGAGCCTAAGATTTACCTCGTATTAGTACTGACACTAATTTAGCTCCTCTTGCAGAACTATGGAGTCAATCTTCGTTCATGATGATTTTCGAGGTCACTATAATCAAGACGGTCGTATCTAGCCTGCTGACCCTGTACTATATCGACAGCGGATCTGCTAGAGGGCGAGGCATATCTTAGAGGAGGATACATGGAGAGATGTGCTTACCGATACATTGCAGTATCCAGATCGAGTTCAGCCTGAGTCGATCCATGCTTCAGAGACTACCATACTTATTCACCAGAAACTTATCAGCATGACTCAGGACGAGGCACTATATGACGATCTACTCTTCCCGATTATCATGGCCGCACCAGCACCACCATTCTCACCCAATCCCATACCAGAGCCAGATGTCGATTCAGATCCCATGGATACAGATAGCGACGATGACATAGCGAGTGGAGAGGATTCTGCAGGCAGTGACCACTCAGCAGACGACCCATCTAATGGTGACGATACAGATGACGACGATGACTTGACAATTAAGGACGATCTGGCAAGTAACGACGACGAGCCGATCGAGGAGGCTGACCCAGCAGATTATCTTCAGAGAGTAGGGGATGATGTACACTACCATCCAACACCACCAGTTGACGGGGACAAGATTATACCGATGCTTGAGAAGAACCACAAAGCAGATCCAGCTGACATTGAGGAGGAGGAGGAGGACCCTAAGGAGGAGTTCTTAGAGGACCCATAATAGATAATAAGAGAGGCAAACTTTACGTTAGACATGGTAGGTGAGTACCATAGTAAGCAGTCATATCATTTCTACTCATTGCACTCCCTTTGAGTAAATCGATACCTTCTATTCCAATGGTCATTTCTTTTGGAAAAGGGATCTATATATTTTGAAACCTGGCTCCGGTTAACATCAATAATTATTGTGATACAGTCCTTGATAAGTAATTCATTTCCTTGAATTTTTAGAAATTCCCCAGTCAACAATTCTTGAGTATATACCTTGATCATCCGATTCTTGACAAATTCTTTTGAGAACAAGTTCGATCACTAGTACTGTAAAGTCATTCTTTTTGACTTATTATTCCTTGAACAAATTCGTACAATTTCATTTCATTTCAAATAATTCTAAATGAGTTCTCTATCCTTGTTCTTGCCATGAACTCAAAACGTTGTAGTCTCTGTATATCTTTACCTCTTATTGTCTCTCTCAGTTGCTACCTTATTCTTTATCAGTAGGGTTTCGTTTGGACTATTTCACTTATGAAATACTTAATTCTTATTTCATTCGTTGAAGGCCTTATGCCATTAGTTACTTTCATTTCCTACAAATCTTAAGATACTACGATTACTTCCATAGTAATCAGTCATCCAATTATTGTTAGATTTATATTTTATTCTCGAATGGATCACATTATTCTACTATTATACTTCTATCTGTGAGCATTCATATGCCTTTTCAGATTCGGCTTCATTTTGGGTCAATCTGTTCAATCATTTCAATCATCGTAGTCTAGCTACCGAGATTATGATGATAACCATAATGTGAAATATAACAGGTTATGATTGCTTTGCATAAGGTATGACAGAAACCTTATAGACATTAACTCATGTGTAGGAACGTAAGAATCTTCTCGATCTCTGCAATGGATGAATCATCTCAAATAACTGAGGACCAGTCCAGAAGGCTAAGCAACATAACACCTAAGGAGATCGATCCCACTGGTATATTTAGAAGATTAATACAAGACTTATGGAAGACCGCGGACAGCACTAGCACAAAGTGACTACAGAGACGAGTTATTAAGACACCTCCATATCGCACATTCAGAATCGCTTAGAGACCACTCAAGCCACAACCTGCTACACTACCAAGGTCAACCCTACTATAAGGACAGCTCGAAAATGGCGAACAATGATCATGGCGTTTATTTCAACTATGGAAACCATGGATGTCTGGCCAAGGAATGTCATGTTCCCAAGACCTGTAACCAACAAAACGTTATCTGCTAAAGTTGTCGCAAGAGAGGACATTTGAGCAAGGACTGTAAAGCACTCGAGATGGACACTACGGAGCATATATAGCTCAGACAAGCCCAGCTCAATACTACCATCCCCAATATAGATGGATTAGGCAAAGAGGCACAATGAAGACTGAAAGAACACATGAGGAACATGAGAAAGTCCGACACAACAATAGCATCGGTCCAACGCAAAACATGCCAACATTGTTTCAACTGTAGAAATCGCGGACATCACTTCGATGAATGCCCAATGATTCAAAGTGCATGTTCATAGCATATTATATGGTCTTTTATGCATACTTTTATCCCCAAAGTCCCTAGATTTAGGTGCATTCTAATAACAATATTCTTTTTATTGTGTTAATGCTAAAATACATGTTTTTGCATTATTTTATAGGTATTAGGATGTAAATCAATGAAGTGGAGCTAAAGAAAAGTGATTCTGGTGGATAGAACAACAGAAGCAGTTGAGAAAATGCCAATTTTGATAATGAAGACTTCAGATTTGGAAGTTTGTCCTAGAGATATAAAATTTAGATCTTTGAGTTACGGTCACGTGGCCGCAAATGGGAGGTCAATACGAGGTCCGAATAAAATGTTATGGCCATTCTCCCATCGGTGCGCAGAGCTGTCAAAATCAGAGAAGTTCAAGCGATTGAGGAGAGTTCAATCGATCGAACCTTCGATCGATCGAACTAAGCCCGATCGATTGAACTTTATATTCACCTAAAAGTTGCGTAAACTCTGTGGGAACCCTATATATAAGTCGTTTTGACGCCAGACGAAGGGAGGACGCTCCAGAACGCGAAAAACAGCTGTTTTAGGGTAGTTTTAGGGTGAGATTAGGTGTAGATTAGGTTAGATTCAAGTTTTCTTTCTCCTTTTCTATTGTTAAACTCAAGATTGATGTTGATTACAAGTTATATTCATATTATCTTCAGGTTTTTCTTCTCTCTTTTCTTTATTTGATTGTCTATTGCTTTAGATGTTAATGATTGTTATGTTTTGTTATTTCTGTATTAGTTAATCAAGTTTTCATAGTTTAGACGTTGGAAATATATGATGAAACATTTATTCCCAACCTCTGCAATGCAATCTTTAGAAACCTTGGGCTCGATCGATCGAAGGTATTTCGATCGATCGAACCATAGCCATAGTCAAGCGATCGAAGCGATTTCGATCGATTGAAGGATGAAGATGTTCGATCGATCGAGAGCGCTTCGATCGATCGAACATGTTAATTCCTGAGATGATTCTTTTAAGTATTCTATGACTTTCTGTTTTAGAAATCTGTCATCAAATTGTCCCAATAAGCTCAGTTTGTCACAACAGTTTTTAAAGCTTAAAGCCTTAAGGCCTTTTCTTCAATGACTTTTGAAAACCACTTTGAATGCTAACACCATTTAGAGTACAAGTAATAATTATTGTTTTAAACCGTCTTCCAAGTATTTTAAATCACTTGTGATGATATAGTCCCGGTCATGAAAGGGCTATTGATTCTTTATCTTTAGAAAAATACGGAATGCTGAAAAGGAATGAACTCCATAGAAAGTTAATGAATGTGTATGGTAGATGGTTAGGATCAATGTGGATTCACGTATTTCCAACACCTTTAGTTAATTTATTTAATTAGTTATGTTTCTTTATGTTTTAGATTATTATATAGTTTAATTTAATTAATTAGAATTCGTTAGAACTTTCACCCCTAGATTCATATTTTTCTTTTTCTTTTGGTCATAACTTAGTAGATATTCTTCCTATTCCTTCCCTGTGGGATTGACCTGGACTTATCCAGTATTACTTGCACGATCACCTACACTTGGGTGTTGCACAAGAGCGCACAACAATTTAGTCGTGTCAAGTTTTTGGCGCCGTTGCCGGGGAAGGCAACTAGATTAGGATTTTACTAAGTTATTTCCAAGTTATTTTTTTACTTTGCAAAAAAAAAAAAATTAATTAATTAAAAAAAAAAACCTTTGGACTTTTTCTCTCATAAGTAAATAAATAAAATTCCTATTGTTTAAAAATTTTGGATAAACATGTCTTATCCTTATTACCCTCCATACAACACAAACACAAGCATCAATAATAGGTACACACTTGAAAATCAATATAATTATCCCCCGAGTTGGCAAGCACCCACATATGATGCAGATTATCAACCTGAGTTCTACCAACCACCACAATGGGAAAACAATAGTGGTAGTCCCCCGTATTATCAAACGTATCAAGAACCTCCACATGAAGAAATCTATCAATCGCAATGGGGATATAACCAAAATGATAATGTAGGATATAGTAATAGCTCCCACGATTACTAAACGCACCAAGACTTTCCATTTGGCGAGTTTTGTCCACAAACACAATGGGATATAAATTACTATCAACCACAATGGGGCGAAACTTCATGTAGTTATAATGAGGAGAATAACCAAGTTAAGGATAATGGTATGTTAACATTGCTTCTTAATGAAATGAAAAGGCTAGATAGTGCATTTGATAAATTAGAAATTAGATATCAACAAGCATATGCTAGTCAACCTTTAGATGACTACACCAGTCCTTCAACAGTACAACCTAAATTTCAAGACACTAACAATGTAATGGAATTGGAGGATAATGATGGGTGTATAATAATGTCTGAACTCCAAAACCAAACCATTGAGCATGACGTTGTAGAACCATCTTCTCCTCAATATGAAAACCCATACATCAACTCCTTCACTGCCTGGATAAAGTTGCACAATTCCTCTGTCCAGAGAACCTCAATAGATGACATATATAGTGAGGAGAGTTACACGGATGAGAACGAGGTTTTTACAGATCTTGAGAGTTTAGGAGACTGCACGCAATTAGGAAAGGATGAGTCCCCTATTGACTCTACCCCTACCTTTGATAGTGACCCTAGGGAGGACATAGTTGAAATTTCTAAATTCGATTTAGATTCATCTGATATTCATGAACCCTCACCTCTATCGGCCGAAGAAGTGGTGTCAACAAGTTGCCCATCACCTATCTACTCTATTAATCAAAACTCTCATCCCGAGCTTAAAAGTTATGTGTACTCCACTATTGAACAAAAAGAATGTGTTGTAGAAGAGGATGATAAGGATTCTAGCACATGTAATTCGCCACATTTTACATTTCAAAATTTGTGAGAGAGGATTTGGAAAATATTAGACCCACTTTAGATGATCTTAAACTTCAACAAGAAGCAAGTAATCTTCTAGATTGCTTGACCTTCTTGAGTAATACTGATATTGAGGCCCAAAGAGATAGCTTTATCCAAGTCCAGTCCAAAGCCATGTGCATAGAACAGAAATTAAATTCCTATGATCACATTTCTATAGATTCTGTTCTAGGACAAGAGGAGGGTAATGAAACTTTATTAGAACATCACCTAGACCCTGCTCCTTTTATCAAACCATGGCCTCTGCCTGTTTTTATAATAAAAAAATAGAGGCTGTTATAGAAAATGCCAACACCAAAGATCTTTCCTTGAGTGTAATTCCTAAAAAGTGTGGTATTCCTCTTATAACTGTCCCCAATAACTTTGGAAGCCATTGGTTTTGCATCATCTCCTCTGACCTTAAGCCTGACTTTAGTTGGGGGGAGTTGCAATTTTATGAAGATCCCTACATTCTTTTCACTGTTAAATTATTTAATTGGGAAGATCCTCAAAAATTTCGGTTATTACTTTATGATAAAAATCTGGATTAACCGAATTTATTTACTGAGTAGTTGTAGTATATTCTCTATTTTTCCTTGTTGCTACTAATGATTTTGCAGGTAACTAAACAAAGAAGTGAAAGAAAATAAAAAAAAAATTGGATATTAATGCCTCGAGGTAACATCCTTCCTTCTCTCGCTTTACTTTACATATGTCCATGTGCTTAGTTTAGAACATTGAGGACAATGTTTAGTTTTAGTTGGGGGGGAGTGAGTCATTGTATGCCTCATTTCTTTCTTTTTTATGCTTTAATGTCAATACACCTGCTTAGCAACATGACTCAGTAAGTTAAAAATTTCAAAATTTAAAATTTTTTTATTTTTTTTAAGATAATAAAATGGTTCTTGTATTTCTCTCTTAGTTAATATGGTTAGTTATGATGCATTACTGTTATTTTCTGTATGTTATTAGTATGTGATACACAATGGTAGTTTGTTTACTATCTTAGTTATGGTATATTTTCTACTTTTTAATCTTCAAACAACTTGAGCACGTTGTGACCACCTTGTACTTAGCTAAAATGTATTAGTAAGCATAATCTTGAGAGACTATAGTGGAGACTAATAACCCAAGTGAGCTTTTGTGCCATTCTTTTATTTTTAAGGGTTTTATAAAATTACTCTTACTTTTTGAAAAGCGTATTCATTCGTTGTAAGTCTCAATTTTCTTCATTTTGACTAATCACTAGAAGAGAACGTTTAGGATTTACCAAATTTAGAGCTTTTGAATTTACTGAAATCAATAATCCTATGAACTTAGAAGATGATTTAGGCCATCTTTTAACCATACACGCATAATACAACATTGGCCTACCTCTATATATTCCTTTACTTCACCTCTTAAGCCTTATCATAATTGCATTGTCATCACAATTCCTTAAACCTAAGCCCAACTCCAAAATACAAGTTTGAGCTTCTTTTCTCTATCTTGGAGTGATTGGGATGCGTTATCATGACAATAAGTTTGGTAGTGTGAATAATGGAAAGTTGACAAAGAAAAAAAATGATGAAAAAAATAAAGAGAAAAAAAAAAGAAAAAAAGAAGAGAAGAAAGAAAAAGAAAATAAAAGCATGAAAAGAAAAAAGTGCCAATGGTTGTTACAAAAGAAAAAAAAAATAATACAAAGAAGAGTGTGGAAAAAAGAAAAGAAAAAAAAAAGAAAAGACAAGAGAGAGATTGGAGATGTGGGGAAGTTTGAAAAGTTATAGACATTCCAATCATATCTTTTGTCCCAATTGAATATTACGAACCTCTTTCTTTATAACCTAACACCTCTTTTTCAAAGTCCTAATGATTTTAAGTAATTGGATTTGAAGTTAAGGTAATGAGAGGGTTCTCCGCGGTATCTCGCTTTTCAATTTTTAGAGTTAAATAAACATTGTTGTAGTTCGCTTCATTACTAGGGACTAGCAACGAGCAAGTTGGGGGTGTGATTCGAGGTGAAAAATGCATGTTCATAGCGTATTATATCGTCTTTTATGCATACTTTTATCCCTGAAGTCCCTAGATTTAGGTGCATTCTAAAAACAATATTCTTTTTATTGTGTTAATCCTAAAATATATGTTTTTGCATTGTTTTATAGGTATTAGGATGTAAATCAATGAAGTGGAGCTAAAGAAAAGTGATTCTGGTGGATAGAACAACAGAAGCAGCTGAGAAAACGCCAATTTTGATAATGAAGACTTCCGATTTAGAAGATTTTCCTAGAGATATAAAATTTAGATCATTGAGTTACAGTCGCGTGGCCGCAAACGGGAGGTCAATCCGAGATCCAAGTAAAGAGTTATGGCCATTCTCCCATCGGTACGCAGAGCAGTCAAAATCAGAAGAGTTCAAGCGATTGAGGAGAGTTCAATCGATCGAACCTTTGATCGATCGAACTAAGCTCGATCGATCGAACTTTATATTCACCCAAAAGTTGCATAAACTCTGTGGGAACCCTATATATAAGTCGTTTTGACGCCAGACGAGGGGAGGACGCTCCAGAACGCGAAAAACAGTTGTTTTAGGGTAGTTTTAGGGTTAGATTATGTGTAGATTAGGTTAGATTCAAGTTTTCTTCCTCTTTTTCCATTGTTAAGCTCAAGATTGATGTTGATTACAAGTTATATTCATATTATCTTCAGGTTTTTCTTCTCCCTTTTCTTTATTTGATTGTCTATTGCTTTAGATGTTAATTGTTGTTATGTTTTGTTATTTCTGTATTAGTTAATCATGTTTTCATAGTTTAGACGTTGGAAATATATGATGAAACATTGATTCCCAGCCTCTGCCATGCAATCTTTAGAAACCTTGGGCTCGATCGATCGAAGGTATTTCGATCGATCGAACCATAACCATAGTCAAGCGATCGAAGGCATTTCGATCGATTGAAGGATGAAGATGTCCGATCGAGCGCTTCGATCGATCGAACATGTTAATTCCTGAGACGATTCTTTTAAGTATTCTATGACTTTCTGTTTTAAAAATCTGTCATCAAATTGTCCCAATAAGCTCAGTTTGTCACAACAGTTTTTAAAGCTTAAAGCCTTAAGGCCTTTTCTTCAATGACTTTTGAAAACCACTTTGAATGATAACACCAATTAGAGTGCAAGTAATAACCATTGTTTTAAACCATCTTCCAAGTATTTTAAATCACTTGTGATGATATAGTCCCGGTCATGAAAGGGCTATTGATTCTTTATCTTTAGAAAAATACAGAATGCTGAAAAGGAATGAACTCCATAGAAAGTTAATGAATGTGTATGGTAGATGGTTAGGATTAATGTGGATTCACGTATTTCCAACACCTTTAGTTAATTTATTTAATTAGTTATGTTTCTTTATGATTTAGATTATTATTTAGTTTAATTTAATTAATTAGAATTCGTTTGAACTTTCACCCCTAGATTCATATTTTTCTTTTTCTTTAGGTCATAACTTAGTGGATATTCTTCCTATTCCTTCCCTGTGGGATCGACCTGGACTTATCCAGTATTACTTGCACGATCACCTATACTTGGGTGTTGCACAAGAGCGCACAACTATTTAGTCGTGTCACCCAACACCGAAACAAATTGGAGGACATGGATCGCGATGTAATGTGGCAGAATGGACCACATTTGCAAGGATTACGAGGCAATGAAGAACCTCAATCAAGATTTATTGATGAACTTGGAAGAAGAAGGGGAGTTGATACAACCTATACAATCGATTTTGCAAAATTTTGACTTATTGATGAATCTAGTTTTGTGTATCTAGTATTATTCTAATGATTAGTGTTCCGATATATATTATTGTAGAGGTACAACAAATCGACAGTTAGCAACTATAAGTATACAATGAGCATCATATCCCACCTTTAGACTGACGGTCAAACCAGATGAGCTAACCTAAGGATAGAAGACGTCTTACCAGCTCACATCATCAACAACATCAGAGACACATGGAAAAGTTTACACCATCAATTATGAAAGCTCGTGGCGCATCCAGAACAAAAATACGAGAGAACCCACTCGTCGTTGATCAAAATGTTTGCCAACTACGACAAAGTCAAGCATAGGCATGACGTCACTCGAGGTTCTATATAGAAGGCCATGTCAATCATCATCACGTCAGAAAGATCAGAAATGAAGGAAGAACCTACAGTTTGAAGTCGAAGACAAAGTACCATTAGAATATCGATCGCTCGAGGTAACGTGCTATTATACCAAAAGAAAGGAAGCTATCACTGTGACACATTGGAGTATTTACGATTGAATTGCCCAGCAACTCGCGTACGTTATCACCAACGGAGTAGTAGATCACAATGCTTTTTGACTGGATACGCTAATCCACAACGTTCGTCGTACTAACATACTGAGGGATACATTCATGACCCCTACAAGTTATAAAAGACAATCGTGAGACCAACTAGACTTCTCAACCATCGCATCAAGAAGCTGAGAGGTAAGAATCTTGCCGACCAAAGACGCAGAAGAAACAATGAAAGGAAAGTTAATCAGACTGTCGTTGAGACAAATCCAAAGCAACATGATATCTGCGACGGCTATGGAATATCTGGACATCACTCCAAAGAATGCAAAGCACCAAAATAGCCCACAAGTTGATAGCCGCAGTACTTCAATCGTGGAAAGACTGGACGTATGCACAAAGATTGCCCAGAACGAGGAATTCAAAACATGGTTCCACCACAAAGAAGGTCCCAAAAGAGAGCTCGCAGATCATCAAATTAATCCCAGCATTAAACAAGACCAAAGAATGAAGGTGCCATATTCAATGTCAAAACTTTGAATTTCACTTGGTGTTGTTTAGCAAAGAAGTTTGGACGTTTGAATGAATTGGTGAGAAGGTCTGATTAGTTAGCTAGTGGGAACCTCACAACCTTAAAAACTGAGATATGATTAGTACCTTGTACTTTCTAAGACCTACCAAACCCTAGATTTTGAGGATGAAATCCTCTGATAAGGTGGGTAGAGATGTAGCACCTGAATTTCTCCAGAAATTTCATGTAGGATATTAGAAATTAGTGATGTTGCTACCAAGGTTGTTAGGTATTCACAATATTTTTCACATCAATATGTTGAAGGAGTATCATCAGGGCGCGACGCCACATGTAATCGACTTCAAGGACATTGAGGCGAATAATAATGTGTCTTACACCGAGAGACCGATCAAGATTTTGGGTCGAGAACCCAAGAAGCTGAGGAACAAGGAGATCCCATTGGAGAAAGTTTAATGGAATCATCATAATGAAAGACAAGCTTCGTGGGAAATGGAGTCAAAGATGCAAGAGAAATATCTTTTCTACTTTGTAAATAGATAAGCTCTGATTTCAAGGATGTAACACCTGTAATTTTTTGTCATTATAATATCAGTTTTTTCAAATTTTTGTATTGGACCGACTATATTATTATATTATTTTGATTACGTGATGGTATGGACGTGTTGTAGTATTACCATATAGACTATAGTAACCATACCAACTCGACAATAATAAGATTTAACTTAGTCCCATACCCGGATCCAGACATCCAAAATAATACCCGGTTATACATAAATCGAGATTGACACGTATACCGAGGAACTTATACATGTAAACCGAGAAAGTGGCCGGCCTTTACATCTCACCCGTCGTCTATTGATGATTCTCTAGCATCTTTCACCCGGCGAGGATTGGTCCGAGCTTGCCGCCTGGTGTGCCTGGGCGCTCTATTATGGCCACCATCCTGGGCATGTTCCCAATCCAATGGGGATACCGGCGCAGAGTGGGTATGGTTCCGGACTCGTGTGGGTTCCCGGTCGGGGACACTCTTACAGATTTGGTTCTCAGATTAAGGACGGTTCTCCTGCAAGGTCAACAGCGCTTTGATTTGTTGTTGGGTTTGTCGCTGATCTTCCAAAAGTTGCGCGAGCGCCACCGTCATTTGCTCGGAGGTCATGGAAGCGGCCTGCTGCTCGAGCTGCAAGTTCTCCTCACCAGCCGGGGCAGTATTTTTCTTACCCGTCTTCGATGGCATGTTGATCAGTCAAGAAATTTGTTGGTAAAAAACTTATCGATTTCCCACAGACGGTGCCAAACTGATGATGCCAAAAATTGGTAAAAGAAATTCAGAGAGAGAGAATTACGGGGAACACAAAAGATTGTACATGGTTCGGTCCCGTTAAAGAGGTGACCTACATCCACTGTGTCAGTGCTCTTCACTAGCAGATCACTGGCGGGCCTTCTGAGCCTATAGTTGGGCGGCACTACCAGTAAAACTGATCGGGTTTATGCGTATGAGTGAGAACAATATGCTATTCCTCTTTTACAGAATGCCACCCCCGTAAAGGGGGTAGGCGGGCTCTTTTATAGATGCAAGAGTCCTCCTATCCATGGTAAGTAATCAAATTAGGAAGCCTAATCTGATTGCAATTGATTTACATAAGTTTAGGGGAGTTTCCTAAGTGGTATAGGAAACTGCTTAGTCTTCCCATCAGTCTTCTAGTCGGATTAGGAAACCGTGGAGTATTGACTGATTACGAGGTATGGTTGGTTGAGGCTTCCTTACTCCATTCCATGTTCGCTTTGTGCCTTGTAAACAGGCTGGGGGTCGAGGCACGAACTTTCCTTTTGTCAAAGGTCGACCTATAGGTTGCTTCGATACCTAGTATCTATCCTTTCCAATCTAGATGCTAGTCTCACCAATGTCTCGAATGTCGTGTTCAATTGGGCCAAAGTCATGTGGCATAGATGAGGATTGTATCCTCGATGATATCTCTTAATCTTCTTCTAGGGCGTGTCTATCTGATGCTGGTTGAATAGAGATAGCCTCTCGAATAGTGAGGTTTACTTATGCACCATCATGTTGCCTTGGACCAAATCCAAGAAGTCCATTTCCCTTTAATCTCTCTTCCTTATGGAAATACTTCTCCAGAAACCTCTCTCGAAAGACTGCCCACGGCATTATCTTTGATGCATCCGTTCCCATTTTTTCTTTCTCAGCCTCCCATCAGTCATCAATAGCACAGAGAGCTGGAATGCTGCTAGACGGCACTACTCTTCTTCATCATATCTCATCCTCTCAAAGATGCGGTCCATGTTCCTCACCCACTTCTCGGCTTTCCATGCCTCGCTAGTTCCATCAAACGTATCTGGGTGGAGAGCACAAAATCACTCCAGTATCTTGTCGCCCATAAACGGCTATGGCGGTGGTGAACACTAGTAAGAGAGAATGGCGTCTCCTCCGTTATTGCTCGGGGGGTGGTACAGTAGGCCCACAGAAGGGTCGGTAACTCATCTTCCTAGAGGCCTTCCGCATCTTCGAGTCTAGTTTTGATGGACTGTAAAATTATCTGGTTCGTCACCTCTGCTTAGCCATTGGCCGGAGGGTGCTCAGGCGAGGAGTAATGATTGGATATGCCATAGCTCGAGCAAAATTGCCTGAACACTGGGGTTTCAAACTGTCTGCCGTTGTCACTGATCAGGGCTCTGGGGATGCCGAACCTACTGAGAATGTTTTTCTCAATAAAGCCTTCCATCTTCTTCTCGGTGATTGATACCAAGGGCTCGTGCAAAGCGGGGGTATTTGTAAAATACAACCGCGCTAAAGGAAAGAATTGTATTAATTTTTATCACAACTTCCCATGTTATCCGCAATTTGCATTACAAGGCTAATTTTTATACAGTATGATTAATCTATGATAAGTTGTATTGTTTTAGCTGTTGTTTATGCAGATCATTGCTGTGCGAACTAAACAGATGAACATCAGAATAAATGGAATGCTGGAATGCAACCAAAAGAAGTCAAAGCTAAAATGTGAAGTTCGATCGCTCTAAGAAGGTTCGATCGATCGAGCGTTCGATCGCTTGAAGAGTGTTGAAGCGCTTGAAGAGTAAGGGTTCGATCGATCGAGATCTGTTCGATCGATCGAACGGGGTATTTCCAGTAACATTTACGTGCGCAGCAGAATGCGGGTTTTTAACCCTAGTTTCTTAGGTTCTCTATATATATGCGTTTTGTACACGTCCAGAGGGACGCCCACTTTTACTTTTTAACAGTTTAGAAGGAGAGATAGAGATTTTTGTTTGGTTTTGTAGGTTTTCATTGAGGTTTCACTTGTGGATTGGATTTCTCTAATTCTAATACTAGTATTCTTCATTCCAAGTTAACTATATATCACTTATTTACATTCTGCAGTTCGTAAGCGTAGTTTAATTACTCATATCGTAGTATTGCATGCTAAATATTGTCAAAACCATTGTTTTTAGATTTTTAATGAAAAACTCGCAACCAAACAGGGTATTAATGTTTTCTTACGTTAAAACTAATTCTGTGACACTTCAGACGATGTCTGAGTAGTCTCAGGTTGGGAGAACACGATGAAACAGTTATCTCCAGCCTCTGCCATGCAGCAGAATAATTGCTGTGTTCGATCGATCGAAGTCAGTTCGATCGATCGAACCAGAGACAGTCAATCGATCGAAGTCAGTTCGATCGATTGAGGGATGAAGGTCTTCGATCGATCGAAAGCGCGTCGATCGATCGAACTCTCGGATTCTTGAGGATGTTCCCTGCAGTATTCCAGGACCTTTTCTTTTAAGATGTGTTATCATTCTGTCCCAAATAAATGCTCAGTTTGTCAAAACAGTTTTAAAACTAAGGCCCTAAGGCATTTTCCTTCAATACATTTTGCAAACCATCTTCAATGCTAACACCATTGAGGATGCGAGTCTTAACTATTGGATTAAACCGCTTTCAAGTATTTTAATTTAACTGTGATGATATGGTCCCGGTCATGAAAGGGCCATAGAATCTTTATCTTTTGAGGAATACGGAAAACTGTAGGTAATGTACTCCTTTGTGCTTCAAGGCAAATGCATGGTAGATGGCTAGGTTACTGCGGATTCGTGTAATCCCAACACTTTCTTTTTAATTTTAAACTTTTTAATTCAAAGTACTGTTTTAATTAGTTAAGTTCGATTGTTTAGTTTATTTTAATCATTTTCATTAGTAATCCTTGTTTGTGGAACTTCGTGTTCCGCACCATCATTCAATCTTAGTTATTTTATTTTGTTTTCTTTAGAGGTTAGTCTAATTCGATAGGTCAACACCTTCCCTGTGGGATCGACCTGGTCTTACCAGATATTACTTGCACGCCTACCTACACTTGGGTACTGCACAAGAGCGCACAAGATTTTTCTCGTGTCAAGTTTTTGGCACCGTTGCCGGGGAAGGCGACGATCAAGTCCTTAGATTACCTCAGTCTCTCTTCATCTCTTTCTATTTTTATTTTCTCTTCTTTTCAGTTCTTTTGGGTAAGTTCTCACCCTAGGGACCCTCTCAGTTCATGTCCAATAATTCCATTGAAGGAATTTTTGGAAATCCTTTCTATCTGTCTGACTCTGAAAGCTCCATCAACCCCATAGCCACTCCAACTGCATCAATGGATGATCATCAGAGTGAAAATGGTGACAATGTTGTGGTACCAATCGATGAGGCACTCCGTCCTCTTTGCGATCTCATGCAACCAGAACATGCACCTACGCCCTCGTGCATTCAAATCCCACCGCATAATGGCGAATTCCAGTTTCGCAATGGGATGATTCAACTGCTTCCCACTTTTCATGGGATGGAAAGCGAGAAGGCGTATTTACATGTCACCGATTTCGAGGATGTTTGCAAAACATTTTCGCAAACTTGTCCTAGGGAGGTGACGCATTTAATGCTATTCCCCTTCACTTTGAAAGATAAAGCGAAGGCGTGGCTCCACTCCCTAAAACCTAATTCAATTTTCACCTGGCATGCGATGCGCACCGCGTTTTTGAAGAAATTCTATCCTACTCGCATGACCACAGACCTTCAGCGTCAAATCAATTCCTATAAACAAAAGAGCAATGAAACGTTCACACAAGCGTGGGAGCGTTTCAAAGATTTGCTTCTCTCGTGCCCACACCATGGGTTTGAGAAATGGCGAACGATTAGCTTTTTTTATCAGGGATTGAATGGTGAAACAAAGAAGTTGGTGGAAACAATGAGCTCTGGACCATTTCTGCGTAAAAACACTGAAGAGGCCGAAGCCCATTTCGAATGGTTAGCTGAATACGCTCATGAATGGTCAAATTCTGACAATATCTCACGCTCACAGATATCCTGTGTAGAGGAGAAAAGCCTATACCAGCTAACCAATGAAGATCACCTCATGACTAAGTATGCAGAGCTAGCAAAGAAGGTAGAAGAGTTAAGCATGAAAGGAGAGAGTTCTAGGCAAGTCATGCCTGAAGAACCATGTGGCACATGCAACATGTTGGGACATACAACTCAATATTGTCCGAATGTGCCATATTTTCAAGAGCAAGCCCCTGTAGAGATGAATGCCATGCAAGGTTTTCGAGGGGCGGGGAATTCCAACAATAATTTTCAAAATAACAATAGATGGAATCACCCCGGTTTTGATTGGAGAAATAATGCTGGGGCCCAAAATCAATATCAACAGCAGCCCTACAACAACAATCAATATCAAGGGCAAAACAATAGGCCAGCCCAGCATTACAATCAAAACAGAACCAACAATTACAGTCAAGCTCAACCCTCCAATGCACCACAAACCAATGCCTATGTGCCCCCGCACAAGAAGGTACAAGAAGAGGAGCCACTTGCTAATGCCAATCTAACGCAGCAACTCATCCAAATGATGAGTAGAATGTCTGCCACGTTAGAGAGGATAGATGCACGGCAAGAGAGCTCAGGAGGAACATTCCCTGCCCAACCACTTCAGAACCCCAAGGGACATAATAATGGTCCTAACAATCAAGAACATGCTAAAGATGTGACCACACTGAGAAGTGGAAAAATCATAGAGAAAAGCATACCTCTGTCCACTCCCGAAGTGTACAAAGAGGGGGAAGTGTTGGATGAGGAAGTTGAGCTACCATCTACTCGAGAGGAGGAGCCGTTTATTAATGACGAACCAATAAAGGCAAACCTTGAAACTCCTAGAGTAGAAGAAGAAGTTGAGCGAAGGCCTGGGAAGGAGTCTGTTAAGGAGGAACCACCAAAATGCCCCTTCCCTGCACCTTATCCTCAACGGTTGAAGAAACCCAAGAATGAGACGAAGAATCAGGAGTTTCTGGAACTGTTTAAGCAAGTTAAGATTAACCTTCCACTCCTAGATGCTATCAAGCAAGTGCCGGCCTATGCTAAGTATCTCAAAGATCTATGCACGGTCAAGAGGAGGCAAAGCGTGAAGAAACATGCTTATGTAGCATGTCAAGCCAGTGCGATCATTCAAAATGAGTTGCCTCCAAAACTCAAAGATCCCGGTACACCTACTGTCTCATGCAGAATTGGGAATCAAAAGATAGACAACGCACTCCTCGATTTAGTAGCAAGCGTGAACCTGCTGCCATACTCAGTCTATAAACAGCTAGGGTTGGGTGAACTCAAACCCACCCGAGTTGCTTTGCAATTGGCAGACAGATCTGTAAAGTACCCTAGAGGGGTATTAGAGGACGTCCTGGTCCAAATAGACACTTTTGTATTTTCGGTTGATTTCGTGATATTGGACACAGAACCTGTGTCTAATCCTGGTGCACATATCCCGGTTATTTTTGGACGTCCATTCCTCAACACCATTGATGCCACAATCAAGATTAGAACTGGTATCATGACTATCGTATTCGGGAACATGACGTTGAATATCAAGATCTTCTCTAATCCCCGACCTGAAGAATACGATGATGAGGAAGAAATCCATTATATAGACACGGTCATTGAAGATGAAGTTGACTTGGTCGACTATAAAGATCCTTTGGAAGTTGTGATGACTCAATTTGGCGATATTTATCAGCCTGCAGAGTCCACCCCATTGGATGCTGACTTGAACCAGACGTGTCTTATGATGGATACGAAAGAGGAGGATAGAGCCGATTGCATGTGGATACAGCCATATGAACAACTGCCTCCTAAAACCAAGTTGGTAATGCCCTCTAGTTTCCAGTTCCCGGAGTTAGAATTGAAGGAGCTCCCCAAAGAGCTAAAATACGCATTCCTAGGGACTGGAAAATCTTATCCTGTGATCATTTCATCTATTTTAACTCATGAACAGGAAAGTAAGCTAGTGGAAATTCTTACCAAGCATAAGGATGCTATGGGATGGACAATTGCTGACCTCAAAGGCATAAGCCCATCCATATGCACGCATAAGATATATCTGGAGGAAGACGCTAAATCCTCAAGGAAAATGCAAAGGCGTCTGAACCCCAACATGCAAGAAGTAGTTAAAAAGGAAGTGCTTAAACTACTTGATGTTGGGATGATATATCCTATATCTGATAGTCCTTGGGTTAGTCCTACCCAAGTAGTTCCAAAGAAAGCAGGCATAACGGTCATCCCAAACAAAGATGGTGAATTGGTACCAACACGTGTTCCCACTGGATGGAGGATGTGTATTGATTACAGGAAGTTAAATACTGTGACCCGAAAGGACCATTTTCCTTTGCCATTTATGGATCAAATGCTAGAACGCATGGCGGGTCACAAGTATTACTGCTTCTTGGATGGATACAGTGGATATAATCAAATTGAGATTGCTCCTGAAGATCAGGAGAAAACCACATTCACGTGTCCGTTCAGTACTTTTGCCTACCGACGAATGCCGTTTGGCCTATGCAATGCACCGGCTACCTTTCAGCGGTGCATGCTAAGCATCTTTAGTGACATGGTCGAAAACATCCTTGAAGTTTTCATGGATGATTTTTCAGTATTCGGCCATAGCTTCGAGGATTGTCTCAGCAATCTCGAACAGGTTTTAATGAGGTGTGAGGACAAACACCTAGTCTTGAATTGGGAGAAGTGTCACTTTATGGTGACCAAGGGAATAGTTCTCGGCCACATAATATCCGATGAAGGCATTCAAGTGGATAAGGCTAAGATCGACATAATCTCAAATCTACCTGTCCCCCGTACAGTGCGAGACATTCGTTCGTTTTTGGGGCATGCAGGTTTTTATCGTCGATTTATCCAGAACTTCAGTGCAATTTCTCGACCCCTTTGTCAACTTCTTGTCAAAGATGCACCTTTCGAGTGGTCAGAGAGTTGCCAAAAGTCCTTTGAGGATCTAAAAGATCTCCTCACCTCCGCACCTATAATACAGGCACCCGACTGGAGTTTGCCTTTTGAATTAATGTGCGACGCTAGTGATTACGCCATTGGCGCAGTCCTAGGCCAGAGAAAGGACAATAAGCCACATGTGATATACTACGCCAGCCGAACCTTGAATGACGCTCAAATGAATTACACTACCACTGAGAAGGAGCTACTGGCTGTAGTATTCGCCCTGGACAAGTTTAGGTCTTATCTGATAGGGTCACCAATCGTCTGTTTTACAGATCATTCGGCCCTCAAATATCTGCTGACAAAGAAAGACGCTAAACAACGGCTTATTCGCTGGATACTCTTACTCCAAGAGTTTGATCTAACTATCAAGGACAAGAAAGGAGTAGAGAATGTGGTTGCGGATCATTTGTCCCGGTTGACTTTTGTTGACAATACTGAATCCCAATCCATTAAAGATGAGTTCCCAGACGAACAGCTACTGGCAGTAAGTAGTCTGCCTTGGTATGCTGATATTGTAAACTACCTCGTCACGGGTGAAACACCAGCTCAGTGGTCGAACCAGGATAGGAAACGGTTCCTCTCGTTCACGCGTCACTTCTTCTTTGATGACCCATACCTTTTCAAGTACTGTGCTGATCAGGTCATCAGGCGTTGCGTCCCCAATGAGGATATAATCGTAATATTAGCGTCATGCCATTCTGAGGCATGCGGTGGCCACTTTGCGTCACAAAAGACCGCACAAAAAGTCTTACAGAGCGGTTTTTATTGGCCCACAGTCTTCAAAGATGCTTATTCCTTTTGCAAGACATGCCAACGCTGTCAAAAGCTTGGAACCATTTCTAAAAGGAATTCTATGCCTTTAACCCCTATCATCACAATTGAGATATTTGATTGTTGGGGCATAGATTTTATGGGCCCATTTCCCAAGTCTAACAACTGTGAATACATACTCCTTGCTGTCGAGTATGTATCCAAATGGGTAGAAGCGATACCAACGAGACGAAATGACCACAGAACGGTCATGTCATTTCTAAGAGAGCATATTTTGTCTCGTTTTGGTACTCCGAAAGCTTTACTAAGTGACCAAGGAAAGCATTTCTGCAATAGGCCCTTGGAGTCACTTCTCAAGAAATACGGGGTCCATCATAAAATCGCTCTTGCCTATCATCCACAGTCTAATGGGCAAGCAGAATTGGCTAACCGAGAAATCAAGCATATTCTCGAGAAGACGGTTAGTTCCAATCGAAAAGACTGGGCATACAAATTGACTGACGCGTTATGGGCATACGGTACTGCCTATAAGACTAATCTTGGTATGTCCCCGTACAGATTGGTTTACGGGAAAGCTTGCCATCTTCCTGTTGAAATTGAACATAAAGCTTATTGGGCGACATGCTCATTGAACTTTGATATTCAAGAAGGAGGTCAGCTACGCAAGCTCCAACTTGCAGAGCTAGAGGAAATACAACGAGATGCGTATGACTCTGCAAGGTTGCATAAGGAAAAGTTGAAGGCTCGCCATGATCGTACGATTTTTCGTAAATCATTTGAGCCGGGGCAGAAAGTCTTGCTGTATGACTCTCGCCTCCACCTTTTCCCAGGAAAACTCCGTTCCCGTTGGACAGGCCCATTCATCGTAAAAACTATTTTTCCACATGGGGCGGTTGAGATTGTCAATCCAAAGAACGATGAGTGTTTCAAGGTCAATGGCCAAAGATTGAAGCCGTTCTTAGAGAATTTCCACTCTGAAGTTGAGCACATCCAGCTGGATGAGCCCAGCTATTCTCACGCTTAAAAATCTGAAGTGGAATTCCAATTGTTGTTGTATTTCTTTTCTTTCCTTGCATTTTAGTTTCTCTCTCTTTTGCTTCTTTTTGGTTTTCGTTCTTTATTTCGTGATTGTGATTTAGTTCTAATCCATTATACCTTTAACCACTCTGTTGCAGGTGCGTAGATGCGAGGTGATGATGTTCATTCTGTCGGTTCTTGGGCTGATTCAGAATGTCACTGTGGCACCTGGATTGAGGGTGAACTCATACCCTGCCCCTTGCTTCATCAGGACCCTGAAGCTCATTCTCTTATTGATGCTGCTCAAGGGTACATTCCATATCCACCAGCCCTCCTGGATATCAATCCATACGAAAATATGGGATTTCAGGATGATGATGATGTGGAGGAGGATGATGACCTGTACATGGGACGCATGGTGGATGATGCATTCATGGCCCAGTGGGAGAATGACGATATGTGGGAGCCATGGGAGGATCATGACCTTCAGGATGTCGTCCCAGATCGCCACAATGCCGTCTTTGTTTTCGTGGACGATTTCCTTGTTCCTGAGTTGGTCCCATACCACTACGTGCACCTGAGCTACTTGCTATTCAGGCTCCAATGCCCCTTACCAGCTAGTGCATTTTGGGAACCTACGCCAATAGTGAGGTTGGAACTTGTCGCATTTCTTCGTATTTTTGTTTCTGTTCTGTGTTTTTCTGTTCATTGTTAATTCGTGTTTCTTGTGTTCTGTTGTTTTAATTTCAGTTTGTTTTGTCTTTTTGTCCAGGATTGTCACTATGTTCCTAAATGGCATCCCGGTTTTCCTCCCACATCAACTAATTCATGGTCTTGGGCCCTACATAAGGCCCCCACACACTCCGCCGCGAGAGGATGGTCCGTTGCGAAATTACACTCCTTTATCCTTGTCTCCGTCCGGATCACCTCTTGCATGGGCTTTCAATTCTGTGGAGATGCCAGACTTGTTTGATGATGTCCTTGCTACTTTTCGATTGTTCTGGGAAAGGGAACCATCGAGTTTGGATTTCACTTCTGACGATTCGGCGAGTTCTGAAGAGATTGTGGAAGAGGGAATCTTTATACTCGAAGACTAGTGCTGCATTTCAGTTGTTTCTGTTTCAGTTCATCTTTTATTTATCAACTGGAATGTAATCCTTAACAAAATGTTTTTAGTTTTAGTTTTAGTTTTATTTTTTTTTGTTTTCTTTAGTTAAATAAGGTTTTAACCACAGTTGGGGATAATTATGTTGCAATTTGGATGCACTTATAAAGTTTTATTTTTATATATAAATTGTAATTTTCTATTCTGAGGATGAATTTCTGTCATACATGCTTGTACTTCCACTGTTTTTCAGTCTCTCTGTATGTCCAGAATTGTTCCTGATAGTTGGGGGTGATGTGGTTCATGCCCCAATTGAATTCTGGAATTTTTGTGTTCGATCGATCGAACCCAGTTCGATCGATCGAAACCTGGATGTTCAAGCGCTTGTAGTTTTTGTTCAATCGATTGAGGGATTTGTGTTCGATCGATCGAACAAAGTTCGATCGATCGAACGAGGCATTTAAACGAGGCGTCTTCAGGACACCTCTTCATTTCCCTCACTCTCACTCTTAATCGCTCGAAGACAGAGGAGAAGGCGACTAGGCAATTTTTGATTTCTAGCATCCAAAAAGACACCCTGATCAACCCTCTGGTCATTCTCATCGTCACATCATCATCCTCTCCATCTCCACTGCGGGTTCTTCACCGAGGTAGGCCCCACTCGTTTGTGTTTTTCTTTTCCTCTCTGTTTGTGTTAGAAAATCCCAAGGGGGTGTCCCCTTGGTCTTAGGATCGTCTTTTGTTAGCGTAACTTTGGTTTTCTTTTCGTTTCTGCGACTGCTGAACACCGCTGTGTTCGATCGCTCGAACTGGTTTCGAGCGATCGAAGGGTAGCTATTCGATCGATCGAACAATGTTCAAGCGATCGAAGTCGACTCCAGTTCAATCGATCGAACCAAGTTCAATCGATCGAACTTCAGCAGTGTTAGTTTTGTTTCTTTTTCTCCCTGTTCTTATCTGTATCCTGTGTGGTCTTCTTTTCAGGACTGCCAGATGAATCCAGTGACAGGCTACCATAAGTCTAAGCCTCTCAGCCGTATTATACCAGATCCGGTACCCGCACACGGGTTCCGGAATGACGAGGATAGGCTATGGTTTGAGCGATATTTTTAGACGAGGATGGTGATGGTTGAGCGCCCTATTGAGCATATTTGGACAGAGAGCCCATGGTTCCTTACACGGATCCGCGCTATTCCTCATTGGTTCCACCTCCTGTCGTTGGCCAAGAGTGTCAACCTGTCTTGGATTCGCGGTGCTTGCGCGACTATGATCAGCGACCCGTATACACCATTCACCTACCATGCCTTCTTTCGGAGCCGGTCGTTCATCATCAGTCCCGCCACCGTTTCAGCCGCGTTGGGGGTACCAGAGGTACCAGATTATGTTTGCCCCCACCGGCCTGATGCACCAGTGACCCCACCATCCATTATTATCAGGGAGCTCACTGGAGGCGCCGTTCCGTCTTGGGATGGCGATGCTTTGACCGAGGACCACGTGCTCACTGATGACTACCACATGCTTCATTTGGTCCTCAGCAACTGCCTCCTAGTGACTTCCTATCGAGAGAAGATCGCGGCTTGGTATGCGCGAGTCTCATATGCAGTGGGGACGGGTCAGCCTGTTTGTATACCACGCCTATATATTGATTTTATGGTCCACCCCACCCGTTATATCTCGTCCAGGAAGCACCTGAAGGGTGCTTGGGCTATTCAGAGGGTCATGGCTGATGCTGGGTTCCTCGAGCTCGCTGGGGATGATATACGCCCTTCTCCCCGCCGATTTAGCGAGGCGGCTGCTCGCCGCTCCGACGCTCAGAAGAGGAAGAGAAAGGGGAAAGGGAAAGCGAGGGTGCGGGGGAGGAAGAAGAGGCGTGGTGGGACAGACACGGAGGCCGGAGCTTCAGGGACACCTACTGAGGTGGAGGAGCTTGATTCGGATGATGAGGATGATCCAGTTGCTGCGGTTCAACAGTTTGAGCTGCGACAGCGGTCGCAGACTCAGGCCCAGGGAGAGTCTTCTTCTTCTGTGCCTCTCCCGACAGTTCACGAACTATTATTGGAGGAGAGAGAGGCCAGGATTAGACTCGAGGGCAGGATAGACCATCTCCAGACTCTACTGGAGTCCATTTTGATTCAGATAGGGGTTGATCAGGCTGTTCACTCTGCTCACCATCCCACGGCCACCCCATCTGCTCCGCCTGCTGCTGATCCGTCACATGTTGCTACTCCTACGGATCCACCACTTACTGATCCATCATCTGCTGCTACCCCAGATTCTGAGGCTGCTGATCCTGTTTCCACCGTTGCAGATCCACTATCTACTACTGCCCCTACTACTACAGTATTGCCGCCTACTCCCATCGACATCCCTTCTGATATAGCCGATGATACGCCGTCTGGGGTCGATTAGTTTTCATCGGGGAGGTGGTATTTATGTTTTTTTTTTTTGTTGGTTGGATATATGTTGGTGGTTTTTGGTTGTATTATTTGGTTGGATGGTTTTGTATGGACATTATGTATCTCTGTTTGTATTTTATTATGTTCATATTACAGTGGTTTGGTTTGTTGGATCATGGTTTTATCGTGTTATTCTTATTTATTGATCCTGTTTGTTTTGGAGATTGTGTTCTACTTTTCTATGCTAGGTTGCTTTGCTTGCGATCATCATTTGCTCTATACAGGTGATATCCATCTCTTTTATTTATTGAAAATCAACTTCTGGGGACTTTGTTGTTTTCAGTTGGGGGTAGGAGACAATAGATAGGTATACACCCGTAATAATCAGGTTTTGCACTTAGATATGTTTTAAATTTAATGAGAACACAGTCTGTTAAAATTTTGAAAATTTTTGAAGTATATTGATAGAATAACTTTGAATAATCGCTCCTGCTTGTTGATTAGACAATGATACATTTGTAGTATTCTCATCTTCTTATGGATTAAATCCACGCGTTTTTCTGTATCACTGAAATAAATTGCATTTGTAAAGCTATTATGTACCCAACACTTTTGTGCACTAATTGGCAGCCATGTAGAAAACTTAAAAATTGAGTTGATATGATTATTGTGCGAAAAAGAATAAGTAGTGGAGGCTAATAACCCTTTGTGAGCTATTGAGCCAGTCGTCATTTCTGAGGGGATTCTCATACATTTTCGAATGGTCGTTTCTTGCATATACTTCGCGAATTCGTTGTTAAGTCTCAGTTTTCTTTAAAATTTTGACTGCTTGTTAGAGGAGAACGTTCAGGATTTACCAATTAAACTCGATGAACACTTAAGTGCTAAAAGTTGAAAGTTGAGAAAATGATTCAAGCCATCGTTTACCCATTCTTTTACCTAATATAATTTCACCTACATTCATTGAATTATTTTCATCCTTGATCCCACCTCAATTAAATATTTCCAATGAAATCACAAGAATCCAAATCCTTGATCTATACCTTGACCTCATTGAGCCGTTTGATAAAATTTGTTGAGAATGAGTCATCAAAGTATGTGAAATGGAAGGAAGTTGTTGTGGGATGTTGCAAAAAAAAAAAAAATATCTATATGAATGAATGATGAATGAAGGAGAAGAGAAAAAGAGTATAAGAAAGGAATGGGAGATTGGGTGGAGAAAAGAATTAAGAATAAAAAGAGAAGTTGAAATTCCATCACATACTAAAAAGCATAGTCTTCTCTACAACACCCCCACCTACTAAATAAAAGCCATAATTCAAAGTCTTGAAGATTCTCAACAATTGGTTTGAACATGAAAGTATGAGTTGAGTTTTCCACGGTATTTCGCTCCTCTAGTAAGTAGTATTCCATTCATGAGACTATACACTCTTAAATGTTCGTTTTTCATAGAGTCCAGTATGAAAGCATTAGCATTAATAATATCATCTTTATCAAAGCTTTCGTACGATGTGCGATCATTGTAAAGCAAGTTTCTGAGAGACGTTCTTTTTGAGTGTGACCAATGTGAGAATTGAGCTAAAACTGCAAGTTTTCCAAAGTACAATAGTTTATATAACTCTTAATAAGGTTTGACGCATGGTTGTTAAATTCACACACACACGGGTGCATCTCGGTAACTCATCTTCCTAGAGGCCTTCCGCATCTTCGAGTCTAGTTTTGATGGACTGTAAAATTGTCTGGTTCGTCACCTCTGCTTAGCCATTGGCCGGAGGGTGCTCAGGCGAGGAGTAATGATTGGATATGCCATAGCTCGAGCAAAATTGCCTGAACACTGGGGTTTCAAACTGTCTGCCGTTGTCACTGATCAGGGCTCTGGGGATGCCGAACCTACTGAGAATGTTTTTCTCAATAAAGCCTTCCATCTTCTTCTCGGTGATTGATACCAAGGGCTCGTGCAAAGCGGGGGTATTTGTAAAATACAACCGCGCTAAAGGAAAGAATTGTATTAATTTTTATCACAACTTCCCATGTTATCCGCAATTTGCATTACAAGGCTAATTTTTATACAGTATGATTAATCTATGATAAGTTGTATTGTTTTAGCTGTTGTTTATGCAGATCATTGCTGTGCGAACTAAACAGATGAACATCAGAATAAATGGAATGCTGGAATGCAACCAAAAGAAGTCAAAGCTAAAATGTGAAGTTCGATCGCTCTAAGAAGGTTCGATCGATCGAGCGTTCGATCGCTTGAAGAGTGTTGAAGCGCTTGAAGAGTAAGGGTTCGATCGATCGAGATCTGTTCGATCGATCGAACGGGGTATTTCCAGTAACATTTACGTGCGCAGCAGAATGCGGGTTTTTAACCCTAGTTTCTTAGGTTCTCTATATATATGCGTTTTGTACACGTCCAGAGGGACGCCCACTTTTACTTTTTAACAGTTTAGAAGGAGAGATAGAGATTTTTGTTTGGTTTTGTAGGTTTTCATTGAGGTTTCACTTGTGGATTGGATTTCTCTAATTCTAATACTAGTATTCTTCATTCCAGGTTAACTATATATCACTTATTTACATTCTGCAGTTCGTAAGCGTAGTTTAATTACTCATATCGTAGTATTGCATGCTAAATATTGTCAAAACCATTGTTTTTAGATTTTTAATGAAAAACTCGCAACCAAACAGGGTATTAATGTTTTCTTACGTTAAAACTAATTCTGTGACACTTCAGACGATGTCTGAGTAGTCTCAGGTTGGGAGAACACGATGAAACAGTGATCTCCAGCCTCTGCCATGCAGCAGAATAATCGCTGTGTTCGATCGATCGAAGTCAGTTCGATCGATCGAACGAGAGACAGTCAATCGATCGAAGTCAGTTCGATCGATTGAGGGATGAAGGTCTTCGATCGATCGAAAGCGCGTCGATCGATCGAACTCTCGGATTCTTGAGGATGTTCCCTGCAGTATTCCAGGACCTTTTCTTTTAAGATGTGTTATCATTCTGTCCCAAATAAATGCTCAGTTTGTCAAAACAGTTTTAAAACTAAGGCCCTAAGGCATTTTCTTTCAATACATTTTGCAAACCATCTTCAATGCTAACACCATTGAGGATGCGAGTCTTAACTATTGGATTAAACCGCTTTCAAGTATTTTAATTTAACTGTGATGATATGGTCCCGGTCATGAAAGGGCCATAGAATCTTTATCTTTTGAGGAATACGGAAAACTGTAGGTAATGTACTCCTTTGTGCTTCAAGGCAAATGCATGGTAGATGGCTAGGTTACTGCGGATTCGTGTAATCCCAACACTTTCTTTTTAATTTTAAACTCTTTAATTCAAAGTACTGTTTTAATTAGTTAAGTTCGATTGTTTAGTTTATTTTAATCATTTTCATTAGTAATCCTTGTTTGTGGAACTTCGTGTTCCACACCATCATTCAATCTTAGTTATTTTATTTTGTTTTCTTTAGAGGTTAGTCTAATTCGATACGTCAACACCTTCCCTGTGGGATCGACCTGGTCTTACCAGATATTACTTGCACGCCTACCTACACTTGGGTACTGCACAAGAGCGCACAAGATTTTTCTCGTGTCAGCTCGGCTTTTGCCCACTTAGTGAAATAGTACACGACGATGACCGCGAATCTAACTTGTCTTTTTTCGATCAAGAGTGGATCGACTATGTCAATACCCTACTAAGCGAATGGCCAAGGGCTAAGGATTGGTGTCTGGAGCTCTCCCGGTCAGTTGATCATGGGTGAGTATCTCTGGCACTTGTCACACTGCTTGCCATATTCTTGCAAATTTTGGGCCATCGTTGACCATTAATAACCTTGCAGAAGGGCTTTTCGAGATAGTGCCCGACCTCCTATAGTGATCATTAATACCTACGATGCATCTACCACATTAATAACCTTGAGTATCTCAGGCACTTGTCACACTGCTTGCCACACTCCCTCGTAGATTTCACTCAATATTCCTTACACTTGTGTGGGGTAGATGCACCGTAGGTATGGGATGGATAATCCCCTTTTGTGGAGTATGCAGTCGATAAGGTGTTATCTGGCTGCTCGGTACATCACCTGCCGGGCTTCTTCCTTTCCTTCAGGTAAGGTACCATTCATGAGGAACATCGTTATCGGGTCCATCCACCTGGGCCCTACAGCGATCGTGTCGACCTGAATGCCCCCCGAGTCGGTCTTGTCTCGGCTTTTTACCAAGAGGTCATCTACGTATATCTCCATCGACTTACCGATTAAGTCACTGAACATGTAATTGGCCAGGCGTTGGTTTGTTGCCCCAGCATTTTTGAGGCAGAAAGGCATCACCTTGTTGCAATACATGCCCTACTCGATGATGAAGTCTTCTCCTCATCCCTGGGGTACATGCTGATCTGGTTGTACCCCGAGTAGGCGTCCATGAATGAAAGAAGTGAATAACCGGCTGTGGCATCCACAAGGAGGTCTATCCTAGGCAGCGGATAGCAATCCTTTGGATAGGCTTTATTTAAGTCGGTAAAATCCACACACATTCTCCACTTCCTATTTCTCTTCTTCACTAGAACAGTATTGCCAACCAGTCAGGATAGTGGACTTCTCGGACTAATTTTGCTTTTAGGAGCTTCTCCACTTCTTCACACACCACCATTTATCGCTCAAGAGCCATGCCCCTCCTCTTCTGCTTCATCGGTCGGGAATCGGGGTTAATTTTGAGATGGTGAGACATGACACGGGGGTCGATCCCTGACATATCTTTTTGGCACTAGGCGAAGATATCCTGGTTCTATCTCAGGATCTCGATCAACTTTTCCTTCAGATTCGGGTTTAGGAGAGTGCTAATACTCACGAATTGGCCAAGGAATACAGGGTCAAGCACCACCTATTCTGATTCCTCCACTGGGCCTACTCCATCCTTCACGTCCCTCGGGTCTATCTCTTGACAATTTAACATTTCAGTAACTGCCTTATGGGGCAGGGAGCTGACATAGCAACTCCATAAGATTGGCTGATCTCCATGTAAACTTCCCGAACCTTGGGGGGTCAGGAACTTGACCACTACAGCATAGGTAAACAAGACCGCTTTGGCTTTATTGAGTGTTGGCTTCCCGAAGATGACATTATATATAGATGGAGCCTCTATAGCCATAAAGTTTGAGAGCACAGAGACTTGCTGGGAATGGGTACCCATGAGTACCGGGAGCTAAATCATACCGAGCAGCTGCGTGCTCGAGCCATTGAATCTGACTAAAGGTGTGGCAACCGGCTGGAGTCTGTCCCTTGATATCGCCAACTGGTCGAACGCCGAGGCGAAGAGAATGTCGGAAGAACTATCGGTGTCAACCAATATTCTCTTCACTCTGTAGTTGGCTTTGGAGATTGTTATTACCGGCATGTCATCATGGGGGCAATGCAAGCCCTTCACGTCATCGGATGAGAATGTTAACACATCAGTTGGTCGGGAGTCGGTGGATTGAACATGCCAAACATTCGCTCAGGATGCCTGAGCATTCCTCTTCCTAGCCGACTGTGAGTCCCCTCCGCCCGAGGTTCCTTTGGAGATCACATTGATTTGCCCGAGTGGTTGAGGCTGAAGGTTAAAGTGGTTTAAACGCGCAGCGGAAATAGGTTAAGTTATAAACCTTTTGGTATTCCAGGATCTACTACTCGTCAATTCCATAGATGCGTACAAGGGGGTGCAAGAATTATACCTTAGTGTCTTGAACCCAATTCTGAAACTCTAACTTCCAGCAACCTCCACTAGATGATCTTCACCCTTATGACTCCTGCGGATGCCTGCCGGAAAGACTAGGGTTGGTGGGAACCCTAATAGAGAGGATAGGAAGGTTTTGGGAAGACTATGATAGTTTCTGCAGCTTCTGCGTATAAAAACGACGATCACTTACTACCAGAACGCAGCTGCCCTATTTATAGATTTCCAGAACCGACCTAGACTTCGATCGATCGAAGTGACTTCGATCGATCGAACCTGATGACTTCAATCGATCGAACAAACTTCGATCGATCGAACGTGTCTTAACAGCTTCCTCAAGTGTCTTTCCAAGCATCCTAGCGGAGCTAAGAGTGGGACCTCCTAGGCTCTTTATTGTTGGCTCAGACCAGTTTGTTAATTACCATGACCAAACTCTTTGATCAACAAACTAACTAACTGGTCAGTTAACGTTTATTCCACTATAAAACGATAACTGAACTCCAACGCAAAAGAACATATCTGAAGCGATAACTAGACTTGTATGGTGTACTAATGTCCCTCTACCGTCAACATTCGTAATCATATTCAGGTAGTCGGATAACTGTTACTGTCAACCTGAATCATGATTACTTCTTGTATTCCTTGAGTCCCATTCACTACTCATGATTACCAAACATGTTGATAACTCTTATCAACAAGACTGCAGTACTCAGTAATCAACTTGGTGACATTCTCAAGAGAATGCTTACTCTATATCAGAGGGTAGATTCTATCTTGACAATATATGTTCACAACCCTATGGACATGACATACCCAAGATACCCAGGTGTTGATCTTCTATAGACCTCACTGATTGGTAAGTCAAAGCAGCCATATCCATAGTCTGTGTTCATAATCATCTCAAGATTGAGAACACGTACCTTATATAAGTTATGAGTTCCTATTGACTGTTGACAGCCTTAAGCGTCAATAGGAAAGCTCAGGTCCATCAATGCACTATAAGCACTAGCATGTCAACTAAGAGCTACACTCTAGTGATTGAGATTAATCACTCCATCCAATGGTAGTTAATTATGCTACAGTGTAGACCTGATGAGGTATCCAGTCTCATCATCCACTGTGACATACTCTAAGTATCAAAGAATAGTAATTCGTATCTCACTTGTGTGTATCTCATACACACACGAATTGCTTACTATGATACGTAAGGACAAAACAATCATCTCATGAAAGAAACATACACAATGAAATGTAAAGCTGATATCCATATATTATAATGCTAATGTCTCATACATAAAGTAATGGTTTGAGGGCACAAACCCAACAGAGGCTGCTCGGGGATTTGGGTGTCCGGCCTAGGTCATCTGTCTGCCACGACAAACTCAGCCAGATGGCCCTGTTCTATCAGCCTCTTGATGGCCATTTTGAGCTTAAAGCAGTCTTCTGTTTCATGACCATTGTCCTTGTTATACCGACAATATTTATCTCAGTTTTTCTTCCTGGGAGGGCTCTTCATCTTTTCCGGTTGTTGGAGGAACTTATTGTAGGAAAAACAGGTTTAAAATTAAATCTAAACGCGCAGCGGAAAACAAAGTTCAAAACTTTTATTGGTAGCCTTGGATCTACTACTTATTAACTCTATAGATGCGCATAACAAGATGGAGAAGATTCTATACCTTAGGTCTTGAACCCAATTCTGATTTTTGTCCTTCTCCTTATGTGTGCAGCAGCAACCTCTAGGAAATCTTCACCCTTATGTCTCCTTGAATGCTCCCAGAGTGGCTAGGGTTGGTGGGAACCCTAATAGTGAGAATAGGGAAGGTTTGGGAACTCTAAACAGGTTCTGCAGCAACTGGTACGTCAAAACGACGAACTTCTAATTTCTGGACGTAGCTGCCCTATTTATAGATTCCCAGAACCGACCTAACTTTCGATCGATCGAAGTGACTTCGATCGATCTAACTGTCAATCGATCGAACCTCGTTCGATCGATCGAACCTGTCTAGACTTCAATCGATCGAAACAACTTCGATCGATCGAACCAGTCTTGACAGCATTCTCATTTGCCTTTCCAAGCATTCTGGCGGTGCTAAGAGTGGGACCTCCTAGGTTCTTAATTACTGGCTCCGATTAATTATTATTCCATCTAGTCAGTACTCTTGACTAAGGAATCAATAATTAATCAATTATCATTAATGCCACTATAAAATGATAATTGCACTCCAGTGCATAAGAACATAATCACACATACATAAGTGATTGCTAGACTTGTATAATATGATACGCATGTCCCTCTACCAGGCAGTATTCGTATCTATCATTGGGATGTATGTCTTAAGATACTGTCGACCCAATAGATAGTACATCTTATATTCCTCAAGTATCATTCACTACTCTTGGATTACTAAACATGTCAACAACAACACTTTGTTGACAAGGCTGGCCAGCTCTCAGTAATCACTCCTAGTGACATTCTCGAGGGAATACTTACTCTTCGTTTTATTGAAGAGGGTAGAATTCCATCTTGACAATATATGTTCCCAACATTGCATACTTGATTTACCCAAGATACCCAGGTGTTGATCTTGCAAGACCTCACTGATTGGTAAGTCAAAGCAACCAAGCATACAACTTGCGTCCATAACTGTCTCAGGATTAAGGACATGTATCCCTATACAAGTTTTGAGTTCCTATTGACGGTGACAGCGTTTAGGTGTCAATAGGTTTAACTCAGGTCCGTCAATGCACCGAGTGCACTAGCATATTAACCAAGAGTCAAAGACTCTTATGAATGAGATTCATCATTCTACCCCGTAGACGTTAATCATGCTACAGTGTATACCTGATAAGTTATCCAGACTTATCATCCACTGTGACTTATTTGAAACAACAAGGATTTGTGATTCATATCTCACATGTGTAATCACATACACAAATGAACCACATACAATGTTGTTTAAGGATTCCAGTCTAATATTCATCTCATGAACTAACATGCATAAATGCATTATGATATTCCATTGTCCAACTAACTGGTTTGAGGGCATATTCCCAACAAACTCCCACTTGCACTCATAACCATATAGCGTTAGTACTAACACTAGCATAGTCTCTGTGACTTGTCAAAATCCTTAACCCGTAAGGTTTTGCATAGGGACTGATGATCATCGACTGAAACAATCCATAGTAAAACATCTTCATGTTATACTATATCCCTAGACAAAAGACGTCACATGACATGTATCCAGTAAAGCTAATTTGAACATTGTCCAAAACACCATCACCCTGCATATATCCGCTAGTTCTTTCTCAAGCCCTAGAGAATATATACTTTATGATAGTTCAGAAAACTGAACATTCATTTGGACTGATATCTGTGAACAACCTCAACGGTATAACTGATATCCATACCTAACATCACATACAAAGTTTATCAATAGCGAAGGCTTATGATATACCTTTCATGTGATCTCTTTCATCTTGTATCCCAAGATACAAATCTTGAAAGAGCAATAGGTTATGATCAAAGGTGAAAAACCTTTATCGAAACGTTCCACGTTGAATCTAGCCAGCAACTTTCTGATATAGAAGTTTGAGACAATCTCATTATCTTAACTTTCTGATCTTGAATGAGCAAAAATCATAAGATTATAGCTCGCCTCACCGAGATCATAAATATCAAGTATACTGTAGAAACTTAACCTTAATCATTGATGATACTACTTTAACATATCGCAATGATAAAGATGTCATCAATATATGGAACCATAATCACCACCACACTTCCTTTGCGCAAGGATCCTTTCATCCACTTAAGCTACATCCACACTTTAGATGAATCCAAAGTATTTTGACCAATATGTCAAAACAGATGTCCTTATCTCTGGATGATTGCTTTAGTCCATAGACTTATGCAAATCACATACCAGAGCTTCCTTATCACAAAACTTCAATGCACCAGGGAATTTCAACAATGTTGAGAATTCTCCCACTGCAATGAAGTACCAATGTAGGAATGGATGAAGAGGTAGTAGATTTTAGTTCTAGATGATTTATAGATTGCTTTAAGATATAAATTACTTTACTCTTGCATATTATCTTTCCTTTGCAAAATTTGGTCTCCAACCAACTTTTGTTTTCTCTGGAAACACTACAAAAGTATTATACTTCTAATCTAGATTCAAAAGGCTCATCATTTCTTTACACCAAAGTGCTAGACATCCTTATCCAAAGTTACCATGAGAAAGAAGTCGCATTCTTTTCACAACTTTGGGGATGTCTATCGAAAAGATTTGCTTTTGAATAAGATCCAGTATATACATTGTAGTTCCATCGAGAAAAACAAGGAATAGTAGTAACTCTAAATAACTCATCCCATGACCCAGTCATATCGAAAAGAATATAGTTCCTTCTACCTGCTACACCATCCCGTGGAGGCGCACTAGGTGTAGACTGTCGAGAAAGAATCTCATTCTTATCTCCTTTGGACAATAAATACATTAGATAGATACTCACCATTTTGATCAAATCAAAAAGCAATGATATTCTTTTACCAATTACTCTTCATTCCAAAACTTTTGAATTTCTTCAAAATTGAGGATGAAGATGCAATAAGTAAATGTATATCAGTATCCAAAGTAGTCGAAACTACTTTTCAACTCTAATGTTTATTGCCCTACATACATGAGTATGTCCTAATTCTAATCAGTCCTTGGTCGTGTGATTTTCAAAAGAAAAGTCACCTGATCATATTAGCCTCTAAATAGGATTGACAAACAGGTAGTGGTTTCAACAACCAAAAGAGTTTTAGGATCCAATCCTTTACTCCCCATTTATCCTAATTTAGATTAATATGATCTGATCACATTTACTCTCTAAATAGGATTGACAAATAGGCAATGGTCTTAGCAATCGAAAGAGTTTAGGATCCTATCCTTTACTCCCCATTTATCCTATTTAGATTAAATATGATCTAACCTCAAAACCAAAAAGTCATAGAATTAGTTGAGGGTGCTATCCTTTTAGATGGTAAAATACCCATGAGTCATTTAAATACTACATTAGATAATATATGAGAAACAAGAGTAAATTGGTGAGATACTTGCTTGACAAGTTATTTAGATCACATAAAAGAACGCTTTCTTTTAATCAAGAATTTCAGTACCAAAATCAAAAGAATAAATATTATTCATTAATTCAAAACTGAAATCCATCTAATAACTCCAAAGTTTTATTACAATATAAAACTATTAATCTAATAGCAACTCTTGCATCAGATCCCAAAAGGCAATCAAGATCTTCTAATCACTGCACATTCTTATTTTCCAATTCCCTGCAACAATTACAGATATAATTTAGAAAATATAGAATTAGTGCCCATAGTAGTTGAAGTATCAGTTTTTCAACTTACTTCAAAAACTAGTGAAAGGATCGTACCTTGCCTTTTGGCAGTCAAGTATTCCATACAGTTCCTTTTCCAATGCCCTCTCATGCCACAATGGAAACACTTTCCTTTTGGCACGGCACCAGCCTTTCCCTTTCCAAGTCTTGCCTTCTTCCCAACAGTTGGCTTAGGCTCACCTATCCTTGAGTCTTGCTTCTCCTTCTCTGAACTTATGCTCTTAGGCTTAGTTCCAGAAGATGAAGCCATTCCAATGTTCTGAACATTTGACTCCTCTTTGACTATATCCATCGTTGCCTCAAGAGAGCTCATCAACTCACTTGTTGAAAAAACTGTTTTACTCATTTTAAAAACCTTTTTAAATTGAGTGAATGATGAAGGCAACGAATGCAAGATTATGTCAACTTGAGTCTCACCATCAATGTCGGAACCAAGAACTTCCATTACTTTGAAATAAGTAATCATTTTAAAAACATGCTCTCTTATTGAAGTTCCTTCCAACATTCTGGTGTCCATGACTAACTCCAAGGCTCTAAGCCTTGCAGTACGGCTCAGATCCCCAAACATCTCCTCGAGGTTCAATATTATAGCACGGGCAGTGTTCAAAGGTTGATGTTGCTGCTTCAACACATCAGACAAAGAGTCTAAGATGCTAGAGCGAGCTATACCATCAAATCTTATCCACTGCCAATATTGATCCGCAAGATCAGTTGGGGTGTCATGGTATGGAATAGGTGGACAGGGAATGGTAAGAACGTATTTACATCCATTAGCAGTTAACAATTCATCCAGTTCCAGTTTCCATTCAACGTAGTTATTTCCAATTAGCTTATTCTGGATCATGGTTATAGCAAGTGGGCTAGACATTATGAATCTGAAATACAAATAATGTAACAGATTTACAATATGGAAATCATGAATATGACAATTTATATGATACATTGGAATTCCCTTAACCAACTCATTAATTGTCTTCAGGATGTCAAGCCTATGAAATTAAGTCTCCGTGTGGCGATCATAACCTCATAGCCTGATTGGGAAACCCATCATGAATGTCATGCAACTCTTACAAAACAATTCATGACTCCTGAACTTTTGGTCTCTAAGTTTCTGGATAATGCTCCGTGTGGAATCCCTTACCCATAGCTCAGCTAGTGTTTACCATTAACTAGAATCCAATGACAACCGCCTCAAGTAGTGCCTCAGTGTAGTGGTCACCCTCTAACGCGTCTCATTGATTCTATCCAAAGGAAGTTCATATCTAGTAACCAATGAATAGTCTATCCTCCGTATGGAATGATCACCCATGGCTGGGTGACACAGAATATACTACCCACCTTACAACGAACCGTTTATGGAAGACCGTGGGAGTTATAAAATAAGTCCCTCTCCCACTAGATTTTTATAAGAAGTTCATATCTAGTAATCAATAAGAAATACCCTCCGTATGGAATGATCACCCATGGCTGGGTGACACAGAGTAATTCTCATACTTACAATGAACTAATAGGAATTTTTCAATTTGATCAAAAAATTTCTTCACATTGCCCACAAACATCAAGTGTTTGCTAATGTGTTGGAAAAAAGGTTTTTGAATTTCATTTTAGAAAACCTGTTTTACGTGCATGCAAGTAGTAACAATATATAAAATTCCAATCACAACTAAGCACATAAAACAAAAACTAAAATGAAATAAAAGCATTCAACAATGCCTCTATCTCCCATGACTCTATCTCCATAGAATCTTCTTCTTGGTTTGATTGCCTCCGACTCCATCTTCATGGACAACGGCTTGCTCCTCCATCTTCATGGATTTTCTAATTCTATTACATTGGTCCTATACTTCTCTCGAAGCTTACAATTTATCTAGAAATAGAAATAACAACAATAAAATAAAAGGCTAGGGAAACCGGTGCGACTTTCCTTTTCATAGGATTGAAGTCGCAGCGCCCTTTACATAAGCCTTAAATCCAAACCAACAATTAAATACAAAATTTAAAAGTCTTGGTGCCATGGGAGATAGCGGACTAAGCTTGCTGCAAAAGGGTTAGTCACACGCACAACCACGCATATATATAACAAATATATGTACCATTGGAACCCCTAATTGATTCACACAGTATATAAACTCTTTACATACTGAATTAGAACTTAAAACAGCATCACTGCTCTGTCACACTTCGATCGAACGAAAAAGTTAGATCGATTGAACCTTCGATCGATTGAACATAGTTCAATTGATTGAACTTTCAGTTTCACAGAATGTTTTGAAAAACTTACAGCATAAATAAAATTTTAAAGTAAATATTTTTAAAACCTTTAAATCTGTAAACTGAAAACCTGGACAGAAAAGCAGTCTCGATCGATCGAACACCATTCGATCGATCGAACAGAACCAACGTTAGATCGATCGAAACTAGTTAGATCGCTTGAGAACAGATGATGTTCGATCGATCGAGACTACTTCGATCGATCGAACCCACCTTGCATCCAATGCAATCACAGATTTGTATTCTGCTGCATAAACACTGCAGAAACGGATCTGTGACGATGCAGTTTTGAAAACAGTCCTAAAATCAACATGCAAATCAAAACTAGTGTTCCAAAACGCATCTATAGATCCAAATAAGCGAGGCTCTGATACCAATTGTAGGAAAAACAGGTTTAAAATTAAATCTAAACGCGCAGCGGAAAACAAAGTTCAAAACTTTTATTGGTAGCCTTGAATCTACTACTTATTAACTCTATAGATGCGCATAACAAGATGGAGAAGATTCTATACCTTAGGTCTTGAACCCAATTCTGATTTTTGTCCTTCTCCTTATGTGTGCAGCAGCAACCTCTAGGAAATATTCACCCTTATGTCTCCTTGAATGCTCCCAGAGTGGCTAGGGTTGGTGGGAACCCTAATAGTGAGAATAGGGAAGGTTTGGGAACTCTAAACAGGTTCTGCAGCAACTGGTACGTCAAAACGACGAACTTCTAATTTCTGGACGTAGCTGCCCTATTTATAGATTCCCAGAACCGACCTAACTTTCGATCGATCGAAGTGACTTCGATCGATCTAACTGTCGATCGATCGAACCTCGTTCGATCGATCGAACCTGTCTAGACTTCAATCGATCGAAACCTATCTATTTTTTGTTTTTTTTAAAGTATGTACTTGTGCATCTTCTAAAAAAAACAAAAAAATAGAAAATATGTAAAATAAAAAAAAAAATTTACTTAGCTAATAATAATAATAATATTATTATTATTATCAGTTAGTTTTCACTTACTTCTTATGTCCTTAGATACTACTGAGGCTTTATATCAAGTACCACATAATTCTAATATTTCTAGTGAATCATCTAGTATACAGTTTCCTAGAATCATGGCTGAAATTGAAGGCATAGAAGGAATAGCTGATGATGCTCATAGTGAGCAGGGGGAAAATATACCACAATTTGTTTTACCAGAACGTGAGCAACGTCCTTTACGTGATTTATTTACCCCAGAAAGAAATATCACTCCTTCTTGCATCACTCTACCTAGACACACAGGAAATTTTCACTTTAGACATGGCATGATTCCACTCTTACCAACTTTCCATGGAATGGGGTCAGAACGTGCTTATCTTCATATTCGTGAATTTGAAGAAGTTTGTAGTACGTTCTCTGATCAGAGCTGTCCTATTGAAATACTTCGTTTTAAGCTTTTTCCTTTTTCTTTAAAAGATAAAGCTAAAGCTTGGCTTTTATCTCTCCGTCCTGGATCTATAACTTCATGGCATGATATGAATGAAGCATTTCTAAAAAAATTCTATCCAAAAAATTTAACTAATAGCATGACGCGTCAAATTAAACTTTTTACTCAAAAAGAAAAGGAACCATTCCCTGAAGTTTGGGAACGTTTTAAAGATCTCCTACTAGCTTGTCCACATCATGGATTTGAAAAATGGCGACTAATTAATTTCTTTTATGAAGGATTAGAACCAAAATCAAAGAAATTAGTTGAAACTATGTGTCAAGGAGAATTTTTGAGTAAAACTGCCGATGAAGCTGAATCATATTTTGATTGGCTTAGCGAAAATGCTTCCCAGTGGGAAAAAGAAGAAATTGGTAGGACGGAAAAAGCTAAAAGTTTATACCAACTACAATCAGAAGATGAATTAACACTGAAATATGAAGAATTAGCACGTAAAGTAGAAGCTATAACAGTAGAAAAAAATAATCTACCTAAGAAGAAAAGAGAACTTTGTGACAGTTGTCATACTTTAGGACACTCTGCGAATGAATGTCCTAGTAATTCAAATTGTCAGGAAACAGCTCCAGCAGAGATAAACGCTGTGAATAATTATAGGGGTCCCCAAAATGCCTATGGTAATTCATACCAATCTAACTGGAGAAATCCTCCAAATCATATGTATACAAAAGAGGGTATTCTACAATTTCAAACTCAACATCAACCTCCTCAAAATAATCAATATTTACCTCCTCCACCTCAATTTCAACAAACACAAAATACATATCCTAATACACAGCAAAATTCTAATGTTTATGTGCCTCCACACAAGAAAGTGCAAGAAGAGCCTTTACAGTCTATGATGCAACAATTAATACAAATCATGGAGAAACTACAAACATCTGTGGATAGGATTAATAATCAACACGATTCTAAAGGAAAAGGCATTTTTCCTGCCCAACCACAACCTAATCCAAGGGGACAACCACAAGGTGATCCCTCAACTTCTGGTAATAATCAACATGAACAAGTAAAAGCTATAACTGTACTAAGAAGTGGTAAGGCTGTTGGACAAGAAATTTCACCTTCTTTAGAAGAAATTGAGCATACAAATAAGGAAGATAATATGATAGAAATTGAGGAAGAAATAGATGAAGATAAAATTACTGGAGAAGTTGAAGTTGAAACCCTTGAAAAACAACAAATTTCTCAAGAAATTGAAACATCTGATTTACCAGTGGAAAAAGAAACAGAGGAAACTCCTGAATACTCTCCTCAAATTCCTTATCCACAACGTTTAAGAAAACACCAAAATGATAAGAATCAGGAATATTTAGAATTATTTAAACAAGTGCATATTAATATTCCTCTCTTAGATGCAATTAATCAAGTACCGGCTTATGCAAAATTCTTAAAAGATTTATGTACTATCAAACGTAAGCAAAATGTACGAAAGGATGCGTATTCTGCTGACTTCGTTGAAGAAATTAATTCTATCGTACAACATAATTTACCAACAAAATTTAAAGACCCAGGTACACCAACAATATCGTGTATTATTGGAAATCACAAAATTAATCACGCACTCCTTGACTTAGGAGCTAGTGTGAACTTGCTTCCTTATTCTGTTTATCAAGAACTTGGATTAGGTGAGCTAAAGCCCACTCGCATGGTATTACAACTTGCTGATAGATCTACAAAATACCCGTGAGGAATTTTGGAAGATGTTCTTGTCAAAGTTGACAAATTTATTTTTCCAGTAGATTTTGTCACCCTTGATACAGAACCAGTATTAGATGCTAATGTGCAAATACCAGTCATTTTTGGAAGGCCCTTTTTGGCTACCATTGATGCCACTATTTGAATCCGCAGTGGTATGATGACTGTAGTATTTGGAAATATGACTTTAAATATTAAAGTTTTTTCTAATCCACAACATCAAGAAGAAGATGAGAATATTGAAGAAGTTCATGCTATTGAATCTCTATCACGAGAATATTTTAACTTGACTTGTTATAATGATCCAGTAGAATCTGTTATTAATAACTCCATTCAGAAGCTAGACAGTAATAATCTACAAGAACATCTTATGAGTCAAGTATGTTTTAATGAAGATTCAACAGAAGAAATTATTCAAGAAACAATGTGGACCACATATTTTGAACCGTTACCACCAAAGACTACCTTAACACTTCCATCTAATTTACAAACTGTAACAACCCTAAAACTTCTATGTAAATAATTATTTTAATTATTTTTCCCGTTAGCAATGTTATATGAGTGTGCCTATGTAAGACATGTGTTTGGAAAATTTTTGGTGTTTGGTGGACATATAAATTAAATCATGAGTGAGCACGTTTAGTTTGGAAGTTATATTTTATTAATTTATATTTGTTAAAAAATAAAGTGAAGGGTTGATATGTATTTTTGTTATATAGTGTTTACAGGCCCGCGAATGTGTTAAATAATGTAATTAACATTAAAACTTAGTACCGGGGTTATAGGTACCCATTGGGCTACTCATTTTAACACTTTGTACTGCATTCTGGGCTCATATAGGTCTCTTTTGTGAGCCCACAAGAAGAAAAACGGGATTTATATATTTTTGTGTGTTTTATTGACATGTGTTGTGTGTGTAGTGTACATATATCTTATATTAAAAACCCTAGCCACCCAAAAGAAAAAACAGACGTGTGTGTGTGTGTGTGTGTGTGTGAGAGAGAGAGAGAGAGAGAGAGAGGGAGAGAAGAAGAAGTAGAAGAAGAAGAAAAGGGGGGAGAAAGGAGAAGGATTCCGGATTCGTGGTCACGTGGGGAATCGCGGAGCATTCGTGGTTGTCAATTTTGGATTGAACTAGGTGAGTTAAACTTTGTGTATCCGAGTATATATATATATACACGTATGTATATATATGTATGTGTATGAGAGTAAATTAGTGCATGTTAAATTTAATGGTTAGGGTCAAATCTTTGTAATGGATCGATACACGTTGCTATTGTTGAAGTAATTTAGATACATTCTTTCCCTTCGTGTGACTTTGCGATCATGACATTAGGGTATTCGAAAGGGTTAGGTGAATCGTTAGTTTGATCAAAACTATAGGTGAAATATTCATGTTTGTTAGAAAATATATGTGAAATTCGTTTTATGTGTAATTCACACAGTCGCAGAAACTTTAGAAAATTATTAGAAAATCGTGGCTTTGAATTTGAACATTCTGTCAGCGTGTCTTATGTAAAACGTGATTCTGCACACTTTTCGTGTTTTAAGTTTTTCCTGATTCTGCACCGTTTGGGCAGAAATTTAAGATTACAGTAGCAGTTTTCAATATAGTTCAACGTGCAAATTGGAGAATATGATTTCTTATTATGTGCTTTATGTATGCTAATATTGAATGTTGGGTTGAGATTATTGTACCTAAAATAACTGATCTTATTTTGTGGTCATTTTGAGATAAATGAGTAAATTAGATACGTTGAATAGTATATTGGGGATGTTTTTATTTGATTGGAAATTATTGAGGGAAGAATTGTTATGGGTTAATTGATAAAACCCTTTATTGTAAGAAATTGGAATACATCTAAAAGTTAGAGATGTGATTGGATGATAAGACGGAACTATGTGATAAATGTGAAATTCACAATTATTGGGATAATACGAACGATAAACAATAATTGCAACATAATTCCTTAGTGTTCACTGCTCCCCGTTGTGTGATATGTTTTGTTTTTGGTAGCTCAACTTGCTGAGTGTACCTTTTTCTAGTGGCTTCGTGATCAAGCTGGCCTAAGCCTTATGCTCGGCTTATTTGTTAGACGTCTAGGCATATTGACTGGCCTTCTGTGTGTATACCTGGTTTGGTTGATACCCCAACCAAACTAGCACCAGAGTGGATGTTGGTAGTATGTCCGGGCACACATGGGATATATGTGTGGGTGTACCATGGAGGGTGGCCAAGTGGTGAAGCTAGGGAATGCAAAGATAAATTTAAAGTTAATAAGTAATGAACATGGATTATTTCATAAGACTGATAAGCGTGGAAAAATGAATGCGACGTTTGAGTTAGAATGTGGACGGTTTGTATACGGAATTGTTTGCTTGGTTTATGATCATTCAATTTGCAGGATGGTGGGCCCACTAACGTATTACAGGTTTGGCTCACCATAAGTAATGGGTAAGTATGAAATTCGTAGTAGCTTTGGATTTCGGACAAGAAACTACTTGCCACCACATAAATGGAAACTACTCTATTGTCCAGATATGTGTGTGGAACTACCTGTCTTGACCCAAGAGTGTTGTAGTGTAATTTGTTGTCTACGGGTTCAAGTTGGATCCCTAAGACTTGTTGTTTTGTTTAACTCATACCAGTCATGTGACTGACCCGAGTGTGTTATACATTCGAGGGCGTTTCTATATGAAACGTAGTCGAATGTATTTGTGCAGGTTTAGGCTTTTTGGAGATTTTCGTTGGAGCTTCTGTTTGGGTGAAGAGATGGTCGTTGTGTTGTTTATTATTGGAGTTGTACTTATTTTTGTTGTACTTTATTGTATTTTATTTTCTGGCATTGTGGGCCAGTATGTATAATTGTAATAAATATGGTATATTGGGTATTGGGAACGTTGTAGTTACTCTGACCAATGGATGTATAGATTTTATTCTTATTTATTTTTATTCTCGCTGAACTCTGTATGTGGACATTTTATTTATGAAAATGATATTTTTTTTTAAATTGAAAAGTGATATAATATTTATAATGGAACTTTATTTCTTTTACAATGAAATAGATGTTTGGGAATACATGTTTAATAATAAAGAGTTTTTCTTTAAACACAAGATCACATGTCTTTATTTAAGGAGTATAAAATACTGTTTTCAATAAATTTTCTGTTAGCCTGTGTGAGGGTGTCACTCTCAGGGTTTTGGAAATTAAATATTAGTCTGGATACATGCTCTGGATTGAATATTTGGTTGTCAAAAAATCGGGGTGTGGCAGTTTGGTATCAGAGCTTAAGGTTATCTTAGCGAGTCTAAGTGATTCTCAGATCGTGGTTTCTGGGCTTGTCAGAGCTTTAGGTTTGCGAATTTCTTTGGGATTGGGAGTATGTGCTACTACGTGTTTCTTGTTGCTATGTGCTTTGTAATGTGAATAATGTCTTTATATCTTAGTAGTAGTTTGTGAACCGTATGCTCGTACATATTGATTTGCTTTCTTGCTTGGTATTAACTGCATGTTATTTTTTAGACCAAGTATGAGCATATAGGATAATGGTTAAATTTGCATGTTAGTGCATGTATCTTGTATTGATATATTGGGGTTGTATCGAGGGGAGTTCTATTTTTGTTTATGGAATAGTTATGTGGGTGAATACGATGGACTTGAGAAATTTTGTACGGCAATTGGAGGCAAGGATTGGATTTCTGGATTTTTTATGTTATCAACTAGTTTTCTAGTCTTCTCATCTCTATTGATTATTATGGTTTTCTGAAGCGGATTCTATCACTATTGGTATTCTGGGATTTCTTATCTATCAATGGGTATTTTGGATTTCTTATTATGAAGCTGGTATTATCGGCTGATATTCTACTGCTGCATCTATCGTATCTCTCAACATGGAATTTCTATGCCTTATTATTTTTCAGGAGTGTATATTGAGCCAGAGGTTTTCTTATATCTACAACAGCTTATTAATTTGGACGGGTATTCTTATTCATAGTGAAAGGTTCTGAAAGATCTTGAAGCTATACATTTGAGTTGTAAGTATTGGGTATCTTGAGTAGTAGAAGTTCGGGACATGGTAAGAGGTAAACATGAGTATGTAGTTAAATCATTGATTAAATGTGAGAATGTTACATGCATAGTTCGAATTCACATGGTTTGCATCAATCTCTGTGTTTTGAAAAATCTATTAACGTTTGACGATTGACTATACGAGAATAAGGTATATATATGAGGGTTTCCTTGTTTGGATTATTCACTCGACGTACTAAGTCTCGTATGGTTGAGAGTTAAAACGTAATCACAATTTTGTATGAAATTGCGTGCTTAATTTTTATTCATAATTGTTTTGTATATATAACGTTGCTTCAAATTTCGGGACGAAATTTCTTTAAGGAGGGTAGAATGTAACAACCCTAAAATTTCTATGTAAATAATTATTTTAATTATTTTTCCCGTTAGCAATGTTATATGAGTGTGCCTATGTAAGACATGTGTTTGGAAAATTTTTAGTGTTTGGTGGACATATAAATTAAATCATGAGTGAGCACGTTTAGTTTGGAAGTTATATTTTATTAATTTATATTTGTTAAAAAATAAAGTGAAGGGTTGATATGTATTTTTGTTATATAGTATTTACAGGCCCGCGAATGTGTTAAATAATGTAATTAACATTAAAACTTAGTACCGGGGTCATAGGTATCCATTGGGCTACTCATTTTAACACTTTGTACTGCATTCTGGGCTCATATAGGTCTCTTTTGTGAGCCCACAAGAAGAAAAACGGGATTTATATATTTTTGTGTGTTTTATTGACATGTGTTGTGTTTGTAGTGTACAGATATCTTATATTAAAAACCCTAGCCACCCAAAAGAAAAAACAGACGTGTGTGTGTGTGTGTGTGTGTGTGTGTGTGAGAGAGAGAGAGAGAGAGAGGGAGAGAAGAAGAAGAAGAAGAAGAAGAAAAGGGGGGAGAAAGGAGAAGGATTCCGGATTCGTGGTCACGTGGGGAATCGCGGAGCATTCGTGGTTGTCAATTTTGGATTGAACTAGGTGAGTTAAACTTTGTGTATCCGAGTATATATATATACACGTATGTATATATATATACACGTATGTATATATATACACGTATGTATATATATGTATGTGTATGAGAGTAAATTAGTGCATGTTAAATTTAATGGTTAGGGTCAAATCTTTGTAATGGATCGATACACGTTGCTATTGTTGAAGTAATTTAGATACATTCTTTCCCTTCGTGTGACTTTGCAATCATGACATTAGGGTATTCGAAAGGGTTAGGTGAATCGTTAGTTTGATCAAAACTATAGGTGAAATATTCATGTTTGTTAGAAAATATATGTGAAATTCGTTTTATGTGTAATTCACACAGTTGCAGAAACTTTAGAAAATTATTAGAAAATCGTGGCTTTGAATTTAAATATTCTGTCCGCTTGTCTTATGTAAAACGTGATTCTGCACACTTTTCGTGTTTTAAGTTTTTCCTGATTCTGCACCGTTTGGGCAGAAAATTAAGATTACAGTAGCAGTTTTCAATATAGTTTAACGTGCAAATTGGAGAATATGATTTCTTACTATGTGCTTTATGTATGCTAATATTGAATGTTGGGTTGAGATTATTGTACCTAAAATAACTGATCTTATTTTGTTGTCATTTTGAGATAAATGAGTAAATTAGATACGTTGAATAGTATATTGGGGATGTTGTAATTTGATTGGAAATTATTGAGGGAAGAATTGTTATTGGTTAATTGATAAAACCCTTTATTGTAAGAAATTGGAGTACATCTAAAAGTTAGAGATGTGATTGGATGATAAGACGGAACTATGTGATAAATGTGAAATTCACAATTATTGGGATAATACGAACGATAAACAATAATTGCAACATAATTCTTAGTGTTCACCGCTCCCCGTTGTGTGATATGTTTTGGTTTTGGTAGCTCGACTTGCTGAGTGTACCTTTTTGCCAGTGGCTTCGTGATCAAGCTGGCCTAAGCCTTATGCTCGACTTATTTGTTAGACGTCTAGGCATATTGACTGGCCTTCTGTGTGTATACCTGGTTTGGTTGATACCCCAACCAAACTAGCACCAGAGTGGATGTTGGTAGTATGTCCGGGCACACATGGGATATATGTGTGGGTGTACCATGGAGGGTGGCCAAGTGGTGAAGCTAGGGAATGCAAATATAAATTTAAAGTTAATAAGTAAGGAACATGGATTATTTCATAAGACTGATAAGCGTGGAAAAATGAATGCGACGTTTGAGTTAAAATGTGGACGGTTTGTATACGGAATTGTTTGCTTGATTTATGATCATTCAATTTGCAGGATGGTGGGCCCACTAACGTATTACAGGTTTGGCTCACCATAAGTAATGGGTAAGTATGAAATTCGTAGTAGCTTTGGATTTCGAACAAGAAACTACTTGCCACCACATAAATGGAAACTACTCTATTGTCCAGATATGTGTGTGGAACTACCTGTCTTGACCCAAGAGTGTTGTAGTGTAATTTGTTGTCTACGGGTTCAAGTTGGATCCCTAAGACTTGTTGTTTTGTTTAACTCATACCAGTCATGTGACTGACCCGAGTGTGTTTACACATTCGGGGGCGTTTCTATATGAAACGTAGTCGAATGTATTTGTGCAGGTTTAGTTTTTTTGGAGATTTTCGTTGGAGCTTCTGTTTGGGTGAAGAGATGGTCGTTGTGTTGTTTATTATTGGAGTTGTACTTATTTTTGTTGTACTTTATTGTATTTTATTTTCTGGCATTGTGGGCCAGTATGTATAATTGTAATAAATATGGTATATTGGGTATTGGGAACGTTGTAGTTACTCTGACCAATGGATGTATAGATTTTATTCTTATTTATTTTTATTCCCGCTGAACTCTGTATGTGGACATTTTATCTATGAAAATGATATTTTTTTTAAATTGAAAAGTGATATAATATTTATAATGGAACTTTATTTCTTTTACAATGAAATAGATGTTTGGGAATACATGTTTAATAATAATGAGTTTTTCTTTAAACACAAGATCACATGTCTTTATTTAAGGAGTATTAAATACTGTTTTCAATAAATTTTCTGTTAGCCTGTGTGAGGGTGTCACTCTCAGGGTTTTGGAAATTAAATATTAGTCTGGATACATGCTTTGGATTGAATATTTGGTTGTCAAAAAATCGGGGTGTGACACAAACTCCACAGTTGGAATTAAAAGAACTCCCTAAAGAGCTTAAATATGCTTTCCTTAATAATAATAATACTTATCCCGTAACAATATCATCTCTTCTAGACTCTAGTCAAGAAAATAAACTCATTAGTATGCTTCAGAAGCATAAAAGTGTCATTGGTTGGAGTATAGCAGATTTAAAAGGAATAAGCCCTTCAATATGCACTCACAATATATATCTTGAAGAAAATGCTAAAACCTCAAGAGAAATGCAAAGAAGACTTAATCCTATTATGCAGGAAGTAGTTAAGAAGGAAGTTCTCAAGCTACTCGACATGGGCATTATATATTCAATATCCGATAGTAAATGGGTAAGTCCAACACAAGTTGTGCCGAAGAAAGCAGGAATTACAGTTGTTCCAAATTCAAAGGGAGAATTAGTTCCCACTAGTGTCACTACTGGATGGCGTGTCTGCATAGACTACAGAAAACTCAATGCTGTAACTCGTAAGGATCACTTTCCTTTACCTTTTATGGATCAAATGTTAGAAAGAATAGCGGGTCATAAGTATTACTGTTTTCTAGATGGTTATAGTGGTTACAATCAAATAGAGATTGCACCAGAAGATCAGGAAAAAACTACTTTCACATGTCCATTTGGAACTTTCGCGTATCGCCGAATGCCCTTTGGTCTTTGCAATGCACCTGCGACCTTTCAAAGGTGTATGCTAAGTATTTTCAGTGATATGGTAGAAAAGAATTTAGAAGTTTTTATGGATGATTTTTAAATTTTTGGCAAAACCTATGATGATTGCCTTAGCAATCTTCAGAAAGTTCTCCAGAGATGTGAAGAAAAAAGTTTAGTTTTAAATTGGGAAAAATGTCATTTTATGGTCACTAAAGGTATTGTCTTAGGACACATTATTTCTGAAAATGGGATACAAGTAGACAAAGCCAAAATAGATCTTATCGCTAATTTACCTATTCCCAAGACTGTAAAAGACATCCGTTCATTCTTAGGACATGCAGGTTTTTATCGCCGATTCATAAAAAATTTCAGTACTATTTCTAGACCTTTATGTCAATTATTGGCCAAAGACACACCTTTTGAATGGACTAAAGAACGTCAAAATTCATTTGAGCAATTAAAAGAGTATCTCACTACTGCACCTATTATGCAATCTCTTGATTAGAGCTTACCATTTGAATTAATGTGTGACGCTAGCGACTTTGCCATTAGAGCTGTCCTAGGGCAGAGAAAGGATAAAAAGGAATCAGTTATATACTACGCTAGTAGAACTCTGGATAGTGCTCAAATGAACTACTCAGCTACTGAAAAAGAATTACTAGCCGTGGTATTCGCTCTTAATAAATTTAGGCAATACTTGATTGGTTCCCCTATTGTTTGTTTTACTGACCACTCAGCTCTTAAATATCTTCTTTCAAAGAAAGACAGTAAGCCTAGGCTTATTAGGTGGATACTCCTACTACAGGAATTTAATTTAATAATTAAAGACAAAAAAGGAGTAGAAAATGTGGTAGCTGATCACTTATCCCGCCTCACTTTTGAAGACAATACTAGTGAACCCTTACCTATTCAAGACTCTTTTCCTGATGAACAGTTATTTTCTGTAACTTCCTTACCATGGTATGCTGATCTTGTTAATTATTTAGTCACTGGAAAAATACCAAGCAATTGGTCATCATCAGATAAAAAGAGATTCCTAGCTATTGCGAGGCATTTCTACTTTGATGACCCATATCTGTTTAAATATTGTGCCGATCAGGTAATTAGAAAATGTGTTCCTAATGAAGAAATCGAAAATGTACTTTTCATGTGTCATTCGTCCTTTTGTGGAGGACATTTTTCATCTCGAGTAACTGCCATGAAATTTTACAAAGCGGTTTATATTGGCCAACTATATTTAAAGATTCATATTTATATTGTAAAGCTTGTAACCGCTGCCAAATGTTGGGCAGTATTACGAAAAGAAATCAAATGCCAATGACCCCTATAATTACAATTGAAATATTTGATTGTTGGGGCATTGACTTTATGGGACCTTTTCCTCCATCTTGCTAATATGAATATATTTTATTAGCAGTCGAATATGTTTCAAAATGGGTAGAAGCTATTCTTACAAGAAAAAATGATCACCGTACAGTTATTGCATTTTTAAAAGATAATATACTTTCTCGATTTGGAACTCCTAAAGCAATAATAAGTGATCAAGGAACTCATTTCTGTAACAAGCCAATTGAAAAATTAATGAAAAGATATGGAGTGACCCATAAGGTGTCAACTGCATACCATCCACAAACAAATGGACAAGCTGAATTAGCTAATAGGCAAATTAAGCATATTCTCGAAAAAACTCTTGATTCTAATCGTAAAGACTGGTCTTCAAAATTAACAGATGCTTTGTGGGCATATAGAACTGCTTATAAGACCCATTTAGGGATGTCTCCATATAGACTTGTCTATGGAAAAGCTTGTCACCTACCAGTAGAATTAGAACATAAGGCATATTGGGCTACTAGAACTTTAAATTGTAATATTGAAGAGGGAGGAATTTTAAGAAAATTACAATTAAGTGAGCTTGAAGAAATTCGTAAGGACGCATATGATAATGCTCGAATTCATCAAGCAAGAACTAAAATGTCACGCCCCGGAGCAGCATAAATAGAGAAAAATAAATTTCCTTTATGGGTCCATAGGGAATGACGGGTGAAGTCACATGATTGTCCACACCACGCAGTACTAAGCAACAAGAAGTAATAGGGTAACAGGAATGAAGTCTAGGTTCTGATCACAACGTAACATAAAGTCAACAGAAGTTACTAACTATTACATATCAGAGTCTTGAATCAAATATAAAGCAGCGGAAGTACAAATGTCAAGGCAACATATGCCTGACTACAAAAAGAGTTCTAAAGCGGTAAAGACAATTAGCTACAATTCTAGTCTAGTCTTCAGTTGACATAAAGGTAGTCCTCGGCGTAGTAGTCTTCTTCAGTCTGACCTCCGTCAGGGAAATCCTCCACAGGGACTCCGTCACCGGCATAGTAGTCCTCTCCTGCAGGCCCTTCACCTGTATAGTCATAACCAGGGTGCGCTGGAACGTAGAAATGTCCAGCGGCATAAACGCCGTCAGCTTAATGAAAGCCGAGTGAGTTAGATACTAACAGGGTATCGACTATTGAAGTTATTACAAGTTATAAGCCGCAACAGGTTAGAGTTCTGTAAGGGTAACATCTTTAATCAAATCGATGATCCGATTACTAATGTTTTACTTATTATAAAACCGATAACACGTCTAGATAGGGGAACAGACTCGACAGTAGTTCAACTCTATAACGCACCATTGCTCATCCACCGCTTTTAAGAACATATGCACAGTTCACCGCATGTCATGGATACCACGTTAGTCCATCCCCCGCTTTTAAGAACATATGCACAGTTCACCGCATGTCAGGGATATAATGCTTTAAACAACAGTACATCATTCTATGCCACGACTTAGCGACGTCTACCAGTGATCACGGTCCACCGCATGTCATAGACACCTTCGTCTGTCTACCGCTTTTAAGAACATATGATTAGATCATCTGGCTATCTTAGGGCAAATGGTCCGGTTCACCGCAAGTCATAGACACCTTCGTCTGTCTACCGCTTTTAAGAACATATGATCGACCAAAGCCCGCCCACGCAAATTTCCCGAATCTTAGCAAACCTACTTAAGTTCGACTCTATCACCGATACATGACAATCCCAATGTGGCCCGACTACTCTGAATGAATGAATGTTAACTCCAAAGGATTCACAACTATTACGTTGTCTAACATTATAAACATTATCCGTTAGTCTTGTTGTTACTACAACCCTACGCTGTATTAACTCATTATCATGTTTGTATTACAATAATAAAGCATGCTGGGAAATACTGAACAGTAAATAAACAACTAAACATTTATTACATTATCTAAACAAGTAAAACAGTAAACTGTAACTGCCAATCGATTGGTATAAATGCCAATCGATTGGTATAAAAGTAGTGTCAATCGATTGGAAGAAAGTTCAATCGATTGGATCACAATCCATGTCAATCGATTGATAAAGTGTAAATCGATTGGAACATGAAAGATGTCAATCGATTGATAAAGTGTCAATCGATTGGAACATGAAAGATGTCAATCGATTGATAAAGTGTCAATCGATTGGGACATGAAAGATGTCAATCGATTGATAAAGTGTCAATCGATTGGGACATGAAAGATGTCAATCGATTGATAAAGTGTCAATCGATTGACACTTCGTCTTCTTCACAGAGAAGACTGCCCAGCAACATATAAACGGGAATACATGATTTCTTCTTCATTTCTTCATTCAAAACATGTCATAACGTCAATGTAAGGCTACCAAGTAAGTTTAGAACTCACCTAGGCGTTAAGGGCGTGTTTGGGAATGTGTGTTGAAGCTTGAGCTTCAATGGTGGTCTTCCTCCCTCTCTCTCTAGTTCTCTGTCTTCTCTCTTCTCTTTCTCCTTCTTTCTGGTCTCCTTCTCTTCTCTTCTTCTTTTCTTCTCAGTCCATCTGTGTGTGTGAGTGTGAATACATGAATATATGTGAGTATATATATATATAAGTGTATATATATATAAACACACACAAAAACCCTCCCTCTCACTCTCTCTGATTTCTGTAAACAGAAATACGCAGGAAAAGGGCTGGTTTATATAGAGGAAAGGTGTTCACGTGGCCTCTCCCCAGCCAGAGCAAAAGAATCTGCCCAGCTGCCTCCAATTGATTGACATAAGTGTCAATCGATTGATACAATCAATCGATTGAGATAATGTTCAATCGATTGGTACCCAAAGCAAGTCAATCGATTGATAAGGTGTCAATCGATTGGTATCCAAATTATACCAAGGGTAAGGCCAAGCTCATACAAGTATTAAAGAAACATACAAGGTCTTAGTTATATAATATATTACAAAATACAGGGTATTACATCATCCACCACTCACAAAAGATTTCGTCCCCGAAATCCAAAATAAACTGGGTTAAAACAAAAATGGAAACTTCTCTTGCATCTCCGACTCCAACTCCCATGAAGCTTCTCCTTCGTCGTGGTGCTTCCACTGAACCTTCACTCGCGGAATATCCTTGTTTCTGAGCTTCTTCACTCCTCGGTCTAGAATACGCACTGGTCCTTCGTTGTAGGTCACGTTCTCGTTCACCTCGATATCTTCAAAACTGATCTCGTGCGCTGGGTTGTGGGCACATTTCCTCAACATGCTGATGTGGAAAACGTTGTGCACTCCTGACATCTTTGGCGGCAACGCAAGTCGATAAGCAACCTTCCCAACACGTTCTAGGATCTCGAATGGTCCGATGAATTGTGGCGACAACTTGCCTCTTTTCTGTCCGAATCTGACGACACCTCGAACTGGCGAGACTTTGAGTAGCACATGATCTCCAACTGCAAACTCTAGATCTTTCCGTCGCTTGTCGGCATAGCTCTTGTGTCTGGATTGCGCTGTCTTCATCTTCTCTCGTACAATCTGGATCTTCTCGTTGGTTTATCGAATCATCTCGGGCCCAAGTAGTTGAGTATCTCCGACTTCGGCCCAACACAGCGGCGATCAGCAAGGTCTTCCATACAAAGCTTCAAACGGTGCCATCCCTATGCTCGTGTGGTAGCTGTTGTTGTAGGCAAACTCGATCAAAGGTAAATGCGTCTCCCATGAACTCTCGAATTCAATGACACAGGCTCGCAACATATCCTCCATCACTTGATTGACTCGTTCTGTCTGACCGTCTGTTTGTGGATGAAAGGCTGAACTTAAATTCAATGAAGTTCCCATTGCTGTCTGAAGGCTCTTCCAGAATTCTGCGGTGAAGCGTGAATCTCGATCTGAAACTATTGAGACAGGTACACCGTGCAGTCGCACTACTTGCTGTAGATACATCCGGCTCAGTCTTTCGACAGGGTGCGTCATACTGTAGGCGATAAAATGTGCTGACTTGGTGAGTCGATCCACTATTACCTAAATAGCGTCGTGGTTTTGCTGAGACTTCGGCAATCCAACCACAAAATCCATGGTGATGTGCTCCCATTTCCATTGGGGAATCGGTAGCGGTTGTAGGAGTCCAGGTGGTTTCTGATGCTCCGCCTTCACTTGTTTGCAAATAAGACATTGCGATACATACTCGCCCACTTCTCGCTTCATTCCTTGCCACCAGAAGTTTCTCTTCAAGTCCTTATACATCTTGTTTCCTCCTGGGTGGATAGTCATCCTTGACTTGTGTGCTTCGTCCAGAATGTTCTTCCTGAGACCATCGTCATTTGGCACACAGAGTCTACCTTTGCATCTTAGTGCTCCGTCCGTACTAATACTCCATATCTCGGGTTCCTTTGCAGACATCTTGGCAAACCATAACTTTAAATCCTCGTTCGACTGTTGAGCTTCCAAGATGCGGCTGATGAGAGTCGGTTGTACAACAAGACACCCAAGGTGTTGTCCTTCTCCTGATTCCACTGGTCGAAGGTCGAATTCGGCTAACGTCTCCATTGCTCGCCATTCTCTAATCAAAATCGAAGCAACCAAAAGGCGTGGCCTCCGGCTCAGAGCGTCGGCTACAACATTTGCTTTACCCGGGTGGTATTGCAAAGAGAAGTCGTAGTCCTTGAGTAGTTCCATCCATCTCCGTTGTCGCATGTTCAACTCCTTATGAGAGAACAGGTATCTTAAACTCTTGTGATCTGAGAACAAGTCGAACTTTTCTCCATACAAATAGTGTCTCCAAATCTTCAGGGCGAACACGATTGCGGCTAGTTCTAAGTCGTGCGTCGGATAGTTCTTCTTATGCGGCTTCAATTGTCTTGATCCGTATGCAATGACATTCCCCTCTTGCATTAGCACACAACCAAGTCCTTGGTGTGATGCATCACTATAGATTATGAATTGTTCACCACTCTTAGGTATCGCAAGCACGGGTGCGAAGGTTAGTCTCTCTTTCAATTCCCGAAATGCATCCTCATGTTTATCAGTCCATTCGTAGTTCGTCTCCTTCCTAGTCAGGCTTGTCAACGGTCCTGCGATTCTAGAGAATCCTTCCACAAATTTCCGGTAATACCCAGCCAATCCAAGAAAACTCCTAACTTCGGTTGCATTGGTTGGCCTGTTCCAGCTCAAGACTGCATCGATCTTAGATGAGTCTACGGAAATCCCATCCTGTGATATCATATGTCCCAGGAATTTAACTTCCTGAAGCCAGAATTCACATTTACTGAATTTCGCATACAGACTATTGTCTCTGAGAGTCTGTAGAGCAATTTGCAGATGCTTCTTATGTTCTTCTTCCGTCCTTGAATAAATTAGAATGTCGTCAATGAATACTATAATGAATTGATCCAGATACGGTCTGAATACTCTATTCATTAGGTCCATGAATACTGCCGGGGCATTAGTCAATCCAAAAGACATCACTAGAAACTCATAGTGTCCATATCTCGTCCTGAAGGCAGTTTTCGGTATATCTTTCGGTCGAACTAGCAATTGATGGTATCCTGAACGCAAATCAATTTTTGAGAATATCCTTGATCCTTGTAGTTGATCGAACAGGTCGTCTATCCGGGGAAGTGGATACCTATTCTTGATCGTGACCTTATTCAGCTCCCTGTAGTCGATACAGAGTCGTAGCTCTCCGTCCTTCTTTTTCACAAATAGAACTGGTGCTCCCCAAGGTGATGTACTCGGGCGAACAAAACCTAAATCTTCAAGTTCCTGAACTTGCTTCTTCAATTGCAACATTTCTGTTGGCGCCATCCGATACGGGGTCTTGGAAATCGGCAACATTCCAGGTGCTAACTCGATGCAGAAGTCTATCTCTCTCTTCGGCGGAAGTGCTGAGATACTTCGGAACACATCTTCAAAGTCTTGAATAATGGGGATCTGGTCGATAGTAAGCTCCGTGCTTGAAGTCTTAATCGTGGCTAGGCAGCTCGTGATAAACATGTCGCTCAACGGTTGGCACTGAAATCTGATCTGCGGGCAACCAGGCGTCGAAAAGACAATGGTCCGACTAACACAATCCAGGTTAGCGCCATACTTAGTAAGCCAATCCATTCCTAGGATCACGTCGAACTCAGACATTGACAAGACTATTAAGTTTGCTGGGAGATTTCTATCCTCTAGTGTCAAGGGACAATCCTTGCACACCTTACCTAACTTAACGGATACTCCCAAGGGCGAAACGGCATTAAGGGTCGGCTCAAGTGCTAGGGGTAACAAACCCAAATCACGCACCATCTTAATAGCTATGAAAGAACGGGCGGCACCGGTATCAAACAAAGCTCTAACTTGACAGTGAAATAAAATGAGTGTACCTTCCAAGTTTTGCTGTTCCTCAGCATTATACCCTGCATTGTCAGGGATGATGGCATTCACCCTAACCTGTCCTTGCTGTCCTTGCTGTCCTTGAGCAGGCGCTCCATAGTAGCCTCCACGTGGAGCTCGACAATCCTTGCTTATGTGACCAGGCTTGTTACAGTTGCGGCAGACGAGGTCATTACGGCGGTTGGTCTTGGGGGCTGTGCAATACCTTGCAATATGTCCGGGCACTCCACAGTTGAAACATCCATCAATATTCTGTCGCTGAGCGACGGGCTGTGCCTGAGGTGGTCCTTGCTGTTGATTCCGTTGTCGAGGAAAATTAGCTTGGGGCTTCCTTGTCCCATCCCATGTGCGCTTGGTTCCTTGGTAGTTGTTGGTCTGAGGTTTCCATCCTTGATTGTTCCTCGATGATTGCGCGGAGAAGTTCCTTGGTTGGAAGGTCCTGGGTGGAGGTCGATTCGCTTGTGGTCCATGTATAGGGTAAGCATCTTTTTCCAAACTTGAAGCAAGACGGACAATCCCTTCAAACGACTGGCCCAGATGGCCTATCATCATGTGCCGGAGGTGTGGGTTAAGTCCTTGGTGGAATCGCTTGACCTTCTTGACGGAGATGTCTATCATATGCGGAGCGAAACGGGAAAGTCGCTCAAATTGTGTAGTATACTCTCTGACTGTCCAGTTTCCTTGGGTTAGACTCAGGAAATTCCTCTCTTGTTGGTCTCTTTCATCCTCAGGGAAATACTTCTCGAGAAATCGAGTCTTGAATGCTTCCCAAGGCATTCTCCTTGCAGCGTCAATCCCAATCGTGGCTCTCTCGGCCTCCCACCAGTCCGCGGCGGAGTAAGTCAGTTGAAATGCGGCTAGACGTCTCTTGTCAAGCTCACTGCACTCCAGGGCTTCAAAGATTAGCTCCAACTCTCGTATCCATTGCTCTGCTTTCCAGGACTCTGCCATGCCGTCGAACTTTTCGGGTCGCAGGCCACGAAATCGTTCCAATAGCTTATCGCCTATCTGCCTTGGAGGGACAACGTGGTTGTTGCCATTGTTGTTGATGACATGATTGTAGGTATCGCCGATGTGTTCCATCCGTTGCATGAAAGCTTCGAAGACTCCAGTTGGGTCCATACCCTCGGGAATGGGTGCTCCCAGTCGTGCTTGGTTCCTCGTGGGTCCCACCATAGTGATCCGTGTGAGGTGTACCTATGAAGGATCTAACGATTAGCTGACAATCTTCTCGGGGAAATGATCATACTAAAATAACAGAAAGCGTAACATGAATCAAAATCACAACCATAACATAACAATGAGGTGATAACAGAAATAACCAAGAGAAACGATCTGCCATATATATATACCCAAAAGATGTACAGCGGAGTACACAATAGATCATCTGTGTATCGCGTAGTACATGATCCTATACAAGATCTAAACAAAATAAAGATATACACAACACCACTACTGGTGGCTACCTATACAAAAAGGCTACGGTTAATAGCTGTCTATGTAAGCGTCAAAAGTAAGCGGGCAACATGTCCTAAAGTCAAACGTAAAAGTCTAAGTCTTAAAGGTACTGGACTCAAAAGTTGTCCACATCGGATCCATAGATGGAAGCCTCGTCCTCTGGGGCAACCTCAGACAAAACATCATCCTCATCCATGTCATCGTCATCCATCATGTCCTCATCCTCTATCACAACATCCTCGATCAGCTCGGGTCCATCATGCTCCACAACAGCTCCCAAATCCCCTGCATCAGCGTCCATGTCAGCCTGGGCTGCATCAAATGTGGCTGCAAGTGCCTCAGCCTGTACCATAGCATGTGCCAACTCCGGTGCTCCGATCTCGAATCCATGGGGATGTGCAGCCATCTCTGCGGCCCACTCAGCTGCTAGCTGTGCTATAACTCCTCCTGGTAAGACTGGTACTACTGCATCATCACCTGCATCATCGTCTGCGGCTACCTCCTCTTCCTCTATCGGATAACCCTCTGCAACTACAATATCTACGCCAACTGGCACGTCCATACCGGCTGGGTCCACGGGGTCCTCCTCCTCTGGATCATACTCCGGCTTCTCGTCATCGGTGTCCTCGTCCTCTTCATCTTCCATCTCCTCTTCTGCATCCTCTGGCTCATCATCGCCATCGCTCTCATCATCATCCTCTGGATCCTCATCTGCTGGGGGTGCATCAGCCATGTCCTCTTCTGGTGGGGGTGGAGGTGCTGCTCTAACCTGTGCAAGTAGAACCTGGTACGAAGAACGGTCTCGTAACATCAATAGGGAATCCTCCTCGATGCGTTTGAAGGTCTCCTTGCGGTAGATCATCTCCCGACGTATCATTTTTGGGTCCTGGGTCCCAAATCTCTGCTGCTCGATCTGCATGTCTCGCTCTGTCTCTGCAATAGCTCTCTGCCTAACCTTCCAGGCATAGTACTCTGGATCTGCTGGCGCAATACTACTCTCATACACATAGTGTCCTCCGAACTCGTCTGGAACGAACAGCGGTGGTGCCATGCTACCTGAAAAGGGACTACCTTAAGTCAGAACTAATCTTAATACTCATCTATAGAATCTCAAGGTTCTAGGACCAGATGGTGTGGGACAATCTGTGACCGAAAAGGTATACAACCTGGCTCTGATACCAAAAATCCTGTCACGCCCCGGAGCAGCATAAATAGAGAAAAATAAATTTCCTTTATGGGTCCATAGGGAATGACGGGTGAAGTCACATGATTGTCCACACCACGCAGTACTAAGCAACAAGAAGTAATAGGGTAACAGGAATGAAGTCTAGGTTCTGATCACAACGTAACATAAAGTCAACAGAAGTTACTAACTATTACATATCAGAGTCTTGAATCAAATATAAAGCAGCGGAAGTACAAATGTCAAGGCAACATATGCCTGACTACAAAAAGAGTTCTAAAGCGGTAAAGACAATTAGCTACAATTCTAGTCTAGTCTTCAGTTGGCATAAAGGTAGTCCTCGGCGTAGTAGTCTTCTTCAGTCTGACCTCCGTCAGGGAAATCCTCCACAGGGACTCCGTCACCGGCATAGTAGTCCTCTCCTGCAGGCCCTTCACCTGTATAGTCATAACCAGGGTGCGCTGGAACGTAGAAATGTCCAGCGGCATAAACGCCGTCAGCTTAATGAAAGCCGAGTGAGTTAGATACTAACAGGGTATCGACTATTGAAGTTATTACAAGTTATAAGCCGCAACAGGTTAGAGTTCTGTAAGGGTAACATCTTTAATCAAATCGATGATCCGATTACTAATATTTTACTTATAAAACCGATAACACGTCTAGATAGGGGAACAGACTCGACAGTAGTTCAACTCTATAACGCACCATTGCTCATCCACCGCTTTTAAGAACATATGCACAGTTCACCGTATGTCATGGATACCACGTTAGTCCATCCCCCGCTTTTAAGAACATATGCACAGTTCACCGCATGTCAGGGATATAACGCTTTAAACAACAGTACATCATTCTATGCCACGACTTAGCTACGTCTACCAGTGATCACGGTCCACCGCAGGTCATAGACACCTTCGTCTGTCTGCCGCTTTTCAGAACATATGATTAGATCATCTGGCTATCTTAGGGCAAATGGTCCGGTTCACCGCAAGTCATAGACACCTTCGTCTGTCTACCGCTTTTAAGAACATATGATCGACCAAAGCCCGCTCATGCAAATTTCCCGAATCTGAGCAAACCTACTTAAGTTCGACTCTATCACCGATACATGACAATCCCAATGTGGCCCGACTACTCTGAATGAATGAATGTTAACTCCAAAGGATTCACAACTATTCCGTTGTCTAACATTATAAACATTATCCGTTAGTCTTGTTGTTACTACGACCCTACGCTGCATTAACTCATTATCATGTTTGTATTACAATAATAAAGCATGCTGGGAAATACTGAACAATAAATAAACAACTAAACATTTATTACATTATCTAAACAAGTAAAATAGTAAACTGTAACTGCCAATCGATTGGTATAAATGCCAATCGATTGGTATAAAAGTAGTGTCAATCGATTGGAAGAAAGTTCAATCGATTGGATCACAATCCATGTCAATCGATTGATAAAGTGTAAATCGATTGGAACATGAAAGATGTCAATCGATTGATAAAGTGTCAATCGATTGGAACATGAAAGATGTCAATCGATTGATAAAGTGTCAATCGATTGATAAAGTGTCAATTGATTGGGACATGAAAGATGTCAATCGATTGATAAAGTGTCAATCGATTGGGACATGAAAGATGTCAATCGATTGATAAAGTGTCAATCGATTGACACTTCGTCTTCTTCACAGAGAAGACTGCCCAGCAACATATAAACGGGAATACATGATTTTCTTCATTTCTTCATTCAAAACATGTCATAACGTCAATGTAAGGCTACCAAGTGAGTTTAGAACTCACCTAGGCGTTAAGGGCGTGTTTGGGAATGTGTGTTGAAGCTTGAGCTTCAATGGTGGTCTTCCTCCCTCTCTCTCTAGTTCTCTGTCTTCTCTCTTCTCTTTCTCCTTCTTTCTGGTCTCCTTCTCTTCTCTTCTTCTTTTCTTCTTAGTCCATCTGTGTGTGTGAGTGTGAATACATGAATATATGTGAGTATATATATATGAGTGTATATATATATAAACACACACAAAAACCCTCCCTCTCACTCTCTCTGATTTCTGTAAACAGAAATACGCAGGAAAAGGGCTGGTTTATATAGAGGAAAGGTGTTCACGTGGCCTCTCCCCAGCCAAAGCAAAAGAATCTGCCCAGCTGCCTCCAATCGATTGACATAAGTGTCAATCGATTGATACAATCAATCGATTGAGAAAATGTTCAATCGATTGGTACGCAAAGCAAGTCAATCGATTGATAAGGTGTCAATCGATTGGTATCCAAATTATACCAAGGGTAAGGCCAAGCTCATACAAGTATTAAAGAAACATACAAGGTCTTAGTTATATAATATATTACAAAATACAGGGTATTACATAAAATGTATCATAATAAGAATCTTTTGCGCAAAAGATTTACCCCCGCGCAAAAAGTTCTATTATATGACTCAAGACTACATCTTTTTAGAGGAAAGATGAAATCTCGATGGACTGGTCCATATATTGTAAAAAATGTTTATCCTTATGGAACTGTCGAGATTGAGGATCCCAAAGATGGAAATACATTTAAAGTTAATGGACATAGATTAAAGCCATTTTTAGAAGGATTTGAACCTGAGTTAGAGTCCATTCCTTTGGAGGACCCTAATTATAATGCTGTTTAATATCTTAAAACATAATTGGAATAGGACATAGTTTATCAGAGTATTTATATTTTCATAAGTCCTATACTCTTAATTAAATAATTTTTTTTATATATAAGTTAGTTTTGTCATTATTATTATCTTTTCTTTGTGTATTTTTTTTTACAGGTGTTATCCTTAGCTTCTTTTTCTAATCTCACTCATTGAGGACAATGTCAGAATCAGTTGGGGGGGACGGTTTCACGATTAACACCTGTTTGTTTATTCTATCTTTATTTCATAAAAATAAAATAAAAAATTAGTTTCTCTAGAGAGAGATACACTGAAAAAAGAAAAAATGACTTTATATAGGGCTTTGAACCATAAAAACTTTTCCCTATTTCTCTTTTTCTCTCTTTTTCCTTTCTTCTTCCTCTCTTTTCTCTCACTCTCGCCGCGATCTCTCTCTCTCATTCTCTGCAACTCTCTCACTCTCACTCCGATCTCCCTCTCTCATTTTCTTTTCATTTTTTTTAAATTTTCTTCGATCCAAAATCAAGATCCACTCTACTGATCACTAAAGGTAAGATCTATAATCCAGAGAAAAGCTTGGTTTTGATTTCATTCTCTATTTTTCCAATTTCGGCTTAGTTTTTATTTTAGATTTTGATTTTCTCTCTTTTCCATTATCTAACAAAAATGATATCCATAAGTTGTAGGTACCCACGCACCAAAGAAGCTTGGAAATATCACTCGATCTACGGCCCTACCAGGTTTTCAGATTTTCAAGTGACAGGTGATATTTTTCCATTTCTTTGTAAAAAAAAAAAAAAAAAAAAAAAAATGGACGACGCGCTAGTTATTGGTCTTCTGGATTTTGAACTTTATCTTATTATTATCCTAGTTCTTGCTATGTTAGTGTTGCGGTGCCCTTGTTAAAAAAAAAAAAAAAAAAAGAGAGAGAGAGAGAAAAATATAACTGTCTTTTCTTAGTTTTCTGTTCAAAAAAAAAAAAAAAAAATGCATGACTCAGAAGCCAAAATTTTTATAATGTTTGAAGTTTATATCATAATTCTTCTTATTACTATTATTGTAATGATGCATTGTCTTAAACTTTGTTAAAAAAAAAAAAGAAAAAGAAAAAAAAATTATGTAGTTTTTCTTTTTGTGTGTTAAAAAAAAATGTAGTTTTCTAGTTTTTTGTTTTTTTTTTTAAAAAAAAAAAAAAAAGAGAGAATATATATATATTTTTTTTGTTTCTGAATGTATATATTTTTCTTAAATATTTTTAGTTTTTAAATAAAATTCCCACCCACCCCCTCTAAGCTCTCTTTAATTAGATCTTAGTTGATAGTTGAAAGGAGTGGAGGGTTGAGTCTAGCCTCTCTTGTTGGCTGAGAGTATAAAAAATGGATCCAATAGTCGATGACCAGACGTTAATGGGTCGTTCACTTGTTTCTGAGCAGAAGAAACTCTTTGCTGGCACTAGCCTTTATGCCATCAAAAGGAAAGCTAAAAGGTTAGGATGGTGTTTGAATTGTTATAGAGAAAAATGTCCTGGTTTAATTGCTCATAATGGCACATCTTTCAAAGTTTACTACTGCTACAAAAGACAATTCAAATCAAAACAAAAGAAAATTTTGGTTGAGAAAGAGGACTGGATCCTTTGATACCCAAATAAATTTTGTTTTCCCATCCCTCATTTCTTTTTATTTTTATTTTTAGTTTTTGTACAGTCAATAATTTTCAGTCAGGTCAGACTTTAAAATGATCCTACGTGTACATCTGGTTTTCATTAGCTGGTTCGATAGGAGTAATTTGCATGATCCAAGCATCACCAGATATGTCTAGTGCGGTGAATGTCCCTAGAGGTAGCGAAAAACTAAGTAAAGCCAGAGTTATCTCTTAGCCTCTTACTGATGTTTTTAGCTTGCTAGTGGTTCTAGACTCATCTCTTTTATTTTTCTTTGACTGATCATTAGAAGAGAACGTTCAGGATTTACCATTAGAACGTCTAAATTGCTTAAATGAACAAAGTCAATCTATTTTTAAAATGATTTAGGCCATCTTTTCTTTCAAATGCACCCCACTTCACCTAATATTACCTTATTGTCAGTTCTATCCAAATCATACCTTACTCCACCTGGGAGTACAAACCTCACTTCTATATCCAGGTATGTGATTGGACTGTATTAATATTGTAAGAAGTGGTAAAGAAAGAAAGGAGTTGATTTCAAAAAAAAAAAAAAAAAAAAAAAAAAAAAGAAATGAAGAGAAGAGAAAGAAGAGGTTGGAATGAATTGCGCAAACACTTCAATCACATGCTTAGAACAAATACACCCCAAATCTCCTACTCATCTTAATTTCTAACCTACCAGTCAAAGTCCTAATGATTTAAAAGAAATTGATTTTTAAATTTAAGTGATAAGGATGTTCTCCACGGTAGATCGCTCTTCTAATGCTAAATATTCTTTCATGAGACTTATTGTACTCCAAATGCCTATATATTGAGTCATCAAAATGGAAGCAATTCCTCTATCTTTGCTTCCCTACCAAGTGAGATGTTCTCTACACCGGTTTCTGAGAGTTTCTTCTTAAAAGAGTGAAATCCCAGTGAGATTTGAGTTAAAACTACAAGTTTGATAACTGCTATTGGCTATGTAAACTTCGAAATTAAGATCAGTTGCTTGATTTTTCAAGTACACACTGTAAGTTTAAAGAGTATAAAAAAATGCTACCATTGACAAAACTGTGAGTATATGTGTTGCATTACTATTACATACTTTAAAATTTCATTTTATTGCCAAATTTAATCTTATCTGTTGTAAAAGGAGAAGATCTACCTTGATTTTTATTTTACTTTATTTTAACATTAAAAAAAAAATAAATTAAATGAATTTTGTGGGTATATTCACTGCAAACCCTCACGAGACAACACTCGTCCACTAGGGGTAACCTAGGGGTTTAACGGCTTGTTGCATACGCTAAATGCAATCGCGATTCCTGCGACAATGAGTTAAATTTTATTTTCCTTAGTTTATTCCTACTCTTTAATAAAACTTCTAGAACAATTTCTCTTTCACTTCATTGCTAGGGACTAGCAATAAGTTAGTTGAGGGGTGTGACAAACATTGAATATTGCACATTTATGTACCAATATAATAGACATAATGCTCATTTAATCCCTCAAATTTCTAGTTTTACATGCATATTTGAATTAATATAAATTAACAGTGATGTCACTCAAATGCATGTAATTATTTGTTTTTACATATTTTATATGTTTAGGTAAAAATGAAGTGAAATAAAGGGAAGGAAAGAAGTAGCAACCACACCGAAGAATTTCTCATAGTTAAAGTCAAAGTTCGTGAAACAAACTTTCAAAAAAAAAACTAAAGAAAACAAATAAATAATAAAATAATAATCAAAAGCAAACCAAACAAAAACCTGACAAAACCATTGAATAAAATATATATTTTGGTAGTGATTTTCATTTAACTCTCTGTCTCTCTCTCTCGTTTTGCAGCTTAAATTCAACACTGTCAGAAAACTTTGACAAAATTGAACAAAGAAGAAGAAAAATGTGTGAAGTGATGAAGTGAATGACGAATACATCACAAAACTTCGCCTATAAATACGAGAAGCTCCACAGCTCAACAAGAAAAAAACACAACTCACACAGCTTCACAACACAATCACAGTTTGGAGAGAATAGTTTAGGGGAGGTTATTATGTGAGCACTTTATATTGTTCCTAGAAATAGAAAACTTTAATTTTTCTTTGCCTTTTCTAGTTCTAGTAGTTGTAAAATTTTACTTTTATGTAATTGATGATTTTATGTTAAAAAATATGTAGCAAAACTTTATGTACTGTATTTCTTAAATTTAAAATATTTGTTTTCTTGTATGACCTTTGTCAATTTGTAGTAGTAAAATATTCCTATTTAAAATTAGATTTAATATTTCTAGTCTAGTAGTACTTATAGTTGTCCCTAAAATAGTTAGAAACTCCAAATTTTCAATTTTTATAGCAATATTTTCATTCACTAAAAGACAGATTTTGCGATTAAATGTCAGATTTTTTAGCCACGTAGTTGTTGTAACCACCTACTAAAGTCCAAAAGTACATCATACCCATATCTCACTCCAAAAGTATATTTGGATTTGGTTTGGCCTTATTTGTGTTCTTGGAGTTCAACCACTGTGACCCCACAAGAATCCAAAGTCAAAGGTTTAGTATTTTATTTTTGGTTCAGTATTTCCATTTACTTATATTTTGTTAGCATAGTTGTACTAAAGTTTCTTATTTTGCAGATTCCACAAATTCAACCCCAGCTCATGTTAAGTAGGAAAATAATATAATAATATTATATTTCACTCTTACCTTAGTTTTACAACTTTAGTTTTAATTGAGCAGTCACTGTTTACACCTATTTAATTTATCTTTTAAATTTTATTTGGAAGACAGTTTCAATTCCAAAATGGTAGGCTAAAACTTTAATTGGGGATATGTAATAAAAACTTAGAAACCACAGCTTCTGTGCACTAATCTTAAATGGGCAAATTTATCTAGATGGGTTATTTTTCCATTTATGGCCAAAAATATCTATGTATCTATAGTTTATGACCATTTAACATGTTTATATACTATGTCTATATTGAGTACATATTTGAAATAAAAAAGCCTAATTATGTGGATTGTCAAACTATGCCTTTTGTCATAAAAAACACCTAGCATACTCAAACAACTCATATGACAAAGTTAATATTTCAAATATGTGTTTATATATATTTCTATCCAATAATGGATAGGCAATTGTGTAGTGGCAGAGTGGTGGGGACTGGACGCCGAATAACCCACGTCCGCGGCGGGGCACGGTTCGAACCTGGCTACTGCCCAATTGCCTTTTTATTTTTCTTTAAACCAAACGATGTCGTTTCATATCAAACCTGACACACTTGATATGACCCTGACTAGTGAAAGTTTATTTTTAAATAAAGAATGACTCTGCGGTCTTAAATGCCAAATGCTTTTCAAATGCACAAAAGTTGTGGGATCTAGTGTTGGTTTGCATATTCCCAATTCCTTTAAATCATTTCCCCTAGTTAATTAATATTTCCTGTTTTATAATAGTTTTGCTTAAATATCTGTATTATTTCCATCTTTTGCTATTATTAAATCTAAAAAGTTTTTCTTACAAAAATTTAGCTTTTATTTATTTTTCTTCATTTTCTTACTAGTATGTTAGTTAATTTATTTTGCACTGTTAAAATCTTTACCATAAACTGTTAAGAAAAAAAAATAGTTTTAATTACTTTTATTGCAAAAATATAAAAATTAGTAGTTTAGTAAAACCCCACAAAAATCCATCATCTTTTATTTTCTTTTTAGTGATAAAATAGTTATCTGTTTAACTTTATAAAATTTTATTCCGTTCCCTGTGGGTTCGACCTGGACTTCCAGAACTTTATTACTTGTACGATCACCTACACTTGGGTGTGATAAGAAAACGCGTCAATAGGATGTCGTCAGCAAGCAATACTACTACTGAGTTTTTCGCTGGCCCTCTAGGAGCTGCATATGGGGGGCGGTAACCTACTCGGAGGTCATGGAAGTAGCCGATTGCCGTGCTTGTCTTCCTGACCATCTAGAGCAGCGATTTTCATACCCTTCTTTGGTGGCATGTTTGTTAGTCAAAAATTTGCTTTTAGGAAAAGTAGTTGTCGCTTTCCCACAGACAGTGCCAAGCTGATGATGCCAAAAATTGGTAGGAGAGTTTGGTGAATAACTTAGAGAGAGAAATAATGAGACACAAGGGATTATATGTGGTTTGGCCCCGTTAATGAGGTGATCTACGTCCACATGTGCGTCGGGGCTTATTTCAGTAACAGATCACCAGCGGTGTTTGGTGAGCCAACAAAGAAGGCAGCACTACTAGTAAACCGCCCGTGTATATGTATAGGTGTGTATTGTGCTTTTCTTGTGAGATTCAAATCCCCGTTAATGGGGGCGAGTGGTCCCTTTTATAACTGTAAAGAGACCACCCTTACAAGGTAAGTTAATAGATTAAGAAACCCAATCTAACTACAATGAATCATGGGAGTTTCCTAAGTGGTTTAGGAAATAACTTACACCTTCCATAAGTCTTTTGGCCGAACTAGGAAATTGATCGGATGCTTGTGGAGCAAGCTATGCGACGAGCCCAGTGTGGATATTGCAATTTTTTTTACCTACAGCTTTTCTTTTAAAGTTCTTTTAAATTTCAAATTCAAAACAAATGAGTCGCCACTTAATTTTTAAAAGAAAAATTAAGAAACCATTTTAGAGCAACTGATCTTTTGCAAAACCAAAGATTAACTAGGTCCGTGGATTATGGAATGAGAAGGGAAGGAACCCATTGGACTAAAACACCCTTTTCATCCTATCTCGCGATAGGCCTCTACTTAACATCCTTTTAATTGAATTATTAATCTAAGCATGCCCTCAACTAATACATAGATATACGTATACATTACACAAATATGTCAAAATAGTGTAAAATTACCAATTTACAAAATATCATTCAAAAGCCACGGGTATTAAACGTGCAATGCATGCGATTAAATAAAACCTAGGAAAAGAGTCTCTAATCCACATATATACATGTAAGGCAAAATCTTAATTCTAATGTGTCGTGTTGAAAAATCGATAAAATCAATAAATTAAAATAAACTAAAGAGGGATTCAAGAAGTCATACCTTAATAGCGCTACAAAACAAAGGGTTAGTTCACATGATATACAAGATATAAAGTTAGAAATAACAATCCTACATTTCTAACTTAAATCTATCAAATGCAATTGAATCTAAAGCAAATAAATCCTAATTACAAGTGTCAAGCCATATGGATGAATATGTTCATGAACAAGAATAAATTGTGAAATACCCAATCATTTAGATCCCTTAAACTTTGAATTCAAGCTTAATTAATCATTATTGAGACATGGTTTGACCCTTAACTCATGAAAATATCATCTAAGCCATTATTCATAAGATTGGTTAAAACTATTGCAGAATTCTGAAAATTGCTGAGAGCAGATCATAACTTTAAAGAAATACAAAGGATGGTTCCTGTGGTTTGATCTTGATGCATTTTGGACACAAGATGCCTCTGTGTGTCTAGTTATTAACCCAAAAAAGAAATCAAAGTTCCAACGGTTGGATCTCCGGGAATTGGACAAACAACAGACATCACTCAACATTCTACAACCTTCTGTCCAGAGTTCTTGCACGATTTTTTAATAATATCAAAAAAATCAGAAATGCTTTGTTCTTTTAAGGGTGACTTCCTAACATATTAATCTACTTAGAAAAAATTATTTTGGGTCACAAATAGTTTATCAAGGTTCTGATTTACTTATTTCAAAAGAGTGTTAATGTTCTGAAACTCTGGACAGATTGTAGTGACTTTACAAAACTCATGACCAAACCACTTTAAACATGAAATCTCCTTAAAAACAAAATTACAGTGGTAAAACATTGTGTTATTGACACTTTCCCGTTGGTTTCACTTGATTCCAACGGTTAGATTACGAACTAAAAATCTTTGATCAAAATCGGTTTATGAATCCACTGTTTCATTGTCAAGTTCAACTTTTATTTGTTAACACCAACTATTAAACCATGAAGTTGTACTTAAACTAAACCATATTCTCCTACCATTTGATGGTCATTGGAGGCTAAAGACCTTTATATTTGTAGATTCAAATGAAGTATGAATAGACTTCATGGAATCTCAAGATAATGAATCTAAACCATGGAGATGGGCTTAGACTGAAACTACTTTCTCCTACCACTTGATGGTCATTGGAGATGAAGACATGACTAATACTCATGAGCCTTCAAGAATCTTAAGAGAGAAGTACAAACAAACATATCTAATACTCATAGGTTTTCAAGGAATATGGAAGGGGATTCCATGAAACATCAAGGTAGAGGACCTAAGTCATAAGTATGGACTTGGATCCATCTATTTGCTTATAAAATGAAGTGATAATCAAACTTTGACTCCCATGTGAAGCATAAGCTTACATGAGATTCAAAAGATCAAACTCAAGAGATTTCAAGAGAGACATTGAAGATCTCCAAGAATCCCAAAAGAAATGTATAAAAAAGAAGAAAACACAAAAATGAAAACATAAGAAAGAAAGAAACACAAGAATGAAAACATAACTAAAATTTAGGGGATCACCTCCAACTATCCTCAAAGCTTCTCTACTTTGAAGATCTTCCAAACTCTTCTTCAAGCTCTCCAAAACTCTCTATCTCTCTCAAATATGTGTAAGTGTAGTGGTAGCTACTTCTTGTGTTTTTTGTTTTGTTATCTCCTCCCAAGGAAGATCCTCCTTCTTTTATAGACAAAAATACCAAGTTTTCTCAGTGAATTCGGAGTAAAAGACAGGTGTAAATGTCTCATTTGGTGGTACAATACGTACTTCCTGAAATTAGACAGACTGCTGCAGAAGGCGGCAGTCAAAAATCCTTTGCGGCAGTCAGTGGATGCCGCTGCGGCACTCCGTGAAAGTCGTGGCGGCATTCCGTGACTGCCGCATGACTCTCAGTAAGTGCCGCGCCAAATTATTGATTGCCGCATTTTTGTCAACCTTACTTTATCAGTTTTTTTGTTTTTATCCGCATACATATACGTTTTGTACCACAAAATACGGATTGTTAAAGCAACCAGCAGTCAGAAATTGTCGGCGGCACTCACTAAATGCCGGTCCGGCATTCTGTGACTGCCGTTTGGCACTCACTGAGTGTCGTTCGGCACTCACTGAGTGCCGCAAACAACTGTCGTGTGCCGGTTTCTGTTGAACTTTCCCTTTTTAGGTCTTTTCTTTTTTCCTTTTTCTTTAAAAAAACTTATTTTCGAAGATCTTTTCCAAAAGTGATGTTTTATACCTGAATTCTCCTAGACACCTGGTATTTCATTCTGTGAAAATTTTACCGCGTTTGCAGAACTTTCTGAAGAGCTTGGAACACTTCGAATCTTTCGGTCCTTGTCATCATCGGATATGGAGGTGCCACTCTCCCTAATTCGACGTTTGGTTAAAATTGGGGTGTCTACAGTTTGCCCCTCTTCGACGGAGCTTGTGGGGCAACGCGAACCGCAAGCGAATGTCAAAACCTTTGTGAAGACAGGCCTTTGACCAAACTGTCGGATTAAAGGGAAAAACAAAATGCGTTGCAAAACGAGAACATGTGCGCGGCAATGGTTCACGCTGGTTATGCTCGATCATGAGCTGCCTACGTATCCATTCACGAATCAGACCAAGACGTAGTTCGGGCAAGGGCCAAACATACACAAGCGCAAATAGTCATTCGTATGAATGCACCTATCTTATCGTGATGCACGTGCTCAAGCAATCTCGTGCTCCATATAATGTCTCAGCAATATACTGTTCTTTCTTAGTATAAAAAATGCACCCAATGCCATTCTACTTGTGATGTCATTTTATTCTGGGAAAGTCACAACCGTCATAGAAGCGCTTCCTATGCTTAATCCCCCGACATTCTTTAAGAGTCATCTAATCGACTGAGATGCGCTTTGCATCTTAGACTCCGGTGCCGAATCAGGAAATGTGCAGAAAGACTGAGATGCGCTTTGCGTCTTATACTCCGGTGTCTTTTGAGGATCATCTAATCGATTGAGATACGCTTTACGTCTTAGACTCAGGTGCCGAATCAGGAAATGTGCTGAAAGACTAAGATGTGCTTTACGTCTTATACTCCGGCGTCTTTTGAGGATCATCTGATCGACTGAGATGAGCTTTGCGTCTTAGACTCTGGTGCCGAATCAGGAAATGTGCTAAAAGACTGAGATGCGCTTTGCGTCTTATACTCCGGTGTCTTTTGAGGATCATCTGATCGACTTAGATGCGCTTTGCGTCTTAGACTCCAGTGCCGAATCAGGAAATGTGCTTAAAGACTGAGATGCGCTTTACGTCTTATACTCCGGTGTCTTTTGAGGATCATCTGATCGACTAAGATGCGCTTTGCATCTTAGACACCGGTGCCAAATCAAGAAATGTGCTGAAAGACTGAGATGCGCTTTGCGTCTTATACTCCGGTGTCTTTTGAGGATCATCTGATCGACTGAGATGCGCTTTGCGTCTTAGACTCCGGTGCCGAATCAGGAAATGTACTGAAAGACTGAGATGCGCATCGCGTCTTATACTCCAGTGTCTTTTGAGGATCATCTGATCGACTGAGATGCGCTTTGCGTCTTAGACTCCGGTGCCGAATCAGGAAATGTGCTGAAAGACTGAGATGCACTTTGCGTCTTATACTCCGGTGTCTTTGTGAGTTTACTCTAAAAAATCCGTAGCCCTTCGGCCCCGTCGGATATAAAAATAATCCGCAGCCCTTCGGCCTCGTCGAATATGTTTGTTCTGAATTCGGTGTCAATCAGACTCAAATTCATTTCAATTTTCAAAACTTGGAGTCGAACAGACTCAAATTCATTTTATTTTTCAAAACCTAGAGTTGGACAGACTTAAATTTATTTTATTTTTCAAAATTGGGAGTCAACCAGACTTAACTCAATTCAAAAATTGGAGTCAGTCAGACTCGAATTAGTTCAATTCCAAAAATCTGGAGTCCTTCAGACTTAATTTGATTTTCTAAAATCAAGAGTCTATTAGATTCAACAAATTCCCTTCTTAGTAAAATAAATCTCATTCCATTTACTTTCAGAAATTCGGAGTCTAGTACTTCAGACTCAAATTATTTCAAATTTCTACATCAGGAGTCCGATGGGCTTAAATTATTTCAAATATCTAAAGTCGGGGGTCCAATGGACTCAAATCCACTTCATTTTTCATAATCGAGAATCAGTTAGACTCAATTTGATTCAATTTTCCAAAATTGGCAGTCAATCAAGCTTAATAAATTTTGATCAGGAGTCAGTCAGACTCAAATAAACTCAATTTCACCAAGTCCAAAGTCGATCTGACTTAATTTGAGTTCAAATTCAAATGCTAAATTAGGAGTCGCCTAGACTTCGACTTAATTCTGAAATCAGGAATCAGCCAGACTCAAACAAATTCGATTTCACCAAGTCCAGAGTCAATTTGACTCAAATCAAATTTAAATTCAAATCCTAAATCAGGAGTCAATCAGACTTGATTCAATACCTACTTCGCAAAATCGGACAAAACCAGGAGTCAATCGGATTCAAAGAAAATTAAATTCACAAAATTGGTCTTAAAGAATTTCTATTTCACAAAAGAATTTTTACAAAATTGGGAGTCAATCGAACTCAAAGAATTTCTATTTCACAAGATTGGGAGTCAACCAAACTCAAAAGAGTTTCTAATTTCCAAAAACATGAGCCTATCAGACTCGAAAGAATTCCCGATTTTAAACCATGAGTCAATCGTGCTCAAAAGAATTTCTAATTTCAAAGTCGAAGTCAAACAGACTCAAAATGATTTCAATTTTCTAGAACAGGAGTCAGTTGGACTCGATTCGGATTCTATTTCACAACAACGAGAGTCAATCAGACTCAAATCTAAAATTAGGAGTCGATCAGACTCAAAGAATTTCAAATTAAAAAATGAAGTCAATTAGACTCAATTCTATTCAAAACTCTAAAATTTGGAGTCAATCAGACTCAAATGAATTTTCTCAATTCAATTCAGTTTCTAAACTCGGGTGCTAAGTTAGACTTTCATGAATTGGGAGTCAAACGGACTTAATGATTTTAATTTCGGCAATTGGGAACCAATCAGTTTTCAACTTAATTTTGCATTAAAATCTAGCGATAGTTAGATCCATTTTAGCCCAAACTTTCGAAAGTTCAGAGTCGGTTAGACTCAAAGAATTCAATTCCATCAAAATTCGGAGTTAAGTAGACTCACAAATTCACAGGGAGTCACGTGGACCCAAAAATTCAATTTTCTTATACAAGGAGTCAATAGATTCATATTTAAAACAAAATAGTCATTCGGATCCATGGACCCACGTTTCCACAATAACAGAGTCACTAGGACTCAAAAACTCGCATTTTACAACCACGGAGTCATTCAGACTCAAAATTTGCATTTTTCGACAACAGAGTCACTCGGACTCAATGAATTTCACGGAGTCGTACGGACTCAAAGAATTTCTCATTTCAAAATAGGGGGTTAACATTTTAAATTTTCTTAATCAGAATCAATTTTGACTCAATAAGAATCTCAGACCTCGAAATTGGAGTCAAATCGTCTCAACAAAAATTCCAATTTTCAAAATCGGGAGTCGTGCGGACTAAAAAACATTATTTCATATAATCGGAGTCATACGAACTCAAAGCTTATATTTCATACTAACGGAGTCAAGTGGATTCAAGAATTCATATTTCACGCAGACTTAAAAATTCATATGCAGACTCAAAATTTCATATTTCACAAAGACGAGGTCACGCGAACTTGAAATTTCATTTCTTTATTCGAACAAAGTAATTAGGACTCAACCAAATCAGTTTTTACAGAAACAGAGTCATACAGACCCAACAAACTTTACTTTTATACAAATAGAGTCGCACAGACTCAAATAATTCGTTTTACAAAGATGGGAAGCCCTCAAACTCAAAGAATCGATTTTACAAAAATGGGGAATCCACGGACTCAAAGAATTGATTTTACAAAAATGGGGAGTCAACGGACTCAAAGAATTGATTTTACAAAAACGGGGAGTCCTTGGACTCAAAGAATTTGAACGGAGCTGACGGGGTTTGTGCTGCCTTAGTAGTCTCTTAAAAGCATGATTTCTACGCTTGCAGACTGATGTTGTCAATATCAAGATATAAAAGTATACTTTACTTTTCTAAAGATTTGTAGTGTGGAAGTAAAGGTCGAACCCACAGAGATTGAATTACTACGACTTTTAATTTTAAAGCCTAAGTCTAATTAATTATGAAAACGAGATTTTGATTTTGAATTTAATTAAACTAAGAACAATAAAATAAATCTAAATTATGAAATTGATTTAAAAGTATTTTTCTAAATATGTTTAAAGGAACCTAGGATTGCAAATCCACCACTAGCTTCATAATAGGTATATTTATGCATTCAATTAGATTATTAAGTTGGATGATAATGGAGAATTGTAGCTACAAGCCCAATTCCTCCGTCAAGAAAATAACTATGGTTCAAGCACCAACATAATCCATCTTCGGTTAGCACGAATTATCCCACACTAAACTAGGGTTGTGGTATAATCCATCTAATCTAGGCATGGACTATTCGGATACTTGATAGCACAATTCAATAAAGCACCATTACATGTAAATAATCTAAACAAGCACAGCAAGTATAGATCATTGAGCACATCACAGTCAAAATAGATCAAAGACAAGAATAAACTTTGAAAGTAATTATTTAATCAATAGAAGTACGATTTTATTATAAAAAATCCTCTAAACATGTAATCATCATCCATACATAATAAATCTAAAATAAAAACATAAATAAAACCCTATTACTTGGCTAGGGTTTCATTGAAACCCTAGATCTAGAGTTTAGTTGGCCATAGAATTGATGAATAGCAAGAGGTTAATGGAGGAGGCCATGTGAATCCTTGGTCTTCTTCTTCTTCTCCTTGCTTTTTCTCCCTTCAATGGCTGGAAGTATGGTTGTAGAATGTGTATGTATGGGTGTGTAACAATTGCTAACTCTCTAATTGAAGTAAAATAAAGTATATATAGATTTACAACAAGTTTTGGAAGCCTTTACAACTCGAAACGGACTGAAACTGATGTAATTTACAATCTGGACGTCATTCTGCAGTTTCGTTTGAACAGGAGTCTTCAGTACACTGAAATACGCAACATTGGTTTTTACCCATATCGCGCGAGCGGGTCGCGCGAGCGCGACTTTTGGTACCTCGCGCGCGCGGATCGCGCGAGCGAGTTATTGGGGGTCTCGCGCGAGCGGATCGCGCGAGCGATTCTCTGATTTTCGCTCCCGCGGACCGCGCGCGCGACTTGGATTTTTCAGCTTCTTTAGCTCTGCTTTTTAACCCTGTTTAGCCTGGTTTAGTTGATTTCTTCCAAAACCTGTCAGAAACTAGAAATCGAAGTAAAAATATACAAAAACAGGATAAAAAGGTACTAACAAATGCTCGTTAAGGTATATAATTAGGATTAGTTCTCTCCCGATCACACCCCCAAACCTACATTTTGCTAGTCCTCGAGCAAAACTAAAATAAAAACTACTACTAAACTACTACTCCATTATCGTATGGATCACGATTGCATTTAGCGTATGCAACAAGCCTTTTAAACCCCTAGGTGTCCCTAGTCGGACGAGTGAAGTCTCGTGAGGGTTCTCGTCAACTAGTCACCCACAACCATCTTTATTAACTTATAAATTCAAAAAGTTTTATTAAAAATGAAAAACATAATATTCAATACTCCTTATTATACAACAAAGATTTGAAATAGGATAACGAACATAAAGAAATAGAATCAAACGTCTACATACATCATGAAAAACAATCTCAAGCACATGCATCGTATAAATCAATAGAGTTTCTTATAAAATCGCACGTGTGTGATATGGCAGTCAAATGAACACGCGCATGTCATAAACTTGGAATATAACTCGGATGACCATCCAACTATGTCTCGACTACGAATCTCACAAGGTCAATTACACTCTCAAATAAAACACTCAGAAACAGGTGTAATTTTTCTAATATATGTGAGCAAAGGAATTATGTTTTCAAGACGAATAACGCTCACATACGACATGAAAAAGACGCATGACACGAAAGAATAGTAGTCTCATGGATAGGATGCCAATAATCAAGAAAAATTAATCATTACCATGTTTTAATCCCTCTCCCATCATTTTCATATCCGAATCATGTTCACTAGGATCAAATAGGACTTTTCAAAGGTTGTATTGTGCTCAGGTAATGGAAAACGATAGAACGGGTTAATTGGGTAGGTTTAGAATGGCATTGTAAGGCATGTTCGATTTCTTTCATTCTTCTTCTACCAACTTCATCATTTCATTCTCTTCTTTTCATTCATATATTTTTCAACCTTCTTCTTTTTATTTTGTTTTCTTTTTCCTTTTTCTTTTCTTGCTTCTCAAATGATTATTGACTACCAAGCAACTACCCCAATAACATCTAATTTTCTTCTTCTTCTCAATTACACATCGCCTTATCACTACTAAAAGTTGATCAATCTTTCAGGGGTGAACTCCAAGTTGGCCAAATTGGAGCAAAAACAAGGATAATGGTAATTAAATAAAGAAATGGCATTTTAACGGCTCAAAGAGCGAACTAAGAAAATTTTTTAATTTATCGGTCGGTGGTAAACAAAGAAGGGCCTAAAATCACTTCCTATGGTTATATGGTTCTTCAATGTTTACGACGGAAGATTATTTAACATGGTGACAAATATTTTAACTTGACTATCAACCAAAACAAGAATAATGAGACTCATCAACAAGTTAATGCGCTATTTCAATGAAATTCGACAAACACAAGATGTATTTATAACCCTCTAAATAGAAAAGATAGGCTCAAAAGCTCACCGGGCTTAGTCTCCACCATGTGTTATCTAGAAATCCGAATCATATTATAGTTCACAACCAACATGTATTCAAACAACTACGTGCAGTGCATAAGTTTATGTGCAAATCTATGATATAAAACTACGATTCGAACGATACATAACTTAAAACGCCATATCATAACTTTAGCAAATGTTTAATCACATCTTCCCTTGTTTACCATTCTATAACAATTCAAAGTTATTGAACAAGAAGTATCAAATTGAGATTGCAAAAACGTTAGTACTATCGTTTATTTAAACACTACTTGTTGAAAAATTTTAAAATTTTGCATAAACTAATGTGCATGTGTGATCGCATACCCCCAAACCTAAACCTTTCATTGCCCCCAATGAAACAATAAAACGGCGCCAAAAATTGATGTTGTCAATATCAAGATATAAAAGTATACTTTACTTTTCTAAAGATTTGTAGTGTGGAAGTAAAGGTCGAACCCACAGAGATTGAATTACTACGACTTTTAATTTTAAAGCCTAAGTCTAATTAATTATGAAAACGAGATTTTGATTTTGAATTTAATTAAACTAAGAACAATAAAATAAATCTAAATTATGAAAGCGATTTAAAAGTATTTTTCTAAATATGTTTAAAGGAACCTAGGATTGCAAATCCACCACTAGCTTCATAATAGGTATATTTATGCATTCAATTAGATTATTAAGATGGATGATAATGGAGAATTGTAGCTACAAGCCCAATTCCTCCGTCAAGAAAATAACTATGGTTCAAGCACCAACATAATCCATCTTCGGTTAGCACGAATTATCCCACACTAAACTAGGGTTGTGGTATAATCCATCTAATCTAGGCATGGACTATTCGGATACTTGATAGCACAATTCAATAAAGCACCATTACATGTAAATAATCTAAACAAGCACAGCAAGTATAGATCATTGAGCACATCACAGTCAAAATAGATCTAAGACAAGAATAAACTTTGAAAGTAATGATTTAATCAATAGAAGTACGATTTTATTATAAAAAATCCTCTAAACATGTAATCATCATCCATACATAATAAATCTAAAATAAAAACATAAATAAAACCCTATTACTTGGCTAGGGTTTCATTGAAACCCTAGATCTAGAGTTTAGTTGGCCATAGAATTGATGAATAGCAAGAGGTTAATGGAGGAGGCCATGTGAATCCTTGGTCTTCTTCTTCTTCTCCTTGCTTTTTCTCCCTTCAATGGCTGGAAGTATGGTTGTAGAATGTGTATGTATGGGTGTGTAACAATTGCTAACTCTCTAATTGAAGTAAAATAAAGTATATATAGATTTACAACAAGTTTTGGAAGCCTTTACAACTCGAAACGGACTGAAACTGATGTAATTTACAATCTGGACGTCATTCTGCAGTTTCGTTTGCGCAGGAGTCTTCAGTACACTGAAATACGCAACATTGGTTTTTACCCATATCGCGCGAGCGGGTCGCGCGAGCGCGACTTTTGGTACCTCGCGCGCGCGGATCGCACGAGCGAGTTATTGGGGGTCTCGCGCGAGCGATTCTCTGATTTTCGCGCCCGCGGACCGCGCGCCCGACTTGGATTTTTCAGCTTCTTTAGCTCTGCTTTTTAACCCTGTTTAGCCTGGTTTAGTTGATTTCTTCCAAAACCTGTCAGAAACTAGAAATCGAAGTAAAAATATACAAAAACAGGATAAAAAGGTACTAACAAATGCTCGTTAAGGTATATAATTAGGATTAGTTCTCTCCCGATCACAGACCATTTGGAAGAAACGTAATGGTTGTGTTAAAAGAGGGAAGTGACCTTTGCCCTAGTCTTGGACCATTCTCACATTTCCAGTTTTAGCATTATGTCGTGATAGTGTTTTAAACTCCTGCTTGCATTGCTCGTGGGATGCTTATGGAGACTTTTCAAATCTTTATTCATCATCTTAAACTTACACATTTGAGATCATTACTGACTTATCAAGGGAGGACAGACCTGACATAGCCAGTTATTTAAGATGACTGACGGGAATTCTATATTTATGAATCAATGTGCTTTCATCGTAAATAATGTATCATCTCACCTTTTACTCATCATTTTGCTGAAAAATCAAAACTTTGAAAACTTCTCCTTTATTGAATTCTTTGCCTATCTAGAGTATGCTTCAAATTAGTGCTTTAGCTTATAGAATAAAAGACACTCCATTTTAAAGCGTTTCAAAACAGACTTGGTGACTTGAGAACTTGCATTTTGGCAAACAGAGTTTGCCCCTAGTTTGAAAGAGACTTGGGGCTTACTTCTAGGGTAAAATGGGGCTTTCAGCAAATGAAGTTTCTCCCTAGTATTAAGGGCACATAGGCTCATCCCAAAGGCCTTGAGAGCATGTTGGTACAGGATTCTTGCAATGCATTTACTCCCAATCTAGAGGTAACCATCATGAATGTGATGATGCTGAAGGGTGATGTCCCAATGCTGATCGGCAAACTTTGTTTGCCCCTAGTTTGGCAATACATATGTAGTCCTAGGCCAATGCAAGTTTACTCCTAGTTTCAACTTATCCCTGGATAGGAATCAGGTCCAAGGTAATATGGCCAAAGCTTGAAAGAGCACACCATATTATGACGATGTGGGTGACCGAACCAGACAGGTTGCCTACGTATCCCCGAGTGGGAATCAGGTTGAGCGGAGTTCAAGTACTCTGGAGGTTTTGAAAGAATTAGGCTTCAAGAATTGGTGGGCTTTACGAGCCATGTTGCCATTTGGGTCTAGGGAGTGCATGTCACTTGTGGTAGCCCCTTGTGTAGCGTGATGAACTACTTTTTCCTTTCATTCTCTTTTCTCTTTCTTTTCTTTTCTTCTCCTCTTTTTTTATTTGACGGTTGATTCTTTAATCTTTTCACTATCCAGTTAATCACATTTCATTCATATTATACTTACAAAGTAATATCAGCCCTCCAGATTACTCTTTATTTTTCTCAAAGATATCTTTGCATTGTTTTATGCCCTCTTAGCCATTGAGCCTCTCACAAAATTATTAGCTTAATTGATACTTTCAAATCTCTCTTTTCATTTTCAATTTCTTTAAAACAACACAAAGTCTTGAGATAGTTCATGTGTGCCAATGATCTACTTTGAAGTGCTCAAGAATTCTCAATCTTATCTATTATCTGCCTTTTCTTTTCTCTTTCCTTTCCTTTCTCTTCCTTATTCTCTCTATGATTTTAACTATCTAGGATTAGGATTTTTGAAATCAACACGCATCTTTTTTTTTTTTGCTCTTAACTTTTGCCTAGGCGCCCTTTTGGGTTTTCATCCTAGCGAGCTTCTTTCTTTCTCTTTTTCATTTTCTTTTTCTTTTTCTTTTTCTTTTTTTTTTTGGAAGAAGCAGTTCATTCAAAATGTCTGGCTACCATCAAGGACCAAGTTTATGGCTTTAGACTGGTTGGGCTCATATTTGAGGCTTGGTATTTGAGAAAAGGAGACGGTGAGCAAGCTTTTAGTTCCAATTTCGTCTTTTCAAGATTGAGCAAGAGCATCTTTAAATTCTTAAAGTAAAGCTAATCAATTCTCTACTCCTCCTTGGTTTTGGCACAAAATTTGTTTTGGGGATTTTTAACAGAGTATTTTCCATGATCGTTTGAAAAAATGACTTTTTCTTTTTCTTTTTTTTTTTTTGTTTTGTTTTGGGCTTAATGATCCATACATTCACGACTTAGCACACTGAATCCAAAAAATGAGATTTTATTCAACTAGTAGGGAAGGAGGATTACATCACTCGACTCGATAAACTTGACAAAGACTTGCAAACAAACTTGATAATAGACTGACCAGAAGACTCGATTGGACTTGACATTTGACTCCAAACTAACATAACTCGACTACCAGACTTGACTCGGTCTCAATTGGAATGTCACAGATAATTTTCAACTTATTGAGTCCCCAATAGCATCCACATTTGATTCAGTAGTAGCATTTCCAAACACTATTACCTCACTAGCATCTTCCTCAGGTTCATCATTCCCCTTTTGTATCTTTGTAGGAACATCATTTGCTCTTATGGCCCATTTTTCAGTTGAATTGCCCTTCTCTGACTCATACCGAGTATTGTCAATGCCTTTTTTGATTCTGTTGATTGAGTCGGGACCAGTTGGTTGTTGCGCACTTATGAAGGCAACGAATCCCTTGAGAGTATTCAGCAATGGTTGTGATTGAAAAGATTGTATGTCATGCCAGATGCCACTCGGTGGGTTCAGCAAAAGAGTGATGATTTTATGCTCAATGAGATTTTGGATATCATGGCGGAGTTTAATGCAATAGGTAGTTGTATGGCCAGGGGTCTGGTGGTAGGCACAGCACAAAGATAGGTCACATTTGCGGGGTAAGGGATTTGGTAGGGGCTTTGGGTCCAGGGGGTTGAGGTGACCATTTTTGATAAGGTGACCAAGGGCCATGGACAATGGCATGCCAAGGTTGGTGAAGATTCTTGGCTTACAGGCTTGGTTTGATTTTGAATTCGACTTTGAGCTAGAGTTGGTTTTTGGGTTGAGATGTGGACTTGGAATAGCTATTTGGTTAGTTGGGATTGGGCCTGAGTATGGACTTTGGTGATAGGTTGGGTTTGGACATGGGCTTCGGTGTGCAGGTGTGTTCAGACATGACTGTTGGTGATTCTTTAAGCAGTCCATTATTCTCTGATCTGTCTTTTCCTCATCAAGGCCCATTTGATCTTTCAATAATTGAATGAACTCAAGCATGACCCCCTCCAATTGCTTCACCCTAGAATCTTGTTGCTCAACAACGACTTGTAGTTTGCTCACTTTCTCCTCCAAAGCTCTGTGGGCCATTGGTGGGTCTGTCTCGACATGATGGTCTATGATCTCTTCTAATTAATAGAGATAAACTCAAGAAGATTAGGAGTGTCCTTACTAGGGGCTCTGGTTGTTCCACTCTTTCTTTTAAAAAAACAGATAGGAAAAAGGTCCGCATGCAGAATTGAATAGTAAGGGATTTTTTAGGGACTTTAATCTTAATTGGGAAGAAGATGTTGTGAGTTTGTATGCTACACGTATGTAATGGTATCGATTGGTGAGAGTGCAAAATGTACATGCTCTTATGATTTGATGCATGCATTGCACACATAGCATACGAATGAAATGCAAGTGTGTGTGTGCCTACTCTATATGCCAAAGCAAAGGAAAATTCTAATCCTAACAGGTAAACACATAAGCACATAAAATTCTCACCCATGCCAAGTGCAATAATTTCTCCTCTCGTTGTGATCCCCACAACCCGTTCAAAGGTTGGGTATTTAAAAAAAATTTTCAAAATTCATTTGAAAAGCATTTCTTTAGAACGATAAGATCTTTCAAAAATAATTCTCAAGAATTCTGAATCTCTTATTTAAGAATGAGGATATGAAAATATTTCTCAATAAAGAGGATTGGATTGGAATTCCACTTTGAAATTCATTTGAAGAGCATTTCTTTCGAAAACAATTCCCAGAATTTTGGATTTTTCCTTAAAAGATGATCATGTGAAAATATACCTTAATAGAGGTTAGTTTGGGGCTTTAATCAAAAAGTGAACTCCAAATTTTTTTTTTTGAAAAAGTGATTGAAAACTTTGGAATAAAGATGGTAAAAATCCGTTTGCTTTCAAAGATGGATTATCACCGTACTTTTCATGAATTTGGATACATACAAGGTCAATGATGCTTAGCTAAACATGATAAAAGAAATGTAATCTTATAATAAAAAATCTAACATTTTCTCAAATGTCATGGGACATGAAGAGGAATTGCTTGAAAGCAATTAAGAGTTTACACATCTTTTATTATGTTTAGCATCGTCATCATCTCAAATAATCCCTTCTGGGCATACAATACTTCCTAGCACATAACCCTAATCAAGAATTGATTTCCTAAGACTTGAAAGGTTCTATAGAAGCTACCATGCAAAGGCTGGATTTTGGTCAAATAAGGGACCCTTGACACACATCCGATAGGATGCTTCATATACCAAATCATGGTACGAGATCAAGGGTGATCACATAGGCCCATGATACCTTGACCGACCGGGTTGCCCCGAGCCTCCAAGGACATAGTTCCGTGCAATCGACTGGCTGGACATGCAAGTGAGATGCAATAGGTGTCACACCCGTTCCAAAAATTTCATGGTTTTAATATGCATATTCAGATTTTTGTGGATTATCAATGTTAGTTGATAATGGTGGATTGAGATTGACTGTGAGTCAACGGTAAGGTGTCAGTGAGGACACGGGAACATGTAAGTTCATATTGCATAATCATGAGTAAATGACATTTATATGATTTAAATGTTATTTGACCTTATCTGGTATTTCTATGAATATTAATTATACCTGTGTAGTATAATTCTGGTGAATTTGGATATGATAGTATCATTTTGAGAACTGTGGTGAGAACGTGAGAGATACGTTAACTGAAAAGGTAGGTTGTGTAGAGATTCCACAGAATATAGTTTTCGGACTTTATTTTTGGACCCAAACGAAACTTAGTCGAAAACTTTTGGAATTTATAATATTCACTCGTAAAGTTATAAAATGGACGTGTGCGAAGTTTCATGGGTTAATGAGAAGTTTTGAGAAACTTGCGGGGAGGTAAACAAAATTCCCTAAAAGTTTGTCTATATATAGGTGAGGATGAGATTTCATTCTCATCCAAACACTCACAAATATCTAGAGAGAGGAGAGACAAGGGAGATTTGGAGCCAACGGGCTTTGCGACGCCGATCGACGACCGTTCATCTGTCAGATTTTCTCCAGATTTCAGATTTGAACTCGTGGAGGTAAGATCTACGTTTTGATACCACTTAGGTCATGTTTGGCCAATTTTTGTAAAAATATTAATTCTAGACTTTTGAGAAAAATCAGGTAAAACTTGTAGGAACCGTCCCAAATTTGAAATCCGACGATTATTTAGCCCCCTAGACGATCCTTCAAAGTTTGAAGAGAATCGCACGAGGTATGAATTCTAGATCTATGAAATATATGGATTTCATGTTTTGGACATCACTTTTGATATTCTAGGATCCGGGCGAAATTCATGTGTTAATTAGGCCCGTTAATTTTGCACGTGAAATTATGATAAAAACACGTATAACTGTTTATGTGAGCATGTTATGTGTCTACTTGGGTCAAACGGGAGTTTGGTGCAAATTCATCCAGGGCAAGCTCCTCGAACCATGAGGATTTGATTGAGATGGAAAATTGTGATTGTGGTTGTGTCTGGATTGGAAGTGGGCCCAACCAGTACACGGTACCTGGTATGGAGGAAGGTCCAACCAGTGTACGAGATGCGTGGGAGAGGTGGGCCTCCTACGACATCGACCGGTTGAATTCGTACCACTCACCCTAGAGACTATTTCTATGTGTTTTAGATGCTTAAACCATGAATTGTTATATAAGCATACATTTAGAATTGTACGCTCAGCATATATGTTTTGTTTTAAATCCTAAACTTGAGTAAGGATTTGGATATTGTAATATGATGTAATATAAACATGGATTAATTTCGCAGTATTGTAATCTTGTAATTGAACGTCTACAATTGTGTTCTAATAGGTTGAAAATCAGTTGTGGTTGTTTTGGTGTTGGAACTAAGAAGCATGAGTTGTTAGTATTTTCAACACAGGGCTGCCAGCAGGGGAGCAGTCGACTGGACCCAGGGTCAGTCGACTGGATCCCGTGTGTTTGAGACACTGAAAGTGAATAGTAAAAGAAGTAGTCGACTGGATCCTTGATCAGTCGACTGAACCACTGTTGGATTTGGCTACTGCTTCTATTAATGGAAAAGCAGTCGACTGAGTCCCCATATCAGTCGATTGGACCCCTGTGTTATATGCTGCATTTTGGGTTCTGCTTGACACAGTCGACTGGGCAGTCGACTGGACCTCTGTTGAGGATTTAGGGTTTTAGTTTCTGCCAGGCACAGTCCACTGGACCCTAGTACAGTCGACTGGGCAGTCGACTGAACCTCTGTATTTTGAAATGGATTCTTGTGAACACTTTCAATTGAACAAAACTTTTTATAACTCTGATTTTACTGGATTTTATAAATTCAGAGGGTAATGTTCCCTAAGTTTTAATTACCCAAGATTATTTTACAGTTCTTTCCGCTGCATATAGTAATATTGATGTTTGGATGAGCCTTGGTGGCGTGCCACGTGTCCTATTTCCACGCATAGTGGGATGGGTCGTGACATTTATTGGTATCAAAGCTATAGGTAACAAAACTTTGGGAACATTCGACGACGAGTGGAGTGTTGAGTGAATTGTCACATGTTTTAAATTACATTCATACATCTTAGAGATGTTTGATGCATATGGATGTTGTTTTACATACATGACATTGTTATTGTTGTACATGCATAGTGTTTATGCATTACGAACTACAGGATTGTAATCATGAGTGACGAAGAGCGAAATCTGTCGCCACACACTCGACATATGAATGAAATGGCAGAAATGATGGGGAACATGGGAGAAATGATACGGAATATAGCGGAGCGATTGCCTCCCACACCCCACATCGAAGTGGAACCAATAACTGTCGTACATGCACCCGAAACTAGAGACATAAGACCTATATCCGAACAGTTTGTAAGAAAGAAACCAATGGAATTTCATGGGACACCTGATAAAACATTGGCAGAACATTGGGTCATGGACATGGAACGAATTTTTCGATCTATCCCGATGTCAGATAGGGAGAAGATTGAGAACGCAAGTGATGTATTGCGAGGTGAAGCCAGAACTGGTGGGTGAATGTCCTAGATCAAGGAGTACCGATTACTTGGGAAGGGTTTAAGGCAGAATTCAATCACCGATTCTTTCCGCGAGCCGCGTACAATGCACAGAAGAGAGAGTTTGATAACTTGAAGCAGGGAGATATGACTGTAATCGAATATACTTCCAAGTACAACGCTTTGTTGAGATTTAGAAAGGGTTCCGTGCCAGAGGAGGAAGATAGGGCAAGAAAGTTTGAAGAGGGTTGAAGGGATAATATTCGGTTGAGAGTAGAGACCTACGAGTATTCTACTGTTGCAGCGGTATAGCAGACGGCACTTGTAGCCGAAAGTGGAATAGAGAGATCGAGACAAAATCACCAAGGAAAGCGAAGTCATGAGGGTGGTGACCGAAGTCAGGGGGGATTTTTTAAGAAGTCATTTTCACGAGGCTCTAGTTCTGGTTTTAATGATTCCAGGAGGATACCCAGTAACATACCGTTGTGTTCACTTTGCAACCGACCACACACCGGTCGATGTTTTCTGACCAAATTTCAAAACAGATCTACAGGGGGAAACAGTGTAAGTTCTGCGACCTATCCGCAACTCAAGTGCTTTGATTGTGGTACCTTGGGACACCGAGCGAAGGATTGCCCAAAGAAGCGTTCTCAACAAGGGGCAAGTTCTATGGCTTCTAGTGGTTCGAAGCCTAATCAGTCTAGTGATGGAGGACAAAGGACAGAGCAATGTCAGGGAAGATCATTCCAGATGAACCCTGGAGACGTGGCTGCTACTGATACAGTGGTCTCAGGTATGGTGCTTGTATGTTCGCACTTAGCATGCATACTCGTTGATTCGGGATCTACGCATTCGTTTGTATCTCATAACTTTGTTGAACATTTGAATGTTAAGTCCGCGCCACTAGGATATGATTTATCCATTGCCGTGCCACTTAGTAAATCAGTAGTGACATCTACTATATATAAAGACTGTAAGATCATACTAGGCAAGAAGTTAATGACCGTAGACCTTATACCGATTGTGGTGAACCATTTCGATGTAATACTAGGAATGGATTGGTTAGCCCTTAACCAAGCTACCATAGATTGTGAACGAAAAGAAGTCAATTTTCGATCACCGGTACAGGGGAACTTTTGTTTTCAAGGGCGTGGGGTTACACCGCCACCGTACTTGATTTCAGCTATCCGAGCGAGAAAGTTATTGAAAGCGGGATGTCAGGGATTTCTATGTTCAGTGACTGATGTCTCAGCGACTGAATCAATAGTAGAGGATATTCCAGTAGTGCGAGAGTACCCGGATGTATTCCCCGATGACTTACCAGACGTCCTGATTAAGAGGGAAATTGAATTCACCATTGAGGTAATGCCAGACTCAAGACCCGTATAAAGGGCACCGTATAGAATGGCACCAGTAGAATTGAAGGAACTTAAACTTCAACTACAAGAGTTACTTGACAAGGGTTTCATTCGACCAAGTGTATCGCCGTGGGGAGCTCCAGTGTTGTTTGTAAAGAAGAAAGATGGTTCAATGAGAATGTGTGTGGATTAATGGGAACTGAACAAATTGACAATCAAGAACAAGTATCCACTACCCAGAATTGATGACTTATTTGGTCAACTTCGTGGGGCATAAGTATTCTCCAAGATAGACCTAAGATAGGGTTATCATCAGTTGAAAGTAAAGGCCGAAGATGTTGAGAAAACAGCTTTCAGAACGCGTTATGGACACTATGAGTTCTTAGTTATGCCATTTGGGGTTACTAATGCACCAGCTGCGTTCATGGATCTTATGAACCGAGTCTTTACTGACTATTTGGATGATTTTGTGATAGTGTGTTCATCGACGATATCCTTGTTTATTCGCCAAGTGAGATAACACACGAGAACCACTTGAGGTTGATACTTCAGAGATTGCGAGAGAAGCAACTATTTGGAAAACTTAAGAAGTGTGAATTTTAGTTATCTAGTATTACTTTTCTGGGTCACGTGATTGACAAGAATGGAGTAACAGTCGATCCTCACAAAGTACAAGCTGTATCTAATTGGCAGAGGTCGACATCCGTATCTAAAATTCAAAGTTTCTTGGGATTAGCGGGATACTATCGCCGTTTTATTGAACATTTCTCGAAGATCTCATTGCCAATGACAAAGTTAATGAGAAAGAGAGTTACATTTGAATGGAGTCAGGAATGTGAAGACAGTTTTAAAGAATTGAAAGCACGACTAACGAGAGCACCTATTCTGACAATACCATCCAGAACCGTGGGGTTTTTGATCTATAGTGATGCATCGCATCAAGGGTTGGGATGCGCGTTGATGTAAGGTAGTAAAGTAATTGCATATGCTTCGAGACAGTTGAAGACACATGAGATTAATTATCCGACACACGATCTTGAATTAGCTGCAGTAATTCATGCTTTGAAGATTTGGAGACATTACTTATATGGAGAAAAGTGTGAGATATTCACGGACCACAAGAGTTTGAAATATATTTTCACCCAACGGGACTTGAATATGAGACAGCGAAGATGGTTGGAATTGATGAAGGATTACGATCTTTCGATTGAGTACCATCCGGGAAAGGCAAATGTAGTAGCCGATGCATTAAGCTGGAAGATGCAAAGGAATTTAGCCGATGAGCTAACACAACAAAAAGAATTGGTAAAAGAAATGGAACGTTTAGACTTGGATGTGATACCAGGGGTTAATGGTGGCTTAATGATGGCAATCATGGCACACCCAGATATTATTGATGAGATTCAGAAAGAACAATTTAACGATGTCTATTTGTGCAAAATGAGAGATGAGATATCTTTGGGAAAGCGACCTGGTTTTTGTATTAGAACAAGGAACATTGAATCTGGGAAATCGATTATGTGTACCGAATGTGAAAGACTTGAAAGAGAGAATTCTAGAAGAAGCTCATAGTACAAAATATTCAGTGCACCCGGGGAGTAATAAGATGTACAGAAACCTGAGGGAAAGCTTTTGGTGGAAGGGTATGAAGCGTGAAGTTGCTAAGTTTGTATTCGAATGTTTGGCATGTCAGCAAGTGAAAGCAGAGAGACAAGTACCCGCGGGGTTACTGTAACCTTTGTCGGTGTTAGAATGGAAATGGGATGAGATCACGATAGACTTTGTTTCAGGATTTCCACGATCATGCAATAAGAATGATAAGATTTGGGTTATAGTTGATCGATTAACCAAGTCAGCACATTTTCTACCGATCAAGACGACTAAACCGTCCAAATTAGCGGAATTGTATGTGAGAGAGATTGTAAGACTACATGGAGTACCAGCGGTGATTATATCCGATCGCGATAGTAGTTTTACGTCAAGGTTTTGGGGAAGTTTGCAAAACGCTATGGGTACGAAATTGAGTTTCAGTACTGCATTTCATCCTCAGACCGATGGACAGTCAGAGCGTATGAATCAGACCTTGGAAGATATGTTGAGATTGTGTATTAGACTTTGGGAATGATTGGGAGCACCACTTGCCGTTAATTGAATTTGCTTATAACAACGGGTTTCAGTCAAGTATTGGTATGGCACCATATGAAGCTCTGTATGGCCGTAAGTGTCGATCACCAGTTTTTTGGACCGAGGTTGGAGAAAGGAAGTTGTTAGGACTTGAGTTAATACAGGTGACTACTGAGAAAGTGAAGTTGATTCAAGAGCGACTCAAGGTAGCTCAGAGCCGATATAAGAGTTATGCAGACTCTAAACAACGACCAATGAATTTTGAAGTTGGAGATTTTGTATACTTGAGAACATCGCCTTCGAAAGGCATTGTACGATTTGGGAAGAGGGAAAAGCTCAATCCGAGATTCATAGAACCTTTTGAGATCCTAGAGAGGGTTGGTCCAGTAGCTTACCGATTGGCATTGTCATCAGAGTTGGAACATGTGCACAATGTGTTTCACGTGTCTATGTTGAGATGTTGTATGACTGACACGAGTAAGATCATTGTACCTGAACCGTTATAGATTCAGAGAGACTTGACTTATGTTGAGCATCCTGTAGAGATCTTGGATCGCAAAGAACAAGCTTTCAGAACCAAGACTATTCCAATGGTCAAAGTGCTATGGCGTAGTTATACGGTGGAAGAGGCTACATGGGAAAGTGAGGAAGACATGAGGAATGAGTATCCATACTTATTCGACGCATGAGGTAAAGTTTGGGGACAAACTTCCTTTTTGGAGGGAAGAGTTGTCACACCCGTTCCAAAAATTTCGTGGTTTTAATATGCATATTCAGATTTTTGTGGATTATCAATGTTAGTTGATAATGGTGGATTGAGATTGACTGTGAGTCAACGGTAAGGTGTCAGTGAGGACACGGGAACATGGAAGTTCATATTGCATAATCATGAGTAAATGACATTTATATGATTTAAATGTTATTTGACCTTATCTGGTATTTCTATGAATAGTAATTATACCTGTGTAGTATAATTCTGGTGAATTTGGATATGATAGTATCATTTTGAGAACTGTGGTGAGAACGTGAGAGATACGTTAACTGAAAATGTAGGTTGTGTAGAGATTCCACAGAATATAGTTTTCGGACTTTATTTTTGGACACAAACGAAACTTAGTAAAAAACTTTTGGAATTTATAACATTCACTCGTAAAGTTATAAAATTGACGTGTGCGAAGTTTCATGGGTTAATGAGAAGTTTTGAGAAACTTGCGGGGAGGTAAACAAAATTCCCTGAAAGTTTGTCTATATATAGGTGAGGATGAGATTTCATTCTCATCCAAACACTCACAAATATCTAGAGAGAGGAGAGAGAAGGGAGATTTGGAGCCAACGGGCTTTGCGACGCCGATCGACGACCGTTCGTCTGTCAGATTTTCTCCAGATTTCAGATTTGAACTCGTTGAGGTAAGATCTACGTTTTGATACCACTTAGATCATGTTTGGCCAATTTTTGTAAAAATATTAATTATAGACTTTTGGGAAAAATCAGGTAAAACTTATAGGAACCGTCCCAAATTTGAAATCCGACGATTATTTAGCCCCCTAGACGATCCTTCAAATTTTGAAGAGAATCGCACGAGGTATGAATTCTAGATCTATGAAATATATGAATTTCATGTTTTGGACATCACTTTTGATATTCTTGGATCCGGGCGAAATTCATGTGTTAATTAGGCCCGTTAATTATGCACGTGAAATTATGATAAAAGCACATATAACTGTTTATGTGAGCATGTTATGTGTCTACTTGGGTCAAAGGGGAGTTTGGTGCAAATACATCCGGGGTAAGCTCCTCGAACCTTGAGGATTTGATTGAGATGGAAAATTGTGATTGTGGTTGTGTCTGGATTGGAAGTGGGCCCAACCAGTACATGGTACCTGGTATGGAGGAAGGCCCAACCAGTGTACGAGATGCGTGGAAGAGGTGGGCCTCTTACGGCATCGACCGAATGAATGCGTACCACTCACCCTAGAGACTATTTCTATGTGTTTTAGATGCTTAAACCATGAATTGTCATATAAGCATACATTTAGAATTGTACGCTCAGCATATAACTGAGCAGTGGAGATGTACTCCATTGCAGGTAAGAAGAAAGACAGGAAGAAGCGCGATGAGTGAGGCCGATGAACGCCCGGGAAATCACACTTGTATATGTTTTGTTTTAAATCCTAAACTTGAGTAAGGATTTGGATATTGTAATATGATGTAATGTAAACATGGATTAATTTCGCAGTATTGTAATCTTGTAATTGAACGTCTGTAATTGTGTTCTAATAGGTTGAAAATCAGTTGTGGTTGTTTTGGTGTTGGAACTAAGAAGCATGAGTTGTTAGTATTTTCAACACAGGGCTGCCAGCAGGGGAGCAGTCGACTGGACCTAGGGTCAGTCGACTGGATCCCGTGTGTTTGAGACACTGAAAGTGAATAGTAAGAGAAGCAGTCGACTGGATCCTTGATCAGTCGACTGAACCACTGTTGGATTTGGCTACTGCTTCTATTAATGGAAAAGCAGTCGACTGAGTCCCCATATCAGTCGACTGGACCCCTGTGTTATATGCTGCATTTTGGGTTCTGCTTGACCCAGTCGACTGGGTAGTCGACTGGACCTCTGTTGAGGATTTATGGTTTTAGTTTCTGCCAGGCACAATCGACTGGACCCTAGTACAGTCGACTAGGCAGTCGACTGAACCTCTGTATTTTGAAATGGATTCTTGTGAACACTTTCAATTGAACAAAACTTTTTATAACTCTGATTTTACAGGATTTTATAAACTCAGAGGGTAATGTTCCCTAAGTTTTAATTACCCAGGATTGTTTTATAGTTCTTTCCGCCGCGTATAGTAATATTGATGTTTGGATGTGCCTTGGTGGTGTGCCACGTGTCCTATTTCCACGCGTAGTGGGATGGGTCGTGACAATAGGCATACAAAGATTAATTAATTCGATTAAAAGGATGCTTTCAAGTCTAATCCTCAAGTGAACCCAAAATCAGAATTCTGGTCTGCGAAACCAGAGATTCTGGGTTCGATCCCCAGTGGAGTCGCCAGATTGTGGATATCACAATTTTTGTTACCCACAACTTTTCTTTTAAAGTTCCTTTAAATTTCAAATTCAAAACAAATGAGTCGCCACTTAATTTTTAAAAGGAAAATTAAGAAACCATTTTAGAGAAACTGATCTTTTGCGAAACCAAAGATTAAATAGGTCCGGGGATTTTGGAATGAGAAGGGAAGGAGCCCATTGGACTAAAACACCCATTTTCATCCTATCTCGTGATAGGCCTCTACTTAACATCCTTTTAATTGAATTATTAATCTAAGCATGCCCTCAACTAATACATAGATATACGTATACATTACACAAACATGTCAAAATGGTGTAAAATTACCAATTTATAAAATATCATTCAAAAGCCACGTAATTCAAGTAGCAAGCAACATGATATGCAATAAAGAGCAAGAAAACTTACCCAGGATCCAGCCGCGGGTATTAAACGTGCAATGGCAAAAACTTGACACGACTAAAACGTTGTGCGCTCTTGTGCAACACCCAAGTGTAGGTGATCGTGCAAGTAATACTGGATAAGTCCAGGTCGATCCCACAGGTAAGGAATAGGGAGAATGTCTACTAAGTTAAAACCTAAAGAAAAGAAAAGAAAATAAGAATATAGAAGTGGAGGTTCTATGAATCCTAATTAATTAACTTAAACTAAATAACAAACTAAAGTATAAAGAAACATAACTAATTAAACAAGTAAATTAAAGGTGTTGGAAATACGTGAATCCACATTGATCCTAACCATCTACCATGCATACTCATTAATGTTCTATGGAGTACATCCCTTTTCAATATTCTGTATTTCCTAAAGATAAAGAATCAATAGCCCTTTCATGACCGGGACTATATCATCACAAGTAATTTAAAATACTTAGAAGACGGTTTAAAACAATGGTAATTACTTGCACTCTAAATGGTGTTAGCATTCAAAGTGGTTTTCAAAAGTCATTGAAGAAAATAGCCTTAAGGCTTTAAGTTCTAAAAATTGTTTTGACAAACTGAGCTTATAGGGACAATTTGATAACATATTTCAAAAACAAAAAGTCATGGAATACTTAAAAGAATTATCTCAAGAATCTGCAGGTTCGATCGATCGAAGCGCTCTCGATCGATCGGACTGCATCATCCTTCAATCGATCGAAATATCTTCGATCGCTTGACTATGGCTCTAGTTCGATTGATCGAAATACCTTCGATCGATAGAGCCCAAGGTTTCTAAAGGTTGCATGGTAGAGGCTAAGAATCAATATTTCATCACATATTTCCAATGTCTAAACTACGGAAACATAATAAAACTAGTACAGAGATAGTAAAACAAGGTAATCATAACATATAAACTAATAAACAATAAAATAAAGATAAAGGAAAGGAAAAACCTGAATATAATCTAATTATAACTTGAAACAAACTTGAAATCTTCAATAATCATCAGTAATACAATAGAAAAGAGGAAGAAAAACATCAATCTAACCTAATCTACTCCTAATTTGACCCTAAAACTACCCTAAACTGCTGTTTTCTGCGTTCTGGAGCGTCCTCCCTTCGTCTGGCGTCAAAACGACTTTTATATAGGGTTCCCGCAGAGTTTACGCAACTTTTGGGTGAATATAAAGTTTGATCGATCGAGCTTAGTTCGATCGATCGAAGGTTCGATCGATTGAACTCTCCTCAATCGCTTGAACTTCTCTGATTTTGACAGCTCTGCGCACCGATGGGAGAATGGCCATAACCTTTCACTCGGACCTCAGATTGACCTCCCATTTGCGGCCACGTGACCGTAACTCAAAGATCTACGTTTTATATCTCTAGGAAAATCTTCCAAATCTGAAGTCTCCATTATCAAAATTGGCGTTTTCTCAGCTGCTTCCATTGTTCTATCCACCAGAATCACTTTTCTTTAGCTCCACTTCATTGATTTACATCCTAATACCTATAAAACAATGCAAAAATATATATTTTAGCATTAACACAATAAAAAGAACAATGTTATTAAAATGCACCTAAATGTAGAGACTTTGGGGATAAAAGTATGCATAAAAGACCATGTATTACGCTATAAACATGCACTTTTCACCTCGAATCACATGCGATTAAAAAAAACCTAGGAAAAGAGTCTCTAATCCACATATATACATGTAAGGCAAAATCTTAATTCTAATGTGTCGCGCATGAGGTTGAAAAATTGATAAAATCAATAAATTAAAATAAACTAAAGAGGGATTGAAGAAGTCATACCTTAATAGTGCTACAAAACAAAGGGTTAGTCCACATGATATACAAGATATAAAGTTAGATATTACAATCCTACATTTCTAACTTAAATCTATCAAATGCAATTGAATCTAAAGCAAATAAATCCTAATTACAAGTGTCAAGCCATATGGATGAATATGTTAATGAACAATAATAAATTATGAAATACCCAATCATTTAGATCACTTAAACTTTGAATTCAAGCTTAATTAATCATTATTGAGACATGGTTTAACCCTTAACTTATGAAAATATCATCTAAGCCATTATTCATAAGATTGGTTAAAACTATTGCAGAATTCTGAAAATTGCTGAGAGCAGATCATAACTTTAAAGAAATAAAAAGCATGGTTCCCATGGTTTGATCTTGATGAATTTTGGACACAAGATGCCTCTGTATGTCTAGTTTTTAACCCAACAAATAAATCCAAGTTCCAACGGTTGGATCTCCGGAAATTGGACAAAAACCAGACATCACTCAGCATTCTACAACCTTCTGTCTAGAGTTCTTGCACAATTTTTTAAAAATATCAAAAAAATCAGAAATGCTTTGTTCTTTTAAGGGTGACTTCCTAACACATTAATCTACTTAGAAAAAATTATTTAGGATCACAAATAGTTTATCAAGGTTCTGATTTACTTATTTCAAAAGAGTGTTACTGTTCTGAAACTCTGGACAGATTCTAGTGACTTTACAAAACTCATGACCAAACCACTTTAAACATGAAATCTCCTTAAAACAAAAATTACAGTGGTAAAACATTGTGTTATTGACACTTTCCCGTTGGTTTCACTTGATTCCAATGGTTTTATTTCGAACTAAAAATCTTTGATCAAAACCGGTTTATGAATAAACTTTTTCATTGTCAAGTTCAACTTTTATTTGTTAACCCCAACTATTAAACCATGAAGTTGGACTTTAACTAAACCATTTTCTCCTACGATTTGATGGTCATTGGAGGCTAAAGACCTTTATATTTGTAGATTCAAATGAAGTATGAATAGACTTCATGAATTCTCAAGATAATGAATCTAAACCATGGAGATGGGCTTAGACTCAAACTACTTTCTCCTACCACTTGATGGTCATTAGAGATGAAGACATGACTAATACTCATGAGCCTTCAAGAATCTTAAGAGAGAAGTACAAACAAACATAGCTAATACTCATAGGTTTTCAAGGAATATGGAAGGGGATTCCATGAAACATCAAGGTAGAGGACCTAAGTCATAAGTATGGACTTGGATCCATCTATTTGCTTATAAAATGAAGTGATGATCAAACTTTGACTTTCATGTGAAGCATAAGCTTACATGAGATTTAAAAGATCAAACTCAAGAGATTTCAAGAGAGACATTGAAGATCTCCAAGAATCCCAAATGAAATGTATAAAAAAGAAGAAAACACAAAAATGAAAACATAAGAAAGAAAGAAACACAAGAATGAAAACATAGCTAAAATTTAGAGGATCACCTCCAACTATCCTTAAAGCTTCTCCACTTTGAAGATCTTCCAAGCTCTTCTTCAAGCTCTCCAAAACTTTCTATCTCTCAAATATGTGTGAGTGTAGTGGTAGCTACTTCTTGTGTTTTTTGTTTTGTTATCTCCTCCCAAGGAAGATCCTCATTCTTTTATAGACAAAAATACCAAGTTTTCTTAGTGAATTCGGAGTAAAAGACAGGTGTAAATGTCTTATTTGGTGGTACAATACGTACTTCCTGAAAATAGACAAACTGCTGCAGAAGGCGGCAGTCAAATATCCTTTGCGGCAGTCAGTGGATGCCGCTGCGGCACTGCGTGAAAGCCATGGCGGCATTCCGTGATTGCCGCGCGGCTCTCAGTAAGCGTCGCGCCAAATTATTTATTGCCGCATTTTTGTCAACCTTACTTTATCAGTTTTTTGTTTTTATCCGCATACATATACGTTTGGTACCACAAAATACGGATTGTTAAAGCAACCGGCAGTTAGAAATTGTCGGCGGCACTCAATAAATGCCGGTCCGGCATTCTGTGACTGCCGTTCGGCACTCGCTTAGTGCCGCAAACAACTGTCGTGTGCCGGTTTCTGTTGATCTTCCCCTTTTTAGGTCTTTTCTTTTCTCCTTTTTCTTAAAAAAAACTTATTTTCGAAGATCTTTTCCAAAAGTGATGTTTTATACCTGAATTCTCCTAAACACCTGGTATTTCATTCTGTGAAAATTTTACCGCGTTTGGAGAACTTTCTGAAGAGCTTGGAACACTTCGAATCTTCGGTCCTTGTCATCATCGGATATGGAGGTGACACTCTCCCTAATTTGACGTTTGGTAAAAATTGGGGTGTCTACACCCAGGCCTGAATACAGTAAAGGCGTTACTGAGTCTAAACAACATCACCAAGACTCATAATGATCACATCTGATTCTGAAGGTAGTCTTCGATATGTCGACCAGTCGAACAAGCAGCTGATGGTATCTCGATCGAAGGTCTTTCTTCGAAAAGGTTGTGCCTACCTACAACTGATCAAATAGATCATCTATCCAAGGGAGGGGATACTTATTCTTAATTATAACCTTGTTTAACTCTTGGTAGTCAATACAAAGTCAGAGCGATCCGTCCTATTTCTTTACAAACAACACTAGCGCTCCCTAAGGGAATGTGCTCAGTAGAATAAATCCCGAATCTTCCAACTCTTAAACTGAATTGTTCAACTCTTGCATGTCTATCGGGGCCATCTGATATAGGGCCTTAGAGATTGGCAACGTCCCTGGTACCAACTCTATATAAGTCAACCTCCCTCTTAGGTGGTAATCCAGCGATATCTTAAAACATCTCGAGGAAATCTCACACCACGGGTATCTAGGTCATGGAACTATTGATGCTAGAGCTTTCCATAATAGCTAAATGACTAGTTAGAAATGCTTCGCTCGAGGGGTTACACTAAAAATGAAAAGGTGAGCTTCTTGGTACGTAGAACAAAATTGACTTACTAGTACAGTCTAACTTATCATGGTGCTTCATAAGCCAGTCGATTCCCAGAATCACATCAAACTCCTTCATCGATAACACAATCAAATTTGCCAGAAGGATTTAACCTTCTAAGGTTGAAGTGCAACCCTTGCACACCTTACTCAACTTAACCGTCACTCCTAAGGGAGAAACTGCGTTAAGGGCAGCCTCAATCACAAGGGGTTCTAATCCACATCTAAACAAGTGTAATAATGATAAACAAAATCGAATCTCTAGTATCAAACAATACTTTAATCCGATTATCGAGCAACAAAAGTGTACCTTCCATATTCTGTTGAGCTACCTCTTCATAGCCGACTTCCTCCGGAATAATAGCATTGAGCCTGGCTTGTCTGAGCTTAGCTTAAGTAGTTACTCCATAGTATCCTCCTGGAGGTGATTGATAGTCTCTGGTCACGTGCCTTATCTTGCCACAATTGTAGCCGACTACATTGGTACGGCTATCCTTCCTTGGACGCCATGAATCCTTAGCAAGATGCCCTGGTATTCCATAGTTAAAGCACGCCCCTGTGTCTCCTCTAATAGTAGCAAGTTTTCCTTGTTGTACTCTTGACTGATTACGAGGTATGGTTAGTTGAGGCTTCCTTAATCCCTTCCAAGTTCACTTTATGCCTTGAACACGGGTTGGGGGTCGAGGCACGAACTTTACTTTTGTCAGAGGTCACCCTACCAGCTACTTCAGTGCTTATTTTCCAGTCCAGATGTCTGTCTCACCAATGTTTCAAACGTCGTGTTCAATTGGGCCAAAGTCATGTGGCGCAGATGCGGATTCAGTCCTTGGTGATACCTCTTAATCTTCTTCTAGGGCATGTCTATCTGATGCTGGACGAATCGAGATAGCCTCCCGAGCTGTGTGGTGTATTCACGCACCATCATGTTGCCTTGGACTAAATCCAAGAAGTCCTTTTCCGTTTGGTCTCTCTCATCCTGAGGGAAATACTTCTCCAGAAACCTCTCCCGAAAGGCCACCCACGATATTCTCTCTGATGCGTCCGTTCCCATTATGGCTTTCTCAACCTCCCACCAATCATCAGCAGCATCGGTGAGCTAGATGTTGCTAGATGGCGCTTCTCTTATTTATTGCATCTCATCCTCTCAAAGATATGGTCCATGTTCCTCACCCACTTCTCGGCTTTTCATGCCTCACCGCTTCCATCAAACATATCTGGGTGAAGAGCTCGGAATTGCTGTAGCATCTTCTCACCCATGAACTGCTACGGCAGTGGTGCTACAGCTTGATGGTTGTTTACTGCGGTTATTGTTATTGTAGTTGTTGTAGTTTTTTCAATGATCGTCGTTGATAAATTTTAAGTGTTGCAAAAAAGCTTCGAAAGCTCTGGTAGGATCCATGTGTTCGGGAATAGGGGCCCTTCCCCATCGGTACCTTTTGTTTCTCATCCTGTCATCCATGAATACCCACACAACTGTCTCATTGTTACTTACTAACCCTCGAGGCAAGATACAATGCTCAAAATACAAGTGGATTAGAATCTAAAATGATAAACGTAAGCAATGAGTAGAAATTGGTACTCATCGATTGAATCACAATGGCAATACTCTCCGAATACGAAGAAGATCAAAAGCCCACAAAACCATTCAACTCAGTTCGATCCTTCAAACCCACTAGGGTTTCTCGAGAAGGTCTTTGATTTCGTGTCTCGTAAATCCAATTTCTTCAAGGGCGAGTCTGTGGTTAGGGATGTCAATGCTTTGGTTCGTGCGATGAAAGAGAAGGCAGAGGTCGAGGATCGGAATAGGAAGGAGAAAGCAGAAGCGGCAGCGGTGGAGAAGCGCTTCAAGGAGGAGGCGAGTGGCAAAGGCGGAGACCTCGGTGTCAGCTTCGATGCCTGCAGTAGCCGTGAAGGATGAGAAGATCACGGAAGCCAAAACTGACGAGAAAACTGGCCCCCTAGGTTTGCTTTTTGAATCTTAAACTTTCCCAATTCAATATGTATATTGTGTTAGTGAAGTTGCCCAAGATTTATGCTTCTTGAATTGATTTTAGTTTTGTAGAGTTTTTGGTTTTTTTTATATGATATGTGAGAGGAGAGATGGAAGATAATTTCAGAGCTTTGACTGTTTACTTCTTTAGAAAAAGGGGTAGAAAAGAGGGGATATCAAAATGTGCATTAGTTTTTCTTGAATAGCTTACTGCATCCAATAAAGATTGAATTTTATTTATTTTGTCCATAGTTTGTTAAGAAGTGCCAGAAAACTGGATAAGCAATAACATTGACAAATATGGTTTGAGGCTATTGATTAATGCTTTATTTACAATGTAGTATTTTGGAGGAGCGTAAACTTAGATTTGTGCTTTTGTTTATTGTCATTCTGCCTTGTGTTTGAGTTGGGTTTCAGCTTTCAAGGCTATCTTGATTTGGATTTTCTCCCTTCTTGTATAAAGAACAAGTGGTATTAAATTTTTGTTTGTGCACCTGTATGAGAGAATAATTTGCCCTCACCCTAGTGATCCTGTGAGGTGACCTCTAATGTTTTTTAACTTCATCTATTTTGTTAATTGGAGACTGATTGATCACAATATTGCTTTCCCACCTCTCCCCTTCTAAAAAACTTTTAGTTGCCAAGAAAAGAGTTTTAAAACGCACGCGCGCGCACACATATATCCAAGACGAGGTGTTAGACACCGTTTTGAATCTACAATGAGAGAATATTCAACCTTACCCGATTTCCAACATCACATGATCATTGTAGATCGTTCTTTCTTTCTTTCTTTTTTTCTCTCAATTTTTTTAAAGCTTCGGAAGCACCCTCAATCTCTTGAAGAGAAGTTAATTGTCAACAATTTTTACAAAATCAAATTTAACAGACTATGTTCTAACACCATTTTGTCCTAATCATAAGAAAAGGTCACTAGCCTTACTTAGCCACACTGGTGCGAGCCGCTAAGTTGGGGTCAACAATATATTTGTCTTTTTTTTTTGGCAAGTTCTTTGCATGTAATATCTCATCATATACATTTTTTTTTGTTAAATATATAAATCTCTAAAGAGTAATGCTTGGGACACATTAAACATCCAGATAAAGTTGCTCACAAAAACTTAATGCGACTATCTCTACCCTGGTGGGGTCCACTAACACTGTGAGGTGGGTCCGCTGAGGAGAGAGATAGACATAATCAGTTTTTGTGAGCAACTTTATGTGGATGTTTTATGTGTCCCAATCATTCCTCATCTCTACATCTATACATTGAAGCCTTGGTTATACCTTTTATGGATTACCTTCTTTGGTTTTCTTGCCTATACAGATTGTTTACAAAAAAAACAATAGACGGTTAGATTGTTTAATAATCACTATGTTAATACTACGCGTTTAGATGTAGTTATGGCTAAATTGACTAAATGTTGCTAGTGAAGGAAATCATTAACTAATTGAACTTCTAAACTATCCAAACAAATGAACTGTTGATGCAGCAATAAAATCATGTAAAAACCATTAGTATTTATAAGGGAAGAATCCTAGAAGTGGCGACCATGAATGTGAGTTTGGTATGGGTTTGTATATATGAGTATTTGTGTTTATATTATTAGGTTTTACTTGTATGTAGTCATGAAACAAAAGTTGTATTACTGAGAACAATATAGTTTTATCTTGTTGCCAAGATATGTATAAATAAACATTTTCAGGATATATGTTCATGGTAGGGAAGATTTTGACACACATGTTCATGTTCCAACAGATTCTAAGTTTTCAATTAGTGTAGTTTACAATGAAAACTGCAAATAAGTTGGGTGAATAATTTCTAGCTACAAGGGAATTAAACTACTCAAAAAAAAAATTAAATAAAATCCCAAAAATTAACTACATTAAAGCTACTTACAAATAAATATATGCATTGAAAGTTGTAGTGTTTTTGTTTCTCCTCTTGTTTACTATACCTTGCTTTAATAGAACCCCAATTCTCATCTTGTTACATGCATGTCTTTTTAGGGTTGTAGATTCAAATTGTGGAGTTCAAAATACCTTTCTCGGTTCGCATACGCTTTATTTCAATAAAGTTGAATTCGAAAGTTAAAAATTTGTAACTCGCTTCCATTCAAAATGATTTTTTCACCCTCAATTTTATTTACTCATGTTGGATAACAGTGAACATAACAGTAAGAAAAAATCCTTCACCATTAATTTCTCTCTTTTTGTTGAAACATTTTGTTGACAAAGAAGGATCACAGCTGGCACATATTTGTTTCTCATCATGGTAGTAAATTAGATTCATCTCTACATTTGAATTGGCATTACATTCCTGTCTAACAATCTCAATATATTTACAATATATAGGCATATGTCACTTTCTACAAAAGGTTCAAGCTCTTTACAAATTAGGCCTCAAATTCCAGAGGCATCAAATCTCAAGAATTGTAGATTTCTTTATGTTTCAATGGTTTATCTTCTGCGCAATTACTACAAGTCATTTCTCTATTTTTTTATTTCTCACAATGGTCATTGTCACATTCTACATACTCAACTACCATGTTTTATACTATGACAAATCACTGGAGCAAAGTAGAGTTCTGATCTTTGATATATATATACATATACTCTATATTTCTTTGATAGGAAACCGCTAAAAGAATTCACTCCTCGATCAACACTCATGCTGAAGGTGAAATCATTGTGCAAGACAAAGCCCGGCAATCAAATTTCCAAGGAAAAACTTTAAGAGTAATTAGCTTTCCTTTATAGACAGCCCCCACACACTTAATTGGGTATTTTCATACAATAAGTAATTTTCTTGTTCACAACAAGAGTTTTACATTTCCACACCATTTACAAATATAGTTGTCCCTGGAATTGGATATTTAAAATGGCCACTAATCTATATTTGTTTCCCCTGTTTTATCCTTCATATAGATGATAGAACATAGTCTAGCATACACGTATATCCATACCCTCAATAGATTCACCTACACATTAAACGGTGGTATTCATGGTAGACATTAGTCCCATTATTCACTGTTGCAAGTTTTCCATGATGTTGCACATAGAATACCTACATAAAAATTAAACACACTCTTTCCGATAGGACGGGCACGTACAACGGACGTGGTACCCTCCTAGTATATGTATATATTTGGTTTGATGACATTCTCTGTTTATGGTTTGATGATATCTTCGAGATTTATGTTATATAATATATATAATTATATTAACATAGTTTACCACATTTGAGACATATACCATTGATTTTGTAGTATCAATGGTATTCCTACCATACATTTCACCAATGGGGCCTTGTGTATCTACAAGTGTTATACCATCCATGGTGTAGCAAAATTTAGGATTAATTTAAGTTATGTTGTAATAGTAGTTTTGGAGTCCGCAATGTTGTAGCTAATCAAAACAACACTCACTCGCTTAGTTGTTTGGGTAATTAGCCTTAGTCGTTTGGTGGCCGGGTCGGGTTGTATATGGTTTGATGGTGTTTTTAGTGACCGGGTGGGGTTGTATATGGTTGGTGTTTTTAGAGCACTCTTCTTCTTCTTCTTCTTCTTCTTCGTCTTCTTCTTCCTTTTTTTTTCCTTCATTTTTTGGCCCAATTTCATTGTCGTTTTGGAAAAGAAAGAAAGAAATGAAAATGAGAGAATTTAGATGTTGAATATGTTACAAAATTGTTAAATGAATAAACAAATATAGAAATTTGATGTCAAATAGCTTTATTCTTAATCCTTTTGACTCCATTGAAGATGATCAACTACTAGAGTGAAAGAATGCATAGAACTTTGGACCCTAGATTACCCACAAACGGTTGCCTTTAGCAATAAAAATAGTAGAAATAGAAATTTAAAAAAGAATGCTTTTGTGTTAACAGCTGTAATTTAAGTATTGTGTTTTGTGTGTGTGTGTGCGCGCGCGCTCACGCGTGTCTAACCTAATGTGTATGTGTTTATTATGTGTGCTCATATAATGAACTGCATGAACTGATTTGCTGCTCTGAAACCCTGACCCTTTCGTTTGTCTTCGAATGAATTGATAATAGAAATTGTGACTCCACCATGCACCACTATGCCCCTGCTGAAAATTATGTTATATGTATGCGACATTCCTATCTAAATTAACAACAATAGTTGACCTAAGGACCATCTTCTTTTTAACTTCAGTTTTAGAATGTTATATGTATGCGACATTCCTATCTAAATTAACAACAATAGTTGACCTAAGGACCATCTTCTTTTTAACTTCAGTTTTAGAAGGGTGATAAAAAGCATTTATTTGTCGTCTTGTGCACATTCTAATTACTCTCTCCTTAGTCCTACCTTTACTTTTTCTGTTTTCCTTCGACCAATTTTTCTTTTTGGCTTTTACCTCTATTTTTTTCATATGAATCATCAGGTCTTCTATATGAATATATACAGTTTGTATCTATTTATAATTGCCGATCGTAATTGATTGGGACACAAATGACTTGATTTGGTTTTGTTTAATTTTGTATCTATTTATAAATCATAGTGTTATGTCAGTTATTTGTTGAGCTACATTGACTTACATATGAATACAGGATCAAATACATTTTGGTACCCTCTATTTTTCTCAAATCATATTTAGGCTGTCTATTACAAATTGCATCACTTAAGGCCCTTGAATTTTAAATTGGATTCGAATGAGGACTATTGATGACCATCCGTTGCAATTGAGGACAACTATTTATGTCCTTTTCCATCGACATATTTTTTAATGATTGTATTCAACTGAAATTACTTTCAAATCAAGGGCCTTAAGTGATGCAATTAGTAATAGAGGGTCCAAAATATAAAGTTAGAAAAAATAGAGGGTAATAAAGTTTATTTGGGCCTATCAAGAAACTACTGTTTCTGCATGTTCTCCAGTGGTAGTGGAATATGATTACAAAACACCTAATATTACATGCATGCAAGGAATGTTTTTGTTGAATAAGCTTGGAAGTTTTGTATTAATAGAGGAAGCACAATTACAGGGATCATCACATTCTGGTCCAATGCTCACTCCCGCGGAAGTGTTGATTGCTATACATGGCATTGATCCTGGCAGAGACAGAATTCCTTTGAAGAAGGCACATGATCTCTCTCTATATATATACATATATATCTATCTCTTCCATTTCCCCCTCTTTTGCACTCTGCACGACCTGGCGTGATTAATTTTTCTAATCTTTGAGCAGGTCACAGATGCATGAATTGCTTGTTTTGAGCAATAACAAATATTCACCCAGCAAGTTCTTGCATAGGTCCTGAATCAATTGGTATGTGCGACTGGAAACTTGTAACCTTCTTTCAGTTAGACTCCGTCACTTTAACCACTACTAAGATTATCTATTAATGTAGGTTGAGCAGATTCCGCTTCCCTTATTGTTCATGCGCTCAATATTACAGGCTATAGGTGCTTATTCATCCTGGTAAGATACAATATTTCTGATGTGGTTCAAACAAGGGCGAGCTGAATTTTAGTATGGGGCATTGTTGTTTAATTATATTTCCTTTTCCAAGGAAACAAACAAATTGTTTGCAATTTGCAATGATTATGTAGAGAAAGCAATATCTTAAAGATGAACTTGCAAGGTGCACTTGACGAGGCGGCGATCCAAAAATCTAGCCAGAAGGTCATGTATGGGCTCCTTGGTCTACGTAAGTACAATGCTCGTGCAATATCACTTGGATAATTTGCAAAGTGCAGCATGGTGCACAAATACACTTGGATAATTTGTGAAGGGTGGAATAGAACAAATAGTTAATACTTGTCCCTTCCTTGAGGGGTTACATGGCATGATGGGTAGATCCTACCATGAACGTTATGATTTGGTGAAGATTCCATATCCCGTAACGATGGTGAATAAGGGGGTGCCACCTGGCATGGTAGACTACTACCTAAAACTGGCAACTTGTTTCATTTGAAACATTTTGAATGGTACTCTTTGTGGTTGAACTCTAAGGTTCAAAATTAAACTAGTCCATAGCTTGGAACAACATACTATATAGAATCATAAGCCCAAATTTATGTCTTAGCCCATTTAGAATCTGTTTGGTTCATGGATTTAGTAAGGGAAAGGAATAGAAAATAGAGTTTTGTTATAAACTTTGAGCAAACTGTACCTATTATTGATGCAGATAACAGATGCTATTGTTGCAGCTCGTATATTAAGTGCCACCCTTGTCGTTCCAAAGATGGACCAAAAATCTTTTTGGAAGGACACCAGGTTATTCTTTTTGCAGTTCATTTACTGATCTATTATCTAATTTCTATATTTCATTCATACAAATGATTGGTCACTTGGCATTTATACCTAGAATAATATTTTTTGCAGCAAGTTTTTTTAAGTCTTTGACGTGGAAGATTGGTTGAAAGGGTGAGGATGAAAAGCAAGAATTTTATTACTCTGCACTTGAGGTAAAGTACAATTATCCTCAACCTTGTTGGTAACATTACTAAACTTGTTTGTTTGCTTGTTGTTCTTAACCCTTTTTGACTGAATTAAGTCCATTTATTTTCATATTTGAGGTCAGACAAATTTGAAAGAACAAGATACATAAAAATATATACATGCATGCTTGTACCTGTGTGTTGAAAGAACTAAGTGCAATACGAAAGAGATGGAAAACTTTACATGATGTAAGGCTTCTTGTATATTATAACATCATTGTTGTGTTTGGAACAACATTCTTTAAGGTATAATTTCCAAAAATAAAAAATAAAAAACAAAAAACACTCTTTAACATATCTTTACCAATTTTAATGAATTATATTGTGCTTGGAATGACATTTTTTGTGGATTTGTGTTACTTTGTGGCCCATTGAGTAGATTCAATTCTTTGCTACTTAGGCTTGAAAAAATCTAGTTTTGGGGGTTTTGAGGTTTTAAACGGTAAGCGTGTATCCGAACGCCACGAAACCTTACTCACACCTCAAAAATGCCTAAAGAAACTTATGGGAACTAACGGAATGCATAACAGAATCACGGTTCACAAAAAATATAAAAAAAATTGACTATTTCATCACTTAGGCTTTGAAAAAACGTAGTTTTAGGATTTTGAGGGTTGAAACTGTAAACCACTAAACCAAACATCACGAAACCTTACTCGCACCTCAAACATGCCAAAATAAACTTCGAGGAACTAACGAAATGCATAACGGAATCACGGTTCAAAAATAATGCGAAAAAATAACTTTTTCATCACTTAGGCTTGAAAAAACTTAGTTTTGGGGGTTTTGAGTAGTAAAATTGTAAAGGGTATATCCGAACGCCACGAAACCTTACTCACACCTCAAACATGCCTAAAGAAACTTGTGGGAACTAACCGAATGCATAACGGAATCACGGTTCACATATAATGCGAAAAAAATGACTTTCATCACTTAGGCTTGCAAAACTTAGTTTTGGGGGTTTTGAGGGTTGAAATTGTAAACAGCTAAACCAAACGTCACGAAACCTTACTAATACCTCAAACATGCCTAAAGAAACTTGTGGGAACAAACGAAATGTATAACAGAATCATGGTTAACAAATAATGCGAAAAAATGACACTTTCATCATTCCGAGTCCCCGAACACATGCATTTTGGTCTCTCAAAACCCCCAAACATAGTTTTACTCTTTTGTTATTTTATATATACAACTAATTAATGAAAATTTTTTCTTTTTTGCAGGTACAAAGTTTCACACTTTGATAGAAAGTTCTAACAAGTGAACCACTTTTTTTGTTTGGCTAATTTTTATTTCGTTGCTTTCATACTTTTCTTAGTACTTTTTGATGAATATGTAATATGTATATATTATTAGTTTAGCACATGACTAGGATCGATTGTATATTTTTTTTGTTCATTCCAATTAACTGGTTGATATTGAGATGAGTAGATGAAATTTAGTAGTAGAAGTAGATCATTGAGTTGGATTTAATTTCGTACAGGGTGGTATTGTATATATGTACAGGGTGGTATATATTGTTTTCATAGGGTGGTATTGAATCAGTATTATGTAAAATATTTATGTCGTTTTTAAAAAAAAGTGACATAACTAATTACACATTTATGTCACTTTTATCAAGTATTTATGTCACTTTTATAATGTACTTATGTCACTTTTGAAGTGTTTATGTCACTTTTACAGTATTTATGTCATTTTTAAGACTTTTAACCTAAAGTAACATAAAAGTATAAAAGTGACATAAATACCAAACAATTATGTCACTTTTATTAACATATGTGTTGGTATTATGAAACATTTATGTCACTTTTCTACTTTTATGTCACTCTAGGTTAAAAGTGACATAAATAAAATAGTATTTATGTCACTTTTAAGTATTTATGTCACTTTTTATTAACATATGTGTTGGTATTATGAAACATTTATGTCACTTTTATAAAACATTTATGTCACTTTTAAAACATTTATGTCGCCTCCATTTATGTCACTTTTTACTGGAAAAAAAGTTATATAAATACCTATTTATGTCACTTTTTAAGTGACATAAAAAGCCTTTTTCCTTGTAGTGATGTGACCTTCAGTACAATTCCCCTCCATGTATGATAAATTGGGCTAATAACTTCCTTATTGCTCTCTTATCTTTTTTTGTGGCTCCCTCAGGGTATCCTTGCTCACTTATGAACTTCCAAATGTCACTATACCAAGTTAATTAACTCCTCTTCATCCTCTAGGTTAGTAACACAACAATAGGATGGGTTCTCTCTTCTTTCTATGATCAAGGGTCTCATGGTTATTCCAACAGGTATTTCTATCATCGAGGCTAGAGTGGCTAATGCATCCACAAATTGGTTCTCGTCCTGAGGTAGGTAAAGAATGTGATCTCCTCCAATCTTGCCTGTAGACTCTCCAAGTACTCATGATAGGGTTTCAACTTCTCCTCTTTCACTTTCTAGTCTTCTATAGCTTGTGAAATTATCAAATTAGAATCCCCAAACACTTCAACCCTCTTGCCCCTAATCTTAGGGACATCTCTAGTCCAATTGTACAAACCTCATATTCACTGATGTTGTTAGTTGCGGCAAAGTTTAGCTTGACAGCGAATGGCGCATGAGCACCATCCGGAGATACTAGCATTATCCTAACTCCATATCCCTTCTGGTTAGCAGCTCCGTCGAAGTACACTTTCCACATCTCTTGACTAATAACCATGAGATCCTCATCAGGGAATGGGAATTCTTTAACGTCATCCGCATCTATTGCTAGGTCAACTAAGAATTCTGCTATCGCTCTCCCTTTGACGGATTTCTTCATGACATACTTCAAATCAAATTCTGCAAGCATCAGAGCCCAATGGGCCATCCTTTCTATCAGTGTAGGTTTTTCAATAAGGTACTTCAGTGGGTCCATCTGGGCTATGAGCAATACAGAGAAAGATAACATGTAGTGCCTAAGTCGACGGGAAGCCTAAACAAAGGCCCAACAGGTTTTCTCTAATTGTGTGTACTTGATATCTGATCATTGTCTTACTTAGGTAGTATATGGCTTTCTCCACATGGCCCTCATCGTCCTCTTGAGCTAGCATACATCCCATGGCATCCTCAGTTACTAACAGATATAGAAGCAAGGGTTTGCCTTCGAGAGGCGATGACAAGATGGGCGGGCTTGTAGGTATGTTTAGATCATCTTAAAGGCTTTCTGATAGGGCTCACTCTACTCAAATTTCTCCTCCTTTAATAGTGTGAACAACGACTCACAAGTGGTTGTCAACTTTGAAATGAAACAGCTTATGAATTAGCTTTTTCTTAGAAAACTCCTTACCTCCTTCTCTGACCTAGGTGGTTTCATCTCCAGAATTGCCTTGATCTTAACAAAGTCTACTTATATGCCACTCCTAGTGATTAAGAATCCTAACAGTTTCCATGAGGTCACCCCAAACACACACTTCTTTGGATTCAACCTCATCCTAAACTCCCTCAACCTTTCAAAGAATTCCTCAGGGCTCATAAGTGATCTTTTCTCTCCTTCACTTTTACTATTATATCATCTACATACACTTCTACTTCCTTGCGAATCATATCATGCAGCAGTGTAGTAGCACCCCTTTGGTACATGGCCCTAGCATTCTTTAACCCAAACGACATTACTCTATAGTAGAATGTACCCCAGTGTATGACAAAGTTGGTCTTTTCTCTATCATCCGGTGCCATGAGTATTTGATTGTATCCCGAAAACCCATCAATGAATGACAATAGTGCATGCTCGGCAGTGTCATCAACTAGGATATCTATATGTGGGAGTGGGAAGTCATCTTTAGGGCTAGCATTTTTTAGATCTCAAAAGTTTACGCACACATGCATTCTACCATCTTTCTTTAGTACATGTACGATATTAGCCACCCACTTCAGATACTTAGTTACGATTAGGAAAGCAGTTTGCAACTATTTCTCAACTTCTTTAATTTTGAGCACCAGCTCGGGTCTCATTCGCCTCAGTTTTTGTTTTACAAGTTTGGATTCAAGGAAAAAGTGGAATTTCGTGCTGAACAATTTCAAGGTCGACTCCAAGCATGTCCTCATAGGGCCAAGCAAAAACGTCTTTAATTTCTTTAAGTAAAGTAGTCAATTCTTGGCGTTCACATTGACTAAGTGTTGAACTGATTTGGACCTCTCGGGGGTCCTCCTCAGTTCCTAAGTTTATTGACAATGTATCTTCCACTACTTTTTGAGCTGATTCATTTTCATCTTTTCCGATCAACCATTTTTTAAATCAATGGTAATTTCATCATTCTCATTAGGATCTATACATTCCGAATTAGACACATCAAAGTAAGTGGAATTAGAGTTCATTTTATTAATAGCTTGGAAGTTCTTGACAGACTCGATAGTAGACTTGACATCAGACTCATCAGACTCTACTAACAGACTCAAAGATATGATGAAAAACAATTTCTGGTCCACTAACAGGTGTGAATCAGGTTACAGACTCGAAAACTTTAGAAAAGTCCCCTTTCCGGGGCAGTGCTTCCTCATACTTCCAATTCTTAAGCTCTCCCTCGACTTTCATGATGAATTTGGAGATGTCCGTCTTCTCCCCTTGGAGTGCCATCACCTCTTGCTGCAAAGTCTTCCTCATCCCTAGGTTCATCCCCCAATAATTGCTTCATAGATCCTAGGTCAATGTTCTCAATCCAATCTACTTGAATGGTCTCTTTAGCTTATCCCTCTTCTACAACCTTGTACCACTGCTCCTCTCCCAATTGCTCGCAGCCAAAGAAGACCTCGAAACCAGGAATCCTCTTCTTTGTATCATAGTCACACCAAGGCTCCGGGAAGCCACAGTAGTAGAAGTCCTCCCCTTCCTTAACGAAAGAGCCATTGAGAGTCTTCTTAAGAGGTCTGGTGCCCTTGGACTTGCTAGCTTTCCCCTCTTTTGGTGTATACCCTAGACCATTTATGCTCTTCTGCCCTGCGAAATTTGAAAAAATTTCTATACCTTGCTGCCCATGCCCTGGAAGAACTTCATCTTATTCATAATAGGGGCTATCATGGGATTTGCATAATCATCAAGGTACGGTGTAATCTTTCTTAATGGCTCTTTCATTTCCAAAGCATTAATTTTATCAAGCTTGAACCCACCAAGAGTAGGATCTACCTCAAGCAATTGTATGTTCAATGCGACTCCATCTTAAGTAGTACGAGTCCCAAAATCCCTAAATAGAACTACTATCTGATTCTCCACTAACATCCTGATCTTTTGGTGAAGGGTCGAGGGTACATCCCACATATAATGTAACCACGGTCTTCCTAATAGCAGGCTGAAGGAGGCCCCTATGTCAATCACTTGGAACTCTACATTCCCGCTCACGGACCCAATAATAACTTACAGATTCAATACCCCAACAACTTTCCTCTGAGGATTAGCATAAGCGCGGAAGGACTGGTCTAAGACTCGTAGCTTGTTTCTTAGAACACCCAGGGCCTGTAGGGTTTGCAACGGGTAGATATTGAGTGCAGAACCATTATAAACAAAAATAACCAGAGCCCTCATTCCCATAGTTTAAATAGTAATATGGAGTGGCCTTTTATGACAAGGACCCTGGGCAGGAAGGTCTTCATCAGTGAAAGATATGACTGGGGTCTCCACCATGGCCTTAATCAAGGCTATAAACTACTCGGGTGTAGTACTGATAGGCACATCACTACGATTCAAAGCTTCAAGATTGCCTACCTATGGTATATGGAAGCTATAAGTAAGCTCCAAATGGATATGTTGGCTTGTATCTTCTTGAGTTGCTCAACTACTTCATCCTCTTCTTGCAGTACACTGATTGCATTTTCCTTTCCGTTATCTACTTCTATCCCCGAAAGATCTCCCTCTAGCTGTGGTGGCTTGAGGTGCCTACCTGCCATAGCCAAGTGTTGGACATCTTCTTCTCCCTATATACACTCTTCTCCCATAGTCAAGGTTGTCATGTAAGACAGTGACATTAGGTATCGTATGGTTGTTTGAGTAGTTTCTCCGGTGTCTCTCGTTCTCAAATTATTCTCTTCTTTCTCAATCTTTCCATCTATTAAGGCATCCTCTATCATAGCCCCCACATCAAATAGTTGCTCAAAGGTAGTGATGGGCATGAAACATATGCGTTAATTGTAATTGGGTTGCAGGTTCTTTATGATCATGTGGACTTGCTCTTTTTCGATCGGTCTATTTGCCATTTCGGTAGCCTTCTTCCTCCAACGGGTCATAATTGCTGTAAAAGACTCCCGGTTATCTTGCCTAGTGGTTTCAAGGTCTCGAATGGTGACATCAAGCTCAGTATTATAGGCATACTGCTTCACAAACTCATTCACAATATCCTCATATACATGGGTCTTTGATGACTCAAGGGCTTGGAACCATTATAGGGCCTCTTCAGACAGATAACGGGAAAATAACTAGGCTAAGTGTTCATTCCCCAACCCCATCGGTCTCAAGGCGGTGACTGTGGATATCGCAATTTTTCTTTCACCCACAGCTTTTCTTTCAAAATCTTTTTCAAATTTCAAAACATAAAACAATGAGACGCCACTTAATTTTTAAAAGGAAAATAAAGAAACCATTCTAAAGCAAATTGACCTTTTAAGAAACTAGATGTTTTCTAGGTTTGGGGATTATGGAATGAGAGGGGAATGAGCCCGTCGGACTAAAACACCCCCTCTCATCCTATCTTGCGATAGGCCTCTACTTAACATCCTTTTAATGAAATTAATAACCTAAGCATGTCCTCAACTAATACATATGTATAAATATATATACATTACAAAAGCATGTCTAAATAGTGTAAGATTGCAAGTGATAAAATATCATTGAAAAACCACATAATTCAAGTAGCAAGCGATATGATATGCAAATAGGGAACTATGGAACTTACCCAGGAACCATGTCGCGAATATTAAACGTGCAATGCATACGAATAGAAAGTAAAACCTAAGAAAAGGTCTCTAATCACATGTATTCACATAAGGCAAGATCCTAATTCTAATGTGTCGTGCATGAGGTCATAAAATCAATAAAAAAATCAAGGAATTAAATAAACTAGAGAAAGGGTTGAGAAGTTGCACCTCAAGTGTGTTGCAAAACAAGGGTTAGTCCACATACTTTAGGAAGAATGTATAATATTGGATGATTACTCCTAAATGTCTAGCTTAATTCTATCAAGTAGAGGAAATGACATAATTTTGAATTCTAATACCGATCTATATGGATGGATGTGCATGATTACATGAACAAGAATAAACTATTGTATGATTCCTTGGTTTGGATCATTTAGCCTCTATACTTAAGCTTAACTAATTATTATTAACACATGGTTTAAGTCCTAGGTCATAGAGGGATCATTTAGACTATTGTTTGCAAGATATATATCAAAGTTGTGACAGAATTCTAAAAATTGCTGAGAGCAGATCAGAATTTCAAAGAAATAAAAAACATACTTCCCGTGGTTTGATCTTGATGATATTTGGACACAAGATGCCTCTGTGTGTCTAGTTTCTAACCCAAAAAGAAAATCATTGTTTCAATGATTAGATCTCTGGGAATTAGACAAACACTAGACATCACTCAAGGACGTACAACTCTACGTCCAGAGTTTTTTTATGATTTTCTAAAAATAGTAAAAAAATCAAAAATGCTTTGGTCTTTTTAGGGTAGCTTCCTAACACATTTAAATACTTAGAAAATGTAATTTTATGATTAAAGTTCTGATTTGCTTATTTCGAAAGAGTGTTATCATTCTGAAACTCTGAACAGATCATAGTTGTTCCACAAAACCCTTGACCAAAGCAATCCAAACAAGAAACTACCTTAAAACAAAAATTGCAGTGGTAGAACTTTGAGTTATAAACACTTTCCCGTTGGTTTCATTCAGTTCCAATGGTTCGATGTTCAACTAAAAATCTATGATCAAAACAGATTGTGAACTCACTGCATCATTTATTCAAATACAACTTTGTTAAATAATTTGAGCCATGGAAGTTGGCTTGAACCACACCAACTCTCCTACCATGTGATGGTCATGGGAGACTAACTACATTCATATCTTCAAGGTCTCAAACAAATATGGAGAAATTTCATGAGACCTAAACATAACAAACCTAAACCATGGAGATAGGTTTAGATTTATTAATCAAGTGCACTAATATCAACTTCAACTTCCTTGTAAACCATGAGCTTACAAGTGAACTAAAGGATTTTAAGTCTAAGGATTCAAGTAAGACATTGAAGGTCTTATGAATCCCAAAGATTAAAAGGGAAAAAAAAGGGAAATTCAAAGACTCTAAGTATATTTGTAGTTAGAAAAGAACTTATTAATTCAAGGTTTTACCTCCAAAATATCCTCAACTTTGTGATTTTGAAGAACTTCCAAAGACTAATCAAGCTTTCCACTCTCTTTAACTCTTCTAAAACTAACTTCAAATTGTGTTTAGAGAAGGAATTTTGAAAGTTTTAGGATTTGGAGAACTAATGCAATTTCCAGACTCAAAGAAAATTCCAACCCCATGCAAGAGGATATTCATCCTCTATTTATAGACAAATTTGAAGGGGTATTTCAGTCATTTCAGAGTAGAAAACCCCAATTCAGACTGTCCTTTGGTAGTACAAAATGTGTTGTATTACAACTGGCTGTTACAAAAATGCAGCACTCAATGGAGATGGAAGCGGCACTCGCTGAATGCCGGAACGGCACTCAGCTAATGCCGGCATGGCATTCTCTGAATGCCGCAATGGCACTCATAGAATGTCACGGACAGCTCCATGGACTGTCGTCTTTTCAGGATTTTGAAATTTAGCGGCACTTGAAGCATTTTAGCGGCAGTTAGTGGATACCGTTACGGCTCTCCCTGAATGTCGGTCTGGCAGTTAGGGAATGCCGTAGCGGCAACCCGTGACTGCCGCATATTTGCCCAAGTGCCGTTTTGCCTCTATTTTCCTCTTTCTTTCTCTTTGCATTTTGTTTAGGTTAGAGAGTCTTTTGAAGAGTTTGAATCATCTTTGGAAGTCCTAGATTGGCCGAACATTGTCATCATCGGGTCTTGGAGGTACCACTCCCCTTAACTCCACGTTTGGTCAAAATTGGGGTGTCTACAGTTTGCCCCTATTCGATGGAGCTTGTGGAGCAACGCAAACCATAAGTGAACGTCGGAGCCTGTGTGAAGACAAGCCTTTGACCAAATAGTCGGGTTCAAGTAAAAACAAAATGCGTTGCAAAAAGAAAGCCATCGAGCAACAAAATTCCAATTGGTCGTGCTCCATGATGAGCTGCCTACGTATCCCCTCGGGAATCAGACCAAGACGTAGTTCGGGCAGGAGTCAAGGATACACAAGCACAAGTAATCACACGGATGAATGCTCCTATCCTATCGTGATGCACATGCTCATGCAATGGTATTTTTCAAATAAACTCGACCGAGCAAGTGCCATGCTTATTCTATGTCATGTCTTCTCTATATGTGACGCATATTTCATGATGCGCTTAGCCAGAGAAGATTTACCAAATGTTGACCGATGCAAAGATTCGTTTGCAAGGGTCGAGAAAATGCATTTCTAAATTCCCAAGACGAGGGTTAACGCAAATCTATTGCGAGAATCAAGAATGCAAATCTGTTAAACTCTGAAGGATCAATGTAAATCTGTTACGAGGATTGAGAATATAAATCTGTCATATTCCCAAGACAAGGGTTAACGCAAATATGTTGCAAGAACCGAGAATGCAAATTTGTTACACTCTGAAGGATCAGCATAAATCTGTTACGAGGACCGAGAATATAAATCCGTTATATTCCCAAAAGCGGGGTCAACGCTAATCTGTTACGAGAACCGAGAATGCAAATCTGTTACACTCTGAAGGGTCAACGTAAATCTATTACAAGGATCGAGAATATAAATCCATTATATTCCCAAAAACGGGGTCAATGCAAATTTGTTGCGAGGATCGAGAATGCAAATCTGTTACATTCTCAAAATTTTGATTATCGTAAATACGTTACGAGGATCGAGAATATAAATCCGTTATATTCCCAAAAGCGGGGTCAATGCAAATCTGCTGCGAGGATCGAGAATGCAAATCTGTTACATTCTCAAAATTTTGATCATCGTAAATCCATTACGAGGATCGAGAATATAAATCTGTTATATTCTCAAAAGAGGAGTCAACGCAAATCTGTTACGAGGACCGAGAATGCAAATCTGTTAAATTCTCAAAATTGGTCAAAATTGGCTTAATTCAATTCAAAAACTCCCAAGATCCAGGAGTTCATTAAATTCAGATTATTCTGGGGTTAAACAGACTCAAATAATTTTAATTTTTTCTAAATCAGGAATCGAACAGACTCAAATTCAAATTCCGAAGTCAAGCTGACTCAAATTCTTATTCGTATATCAAAATGAGGAGTCAATCAGTTTCTAATTCTTTCAAATTTCAAAATCAAGAGTCAATCAGACTCAAATTCTTTCGAGTTTCAATATTAGGAGTCAATCAGACTCAGAAAAACTTCTCTTTTCTCAAAATATTCTGGCTCTATTCAAAATTCATAGTCAATTTGAGTCAATTCAAATTAATTTTCTAAAATCCATCAGACTTCATTCAACACAATTAAAAAAATTCAAAATCAGGAGTCAATCAGACTCAAGTCAATTCAAGATTTTCAGAATCAGAAGTCAACCAGACTCCACTCGATTCAACTTTTCAAAGTCAGGAGTCAAATTAGACTCAAGTCAATCCAATATTTCAAAAATTGCGAGTCGATCGGACCCAAATCATTTCAAATTCTAAAATTAGGAGTCAATCGGATTCTTATCAAATCAAATTTTCAAGATCGAGAGTCAATCAAGCTCTATTTAATTTTCCACAACCAAGAATTAGCTAGACTCAAATTAATTCAAGTCTCCAAAAAAATGGGAGTCAATCAGACTCAAGTCAATTCAAAATTTTCAGAATCAGGAGTCAGTCAGACTCCACTTGATTCAACTTTTCAAAGTCAGGAGTCAAATTAGACTCAAGTCAATCCAATATTTCAAAAATTGCGAGTCGATCAGACTCAAATCATTTCAAATTATAAAAGGAGTCAATCGGATTCTTATCAAATCAAATTTTCAATATCGAGAATCAATCAAACTCTATTCAATTTTCCGCAACTGAGAATCAGCTGGACTCAAATTAATTCAAGTCTCCAAAAAAATGGGAGTTAAACAGTCTCAATTCAAATTTTCAATTTTTAAACCCGAGAGTCCACCAATCTCAATTTATATTCAATTTATAAAAATCCGTAGTCAATCAGACTCAACTCAAATTTCGAAACCGGGAGTCTATCTGACTCAATTCAATTCAATTTTCAAAACTCAGGAGTTAATCAGACTCAAATCAATTTAATTTGGTTCGATTTCTAAAATAGGAGTTTGTCAGACTCCATTTAATTTTCAATTTCTAAATTTGGGAGTCAATCTGACTCAAATCAATTCAATTTCACAAAAAATCGGAGTTAGTTTGATTCAATTCAAAATTTCTAAAATCTGGAGTCAATTCGAATCAAGATTTCGATTTAACAAAAACAGGAGTCAATTTGACTCATTTCTATCATCAAGATCCTATCTTTTAGTTAAATTCATGATTGAACACCACATAATTTCATGTGTTGCTATGTTTTCATCTTAAGCCCTTTAAAAAGGCTTGATTCTTCTCACTCTTTCTAGTAGATCTGTTCCTACGGCTAGCGGTCCAGGCTCCCCAGGAGCTCCAAGGAAGAGATATAATCCCTTTCCATGTCACGATCCTTCGCTCCTCCTTGCCAACCCCGAATTATGCCACTTAGCACGTGCCTTTATCAAAGGGCTAAAACTCTAGACTTCACTTCGCATTTCTACTTCTCTAGATGATCAATGCAATGTATGATGCGAACACGATTTTAATCTTGTATGCTTTGCGGACTTTTGATTCCCTTAAGACATTGTTATGATCATGTGTTAGGACATTAGGACCACATGTAGGATTTACACTTTTGCTTATCCTTGTTATCCCGATTTCATTGATTTTGTGACGAGACCATCCCTTAAAATTTTATTATTATTCACTCGACCCCAAATCTCATATTTTACATCCACGGAGACACTTGAGCTCATCAATTCAAAGATTCAATTTTCTAACAAAAGGAGTAACGTAGACTAAAAAATTCAAAGGGAGTCACGTGGAACCAAAATTTCAATTTTCTTACACAGGGAGTCATGCGGACTCAAGAATTCAATTTTCCGACAAAAGGAGTCATGCAGGAGTGACATGGACTCAAAACTTCAATTTTCTGACAGAAGGAGTCAAAATTTAATATTTTACAAGACAAAGGGAGTCATGCGGACTCAAAAATTCAATATTTATTTATTTATTTTTATTTAAATTATTTTTTTTACACAAGGACTCAAAAATTCATATTTCAAAACAAAAGAGTCATTCGGATCCATGGACTCGCATTTCCACAACAACGGAGTCACTCGGACTCAAGAAATTCACTTTTTTTCATTTTATATAAACGGAGTCACACGGACTCAACAAAAATTCATTTTATATACAAATGGAATCGCACACACTCAATCAAATTCACATTTCATACAAATGGAGTCATACATACTCAATAAATATATATATATTTTATACGAATGGAGTCATACGGACTCAACAAATTCAATTTTTATACAAATGGAGTCACACAGACTCAAAGAATTTCTTATTTCAAAATCGAGGGTTAATATATAATATTTCAAATTTTCTTAATCGGAATCAATTTTGACTCGACAAGAATCTCAAATCTCAAAATCGGAGTCAATTTGCCTCAACAAAAATTCCAATTTTCAAAATCAGGAGTTAAATCATGCTCAATTATTTTAATTCCCAAAATCGAGAGTCAAATCAGACTCTAATCAGTTCAATTTAGTTCATCAGTGTCAGTTAGACTCAGTTTTATTCAATATCTAAAATCAGAAGTTAGTCAGATTCAATTCAATTTTCATAATCGGGAGTCAATTAGACTCAATTCAATTCAACTTTTCAAAATCTAGAGTCAATCAGACTCAATTCAGTTCCATATTCTAAAATTGGGATTCAATCATACTTAAATAAATTCAATTTCACCAATTCAAAATTCAATCAGACTCAAAAAAATTTTGTTTCTCAAAATTGGGAGTCGATCGGACTCAAATAATTTTCATTTCACAAAACTCAAAGAATTTCAGTTTCACAAAATTAGGAGTTGATAAAGCTCAATGAATTTTTGCTTCACAAAATTGGGAGTCAATCAGACTCAAAGAATTTCTGTTTCACAAAATTGGGAGTTAGTGAGACTCGAAGAATTTCTGTTTCACAAAATTGGGAGTCAATCAAACTCAATTTAGTTCAAACCCATGAATCAGGAGTCAAATAGACTCAAGCAAATTCAAATTCTCAAAATCCGGAGTCTGGAGTCAGTTCAACTCAACTCAATTCCCATTTCGAAGTCGGGAGTCGATTCGACTTGAAACAATTCCTAGTTCCAAAGGGGAGTCGCACTGATTCACATTTTACAAAAGGAGAGTCATATGATCTCGAAAATTTTCACATTTCTCAAAAACGGATTCATACGGAATCGAAAATTCACATTCTATAAACACAAAGTCATGCAGACTTAACAAAATATTCATATTTTACAAAGACGGAGTCACGCGAACTCAAAAACTCAGTATTTTACATAAATGGAGTCCTAAGGACCCAACAAATTCACATTTTCCACAAACGGAGTCACACTGACTCAACAAATTCACGTTTTATGCAAACGGAGTCATGCAGACTCAAGAGTTCGTATTTTACATAAATGGAGTCATGCGGACTAAAAAAATTCTTTCATATAATCGGAGTCATGCGAACTCAAAGCTTATATTTCATACTAACGGAGCCAAATGGACACAAGAATTCATATTTTACATAAACGGAGTCACGCGGACTCAAAAATTTATATACGGAATCATGCGGGCTCAAAATTTCATATTTCACAAAGACGGGGTCACGTGGACTCGAAATTGCATTTCTTTATTCGAACAAAGTCACACGGACTCGATAAATTCACTTTTTACACAAACGGAGTCACGTGGACTCAAAAATTCATATACAGAGTCATGTGGACTCAAAATTTCATATTTCACAAAGACGGGGCCGCGCGGACATGAAATTTCATTTCTTTATTCAAACAAAGTCACACGGACTCAACAAATTCACTTTTTACACAAACGGAGTTATATAGACCCAACAAACTTTACTTTTATACAAATGGAGTCACACAGACTCAAAGAATTAGTGTTATAAAGATGGGAAGCCCTCAGACTCAAAGAATTGGTTTTAACTTATCCCCGAATAGGAATCAGGTCCAAGGTAATATGGCCAAGGTTTGAAAGAACACACCATATTATGACAATGGTGGTGACCGAACCAGATAGGTTGCCTACGTATCCCCGAGTGGGAATCAGGTCGAGCGTTGTTCAAGTACTCTAGAGATCTTGAAAGAATTAGGCTTCAAGAATTGGTGGGCTTTTCGAGCCATGTTGCCATTTGGGTCTAGGGAGTGCATGTCACTTGTGGTAGCCGTTGTGTAGCATGATGAACTACTTTTTCCTTTATTCTCTTTTCTCATTTCTTTTCTTCTTTCTTTTTTTTTTATTTGACGGTTGATTCTTTAACCTTTTCAATAGCCAGGTAATCTTTACAACTCTCATCATGTTTTATTCATACTCTATCATATTTACACAGCAATATCAGCCCTCTAAATCACTCTTTGTTTTTCTCAAAGATATCTTTGCATTGTTTTATGCCCTCTTAGCCATTGAGCCACTCACAAAATTGTGAGCTTAATTGATACTTTCAAATCTCTATTTTCATTTCCAATTTCTTTAGAACAACACAAAGTCTTGAGATAGTTCATGTGCCAATGATCTACTTTGAAGTGCTCAAGAATTCTCAATCTTATCTATTCTCTGCCTTTTCTTTTCTCTTTCCTTTCCTTTCTCTTCCTTACTATCTCTTATTCTCTCCATTATTTTGACTGCTTAGGATTAGGATTTTTGAAATCAACACGCATCTTATTTTTGCTCTACCTTTTGCCTAGGCGCCCTTTCGGGTTTTCATCCTAGCGAGCTCCTTTTTCGTTTTCTTTTTCTTTTTCTTTTTCTTTTTTTATTCTTCTTTTTTTTGCAAGAAGAAGTTCATTTAAAATGTCTGCCTACCATCAAGGATAAAGTTTATGGCTATTGGACTAGCTGGGCTCATCTTTTAGGGGATGGCAAGCAAGGTCCACGAAGTCCCAAGTTCATCTTTTCAAGATTGAGCAAGAGCATCTTTTAATTCTTAAAGTTAAGCTAATCAATTCTCTAATCCTCCTTGGATTTGGCGTAGAATTTGCTTTGATCAATTGGGGATCCTTTTCAATGTATAGATTTATTAACATAGTGTTTCCATGATTATTTGAAAAAGTGAATTTTTCTTTCTTCTTTCCCTTTTTCTTGGCTTAATGATCCGTACATTCATGACTTGGCACATTGAATCAAGCAGAAAAGGATTTTATTCAACTAGCAACGGATTACACCGCCTAACTCGATTGACTCGATAAAGACTTGACAATAATACTCAATGGAAGACTAACAAAATAGAACTTGAAATTGACACTTGACTCCAACTTAACACGACTAGATCATGGACTAGACTTGATTTGGTCTCAATTGGAGTGTCACGGATGATTTTCAATTTATTAGATTTCCAAGAGCATCCACATTCACTTTAGCAACAGTATTCACAAACATTATCACCTCACTAGCACCATTTAAAACTTCGGGTTCGCCACCCGTGTTTGCGGAAACATTATCCGTCCCTATGACCAATTTCTCATTTAAGTGGCCCTTCTTCCAATCATTAGGCTCCACAAACTAATCAACCTCAACATAATCCCTTTCATTATCTTTTCTCTTCTAACTAATCTCACGCTTGCACTACTAACCCTAACTGTTCTGGGTTTGATGCTATCTCGCCTATAATCATGTTTCGTTTTTAATCAATTTTGATTGATTTCAAAGGAATTTTTATTTTGTTATTATTTTTACACCTTCTTTTGCAAATGCTTAGTAAAATGTTCATGAATGGTTCATATGTCACACGGATGCAATGCATGTATATGTGTGCCTATTATATATGCCAAAGAAACGAAAAACTTAATCCTAACACATAAAACACATAAGCACATAAAATCCTTACCCATGTCAAGTGCGCCAACTTCTCCTTTCATTGTGATCTTCACTACTCTCTCAAAAGTTGGATATTTCATTTTGAAAAGCATGATGAGGTCTTTCAAATTCTCAAGAACCTTGGATTTTCCTTTGAAGGTGAAAACATTTCTCCGCAAAAGATGATTAAGTTGAAACTTTACTTTGAAACTCATTCGAAGAGCATTTCTTTAGCTGATGAAGTCTTTCAAAACAATTCTTCAAATTTTGAATCTTTTCTTTGAAAATGAGGATATGAAAACATTTCTCAATAAACGATGATTGTGTTTACTTGATTTAGAAAAAGATAAACCTTGGACCTTTTCTTTGAAATAGTGATTTTTCAAAACATTTTTGGATAAAAAATGACGAATAATCAAAATCTTTTATTAATAGTGAACTTTGAATTCTTGGGTAGGAGTATCACATGATTGGATAATTATCGCACTTTTTATGAATTCGGATGCATTCAAGGTCAATGATGCTTAGCTAAACATGACATAAGAGATTTAATCTGATAATCAAGATCTGGCATGTTCTTAAATGCCATGGGGCATGAAGAGGAATTGCTCAAAAGTGATTAAGAGGTTCCACATCTTTCATCAAGCAAGTATCATCATCATCACAAGTAATCCCTTCCGGGCATATAAATCTCCCTAGCTCATTATCCTAATCAATAATTGATTTTCTAAATTAAAAGGTTCTATAAAAGCTAGCATGCAAAGGCTGGGTTTTGGTCGAATAAGGGACCCTTGACACACACCCAATAGGATGCTTCATATACCAACACATGGTAATGATGGAAAAACCGATTTAAATTGAAAGTTTAAACGCGCAGCAGAAAAGTCAAGTTATAAAAACTTATTGGTAGCCCAGGATCTACTACCCGTCAATTCCATAGTGCGTACTAATAAGAGGGAGAGGAAATATACCTCAAGTCTTGAACGCAATTCAGAAAAGTTCTTTCTCCATGATGGTGCAACAACTTTCACTAGGCTATCTTCACTCTTATGACTCCTGCGGATGCCTGCCAGAAGGAATAGGGTTGGTGGGAACCTTAATAGGGATGATAGGTAATGTTTAGTGAAACCTAAATAGTTTCTGTAGCTTCTATGTATAAAAACGACTATTAAAAACATTCAATTCGCAGCTGCCCTATTTATAGATTCCCAAAACCGACCTAACCTTCGAGCGATCGAAGTGTATTCGATCGATCGAAACTTCGATTGATCAAACAACCCTCGAGCAATCGAACCTACCTAGACTTCAATCGATCAAGACTCCTTCAATCGATCGAACCTGCCTTGACATAATCCTCATATGCCCTTCCAAGCTTCCTAGCAGAGCTAAGAGTTTGACATCCTACGCTATTTATTGGTGTCTCAGACCATTTTGTTAATTACCGTGACCAAACTCTTTGATCGACAAACTAACTAACTGGTCAGTTAACATTTACTCCACTATAAAACGATAACTGAACTCCAACACAAAAGAACATATCCAAGGCGATAACTAGACTTGTATGTTGTACTAATGTCCCTCTACCTTTGGCATTCGTAATCATATTCAGGCAGTCGGATAACTATTACTATAAACCTGAATCATGATTACTTCTTGTATTCCTTGAGTCCCATTCAAATCTCATGATTACCAAACATGTTGATAGCTCTTATCAACAAGACTGCAGTACTTAGTAATCGACTTGGTGACATTCTCAAGGGAATGCTTACTCTGAAATAGAGGGTAGATTCTTTCTTGACAATATATGTTCACAACCCTATGTACATAACATACCCAAGATACCCAGGTGTTGATCTTCTATAGACCTCACTGATTTGTAAGTCAAAGCAGCAATATCCATAGTGGTTCATAATCGTCGCAAGATTGAGAACATGTACCTTATACAAGTTATGAGTTCCTATTGATTGTTTGACACCATTAAGTGTCAATAGGAAAGCTCAGGTCCGTCAATGCACTATAAGCACTAGCATATTAACTAAGAGTGACACTCTAGTGATTGAGATGAATCATTCCATCCAATGGTAGTTACTTATGCTACAGTGTATACCTGATGAGATATCCAGTCTCATCATTTACTGTGACAAGCTTTAAGTATCAAAGGATGGTAATTCATATCTCACTTGTATGTATCTCATACACACATGAATTCCCTTGTATGTATCTCATACACACACGAATTCCCTACTATGATACTTAAGGATTGAAAATCATCTCACGAAAGAAACGTACATAATGAAATGTAAAACTGATATCCATATATTAAAATGCTAATGTCATACATAAAGTAATGGTTTGAGGGCATAAACCCAACAAACTCCCTCCGACATCTTTGCACTCATTATCTTCTGTATGGCTACCCGTCTGGCAGGCCTACTATGCTCCCCAAACATCTTTTTCAGGGTTGTGATAATGTCACTGGCAGAATCGTTCGATTGGAATTGGTGTTGCAACACGCCAGCCATTGAGGCCAGAATGTAGAAACGAGCCATTTCATTCGACTTCTTCCATTTGTCGAACTCGCGTCTGGCAGCTGCCGAAGCATTTGCCGCTGGTTCTTCAGGTCTTGGGGTGGTGAGAACATATATGTGATCCTCCGCAGTTAACACGATGTCAAGGTTACATTTCCATTCAGTGTAGTTATTTCTAGTTAACTTGTTTTGAGTGAGTATGGGGTGGCAAGTGGACTAAATGCAAATCCAGACATTATGATTACTGAAAATCAAACAAACAAAATAAATATGGATATCAGAATTTAACAGTTTGAAATAAAAGAATCCTTAAAAAAACTCTTATTTTAAAACAAAGTCGTCGGAATATCGAAACAAAAGAATAAAGCCTCCGTGTGGCTAGGGAAACCGGTGCGACTTTCCTTTTCGTAGGATTGAAGTCGCAGCGCCCTTTACATATGCCTTAAACCAAACCAATAATAAAACATAATATACACCAATCTCAAACAATTAAATACAAAATTTAAAAGTCTTAGTGCCATGGGAGATAGCGACTAAGCTTGCTGCAAAAGGGTTAGTCGTACACACATCCACTCATATATAACAATTGGAACCGCTAATTGATTCACACAGTACATAAACTCTTTATATACTAAATCAGAACTTAAAACAACATCTAACTTCACTATCACAGTTCGATCGATCAAAGATCGTTCGATCGCTCGAACCTTCGATCGATTGAACACTGTTCAATCGCTTGAACTTTCTATTTCACAGAATGATTTGAAAAAATTTACAGAATAATTTAAAATTAAAGCATTTAATTTTTACAACATTTAAAACTGTAAAAAGAACAACCTGACAGAGAATCTGTCTCGACCGATCGAAGGCTATTCGATCGATCGAACGCTATTCGATCGATCGAACATATCCAATGTTCTATCGATCGGAACCTGTTCGATCACTTGAGCATAGAGCATCTGTAATACCCTGTATTTTGGTATTTTAATAAGACCTGGTATTTCATTTCTATACTCGTATAAACTTTCCCTTCTTTTTGGTGAATTTTGATACCAATCGATTGACATATTCCCAATCGATTGACACTTTTCTGATACCAATCGATTGATAAGTATCCCAATCGATTTACATTCAACCGACTAAAAGTGATGATGTGTCATTATCCTAATCGATTGCCATTTATTCCAATCGATTGACATTGTTTCCAATCGATTGACTACAAATATCTGTTGCCAATCGATTGACTTGTGTCTCAATCGATTGACATAAGCTGAGAAATGTTTTCTTCTTTCCTTCAGCTTTAAACGCGTGGCACTCCCATACCCCTATATATACTCGTCCATTTGTGGCCTTGGGTCACTTTGGCAGCTTGAGAGAGAGAGACATATACCTCTTGTGAGATATATACATATACACATATATATATCTCTATATCTACACATATATACACCCTCACACACACTCACTGCCGTGGCAGCTGGGAGGAAGGAGAAGAAGCAGAAAGAAGAAGAAAGAAGAAGGAGGAGACAGAGAGAGGGCTGGACAGAGAAGAGGAGAAAGAGAGAGAGAGTTTGAAGGTTTCAAGCTTTAAACACACCCAAACGCACCCTAGGTGAGTTCTAACTCACTTGGTCTCTTTATGTGATGTTTATGCAAGTTATTACGATGTTTAGACGAGTTAAATGCATGTAGTGCACGTTTATATATGCTGTTTTTACAAACTGCTGGAGAAGACGTAGTTCCAATCGATTGACATGATCTCAATCGATTGACATCAGTTGCATCCCAATCGATTGAATAGGATTTCAATCGATTGACATTGTTCCAATCGATTGACATATTTCTCAATCGATTGTCATAACTTTTGTTCCAATCGATTGACATGTTATCAATCGATTGACATAACTTTTGTTCCAATCGATTGACATGTTATCAATCGATTGACATAACTTTTGTTCCAATCGATTGAACTTTTGTTCCAATCGATTGACATGATCAGTACATGGTTTCCTTTGCCTGTTTATTATATAAGAGGTTTAGTTGTTCGATTTCTGATTCGGGAATTCCATTATGCGATTATGGGGTAGACAGGAGTAATGTGACACCAAAGATTTATGGATAATGAATAAAAAGTAATATGAAGACGTGGGTTGACGTGTTGTTTCTGATATGAGTTCGATATCCGTTTCTTTTAATCAGAGTAGTCAGGCCACATTGGGAATTGTCATGTGTCGATGTTAGAATGGAACGTAAGTAGGTTTGGTAAGTTCCGGGAATGGTACGTGGATGGATGATTGGTCATGATATGCTCTTAAAAGCGGTGAACCGGACCATGGTTCTTAAAAGCGGTGAGCTGGACCAAGAAGTCTTAAGATAGACTGGATGATCTATGATATGCTCTTAAAAGCGGTGAACCGGACCATGGTTCTTAAAAGCGGTGAGCTGGGATCACTAGTAGATGACGTTAAGTCGTGGCAATAGATTGATATGCCTTGTTCGAAACGTTATATCCCTGAAATGCGGTGAACAGGACCATTGTTCTTAAAAGCTGGGGACAGACTGACGTGGAGTCCATGACATGCGGTGAGCAGGACCATTGCTCTTAAAAGCGATGGACAGAATAAGGGTGTATCCCTAGAGTTAAACGATTGAGTCTGTTCATGAAAGATCAGAATATGTTGAGTTCGGTATTTGAGTAACAAGACGATAAGGGTCGGTTCACAAGAATGAATAGAGCAACAAGATAATGTTATTTGATAATAAGATGTTAACTCGTGTTTTTATAAGCTTGTGTTTACTTCAGATAACTGGTACCTCGTTAGTTTATGCTCACTCAGCTCTCAGTAAGCTGACGGCCTTTTATTGCCTGGACATTCCCCGTCCAGAATATCCTGCCCCTTGTTTTACAGGTGATGACCAGTACAATGATGAGTGTTATCCAGAGGAGGGCCCCACCGATGACGATTACACCAGGAAGGATTATCCTTATGCCAGTTGAAGACTGAAGATGTTATAATTAGATTTAATTTCAGTTGTTCTGTTAAACTTTTGTTAATGGGTACTTGGGCATTTGTTGTCTTCAGACCTGTTGTGATCCTGTGGACCATACTCTGATAGTTTGTAATAGTTAGCACTTTGTGCTATTTTCAGTTGATTACTGTTGCTTTTCTTTTGGACTAGTACTGCGTGGTGTGGATTATTAGTGACTTTCACCTGTCATTCCTTATGGACCCATAAAGGAAATTTATTTTTCTCTATTTATGCTGCTCCGGGGCGTGACAGGATTTTTGGTATCAGAGCCTGTGTTTTGTACTCTAGGTTGTGATACTTTTGTTCACTAAGTATTTCCACACCATCTGGTCCTAGTGTTGTTAAGATTCTTTGAGATGAGATATGAGTGTAAGATAAGTTCGTCTTCCTGACGATAGATAGTTTCCTTTGCAGGATAGCATGGATCCGGAGTTTCACCTGTTTGTTACCGATGCTTATGGAGGACATATTATCCATGGAGATACCGTGGAGCCAGCTGACCCAGAGTTTTATCGTGAGCGTGTGTGCCAGATAGCTAGTCGACATTTAGAGGAGGACATGTGGAGAGCACTTTATGTGACCAGGAGTACTCACCCGACACAGATGCGCATGGATGCTTACCATACTGCGAGGGTCGGTAGAGACATTTGCCAGGAGATGTTACGACTAGTTTTGAGTAAGCCAGAGATGGATGAGATTGAGTTGAGAGCTATTGTAGCCGGTCCACCAGAGCCCGTAGTTGCACCAGCAGCAGCACCAGCAGCCCCACCATCACCAGTACCCGTCCCAGAGCCAGAGCCTGAGCCGATTGAGGATGAGGAGGATCTAGAGCCTGAGGATAAGCATCCCGATGAGGACATGGACGGAGATGGAGAGGAGGAGCCGATAGATGACGAGGACCCAGTAGAGGATGAGCATGCAGATGATGATGAACCTGAGGATGACCCCGAGGAGCCAGAGTTTGAGCCAGAGGATCCAGTACCAGACCCAGAGGCTATTGAGGCAGACGTATAGTAGATGAGGAGGATGACCCCGAGGAGATAGTTATGCCAGAGATACCCGTTGTGCTTCAGATACCAGCTGGACCCATTATGCATATGGCAGCCATGGCCGATATGGCAGTAGGATGGATAGCTCAGATGATAGCACAGCCAGCAGATTTTGTTATGGGAGAGGTGGCTATAGCAGGAGCTCTTGACATAGCTGACGGTTTTGCTGCAGTAGCTGTTGATGTCGCTAACCAGGCGATAGTAGACGTGATGGAGGACGATGATGCAGAGATGATGGAGGATTGGGATATAGGGGTAGTAGTTGGAGATCTTGTCGCACCAGTTGAGGATGATCCACTCGAGGAGATGGATATAGACCCAGAGGACGAGGCACCACTAGCAGGATCAGATGCTGACGACTTTTGAGTCAGGATCGGCAGGGTGTAGATTTTGTTAGTTTATATTAGGACATGTTGTCCACTAGATTTTTGGGAGCTTGAGAGATAGCTATTGACCATAGCTTTGTATAGTATTAGCTGACTTTAGTTGTTGTAACTCTTGTCCCATATGGTACACAGTTTGACTAGTGTGTACTATACGGTACATCTTTTGATAATATATATACGAGCAGTACTTTTGGTTATTGCGTTGTGATGTGTTGTTTAGTAGAATTGTTAGTCTAGCTGTTTCTTGTTCTATCTTGAATTCGTTTCTACGAGAAGACTTTCAGCTGATCAATATGTCGTTTGTAGGCGATACTCGTTATCATCATGGTAGGACCCTTGAGAAATCACCAAGCGCGTAATGGAGCACCTATTCCGGAAGGGATGGATCCGACGGGAATTTTTGAAGCATTTATGCAGAGGATGGAGCATGTGGGGGATACATATAATCACTCCACCCACCAGAGACCTTTTGCACCCCCGCCACCAAGACAGACTGGAGATAAGCTGTTAGCAAATTTTCGTGGGCTACGTCCCGAAAAGTTTGATGGACTAACGGAACCATGGAAAGCAGAGCAATGGATAAGAGAGATGGAGTTAATATTTGGAGCATTGGAATGCAATGAACAAGAGAAACGTCGCCTTGCTACGTTTCAGCTCACCTATGCCGCCGCAGATTGGTGGGAAGCTGAGCAAGCCACTGTTGGGATCGATGCCGCTAGAGCTATGCCATGGGAGACATTCAAAGGCAGATTTTTGGAGAAGTATTTTCCAGAAGATGAGAGAGATCAACAGGAAAGGAACTTTCTCAATTTGATCCAAGGAGGATGGAATGTACGGGAATACACAACACAGTTCGAGCGTTTATCCAGATTTGCTCAGCACATGATAGACACGCCGCAAAAGAAGGTTAAGAGATTTCACCAAGGACTGAAACCCCACCTTAGACATATGATGGTTGGTCATCTGAACCAGTCGTATGAGGAAATTGTTAGATTTGCTACAGGATTAGAAAAGGATGCTAATCCAGTACAGCAATCACAGACAAATCAACCTCAGTCGTCACGAGGGTTTCAACAGAGGAATTTCCATAATCGACCACCAAGAAATACCCAAGGATGGAGACCTCAGGAAAATTTTCAAGGAAATAAGAGAATCTGGGAAGGAGCCAGGAAACCTCAGCAGAGTTATAATCGACCTCAACAATATCGCCAGCGAGGACTACAGCCACAGGCATTACTAACAGCCCCGCCAAGTAATAATGGAGGATGTTTTAACTGTGGAAAGCCCGGACATATTGCAAGGAACTGCACCGTCTTCAGACCTAATCGCAGGCCAGATATCGTCTGCCGCAACTGCAACAAACCAGGACACTTGAGCAAGGATTGTCGTGCACCACGAGGAGGATACTACGGGGCACCAGTGCAAGGAATTCAAGGACCTCCTGATCAGACGAGGATGAATGCTATTATTCCAGAAGAAGCAGGCTTTAATGCTGATGAGCAGCAACATTTGGAAGGTACACTTGTACTCTTTCATAGTCCAGTTAAAGCTTTATTTGATACTGGAGCCGCACGTTCTTTAATTGCTGTTAAGATTGTGCGTCAATTGGGTTTAGAACCCCAAACACTTGAGTCAACACTGAATGCTGTGTCACCATTGGGAGTGACAGTTAAGTTGAGTAAAGTGTGTAGAGATTGCCCATTGACTTTGGGAGATAGGAATCTGCCAGCAGACTTAGTCGTTCTGTCGATGTCAGAATTTGATGTTATCCTAGGGATGGATTGGTTAACTAAGTACAATGCCAATTTGGATTGCCCTACTAGGACGATTGTATTTCCAATACAAGGAAAGCCGACGATCAGATTTCAGTGTCAACCGACAAGCGACCTGTTTCTTACGAGTAGTTTGGCTACGATCATTAGTACAAGTACGGAGCTTACGATGGATCAAATTCCTATTGTACGAGACTTTCAGGATGTATTTCAGGATATTAAAGGACTTCCACCGAAAAGAGAAATAGATTTCTGTATGGAATTAGTACCTGGTACATTGCCTATTTCTAAGACTCCATACAGAATGGCACCAACTGAGATGTTAGAACTAAAGAAGCAAGTTCAAGAACTCGAGGATCTAGGATTTGTTCGACCGAGTACGTCGCCTTGGGGAGCACCAGTTCTGTTTGTAAAGAAGAAAGACGGAACACTTCGACTCTGTATAGACTACAGGGAGTTGAACAAGGTTACGATTAAGAATAGATATCCGTTACCTCGGATAGACGATCGATTCGACCAGTTACAAGGATCAAGGATCTTTTCCAAAATTGATTTGCGTTCAGGATACCACCAATTGTTAGTTCGACCAGAGGATGTATTGAAGACTGCATTCAGGACAAGATACGGGCATTACGAGTTTTTAGTTATGCCTTTTGGATTGACGAATGCGCCAGCAGTATTTATGGACTTGATGAATAGAGTATTCAGACTATATCTGGATAAGTTCATTATTGTGTTCATTGATGATATACTGATCTACTCAAAGACAGAAGAGGATCACAAGGAGCATTTACAGGTTGCCTTGCAAACACTTCGAGATAGCGAGTTATATGCAAAGTTCAGCAAGTGTGAGTTTTGGCTACAGGAAGTCAAATTCTTGGGACACGTTATATCCCAGGAAGGTATTTCGGTAGACTCATCTAAGATTGATGCAGTCTTAAGCTGGAACAGAACGACAAATGCGACCGAAGTCAGAAGTTTTCTGGGCTTAGCAGGATATTACAGAAGATTCGTAGAAGGGTTCTCTAAGTTAGCAGGACCATTGACGAATTTAACAAGGAAAGAGACGAAGTATGAATGGACAGACAAGCATGAGGGTGCATTTCAGGAGTTAAAAGAAAGATTGACTTCTGCACCAGTACTCGCATTACCTAAGAGTGGAGAAAAGTACGTGATCTACAGTGACGCATCGTACCAAGGACTTGGATGTGTGCTTATGCAAGATGGGAATGTTATCGCGTATGGATCAAGACAATTGAAGGTACATGAGAAAAATTATCCCACGCATGATCTGGAATTAGCAGCAATAGTGTTTGCATTGAAAATTTGGAGACACTATCTCTATGGAGAAAAGTTTGACTTATTTTCCGATCATAAGAGTCTGAAGTATTTGTTCTCTCAAAAGGAGTTGAATATGCGACAGCGGAGATGGATGGAGTTACTCAAAGACTATGACTTTTCTTTGCAATACCATCCCGGCAAAGCAAACGTAGTAGCAGATGCTTTGAGCCGTAAACCTCGATTAGTGATCGCTGCATTACTAATTAGAGAATGGAGAGCATTGGAAGAAATTGCTGAATTTGATCTTCAGCCAGTGGAGCCAATGAAAGGACAACATTTTGGATGTCTGATGGTACAACCAACTTTGATCAGTCGTATCATAGAGGTTCAACAGACAGCAGAGGATTTAAAGTTATGGTTCGCCAAGATGTCAGCCAAGGAACCAGAAGTCTGGAGTATTAGTACAGACGGAGCTTTACGATGTAAGGGTAGACTCTGTGTACCTGATGAAGGAAATCTTCGGAAGGAAATATTGGATGAAGCTCATAAGTCACGGATGACTATTCATCCTGGAGGTACGAAGATGTACAAGGATCTGAATAGAAATTTTTGGTGGGAAGGAATGAAGAGAGATGTGGCAGAGTATGTTTCTCAGTGTCTTACTTGTAAACAAGTAAAGGCAGAACATCATAGACCACCTGGATTGTTACAGCCGTTACCTATTCCTCAATGGAAATGGGAACACATAACCATGGATTTTGTGGTAGGATTGCCGAAGTCACAGCAGAATCACGATGCTATATGGGTAATCGTGGATCGACTTACTAAGACGGCACATTTTATTGCCTATAGCATGACGTACTCAGTAGAACGTTTGAGCCGAATGTATCTACAACACGTTGTACGATTACATGGAGTGCCTGTATCTATTGTGTCAGACAGAGATTCGCGCTTTACTGCGGAATTTTGGAAGAGTCTCCAAACAGCGATGGGAACGACATTGAACTTGAGTTCAGCTTTTCATCCTCAGACAGATGGACAGACGGAACGAGTTAATCAAGTGATGGAAGATATGTTACGAGCTTGTGTCATTGATTTTGAGAGTTCTTGGGAGATACACTTACCTCTGATTGAGTTCGCCTATAATAATAGTTATCATTCGAGCATAGATATGGCGCCATTCGAAGCTTTGTACGGGAGACCTTGCCGATCGCCGCTATGTTGGACCGAAGTCGGAGATAGTCAACTTCTTGGGCCAGAGATGGTACGAGAAACCAGTGAGAAGATTCAAGTTGTACGTGAGAAGATGAAGACAGCTCAGACCAGATACAAGAGTTATGCTGACAAGCGACGCAAAACCTTGGAGTTTGCCATTGGAGATCACGTATTACTCAAGGTTTCACCTGTTCGAGGAATCGTTAGATTTGGTCAGAAAAGGGGCAAGTTATCGCCACGTTTCATCGGACCATTCGAGATTCTGGAGCGTGTTGGAAAAGTTGCTTATCGCCTTGCGTTGCCACCAAAGATGTCAGGAGTGCACAAAGTTTTTCACATCAGTATGCTGAGGAAGTGTGTTCACAACCCAGCGCACGAGATCAACTTTGAAGATATCGAAGTCAACAACGACGTTACGTTCAATGAAGGATCTGTTCGTATTCTAGATCGAGGAATCAAGAAACTCAGGAACAAGGAGATCCCGTTAGTCAAGATTCAGTGGAAGCATCATGATGAAGGAGAAGCTTCGTGGGAACTAGAGTCAGAGATGCGCGAGAAGTTTTCGTTTTTGTTTTAGACCTTGTTGCTTTTGATTTCGAGGATGAAATCTTTTGTTGAGTGGTGGATGATGTAATACCCTGTATTTTGGTATTTTAATAAGACCTGGTATTTCATTTCTATACTCGTATAAACTTTCCCTTCTTTTTGGTGAATTTTGATACCAATCGATTGACATATTCCCAATCGATTGACACTTTTCTGATACCAATCGATTGATAAGTATCCCAATCGATTTACATTCAACCGACTAAAAGTGATGACGTGTCATTATCCCAATCGATTGCCATCTATTCCAATCGATTGACATTGTTTCCAATCGATTGACTACAAATATCTATTGCCAATCGATTGACTTGTGTCTCAATCGATTGACATAAGCTGAGAAATGTTTTCTTCTTTCCTTCAGCTTTAAACGCGTGGCACTCCCATACCCCTATATATACTCGTCCATTTGTGGCCTTGGGTCACTTTGGCAGCTTGAGAGAGAGAGATATATACCTCTTGTGAGATATATACATATACACATATATTGTAATACCCCGTATTTTCAATAAATATTTAATGCAGAGAGATTCTATATACTTCATTTGACCATTCAAGAAATTTCATCTTCGATCGATCGAAGCTAGTTCGAGCGATCGAGACCCTTCAGTTCAAGCGATCGAACCTTTTTTCGAGCGATCGAAACCCTACCGACATAAATTTAATACGTGGTCCCCACTTCAATCGATCAAACCCTTTTTCAATCGATCTAACTGACCGATCTGAGTTCGAGCGATCGAGAATCCTTCGATCGATCGAAAGTGCAATTATCAGAAATCCCAGTTTCTGCGCAAATGCTGCCACCTTGCCCTCCCATTCTTTATATATACATAAACCTCGTGAGAGTGAGAGAGTTTGCTGAACTCTTGTGACAAGAGAGAGTTGAGAGTGTGTGCTTGTGTGTTGGTATACATATATATACACATACCTCCATATATCTATATATATACACACACATATCTATATATATATACTCAGCTTGGAGAAGAGAAGAAGGAGAAGAAGAAGAACAAGAAGAGGCCGAGAAAGAAAGACAGAAGAGACGAAGAGAGGAGCAGAGAGAGGAGGCCACCATTGGAGGAAGCTTGGAAGCTTTCAACCGAGCCAAACGCACCTTAACGACTTTTTGTGAGTTCCAAACTCACTCGGTATCTTAGTCATGATGTTTTACATATTCTGGACGTATAATTATAACCCAAACACCCCCTAGCACATTCTGCACGTTCACTGGCAGAATCTGTAGAAGACGAAGTTCGACCGATCGAACTGAGTTCAATCGATCGAACATCACTAAGTCTCAATCGATCGAAATGACTTCAATCGATCGAGATCACTTTCACTTCGATCGATCGAGAAGACTTCAATCGATCGAACATCTTTTCTTCAATCGATCGAGAAGACTTCAATCGATCGAACCTGAGCAGAACATGAATGTTTTCCTTTCAATTATAATTCATAATGCGTAGTTGTTTAATTGCTATTCCATATTCCTATTATGCGATATTATGGATAACGGAGGTAATGGGATACGATAATGAGATTGAGATAACATGGTGAGTAACGTAGTCGGGTTCGGAACGCTAGTAATAGTACGACGCGATAACGTAGTAAAGTTTGAGATGATAATACTGGGTAGTATTGGATAAGTGAGAAATGAGTCAGTAAGAGGAATTGTATGTTTAAGGTTGTGTGAGTCGAGCTGATGATTCGCTCAGGTTAAATCCGATAAGTATATGTCAAGGATTTGATCAGGATCGTGAGAATTATGGGTGCACAGTACTCGCAAGCGTTCTTAAAAGCGGTGAACAGTAAGAGTTCTTAAAAGCGGTGAACAAGAGTAGTTGTGGCACACCCATGATTTATATTTACCAGAGCTGTGTATGTATCGTACTCGCAAGCGTTCTTAAAAGCGGTGAACAGTAAGAGTTCTTAAAAGCGGTGAACAAGAGTATGGGTATATCCATGGACCAGTCGTTATATGAGAACGATGTATGGGTGCTCGCAAGAGTTCTTAAAAGCGGTATAGCGGTGAACAAGAGCACTGGTATGTTGTGCTGATATAATCAGTTCGAGATAGTCAGTTGGGTATTGTGGAATCAGTCTTAGAGTGGGAGTCGATAAGAATCGATTAATGATATGTCTGAATAAACGAGTGAGGAATATAATTAGTATCACTGTCATATATTGTTCATAATGGTAAATTATGTCATTTCTATGAGACTGTGTTAGTTAGTGCTCACTCAGCTTTCAACAAGCTGACGGCCTTTATTGCCTGGACATTCCCCGTCCAGACTACCCTGTCCTTTATAATGCAGATGACGGAACTCATAGCAATAACTATTATCCTGAAGGGAGTTACGCCGAGGATGGCCCCACTGTTGCTAGTCAGGCTGATGACTATCCGTACGCCAGCTGAAGACCTGAAGATAGATAGTAGTTTATGTTATTACTTTCCTGTTATTGTTATACTTTGTAGTTAACGGGTACTTGGGCATATGTTGTCTCCAGACCTGTTGTGATCCTGTGGACCGTACTCTGATGTTTGTAATAGATAGAACTGTGTTTATATTCCAGTTGTTTACTGTTCCTGTTTGGACTAGTACTATGTGGTGTGGATGTTAGTGACTTTCACTTGTCATTCCCTATGGACCCATAAAGGAAATTTATTTTTCTCTATTTATGCTGCTCCGGGGCGTGACAGGGTTTTTGGTATCAGAGCACCTGGTTATATTACGATTAGGTTCTGATATTGTCGTTCACTGATGGATTCCACACCATCTGGTTCTAGTATTTAAGATTTTTGAGATGAGATATGAGTATAAGATAAGTTCGTCTTCCTGACGATAGATAGTTTTCCTTTGCAGGATAGCATGGATCCAGAGTTTCATCAGTTTGTTACAGATGCTTATGGAGGACACGTGATCCATGGGGATACCGTGGAGCCAGCTGACCCAGAGTTTTATCGAGAGCGTGTGTGCCAGATAGCTAGTAGACATTTGGAGGAGGACATGTGGAGAGCACTTTATGTGACAGAGAGGACTCACCCGACGCAGATGCGTATGGATGCTTACCATACTGCGAGGATTGGTAGAGATATTTGGCAGGAGATATTACGGTTAGTTCAGAGTAAGCCCGAGATGGATGAAATTGAGTTGAGAGCTATTGTAGCCGGTCCACCAGAGCCTGTAGTTGCACCAGCACCGGCAGTACCATCATCACCGGTACCCGACGTACCAGTTCCAGAGCCTGAGCCGATCCAGGAGGATGAGGACCTTGAGCATGCCGATGAGGACATGGACGAGGACGGAGAGGAGGAGCCGATAGACGACGAGGACCCAGTAGAGGATGAGCATGCAGATGATGCAGATGATGATGAGCCTGAGGATGACCCCGAGGAGCCAGAGTTCGAGCCAGAGGATCCAGTACCGGACCCAGAGGCTGTTGAGGCAGACATAGTAGTAGATGAGGATGCGCCCGATGAGGAGGTAGTTGTGCCAGAGGCACCAGTTGTGCTTCAGATACCCGCTGGACCCATTATGCATATGGCAGCTATGGCCGATATGGCAGTAGGATGGATAGCTCAGATGGTGGCACAGCCAGCAGATTTTGTTATGGGAGAGGCAGCCATAGTAGGAGCTCTTGATATAGCCGATGGATTCGCCGTAGTAGCAGTCGATGTCGCTAACCAGGCGATAGCAGACGTGATAGAGGATGATGATGCAGAGGTGATAGAGGATTGGGATATAGGAGTTGTAGTCGGAGATCTTGTTGCACCAGTTGAGGATGACCCACTCGAGGAGATGGAGATGGATTCAGAGGATGAGGTACCACCAGCAGGATCAGACGTTGACGACTTTTGAGTCAGGACCTGCAAGACTTAGTTTTTGATTTTATCAGGACATGTTGTCCACTAGATTTTTGGGAGCTTGAGAGATAGCTATTTGACCATAGCTTTGTATAGATAGTAGTAGTTGACCTTAGTACTGTTTTAGCCTTGTCCCACGTGGTACATGGTATGGTTACTGTGTACTCCATGGTACATCTTTTGATATATACATATATACGAGCAGTACTTTTGATACTGATTGTTGGATGTTTGATGTGTTGTTTTGTAGAACTGTTAGCTCTTGTTACTTCGCGTTCTATCTTGGTTTCGTTTCTACGAGAAGACTTTCAGATGATCAATATGTCTCTTGTAGGCAATACTCGTTATCATCATGGTAGGACCCTTGAGAAATCACCAAGCACGTAATGGAGCACCTATTCCGGAAGGGATGGATCCGACGGGAATTTTCGAAGCTTTCATGCAGAGGATGGAGCATGTGGGGGATACTTATAATCACTCCACCCACCAGAGACCTCCTGCACCCCCGCCACCAAGACAGACTGGAGATAAGTTGTTAGCGAATTTTCGTGGGTTACGTCCAGAGAAGTTCGATGGACTAACAGAACCATGGAAAGCGGAACAATGGATAAGAGAGATGGAGTTAATATTTGAAGCATTGGAATGCAGCGAACAAGAGAAGCGTCGCCTTGCTACTTTTTAGCTCACTTATGCCGCCGCAGATTGGTGGGAAGCCGAGCGAGCCACTATTGGGATCGATGCTGCTAAAGTTATGCCATGGGAGACATTCAAAGGCAGATTTTTGGAGAAGTATTTCCCGGAGGATGAGAGAGATCAACAGGAAAGGAACTTTCTCAATTTGGTACAAGGAGGATGGAATGTCAGGGAATATACAACACAGTTTGAGCGTCTATCCAGATTTGCTCAACATATGATAGACACTCCACAGAAGAAGGTGAAGAGATTTCACCAAGGATTGAACCCCCACCTCAGACATATGATGGTTGGTCATTTGAATCAATCATTCGAAGAGATTGTCAGATTTGCTGCAGGATTAGAGAAGGATGCTTATCCAGCACAACAACCTCAGATGAATCGATCTCAGTCATCTAGAAGTTTTCAACAGAGGAATTTCCAAAACCAACCGCAAAGGAATACCCAAGGTTGGAGACCACATGGTAACGATCAAGGAAATAAGAGAACCTGGGAAGGAACCAGAAAGCCACAGCAGAGCTATACTCGACCCCAGCAATATCGCCAGCAAGGATCACAGCCACAGGCACTACTGACAGCACCGCCAAGCAATAGCGGAGGATATTTTAATTGCGGAAAGCCAGGGCACGTTGCCAGATTCTGTACAGCCCCTAGAGTTAACCGCAGAATGGATATTGTCTGTCGGAATTGCAACAAGCCAGGGCATCTAAGCAAGGATTGCCGTGCACCACAAGGAGGATACTATGGAGCATCGATTCAAGGGATACAAGGACCTCCAGATCAGACAAGGATGAATGCTATCATTCCAAGAGAAGCAGGCTTTAACGCTGATGAGCAGCAACATTTGGAAGGTACGCTTGTACTCTTTCATAGTCCAGTTAAAGCTTTATTCGATACTGGAGCCGCACGTTCATTTATTGCCGTTAAGATTGTGCGTCAATTGGGTTTAGAACCCCAGACACTTGAGTCAACACTGAATGTTGTGTCACCGTTGGGAGTGACAGTTAAGTTGAGTAAAGTGTGTAAAGATTGCCCATTGACTTTGGGAGATAGGAATCTTCCTGCAGACTTGGTAGTTCTGTCAATGTCAGGATTTGATGTTATCCTAGGGATGGATTGGTTGACTAAGTATAGTGCCAATTTGGATTGCCCTACTAAGACGATTGTATTTCCGAGACAAGGAAGGCCGACGATTAGATTTCAGTGTCAGCCGACGAGCGATATGTTTCTTACGAGTAGTTTGGCTACGATTGGGAGTACAAGTACAGAGCTCACGATGGATCAGATTCCTAGTGTGCAAGACTTTCAAGATGTATTTCAGGATATTAAAGGACTCCCACCGAAAAGAGAAATAGACTTCTGTGTGGAATTAGTACCTGGTACATTGCCGATTTCCAAGACTCCATATAGGATGGCACCAACTGAGATGTTAGAACTGAAGAAGCAAGTTCAGGAACTTGAAGATTTAGGTTTCGTTCGCCCGAGTACGTCACCTTGGGGAGCACCAGTTTTGTTTGTAAAGAAGAAGGATGGAACACTTCGACTCTGTATAGACTACAGGGAGTTGAACAAGGTTACGATCAAGAATAGATATCCACTACCTCGGATAGATGACCTATTCGACCAGTTACAAGGATCTAGGATCTTTTCCAAGATCGATTTACGTTCAGGATACCACCAATTGTTAGTTCGACCAGAGGATGTATCGAAGACTGCATTCAGGACAAGATACGGGCATTACGAGTTTCTAGTTATGCCTTTTGGATTGACGAATGCGCCAGCAGTATTTATGGATTTAATGAATAGAGTATTCAGACCATATCTGGATCAATTCATTATAGTGTTCATCGATGATATACTAATCTACTCAAAGATGGAAGAAGATCACGAGGAGCATTTACAGATTGCCTTGCAGACACTTCGAGATAGCAAGTTGTATGCAAAGTTCAGCAAGTGTGAGTTTTGGCTACGGGAAGTCAAATTCTTGGGACATGTTATATCTTAGGACGGTATTTCTGTGGACTCATCTAAGATTGATGCAGTCTTAAGCTGGAATAGACCGACCAATGCGACAGAGGTCAGAAGTTTTCTTGGATTAGCAGGATACTACAGAAGATTCGTAGAAGGGTTCTCCAAGTTAGCAGGACCACTGACGAATTTAACAAGGAAGGAGACGAAGTATGAATGGACGGACAAGCATGAGGGTGCATTTCAGGAGTTAAAAGAGAAATTGACTTCTGCACCGGTACTTGCGATACCTAAGAGTGGAGAAAGGTATGTGATTTACAGTGACGCATCGCACCAGGGATTGGGTTGTGTACTTATGCAAGACGGGAATGTTATCGCATATGGATCAAGACAATTGAAGGTACACGAGAAGAATTATCCTACGCATAATCTGGAATTGGCAGCAATAGTGTTTGCATTAAAGATTTGGAGACACTATCTCTATGGAGAAAAGTTTGATTTGTTTTCCGATCACAAGAGTCTGAAGTATTTGTTCTCTCAAAAGGAGTTGAACATGCGACAACGAAGATGGATGGAGTTACTCAAGGACTATGACTTTTCATTGCAATACCATCCGGGTAAAGCAAATGTCGTAGCAGATGCTTTGAGCCGTAAACCTCGACTAGTTATCGCTGCATTGCTAATTCGGGAATGGAGAGCATTGGAAGTGTTAGCTGAATTCGAACTTCAGCCAGTGGAACCAATGGAAAGACGACATTTTGGATGTCTGATGGTACAACCAACTTTGATCAGCCGTATCATAGAAGCTCAACAGACAGCAGAGGATTTGAAGTTATGGTTCACCAAGATGACAGCAAAAGAACCTGAGATCTGGAGTGTTAGTACAGATGGAGCTTTACGATGTAAAGGTAGACTCTGTGTACCTGACAAAGAAAATCTCCGGAAGGACATATTGGATGAAGCTCATAAATCACGGATGACGATTCATCCAGGAAGTACAAAGATGTACAAGGACTTGAAGAGAAATTTTTGGTGGGAAGGAATGAAGCGAGAAGTGGCTGAGTATGTTTCTCAGTGTCTTACTTGTAAACAAGTAAAGGCAGAACATCAGAAACCACCTGGACTTCTACAGCCGTTACCAATTCCTCAATGGAAATGGGAACACATCACCATGGATTTTGTGGTGGGATTGCCAAAGTCACAGCAGAACCACGATGCTATTTGGTAATTGTGGATCGACTTACAAAGACGGCACATTTTATTGCCTACAGTATGACGTATCCAGTGGAACGATTGAGCCGGATGTACCTGCAACACATAGTACGGTTACACGGAGTACCTGTTTCTATCGTATCAGATCGAGATTCGCGCTTTACTGCAGAATTTTGGAAAAGTCTTCAGACAGCAATGGGAACAACATTGAACTTGAGTTCAGCTTTTCATCCACAGACCGATGGACAGACGGAGAGAGTTAATCAAGTAATGGAAGACATGTTACGTGCTTGTGTCATTGATTTTGAGAATTCTTGGGAGACACGCTTACCTTTGATAGAATTTGCTTACAACAACAGTTATCATTCGAGCATAGGAATGGCGCCGTTTGAAGCTTTGTACGGAAGACCTTGCCGATCACCGTTATGTTGGACTGAAGTCGGAGATACTCAACTTCTTGGGCCAGAGATGATACGAGAGACTAGTGAGAAGATTCAGATTGTACGTGAGAAGATGAAGACAGCTCAGACCCGACACAAGAGTTATGCTGACAAGCGACGCAAAGATTTAGAACTTGCCGTTGGAGATCATGTGCTACTCAAGGTTTCGCCTGTTCGAGGCATCGTCAGATTTGGTCAGAAGAAAGGCAAATTATCGCCACGATTCATCGGACCGTTCGAGATTCTAGAGCGTGTTGGAAAAGTTGCTTATCGTCTTGCGCTGCCACCGAAGATGTCAGGAGTGCACAACGTTTTCCACATCAGTATGCTGAGGAAATGTGTTCATAACCCAGCGCACGAGATCAACTTTGAGGATATTGAAGTCAACGACAATGTTACGTTCAACGAAGGACCAGTTCGCATTTTAGATCGTGGAGTCAAGAAGCTCAGGAATAAGGAGATTCCATTAGTCAAGATTCAGTGGAAGCATCATGATGAAGGAGAAGCTTCGTGGGAGCTAGAGTCAGAGATGCGTGAGAAGTTTCCGTTTTTGTTTTAACTCTGTATGTTTCTGATTTCGAGGACGAAATCTTTTGTTGAGTGGTGGATGATGTAATACCCCGTATTTTCAATAAATATTTAATGCAGAGAGATTCTATATACTTCATTTGACCATTCAAGAAATTTCATCTTCGATCGATCGAAGCTAGTTCGAGCGATCGAGACCCTTCAGTTCAAGCGATCGAACCCTTTTTCGAGCGATCGAAACCCTACCGACATAAATTTAATACGTGGTCCCCACTTCAATCGATCAAACCCTTTTTCAATCGATCTAACTGACCGATCTGAGTTCGAGCGATCGAGAATCCTTCGATCGATCGAAAGTGCAATTATCAGAAATCCCAGTTTCTGCGCAAATGCTGCCACCTTGCCCTCCCATTCTTTATATATACATAAACCTCGTGAGAGTGAGAGAGTTTGTTGAACTCTTGTGACAAGAGAGAGTTGAGAGTGTGTGCTTGTGTGTTGGTATACATATATATACACATACCTCCATATATCTATATATATACACACACATATCTATATATATATACTCAGCTTGGAGAAGAGAAGAAGGAGAAGAAGAAGAACAAGAAGAGGCCGAGAAAGAAAGACAGAAGAGACGAAGAGAGGAGCAGAGAGAGGAGGCCACCATTGGAGGAAGCTTGGAAGCTTTCAACCGAGCCAAACGCACCTTAACGACTTTTTGTGAGTTCCAAACTCACTCGGTATCTTAGTCATGATGTTTTACATATTCTGGACGTATAATTATAACCCAAACACCCCCTAGCACATTCTGCACGTTCACTGGCAGAATCTGTAGAAGACGAAGTTCGACCGATCGAACTGAGTTCAATCGATCGAACATCACTAAGTCTCAATCGATCGAAATGACTTCAATCGATCGAGATCACTTTCACTTCGATCGATCGAGAAGACTTCAATCGATCGAACATCTTTTCTTCAATCGATCGAGAAGACTTCAATCGATCGAACCTGAGCAGAACATGAATGTTTTCCTTTCAATTATAATTCATAATGCGTAGTTGTTTAATTGCTGTTCCATATTCCTATTATGCGATATTATGGATAACGGAGGTAATGGGATACGATAATGAGATTGAGATAACATGGTGAGTAACGTAGTCGGGTTCGGAACGCTAGTAATAGTACGACGCGATAACGTAGTAAAGTTTGAGATGATAATACTGGGTAGTATTGGATAAGTGAGAAATGAGTCAGTAAGAGGAATTGTATGTTTAAGGTTGTGTGAGTCGAGCTGATGATTCGCTCAGGTTAAATCCGATAAGTATATGTCAAGGATTTGATCAGGATCGTGAGAATTATGGGTGCACAGTACTCGCAAGCGTTCTTAAAAGCGGTGAACAGTAAGAGTTCTTAAAAGCGGTGAACAAGAGTAGTTGTGGCACACCCATGATTTATATTTACCAGAGCTGTGTATGTATCGTACTCACAAGCGTTCTTAAAAGCGGTGAACAGTAAGAGTTCTTAAAAGCGGTGAACAAGAGTATGGGTATATCCATGGACCAGTCGTTATATGAGAACGATGTATGGGTGCTCGCAAGAGTTCTTAAAAGCGGTATAGCGGTGAACAAGAGCACTGGTATGTTGTGCTGATATAATCAGTTCGAGATAGTCAGTTGGGTATTGTGGAATCAGTCTTAGAGTGGGAGTCGATAAGAATCGATTAATGATATGTCTGAATAAACGAGTGAGGAATATAATTAGTATCACTGTCATATATTGTTCATAATGGTAAATTATGTCATTTCTATGAGACTGTGTTAGTTAGTGCTCACTCAGCTTTCAACAAGCTGACGGCCTTTATTGCCTGGACATTCCCCGTCCAGACTACCCTGTCCTTTATAATGCAGATGACGGAACTCATAGCAATAACTATTATCCTGAAGGGAGTTACGCCGAGGATGGCCCCACTGTTGCTGGTCAGGCTGATGACTATCCGTACGCCAGCTGAAGACCTGAAGATAGATAGTAGTTTATGTTATTACTTTCCTGTTATTGTTATACTTTGTAGTTAACGGGTACTTGGGCATATGTTGTCTCCAGACCTGTTGTGATCCTGTGGACCGTACTCTGATGTTTGTAATAGATAGAACCGTGTTTATATTCCAGTTGTTTACTGTTCCTGTTTGGACTAGTACTGTGTGGTGTGGATGTTAGTGACTTTCACTTGTCATTCCCTCTGGACCCATAAAGGAAATTTATTTTTCTCTATTTATGCTGCTCCGGGGCATGACATATATATATCTCTATATCTACACATATATACACCCTCACACACACTCACTGCCGTGGCAGCTGGGAGGAAGGAGAAGAAGCAGAAAGAAGAAGAAAGAAGAAGGAGGAGACAGAGAGAGGGCTGGACAGAGAAGAGGAGAAAGAGAGAGAGAGTTTGAAGGTTTCAAGCTTTAAACACACCCAAACGCACCCTAGGTGAGTTCTAACTCACTTGGTCTCTTTATGTGATGTTTATGCAAGTTATTACGATGTTTAGACGGGTTAAATGCATGTAGTGCACGTTTATATATGCTGTTTTTACAAACTGCTGGAGAAGACGTAGTTCCAATCAATTGACATGATCTCAATCGATTGACATCAGTTGCATCCCAATCGATTGAATAGGATTTCAATCGATTGACATTGTTCCAATCGATTGACATATTTCTCAATCGATTGTCATAACTTTTGTTCCAATCGATTGACATGTTATCAATCGATTGACATAACTTTTGTTCCAATCGATTGACATGTTATCAATCGATTGACATAACTTTTGTTCCAATCGATTGAACTTTTGTTCCAATCGATTGACATGATCAGTACATGGTTTCCTTTGCCTGTTTATTATATAAGAGGTTTAGTTGTTCGATTTCTGATTCGGGAATTCCATTATGCGATTATGGGGTAGACAGGAGTAATGTGACACCAAAGATTTATGGATAATGAATAAAAAGTAATATGAAGACGTGGGTTGACGTGTTGTTTCTGATATGAGTTCGATATCCGTTTCTTTTAATCAGAGTAGTCAGGCCACATTGGGAATTGTCATGTGTCGATGTTAGAATGGAACGTAAGTAGGTTTGGTAAGTTCCGGGAATGGTACGTGGATGGATGATTGGTCATGATATGCTCTTAAAAGCGGTGAACCGGACCATGGTTCTTAAAAGCGGTGAGCTGGACCAAGAAGTCTTAAGATAGACTGGATGATCTATGATATGCTCTTAAAAGCGGTGAACCGGACCATGGTTCTTAAAAGCGGTGAACTGGGATCACTAGTAGATGACGTTAAGTCGTGGCAATAGATTGATATGCCTTGTTCGAAACGTTATATCCCTGAAATGCGGTGAACAGGACCATTGTTCTTAAAAGCTGGGGACAGACTGACGTGGAGTCCATGACATGCGGTGAGCAGGACCATTGCTCTTAAAAGCGATGGACAGAATAAGGGTGTATCCCTAGAGTTAAACGATTGAGTCTGTTCATGAAAGATCAGAATATGTTGAGTTCGGTATTTGAGTAACAAGACGATAAGGGTCGGTTCACAAGAATGAATAGAGGAACAAGATAATGTTATTTGATAATAAGATGTTAACTCGTGTTTTTATAAGCTTGTGTTTACTTCAGATAACTGGTACCTCGTTAGTTTATGCTCACTCAGCTCTCAGTAAGCTGACGGCCTTTTATTGCCTGGACATTCCCCGTCCAGAATATCCTGCCCCTTGTTTTACAGGTGATGACCAGTACAATGATGAGTGTTATCCAGAGGAGGGCCCCACCGATGACGATTACACCAGGAAGGATTATCCTTATGCCAGTTGAAGACTGAAGATGTTATAATTAGATTTAATTTCAGTTATTCTGTTAAACTTTTGTTAATGGGTACTTGGGCATTTGTTGTCTTCAGACCTGTTGTGATCCTGTGGACCATACTCTGATAGTTTGTAATAGTTAGCACTTTGTGCTATTTTCAGTTGATTACTGTTGCTTTTCTTTTGGACTAGTACTGCGTGGTGTGGATTATTAGTGACTTTCACCTGTCATTCCTTATGGACCCATAAAGGAAATTTATTTTTCTCTATTTATGCTGCTCCGGGGCGTGACAGCATCTTTGATCGATCGAACCAACTTCGACCGATCGAATCTAACATGCATCCAATACAATCACAGATTTGTATTCATGCTGCGATAACGCTGCAGAAATAGATCCGTGACGATGCAGTTTCAAAAATTGTCCTAAAATCTGCATGGAAATCAAAATTAGTGTTCCAAAACCCATCTATAGATCCAAACGAGCATAGCTCTGACACCAATTGATGGAAAAACCAGTTTAAATTGAAAGTTTAAACGCGCAGCGGAATAGTCAAGTTATAAAAACTTATTGGTAGCCCAGGATCTACTACCCATCAATTCCATAGATGCGTACTAACAAGAGGGAGAGGAAATATACCTCAGGTCTTGAACCCAATTCTGAAAACTTCTTTCTCCTTGATGGTGTAGAAACTTCCACTAGGCTATCTTCACTTTTATGACTCCTGCGGATGCCTGCCGGAAGGATTAGGGTTGGTGGGAACCATAATAGGGAGGATAGGGAAAGCTAAATAGTTTCTACAACTTTTACGTATAAAAATGACGATTAAAAACATTTAGTACGCAGCTGCCCTATTTATAGATTCCCAGAACCGACCTAACCTTCGAGCGATCGAAGTGTATTCGATCGATCCAAACTTCGATCGATCGAACAACCCTCGAGCAATCGAACCTGCCTAGACTTTAATCATTCGAGACTCCTTCGATCGATCGAACCTGCCTTGACATAATCCTCATGTGCCCTTCCAAGCTTCCTACCAGAGCCAAGAGTCGGACCTCCTAGGCTCTGTGTTGTTGGCTTAGACAAGTTTGTTAATTACCGTGACCAAACTCTTTGATGAGCAAACTAACTAACTGGTCAGTCAACGTTTACTTCACTACAAAATGATAACTGAACTCCAACGCAAAAGAACATATCTGAAGCAATAACTAGACTTGTACGTTGTACTAATGTCCCTCTACATTCAGCATTCGTAATCATATTCAGGTAGTCGGATAACTATTACTGTCAACCTGAATCATGATTACTTCTTGTATTCCTTGAGTCCCATTCACCTCCCATGATTACCAAACATGTTGATAACTCTTATCAACAAGACTGCAGTACTCAGTAATCGACTTGGTGACATTCTCAAGGGAATGCTTACTCTGAAACAGAGGATAGATTCTGTCTTGACAATATATGTTCACAACCCTATGAACATGACATACCCAAGATACCCATGTGTTGATCTTCTATAGACCTCACTGATTGGTAAGTCAAAGAAGCCATATCCACAGTCAGTGTTCATAATCGTCGCAAGATTGAGAACACGTACCTTATACAAGTTATGAGTTCCTATTCACTATTTGACAGCATTAAGTTTCAATAGGAAAGCTCAGGTCTGTCAATGCAGTATAAGCACTAGCATATTAACTAAGAGTAACACTCTAGTGGTTGAGATTAATCACTCCATCCAATTGTAGTTAATTATGCTACAGTGTATACCTGATGAGATATCAAGTCTCATCATCCACTGTGACAAGCTTTAAGTATCAAAGGATGGTAATTCATATCTCACTTGTATGTATCTCATACACACACGAATTACCTACAATGATACTTAAGGGTTGAAAATCATCTCATGAAAGAAACATACATAATGAAATGTAAAACTGATATCCATATATTAAAATTCGAATGTCATATATAAGGTAATGGTTTGAGGGCATAAACCCAACAGGTACTAGATCAAGGGTGATCACACAGTCCCATGATGGCTTGACCGACCGGGTTGCCCTGAGCCTCCAAGGTCATAGTTTTGTGCAATCGACTGGCTGGACATGCAAGTGAAATGCAATAGGCACACAAAGATTGATTATTCTGATTAAAAGGATGCTTTCAAGTTTAATCCTCGAGTGAACCCAAAATCAGAATTCTGGTCTGCGAAACCAGAGATTCTGGGTTCGATCCCCAGCAGAGTCGCCAGATTGTGGATATCACAATTTTTCTATTACCCACAGCTTTTCTTTCAAAATCTTTTTCAAATTTCAAAACATTAAACAATGAGTCGCCACTTAATTTTTAAAAGGAAAAAGAAACCATTTTAAAGCAAACTGATCTTTTAAGAAACCAGAGGTTTTCTAGGTCCGGGGATTATGGAATGAGAGGGGAAGGAGCCCGTCGGACTAAAACACCCCCTCTCATTCTATCTCGCGATAGGCCTCTACTTGACATCCTTTTAATCGAATTAATAACCTAAGCATATCCTTAACTAATACATATGTATAAATATACATTACAAAAGCATGTCTAAAGGGTGTAAGATTGCAAGTGATAAAATATCATTCAAACCACATAATTCAAGTAGCAAGCGATACGATATGCAAATAGGGAACTATGGAACTTACCCGGGATCCATGCTGCGAATATTAAACGTGCAATGCATACGAATAGAAAGTAAAACCTAAGAAAAGGTCTCTAATCACATGTATTCACATAAGGCAAGACCTAATTCTAATGTGTCGCACATGAGGTTATAAAATCAATAAAAAAATCAAGGAATTAAATAAACTAGAGAAAGGGTTGAGAAGTTATACCTCAAGTGCGATGAAAAACAAGGGTTAGTCCACATACTTTAGGAAGAATGTATAATATCGGATAATTATTCCTAAATGTCTAGCTTAATTCTATCAAGTAGTGGAAATGACGCAATTATGAATTCTAATACCGATCTATATGGATGAATGTGCATGCTTACATGAACAAGAATAAGCTATTGTATTATTCCTTGGTTTGGATCATTTAGCCTCTATATTTAAGCTTAACAAATCATTATTAACACGTGGTGTAAGTCCTAGGTCATGGAGAGATCATTTAGACTATTGTTTGCAAGATATATATCAAAGTTATGACAGAATTCTGAAAATTGCTGAGAACATATTAGAACTTCAAAGAAATAAAAAACATACTTCCCGTGGTTTGATCTAGATGATATTTGGACACAAGATGCCTATATGTGTCTAGTTTCTTACCCAAAAAGAAAATCAAGGTTTCAACGGTTTGATCTCTTGGAATTAGACAAACACTGGACATCACCTAAGGACTTACAACTCTCCATCCAGAGTTTTTGTATGATTTTCTAAAAATAGTAAAAAAAAATTTGAAATGCTTTGGTCTTTTTAGGGTAGCTTCCTACCACATTAAAATACTTAAAAAAATTTATTTTGGGTCAAGAGTGCTTGATTAAGGTTCTGATTTTGTTATTTCAAAAGAGTGTTACTGTTCTGAAACTCTTGACAGATTATAGTGGTTCCACAAAACCCTTGACCAAACCACTCCAAACATGAAACTACCTTATAACAAAAGTTACAGTGGTAGAACTTTGAGTTATAAACACTTTCCCATTGGTTTCATTCAGTTCCAACGATTCGACGTTCAACTAAAAATCTATGATCAAAACTGATTGTGAACTCACTGCATCATTTATTCAAATACAACTTTGTTAACTAATTTGAGCCATGGAACTTGGCTTTAACCACACCACCTCTCCTACCATTTGATGGTCATGGGAGACTAACTAAATTCATATCTTTAAGGTCTAAAAGAAATATGGAGAAATTTCATGAGACCTAAACATAACAAACCTAAACCAGGGAGATAGGTTTAGATTTATTAATCAAGTGTACCAATATCAACTTCAACTTCCTTGTAAATCATGAGCTTACAAGTGAACTAAAGGATTTCAAGTCTAAGGATTCAAGTAAGACATTGAAGGTCTTATGAATCACAAAGATTGTAAGGGAAAGAAAAAAAAAGGGAAATTCAAAGACTCTAAGTATATTTGTAGTTAGAAAAGAACTCATTAATTCAAGGTTTTACCTCCAAAATATCCTCAACTTTATGATTTTGAAGAACTTCCAAAGACTAATCAAGCTTTCCACTCTCTTCAACTCTTCTAAAACTAACTTCTAATTGTGTTTAGAGAAGAAATTTTGAAAGTTTTAGGACTTGGAGAACTAATGCAACCTCTAGATTCAAAGAAAATTCCAACCCCATGCAAGAGGATATTCATCCTCTATTTATAGACAAATTTGAAGGGGTATTTCAGTCATTTTAGAGCAGAAAACTCCAATTCGGACGGTCCTTTGGTAGTACAAAATGTGCTATATTACAACTGGCTATTACAAAAACACGACAATCAATGGAGATGGAAGCGGCACTCGCTGAATGCCGAAACAATAGTCAGTGAATGCGGGCACGGCATTCTTTGAATGCCGCAACGACACTCATAGAATATCGCGAAGGACTCCATTTAGTGCCGTCTTTTCAGAATTTTGAAATTTAGCAGCACTTGAAGCATTTTAGTGAGAGTAAGTAGATGCCGTTGCGGCTCTCCTTGAATGCCGGTCTGACAGTTAGGGAGTGCCGCAACGGCAACCCGTGACTGCCACATATTTGCCCAAGTGCCGTTTTGCCTCTATTTTCCTCTTTCTTTCTCTTTGCTTTTTGTTTAGGTTAGAGAGTCTTTCGAAGAGTTTGAATCATCTTTGGAATTCCTAGATTGGTCGGACATTATCATCATCGGGTCTTGGAGGTATCACTTCCCTTAACTCGACGTTTTGTCAAAATTGGGGTGTCTATAGTGACATACATCTTCAGATGGCTCTTGGGGTTCCCAGTCCCATCAAATTTTTCTAGGTCATGCATCTTAAACTTTTTGGGGTATTTGATCTTTGCAGGCTCAAAGAAACCCTCGGGGGTCTAATAGGTAGTCATCACCACCACAGGACTTCCTCATCATGCTCTCTAGACAGTCCAGCTGGTCTCTCACAATCTTTCTGGGATCTCTACGTATACCATCATCGAACCAATCCTCCTCCTTTAAAGGATTTGGATCAATGGGGTCCTTAGGTTCAATAATAGGAGGAAGTAGAGGTGGTATGAGTGGATCATTAGCAAGTAGGCCCTGTGGATTTACGGTGGTTTGCCCCAAAGGGTCTATAAGAAGTTGTAACTGTTTCCCCTGACGGGCTAAGGTATTCTCTAATTGTTCCATCATCTCTTGTTCTTCAGCCATATGTATCGAATACTAGTACTCTGGACAAATCTTCTTGAACCAGGAGGATGGACCCAAGAAGGTGTGTTTGCATACCCACACGTGCCCGATTTAAGAAACTGTTAACTTTTTATTTCATTTTAGGTTCTCTCAATGCTATGTATGCTCATGTATGCTCATGCGAAGAGAACAAATTCGGTAACATCTTTATCAAAATGTAGCCATGTAAGTCCTAGTCGTATCATTAAATATTCCTTCTCATCCCATTGGCCACTATAATCAATGTCATGCTAGCCATTCCATGTCTAGAAATTTCATGTGTGATAGGGCTTATGATTGCCTAGATCTGATTAGGGCTACTTCTAACGAATAAGATGCAAATAAGGTCATGATTAGTAGTCCTACAGACTTATGCCATATTTTCCCAGTATAATACATAAGAAACCATACACATGTCATGTGGCGAGCATTTTATATGGATAGAATGCCTTGGGCGTTAGATAAGGCTATGTACCATAGGTTGTATAGGATTTCTTATCATGTCACATAATCCTAAAGGATAAGTAAAGCGTGTGTGCGCACATTGTCATATCAGGTCAAGCCCTAAAGGATTGGCTCTATGGTTACTATATGCATCAGGGTGGATAGAGTCAAAAAGGGTCCCCCAGCGAGAGTCCTATATACCTCCCATTACAGGGTTTGGTATGATACGTGGACTACTTTATTATACCATTAGGTAGTGCTAGGCAGGGAAGTCTTCTGTGGAGGGGATATGACATGCTGCAGGCCCTCGACTTTGGTCCTCCCAAGCTTCCTAAAACTAATGCACGTGTGATCCTCATAATATAAAGTCAAAGAACCTTGAAAGTTTACAGAGTCGCCAATTGTGGGTACCCGAACCAAGCTTGGTGCCTAGAAGGGTTATGCCCGCTTGATTGATCCCATTTCAAATCCCATACCAACAGCTACGAGTGAGGTTCACCACCCTTCATTGGCCTATATCCGATCCATCTGGATCACTCATATATTGGATTCCATGGGGCCTTATTTTATCCCACCCGAGGCAACAATCGATACCCATGATCCTTTTTTGAGGCTATACAAGTGAGTAATCCATGTTTTATCCCACAAGACTAAATGTTGAAAGATCCTCGGTAATAGAGTTGCCACTTGGTTTGATAAAGGAAACCAAGAAAACTAAATCTATCAAGTCCAATGGATAGAAAGCACTGCTTCATTGTCCCCAAAGAATTCGATTCGAGGGTTAAGGTATGAGAGAGTAAGGAACTAGATTGTCCTAAAACAATCCCTCTTGCCTCATCGTGAAATGGGCCTCTACTCTGCTTTCACGATATTTAACTAGACGATATGTGGACAATTTCATTTATTTCTAATGCAATCCTAATTCAAGTTATAAACAACTAATTAAAAAAATCGTGCAAGAAACTATACAAGTACATACAATGCACATGCTAAAGTGATAATTCAGGGACTAAACATATTACTATGCTCCCCTATGCATATGAAAGAAAATAAGATAATATTAAATGTGAAAATTACACTCAAAACCCTAGAAAAACATTATATATATGCACAGGTAATCATGTAAGGAATTTAAAATCTGTGTTTTATCCACTTAAGCATACTTCTATGTGATCCTAAGAAAGCAATAAATAAGAAGGAAACTAGAAAATTTACTCGGAATAGCATAGCATTCCCAATTATCATAACTAATCATTGTTAGGATAATAACAGCATAATGTATATGATAATCTATGAATACCCTACTATTCTAGGCATAGATATCATACATGTGTATCCAAAAATGACTACTATATGTAGTAGTGTGCATGTGTAAGCCTAATTAAGTGTTATTCCTTGTATGGATAACCTACTATTCTAAGTGAGGATAGTTTGTATATGTATGCATGTGCATGGATAGGAATTAATTAATAAATTAAACTAAATATGAATTAACTACTATAAATAATCTAATTCATGGATGAAACTACTATGCATGAAGATAAACATAGATAGCATGGATAGCCTACTATCCCAACTAATATGAATTACTACATGATTCTTATATGAGTGCCTTAGATCTAGACTAGTAGATCTATTTAAGGCTTTGTTATCCCTGGGGGTCGGATATCCATGGATTGGATACCGACCCAACAGCTTTGGCTACCCCAACACAGAGGGATAGCTTCGACTGGGATAACTATACTTTAATGGATATTAGAAACACTAAATTAAAACTATCCTAGAACTTTAAAGATCTAAATAAAAATTAAAAAAAGGAAGAAGAACTTACCCCCAAGAACTTCTCTCAGAATGCTCCTCCAGTAGGGCTTCGGTAGCACTGCTGACTCCAAGACTCAATCCTAACTCTTAAAAAAACTTATACTATTCCTAAGGATTTTCTAGGAGTGCTTTGGAATCCTCCAAAGGGGTTACCTTGTCTCACTAATCCTTATGATTTCCAGGTCTCCTGGATGGGAAGGGGAGGAACCCCTTTTATAGTTTGAGTTTTAGATGAAAAATCTCATAGCTAGGCGATGTGGAACAGAAATTTTCACGTTTTTGGGCATTTTCACGCGGATTAGGATCAAACGAATCTAGGACATCTGAGAGCCATAGTGGCACTTGGTTAAGTGCCATGCGGTAGTCAAGATTGCCACGTGGCAGTCACATGAGTGCCACAATGGCACTCAACCTAGAATGTTGTGTTTTCTCTCTATTCTTCCCGGACTTCGTTCTCTCACCCCGGTTATCTTTTTTGGGCTTGTGATACACTGTTGGAAAGGTATGGGAGTCTAGTTAAAGAATTTTTTGGTCTCATTCAAAAAAAATAATTTCAGTTTTGATCAAAAGAGTGAGGTTGACTCCGAGAAGGAGTAAACCTATGAGATACAAAAATGGTTGAAAATTTTCCTAAGTGGTTTTTGGCCAATGTGAAGGCATGGGTCACTAATTTAGAATATTTTTAGAATATTTTGTAAAGGGAGTTATCGGGATCCCACACTGAGGTTCAAATTTTGCCCAGTGAAATGTGGTTTTTCGTCATTTCATGTGAAAAAGCTATCTTAAATTGAGTTTTCGTCTCTATATTGAGTTTCTAACGTACCTATGTCTTCCTAGAGGTTATCCTAATGTATCTTAGAGAGCACGGTGCTTCACAGAGTTCTACTTCATAATCGACAAATCCTGATTCTAGTCATCATGTTGTTTTTTAGGCAGAGTCCCTTCTGTCAAAAAGACGAACCACAGTAGGGTGTCTACACCATAGCACTATGTAAGCTATCCCAAAATCTAGATGTGAATCAGGTGTCATGATTTGTCACTATTAACACTGGTGCCCCGTAAAGTCTCACAATCTTTCTGATATAAAACTCTACAAGCTTTGATGGATTCTTGGTTTTGATTGGTAGAAAATTTGCTGACTTAGTCAATCAGTCAACAATAACCCAGATGCTATCATTCGATTTTAGAGACTTTGGAAATCCTGAGACAAAATCCAACATGATATGCTCCCACTTCTACTCTAGTATCTTTAAAGGGTGTATCCATTTTCACTTTTTGACATGTCATACACTTAGCAACAAATTATGCTAGTTTTTGCTTCATACCACTCTACCAATGGATCTATCGTAAATCTCTATACATTTTTGTGTTACTCGAATGTACTGAATATATATTATTAGGAGGATCTTCCATAACTCTGTCTCTTAAATTTCCAACCTTGGGAACACATAATCGTTTGACATATCTCAGAACACCATCATGAAAGCTAAACTGTGGCCTTCTACCCTTAGGTAACTCATCCACAATCTTCTTAAAATCTGAATCTAAAAGCTTATTTGACTTGATATCACCAATTAGACTTGGTTGTGCCATAATTGCCTCCAATAAACCACCTTCAATTTGAGGATTTACTTCAAGTTCTAATTGTTCAAATTGTTTTACCAACTTCTCCTGTGCAGTGAAGATATAAGCTAAGTTTTCCGACGACATTGGCTCAAAGCATCGGTGACTACATTTGTCTTTCTTACGTGATATTGAATTTTCAAGTCATAGTCTTTCATTAATTCCAACCATCTTCTTTGTCTCATATTAAGCTCCCTCTGATCAAATAGATATTTCAAACTTTTACGGTCAATAAAGATTTCACATGTCTCCCCGTATAAATTATGCCTCCAAATCTTCAAAGCAAAGATTACCACTGCTAACTCCTAGTCATTTGTCAGCTAGTTCTTTTCATGAAGTCTGAGCTGTCGTGAAGCATAGGCTATCACCTTTTCATCCTGTGTCAGCACACATCCCAAACCCTGATAAGAAGCATCACTATAAATTCTAAAATTTTCAGTACTTGTCAGAATTGCAAGTACCAGTGCCCTAGTTAACTTCTCCTTCAATTCCAAGAAACAATCTTTGCATTGTTTGTTACATTCGAACGGCATGTCTTTTTTCACTCGTCGTGTCATCAGAGTTGTGTGGATATTTGCAGGCTAACCACGTTTTAACTTCAAAATACAAATTGCCACTTAATGTTTTAAGGAAAATTAAGAAACCATTTAAAAGCAAACTAATCTTTTGGAAACCAGATATATTGATGATGCCAAAAAATAGTAAGAAGGATTTAGAGAGAGAAAAAGACAAGAACAATTTGTATATGGTTCGGTCCCGTTAACAAGGTGACCTAAGTCCATGGTTGCATCTGTGCGCGTTCACTAGCAGATCACCGGCGGGCTTGGTGAGCCAACAAAGATGGGTGGCACTACTAGTAATACTGGCCAGGTATATGCGTATGATGGTGATGTGGGCTCTTTTATAGGTGCGAGAGTCCCTATTGATAGGGTATGTGGGCTCTTTTATAGGTGCGAGAGTCCACTCTTACATGGTAAGTTCATAGGATCAGAAAGCCTAATCTGATTACAATTGATTTGCATAATTTGGGGAAAGTTTCCTAAGTGGTTTAGAAAACTGCCACATTCCATCTTGCAGACTTGTAACTGGTTTAGGAAACTGCTGGATAGGCCAGGTCCTCGGGACGCCGCAGTCTTACATGCCTGGCCTGCTGGTAAAAACCACACGGTCCTGATGAACACCTCGGGATTGCTTGGCTATGGTGCCCTTACTGCAATAATCTGCACCTCTCGGTGACTTGGCACACTGTCTTCATGGTTGGATTATTTTGGACATATCAGATGCCCCCCATTTTCGGAACTAACTGGATGCTTCGTTGAGTAAGGATCGAAAATCAATATTGCCTTAAAAACCGTCCTAATATCCTCCGGGAATACTGCTCGGGATGGGGCCCACCATCCAGATCACCCGGTAAAATAATCGACCGGTACAGGAGGAGGCCCGGGCGGTGGTCAGGATCCAACGAAGTCGGTTCGGATGTAATCGAATAGCTGCGTGGTAACCGGACTGTCACGTCACGCATTTAATGCGCGCACATTTCAAGGCAACCTTTTATGATCCCGAGGCAACAGTTGTCTGGCGACTCTTGGTGGGAAAGATTCTGAGCCGTTGGATCTAATCGATCTGGATCGCCTGCTATTCCTATATAAGGAACACTTGCTCATTTCTTGAGTTCCTGCTGCTAAGTGAGAGAGTTTACCGAGCGGTTTGAGAGCATACAAGATCCCGAGTAAGATTCCCGACCTCTTTTCTGCGCTAAACCTTGTAAGTCCTTCCTTTCTGTCTTTAGTTCTTCATTCTCTTCTTCTTTTCTGACCAAAGCTAGAGGGAGCAAACCCACTTAGGTTAGAACAAGCATGGGATTTTTTCATTTTTAGGTTCTATCATTTCTTCCAGTCCGGAGGTACGTTAGAGAAATTAGACCGAACGGGTGTTCCCCGGGAGAGTCTTGAGAGAGTGTTATCTTTCTTCTAGAGTCTTGTATGACCTGCCCTTTAGGTTGTTAGATCTGCCTCCTCTATACACCAGGCTTGGAATCCTTGACCCATTCTTAGGTCGTTTGCCCCCTAGGTCCATTGTAGACGTAGACATGTGCCACTCATACCTCAAATCGTTATCCCGTTCGGAAGACGAACAGTCACGGTCAGGGATCTTTAGCACAACTCTAGATCCTCCCTCTTTAGCCCCCTCTGACTAGCATAGTGAGGGAAGAATACCTGCCCGGGTGTCTCACGAGGAAATGCACTGGGATTCTCCCGTAGCCTCGACGTCCCGGGGGTCGGGCGATGAGGGGTCTGTACCAAATAGTCTCGGCATCGTCTTTGCTTGTGAATCCATTGTTAGTACCCTGCGAGGTCCTGATTTGGATCGGATCAGGGATAGGTATGAGATTCCCGGCCCCTTCTCTCTTTCTGTCCACAACGGCGGATCTCACTTTCACGAGTCGGGCTTCGTCACTTTGTACGAGGATACCTTCATGGCAGGCCTCTACCTGCCTCTCCACCCTGTTGCCCGGGACGCACTCATTTACCTCGGGATCTCCCCCGGGTAGCTTGCCCCAAACGGTTGGCGATATCTGATGGGGTGCATTTCTTTTGGCCCCAACTCCTCGGGTGTGAGCTCATCTTGCAGGAGTTCTTCTGGACTCACCGGCCCTTCCAAGTTCACAGGGAGTCTGGTTTCTTCTCGCTCAGGGCCAGGCAGGGGCGGAAGATAATAGTGAACTGCCCGAGCAACAATAAAGGATGGAAGAAGAAATTCTTCATAATGTCCACCCTGGGGCTGTGTGAGAAGGCACCGGGTGTTCAGTTGAGGACCTCCTAGGCGGGGAAGCTGAGGAGTATGGCCGACTAGTTTTCTTTCTTGATTAGTCTTTCTATTTTACCTTGACTAACCCTTTTGTATGTTTGCTTTGCAATGGGATAAGTTGACTTGCCAAGTCTTCCCGACGAGCTCCAAGCGAGGATCTTGTCTTTGGTGGAGGACCCGGCTGACATCAAGCAAGTGCTGACCTGGTCGGGAAGCCCGAAGATCTCCTACGAGCCCCAGCACCACTTCATAGCTCCCATCCTCCCGGCGATCATTCCTAGTAAGTTCCATCACTTGACCTTTCAATTTTCTTTTCGTTTGATACTTTGCTGAATTCTGGCATGCTCTCTGGTTTTATAGAAATGGCTCCTAAGACCGTGGTAGCCCTGAAGGAGAAAGAGGCGGCCCTGATTGCCCGGGCTAGCCAGAAGAGGAAGAAGCTAGACCTCGCCGAGGGCCAGCCCCTCAAAAGGATTTCCCGTGGGATTTCTATCCGGGATGAGAAAGAGACAGTTGCTGCCTCAACGCCCGTCGTAACAATTGCTGCACCACCACCACTTCCCCCTACTGCCAAAGCGTCTGGGGTCTCCTTCCCAAGCATGGAGGAGACTGCTCGCGCAGGCCCCTCCTCCAGACCTGTGGTTGAGACGGCGGACGACGTCCGCAGAAGGGTTCGGCAGGCTGCTGCAGAGCCAAATTGACAAGTGCGCTCTACTTAGCCCCGAGGCCATCATCGGTTGGCTCTACAGCATCAGCCACATGGTGAGTTGTTGTTGTTTTTATTTTTAACATGAACATTAGCTTTCCTCCCATGCATACTGACGTTGTCTTGTTTTTGTAGTTGGCTGTATTGCGGTCGGGGCTGAGACCACCCTTCCCGGCGTTGTTGAAAGGTTAGCTGCTACAGAGGCTGAACTGTCCGTGGAGAAGGCTGCCCAGGAGGCCGCGAAGTTTGCTCTCTCCGTGGAGGAGGAAAAATCTCGAGCAACGGCCTTGGAGGTGGGGGAGACCCGTGACTCTCTGTTAACCGAGCAGGCTGCCCGGAAGGTTGCGGAGACTAAGGATGCAGCCACGAAGGTCGAGACGATCACCGCCGAGAAGGACCTGGCAGCTATGACGGCCACGCTCTCGGAGCTTACTGCTGCTCGGGAGGCCGATGCCAAAGATGCTGAGGAGGAATTCGAGGTAGGGTTCCTCACGGGCTACGCTGACCTGGCGAAGAGGGCTGCCGCTGACCACCCTGACTGGGATCTATCCGGCTACTCCTGGGAAGAGTCCAGTTATTGGAAGGAGGGCCAGCTTGACTCCGAGGTCGCTGCTGAAGCTGCACCGGCCGGGGACCCATTTGTGGATGAGCAGGCTGCGGAAGAGGGAGAAGTGGTGGTTGTAGAAAACTAGATTTTTCTGTTTTTGTTTTTGTTGTAGTTTTTTCTTTTTGGGGAGGCTACAACAACTACCCCTCAGGCTTTGTACAGTTTCTTTTTTAATTAATGAAAAGGCCCCTGAGGTCAAACTTCCTTTCCATTAATTGTTTCTTTTTTTTGTACTTTGCATGTTTGTAATTACTAGTATCCACTCGGTTTTTAGCTGACCTAACCCCTACCTTAACAAATGGTTTAGGACCGTAACCAGTAGAACACCTTGCCTTCCTAACCTGTTTAAAAGATAATAGCCCAGTATGCTATAGGAACTTGTCCTATTTAGTGTCCAGGATTGCCCAGTGTATTTGTCATACTCGCTCCCGCGGCATGTAAATACATTATATTAGCATGCATGTTATGCTTACTGTTGTGTTAATGAACATGTGTGAAGTGAGTGATGACTCACTAGTTGTTGGAGGGTGTCTTTTAATAACCCAGTATTTGGCCTTGAAGGCAGTCCAGAAGGTGGGCATGTGAGAATTCCCTACGGTTGGGAAAATGAGTAATGACTCATGATTATGTGCTTAAATGTTTATTTAGGCATATGCAAATATAATTGATTATTATATTGTTGATAGCGACTCATCGGAGTCATTAGATGCCTGGTGAGGACGAAATTGAACACGTTACGTAATTTGGTAAGCTAATTAGCAATTTCGTAAAAATTTGTAAAAACTTGCATTTTAGCAACCAAACAGAACTTAGTCGGAAACCTTTATAATTTTGAGGTTTCACCTGTAGAGCTGTGCATTAGCTGTGTAGAAAGTTTAAGAGACTGATCAGAAGTTTTGAAAACTCGTGGGGAGGTAAACACAATTTCCAAAAGTGTTGCCTATATATAGATAGTGATGACTTTCATAAATTTTTATAAAGTCTAACCTAAATTCAAGAAGAGGCCAAATGGAGGATTCCTTGGCTTAGAGCTTCAAGACTCGAATCGATAGAGTTCTACCCGTTTGATTTTCATCAAATTCCGTATTTGAACTCTACGAGGTAAGGCCATCGTTTTGATACCTATTAGGCCTTGTTTGGTTAAGTTTTCCGAAAACTCATTTTATAGAATTTTCATACAAAGTTGATAATTGGACTTTTAATTAATAGGAATTGTATTAGAAGAATTGCTGCACGTTCTTTGTGCTTGAGTTTTCCTTGGATCGGCGTTTAAGAGCGTAAATCGGAGGTGAGTGATATTAATCTCGAGTTTTGGATGATTCTATGGTTTAATGCATTGATATGCTAGGAACCTTATATAGATAACATGTGTAGTTCATATTGGGCAAAACTAATGTGTAAAGTAGGCCCAAGGCATGTTGAAATGAAAAGCATGATGAGTTGCTAGTTGAGCATGTTTATGTGCCTATGTGGGTTAAAGGGGGGTTTGTGCTAATTCACCGTGAGACGTCCTCTCGAAGGGGGAGGATTAGTAGTGACGACGGTCACTTGCCGAGAAAGGCATTAACGCGACATGTCGAAGGGGCATGGGTCGTGGTTGAGTCTTAAGACTTTGGATCGGTGAATGTGCACTTATTCCCTAGAGACCAATAGTTATGTGTTATGATGGATTGGAACATATTTGTCATCCGTATGCTTGATTCATATTATTCACTAAGCGTTAGCTTAAACAAATCTATATATGTGGTTATATAAATAACCATTCAGGTGCAAGGACTGGAGGGGAGAATCGCGGGTAATGAGGCGAGGAAGGACTGGAAGCTCCTAATGTTTATAGAACTTGTAGCACTTTTGTAATATGTGTTTAACTCTTGCCGGTTGTTTAACCGTGCAACTTGTATTAAGACTTGTTATATATGCGAGTACGGCGCTTGGTTCACCTTAGGACCTTGGTTGCCAAGACGTGTGAAACTTGTAGTTTTGATACTTGTAATCCGGGACGGGTTTATGGTGGTTGTATAATGGATATATATATGTTTTGGTAGTTCTTTGAATGTTTAGCAAAGCTTTGAATTGTTTGGTTTTGAAAAGGTTTGGTGGAAATGGTTTTGTTTGGTTTGATTTAAAATGGATTGGGTTGGTTTCTTCGGGTGAAAGAGGTATTGATTTATTAACGGCGTTTGTCGCGGAAGTGCCAGGAATTAACGGCGTTAGTAGGAAGCGCCGGTAATTAACGGCGTTTGCGAAAAAACGCCGGCAATTATGAATACGGTCTTTTGGAGGTTTGGATTCTGCACAGACCCCATTCGACCGGTCGAACGGGGCAATTCGACCGGTCGAAATGCCCCTTGCCAGAAATTTCAAACTCCTACTTCCAATGTTCGGAACAACTTCTAATTAGGCATGGAGGTACCTTTGGGGACCCTTTGACCTATAAAAATGTTACTTTTGAAAACGAAACTCGTTAAGGCGTGTTTGGGCACGTGTTTAATATAACCTTTGAAAAACTATTTGGAAGTTGGTGGTTTTGGTGCAAAACTTTTATTAAGGACATTTTTGGAAACTCTAATCATTTTGGTAAGCCTTGATGGCGTGCCACGTGACCTAGATTCATATGTGTGGATCCGGGGCATGACATGTAGTGGTATCAGAGCAAAAGGTTATAGACCTTGAGCTATTGGTTTAGGTTTAGAGCCTTGGGGACGAGAGACGACGTCATGAGTTTGAACATTGATTAATGTGTGCAGAATTTGGATTATTGCATTATTTTTGCATATGAATAATGGTTGTATGCATCGTACCTTACATGCATACTTTAAGATATATGTCATGACATGCATGATAGCATTATGTGATGGTTATCAGGAATAAGTGGTGGAAAGTATGGATATAAATAATGACAATGCAACGAATGCAAGAATGGATCGAATAGAGGCCGCTATTGAGGGGTTTATTAGAGTAGTGGATGACAGAGTGCCACCAAGGGGAATAGAGCTGGAAAATCAAAATTGGGCACCAAGGGCTGGGCAATCAATTGCCGAAAAGTTTGCAAAGAAGAATCCGACAATATTCACTGGGGGATCGGATCCTGATGTGGCAGACTTTTGGAAAATGGATATGGAACGTATATTCCGTAACCTGGCATGCACCGATAGAGAGAAAATAGACAATGCCACTGATACTTTAAAAGAGGGAGCTCAGAATTGGTGGGTTGGTATCCTCGCAAGTAGAGCACCGACTACTTGGGCAGGTTTCATAGAAGAATTTGACAAGCGATACTTTCTGGATTCAGTAAAGACCCAAAAGAAGTGAGAGTTCATGAACTTGAAACAAGGGGATATGACGGTAAACGAGTACGCGACTGCATTTAATGGGTTGGCTCGATTTGCACCGGGTATAGTTTTGGAAGAGGTGGATAGAGCCAGACAATTCGAAGAAGGTCTGAGGGAAAATATCCATAGTCGCGTGGATACATTTCGTCTCCCAACATTTGCTGAAGTTCTCGATGTCGCCCTTATCACGGAAAGAGATATTGGGAACTATAAGCTTAGCCAACAAGGGAAGAGGAAGAATGAGAATCAAGGGAGGAATCAGAGTAACTTTAAGAAATCCTATTCAAGGGCACCTGGTGTTGGTTCAGGAATTCAAGGGGGAAGTTCATTCTCTGGAGGAGATAAACCGATGTGTACTATTTGCGGCCGTAGACATTGGGGTGTTTGTTATATGGCAAATACGATTTGTCATTTTTGTAATCAACCGGGACATGTTGCCAAGAATTGTACGCAGACAAGAACCCAAAGTGTGAATGTGGATATGAGGGGTAAATGTTATGAATGTGGTATGCCTGGTCATCGAGAGAGGGATTGCCCGAGCAAGCGACAACGTGGGGCCGGTTCTGTGGCTTCTAGTGGAACGAGAACAGTGCAACAACCAGACAAAGGAAAGAAGGAACAAAGGGAGGCACGGGCATTTAACCTTTTGCCAGGAGAGACGGCCAATGCGGACTCTGTGGTGTCAGGTACACTACTTATTTGCTCACGCCCTGCACGTATACTTATGGATTCAGGATCCACACACTCATTTGTGTCGCATGAATTTGCTAAGTGCTTGGATGTGATGTCAGAACCATTGGGATTTGATTTGTCTGTTTCAATTCCGTTAGGAAATCCTATAATAAGTTCCTTGGTATACAAAGCATGTGACATTAAAGTAAATGAAAAGACCTTAGCTGTTGATTTGGTACCATTAACCATTCATCACCTTGATGTAATCTTGGGAATGGATTGGCTATCGGCGAATTGTGCTTCAATTGATTGTGTAAGGAAAAGAGTTATATTTCAAATGCCAGATCAGGATGAGTTTTGTTTCCATGGGGTAGGGATCACGTCACCACCATATATTGTATCGGCTGCACGAGCTTGTCGACTAGTGAGGAAGGGTTGTCAAGGATTTTTATGTAGTATTCTTGATACAAGAGTCACCGGATCGGGGATTGAAAATATTTCAATAGTGAGAGAATTTCCTGATGTGTTTCCTGAGGAGTTACCTGATACTCTAGTTGAAAGGGAGATTGAATTTACCATTGATACGATACCTGAAGCACAACCGATATCGAAGGTACCATACCGAATGGCACCAGTGGAATTGAAGGAACTGAAAATCCAACTACAGGAGCTACTTGATAAAGGGTTTATTCAACCAAGTGTCTCACCATGGGGAGCACCGGTATTGTTTGTTAAGAAGAAAGACGGAACAATGCGAATGTGCATAGATTATAGAGAGTTGAACAAGTTGACGATCAAGAACAAATATCCACTACCACGCATTGATGACTTGTTTGATCAACTACAAGGGGCCCATATATTTTCAAAGATTGACTTGAGATCGGGTTATCACCAATTGAAAGTCAAGGTGGAGGATGTTGAGAAGACAGCGTTTCGGACTCGATATGGCCATTATGAGTTTTTGGTCATGCCATTTGGAGTAACAAATGCACCGGCGGCGTTTATGGATTTGATGAACAGGGTATTCAAGGAATATCTGGATGAGTTTGTGATTGTGTTCATAGATGATATCTTGGTGTATTCTAAAAGTATTGAAGAACATGAAAGGCATTTACGATTGGTATTACAACGATTATGGGAGAGAAAATTGTTTGGAAAATTAAAGAAGTGTGAGTTTTGGTTGACTGAGATAGCTTTCTTGGGGCATGTAATTTCGCAAGATGGAGTTTCAGTGGACCCGAAGAAGATTGAGGCTATAGCTAATTGGTCAAAACCAACAAATGTATCAGAAATTCGAAGTTTCTTGGGATTGGCAGGTTATTATAGGAGGTTTGTGGAAAATTTCTCTAGGATAGCGATGCCAATGACTCAACTGATGAGAAAGAACGCAGTATTTAATTGGGACTCGGAATGTGACAAGAGTTTTAAAGAGCTGAAGACTCGCCTTATGTCAGCACCGATCTTGACGATTCTGTCTGGTACAGAAGGGTTTGTAATCTATAGTGATGCTTCACATAGAGGACTGGGGTGTGTTCTGATGCAGAACGGCAAGGTGATTGCTTATGGCTCGCGTCAATTAAAGGTACATGAAGTGAATTATCCGACTCATGATCTGGAGTTAGCAACGGTGATCTTTGCATTGAAGATCTGGCGGCACTATCTTTACGGGGAAAAGTGTGATATCTACACAGATCACAAGAGCTTGAAGTACCTGTTTACTCAGAAAGAATTGAATATGAGGCAGAGACGATGGTTAGAATTGATGAAAGACTATGACTTGTCGATTCACTATCATCCTGGGAAAGCAAATGTAGTTGCTGACGCGTTAAGTAGGAAGTCCACTAATAATTTGGCCTATGATTTGACTTCGCAGAAGCAACTCGTTGGTGAAATGGAAAAGTTAGAACTTGAGGTGATTTCAACAACTGAGGGAGGTTTACTAGCAACTATTGTCGCACAACCGACATTGATAGATGAGATAAAAATGAAACAACTTCAAGACCCAGTTTTAAAGAAGATTTGCGATGAAATACCGCTAGATAAGCAGCCAGAGTTTACGTTAGTGGACAATATTCTGAAAATCAATAATCGGGTATGTGTACCCAATGTGGATGGGATTAAGGAGTTAATACTTGAAGAATCTCATAATACCAAATATACAGTTCATCCAGGTAGTACCAAGATGTATCGAGATTTGCGAGAGGTATATTGGTGGTCTGGAATGAAAAGAGAGGTAGCTGAGTACGTGGCCAAATGTTTGGTTTGTCAGCAAGTCAAAGCGGAACATCAAAGGCCTGCAGGGTTATTGCAACCTTTGGATGTACCAGAATGAAAATGGGAAAAGATAACCATGGATTTTGTATCGGGTTTTCCAAGGTCTTCAAGATCGAACGACAGTGTTTGGGTAATTGTAGATCGATTGACTAAGTCTGCACATTTCTTGCCGATTAAGACAAAGGAACCGATGAAACTCGCGGAGTTGTATGTTAAAGAGATTGTGAGGCTACATGGAGCGCCAGTGTCTATAGTTTCAGACAGGGATAGTAGCTTCTTATCTAGATTCTGGAGAGGACTACAAGCAGCTATGGGTACAAAGTTAAACTTTAGTACATCTTTTCACCCACAGACGGATCGGCAGTCCGAGCGTGTGATTCAAATATTAGAGGACATGCTTCGACTATGTGTCTTAGATTTTAAGGGTGACTGGGAAAAATATATACCATTGATTGAATTTGCCTACAATAACAGTTTTCAGTCTAGTATTGGGATGGCACCATATGAGGCACTATATGGGCGTAAGTGTCGATCACCGATTTGTTGGACTGAGGTAGGGGAACGAAGGCTAGAAGGACCTGAGATGGTTCAGTTGGCAGCAGATAAGGTAAAGGTAATACAACAACGGTTGAAAATGGCTCAGAGTCGTTACAAAAGCTATGCGGATATGGGGCGAAGGCCACTAGAATTCGAAGTAGGTGACTGTGTGTTCTTGAAGGTTTCACCTTCCAAGGGGATTACGAGGTTTGGAAAGCGAGGGAAGTTGAATCCTAGATACGTTGGACCATTTGAGATTATTGGAAAAGTGGGGCCAGTAGCTTATCGGCTAGAGTTACCACGGGAGTTGGCTAATGTACACGATGTATTTCATGTGTCGATGTTGAGAAGAGTTATATCTGATTCAAGTCATGTGACTACTCTAGAGCCATTGGAAGTCAGAGAAGACTTAACGTATGTTGAACGTCCAGTGAGAATCCTAGATAGAAAGGATAAAATATTACGAAACAAGACGGTTCCATTGGTAATGGTTTTGTGGCGAAATCACTCAGTGGAAGAAGCCACGTGGGAAAGAGAGGATGAGATGCAGGCAAAGTATCCATTTCTATTTGAAGCATGAGGTACTGAAAGTTTGGGGACAAACTTCCTTTAAGGGGGAGAGGATGTCATACTCGCTCCCGCGGCATGTAATTATATTATATTAGCATGCATGTTATGCTTACTGTTGTGTTAATGAACACGTGTGAAGTGAGTGATGACTCACTAGTTGTTGGAGGGTGTCTTTTAAGAACCCAGTATTTGGCCTTGAAGGCAGTCCAGAAGGTGGGCATGTGAGAATTCCCTACGGTTGGGAAAATGAGTAATGACTCATGATTATGTGCTTAAATGTTTATTTAGGCATATGCAAATATAATTGATTATTATATTGTTGATAGCGACTCATCGGAGTCATTAGATGCCTGGTGAGGACGAAATTGAACACGTTACGTAATTTGGTAAGCTAATTAGCAATTTCGTAAAAATTTGTAGAAACTTGCATTTTAGCAACCAAACGGAACTTAGTCGGAAACCTTTATAATTTTGAGGTTTCACCTGTAGTGCTGTGCATTAGCTGTGTAGAAAGTTTAAGAGACTGATTAGAAGTTTTGAAAACTCGTGGGGAGGTAAACACAATTTCCAAAAGTGTTGCCTATATATAGATAGTGATGACTTTCATAAATTTTTATAAAGTCTAACCTAAATTCAAGAAGAGGCCAAATGGAGGATTCCTTGGCTTAGAGCTTCAAGACTCGAATCGATAGAGTTCTACCCGTTTGTTTTTCATCAAATTCCGTATTTGAACTCTACGAGGTAAGGCCATCGTTTTGATACCTATTAGGCCTTGTTTGGTTGAGTTTTCCGAAAACTCATTTTATAGAATTTTCATACAAAGTTGATAATTGGACTTTTGATTAATAGGAATTGTATTAGAAGAATTGCTGCACGTTCTTTGTGCTTGAGTTTTCCTTGGATCGGCGTTTAAGAGCGTAAATCGGAGGTGAGTGATATTAATCTCGAGTTTTGGATGATTCTATGGTTTAATGCATTGATATGCTAGGAACCTTATATAGATAACATGTGTAGTTCATATTGGGCAAAACTAATGTGTAAAGTAGGCCCAAGGCATGTTGAAATGAAAAGCATGATGAGTTGCTAGTTGAGCATGTTTATGTGCCTATGTGGGTTAAAGGGGGGTTTGTGCTAATTCACCGTGAGACGTCCTCTCGAAGGGGGAGGATTAGTAGTGACGACGGTCACTTGCCGAGAAAGGCATTAACGCGACATGTCGAAGGGGCATGGGTCGTGGTTGAGTCTTAAGACTTTGGATCGGTGAATGTGCACTTATTCCCTAGAGACCAATAGTTATGTGTTATGATGGATTGGAACATATTTGTCATCCGTATGCTTGATTCATATTATTCACTAAGCGTTAGCTTAAACAAATCTATATATGTGGTTATATAAATAACCATTCAGGTGCAAGGACTGGAGGGGAGAATCGCGGGTAATGAGGCGAGGAAGGACTGGAAGCTCCTAATGTTTATAGAACTTGTAGCACTTTTGTAATATGTGTTTAACTCTTGCCGGTTGTTTAACCGTGCAACTTGTATTAAGACTTGTTATATATGCGAGTACGGCGCTTGGTTCACCTTAGGACCTTGGTTGCCAAGACGTGTGAAACTTGTAGTTTTGATACTTGTAATCCGGGACGGGTTTATGGTGGTTGTATAATGGATATATATATGTTTTGGTAGTTCTTTGAATGTTTAGCAAAGCTTTGAATTGTTTGGTTTTGAAAAGGTTTGGTGGAAATGGTTTTGTTTGGTTTGATTTAAAATGGATTGGGTTGGTTTCTTCGGGTGAAAGAGGTATTGATTTATTAACGGCATTTGTCGCGGAAGTGCCAAGAATTAACGGCGTTAGTAGGAAGCGCCGATAATTAATGGCGTTTAAGAAAAAACGCCGGCAATTGTGAATACGGTCTTTTGGAGGTTTGGATTCTGCACAGACCCCATTCGACCGGTCGAACGGGGCAATTCGACCGGTCGAAATGCCCCCTGCCAGAAATTTCAAACTCCTACTTCCAATGTTCGGAACAACTTCTAATTAGGCATGGAGGTACCTTTGGGGACCCTTTGACCTATGAAACTGTTACTTTTGAAAACGAAACTCGTTAAGGCGTGTTTGGGCACGTGTTTAATATAACCTTTGAAAAACTATTTGGAAGTTGGTGGTTTTGGTGCAAAACTTTTATTAAGGACATTTTTGGAAACTCTAATCATTTTGGTAAGCCTTGATGGCGTGCCACGTGACCTAGATTCATATGTGTGGATCCGGGGCGTGACAGTATTATAGGAATACCCTGTATTACCGTCCGGGATGTCCCGGTGTATTATACGTGTATCCTATTTTTACCGTCCGGGATATTATCTTTAATCACTGTAAGTACTTAGGAATATCTTCCAAGTTCTTTTAGTGACCGGTGTGATTTCCTGTTTTGGCCTAATATTCCCCTGCCCCCCAAGCAATTTACTAAGGCGGGAGTGCAGGAATGAGTGGCCGTAGGAAACCGACCTGGAACATGGGTGGTTGCAGGGTCCTTTGAAGCTTGCCATCGTCGGCCACCTAGGGGTTTCCCCCCGTCGTCGGCTGGACCTAAGCAAAGCTTTAAGTAATTTCCTGTTTAGGTCTAGTATCCCCTTGCCCCCCGATCGTCTTGTGAAGGCGGGGGCGTGTTGAGGAGCGACCATAAGAAACCGACCTGGAACATGGGTGGTTACAGGGTCCTTTTATGCCTGAGTTCGGAGCCCGAGGTCTTTGTGTGCCTGGGTTCGGAGCTCGAGGTGTTTTCAGTGCCTGAGTTCGGAGCCCGAGAACTTTTTAGTGCCTGGGTTCGGAGCCCGAGGTCTTTTTAGTGCCTGGGTTCGGAGCCCGAGGTCTCTTTGTGCCTCGGGGTTAGGCCCGAGGACTTTTAAGCATTGCACGATGAACTGGCGGGAGTAAATTTGCAAAGGAAACTATTCAATTTTATTTAAAAATAAAAATTTATAGTGTTTGCTCAATTAGAGCTACAAAAAGAAATTTCTCTACCAATACTAAATTCCCGTGGCCAAATGTTGCTGATAATACTTGTGGAGGTGTTGCACATTCCAAAGATGAGAGAGATCGTGCCCGTTCATGCTCTGTAGCTAGTAGGTTCACGGTCGGTTGACCTCGGTTACTTTATACGGGCCTTTCCAGTTTGCCCCCAATTTCCCATAGCTTAGGATCTAAGTAGACTGGTTCACTGCCTTAAGGACGAGGTCTTTAACTTAAAAACTACGGTGCTTCACCTTGTTGTTGTAGTACCGCGAAACCCATTGCTTGTAGGCTGCCACCTTTAGGTAGGCTTGGTCTCTCCTTTCCTCCACCAGATCTAGTTCTGACCTGAGAGCTTCTTCGTTATCCGACGCACTGAAGTTGGCCACTCGGTATGTAGGCAACCCGAGCTCTGTGGGGACCTCCGCCTCAAATTCGTAGGTTAAAGAGAACGGCGTCTCGCCTGTTGCCACTCGGGGTGTTGTGCGGTAGTCCCACAGGAGGGTTGGTAGTTCTTCAGCCCACAGCCCTTTGGCGTCTTCAAGCCTTGTTTTGATTGACTACAAGATTGTCCGGTTGGTTACCTTGGCCAGACCGTTGGCTTGTGGGTGATCGGGGGAGGAGTAATGATTTAGTACCCTATAGCCGAACAGAACTGCTTGAAGATAGGTGTGTTGAATTGTCTGCCATTATCGCTGACTAGGACCCGGGGAATGCCGAACCTACTGAGAATATTCCTTTCCACGAAGATTTCCATTTTCGTTCGGTTATTGTCGCCAAGGGCTCGGCCTTTGCCCATTTGGTGAAGTAATCAACAGCGATGGCAGAGAACTTGACCTATCCTTTTCCCATCGGTAAGGGACCGACAATGTCAATTTCCCACTGGGCGAATGGCCAGGGGCTATGGATTGGTGTCTGGAGCTCTCCCGGTCGCTTGATCATGGGAGAGTATCTTTGACACTTGTCACACCTTCTGACATACTCTTACGAATCTCGGGCCATGGTTGGCCAGTAGTAGTCTTATAATAGGGCCTTTCTGGAGATTGCCCGGCCTCCAATGTGATTCCTACACACTCCTTCGTGGATTTCAAACAGTATTACTTGGACTTGCGCAGGGTGGACACAGCGGAGGTACGGGATAGTGAATCCCCTCTTGTAAAGAATGCCGTCAACAAGGTGGTATCGGGCTGCCCGGTAGTTGACCCGGCGGGCCTTTTCTCTGTTGTCTGGTAGCACCCTGTCGTCAAGAATGTCATGAGCGGGTCCATCCAGCTGGATCCCAGGGTGACCAGATCTACCTCCATGCCTTCTGAGTTGATCATACTTGGCTCGGGTAGATATTCTATCCTTATCCCGGGCAAGTCTGACTCTGAAGACGAGGCAAGGCGAGCCAACTGGTTGGCCCTGGTGTTTTCTTCTCTGGGTATCTGCGTGATAGAAAATCCCCGGAGCTTCTTGGAAATCGTTAGAACAAGAGCCAAGTAGGCTACTATGTTGTCTTCCCGTGATTTGTACTCTTGGTTGACCTGATTGACCACGAACTGGGAATCGCTGTATCCCTGGACCTGTTGCGCACTCATAGAGATGGCCAATTGCAATCCGACCAATAGAGCTTCATATTCAGCCTCGTTGTTGGAGGCACGGAACCCAAACCTTAGTGCATATTCGAGCTGGATACCGTCAGGGGTAGTTAGGATGAATCCTGCCCCACTGCCTTGCTAATTGGATGAACTGTCCACGTGCAGTACCCAGGTAGGGATATCAGAGTGTAACCCGGGCGGTAAGGCTGGTGGCTCGGACTCTTCTACCGGGCCTTTGGGATATGTAAACTCAACTAAAAAGTCTGCCACGGCTTGTCCCTTGATGGCTGTCCGGGGTCGGTAGATCACTTCAAATTCTTCCAACTCCAATGCCCACTTGACGAGCCTCCCAGACGTGTCTGGACGGCTGAGGATTCTGCGGAGAGTTTGATCTATGAGGACCACAATGGCATGGACCTGAAAATACGGACGGAGCCTTCGGGCCGAGGTGATGAGGGCGAACGCCAGTTTTTCGATGCGTGCTCTCTGCGCCCTGTAACACTCGGCTGGTGTAGTACACGAGGAACTGTATCCCGTGCTCTTCCCGAATGAGTGCCGAGCTAACCGCTGATGGTGACACTACCAAGTTTAAATACAATTCTTCCCCCAGCAAGGGTGTTGAGAGTAGAGGAGGGGACGCCAAGTACTTGTTGAGTTCTTGGAACGCCTCTTCGCACTCTTCTGACCACTGGAATGCTTTACAGAGGATTTTAAAGAATGGCAGGCACCGGTCGGTAGCTCGGGAGACAAATCTGTTCAATGCGGCCACCCGTCTGGCTAAGCTCTGTGCTTCCTTCGTTGATTTAGGCGACCACATGTTGATGATGGCTTTGATCTTTTCGGGGTTTGCCTCAATCCCCCGTCTGCTGACTAGATGGCCCAGAAACTTCCCGGACGAGACGCCGAAGGTGCATTTGGCCGCGTTCAACCTCATCCTAAATTTTCTCAAAATGCTGAAGGCCCCGGCCATATTGTCAAAGTGGTCAGGCTCATCCCGGCTCTTGACCAGCAGATCATCCACATATACTTCCATAGACTTTCCAATTAGGTCTTTGAACATGTAGTTGACTAGGCGTTGGTAGGTGGCCTCGACATTCTTGAGACCGAATGGCATAACCTTGTAACAATACGGGCCCTGGTCGGTGATGAACGCAGTCTTTTCTTCGTCCCCGGGGTACATGCTGATCTGGTTGTACCCCGAGTAAGCGTCCATGAATGAGAGGAGTGAGTGACCTGCCATGGAGTCCACAAAGAGGTCTATCCTGGGTAGCGGGTATCAATCCTTGGGGCAAGCCTTATTGAGGTCGGTGAATTCCACGCACATCCTCCACTTCCCGCTACTTTTCTTGACAAGTACCACATTGGCTAGCTAGTTGGGGTAGTGGACTTCTCGTATGGAATGGGCTTTAAGGAGCTTCTCGACCTCCTCACTCACTGCTTTCTGTCTCTCGGGGGCCACGCCCCTCCTTTTCTGCTTCACTGGCCGGCAATCTGGACTGACATTGAGTCGATGGGACATTATGTCACGACCCACATAGACAACTTAACGTGCTCGCGGAAATTTAGACATGCTATTCACAATTTAGCGCGTGCATAATTAACGGGCCTACAATTAATACATGGATTTCGCCCAGATCACAATTTCGTCGTCGAAATATAAAACATGTATTTTCCTATATTTCACAAGTTAGAACTTCATACCTCGTGCGATTTCCCCCAAACTTTGAAGGATCGACTAGGAGGCTAAATAAACGTCGGATTTCGAATTTGGTACGATTCCTACAAGTTTATACCTGTTTTTCCCAAAAGTCTAAAATTAAGATTTTTACAAAACTTGGCCAAACACGGCCTAAGTGGTATCAAAACGTAGATCTTACCTCCACGAGTTCAAATCTGAAATCTGGAGAAAATCTGACGGACGAACGGTCGCCGTTTGTCGTCGCAAAGCCCGTGGCAACTAAATCTCCCTTCTCTCTCCTCTCTCTAGATATTTGTTTGGATTTGGATGAGAATGAATTCTCATCCTCATCTTACCTCCACGAGTTCAAATCTGAAATCTGGAGAAAATCTGACGGACGAACGGTCGCCGTTTGTCGTCGCAAAGCCCGTGGCAACTAAATCTCCCTTCTCTCTCCTCTCTCTAGATATTTGTTTGGATTTGGATGAGAATGAATTCTCATCCTCATCTATTTATAGGCAAAAGTTATGGAAATTACGCTTACCTCCCCGTAAGTTTCTCAAACTTCTAATTACCTCTCGAAACTTCGCACACGTCCATTTTATGCCTTTACGAGTGAAAACTATAAATTTCAAAAGTTTCCGACTAAGTTTCGTTTGGGTCCAAAATAACGTCCGAAAATTATATTCTGTGAAATCTCTACACAACCTACCTTTTTAATTAACGCATCTCTCACGTTCTCACCACAGTTCTCAAAATGATACTATCATATCCAAATTACCAGAATTATACTACACAGGTATAATTACTATTCAACAAATACCAGATAAGGTCAAATAACATTTAAATCACATAAATGTCATTTACTCATGATTATGCAATATGAACTTCCATGCTCCTGTGTCCTCACTGACACCTTACCGTTGACTCACCGTCAACCTCAATCCACCATTATCAATTAATATTGATAACCTCTCAATCTACAATTATGCATGATAAAACTATAAATTTTTTTTGAAACGGGTGTGACAACTCTCCCCTCCAAAAAGGAAGTTTGTCCCCAAACTTTACCTCAAGCGTCGAACAAGTACGAATACTCATTCCGCATGTCTTCCTCACTTTCCCATGTAGCCTCTTCCACTGTATGACTACGCCATAGTACTTTCACCATTGGAATAGTCTTGGTTCTCAGAACTTGTTCTTTGCGGTCTAGAATCTCCACTGGTTGTTCCACGTAAGTCTAGTCCCCCTGAATCTGTAGCGGTTCAGGTACAATGATCTTACTTGTATCAGTCATACAACGTCTCAACATAGACACGTGAAACACATTGTGCACATGTTCCAACTCGGATGACAAGGCCAAACGATAAGCTACTGGACCAACCCTCTCTAGGATCTCAAAAGGTCCTATGAATCTCCGATTGAGCTTTCCCCTCTTCCCAAATCGTACAATGCCTTTTGAAGGCGATACTCGCAAGTATACGAAATCCCCCACTTCAAAATTCATCGATCGTCGTTTAGAATCCGCATAACTCTTATATCGACTCTGAGCTACTTTGAGTCGCTCTTGAATCAACTTCACTTTCTCAGTAGTCACTTGTATTAACTCAGGTCCTAATAACTTCCTTTCCCCAACTTCGGTCCAACGAATCGATGATCGACACTTACGGCCATACAGAGCTTCATATGGTGCCATACCAATACTGGACTGAAATCCGTTGTTATACGCAAATTCAATTAACGGCAAATGGTGTTCCCAATCACTCCCAAAGTCTAACACACACAATCTCAACATATCTTCCAAGGTCTGAATCATACGCTCTGACTGTCCATCGGTCTGAGGATGAAATGCAGTACTGAAACTTAATTTCGTACCCATAGCTTCTTGCAAACTTCCCCAAAATCTTGACGTAAAACTACTATCACGATCCGATATAATCACTGCTGGAACCCCGTGTAGTCTTACAATCTCTTTCACATACAACTCTGCTAACTTGGACGGCTTAGTCATCTTAATTGGAAGAAAATGAGCTGATTTCGTCAATCCGTCAACTATAACCCAAATTTTGTCGTTCTTGTTATGCGATCGCGGAAATCCGGATACAAAATCCATTATAATCTCATCCCATTTTCACTCTGACACTGGTAATGGTTGTAGTAGTCCTGTAGGTACTTGTCTTTCTGCTTTCACCTGTTGACATGTTGAACATTCGGACACAAACTTAGCAACTTCACGCTTCATACCCTTCCACCAAAAGTTTTCCCTCAAGTTTCTGTACATCTTATTACTTCCCGGGTGCACTGAATATCTCGTACTATGAGCTTCTTCTAGAATTCTCTCTTTCAAGTCTTTCACATTCGGTACACATAATCGATTTCCAAACTTCAGAATCCCTTGTCCCAATACCAAACCTGATCGCTTTCCCAAAGGTATCTCGTCTCTCATTCTGCATAAATAAACATCGTTGAATTGTTCTTTCTGAATCTCATCAATAATATCTGGGTGTGCCCTGATTGCCATCATTAAACCACCACTAACCTTTGGTATCACATCCAAGTCCAAACGTTCCATTTCTTTTACCAATTCTTTTTGTTGTGTTAGCTCGTCGGCTACATTCCTCGGCGTCTTCCGGCTTAATGCGTCGGCTACTACATTCGCTTTCCCTGGATGGTACTCAATCGAAAGATCATAATCCTTCATCAACTCCAACCATCTTCGTTGTCTCATGTTCAAGTCCCGTTGGGTGAAAATATATTTCAAACTCTTGTGGTCTGTGAATATCTCACACTTTTCTCCGTACAAATAATGTCTCCAAATCTTTAAGGCATGAATTACTGCAGCTAATTCTAGATCATGAGTCGGATAATTAATCTCATGTGTCTTCAACTGTCTAGATGCATAAGCAATCACTTTACCCCCTTGCATCAACACACATCCCAACCCTTTGTGTGAAGCATCACTATAGATCACAAAACCCTCGGTTCCGGATGGTATTGTCAAAATAGGTGCTCTCGTTAGTCGTGACTTCAATTCTTGAAAACTGTCCTCGCATTCCTGACTCCATTCAAATGTAACTCCCTTCCTCATCAATCTTGTCATAGGCAATGAAATCTTTGAGAAATGCTCAATAAAACGGCGGTAATATCCCGCTAATCCCAAGAAACTTCGAATTTCAGATACGGAAGTCGGTCTTTGCCAATTTAATACAGCTTCTATTTTGTGAGGATCAACTGATACTCCCTTCTTATCAATCACATGACCAAGAAAAGTAATGCTAGGTAACCAAAATTCACATTTCTTGAATTTCCCAAACAATTGTTTCTCTCGTAATCTCTGAAGTATCAACCTCAAGTGGTTCTCGTGTTCTATCTCACTAGGTGAATAGATAAGGATATCGTCAATGAATACAATTACAAAGTCATCCAAATAATCCTTGAATACTCGATTCATCAGATCCATGAACGCAGCTGGTGCATTGGTAACTCCAAATGGCATAACTAAGAACTCATAGTGTCCATAACGCGTTCTGAAAGCTGTTTTCTCAACATCTTCGGCTTTCACTTTCAACTGATGATAACCCGATCTTAGGTCTATCTTGGAGAATACTTGTGCCCCACGAAGTTGATCAAATAAGTCATCAATTCTCGGTAGTGGATACTTGTTCTTGATTGTTAATTTGTTCAGTTCCCGGTAATCAACGCACATACGCATGGAGCCATCTTTCTTCTTCACAAACAATACTGGAGCTCCCCACGGCGAAATACTTGGTCGAATGAAACCTTTATCAAGTAACTCTTGTAGTTGAGCATTCAGTTCCTTCAATTCTACTGGTGCCATTCTATACGGTGCTTTTGATACCGGTCTTGAGTCTGGCATTACCTCAATAGTGAACTCGACCTCTCTCTCAATAAGGACATCTGGTAGCTCATCAGGAAATACATCTGAATATTCTCGCACTATCAGAATGTCTTCTACTTTTAATTCAGTCGTCGAGACATTAGTCACTAAACATAGAAATCCATGACATCCCTTTTTCAATAACATTCCCACTCGGATTGCTGAAATCAAATACGGTGGCGATATAACCCCACTCCCTTGGAAACAAAAGTTCCCATGTACTGGTGATCGAAAATTAACCTCTTTCCGTTCGCAATCTATCGTAGCTTGGTTAAGGGCTAACCAATCCATTCCCAGTATTACATCAAAATGATTTACCCCAATCGGTATAAGGTCTACGGTCATCAACTTCTCACCTAATTTGATCTCACAGTTCTTATATACAGTAGATGTCATTATCGCTTTACTAAGTGGCACAGCAATAGACAATTCATATCCTAACGGTGCCGATTTAACATTCAAATGTTCAACAAAATCATGAGATACAAACGAATGCGTAGATCCCGAGTCAACAAGTATGCGTGCTAAGTGCGAACATACAAGCACCATACCTGAGACCACTGTATCAGTAGCAGCCACGTCTCCAGGGTTCATCTGGAATGATCTTCCCTGACGTTGCTCTGTCCTTTGTCCTCTGTCATTAGACTGTTTAGGCTTCGAACCACTAGAAGCCATAGAACTAGCTCCTTGTTGAGAATACTTCCTCGGGCAATCCCTGGCTTGGTGTCCAAATACTCCACAATCATAACACTTGCCTCTCATGTCGGGTGTTGAATTCGTACTACCCCCGCCTTGGTTCCTGTTCTGGGGTTTGGTCGTGAAACATCGGCCTGAGTGTGGTCTGTTGCCAAGTGAACACAACGGTATGCTACTTGGCGTTCTCCTGAATTCACTGAAACTAGAACCAGAGCCTCTTTGAAACGGCCTCTTGAAAGATCCACCCTGACTTCGGTCACCACCCTCATGACTTCGCTTTCCTTGGTGATTTTGTCTCGATCTCTCTATTCCACTTTCGGCTACAAGCGCTGTCTGCTGTATTGCTGCAACAGTCGAATGCTCGTAGGTTTCTACCCTCAAACGGATATTTTCTCTTAAGCCTTCTTCAAATTTCCTTGCCCTTTCTTCCTCTCCTGGCACTGAACCTTTACCAAATCTCAACAACGCATTATACTTGGAAGTATATTCGGTTACAGTCATATCTCCCTGCTTCAAGTTATCAAATTCTCGCTTCTTTGCATTGTAGGCAGCTCGCGGAAAGAACCGGCGATTGAATTCCGCCTTGAACCCTTCCCAAGTAATCGGTGCCCCTTGATCTAGTACATTTACCCACCAGTTCTGGGCTTCACCCTTCAGCACATCACTGGCATTCTCAATTTTTTCCTTATCGGTCATCGAAATCGATCGAAAAATTCTCTCCATATCCATGATCCAATGTTCTGCGAGCGTTGGGTCGGGTGTCCCATGAAATTCCATCGGTTTCTTCCGAGCAAACTGTTCTGATATTGACCTCATACCCCTATTTTCAGGCGCATGTACTACAACTATCGGTTCTGGCTCCAATGGAGGTGTTGGAGGTAATCTGTCCGCTATATTTCGTATCATCTCTCCCATGTTCCCCATCATTTCAGCCATTTCATTCATTCGGCGAGTATGTGGCGATAATTCTCGTTCTTCGTCACTCATGATTATAGTCCTGTAGTTCTCAATGCATAAACACTATGCATGTACAACAATAACAATAGTATGTATGTAAAACAACAACCATATGCATCAAACATCTCTAAGATGCATGAATGCAATTGAAAACATGTGGCAATCCACTCAACACTCCACTCGTCGTCGAACGTTCCCAAAGTTTTGTACCTCTAGCTCTGATACCAATAAATGTCACGACCCACATAGACAACTTAACGTGCTCGCGGAAATTTAGACATGCTATTCACAATTTAGCGCGTGCATAATTAACGGGCCTACAATTAATACATGGATTTCGCCCGGATCACAATTTCGTCGTCGAAATATAAAACATGTATTTCCCTATATTTCACAAGTTAGAACTTCATACCTCGTGCGATTTCCCCCAAACTTTGAAGGATCGACTAGGAGGCTAAATAAACGTCGGATTTCGAATTTGGTACGATTCCTACAAGTTTATACCTGTTTTTCCCAAAAGTCTAAAATTAAGATTTTTACAAAACTTGGCCAAACACGGCCTAAGTGGTATCAAAACGTAGATCTTACCTCCACGAGTTCAAATCTGAAATCTGGAGAAAATCTGACGGAGGAACGGTCGCCGTTTGTCGTCGCAAAGCCCGTGGCAACTAAATCTCCCTTCTCTCTCCTCTCTCTAGATATTTGTTTGGATTTGGATGAGAATGAATTCTCATCCTCATCTATTTATAGGCAAAAGTTATGGAAATTACGCTTACCTCCCCGTAAGTTTCTCAAACTTCTAATTACCTCTCGAAACTTCGCACACGTCCATTTTATGCCTTTACGAGTGAAAACTATAAATTTCAAAAGTTTCTGACTAAGTTTCGTTTGGGTCCAAAATAACGTCCGAAAATTATATTCTGTGAAATCTCTACACAACCTACCTTTTTAATTAACGCATCTCTCACGTTCTCACCACAGTTCTCAAAATGATACTATCATATCCAAATTACCAGAATTATACTACACAGGTATAATTACTATTCAACAAATACCAGATAAGGTCAAATAACATTTAAATCACATAAATGTCATTTACTCATGATTATGCAATATGAACTTCCATGCTCCTGTGTCCTCACTGACACCTTACCGTTGACTCACCATCAACCTCAATCCACCATTATCAATTAATATTGATAACCTCTCAATCTACAATTATGCATGATAAAATTATAAATTTTTTTTGAAACGGGTGTGACACATTATCCGCGGGTCAATCCCGGGCATATCCTCATGACTCCAAGCAAAAACATCCTAGTTTTGCCTCAAGAACTGGGTAAGTTTTTCCTTCAGGACGGGCTCTAGTAGAGTGCCAATGCTGACCGAGCGATCTAGGTACTCGGGATTTAGTGCCACACTTTCCAATTCTTCCATCGGACCTACCGCGTCGCTCTGTTCCCGAGGGTCCATCTCTTGAACGTTTAATGTTTCAGTAATTACCCCCCAGCGTAACGAGCTGACATAGCAACTCCGGGCGGTAGTCTGATCTCCACGTAAGCATCCGGGTCCCTGAGGAATTGGGAACTTCACTGTTAAACTATAGGTGGAGACGACCGCTCTGGCCTTGTTGAGGGTCGGCCTGGTAAGAGAGACATTGTAGGTCGACGGGACTTCTACGATCATAAAGTTGGTCAGCACGGAAGCCTGCTGAGGGTAGGTCCCCATGAGAACTGGAAGCTCAATTGTTTCGAGCAGTTGTGTGCTGGAACCATTAAATCCAACCAGGGGGTAGCAACCGGCCGGAGCCGATCCCTGGCAATCCCGAGTTGATCGACTGCTGACGTGAACATGATGTCAGACGAGCTGCCCGTGTTCACTAGCACCCTCTTGACCATATAGTTAGCTATAGAGAGCGTCACAACTAGCGGGTCATCATGGGGGCAGTGGACGCCCTGCAAGTCGTCGGATGTGAATGTTAGAACATCAGTTGGGGAGTAGCCGGTGGATTATACCTGCCAGACATCTACCTGGGATGCCCGAGCGTGCCTCTTCCGTGCCGACTGTGAATCCTCCCCGCCTGACGTTCCTCTAGAGATCACATGGATATGGCCAAGTGGTGGTGGTTGATTGGGACCTCGGGTGTCCTGCCGGGGTCGTCTATCTGCTGTGACGACTCCGCAAGGTGTCCCTGCTTGATAAGCTTCACTATTGCTATCTTTAATTTAAAGCAATCCTTCATTTCATGGCCGTGATCCCGGTGGTAGCAGCAGAACTTGTCCCGATTCCACTTACCGGGCGGGGCTCTACGGCTGAAGCAACCTCTGCGCCTCTGCAGCGGCCATGACTTCCTGTATGGGCCGGGAAAGGGGTGTGAAAGCAATCGGGGGCTGACCTCGGACATCCTTCTGATCTTTCTTTGGCTTCTTTCCCGAGCCCTTCTCAAATCGGGGGCTTTCGGGATTCGTCTCCTGCCTGGCTAGCACGCTTTGTCTTCAGGAACTCTTCAGTGTCTATGTACTTTCCAACCCTCTCCGAGAGCTCCATCAGAGTTGCAGGTCAATTGTGGTAAAACGACGTGGCAACCTTGGTGTGTTGAACCCCCGAATAGAAGGCCATAATTGCGACCATTTTATTGAGATTACGAATCATAAGCTTTTGCTGGTTGAAACAGTCCACATACTCTTTCAGGGACTCCCCTTTGCGCTGCTTGATGACCAGCAACTGAGTGTTCGGTTACGACCGGTCGAGCATCCCGACAAACTGACTGATGAACAACTTTCTCAGGGCTTCGAAGTCATTGACTGTCCGGGGCTTTAAAGCATGAAACCACTGTACTGCTGGCCCTTCGAGGGTACTGGGAAAGGCTAAGCACAGTGCACAGTAGCTCATCTACTGTGGTGACTAGTGCCATCTGAGCCTTATAAGTGCGGATGTGGTCCACCTGGCTCCCTGTGCCGTCGTAAGAGCTGAGGTGAGGGGTTTGAACTTTCGTGGAATAGGAAACTGTGTCACCCGAGCGGTGTAGGGTAATTCTGTCTCCGTGTTGGTGAGGTCATGGCCGGACTTGCGGTTCAACCTCTCAATCTGCTACTGCAGTTCCTCGACCTGGGCCTTTACGTCATCCTGCCTGGTTCTCCTCTCTATATCCGAGCGGTAGGTCAGATCGGATGACGAGGCCTCTTCCTCAAAGCACGTCAACCTCGGGGATAAGATCCGACTCGTGGTCCGGTAAATCGTGTGCCTAAGATCCCCCTGGCTCAGGGCCGGAGGGTCCTCATTTGATTCCTGGGCCTTCCGTCCTGACTCCTCCCCTCTGGCCGCACACCGCCGATTAATAATAGTCCTGGCATCCTCCACCCGGCAAGGATTGGGCCGAGCTCGTCTCTGCGAGCGCCTGGTTGCCTGGCTGCGCTCACCATCGCCGAGGCATTCCCGGTCCGGTGGGTACACCGGGGCGGAACGGGCTTGCCTTTGTTCCCGAGCGGGCTTTTGAATAGGGGCACTTTTCTCATGCTGATTTTATGATGCAGGACGCTTCTCCTGCCTGGCCAAAAGTGCCTCCATCTATTCCTGTGTTCGACGCTGGCCCTCCAAGAGTTGTGCCAGTGCTGCCATTATCTGTTCAGTGGTCATGGAGGCAGCTTGCTGCTCAAGCTGCAAGTTCTCCTGACCGGTCGAAACAGCGGCTTTCTTTCCCGTCTTTGCCGGCGTGTTGATCAGTCAAGAATTTGTTGATGAGAAGGCTTGTCGTTTCCCAGAGACGGTGCCAAACTGATGATGCAAAAAAATGGTAAGAAGTGTTTAGAGGAAGAAAAAGACAACAATTTGTATATGGTTCGATTCCATTAACAAGGCGACCTACGTCCACGGTTATGTCTGTGCGCGTTCACTAGCAGGTCACCGGCGGGCCTGGTGAGCCAACAAAGATGGGCGGCACTACCAGTAATATTGGCCGGGTATATGCGTGTGATGGTGAATTCTCTGTTGTATGCTTGTTAGCAAGAGAATTATTTTCGGATCCCCATTGACAGGGTAGGAGGGCTCTTTAATAGATGCGAGAGTCCACCCTTATATGGTAAGTTAACAGGATTAGGAAACCTAATCTGATTACAATTAATTTGCATAATTTGGGGAAAGTTTCCTAAGTGGTTTAGGAAACTGCCACATTCCATCTTGCAGACTTGCAACTGGATTAGGAAACTGCTGGATAGGCCAGGTCCTCCGGACGCCACAGTCTTACATGCCCGGCCTGCTGGTAAAAATCGCACGGTCCTAATGAACACCTCGGGATTGCTTGGCTACGGCGCCCTCACTGGAATAATCTGCACCTCTCGGTGACTTAGTAGATTGTTTTCATGGCTGGATTATTTTGGACATATCATATATATATACATTATAAAAGCATGTTGAAAAGGGTGCAAAATTGCTAACCATAAAAGTCATACAAAACCAAATAGATTCATCTAGCAAGCAAATGATATGCAAATACAGAACTAGAGAGTGTACCCCAGATCCAGCTGCGATATAGAAATGTGCAATGCATACACAAAATAGAAAAACCTAGGTAAAGGGTCTCTAACACATATATACACATAAGGCAAACCCTAATCTAAGGTGTCGTGCATAAAGTCAAAAATCAATTAAAATCAAGAAATTAAGTAAATGAATGAAAAGTCAAGGGATCGTACCTCAATAGCACTACAAAATAAAGGGTTAGTCCACAAGCTTTGAACACAATATAATATCAAATCATAAATATCATACCTAAACCATTAGCTTAAATCTATCAAACATGGAGAGAGTTGACACACTCATAAATTCCTTCTAACTAGTTGAAATCACAACACCTCGATAGATATACAAGTCTTAACTAGGAACCAATGTAATGTCCATATAGAGAATGTACAATCTCAATACAAAATAATGTCATAATTATTCAAATCTATATATACATATGTGATGAATGCCTGAACATGAACAAAAATACGCTATGATTCATTCATTTATTTGGATCATCTAACCTCTGGATTTAAGTTCAATTAGTCGTAATTCAAACATATTTCAAGCCCTAAGGTATTAGAAAACCATTTGGAACATCACTGGTAAGTTTTATCAAATCTGTGACAGAATTTCAGGATTTACTGAGAGCAGACCAGACTTCAAAAATAGAAAAAGCATAATTCCAATGGTTTGATCTTAATGATTTTTGGACAAAAGATGCCTCTGTGAGTGTAGTTTCTAATCCAAAAAGAAAATCAAAGATCGAGCCGTCCAATTGCTGAGAATTGGACCAAAACCAGACATCACTTAGAATTTATCAACTCTATGTCTAGAGATTTAGTATGATTTTGTAAAAATAGAAAAAGAATATGAATTACTTCAATCTTTTTAGAGGACCTCATTAACATATTTAAATTCATGGAAAAAATTCTTTAAATCATAAAATGCTTGTTTAAAGCTCTAATCTGTTCATTTAAGAAGAAGTTACGGTTCCAAAATTTTTGATAGAGAGTAGTTACTTTACAAATCTCATGACCAAACAATGTTGACTATAAAATTTCATCAAAACAACAATTCCAGTGGTAGATCTTTGTGTTACGAACACATTGCAATTGGACTCATTCAATTCCAATGGATCATGATTTAATTAAAAATCTTTGATCACAGTTGGTTAATGAATTCACTGCACCATTGTTAAATTGGTGTTCATAATTTGAGTCATACTTGATCTATAATTCTAGAGAGAATCTAGATCAAGTATACTTGTGATCATCAAAATAACAATGAAATACAAAAAAGATTCATGGATTTAGCCTTAGAAGATCTCCATCATAAATCCCATGTTGAAGATCTAGCAAGAGAACCTCAAGGACTTACTCAATCTTATGAAATTTGAATACTTGGATTCAATAATCAAATTATGAAAATAACTAGATATACATCTAATTCCTCTCCCAAACACGAGATCCTTGATGAACATAAATTTATTTTATTCAATTCCCCTCCCAAGTCAATGGTACTTCGAGATCAAACTAAATTGATGATAAAAAGAGGAGAGAGTATGAACTAATGAAGAGAAAATTCAAACTAAATTGATGATTAAAATCAAATTTCTGTTTGAGAACTCACTTTACGTTAAATCCAAGGTTATTAATATCTAAATCAACAACTATGAATGAAAAATTAATCTGTGACACCTCGACCCGCCATGGTCGGAACACCTGCTAATACAACTCAACTAATCAACAACATTAAGTTTAACATGTGATTCACAGATTTATACAAGAATACCTTATTATAGAATTTAAAATATTCACACATCCAAAGTACTATACATTAAACTAATCCAACACAACCAAACTTAAAAGTTAAGTGTATACAACATCTTGCAAAAGTTACAACTAAACTGTATTTTACAATTTTCCGACAAAATACCACTCTTGTGGTCAACCCATAGCAACCCACAGCAACCCTAGACCTATGGCAGTGCAATTCCTAACTAAGCTTCATAAAACGGGTACCTGCACAGAAAATCTGTGTGGGCGTGAGCAAAACCACGGCTAACGACAACTAGATAAAACAATATGCATGTTTAACCATATGAACAGCTCAGCACAACACAAATACAGTTTTTATGCAATATTAAAATGCAACTCATACATGCCTTGACTCACACACCCGGGCCCATCAGCTTTTGCCTTCCGTGACTTATTACCAAGTTTTCAGGTAATGGGTCTAACAGCTCAGCAATGCAAGTGCATAACATACATGTCATGCCAGCTATGTATATAAACATAAACTACAATGCAGCAATATCTAGAAGACCCATCTCAAATTTGCCAAGTGAATAAAATTCACCTTTCTACTTGCTCCTTGGTCAACTCCTTGGATCCGCTACTACTAGCCTCGGTCCCTGAAATCTTAAAAATTATATTTCATAGCAAATATGAAACTAATTTAAATAATAATTCACAAATTTTACAATAACAACAACAAAAAAATTAACAACCTAGGCTTTCTAATTGAAAAAAAAAATCCATATTTCTCAAACTTCAACCTCATAACTAGTAAGTAAAAATAAACAACTTCTATAATAAATAAAAATATAGAAAGAAGCAACTTCCATAATAAGTAAAAATTTAAGAAGTTCAAGTTTTAATTTGAAACAACCCAAATTCCCAAAATCACACCCAAATAGCCCTAATTTCTAACTTTCTCTCTCTACCCAAATCAAGTTTGTATAAAAAAAAATAAAAAAAAAACAAAAACAAAAACACAACTCTTCCATGGAGCCTTTCAAGTTCTACCAACTCTTGGAGACATAAGTATTCAATAGCATATAACTCAAAATAATATTCACAATGCATTTAAAAAAAAAAATTCCACATCTAACATTGTTCACCACAACCATCAAATAAAAATCAAGAACCCATTTTTAGCTTCTAAAGCTCAAGAACATCTTCAATTCTGTTTTACCCGAATCATAACTCAATTCTTCCAAACCCAAAACTAACATTCTCTATATGCTTCTCAAATATGTTATTAGCATCTAGCAAATTTAAATATCAACTCATAAGCAGTAATTTTTTACAAATCAAGCAAGACCCATAAGCTAGAGTTTTAAAAATACACACTACACCAAGAACACACACTACACCAAGAACACAAACTAATCTCTACTACTCTTCCCAACTCTTTCCAGCTCAACTGTTTCAAAGCTTGTTATAAGAGTAATCCAAAGCATTGAAAACATTATTATAATAACAAAAATCAACCCACATATAGATTTGAAACAACAATTTTTAAGTACCCATAAAATCCAAAAGCTTCAAATCTCATCCATGGTGGTCACCATCTCAATCCCAACTCAATCCTTTCAAGACTTGAACTAGGAGTGTTTCAAGACATTGATAACATACTCTCAAAACCAAAAACATCAAAATCAAAAATCAAAGAAAAACTCAATATTCGGATCTATTGAAGACCCTTAAATTTCAACACCACAACAATTGCAAAATCAACTATACTCAAGTAAAGCTTGCCATACATGGTATACATATCACCCAAGGCATATAGAACACATATCCACTATCAAAATCAACCCCACAAATCCCTAATTTTTGGATTTCTACCAAACCCTAAAAGCACATTTTGAAAATTTGCTCAAAATTCAAGTTTAACATGAAAAACTTCATACCACACCACATATACATATCAAGGAGCATTTAAACAAGTTCTAAAACATAAATTACAACTTTAATCTCTTAATTTTCAAATTCTAAGGAAAGAATTCAAAAATCTCAATTCACACTTTCAACCAATTTCACTTACCTAGGGTGTAGAAGATGAAGTTTTCTCCTTTTTCTCCCAATTTTTAAGTCTTCTTCTCTTTATTCTTCTTATTTTCCTTCTTCTTCATCCCTTCTTACTCTCTTTCTCTTCTCTTTCTTTTCACTATAAACCCTCTTAGAATATACAGTAAAGAGACTAACGTATCTCTCCTAAAACTGATTTTCCAACTTTTAAAAATTATGTTTAACACCCCAACTTTCTTTAAAACAGGCACTTGAGTTCTCAAACTTTCCCATATCATCTTAGGACCCCCAAATAGAGTTATTTCTTAACTCAAAATCCCAAAAAATGGAATTTTCAGTTCTAACCCAACGCATAATTATTTAATAATTAACAGCTCAGCATAAAAATTTAATAACAATTCAGTTTAAATCATAAAATCACAGAAATTTAAATTTTAAACAACTCAGTTCAACTTAATAGAGCAAATGATTTATTATTTTAATATCCTTTTCAGGTTCGGGTCTCACAGCTCTCCCCCTGTTAAAGAATTTCGTCTCCGAAATTTACATACCTTGATCAAATAAATGTGGATATTGCTTCTGCATGCTCTCTTCCGTTTCCCAAGTCATTTCTTCTATAGCTTGACTTTGCCATAGTTCCTTCACCATTGGAATCGACTTATTTCTCAACTACTTTATCTGTCGATTAAGTATTTGTACAGGCTTTTTCTTGTAAGTTAGATTTTCATCTAGCTCAACCGATGGTGTCGTGAGAACATGTGAAGGATCTTTCATATACTTTTTTAGCATCGACACGTGAAAAACATTATGTAGTCGCGATAACCCCTGAGGCAATTTCAACTTATATGCAGCATCTCCAATTCTTTCTAGAATTTCATAAGGTCCGATATACCTTGGCGCAAACTTGCCTTTCTTACCAAATCTCATTACCCCTTTCCACGGAGAAACTTTTAAGAAAACTAAATCACCAACTGCAAACTCTAACTCTCTGCAGCGAGTGTCTGCATAATTCTTCTGACGACTTTATGAAACCTAAAGTTTTTCTCGAATGATTTCAATCTTACTTACTGTTTCTTGAATAATCTCCGGTCCAAATACTTTATTTTCTACTTTACTTTCTCCAAGTTCACCCCAGCATACTGGCGTTCTGCATTTTCTTCCATAAAGAGCCTCAAAAGGCGCCATCCCGATGCTATTGTGATAACTGTTGTTGTAAGCAAATTCAATTAATTGTAAATGTTTTTCCCAACCACCCGTAAATTCTATCACACAATCTCTTAACATATCTTCTAATGTCTGAATAGTTCTCTCCGATTGCCCATCTGTCTGCGGGTGAAAAGCTGTACTAAACTTTAGTTTAGTACCTAGAGCCTCTTGTACGTGTCCCCACAAATGTGAAGTAAAGTTTGGATCTCGATCGGATACAATCAATACCGGTGCTCCGTGTAATCTCACAATCACATTTACATAAAACCTTGCATACTGCTCAAGTATGGTAGTAGCTCTAACTGATAAAAAATGTGCTGATTTCATCAGTCGATCAACTATCACCCAAATAGAATCATTACCCCTCTGTGACTGAGGTAACCCTAGCACGAAATCCATTGTTACATGTTCCCACTTCCACTCTAGAATCGGTAAAGGTTGCAATAAGCCTCTCGGTCATTGATGTTCAGCCTTGACTTGTTGACATACCAAACATCGGCTCACAAATTCAGCTACTTCTCTTTTAATTGCAGGTTACCAATAAAACTCTTTAATCATCTTATACAGCTTCGTGCTCCCCGGATGCATAGCATAAGCGGAACTATAAGACCTCATTAGACCGAATAACAAAATCCTTTGTCTTTCCACTTATCACGTCATGTCTATACTGTAATAGCCTTGTATCTGCAGGCTGTAATTCTCGAATTCGATCCACCAAGATCGGCCTAACTACGAATCGTGCCATAAATACTTCTATTTCTAACATTGATAATTCTGCTCGAACTGTCTTTATGTTCCGAATAAAATCATCTGTTTTACATTACATACATGATATTTTTCTTAACGATTTTCGACTCAAAGCATCCGCTACCACATTTGCTTTCCCCGGATGATAATAAATAGAGCAATCGTAATCCTTGATTAATTCCAGCCATCATCGTTGTCTCAAATTTTACTCCTTCTGTGTAAAAAGATATTTCAGACTCTAATGATTGGTATAGATCTCACAACTTACCCCATACAAGTAATGATGCCACAACTTCAGTGCAAAAATAATTACAGCTAACTCCAAATCATGTACTGGGTAGTTTAACTCGTGTGGTTTCAGCTGTCTTGATGTATAAGCTACAACCTTTCCATTTTGCATTAAAACACCACCTAATCCTTGGTGTGATGCATCGGTATAAACTACAAAATTATCAGCACTTGACGGAAGAATAAGCACTGGAGCTCTCATCAAGCAATTCTTCAATTCTTGAAAACTGTTTTCACACTCTAAATTCCAATCAAATCTCACTCCCTTTCTAGTTAGCTTGGTTAATGGCAAGGCAATATTTGAAAAGTTCTGAATGAAATGACGATAATAACCAGCTAACCCCAGAAAACTTCGAATTTCTGTCACATTCATAGGCCTTGGCCATAGAGATACTACTTCAACTTTCTTTGGATCCACGGTAATTCCTTCTCCCGTAATCACATGCCCCAGAAAAGCAACTTCTGTCAGCCAAAATTCACATTTGCTCAATTTTGCATATAATTGCTCCTCCCTCAGTTTTTGTAGTACCAGTCTCGAGTGAATTTCATGCTCTTCCATACTATGCGAATAAACGAGTATGTCGTCGATGAAGACAATAACAAACATATCCAGAAATGGTTTGAACACTCTGTTCATCAAATCCATAAATACTCAAAATGTACATGACGAACATGAAAAGTTGTTTTCTCAACATCAGTCTTTCGAACCTTTAACTGATGATAACCGGACCGCAAATCAATTTTTTAGAATACTTTTGCCCCTGTAATTTATCAAAGAGATTGTCTATCCTTGGCAATGGGTATTTGTTTTGAATTGTCATCTTATTTAACTGTCAATAGTCAATACACAGGCGTAAGGTTTCATCTTTCTTCTTAACAAGCAGGACTGGTGCACCCCACAGTGACACACTCAGTTGAATAAAACCCCTCTTGAGTAAATCATCTAACTGGATTTTCAACTCCTTCATTTCAGCAGGTGCCACTCGATATGGTGGAATTAAAATAGGCCTAGTACCAGGTACTAAGTCAATACCAAACTCTATCTCCCTATCCGGTACATCTCCAGGTAATTCTTCAGGAAATACGCCATCAAATTCTTTTACCACCACTATTGTTTCTAACTGTATCGTTTCTTTTGCATCACCGATCACATAACCAATCAATCATTCACAGCCCTTACGTAATTTTTCTGGCAGCTATAATTGACATTAAACTTGTTGGCATTACCCGCCACTCACCATAAAATGTGAATTCAATTCCATACAGAAACCAAAAATTAACTTCCTTATTATAGCAATTAATTGACACGTGAAACGTCGACAACCAATCCATACCCAAAATAATATCAAAGTCTTCTATGTCCAAAGGTAATAGACTAACCCCCATTTTGTGATTTTCAATTTGTACAACACACCCCTTATAAACCCAATCAATTGTAATTTTATCTCCTAGGGGTGTGGACACGACTAACTTATCGTTCAATTCAACTAAATAATCATCAAATTTTTTCACAAAATTTCTAGATATAAACGAGTGCGTAGATCCCGAATCAAATAAGGTGTATGCAACATAATTTGAAATCAAGATCATACCAGTCACAACTTGAGGTGTTGCTTCAGCAACTTTCTTTGTTAGTGTAAAGACTCTTGCTTGACCTCTTGTTCCACTAAAACTTGAACCACCTAGCGGTTGTCCTCTACCCTAACCCCTGCCTCAGCCCGATGATACTGTAGCCGAAGATACTATCTCAGCTCTAATCGAACGATCTCTAGAAAGGTGACCCGGCTGGCCACACTTATAACACTCTGTAACAACCCTAAAATTTCTATGTAAATAATTATTTTAATTATTATTTTCAGTTAGCAATATTATATGAGTGTGCCTATGTAAGACATGTGTTTGGAAAATTTTAAATGTTTGGTGGACATATAAATTAAATCATGAGTGATCGCGTTTAGTTTGGGAGTTATATTTTATTAATTTATATTTGTTAAAAAATAAAATGAAGGGTTGATATGTATTTTTGTTATATAGTGTTTACAAGCCCGCGAATGTGTTAAATAATGTAATTAACATTAAAACTTAGTACTGGGGTCATGGGTGCCCATTGGGCTACTCATTTTAACACTTTGTACTGCATTCTGGGCTCATATAGGTCTCTTTTGTGAGCCCACAAGAAGAAAAACGGGATTTATATATTTTTGTGTGTTTTATTGACATGTGTTGTATGTGTAGTGTACATATATCTTATATTAAAAACCCTAGCCACCCAAAAGAAAGAACAGACGTGTGGGTGTGGGTGTGTGTGTGAGAGAGAGAGAGAGAGAGGGAGAGAAGAAGAAGAAGAAGAAGAAGAAGAAGAAGAAAAGGGAGGAGAAAGGAGAAGGATTCCGGATTCGTGGTCACGTGGGGAATCGCGGAGCATTCGTGGTTGTCCATTTTGGATTGAACTAGGTGAGTTAAACTTTGTGTATCCGAGTATATATATATACACGTATGTATATATATGTATGTGTATGGGAGTAAATTAGTGCATGTTAAATTTAATGGTTAGGGTCAAATCTTTGTAATGGATCAATACACGTTGCTATTGTTGAAGTAATTTAGATACATTCTTTCCCTTCGTGTGACTTTGCGATCATGACATTAGGGTATTCGAAAGGGTTAGGTGAATCGTTAGTTTAATCAAAACTATAGGTGAAATATTCATGTTTGTTAGAAAATATATGTGAAATTCGTTTTATGTGTAATTCACACAGTCGTAGAAACTTTAGAACATTATTAGAAAATCGTGGCTTTGAATTTTAACATTCTGTCCGCGAGTCTCATGTAAAACGTGATTCTGCACGTTTTTCGTCTAATGGTATTTTTCCTGATTCTGCACCGTTTGGGCAGAAATTTAAGATTACAGTAGCAGTTTTCAATATAGTTCAACGTGCAAATTGGAGAATATGATTTCTTATTATGTGCTTTATGTATGCTAATATTGAATATTGGGTTGAGATTATTGTACCTGAAATAACTGATCTTATTTTGTGGTCATTTTGAGAAAAATGAGTAAATGAGATACGTTGAATAGTATATTGGGGATGTTGTAATTTGATTGGAAATTACTGAGGGAAGAACTGTTATGGGTTAATTAATAAAACCCTTTATTGTAAGAAATTGGAATACATCTAAAAGTTAGAGATGTGATTGGATGATAAGACGGAACTATGTGATAAATGTGAAATTCACAATTATTGGGATAATACGAATGATAAGTGATAATTGCAACATAATTCCTTAGTGTTCACCGCTCCCCGTTGTGTGATATGTTTTGTTTTTGGTAGCTCGACTTGCTGAGTGTACCTTTTTGCCAGTGGCTTCGTGATCAAGCTGGCCTAAGCCTTATGCTCGGCTTATTTGTTAGACGTCTAGGCATATTGACTGGCCTTCTGTGTGTATACCTGGTTTGGTTGATACCCCAACCAAACTAGCACCAGAGTGGATGTTGGTAGTATGTCCGGGCACACATGGGATATATGTGTGGGTGTACCATGGAGGGTGGTCAAGTGGTGAAGCTAGGGAATGCAAAGATAAATTTAAAGTTAATAAGTAATGAACATGGATTATTTCATAAGGCTGATAAGCATGGAAAAATGAATGCGACGTTTAAGTTATAATGTGGACGGCTTATGTATGGGATTATTCGCCTGGTTTGTGATCATTCGATTTACAGGATGGTGGGCCCACTAACTTTTATGCAGGGCTGGTTCACCATATATATCCGAGGTAAGTATAAAACTCGTAGTAACTTTGAATTTTGGGCAAGAAACTACTTGCCACCACGTAAATGGAAACTACTCTTTTGTCCAAATATGTGTGTGGAACTACCTGTCTTGGCCCAATAGTTTTGTAGTGTAATTTGTTGTCTACGGGTTCAAGTTGGATCCCTAAGACTTGTTATTTTGTTTAACTCATACCAGTCATGTGACTGACCCGAGTGTGTTATGCATTCGGGTGCGTTTCTATATGAAACGTAGTTGGATGCACTTGTGCAGGTTTAGTATTTGGACATTTCCTGTGGAGCTTTTGATGTCTTGGAGTTGCAGTTGTGTAGAAGTGTAGTTTGTATTTGGTTGTATTTTTATTTATTTATTTATTTTAGGCATTGTGGCCGTATTTGGATTATTGTAGCATGTATTGTATATTGGGTACTGGGAACGTTTTAGTTACTCTGACCAATGGATGTATAGATTTTATTCTTATTTATTTTTATTTCCGCTGAACTCTGTATGTGGACATTTTATTTATGAAAATGATATTTTTTTTTAAATTGAAAAGTGATATAATATTTATAATGGAACTTTATTTCTTTTACAATGAAATGGATGTTTGGGAATACATGTTTAATAATAAAGAGTTTTTCTTTAAACACAAGATCACATGTCCTTATTTAAGGAGCATTAAATACTGTTTTCAATAAATTTTCTGTTAGCATATGGGAGGGTGTCGCTCTCGTGATTTTTGGTAATTGAATATTAGTCCGGATACAGGCTCTGGATTGAATATTTGGTTGTCCAAAAATCGGGGTGTGACACACTCCCTTTGATCAGGCATAGTGTAGACATCCCATTTTGTCGGCTATCAGATTTAGGAGACCCATAGCTTGGTGGTTCATGATGATCGAAAAAGACTCAAAAGGACTCCTGGAAGTTGGTTCTATTTCTCAAAATGCTCAGAATGACCAAAATACCCCTGAAAGCCCAAAAACTCCCAAATTTGGACTAAAAGTTTTGGAAACATGCTATGTCGTAAGAAAAGTAAGAAAATGAGTTTTTAAATAAAATCAGATGAAATCGTCAGCTCCTAAAAACCCCCGGAAGACCAGGAAGTTCCCGGAAAGTCACCGTTGACCAGTTTGACCATGGTTTGACCAGGTTTGACCAAGGTTGGACCAAGTTTAACCAAGTTTGACCGAAATAGTCCAAATTTTCCGGGATCATTCTAGATCATGTGGAAAGTATTGAAATGAGTCTTAAAAGAAAATCGAGCGAAAACGTCAGCTACTGGGAGCTCCCAGATATTTCAAGAACTTCCAAGGAATCTCAGGTTTGACCAGTTTGACCAAAATTTGACTTTAGAACCGGAGCACCGTAACAATTTTCAAATATTTTTCATGGAGACTAGAGGTCAAAATCTCTCCAACGGTATGTCGCACATAATTTTTAGATTTAAAACAAGTTTATTGTGAATTTTTGAAGACGAAAAAAGTGATCAAATTGGCTTTTATCGTAAATACTGCAAAACTTTTCAAAGTGACATATCCCCGAATTTTTTTTTATGTAAAATAAACTCCATTACCTTTCCAACGGTATATCACAACCTCAATTTGGAGTTCGTATGCATTTTCTGTGAATTTTGGACAAAATAGGGCATTTTCGCGAATATCGGAAACTCTGGGGGCCTAAACAGCATTATCTGGACGAAGGAGGAGCAGTGCCGCCGCGACACTGGCCCACTGCCGCTGCGGTACAGGTCCAGTGCTTCCGTGGCACTCTCCTCCAGAACAGTATACTTTTGCAATTATTTTTGGGGGTCCATTTTGATTAATTAAAAATCAAAACGACGTAGTTCTATGTTTTCAGATGTTTGGAGCCAATGAGAACACTTCTAAAACCCTAAAACCACCCAAAATTGGCCTATAAAAACCCCCCTTGACTTCTCATTTTGGGGGTGTCAAATGTAAGCTTTGAAAAGTTTTGGGAGAGAAAGTTGTAGAGATAAGGTTAGAATAGAGAGAAAAGAAGCTTTCTTCTTTAATTTCAAAACAAAAAGTGAGTTCTAAACTTTGTTTTTTACTTCATTACTCCTATTTACTTCATATTCAATACACCCAACTACCATTTTAGTGAGCATTTAAGAGAGAGGAAGCTACTTCTATGTCCAATGTCACCGCATATGAGTGAAACACCAAACTACAAGTCCAATATCTCATTGATTATCATCTATTGATTGTTATTTACTTGCTTGTTCATATTATGTTCATCTCTTCCTAACCTCATTTCTTTTTTTGACATTTTTATTTACTTACTAGTTCACCATCCTCTAAATGATGACATAAAGTTTGAGGTGAGTAAATCCTTATGGATAGTAGCTCTTGACCTCAAAAACATGTTTGATAGATGATGATTATAACTTCAATACCTCCAAGGTATCCTTGAAGTTATGTTCAAATGAAAATAAATCTCTCCAACAATCTTGGAGGTTCTTGATGATGAGTTTTATGTTGACATTTTAAGTGGCTATAACCTTCATTGAGTATTGAAAATATGCTTTCAAAACTTCTATTTCAAAACCCCCTTCTTAAAACCCTCACTTTGATTTCAAAAGATAAACCTTGTTTTCCCAAAATCATCAAAACAGTGAGCCAAAACAGTGAGTGATCTGAGTTCAAAGATTTCTCTAGAACTCAATACTCAATGAATGGATTCAAGGCCACTTGGAAAGTCTTCCTAACTCATTAGAGAACACCCATGATTTTTGGTTTGACTTGAAAATACTTGAAAATGGTCCATTTGGACCCAAACATTCCTTCCAGACATTCTGCCTCTGCTGTCACAGCAGCTTGGTTGACTTTCAACTTATTTTTCAGAAAATGTTTCTGAAAGGGGTGGTCCTAACTTATTTTTTCCTTAAACTTCAATGTCGTAGGGAACTTACTGTATACAGTGTGCCTCTAGATCATTTGTTTTCATTTTCTAAGATTTTTTGACATTTCAATCAACAGTATAGACTCTCTATCTGAGTAACCTCTATTGGTTATATGATTTCTCTCAATCTATTATAGTTATTAAAGATTGGCTTTTTGGGTTGTGTTCTGGACACAATAAGGAAGATCTTCATAAAAAATCATGCATTGAAAACATTCCTAACCCCTCTTTTCAATTTTCAAAAGATCATGTTACTATTCTGTCCACTGTTCAAACCAAGCACACTTTTACTTTCCCCCTTTTGATTTGATGCTTACATGCACTCCAAATTAGTTCATGTCTTAGGAAGTAGTTCATATTACATTTGTACATATCCCATGATGATTTCATTCATTAATTCCTACACATTCTAGACTTCTAAGTCATTCTAGGAATCCATGAACACAAAGCACACTACAACCTTGGCACATTCTAGATACATACATTGCATCCATGCAAAGATTTGGGGCTTTTGTGAGTTCTAATCTAAGAAGATTATAAGGAATGAACTTGATCAATACGTTCATATTTCCCTCGATCTAGTCTTCCTTTCTCATCCGTCCTGGGGATTGAGAAATCTTCTTTCCTCAAAGATTAACATGCATCATAATAGCTTGCTAAGCATATTTTGATTTATTTGATTATTTGCTTCAAGAACAATCCATGTCCCCTTTAGATTAGGGAAGCCTAATTACTTGATACATGATTAGACAATCTTTCCTAGGTTTATTTGTGTGATCTTTCACTTTACATTGTATGATATTTGACTTAGATCTTATGAATGATATCTTATCTTTAGATCTTCCATTTCAAATTTTCTTATGTGATGTAATATACTATCATAGTATTAATTATCAAACCATACATAGTATAAGATGATTATTTCGATGCTAATTGAGGCCCGTCGAAAGACGGGGTGAGTTGAGGGTGTTTTAGTCGCAACAAAGGCTCCTTCGTCTCTTGTACCAAAACCCCGAGCCAAGTTCTTTGGTTATGAAGGGCCGGTGCCCTTTATCTGTTTGGGTGAGTCAAAATTAGGTTTCTTGGTTCCTTAAAGACCAAGTGTCGACTCTGTATATGTTTTCAACGGACCGTTTCTTTCCTTCGATCCAAATCAATTTCAAAACAAACAAGAGATGGAATTCTGCGTGTCCACAATCTGGCGACTCTACTGGGTAAATTTATTTTCAAAACAAAATAATACAAAGGTTTGACTTATAAGAAGCATCCTTAAAATCATCTTTTTTTACTGTGTCTGGTTCACCGCATTGCACTCTTACATTTCCCCGTCCGACTGTGTCTGAAACACGGTGCTGACATTGTTCATGTCTTGCTGTGCCAGGGCACAAGTCACCGTTGATACTGTACCTTCCAAGGTATATCAAAAAGAGTAAAAATCTCCGTACTGTATCGCTGACGGTATATTGGAACTCTCGTCAACGGACACTCTTTGACTAAACCCAGCCTTTGCTTATAGATTCCTGTAGAGCCTTCATAGGACTGTTCATTTATCTTTTCAGATAGGACAATGTGATATAACTGCTGTATGTTCTGATAGGATTACCTGAGCGGTGTAGACGCTTATGTGGCATAGAACAGAACATCTTGCTTATGATCCCCAAGGCAATCACTCACATGTGATCACATTGAGTTGACCTGCCTAGGCACCATGACAAGGATGTCTGCTCCATGCTCACAAAGATATACATCGCAAACCTTGTTTGTCGGTCCTAAGACATAGGAGTATGAAAACCTACTAGACAGTATGATCACTATCACCACATATTGACCAGTTTCTCCCGTAAACTCTGCCTAGATATCCTAGATATAACCATATTAACCAGTTTTTCTCGGAAACTCTGCCCAGATATCCCAGATAACCAGTTTCTCCCAGAAACTCTGCTCAGATATCCTAGATATAACCATATTAACAAGTTTCTCCCAAAAACTCTGTGTAGATATCCCAGATATAACAATACTAACCCGTTTCTCCCAGAAACTCTGTCCAGATATCCCAGATATGCCAGAAACTATGTCCGGATATCCCAGTTTCTCCCAGAAACTCTGTCCAAATCAACCAGAAATGCCCAGTCTCTCCGAGAAGCCTCCATAGAACCCTGGAAACCCCTGTTATCCCTTAGTGATCGTACTGAAAAGTAAGGTTGGCACACTCTATATGGTTAGGACCTTAATTGTTTAACTGTTATCTGTTAGAAATAGGAGCATCATTTTTAGCCTCTGTAGCCTACCACCGAGATTATCATAAATAGGCCGACGGCCGTGTGCCCATATAATGTTCCGCATCCGAGAGTTCAAGTAACAGCCCAATAGCCACACTCCAAAACGGTGCATGGATAACGGGGAGTACTACCAGACTTACCTCACACCACAACGTGGCACAAAGAAAATCCAAATATTTAAGGGACAAATTCCGTTGGAACCGGTACGAAATTCTCTTTTCATGTTTGAATTGTCTTCATTGAAACCAGGCACTTCCTTTTACCTTGCTTATTCAACTCTTCACACAGCAACAGTAATCTGCACAAATAACCACTAAAACAATACCACTTATCATAGATTAATCATATTGTGTAAAAACTGGCATTGTAATTCAAATTACAGATAAATAGAGAATTGTAAACTAACTCAGTGTCACTACAACAAAATTGGGGTTTTTGCAAAGAAAAAGTTCTTTGCTAAAGGCCACAATTTCGTTGCAAAACCCTTTTGCAAGGAAACTTTTTCGTTGTTCAATTCCTTGCAGAAGCTTCCTCTCTAAAGCTTCTAGCAACGAAAACAAATTTCCTTGCAAATTCTTACATTTGGCATAGAAATTTTTTCCTTGCTAGTGCTTAGATTTTTCATTGCTAAATGCCTAATTTCCTTGCAAAAAACCTATCTTTGTGTTGTAATTTGGACAATTGGCAAGGAAAATTTTTCATTGCTAAATATCCAAGTCTAAGGCAAGGAAATATGTTCCTTGCAAAAAGTCGGTTTTAGCAAGGAAATCTTATTTCCTTGCAGATTTCCTTGCAAATAATATTAACATAAGGCAAAGAAATAATTTCCTTGCTAAAAGAGGCTTTTAGCAAGGAAAAATTAGTTCCTTGCCAATTATATACATCTAAAGCAAGGAAATTATTTCCTTGCTAAAAGTTGTTTTTAGCGACAAAAATATGGTTCCTTGTCCACTTTGTTCTCTTCAAAGTAGCCCCAGCAATATTTGTCCAATCTAATATTTTATTTTTAATCTTGTAATATTTTAAACATGTTCAATTTACGAATATAGAATGATTAAACATGTCCAACATACCATATTATTAAATATCACAACCAACATTACATAAGTTCCATATATTCGAAAAGTACATAATATGTTGCCAAAAAAAAAAAGCTAACTTAACATAATAACATAAGTATTCATCTATCCGACATCCTACTAAATAAGTCCCACAATACACATTTAGCAAAAGAAGTCCCACAACATAAAATCAACAATGAATTGCTAACACTCTAACGAGCAATCCACCAACTCAGCCCCCCATCTGCATCAAAAATAAAAGAATAACATCAATATCTTATAAATTAAGAGAAGAAGAGGAAAAAACTACATGGAAATGCGAATTGCCACTTAAACCTCAATCTTGAGTGTTTTGGGGTGTTTTTCGACATTTTAAACTATGAAATCCACCTCGGGAGTCCGTTATTCGTTCCGTTTGTTCCTACAAGTCTATCTAGGCTTAGTTTGGCCCCCATGTGGCTTTTTAAAAGGAGCTTATGAAATTTATTACTAAGTTCTTTGATAATTTTATATAAGTGGCAAACTACTCTTCAAAAAGACATCATGAAACCAAAAGGGAACCTTGGGCTTTTAAAAGCTCCATTCTAGAGCTTTTAAAAGCTCCATCCAAAAAAGCCCTAAGTTCAATTTTTGCAAAGCTCATAAACTAGTTACCAAATGAATTAACATTAAATTGTGCTTTAAAAAAGGAGAAGCACCATGTGGGGGCCAAACTAAGCCCTAGTCAAGTGTGAGGTGAGGGTTCCGGTCTCGTGCCATTTCGAGTGCCGGAACCCATTTTGGTCGGTCAAACCTCGAAATTCAGCTTTAAAGAGTCCAAGGCTATGAATTTGTGTTTATTCGCATAACTTGCAAACCGTTAGTTGAAATTGTGTGATGTTTATTCCTACAAGTCTATTTAATCGGGTGTGAGGTGTGGGTTCCGATCTCGTGTGGTGTGGGTTCCGTTTAATTCATCTTGACACTATAGTTCTTCCAAGCTCTTTTTATTAACATATTTCATTTTATTTCATACCTAGGAAACAAATATCTTATTATGTCATCATCATGGCTATATCGTACTTAAAAAATTTTAACCTGTCAATGTTTCCTTACCTTGTTTGTGTCATGAACTTTTCAATAGACCATAGTCCTATCCTATCAAGTAATGATCCAAGTGTTTTTCTGATCATGTCTTGAAAGTTGAAGTTGATGTAACATGTGTATACCATACTTTGTACTTGGTCAACAAGCTAAATAAATAAGAACTGCTTATGTAATAGCTAAAGTACCAAATCTAGAATGAAACTTTTAGATATATGCCATCCATGATAAGGCAAACTTGGGTTTCTTGTGATATGAAGTACGAATGTGATATAGGATAGTAATGGCAGAACAAGATAATGTGATACTGGATAGTAATGGCAGAACAAGATAATTATCTCATCAACAAGCCTTTCTTACATTATTTTTAACAGAAAGGTGAGAAGAATAAAGATTCATTTTGTTTGCAATTCCTTTTTTTTAAAAAAAAAAACAAAAAAAAAACATGATAAGCTCAATATTACCCATCTCCAAATTCCCAACAAAAGCGGATCATAACACAAACAAATTTAGGATCTTATTTGCACTTTCTCCAAACCCAGATCAGCATTACGAGGTCTATAAATCAGTGGAGAGTATTTATATACAAAATACAAGAAATTTTGGTAAACTGTTCAAACCTGTAAACAGGGTCAAGGACAACACTGCTTGACAAATTTAAGCTCCTCCGTGGTGTTCATTGCATAGCAGGAACACATTCTGAAAAGGCAACACATTCAAACTATTACCAGAAACAGCAAAGAAGGCAACACATTCTAATTATAACCATAAACATCAAAGGCAACACATTCTAATTATAACTATAAACAGCAGCAGAAAATGAGAAGGTTTCAGGAACACCCCACTCGAAGGACGAGTTTCAAAAAGCCATATGTCACAAGCCCAAAGAATTACCAAAGACTAACTTCATTCTTCTATAAGGCTAAGCTGATAGTGCTATTGGATTCACTGTCATCTTTTTTAAATTGAAAGAAACATGTCATGTGGATGACCAAATGAAGGCCAATCAAATGACTAGCTACTCTTACAAAAAAACACTACATCACATAATCATTATCCTGCCCTGATAGACAAGGAAATGCTTAGACTTATTACTTATTAACAATTTGAAAGCCAAAAATACTGTCCACCTGGACGGACCTTCCGATTCCCTCGTTCTCACAGCTATAGGTGATGACAATAGCACGTCTTGTGTGGGAAAATGTTGCCTAGATTTTGACAATTTCAGATTCTCCAACACATTCTCTAATCTATTGTTCCTCGATTTCACAAATCACTTAAACATTGAACTTCCAACAATTACTTTCTTTTTGCAATGGGTACCCATCAACACAAATGGCTAGTGTACTAATAGGGAAATCTTGCATCACAAAGGTTGAAATTACTTGTGATGCAAGCTTTACTTTTTCTTTGCATTTTTTTCCTCTCCCTTTTTCCCTTAGTTTGTAGATGAGACGTTTACAACCATTATTGAAATTTCAATTCTCACCAGAAATTACAAAAAAAAAAAGAAGAAAGAAACACTTCAAACCTTCAAGAATGTCCGGTAAGATGGATTACAAACTGCAACAGTTTCCTTTCACTTCAACTAGTTGTTGCCCAAAAAGAGAGAGGCAAAAGTACAACCATAGAAGGGAAATATTAGATTAAACAAACAAAACTAATCCACATTAATAAGGGAAAGAAGACCTTCGTTGGGATGATAGTGATAGCTCTTGAGAGCTGCAATCCAACAATTAATAAGGGAAAGAAGACCTTCGTGGGGATGATAAGGATAGCTCTTGATAGCTGCAAACCAACAATTAGGCATTGGTGACAAACATATAGATCTGAGTAAATAGATAAGGATGGGGGAAAGCTGGAGAAAAAAAAATCCAAAAGGCAAATCAAGTTGTACCTGGAAGGCTGGAAACTATTTTCAATACCCGTTTCTGCAATTTCGAAGAGAATAGCAATGGACATATAGCAATGGTCTAGCATACCAAAACAAAAATAATTTCTATGAAACTATATATACAAGTTGGCCAATTTACATAATCTTTGATAGTAAATTCAATTCAAGCCCATCATTCACATGTATAAAATTTAACATAGATTATTAGACTTTTCTTGTTTGAAACATGTGTGTTTTCTTGCTTGAAATCCAGAAACAGTAGAAGAGAGAAACCAACACTACCACTACATTGTTGAGCTGCATAGAGATAGATTATATTGGACAAAGGATCTTCTTAAATTGCAGAAAGAACTGAAATCAAAGTAAATTAACCTTTTTTTTTGTTTGTGCACAAAAAGAAAATAAATTCAAATCTCAAAAAAAAAAAAATTAATAATAACAATAATGGCTACTATCGCAGTGCACAAAATGAAAAATCAAACTCAAATTTCTAAGAGCAAAATGCCTAAGCGAATTATTAAAGCAATATTAAATTGCATTCAATTCACAGAGCGGGAGAGGAGTGGTGAGATTACTTACTAATGATTAGATTTTGTGGAGCCGCTTGACGTCTTCAATCTAAAAAGGCAACATAAAGCCTATATTAAAATGGGTTGCCTCTACCACAACTTACAAGTTACAAGAACTCATTATGCAATAACCCCCCTAAAATGCAAGTTTTAATTTCATTTATAACTCAATCACACAAAGTTAGTGCAATAAATGTTTTTGTATACTACGGTGAGGCCAGGTGCAAGGTACATGTAAAGCATGTGCTTGTAATGTTTCTAAGTTCATAGGATGGGCCAACATATATAAATATAGAGTCAGGCTCTAAAGAGGGCGCCCTTTTTTTCTTAAAGAGAGGGCCTCTGTTTTGGCCGTCAGGTCGTGTTTTCATTAATGGCAGTTTTGTCATTTCACAGTTTTTAAACACGATCCGACGGTCAAAACAGAGGCCCTCTCTTTAATAAAGAGAGGTGGCCCTCCTTAGAGAATCTTTGTATAAATATATATATATCAAGGTCTAACAATGCATAAATATGTTCCATTCCATAGAACCAACTCTAGTTCTTTCAATCTTGATAGAAAGAAATGATTTAATTAAAATAGAAATCTTACAGCAGTCCAAAACATGAACTTTGTTCATATCAACATGGTCAAAACCCACATTTTGGTCCAAGTTCTACGCCCCTACTTTGATGCCTCCTTAATTACTTCACAGTCATTCTTGGGTCCTTTTCCTTAAGTGTGAATGTGATTCATAAATAGGACAACACTAGTGTTAGCAGATACCTAGAAAGGCTAGAAATTCTCCTTTGATCATGCATTAACAAAAATTACAAACAAATATGGAGAGATTCAAATAAACATAAACTACTCCATCAACACCTATAAATGACTAGCCTTAACATGACTCACCTATGCAAATGTCAAAAAAGTACCCATTCAAGAGGCCACTAAGACACCGGACAAAACCTAGAACTACAATTAAAGCCAAATTGCAAGTACTGAAAAATTAAATTACAGTGCCAATTGTAACATAATTAAAAGGCTACCCAACCTATCTCTACTACATAATACACTGAGGTTATGGGTAATTAGAATAACACTATGTTTCCTAAATTTGTATCCCAAATGTAGTTATAACACATGTGGTAATGGACTGATCACTTGATTTTCATTAGAAGTCATTGAAGTGGTCCCACTGTCACATGTGTTGGGAAACACAATTGGGATAAAAAAAAATTGGAAAGCATAGCATTACCCATGTAATTAACCCTTTATTTGGGTATGTATCCTATATATAGCAAAAACTATACAAAAGTCGGGGATGTTCTACAATACATCCTAGTGATATCATACATCCCAATTTGGTGCAAACATGTTGTAACCAGATCCCAAAAAGTTGTCACTTTGAAACCACTTTAGTCTTTAAAAGTGAAGTATTTTTCAAAGTTCCAACCTTTTGGGACCGAGTTATAACATTTTGGGACTTAACTACAACATTCTAGGACCAAACACAAGTATGTATGACACATGATTAGGATGTATCTTAGAATTTTTCCAAAAGTCAAAAAGGGCATACACAGACCAGACCCCCAACAAGAAAGAGCACAAGATTGTCCATATAACACATTTACAGAGAGGGGCCTCAATCAAAAACTAAGACACAGTGCAGAAAATCAAGCACACATGGCGCATATAAGAAAGCAGGTGGCATAGCAACTCTAAGAAATAACTAATATTAAGCTACTGGAAGGAAAGTCATGTGAGCAATGCCCAGAGCAACCCTTAAAAGAGTTTCGTCAAACTATTACCTTTGAGGTTTTGCAAAATCTAGAGGTTTTCCAAGTTCCAAGGTTAAGATTGTCTGTTGATAAAACAACATTCCATCACATAGCTCCAAATCTGCGGAGATAAATAATAAAATAAATGATCAATGTCTTGGTGGTAGTATTTAATTTCAAAAATTCCAGGACTGATTCTTGACTTTTACCTAAAAATCCCAAATGATTCCAGTCCAATTCCCACCAGCAACTGCCACCACCAAAATGCATGCCCACTCCCATTGCCACCAGTAACCGTCGCCACCAAAGAGAGACTTAAAACCCTGAATTTGATCTATTACAAAGAGAGATTTGACACCGTAAATTTGTTCTAATAGAAAGAGAGATCGAGAGAGAGAATGAGGGATCTGAGATTAACAGATAGAAAGGATCGAGAGATGATAGTTACCTTACGGAAAATTTGAGGGATCCTAAATTTGTAGTGAATGGTGGTTCTCTGACTTTGTTCTCCACGATGGTACCACAACCAAAAACAGAGAAACAAGGTCTGCTAATTAAAAATCAAAATAAGAAAGGGGTTTTAATAGAGGCTCAGACCCAAAGAGAAACGTACTTACCGGAAGGGCGGCAGACGGAAGGCGACGGAGGGCTGCGACCGAAGGGCGGCAGGTGGTGGGCGGCTGAAGGAGTTCGGCTCTCACTCACTCTCTCTCTCTCTCTTCCTCTCTCTCTCTCTCTCTCTCTATCCTTTTCTAATTAGACAAATATTTGTTTTCCTTTTGTGAAAACGTTTTGGGAGGGAAATGAAAAGTGGTTAGCAAGGAAAATTATTTTGCTTGCAAAACAGGTTTTTTTTCAATTTATTTACTTTAGACCGAACTTTAGCAAGGAAGAAATAATTCCTTGTTAAAATATGCTTTTAGCAAAGAAATACGTTTCCTTGCCATAAATTATTTTCACAACACTTACTTAACTTTAGGCAAGGAATAACAATTTCCTCGCTAAAACATACCTTTAGCAAGGAAAATAATATTTCGTTGCCAAATACTTTACTATTTGCAAGGAAAATAATATTTCGTTGCCAAAAACTACACTTTTGGCAAGGAAAAAGATTTTTGTTGCCAAATGTGTATGTCTTTCAGCCATTTGGCAACAAAATAATATTTCCTTGCTAATACTATACTTTTAGCAAGAAAATTTACTTTTCCTTGCCAAGCTTCCTTGCAAAACCTTATTTTTGTTGTAGTGTGTATTTTCTTCTTTTAGCGCGGTTGTATTTTACAAATACCCTCCGATTGTCACAACCCCCAACTAGCGATTTGCTAGTCCCTAGCAATAAAGCGAAAATAAAACAAGCTAAACTAATACTACAATAATTAAAATAAAACAAATTAAAACTAAAGCAAACTAATCAAAATAAAAAGAAACTACCTAACTTACTTTCGCAAGAATCGCGGTTGCATTTAGCAAATGCAACAAGCCGTTAAACCCCTAGGTTTCCCCTAGTGGACGAGTGTTGTCTCGTGAGGGTTTGCAGTGAATGTACCCACAAAATTCTCTGATTTTAAGATCAAAAAGATATGTAATAACTTGTAAACACTCTCTTCTATTCAACTATTAATTTAGCTCTTACAAAATATATCATCTTCATTAAAACCATGAAAGAAATACACATGTGCTTCATGTCACCAAGAAAGAATAACATATGCATCACATCCCTATATCTGTGCGTGTGTGAATTTAACAGCTATACATCAAACTTTATTTAGAGTTGTTTAGACTATCATACTCTCAGAACTTGTAGTTTCAACGCAATTCTCACATGGTTTTACGCTCAAGAATGAACATCTCACAGAAACTTGGTTAATAATGATCGCACATGGTGTGAAAGCTTTGATAAGAATTGAGAGTTTGGTTACTAATGCTATCACACCTGACTCAATAAAGACGAACATATAGAGTGCAAAGTCTCAAGAAAAGAACACTACTTACTAGAGGAGCAAAATACCGTGGATAGCTCAATTTACACGTTCGTGTTTAAACTAAGTTGTTAAAAAACATGAAGGCTTTGACTTTTCAGTATAATTTTATATAGTAGGGTAGAAATGAAAGGGTAAGAAATTGCACATCTTTAGCATGTGATTGAGTGTAGTAATTTCTTCTTCACTTCATTCCGACCATCCTCTTTTCTCATATATGTGTTTTTTTTTAACAAAACCTGGACTCCTTCTTCTTTCCATAACATACGTCAACAATTTAATCTCATTGGATGTGCACTGGGGTGTATTAAGGTCAAAGTATAAGATTAGGGATTTAGGATCTCATAATAGATTTGGCAGTATTACAAGGTGTGGGGTTGTGAACAATGCATATTCTGGAATATCGATACAGGTATATGGAAAGGTAAGGAGCAAATAACGATGGCTTAAATCAATTTCTCAACTTCTTAATTTTTAACACTTCAGTGTTCATTGAGTTTTGTTGGTAAATCCTGAACATTCTCCTCTACTAAAAAGCCAAAATAAAGAATTAGAGACTATTCGACGAATTTAATATGTATTTTCAAGAAAAAACAATTCAAATTTAATGTGATAATTCCCTCAGAATTGAAGATTGGCTTCAAAAGCTCACTAAGGGTAACTAGTTTCCACTACACCTCCTTAGAGTACAAGAGTCATCTTAACTCTTTTTTTAGGTTTTCTACATAGCTATTAACATGTGCATAAGGAATTTGGATACCAGAATGGTTAACACATGTAATCATCGTAGCGAACTAGAAAAATGTGTGAATTTAAATCATAAAAATATAAGAATAAAATGGTTGTGTCATTGCTTGATAACAGCTAAACAGGAGTGAGTATTGCAAGTCGTTCTACCAATAAAGTTTATAATTTCAAAAAATTTCCAATTTTATTGTAAAATTTGTTCTAAATTTTATTTTCCAGTTTCAATTGAGATTGTATGAAATGTGTAATAAATGCATTCAGATTGCTAAGTATAGACATGTGCAGGTGACTATCTATCTACATCCCACCCCCAACTGAAAATTGCAATGTCCTTAGAAGATGATTTTCAAATATAGATAGAGAGATATCACCTGCCAAAGCATAGTAAGAACCGCAAGCGTAACAATCTGTATAGAAAGCATACAAACTCCAAGCAGGAAAGATCAAAAAGAATATGAAAGAGAGATCATAGGATCCATACATACACAGAACTAATCACTGGAAAGATAATGCAATGAAAGTAATAGAGCAGTGATTATAAAATCCAAAAAAAAAAACAAAAATCCAAAATATCTAAACTACCCAAACCACAAGAAATATATATGAGAGAGAAGAGAATACAGTCACAACCAACCAAAATAACCCAACAACCACCAACACTGAATCTATACATCATTGGCGACATCCTATAAGATTGCAATAAGCACATCTGGAACATCCCCCTCTCCACCCTCAGCAACAGTAGTAGCCGTCGTTGGGTCACTCGCAGTCGAAGTAGCTGGTGTAGATAATAATGGATCAGTCACGACTGGAGGTGGTGGAAGTGGTGTCTCAGAAGCAGGCGGTGTTGCCGATGTGGATGGAGCAGAAGGATCAGTAGATGGGACAGAAGGAGTAGGAACAGGAATAGATGGAGCTGCCGATGTAGATGGAGCAGAATGATCAACTAGAGGAGCTGCGGATGAAGGACCAGTAGTCGGTGGTGGAGGTGTATGTAAAGACTGGTCAACCCCTATCTGAATCAGTATAGCCTCAAGAAGAGTCGTCATGCGATCCATCTTGCCCTCGAGTCTGATCCGGGCCTCTCTCTCCTCTAATAATAACTTATGAATAGTAGGGAGATGCACGGATGAAGAAGACTCTCCCTGGGTGGGACCCTGAGACCGGTGTCTCAGCTCGAACTATGCAACATCAATACGAGGATCAACCTCGTCGTCCGAATCTAGCTCCTCGACCTCTATGGGTGTCCCAGAAGCTGCACCCTCTGTATCGGTGCCTCCTCCCCTCTTCTGAGTATCGGTGCCTCCTTACCCTTTACTTTTCTCTTCTTCTGAGTATCAGAATGGCGGGCCACCGTCTTGCCAAATCGACTAGATGCCTGAAGAATCGAATCTGTGGCCAATGGAACTAGTCGAGCCTGCTCAATGACCCGATGTATAGGACAAGTGCCCTTCAGATGGCGCTTGGCGGCAATATACTGCATAGGCTGAACAAGAAAGTCAATATTAAGGCGAGACAGACAGACTCGCTATCTCGTGATAAGATGTCATAAAAATATAGTTCACCAGCGTCAGATGGAGGAGGTGATAGTTCTTAGTGAGAAGCTTATCCTCAATGAGAGAAACGTCGTTCCAGAACTGAATGGTGCCGCCTGTAAGCTCACGGATAATGGTGGTCGGAGGCATCTCTGGGGCTCCTGGTAGGCGAGGATACAAATAATCTGCTACCTCAGGTACCCCCAGAGTAGCTGAAATGGTGGCAGGGCTGAATAGGATCTCAGGCCCGCGGAAGAATGATCTGTATGTGAACTGGGCCGTGGGATCCTTAATCATAGAGGAGCAGGCTGCACGAACCTAGTGGATGTTGATCGTCTTGGGCTGGATCAACATATTATACCATGATGTCTAATCTCTGATCTGTCCTAGGAACCACGGAGCTGAAAGCCATACGGACACCAGTGGCCGCTCCAACATAACCTTCCTGGACTGGAAGTATCTCGTAAACCAAACCCGCTCCTCCTCATTTTTGATCCTATGATCTGGTATGGGGTCTGGTATAGTGAGGTCAAGCGGCTTGGACTTGTGGTACCCTATGACAGGGTTCATTGTAAAGTCTTGAAATGGGAGAAACAGACAGAAAATACATTAAAACAATGAAACAGAAAAGAAACTGAAACTGCTGCCCTTTGATCGATCGAAGTATGTTCGATCGATTAAAAAAGTTCCATGTTCGATCGCTCGAGCCAAGTTTGATCGATCGAAAAGATGCTGGGTTCGATCGCTCGAGCCCAGTTCGATAGATCAAAAATAGCAGAATGGCAAAGACAAGAACCGAGAACGGGAATAGCCCGCAAAACTTAAATAGACAAATAAAACTTAAAATAAATGGTTTAAAAACTAATGGGGGCACCCCACAACAATTCGAATGAAAATAAAAATGAGGGGGTGTCTCGGGACCTCACCTCGAGAAACGCACAGAGGAAAGGATGAGGAAGATGATGATGGTGATCAGAGGGGTCCAGGCACTCCTCGAATACTGAATTGATAATGGGGGCAAAGAAAAATTGCCCGAGCCTCTCTGTCTCCGAGCGAGAGAGAGTGAGGGAGATAAAGAGAGACTGAGAAAGTGTATAGAAGATGCCTCATTTAAATACAAGTCTTGATCAATCGGGAAAGTTCGATCAATCAAACTTTTGATCGATTGAGGCATGTTGAAGTGCTCGAGGTTTTAATAACTTCGATCGATCGAGATGTGTTCGATCGATCAAACTTAGAAATTCTACAATATCATTGAATTAAAAGACTATACATCCCCAACTAACCAACATTCGTCTGGACATACATGAAAATGATAAAACAGTTCAAAGACAGGACATGTAGGCCAGAAATCATCTTGATAGATAGAAAATTGCAAATTTATATAGATAAAACATTAAGAATAGCATCCATATTGCAACGTTGTTTCCCCCAACATGGTATTTAAACCTTATTATCAGCAAAACAAATAAAATAAACTGCAACTAATGAAACTTTGTCTAGGGTTACCCTTCAATTGATAAAAGAAAGATGAAATGATAGAATACAATTGAAGTAAAGCACTACTCGTCTTGCATAAAAATATCTTCTTCCATAACTTCTTTCTCTGCCAAAGCTTCGAATGTGGAGTCCAAACTTGATGATTCCCTTTTCCAGAACAGCCAGAAAGCAGCCAGGGCATCGTCGAACAAGTCTGAACTCTCCATGGAATTGATCGTACATGCAGGAGGTGATCCGGATGGAGACAGCGATAACGGAGTGTAATTTTGCAATGGATTTTCCTCTTGCCGTGGAGTACCTGGGGACCTTATGTATGGTCCAAATCCATGGAACAATTGATGCAGAAGGAACAGTGGCTGTAACATTTGATTCATAGTGACAATCCTGACAAAGAAAACCAAAAGAGAACAACAAGAAAGAAATAAATTAAAGAAAACAAATGAAAGAACTAAAGGAATAAACAAAACAGGAAATGTGACCAAGAAATAACCTCACTATTGGCATGATATCACCATGTTCACTAGCAGGTAGAGGGCATTGAAGCCGGAATAACAAATAACTCAAGTGCACATAAATGTAGGGAACCACTTCGATGACAAGGAAGTCATCAACATAAATGAATGCAGCATTATGGCGTTCTGGCACCACATCCTGTAAATCTTCTTCTTCCCATGGTTCCCACATTGAATTGTTCTCCCATTGTTCCATCAGAGCATCATCGACTTCCCAAACAACATACCCCTCTGGTTCTCCCTCCTCTTCAAGAAATTCAATGTGCTCAAAAGGATTGGTCTGGAGGAGAGCAGGGTTATATGGGATGTACCCTTGGGTCAAGTCAACGACATCCTTTGCCCCTGGCCCTTGATAAGGAACAAAACAGAATGCTATCTCCTCGGCAGTCCAAGGGGGGTTAGGATATTCCGAATCAGCCCATGACCCAATTGAGTGGACATCATCATCTCTTATGTTGAATAGCCTGCAGGAGATAGATAAAATTGAATAGCAGATTAGAATTGAGGTCACACTCTAAAAATAGATGGAAAAAAGAAATAAAACAAAGCAAAATGCAGTGAAGGAAAGAATACAACAACATGATGAAGACGCACTTGAGGGTTTTAGGTCGAGGAATAATCAGGCTCATCCAGTTGGATGTGCTTGACCTCTGGTTGGAAATCCTCTAAGAATGGTTTCAACCTTTGGCCATTGACCTTGAAACTTTCGTCGTTCTTAGGATTGAATAACTCGACGGCCCCATGTGGAAAGACAGATTTGACTATAAAGGGTCATGTCCACCTAGATCGGAGTTTTCCTGGGAAAAGGTGAAGGCGAGAATCATATAACAAAACCTTTTACCCCGGCTCGAATGATTTTCTAAAAATCGTCCAATCGTGGTGAGCCTTCAACCTTTCCTTATGTAATCTAGCATTGTCGTAGGCATCTCAACGTATTTCTTCCAGTTCAGCCAACTGGAGTTTTTGAAGATGACCTCCCTCTTTAATATCGAAGTTCAATGAGTGGGTCGCCCAGTAAGCTTTATGCTCGTTTTTGATGGGCAGGTGACATGCTTTTTCGTATACTAGGTTGAATGGGGACATTCCCAGATTTGTCTTGTAGGCAGTACGGTATGCTCAAAGAGCATCGGTCAGTTTATATGCCCAGTCCTTTCTGTTGAAACTAACTGTCTTTTCGAGATTATGCTTGATTTCTCGGTTAGCCAACTCTGCTTGCCCGTTCATTTACTGGTGGTAGGCTAGAGCGATCTTGTTGTTAACCCCATATTTTTTAAGTAGTGACTCCAAAGGCCTATTGCAAAAGTGTTTGCCTTGTTCACTTATTAGTGCTTTTGGGGTTCTGAAACGCGACATAATGTGTTCCTTAAGAAAGGACATTACTATTTTGTGATCATTGCGTCTTGTCGGTATCGCTTTTAACCATTTTGATACATATTCCACAGCTAGGAGTATATATTCACAGTTGTTAGATTTTGGAAACGGGCCCATGAAGTCTATGCCCCAATAATCGAATATTTCAATTGTTATAATTGGAGTTAAGGGTATGGAGTTCCTTTTTGAAATTGTACCAAGCTTTTTACAGCGTTGGCACATTTTGCAAAAAGTGTAAGCATCTTTAAACATGGTGGGCTAGTAGAAACTGCTATATAGAACTTTTTGTGCGGTCTTTTCCAAAGCAAAATGGCCTCCGTAAGCCTCAGAGTGGCAGGATGCTAAAATGACGGTTATATCCTCATTTGGGACACAACGCTTGATGACTTGATCAGCACAATACATAAATAAGTAAGGGTCATTGAAAAAGAAATGACGTGTGAACGAGAGGAATCGTTTCTTGTCCTAATTTGACCAATGTCTAGGGGTCTCTCCCGTAACCAGATAGTTCACTATATCCGCATACCAAGGCCAACTGGAAATAGTCATCAATTACTCATCTGGGAATTCATCCTTTATCGGTGTTGGTTCAGTGTTATCAACAAATGTCAACCGAGATAAATGGCCAGTGACCACATTCTCTACTCCTTTTTTGTCCTTGACTGTGATATCGAATTCTTGGAGTAGGAGTATCCAGCGGATAAGTCTTTGCTTCGCATCCTTCTTAGGTGACAGGTACTTCAGGGCTGAGTGGTCTATAAAACAGATGATTGGGGATCCTATTAGATATGACCTGAACTTATCTAGAGCGAAGACTATTGCCAGTAGTTCCTTTTCGGTAGTCGTATAATTCATTTGAGCTTCGTTAAGTGTTCGACTAGCATAGTAGATTATGTAAGGCTTATTATCCTTCCTCTGTCCTAGGACTGCGCCAATGGCATAGTGGCTAGCATCGCACATTAACTCAAAAGGCAAACTCCAGTCGGGTGCCTGTATTATCGATGCAGAGGTAAGGTGTTCTTTTAGTGCGTCAAAAGATGTTTGGCAGTTTTTCGACCATTCGAATGGCATGTCTTTAACCAACAGTTGACACAGTGGTTGGGAGATAACACTAAAATTTTTGATAAAGCGACGATAGAATCCCGCATGTCCCAGAAAAGATCGGATGTCTCGGATTGTATGAGGGACAGGTAGGTTTGAGATTATGTCGATTTTTACTTTATCGACTTGGATACCCTTATCAGAAATAAAGTGGCCGAGGAGAATTCCCTTGGTCACCATGAAGTGACACTTTTCCCAGTTTAATACTAGGTGTTTGTCCTCGCATCGTGGTAACACAAGTTCCATATTATCTAAGCAATTTTTAAAGCTATGGCCACACACTGAAATGTCGTCCATAAAGACTTCAAGTATTTGTTCGACCATATCGCTAAAGATACTTAACATGCACCGCTGAAACGTAGCAGGTGCATTGCATAACCCGAAAGGCATACGTCTGTAGGCGAAAGTACCAAACGGACACATGAAAGTTGTTTTCTCTTAATCTTCAGGAGCAATTTCTATCTAGTTATAACCGCTGTATTCGTCCAAAAAGCAATAGTACTTATGACCCGCCACTCATTCTAGCATTTGATCCATGAATGGTAATGGAAAGTGGTCCTTTCGGGTCACGGTATTCAGTTTTCAATAATCAATACACATTCGCCATCCGGTGGGGATGCGTGTTGGTACTAATTCGCCATCTTTATTAGGAATAACCGTTATGCCTGCCTTCTTGGGCACCACCTGGGTTGGACTGACCCAGGGGCTGTCAGAGATAGAATATATAATTCCAACATCGAGTAATTTTAATACTTCATTTTTAACTACTTCTTGGATGTTGGGATTCAGACGCCTTTGCATTTTTCACGAAGGCTTAGCGTCTTCTTCCAAATATATTTTATCAGTGCACACGGACGGACTTATGCCTTTGAGATCGGCAATGGTCCATCCTAATGCTCCCTTATGTTATTTTAGCATTTGGATTAATTTGCCCTCTTGTTCCAGACTGAGAATGGATGAAATTATAACAAGATAAGTTTTTTCAGTCCCCAGGAAAGCATATTTGAGCTCTTCAGAAAGCTCCTTAAATTCTAGATCAGGAAAGTGAAAATTGGAGGGCGTAACTAATTTTGTTTTCGGAGGTAGGGGTTCATATGGTTTTACCCACATGCATTCAGCTCTATCCTCCTCTCGCGTATCCATCATGAGGTAAGTGTGATTTAAAGCAGAATCTAATGGAGTGGAATCTTTAGGTCGTTAGATAGTGTCAAATTGCGACACAACTATCTCCAAAGGATCTTTATAATCAACGAAATCTACCTCATCTTCGATGACCGTGTCAATGTGTCGGGGATTTGAGAAAATTTTGATATTCAAAGTCGTATTCCCAAATACGATGGTCATAATACCACTTCTTATTTTTATTATGGCATCTATGGTGTTGAGGAATGGACGTCCAAAATTACAAAATCAACCGAGAAGACAAAGGAGTCTATTTGCACTAGAACGTCCTCCAGTATTCCTCTAGGGTATTTGACGGACCTGTCTGCCAGTTGCAACGCAACTCGGGTAGGTTTGAGTTCACCCAACCCTAGTTGTTTATAAACTGAGTATGGCAGCAGGTTCACGCTTGCTCTGAGATCAAGGAGGGCGTTGTCTATTCTTTGATTTCCAATTCGGCACGAGAAAGTTAGGGTACCGGGGCCTTTGAGTTTTGGAGGCAATTTATTTTGGATGATTGCGCTTGCTTGCCAAGTGACATAAGTGTGTTTCTTTACACTTTGCCTCCTTTTGACCGTACATAAATCTTTTAGGTACTTAGCATAGGCCGGCACTTGTTTGATTGCATCAAGGAGTGGAAGATTGATTTTGACTTATTTGAACAGTTCCAAGAACTCCTGATTCTTTGCCTCGTTTTTGGGGTTCCTAAGCCTCTGAGGATAGGGCGTAGGGAAAGGGCATTTAGGTACTTCATCGTTAACAGGCTCCTTTCCGGGCTTTCTCTCAACTTCCTCTACTTGTTTAGGAGCTTCAGTGTTTATTTCTAATGATTCATTATTAGTGGATGGCTCATCTTCCTGAGTAGAAGGTTTGTTTTTATTCACCACTTCGTCCTCCTCATACTCTTCGGGAGTAGAGAGAGGCATATTTAGCCCTATAGTCTTGCCGCTTCTCAGAGTAGTCACGGCTTTAGCCTGTTCATGGTTAGTGGGACCATTGTTGTATCCCCTAGGGTTTTGAAGTGGTTGGGCAGGAAATGTTCCACCCAATCCCTCTTGTCGTGCATCCATCCTATCTAACGTCGTAAATATTTTGCTCATCATTTGAATTAATTGTTGCATTAGATTCACGATAGAAAGAGGATCTTCCTCCTGTGCCTTTTTGTGTGGGGGAACGTACACGTTCGATTGTTGATTAAAGGGTTAAGCTTGGATATAGTTATTAGGTCTGTTTTGATTAAATGGCTAGGGCTGCCTATTGTATTGCCCTTGATATTGGTTGTCGTTATAGGGCTGTTGTTGGTATTGGTTTTGGGTTCCAGCATTATTTTTCCAATCAAACCCGGGGTGATTCCATCTATTGTTATTATTTTGTGAATTATAATTATTATAGGAATTCCCCGCCCCCCTATACCCTTGCATGGCATTTTATTTCCATGGAGGGTTGTTCTTGAAAATATGGCACATTGGGACAGTATTGATTGGTATGTCCCAACATATTGCATGTGCCGCAGGGTTCTTCAGGCAAAACCTGCCTAGAACCTTCCCCTTTCATCCCTAATTCCTCTACTTTCTTAGCTAATTCCTCATATTTATTCATTAGGTGATCTTCACTTTTTAGTTGGTATAAACTCTTCTCCTCTACACAGGATATCTGTGAATGTGGGATATCTTCAGAATTGGACCATTCATGGGCATGTTCGGCTAGCCACTCAAAGTGAGCTTCAGCTTCTTCAGTATTTTTGCGAAAAAATGGTCTTAAACTCATGGTCTCGACCAACTTTTTAGCTTCACCATTTAACCCTTCGTAAAAGTAGCTTATGGTTCGCCATTTCTCATACCCATGATGTGGGCATGATAGAAGCAAATCCTTGAAACGCTCTCAAGTTTGGGTGAAAGTTTCATTGCTCTTTTGTTTGTAAGATTAATTTGTCGTTTAAGCTCAGTGGTCATGCGAGGTGGAAAGAATTTATTTAGAAATGCAGTGTTCATCGCATGCCAGGTGTAGATTGAATTCGGCTTCAACGTGAGTAGCCACGCTTTTGCTTTATCCTTCAAAGTGAAAGGAAATAGCATTAGGTGTGTCACGTCTACAGGACAATTTTGTGAAAATATTTTACAAACATCCTCGATGTCCTTGACTTGTAGATATGCCTTCTCGCTATCCATTCCATGGAAGGTAGGAAGGAGTTGAATCATTCTGTTGCGAAATCAAAATTCACCAGCATGAGGTGGAATGAGAATACAAGAAGGTGTTGGAGCATGTTCAGGTGTCATAAGACCGCATAAAGGATGAAGTGAATCGTCGATTGGGGCAACCACATTATCACCGTTTTCACTTTGATTGTCTGCCATTGAATCAACAGATGTAGCTATGGAATTAATAGAATTAGAAGAATAAGCTAAGTAGAATGGATTTTCAAGAATTGTTTCGATGGAATTTTCAGACATGAACGGGAAAAGATCCTAAAAGGTTTTAATCTAAAGAAGAAAAGAAAAAGAAAACAGAAATAGATAAAGATAGATTGAGGTAAACTAAGTATTAACTTGTCGCCTTCCCAAGGGCACCAAAAACTTGACACGAGAACTTTTCTGTGTGCGCTTGTGTACTATACCCAACTTTTCTGCAGCTTCTGACGTTCTAAAACGATGAACTCTTTTTCCAGAATGCAGCTGCCCTATTTATAGATTTCCAGAACTGACCTAGACTTCAAGCGATCGAAGATCTTCGAACGATCGCCATTCTCGATCGATCGAGACTGCCAAGACTTCAATCGATCGAACATACTTCAATCGATCGAACTTGTCTTGACAACTTCCTCATGTGTCTTTCCAAGTATCCTGGCGGAGCTAAGAGTGGGACCTCCTAGGCTCTTTATTGTTGGCTCAGACCAGTTTGTTAATTACCGTGACCAAACTCTTTGACCAGCAAACTAACTAACTGGTCAGTTAAAGTTTACTCCACTATAAAACGATACCTGAACTCCAACGCAAAAGAACATATCTGAAGCGATAACTAGACTTGTATGTTGTACTAATGTCCCTCTACCTTCAGCATTCGTAATCATATTCAGGTAGTTGGATAACTGTTACTGGCAACCTGAATCATGATTACTTCTTGTATTCCTTGGGTCCTATTCACCTCTCATGATTACCAAACATGTTCATAACTCTTATCAACAAGACTGCAGTACTCAGTAATCGACTTGGTGACATTCTCAAGGGAATGCTTACTCTGAAACAGAGGGTAGATTATGTCTTCACAATATATGTTCACAACCCTATGAATATGACATACCTAAGATACCTAGGTGTTGATCTTCTATAGACCTCACTGATTGGTAAGTCAAAGCAGCCATATCCACAGTTTGTGTTCATAATCATCTCAAGATTAAGAACACGTACCTTATACAAGTTATGAGTTCCTATCGACTGATTGATAGTCTTGAGTGTCAATAGGAAAACTCAGGTCCATCAATGCATTATAAGCACTAGCATGTTAACTAAGAGTTAAACTCCAATGATTGAGATTAATCACTCCATCCAATGGTGGTTAATCATGCTATAGTGTAAACCTGATGAGATATCCAGTCTCATCATCCACTGTGACACATTCTAAGTAACAAAGAATACTAATTCGTATCTCACTTGTATGTATCTCATACATACACGAATTACTTACTATGATACTTAAGGATAACAATCATCTCATGCAAGAAACATACATAACTAAATGTAAAGCTGATATCCATATATTAAAATGTCAATGTCTCATATATAAAGTAATGGTTTGATGGAACAAACCCAACAAACTCCCACTTGCACTCATAACCATTCAGAACTACATCTAAGACCTAGACTATCTAGATGACGATCAAAGACCTTCTGTGTCAAGGCCTTTGTAAACGGATCAACAAGATTGTCAGCGGTGTCAATCTTGGTGACAGTCTCATCTCCACGTTGAACAATATCTCAGATAAGATGATATTTCCGCTCTACGTGCTTTCCCTTCCCGTGGTTCCTTGGCTCCTTGGACTGAACCACTGCCCCACTATTATCACAGTAAAGCGTAATAGGTGACAATGACGCTGGTACCACCTCGAGCTCCATAAGGAACTTCTTGAGCCAAATAGCTTCCTTTGCGGCTTCACAAGCAGCCACATACTCAGCTTCTGTAGTTGAGTCTGCAATGCATTTCTGCTTAATGCTCCTCCAACTAACAACACCACCTCCTACGGTAAAGAGATGTCCGGATGTTGACTTCCTCGAATCTTTATCTGACATAAAGTCTGATTCAGTATATCCTACTGGAATTAACTTACTACCGCCGTACATAAGCATGTAATCTTTAGTCCTTCTCAAGTACTTAAGAATGTGCTTAACGGCTGTCCAGTGCTCTGGACTTGGATTCGATTGATATCTGCTAACCATGCCAACGGCAAAACAGATATCTGGTCTAGTGCATAACATCGCATACATGAGACTTCCAACTGCCGAAGCATATGGAATTCCTGCCATGCGATTCCTCTCTTCCTGTGTCTTAGGACACTGGTCCTTGGAGAACGCTAAACCATGCCTGAAAGGTAACAAACCATTCTTCGAATTATCCATTGAAAACTTAGTTAACACTTTATCGATATAACCAGCTTGAGATAATCCCATTATCTTTTGCTTACGATCTCGAAAGAGCTTTAGCCCTAGAATATAGCTCGCCTCTCCTAGATCCTTCATACCGAAAGTACTAGCTAGCCAAACCTTGACCGTTGACAATGCCGCTACATCATTTCCAATGAGTAGAATTTCGTCAACGTAAAGCACAAGAAAAGCCATCACTTTTCCTTTACACTTCTTGTATACACAAGGTTCATCAAGATTTTGTATAAAACCAAACGACTTGACCGCTTGGTCAAATCGGATGTTCCAACTTCTAGATACCTGCTTAAGCCCATAAATGGACTTTTACAACTTGCATACCAAGTTACCTTTCCGACCAGCTATGAACCCTTCTGGTTGTTGCATATAGATGTCCTCCTCAAGATTTCCATTCAAGAATGCAGTCTTGACGTCCATCTGCCAGATCTCATCATCTAGGCATGCAGCAATGGATAGGAGTATCCTGATGGACTTGAGCATGGCCACCGGTGAGAAGGTTTCCTCATGTCAATGCCCTCGCTCTGAGTATAACCTTTCGCTACAAGCCTAGCCTTATAGGTCTCAACCTTTCCATCATATGCTCTTTTCCTCTTGTAGACCCACTTACAACCAATGGGTTTAATATTGGCTGAAAGTTCTACAAGATCCCAGACCTGATTATAATCCATAGATTCTAATTCAGCCTTCATAGCTTTAACCCAATGATCTGAATCAACATCAGCCATTGCCTCTTCGTATGTGACAGGATCAGATTCAGATTCTATGGAGACAGCTTCAAAAACTTCTCCTAAGAACATGTATCTATCAGGCTGGCTGATAATCCTCCCACTATGACGAGGCGCCGGTGCGGAAATTGGTGAAGAAGTGGTACTTTCTTGATTTACATCGTTATTAACTACGGGTTGGACTGATGGCTCTCCTTCTATTTCTCTCAGATCTATCCTTCCCTTAGGTTTATGGTTCATGATATAATCATCCTCTAAGAAAATAGCATTTGTACTAACAAACACTTTCTGTTCTCTTGGATCATAAAAATACCATCCATAAGTACCCTTTGGATACCCTACAAAATAACATACTTCTGATCTAGAATCCAACTTGCTCATCTTTCCTTTCAGCACATGTGCCGGACACCCCCATATCCGGAGATGTTGCAAAGAAGGCTTGCGCCCAATCCACATCTCCTGTGGTGTCCTGGGAATAGATTTGCTTGGTACTAGATTTAGTATATATGCAGTGGTTTCCAAAGCATAACCCCAAAGGAATAATGGCAACTCTGAATAACTCATCATTGACCTAGTCATGTCTAGAAGAGTCCGGTTCCTTCTCTCCGCTACACCATTCTGTTGAGGAGTGCCAGGTGCAGTCAACAGTGATAGAATCCCATACTGTATGAGGTGATCAATAAACTCATTAGAGAGGTACTCGCCACCTCGATCAGATCGAATGGCCTTGATATGTGAGCCCAATTGCTTCTCCACTTCAGCCCTAAACTCTTTGAACTTTTCAAAGGTTTCAGGCTTGTGCTGCATTAGGTACACATATCCATACCTAGAGTGGTCATCAGTAAATGTTATGAAATACTCATAACCACCCCTTGGTCTAATATTTATTGGTCCACACACATCAATATGAACTAATTCCAATAATAAATTGGTTCTATTGCCCTTTGCAGGAAAGGGCCTTTTGGTCATCTTACCCTCTGAACAAGACTCACAGACTTCCATTGGTTCAAGAACCAAATCGCCTAAGACCCCTTCTTTGACTAGTCTGCCAATCCTATTTAGATTGATATGGCCAAGCCTCATATGCCAAAGCCTTGTTGGATTAGTGGAAGGTTCTTTTCTTATAGATGGTATAGTTACCATTGAGTTATTAAGTTCCAAGCAAGAATCTTTAGAAATATTCGGAGTGATTACATACAAACCATTTGATTTAACACCAGAACATATAAAAGAACTATTTCTTTTAATAACAACTTCAGTTCCAAAATGAAAAGAATAACCATTAATCGATAAACTAGAAAATGAAATTAAATTACGTCTCATTGAAGGGACGTAAAGTACATCTGATAAAATCAAAACTTGATTATCTAGAAATTCTAAAACTACGACTCCTATAGCAACCGCAGAAACGGTTGCACTAGAACCTAGAGTAAGTATGATTTCCCCATCACTGCACCTCTTGGTTGATCTGAACCCCTGCAATGAATTACAGATATGGTTAGTCGCAACAGAATCAATGCACCAAGTGTTTGAAGTATCCGTAATAAAACTTACTTCAATCACATGTGATTCAATCATACCTTAAACTCTTGTAGCTAAGAATTCTGGACAGTTCCTCTTCCAGTGGCCCTTCTCACCGCAATGGAAACACTTTCCTTTGCCTTGGCCACCCACCTTCCCTTTGCCCTTACCTTTTCCCTTAGATTTTGCAATCTTAGGGACCGGTCCAACACTTGGACCACCAGTGCCAGCCTTCTTCTTCCTTTCCTTTTCTTTCCTTTCGGTGTAGATCGGGAAGAGGAAGCGCTTTTCTCAACATTCAAGACGTTGACCCCAGGTTTGATCACCCCTTCTGCTGCCAAAAGAGTACTCATCAATTCACTCATTGAAAAATTCATTTGATTCATATTATAGTTAAGTTTAAATTGAGCGAATGAAGGCGATAGCTAATTGAGGATCATATCAACTTGGGTCTGTGCATCGATGTTGGCACCTAGGGTCTCCAGCTCGTTTAAATAACTTATCATTTTTAAAACATGTTCCTTGACTGGAGTCCCTTCCGACATCTTTGCACTCATTATCTTTTGCATGGCTACCTGTCTAGCAGGCCTGCTATGCTCCCAGAACATCATTTTCAGGGATGTGATAATGTCACTGGCAGAATCATTCGATTGGAATTGGTGTTGCAACACACCAGCCATTAAGGCCAGAATATAGCAACGAGCCATTCCATTCGACTTCTTCCATTTGTCGAACTCGCGTCTGCCAGCTGCCGAAGCATTTGCCGCGGGTTCTTCGGGGCATGGGGTGGTGAGGACATATATGTGATCCTCCGCAGTTAATACAATGTCAAGGTTTTGTTTCCATTCAGTGTAGTTATTTCCAGTTAACTTGTTTTGAGTGAGTATGGTGGCAAGTGGACTAAATGTAGATCCAGACATTATGATTTACTGTAAAAAATCAAAAGACAAAATAAATATAAATGTCAGATTTGACAGTTTGAAATAAAAGAATCCTTAAAACTCTTATTTTAAAATAAAGTCGCCGGAATATTCAAATGAAAGAATAAAGCCTCCGTGTGGTGGTCAATGTTCGATCTTTCGATTAATCATGACTTTTCCGTTATGCAACTCTTGCAAAACAAGTTATGACTCCCGAACCCTTTTGATCTCTAAGTTTCTGAATAATGTCCCGTATGGAATCCCTTATCCATAGCTTAGCTAGTGTATACTATTAACTAGGATCCAATCACAACCGTCTCAAGTAGCGCCTCCGTGTGGTGGTCACCCTCTAACACGTCTGATTGATTCTATCAAAGGAAGTTCACATCTAGTAACCAATGAGTAATGCACCCTCCGTATGGAATGATCACCCCTGACAAGGTGACACAGAATGCACCACTCATCTTACAGTGAACCATTAATGGAAGATCATGGGTGTTTATTAATAAGACCCTCTCCCACTAGATTTAGAAATTAAGGATTTTGCTTTTAAAAATGTTTCCACACATTGTAGACACCCAATTTTGACCACACTGATAGGATTTAGGGTGGACAACGTCTTGGAGGATTCGATGATGAAAAGTACCCCGTGGAAGGTACTGGATTCCACACAATCAGAAGATCGGACTTCGGAAAGTGACTTCAAGCTCAGAAAAGCCCTTTTCCATGGATAAATCCCGGTTTTGTCAAAATCATCTCTCAGAATTCATATTCTCTCAGGGTTATATGAACATTAAGTGTTCTAAACGCAGTATTCTAGGTATCCAGAGATTCAATTTTAAAGAAAAGTTCGAAATCGACGCACATTTGAAAGCAATTTTGGAAAAGACGTCATTTGATTTCAAAAAGACAACGAAAGTTCCGGAGGACTTCCGGACTTCAATTGGACTTCAATTCTCATTATAAAACCTCTGGAAATATTTTTATATTGAAATTCAACCTGACAGCTTTCCAACGGTACGTAAACGGACGATTTCGGACACCAAAAAGCATTTTTACAAAAATCTGGAAAAGCAGTGCGCATGAAATTTGAAACAGAGCTTGTGGGTGACCAGAGGGACCCAAATAGTAAGTGGCGGTTTTGGGTATGGGGGTGGCGGGTCCCACCATAACCGCCACTTCCATTTGTGTCCTCCACGGAGCTTTTTGAGTTCCAGACCCTTCTAGAAGCTTCCCACTGCGAGGAAATTGCCTGGAAATTGCGTTTAAGCTCCGAAATGGCCATTTTAACCCTCTTTTAAGCTCTAAAAATCCTGTTTTAACCCTGAAACTTAAGAGCTAAGTCTTCAAAACTCTATATAAGATCTCATACATCTCATATGAGATCACACACACACACACACACACACACACACACACACACACACATCTTAACACACTAGACACTTGGAAGAGATACACTTGAATATACTTGGAGATACAAACACACATAGAAGCACATACAAGAGAGATAAGTATACTTTGAATATACTTTCAATTTAGGTGAATTCTAGAGAGAGAAAATTATGAATTGAATTTAGATTAACTTAGGCTAATTAGACCACAATTTGAACATCAATTGCCTCCCTCAACTTCCATGGATGAGTGCTTGAAGAACACTTGAATAACACTTGAAGAAGAAGATCTTCAAATCAATTTTGGTCTTGTAATTGAGAATCCTCCAAGAGGTAAACACTATAGTTCATCTCTAATTCCTACTTTGTATATATAGATCTATAAGATTTGGATCTAACTTAGTTCTATTTCTACTTATTAGAACACTCATCTTCTTCCTCTCATGTTCTTCACACACTCACATAGTTAGATCCAAATCTCTTTGATTTTTATTGATAATTTACAATTAGAGATTGTTTTTCACTTTGATTTTCAATTTTGGTTTCATTCTTCAATTTTAGTTTAGATTCATGCATACATGATTATATATATATACATATATCTATTTTGAATTCCATGATGGTTTGGAAATATGGTCTATGAGAAGGATGATTTCTATGTTCATACCTATCTCTTGATTATTCCTATTACCTAGGATTCCTATTGAATTTCATCTCCAACATGATATTTATAAGTCCCTTTGATCCTTGATCTAAAAGTTCTTCATAGAACTTGAGGGCTAAATTGATTGGGAATCATGATAATTAAGTTGATCTATGAGTTTGATCTCTCTAATAAGCTTCAACTATCACTAAAATGTTTTCCTCACACTTTAAAATGAACTAGATAAAAATTCAGCAAAGCAGATTGGTTTTGTCCATTAGATTTGGTCCATCAAAACCCATAGTTTGATGGATTTCAAATTTTCTGGGTAAACTTTGATGAATTAGCTTTCATCCGGTCCGTTTTGAGAGCTTTTAGGATTCATATACTATTTTTAGAAATTGTTGAGAAATCGGTTGACAGATTTGAACATCGTCTCTTTGTGCTTGAATTTCAGAAAATCTATAATAGTTATCGACGTTCCGCTTTTTGGGGATGATTCCTAACTCATATATCTATATGCCGATGTAAAATCGTGAGCATACGATCGAGTTAGGATCGTTTTCTAAGCGTTTAAAGTTGATACAACTATTCTGGAATTTTCTAAGTTTAATTACAAATATGATTATGTATACAAAATGGTCATACCTTGATCACTCAACAACAATTGATGAATAAAACTTGGTTTAGAAATCACCTAGGATAAATGGATGAGAGATCAAAAGCTTAAATCAACTTGGTTAACATGATTCATGAACTTCTATTATACTTCTATTATGTTTTGCATTCATTTGTCAAATGATACCAAATTTCCAGAATAACAGAGTCTGTTTAAAACACTTTTTCAGAAACCTTGTGATTACAGAATGTCCATGGGTTTATTTTTATCATATACTACAATGAAATAGCTTTCTTTTGACACCAAATAGAGCTTCATATGATTTTTGTAGATTTAATTATGATTTTTACAAGAACAGTGGACAGTCCTGATCCACTGTTCCCAAAACATTTATTTCTCAAACAATAAAATTGATATTGAGGTCCCACTTTTTGGAAAAGTTCCCTAAGACATGTATCTAACTTTCTGTAAAAGGGTTTTTATCCAGCTCATGTTTAAGACCACTTTTGATAGGATTCATTAGAGGTTGCTGAATCTGGAAATTTGATTGATGACATGTTTTCTTTGTTTATCATGCATATCATTTGTTTGCTTGTATTTTTGCAATGCTTTGGGTATTCTTTGGTGTCTTAGTGCAGAGAATTAAGTGCCTTGGACCCGGACGTCGATTTGTGGTTTGCCTCGTCTACATGTGGCTTAGTGCCCATGTATCATGTACTATCTCTATCCTTTCTTTTAGAATTTTTCTAGGTTTACAACTTTGATTTCAACGACACATTTCCTTTAGGGTAGTCTCCGTTTATATGATTATTTGTTAGAGACATCTTATCTAGGATTGTTGCATGATTGCATTGCACGTTTCCATTCTTTTTGCTTTCGCGACTCCGCTTGAGTCAACCAATGTAAGTCTTCTCGTTCCCTTTGCATATCATGACATGTTTACTTTATTTGCATCGGTCCCGGGCGGGACTAGCCACTGTGAGTATACTTCTCCCTTGTATTGCATGAGCATCCGCTTTCTACTTGATTTAGTCTCTTGAAATGATTTTCATTAGATGTTTCTTTTTGCCATGTATATATCTATCTAGTATGTTTGAGGAAACAACATCTATTATGAATTAATAACAAGGATATTTAAATCAAGGCCTACCATTCGGTAGGGCGAGGAGGGGGTGCTTTAGTCCTGCTTGGGCTCCTTCCCCTCTCGTACCAAGACCCCCGAACCTTGTTTCTGGTAATGAAGGGCGAGTAACCTTATTCAATTTTGGGCGAGTCAAACTTGGGTTTCCTAATTCCCGATAAAAATTAGGTGGCGACTCTTTGTCTCTAGGATCGCGTGAGGAAGTCCTAGTTTTCCCTGAAGTGTGCTCCTTGGGATCCGTCCCGGGACACTATCGAGGGAGAGCGTCAGGATCCGCTCCTCATTCGCAGTGGTCCACAATCTGGCGACTCTGCTGGGGATTTGAACATGAAACCGATGGTTTCTTGTTCTTCGAGGGTTTGACTTGAACCAATGAATATCCTTGTTATTAATTCAATAATCATGTTGTTTCTGCCTGCATTTGCACTTGCATTGTTCTTTCACCGCGACTGCTTGAGATCATTGCCTTGAAGATAGAGGGTCCTCTTTCCTCTATTTGTCAAGAGTTTTGGTAGCATGTAGTCACCGTTAGCCTTGTACCGCGTGCGGTATATAGAGCCTATGTGTGAACGGCACGCCCTCGGGGAGGCGGTCAACCACACCGCTGAGCTTGCTAATGGACCCTTTATGAGACTAAAACCCGGCCTTTGCATATAGTTTCTATAGAACCCTTCAATTAGGATCTTGATTATCATCTTTGATTAGGACAATGTGATGAATTACTTGCGCTTGCCCGTAAGGGATTATGTGGATGATGAGGACGTGTATGCGAAGGCATCATCAAACCTTGTATGGTGGATTCCTCTAGGATAGTATGGTCTTTATCCGAACATCCAATCATTATTTGAGGACAATTTTGAAAATTTTTGAAATTATAAGCACTTCTTTGAAAATCCCAAGTCTTTTGAAAATTCCGGGAATATCCCTTTTGAAAACTCGCTTTGAAATTCACTTTCAAATTCTCCTAGATTTTTAGAGAAATCCAAAATTCCTACTTTGATGATTCAATTTCAAATTCTCCTAGATTTTAGAGAATTTAAAAAAAAAAAAAAATTTTACTTTGGTCTTCAAGAAATCATGATGATTCAATTTCAAAATCTTCCTCTCAGATCTTAGAATTTCAAAATTCCCACCTCAATTTTTAAGAATCATGATTTCTCACCACAAACATTGATGGTTCAAAAATTCTTTTGAAAATTACAAATCTCCCCATCTTTTTCAAAGATTTTCATGAAAAATTTCAATTTTCAAACCTGAACCATCAAGAATTTCAAAACTCAAAATCCTTGGATAGTGATTGGATTAGTAGGGTGATTAGCATACTCAAGGAATCTTATGTGCTTATGTGCTGATGTGCTAGGTCTAAGCTAGATTAAGGTGCATTGCATTTAGATTAGATTGCATTTCATCTGCATTTGCATGCACTACACGAGCATTGCATATACGACTCACGAGTGCGACGCCTCTAATATACTTTCAAAAGAAAAGATTTGTTTTCCTCAGAATTTTGAAAGCTTGAAAAGATTTCTTTGATTTTAAGAAAAATGTTTTTGAAAAAGGAAATGATTTTCCATTTATGATTTCCATCTTTGTAAATCCACCTTCTTATATCATTCTTTGAAAAATTCTTTTGCAATAAAGATACCTGATTATTTGAAAATCCCTAAATAAACCAGATAAGAAAAGATAGGACCGAAAAGTTGTACTCCTTTCTGGGTCAGAGCTCCGAACAGCCGTTTGATCAGATCAGGGTTAGAAGAAGGAACAGCCGAGTCGACTAGGGTTGAAGATATGACATACGAAGCGGATATGGAAGCCAGATTGGCCGCAATGCAAGCTGCCTTGGATCAGAGCAGGGAGCAGAATCGAGAACAACTTGCCACTATGATGAGAATGATTGAGCAGCTAACTAATCCACCACCACCACCTCCAGAGCATCATGAAGAAGAAGATTTTGGGGAGACAGTTCAACCAAAGGTTCAGCTAGATCAGGAAATTCAGGACAAGTTGGCCAAGATCGACAAACTAGAGAGTGTGATCAGAAAGAGCAAAGGGGTGGATGAGTATTTGTTCGATGTTGAAGGGTTGTGTGACGCTCCAAAAGCCAAACTCCCAGAGAAGTTTAAGATGCCGCATATTGAATTTTTCAATGGAACCGGAAATCCAAAGAGATATCTGAGGCTTTATGTAGGAACTTTGCAGCCCATGGGCATTGGATCTGACCTCTTCGCTCTATTGTTTCCAAGAGTTTTGAGTGGAGCAGCACTTTCATGGTACTTGACGTTGGAACCAGCCATAACCAGAGATTGAGAGGCATTGGCCAAAGCTTTCGTGGCTCAATATTCATATAACCAGTTGTTTGATGTAACTGCAAGAGATCTAGAAACCACCCGACAAGAGTACAGGGAATCCTTCGCAGGTTTCCTTACTCGTTGGAGAGCTAAAGCTGCTCAAATGACTAGCAGGCCAGCGGAAAAAGATCAGGTCCGAATGATCATCAAGAATCTACAGCCCGAATACTTGGAAAGGCTAGAATTTCAGTCCATTGTGAGTTTCGAACAGCTGTTTGATGTGGGAACTTTGATAGAAGATGCCATTAGAGATGGAAAGATCAAGAAAGAAAGCACGAGCAATCGATACAGAAAGACAGAAAGGCCAGTCTATCATCAGTCTGCTGACGTCAACACACTATCTCCTCAGCCTTTTCAGAAAGAGCGTCGAAGTATGGCTAATGCAAGAGGAAGTCAAAATCAGAAACAGTCGAGAGAGAAAAGAGAATTTTCCGACTTGGGGATGCCACTAAGCACCGCACTTGAAAGAATGATAGAAAAAGGGTACTTGCAGAAATTGGAACCTAAACCAGAGCCAAATCCACTTCCACCGGGTTTCAAAACAGAGTTCTTTTGTGACTTTCATCAAGGCCGTGGACATAGCACAGATAGATGCTGGAGACTTCGCCATGAAATTGAAGACTTGATTGAAAAAGGGGTCATCTCCCCTCCTCCCTCTCAGCCAAATGTTCAGAAGAATCCTCTCCCTAATCATAAGGGGAACATGCCAAATGTTAACTTTGTAGAAGAAGGATCTCAGATTTATAACCCAAAGATCTACATCACATCCTCGAATCAACCAGCTATGGATGTTCAACTTCCGGAAGACGCTGCAATTTGCATCTTGAGGAATATGGAAGAGGAAGAATGGGTCGAAGAAGCACTGGCTTTTGAAGAAGAAATAGCCAACGGAAATCTTACAATTGAATGGTGGGATCCCAATGCCATCACCGACGACTCGATCTGGTATGAGGAAGAAAAGCCCATAGAAGCAGTCACCGAGAAACAAAGCACTGAGCCGATAGAAGAATTGCTAAAGCCTGTCGAGAACCTTGAAATCAAAGATGACGATCTTATTGCAATGATGGAAGAAGAAGAAGATTGGTGGTATGATGATGAGGATGATTCCGTTAATAATACCATAATCCCCGATGATTCTGTTTGGAAAATCACTGTTGGCACCGAAAAGTTAGCCAAAGAACTTGAGTCTATCTGGATCACCAATGAAGCAAACCACTTGACCCGTTCCGGACGTCATTTCAAGCCTCATGAGTTAGAAAATCGTGGAAAAGAAACATGGAATGAGAAAGAAGTCGTCAAAGCAAAAGAGGCTGGTAAAGGAGCCGTGAGCGAAGAAGAAGATGAAATCCTAAAGCAATTGAAGAAAACACAAGCTTGGATCTCAGTATGGGGATTACTTATGACCTCTCACAAACACAGGCAGGCCATGCTCGATACTCTCAATCGTTTGGATGTTTCTGTCAATACTACTCCCGAAGATCTAGTAAACATGATCTCTTTAAAGCCTTGTAAGCCTGTAATCACATTCACAGATGAAGATTTACCGCCGGAAGGGGCACACCACAACAGAGCTCTCTACATCACTGTACATTGCCTGGGGAATAGAGTACCGGTCTGCTTGGTAGATAATGGGTCAGCCTTGAATGTATGTCCTCTCCAAACAGCTCTCAGAATGGGGTTGTCTATTTCAGAACTCTTGCCATCAACACAAACTGTGAGGGCCTATGATAACACCAAAAGGGCCATTGTGGGAATGATTAAGTTGAAAATTGAAGTCGGGCCATTAAACAAAGAAGCTGATTTCCAAGTGATTGATATTCCGGCTAGCTTTAATCTGCTATTGGGACGTCCGTGGTTACATGTGAATGATGCAGTCGCCTCCACTCTCCACCAGAAAGTCAAGTTCATCTGGAAAGAGGATGTGGTAACAATCTTTGGGGATAGCTGGATCAAAGAAGAAGGGACAAGCCATGGTCCTGTGCTAGAAGTCCAAACACCGGAAGAAGAAAATGAATTAGGAGGATTCAACTTTGTGGGAATGATAAATGAAGGAGCTAAGAAAAAGAAATCCGTTTGGGATCGACTCAGCTATGAGAAGAAACTTCCTGATGCATCTGTCTGGGGCGAAGAAATCACTCCGATCAAGAAAAAGCAGCCGTTCATCACCGGACGCGAATATAGAAAGATGTTCGAGAAGGGAAACCCGGTTGCCAAAGATCTACAAGAAGAAGTGGGACAGAATTGGATCCCTGAAGTCATGCCATTGTACTTTGACCAGTATGCCAATCCTAAAGTGGCTCATATGGTGCGGAAGATGAACTATTTTCCTGGAATGGGACTAGGTCGTCGTCAACAAGGAATAACTGAACCACCGAACTTCCACGAACAGAAAGATAAATCTGGGCTTGGGTATCAATTGACTGAAGAAGATAAGAAGAAGATGACAAAAGGAAAAGGGCCGATGGTTGTTTCTGGGCCAAGAATCCTGAATGGATACTTCGTGAAAGAAGGCGATGACTTTCCCTTCTGTGGGTTCCCTGAACCATGGTATGATCCGGCTACCAAGAACATTAAGCCTGGATTTGAGATTTTCTTCAAACATGAGTTCTCCGACTATGAGGATCCGTTCTTGTATACTCCGCCTATCAAGAAAGAAAGGAAGGACTGGGCTGAGCTGATGACAAGTGATGATTTGAACATGCTAATGGATGAAGAGCTGAACATGCTGATGGATGCCGAAGAAGCACTGGGAAATGTGAAAGAAATCAAGCCAATAGAGGGAGCTCTGAACAATTGGGTGATAGAATCGGAAGTCAACAAATCCCCTCCCCCATTTCCCCGGAAGTCTGTAAAGGCCAATATGAGCCATGATGTTGCGTCTGCTTTTGCTTTTGATGTACCCAAAAATGTTAATGAAATGAACGAGGATTTTGCTTACTCTTCTGTGTCTGATGATCTTGATTTTGAAATTTCTGAGGATTTGCAAAGATTAATTGAAAATGAAAATGAATCTGCATGCAAGATTATTGAAGAAACTTTGCTAATAAACTTGGATAATGAAGATAATCCACAAAATGTTCATATTGGCACCACGCTCACTTCACAAGAAAGCAATGAACTAATCAACTTATTAAAAGAATTTAAAGATGTTTTCGCTTGGTCCTACCAAGATATGCCAGGCATCGATCCAGAGATTGTCCAACACCACATCCCTCTCTTTCCAAATTCAAAACCTGTTAAGCAAAAGTTGAGACGCATGAGACCCGAATGGACTTTGAAGATCAAAGAAGAAGTTGAGAAACAATTGAAAGCTGGATTCCTGATGGTAACCCAATATCCGGAATGGATAGCCAATATAGTTCCTGTGCCAAAGAAGGATGGAAGGATCCGTGTATGTGTTGACTTCAGAGATCTAAACAAGGCTAGTCCTAAGGATGATTTTCCGCTTCCACACATAGATGTTCTGGTAGATAGCACCGCGGGGCATGAGTTGTTATCATTCATGGATGGTTTCTCAGGGTACAATCAGATTTTAATGGCACCCGAAGACAGAGAAAAGACTACATTCACAACTCACTGGGGGACGTATTGCTACCGAGTGATGCCATTTGGGTTAAAGAATGCTGGCGCAACCTATCAGAGAGCTGCTACTACTTTGTTACATGACATGATCCATAAAGAGGTAGAAGTTTATGTGGATGATATGATTGTTAAGTCCAAAGAAAGAAGTGGGCATTTAACAGCACTCGCCAAGTTCTTTGAAAGATTAAGGAAATACAGAATGAGATTGAATCCACAGAAGTGTACTTTTGGAGTTACCACCGGAAAGCTGCTAGGATTTCTCATCACACAGAGAGGAATTGAGGTTGACCCCACAAAGATCAAGGCTATTATGGATATGCCGCCTCCGACAAATGAAAAGGAAGTAAGAGGATTTCTGGGAAGAATCCAATTCATCAGCCGCTTCATATCTAAGCTCACTGCTACTTGCGATCCGCTTTTCAGCTTGTTGAGAAAAGGGAAGAAATTCGAATGGGACAATCAATGTCAAGAAGCTTTTGACAAGATCAAGGCTTATTTATCAAACCCACCGGTTCTTTCACCCCCGAAGTCAGGGAAGCCTTTGCTGTTGTACTTATCCGTGTCAGAGGATGCTATGGGATGCATGTTAGCCCAAGAAGGAGATGAAGGGCGTACAGAGAAAGCCATTTACTACTTAAGTAAAAGGATGACTGGATACGAATTGAAGTATTCTCCGTTAGAAAAGACATGTTGGGCTTTGGTTTGGGCCACTCGTCGTCTGAGGCATTATATGTTGGCCTTCCCTGTTGTTTTAATCTCCCGAATGGATCCTTTGAAGTACCTATTTGAAAAACCAGCATTGACCGGAAGAATCTCCCGATGGACATTGATGCTATCTGAGTTTGACTTGATACATGCTACGAGTAAATCTGTTAAAGGAAGGGCTGTCGCAGAACATTTAGCAGAACATCCGATAAATCTGGAAAACGAAGGAGAGTTCATGTTCCCTGACGAAGGATTGATGGAATTAAAAGAAGATGTGTGGAAAATGTACTTTGATGGAGCTGCAAACCAAAAAGGATATGGAGTAGGAATCATCCTTGTATCCCCTGAAGGAGCACATACCCCGTTCTCTATTAAGCTGAAGTACACCTCCACCAACAACACTGCTGAGTATGAAGCTTGTATCTTGGGGCTAGAAGCCGCATTGACTTTGGAGGTAAGGAAACTTGATGTATTCGGGGATTCCAATTTGATCATATCCCAAGTTCGAGGAGATTGGAAAGTCAAGGAAGAGAAGTTAAAACCTTATCATGAGTATCTTGATTCTTTACGAACTCGTTTCTTGCATATCACGTTCTTCTACCTGCCTCGAGAAGAAAATCAGCTAGCAGACTCTTTGGCTACTTTAGCGTCAATGATTGAGATTCCTGTGGGGATAAAGCTAACTCCTTTGATGATTGAACAAAGGGAAAAGCCGTCTTATGGGATGATTGGGGAAATAGAAGAAGCAGAAGAACTTCCGTGGTACACCGACGTGTGGAACTTCATTGAAAATGGGGAATATCCGGAAGGCGCCTCTGAGAAAGACAAGAGAGCCATAAGAAGATTCTCGGCTCAATTCATGATTTGTGGCGGAAATCTATTGAAGAGATCTCACAATGGATTCAACTTGACATGTCTGTATGGAAACAGTGCGAGAAAGATGATGGAGCAAATTCACGAAGGGGTGTGTGGTCCTCATATGAGTGGACACATGTTAGCTAAGAAGATCATCCGACAAGGATATTATTGGACTACTATGGACAAGGACTGCTATGAATATGTCAGAAAATGTCACAAATGTCAGATCCATGCCAATATGAAGCATGTGCCGCCGTCACTGCTATACAACATGACTACCCCTTGGCCATTCTCAGTTTGGGGAATAGATGTTATTGGAGAAGTAACCCCGAAGGCGTCTAATGGGCATCAATACATCCTGGTAGCAATTGATTATTTCACAAAATGGGTGGAAGCAGAGTCTTATGCGACATTGAAGGCTAAAGATGTGGCCAGATTTATCAGAAGAAATATAATCTGCCGATACGGGGTCCCTCATGAGTTGATATCCGATCATGGCAGTCACTTCCAGAAAGAGGTTTTGGATCTATTAGAAGAATACAAGATCATGCACCACATGTCAGCGCCGTATAGGCCACAAACAAATGGGGCAGTTGAAGCAGCTAATAAGAATTTGAAGACGATCCTAAGAAAGATGACTGATACATACCGAGATTGGCATGAGAAGTTACCGTATGCACTGTGGGGATACAGAACATCTATCCGAACATCTACAGGAGCCACTCCTTATTCATTAGCTTACGGAATGGAAGCAGTACTCCCAGTTGAAATAGAACTACCATCTTTGAGAGTTGTGGCAGAATCCGAGATTCCAAAATTTGATTGGCTAAGAGATAGATATGAGGAGCTAATGTTACTTGATGAGAAAAGGTTGGCCGCAATTGATCATGTGCATGTGTATCAGAGAAGAATAGCTCGAGCATTCAACAAGAAGGTCCGTCCAAGAAAACTTGAGGAAGGCGACCTTGTGCTTAAAGCCTTAAAAGCACCCGTTTTCGATCCTAGAGGGAAATTCAAGCCAAATTGGGTTGGCCCATACGTCATCAAGAAGCTTCTCTCTGGAGGAGCGGCATACCTGATGGATCTAGATGGAGTTGAGTTCAATCAGCCAATCAACATTGACCGTCTCAAGAGATACTATGCTTAAAAGCCTTTTCTTTCAAAACCTGTTCTTTCAAAACCTCCAGCATTCGAGGAACTACACTTGACCTGATTCCCACTTGGGGATATGTAGGCAACCTGCTCGGTTCGGTCACTGCTCCTGAAACCCTCAACCATACTTCCTTTCAAGACCTGGCCGAACTACTTTGGATCTGATTCCCACTTGGGGATAAGTAGGCGAGCTTTCCTGGCTCTCGATCCCTGAACCTTGCAAACTAGAGGCAAACTTTCAAGTTTGCCCAAAGCCTCAAGATATCACTGCCACACTAGGGGCAAACTGCGTTTGCCCAAACTTCCATTTATCTCTATCAACTAGGGGCAAACTGTCGTTTGCCCATACCTCGCTACCTGTCCTCTCTGGATCACTTGGCTATCAGAATTAAAGCACCTAAGTGAAAAATCTGGTAATTCTTGATATTAAGTTGAAAAGTTTTTTAGCAATCTAAAGATGTGAATCTAATGTCAAGACTGAAACATTATGTGAAAAATTTTCAAAAGCTTCAAGATTACATGCAAAGCCAACACAATATCCTGCTACAAGATAAAATCTCATTTTCAAAACATGCAAATCCTTAGAAAATTCAAATATCCAAGTCAAAAGACATTGTCGAGAAAGAGGAATCGTCAGAAATTTCCTTTCCCTGTAAAAATCGAGTCCTGTGTGTCAGTGTGCAAAGTGTCAATCAAATCGGTCTCGTGACAAGGGATGCAAAGCGAAACAGAAGGACAGCATAAAGCAGCATCAAGCAAAGTCAAGAGTACAAGCCCATCAAGTCTCAGACAGAATACATCAACATCAGTCTCAGCACAGAAAGCAAGAAAAACAGAAAGATAGTCATGGGTGCATATGATCATCATCAGCGACGACGAGTAGCCCGTGGGTACCAAGCAGGCATATCTGAGGCCGTAGAGCTATCATCATCTTCAATTTGGCGCCTTCGCCTAGACCCACCAGCCCCACCAGAAGGGCCTGCATTCATCCGCTCCAACTGTGATTGAAGCTGCCTAACTTGAGCCACCTGTGGAAGAAAAGAATCAGTATAGGGGTTTGAAAAAGCAATGAGATAAGAAGAAAAGGTCAAGAAATTTACCAGGGCCGCATCACGGTCTATGTAAGTCTGGCACATGCCATCCCACTGCAAAGAGAAGAAAGATATGGTCAGAAAGATCAGAAGAATCAAAGGCACCGCAGCCTGAAAGTGGCCGAGAAACGGCAAACTCCCGTCGTTTTGGGATTGATTATGAGTTATCTTAGAAAATGGACATTTGAGTCTACTGTCGCTTGAGAATTACATCCAGAAAGGACTTTCAGAAGATGGGTCAGAATGCGAGATGTTCAGAAAGGGTTAGAGTAAGCCTGACGTGTTGCAAGAATGATTGCGTTGGTCGAAGCACCAATATGAGTCTCAGAAAGAATCAGCAGGGCCTCCAGAATATGTGCTCGCGTCCCAGAAACCTCAGATATCTCCTCAAGCAGAGAGTTTCCAGATATTGTCAAGGTATACAGAATTCGTGCATCTCTCAGAATCATAGGATCTCCCCAGTAGAGAACTTTCAGAATTAAGTTTCTCGCAAGCATCATGTATCCACGGGTTGCCTCCAGATAAAGGGTATCTCTCAGAATTTGAGCATCAAAATCGCCTCCAGAATACAAGGTTTATGCCAAGCATCATGTATCCAGGGTTGCCTCCAGAATGTAGGGTTTCTCTCAGAATCGTGGGTTGCCTCCAGAATGTAGGGTTTCTCTCAGAATCAGAATCGTGGGTCGCCTCCAGAATACAAGGTTTATGCCAAGAATCGTGTATCCGTGGGTTGCTCTCAGAATGTAGGGTTTCTCTCAGAATCGTGGGTTGCCTCCAGAATGTAGGGTTTCTCTCAGAATCAGAATCGTGTATCCAGGGTTGCCTCCAGAATGTAGGGTTTCTCTCAGAATCATGTATTTCTCAGCATCGCATATCAGGGTTGCCTCCAGAATGTAGGGTTTCTCTCAAAATTAGAATCGTGTATCCGTGGGTTGCTCTCAGAAGAAGGGTCATCTCTCAGAATTTGTGTATCTCTCAGAATCCGTGCATCAGAACAGAAGATTTGTCCTCAGAAGAAGGGCCTGTTTCAGAAGAACAGAGGATTTGTCTCCGGCAGAGAGACCTGTTTCAGAAGATTTGTTTCTAGACCTGCCACAGAAGATTTGTCCTCAGAAGAAGGGCCTGTTTCAGAAGAACAGAGGATTTGTCTCCGGCAGAGAGACCTGTTTCAGAAGATTTGTTTCTAGACCTGCCACAGAAGATTTGTCCCCAGAAGAAGGGCCTGTTTCAGAAGAACAGAGGATTTGTCTCCGGCAGAGAGACCTGTTTCAGAAGATTTGTTTCTAGACCTGCCACAGAAGATTTGTCCTCAGAAGAAGGGCCTGTTTCAGAAGAACAGAGGATTTGTCTCCGGCAGAGAGACCTGTTTCAGAAGATTTGTTTCTAGACCTGCCACAGAAGATTTGTCCCCAGAAGAAGGGCCTGTTTCAGAAGAACAGAGGATTTGTCTCCGGCAGAGAGACCTGTTTCAGAAGATTTGTTTCTAGACCTGCCACAGAAGATTTGTCCCCAGAAGAAGGGCCTGTTTCAGAAGAACAGAGGATTTGTCTCCGGCAGAGAGACCTGTTTCAGAAGATTTGTTTCTAGACCTGCCACAGAAGATTTGTCCTCGGAAAAAGGGCCTGTTTCAGAAGAACAGAAGATTTGTCTCCGGCAGAGAGACCTGTTTCAGAAGACTTGTTTCCAGACCTGTTACAGAAGATTTGTCTAGAAGAAGGACCTGTTTCAGAAGAGCAGAAGATTTGTCTCCGGCAGAGAGACCTGTTTCAGAAGATTTGTCCCCAGCAAAAGGACTCTACATCAGCAATCGTCCCCAGCAAAAGGACTCTACATCAGCAATCGTCCACAGAAGAAGGACCTGTTTCAGCAATCGTCCCCAGCAAAAGGACTCTACATCAGCAATCGTCCACAGAAGAAGGACCTATTTCAGCAATCGTCCCCAGCAGAAGGACTCTACATCAGCAATCGTCCCCAGCAGAAGGACTCTACACCAGCAATCGTCCCCAGCAAAAGGACTCTACATCAGCAAATCGTCCCCAGCAGAAGGACTCTACATCAGCAATCGTCCACAGAAGAAGGACCTATTTCAGCAATCGTCCCCAGCAGAAGGACTCTACATCAGCAATCGTCCCCAGCAAAAGGACTCTACATCAGCAATCGTCCACAGAAGAAGGACCTGTTTCAGCAATCGTCCCCAGCAGAAGGACTCTACACCAGCAATCGTCCAGTTGTTTGACATGACTCAGAATTCATCCAAGATACTTCGCTATTTCAAGAGTCGTCCAGGATACAGATGACGCCTACGAGCCTTAAGATCAGAAGAATAACTTTGACAAAAACCTCGAGAATCATCCAAGATACCTTTAGCATATTCGACTGTGAGAGAGAGTCGTTGCATCCTTTGCATTAGATTTTGCATCTAGGGAACCCTTGAGGATGATTCCTCCAGCACTTTCACATTTCATGTTTTCATACTGCACCAGCATCCTAGGATAGGAGCATTTCATCCGCATTGTTGTTGTTTGTTTTCCGTTTTCCCGCGCGCTTGAACTACGCCCTGGTCTGATTCCTGGAAAGGATACGTAGGCAGCTCCAGCGGAGCACGACCAGCATCAGCTTCAACTTAGCCGCCTCTACCCAGCATTGCATTGCATTCTTGCATTCGTAATTTCTTGATTTTCTCTGATTTTGAATTTCTTGATTTTGCGAATTTTTTGTTTTTCCTAAAACCTCTCAGTATGGTTATTTGGGTGCCTTCAAGGCTTTGGCACTCACTTGCAGTTCACGTTGTTCACAACAAGCTCTGCCAAAGAGGGGCAAACTGTAGACACCCAATTTTGACCACACTGATAGGATTTAGGGTGGACAACGTCTTGGAGGATTCGATGATGAAAAGTACCCCGTGGAAGGTACTGGATTCCACACAATCAGAAGATCGGACTTCGGAAAGTGACTTCAAGCTCAGAAAAGCCCTTTTCCATGGATAAATCCCGGTTTTGTCAAAATCATCTCTCAGAATTCATATTCTCTCAGGGTTATATGAACATTAAGTGTTCTAAACGCAGTATTCTAGGTATCCAGAGATTCAATTTTAAAGAAAAGTTTGAAATCGACGCACATTTGAAAGCAATTTTGGAAAAGACGTCATTTGATTTCAAAAAGACAACGAAAGTTCCGGAGGACTTCCGGACTTCAATTGGACTTCAATTCTCATTATAAAACCTCTGGAAATATTTTTATATTGAAATTCAACCTGACAGCTTTCCAACGGTACGTAAACGGACTATTTCGGACACCAAAAAGCATTTTTACAAAAATCTGGAAAAGCAGTGCGCATGAAATTTGAAACAGAGCTTGTGGGTGACCAGAGGGACCCAAATAGTAAGTGGCGGTTTTGGGTATGGGGGTGGCGGGTCCCACCATAACCGCCACTTCCATTTGTGTCCTCCACGGAGCTTTTTGAGTTCCAGACCCTTCTAGAAGCTTCCCACTGCGAGGAAATTGCCTGGAAATTGCGTTTAAGCTCCGAAATGGCCATTTTAACCCTCTTTTAAGCTCTAAAAATCCTGTTTTAACCCTGAAACTTAAGAGCTAAGTCTTCAAAACTCTATATAAGATCTCATACATCTCATATGAGATCACACACACACACACACACACACACACACACACACACACACACACATCTTAACACACTAGACACTTGGAAGAGATACACTTGAATATACTTGGAGATACAAACACACATAGAAGCACATACAAGAGAGATAAGTATACTTTGAATATACTTTCAATTTAGGTGAATTCTAGAGAGAGAAAATTATGAATTGAATTTAGATTAACTTAGGCTAATTAGACCACAATTTGAACATCAATTGCCTCCCTCAACTTCCATGGATGAGTGCTTGAAGAACACTTGAATAACACTTGAAGAAGAAGATCTTCAAATCAATTTTGGTCTTGTAATTGAGAATCCTCCAAGAGGTAAACACTATAGTTCATCTCTAATTCCTACTTTGTATATATAGATCTATAAGATTTGGATCTAACTTAGTTCTATTTCTACTTATTAGAACACTCATCTTCTTCCTCTCATGTTCTTCACACACTCACATAGTTAGATCCAAATCTCTTTGATTTTTATTGATAATTTACAATTAGAGATTGTTTTTCACTTTGATTTTCAATTTTGGTTTCATTCTTCAATTTTAGTTTAGATTCATGCATACATGATTATATATAAATACATATATCTATTTTGAATTCCATGATGGTTTGGAAATATGGTCTATGAGAAGGATGATTTCTATGTTCATACCTATCTCTTGATTATTCCTATTACCTAGGATTCCTATTGAATTTCATCTCCAACATGATATTTATAAGTCCCTTTGATCCTTGATCTAAAAGTTCTTCATAGAACTTGAGGGCTAAATTGATTGGGAATCATGATAATTAAGTTGATCTATGAGTTTGATCTCTCTAATAAGCTTCAACTATCACTAAAATGTTTTCCTCACACTTTAAAATGAACTAGATAAAAATTCAGCAAAGCAGATTGGTTTTGTCCATTAGATTTGGTCCATCAAAACCCATAGTTTGATGGATTTCAAATTTTCTGGGTAAACTTTGATGAATTAGCTTTCATCCGGTCCGTTTTGAGAGCTTTTAGGATTCATATACTATTTTTAGAAATTGTTGAGAAATCGGTTGACAGATTTGAACATCGTCTCTTTGTGCTTGAATTTCAGAAAATCTATAATAGTTATCGACGTTCCGCTTTTTGGGGATGATTCCTAACTCATATATCTATATGCCGATGTAAAATCGTGAGCATACGATCGAGTTAGGATCGTTTTCTAAGCGTTTAAAGTTGATACAACTATTCTGGAATTTTCTAAGTTTAATTACAAATATGATTATGTATACAAAATGGTCATACCTTGATCACTCAACAACAATTGATGAATAAAACTTGGTTTAGAAATCACCTAGGATAAATGGATGAGAGATCAAAAGCTTAAATCAACTTGGTTAACATGATTCATGAACTTCTATTATACTTCTATTATGTTTTGCATTCATTTGTCAAATGATACCAAATTTCCAGAATAACAGAGTCTGTTTAAAACACTTTTTCAGAAACCTTGTGATTACAGAATGTCCATGGGTTTATTTTTATCATATACTACAATGAAATAGCTTTCTTTTGACACCAAATAGAGCTTCATATGATTTTTGTAGATTTAATTATGATTTTTACAAGAACAGTGGACAGTCCTGATCCACTGTTCCCAAAACATTTATTTCTCAAACAATAAAATTGATATTGAGGTCCCACTTTTTGGAAAAGTTCCCTAAGACATGTATCTAACTTTCTGTAAAAGGGTTTTTATCCAGCTCATGTTTAAGACCACTTTTGATAGGATTCATTAGAGGTTGCTGAATCTGGAAATTTGATTGATGACATGTTTTCTTTGTTTATCATGCATATCATTTGTTTGCTTGTATTTTTGCAATGCTTTGGGTATTCTTTGGTGTCTTAGTGCAGAGAATTAAGTGCCTTGGACCCGGACGTCGATTTGTGGTTTGCCTCGTCTACATGTGGCTTAGTGCCCATGTATCATGTACTATCTCTATCCTTTCTTTTAGAATTTTTCTAGGTTTACAACTTTGATTTCAACGACACATTTCCTTTAGGGTAGTCTCCGTTTATATGATTATTTGTTAGAGACATCTTATCTAGGATTGTTGCATGATTGCATTGCACGTTTCCATTCTTTTTGCTTTCGCGACTCCGCTTGAGTCAACCAATGTAAGTCTTCTCGTTCCCTTTGCATATCATGACATGTTTACTTTATTTGCATCGGTCCCGGGCGGGACTAGCCACTGTGAGTATACTTCTCCCTTGTATTGCATGAGCATCCGCTTTCTACTTGATTTAGTCTCTTGAAATGATTTTCATTAGATGTTTCTTTTTGCCATGTATATATCTATCTAGTATGTTTGAGGAAACAACATCTATTATGAATTAATAACAAGGATATTTGAATCAAGGCCTACCATTCGGTAGGGCGAGGAGGGGGTGCTTTAGTCCTGCTTGGGCTCCTTCCCCTCTCGTACCAAGACCCCCGAACCTTGTTTCTGGTAATGAAGGGCGAGTAACCTTATTCAATTTTGGGCGAGTCAAACTTGGGTTTCCTAATTCCCGATAAAAATTAGGTGGCGACTCTTTGTCTCTAGGATCGCGTGAGGAAGTCCTAGTTTTCCCTGAAGTGTGCTCCTTGGGATCCGTCCCGGGACACTATCGAGGGAGAGCGTCAGGATCCGCTCCTCATTCGCAGTGGTCCACACACATTACCCATAAACATCCAATGTTTACTAATGCGTTGAAATGGTTTTTGAATTTTATTTTAGAAAACTTGTTTTACGTGCATGCAAGTAGTAACAATATAATTAAATGCCAATCACAAACCAAGCACATAAAACAAAAAACTAAAATTAAAAATAAAGACATCCAAACAATGCCACTATCTCCCATGGCTCTATCTCCATAGAACCTCCTTTTGGTTTGAACGCCTCCAGCTCCATCTTCATGGACAATGGCTCCTTGCTCCATCTTCATGGATTTTCTAATTCTATTACATTTGTCCTATGCTTCTTTCGAAGCTTACAATTTATCTAGAAATAGAAATAGCAACAAAAAAATACAATAAAAGGCTAGGGAAACCGGTGCGACTTTCCTTTTCGTAGGATTGAATTCGCAGCGCCCTTTACATATGCCTTAAAACCAATCCAAACTTAAATTACAACATGCACGAATCTCAAACAATTTAAATACAAAATATTCAAATGACTTGGTGCCATGGGAGATAGCGACTAATCTAGGTGCAAAAGGGTTAGTCGTACACGCATCCATACATACATAACAAATATATGTAACTATTGGAAAACTTAATTGATTCACACAGTATATAAACTCTTTACATACTGAATTAGAACTTAAAATAGCATCTTACTTCTCTGTCACAGTTCGATCGATCGAAGACCGTTCGATCGCTCGAACCTTCGATCGATTGAACACTGTTCAATCGCTTGAACAGTCTGTTTCACATAATGATTTGAAAATTTTACAGAATATTTTAAAATTAAAGTATTTAAATTCAAAAACACTTTAAAATGTGAAACAGAGAACCTGAAAAAGAATCTGTCTCGATCGATCTAACTCTATTCGATCAATCGAACACTAGAAGGTTTCGATCGATCGAAACCTGTTCGATCGCTTGAGTACAGAGAATGTTCGATCGATCGAAACATATTCAATCGATCGAACCTGCCTTGCATCCTATGCAATCAAAGATTTGTACTCTGCTGTGATGACACTGCAGAAACAGATCTGTGATGATGCAGTTTCGAAAACAGTTCTAAAATCAACATGCCAATCAAAATAGTGTTCCAAAAACGCATCTATAGATCCAAACGAGCGTGGCTCTGATACCAATTGATGGAAAAACAGGTTTAAGTTAAAATTTTAAAAGCGCAGCGGAAAAGTCAAGTTATAAAAACTTAATGGTAGCCCAGTATCTACTACTCGTTAATTCCATAGATGCGCACAAGAGGGGAAAATAGTTATACCTTAGTGTCTTGAACCCAATTCTGATTTTCTTCTTCTTCCTTGGTGATGCAGCAGCCTCCACTAGGTTTTCTTCACCCTTTTGTCTCCTGCGGATGCTTGCCGGAGAGACTAGAGATGGTGGGATCTCTAATAGAGAGGAAAACTAAGGTTTGGGGCTCTAAAAACAGTTTCTGCAGCTTCTGACGTTCTAAAACGACAAACTCTTTTTCTAGAACGCAGCTGCCCTATTTATAGATTTCCAGAACCGACCTAGACTTTGAGCGATCAAAGATCTTCGATCGATCGAACCTTCGATCGATCGAGCCATTCTCGATCGATCGAGACTGCCAAGACTTCAATCGATCGAACATACTTCAATCGATCAAACTTGTCTTGACAACTTCCTCATGTGTCTTTCCAAGTATCCTGGCAGAGCTAAGAGTGGGACCTCCTAGGCTCTTTATTGTTGGCTCAGACCAGTTTGTTAATTACCGTGACCAAACTCTTTGATCAGCAAACTAACTAACTGGTCAGTTAACGTTTACTCCACTATAAAACGATAACTGAACTCCAACGCAAAAGAACATATCTGAAGCGATAACTAGACTTGTATGTTGTACTAATGTCCCTCTACCTTCAGCATTCGTAATCATATTCAGGTAGTCTGATAACTGTTACTATCAACCTGAATCATGATTACTTCTTGTATTCCTTGAGTCCCATTCACCTCTCATGATTACCAAACATGTTGGTAACTCTTATCAACAAGACTGCAGTACTCAGTAATCGACTTGGTGACATTCTCAAGGGAATGCTTACTCTGAAACAGAGGGTAGATTCTGTCTTGATAATATATGTTCACAACCCTATGAATATGACATACCCAAGATACCCAGGTGTTGATCTTCTATAGACCTCACTGATTGGTAAGTCAAAGCAGCCACATCCACAGTCTGTGTTCATAATCGTCTCAAGATTAAGAACACGTACCTTATACAAGTTATGAGTTCCTATCGACCGATTGATAGTCTTGAGTGTCAATAGGAAAGCTCAGGTCCGTCAATGCACTATAAGCACTAGCATATTAACTAAGAGTTAAACTCCAGTGATTGAGATTAATCACTCCATCCAATGGTAGTTAATCATGCTACAGTGTAAACCTGATGAGATATCCAGTCTCATCATCCATTGTGACACATTCTAAGTAACAAAGAATAGTAATTCGTATCTCACTTGTATGTATCTCTTACATACACGAATTACTTACTACGATACTTAAGGATAACAATCATCTCATGAAAGAAACATACATAACTAAATGTAAAGTTGATATCCATATATTAAAATATCAATGTCTCATATATAAAGTAATGGTTTGAGGGTACAAACCCAACATCTAGGACCAGATGGTGTGGGACAATCTGTGAGCGAAAAGGTATACAACCTAGGCTCGGATACCAAAAATCCTGTCATGCCCCGGAACGGCAAAAACAAACAAAAATAAATTTCCGTTTTGGGTCCAAAGGCAGCGACGGGTGAAGTCACATGATTGTCCACACCACGCAGTGCTAAGCAACAAGAAGTAATAGTGTAACAAGAATGTAATCTAGGTTCTAATCACAACGTAACATAAAGTCAACAGAAGTTACTAACTGTTTACACATCAGAGTCTCGAATCAAATGTAACACAGAGGAAGTACAAATGTCAAGGCAATATATGCCTAACTACAAAAGGGTTCTAAAATAGTAAAGACAATTAACTACAATCCTAGTCTAGTCTTCAATTGGCGAAAAGGTAGTCCTCGGCGTAGTAGTCTTCTTCGGTCTGACCTCCGTCAGGGTAGTTATTAGCAGGGACATCACAACTGGCATCATAGTCCTCGCCCGGAGGTCCGTCACCTGTATAGTCATAACCAGGGTGCGCTGGAACATAGAAATGTCCAACGGCATAAATGCCGTCAGCTTAATGAAAGATGAGTGAGTTAGATACTAACAGGGTATCAACTATTGAAGTTATTACAAGTTATAACACGATAATCATTATATTCAGTGAGGGTAACTCCTTTAAATTAAACCGATTATCCGATTACTAACATCTTACTCATTTTAAGACCGATAACACGTCTTGACAGGAGAACAGACTCGATAGTAGTTCAACTCTATAAATAAACCATTGCTCATCCACCGCTTTTAAGAACATATGCACAGTCCACCGTATGTCATGGATACCATGTTAGTCCATCCCCAGCTTTCAAGAACATATGTATAGTCCACCGCATGTCAGGGATATAACGCTTTAAGCAACAGTACATCATCATATGCCATGACTTAGCGACGTCTACCAGTGATCATGGTCCACCGCAGTCGTAGAAACCTTCGTCTGTCTACCGCTTTTAAGAACATATGATTAGATCATCTGGCTTTCTTAGGGCAAATGGTCCGGTTCACCGCAAGTCATAGACACCTTTGTCTGTCTACCGCTTTTAAGAACATATGATCGACCAAAGCCCGCCCACGCAAGGCTCCCGAATCTTAGCAAACCTACTTAAGTTCAACTCTATCACTAATACATGACAATTCCAATGTGGCCTGACTACTCTGAATGAAATGAATGATAACTCCAAAGGATTTACGACTATTACGTTATCTACCATCACAACATTATCCGTTAATCTTATCGTTACTACGATCCTACGTTACATTAACTCATCATAACATCTGTATTACAATAATAAAGCATGCTGGGAAATACTGAACAGTAAAGAAACAACTAACAGTTATCATAAGAAAACGATATTCTGAAACTTCCAATCGATTGGTAAAAGGTTCAATCGATTGGTATAAAAGTAGTATCAATCGATTGGAAAAAGGTTCAATCGATTGGATCATAATCCATGCCAATCGATTGCATAAAGTGTCAATCGATTGGGACCTGAAAGATGTCAATCGATTGGTAATAGGTTCAATCGATTAGAACTTCATCTTCTTCACAGTGAAGACTGTCCAGCAACATATAAATGGGAATATATGGTTTCTTCTCCATTTCTTCATTTAAACGAGTCATAACATCAATGACAAGTTACCCAGTGAGTTTAGAACTCACCTTAGGTGTCTAGGGTGTGTGTGGGAATGAGTATTGAAGCTTGAAGCTTTAATGGTGGTTCCTCTCTCTCTCCTCTGCTCTGTCTCTCCTCTGCTCTGTCTCTCCTCTATCTTCTTCTTTCTTCTCTGGTCTTCTTCTCTTCTCTCAATCTATGGATGTGTGTGTGGGTGTATGTATATATGTATATATGTGTGTGTATATATATGAGTGTATATATATAAACACACACACACTCCCTCTCTCCTCTCTGATTTTTCTAAAAAGAAAAACGCAGGAAAAGGGCTCATATATATAGGGAGAAAGTGTTCACGTGGACAAACCCCAGCCAGAGCAAAAGAATCTGCCCATCTGCTTCCAATCGATTGGTAAAAGAGTCAATCGATTGGTATAAGCAATCGATTGGTATAAAGTTCAATCGATTGGTATTAGGTATTAATGCTCCAATCGATTGATAAAAGTGTCAATCGATTGGTATCCAAATTACACCAAAGGTAAGGCCAAGCTCATACAAGTATTAAAAGAAACACACAGGGTCTTATTCACATAATATATAACAGAAATACAGGGTATTACAACTAACATGTGACTTAAGGTGATGAGGTATCTTATCCTTAGTCTTTCTAGACTCTAGGCTAAGCTGACTGTTCTGGGATCCGTCTCAGGAAGTTTGTCAGAGCCTAAACTTTTTGTCGATATAACAAATCGTTCTAACAAAACATCTAAGGAAGTTATCCATATATACTAAGCGTCTATTGTTAACGGCTAACCTTATATCCTTCAAAGACGTCTGGTACTATATATGGCTCCATAGCTTACCTGCTTAACAAAACTAACTATGACCAGTATTGGTATAAGAAATCCTATGGTTCATAGCTTAAGTGTGTTGGACAGACAGTAAAAGCCTAAACCTAGGATCTGATACCACAAAACCTTGTCACGCCCTGGAGTAAGCCAAAAATAGGGAAAATAAAACTCTACCTTTATGGGTTCGTAGACACGTGATTGGTTAATTTACCGTTCAGTCCTTCCAACTCCGAACAACATTCATAGGGGCAATGCTAAAGTATAAACATAACTTAAACTAACATAATACAAATATAGCAGTGGAAATAGAAACAATGGTGATAACATCCATCTTAATATAAGAGGTCTATACTAAACTTATTACAAAACTAAAACATAAGAAACTACTGAGATAACTATTTTCAATCCAACTCGTCTCAATCTTTCTTAGCTCCTCAACACTGCAACCTAAGCTCCCCTCTATATTAGCAAACCTGCATCACTATGGACAGATGAATGCCCAGGGCGTAACATGCCGTCAGCTTTGGAACAAAGCTGAGTGAGAGTCTAACCGCACAATAATCAATAAACACAAATATCGCTCGACTCACGTTATTGTACTGTATCTTAGGATACGGTTAATCTCTTATCACAAGACACATTCTTTCATAGGCATAGCAAAGGTCTTAACAAAATATGTAAACAATTAGGCATATAATCGCATTTCATAATACAATACATTCTCCTTTCATCTACATGCTCATGTGTGTTAAAGTACGATCAATACTACTATCTTTAAGTTGGGATGTCGAATCCATGACCTTAACAATGAACTCACAACACTTGTCCAGAACCAAACGTCTCACTCGTCAACCACTTTTGTCATGACTTCCTCTTTCTCATTCATCTGTCGCCCGATGGTCAATGAAACTATTGTACTGTTACTTTTGTCCTAACAGGCACTCTAACTGTCGCCAACCGACATTCTAACTGTCGTCCAACTAGCGTGTTAACTGTCACCCAACTGGTACTTACAATATCGCCCAATTGGCACTCAAATTGTCGCCCAACTAGCACTTAAACTATCGCCCAACTGGCACACTGATTGTCGCCCAACTGGCACGCTGACTGTCGCCCAACTAGCACATTAACTATTGTCCAACTGGCACTCAAACTATTGCCCAACTGGCACACTAACTGTCGCCCAACTGGCACATTAACTATCGCCCAACAAGCACTCAAACTATCGCCCAATTGGCACTCAACTCAAATTCACTTCTCTTTCTCGATCACATTTCCCATTCAATCACATCTCACTCTTCATGGAATGCATACTAGCTCATGTCATGATATACAAGTGTCCATTATCATTTACTCGTATACGCCTCTACTTCTTTTATTTATTTCGTTAACATTTCATCTATTACCTACTCTGATTAGCCATCATCACAAAAACATGCATCCATCATCTTAATAGCAGAAACATCATTATATAAACATGGATCACATAACCAAGATTTGATATCAGTAATCATATGGATAAAACCCTTAACATGATTGCATATACGATAATACTACCATGGCATGAATAATCATAGCGATACAGATTCCATGGAAAATATAGCATCATACATAATACATTACTATACAACACATCATTCAGACAGCTTAAAAGCATCTTTAATTAATCATATTAGGATTAGAGTGAGGTTAGGAAACTCACCTTGATAAGATAGCGAGCTCAGAACCTCGGTGTAAGCTAACTGGCAAGTTCTACAACATAAAAATAGAAGAACAGGATAAAGTATAAGTGCTAACTGTAGGGGCATAATGGTAATTTTACCATATGAGGATGTAAACCTCAAGGTAGTGTTCTACCGGTCATTCTAAGTCCAACGCCATTGACTAGACTCAAATCAGAGTCCGTCGCGTTTTATGAGATAATATGTAGGGCTTACTACACTAATGCACGCACTAAAAGACAGGTTGTATTTTTGACTGAGTCGAAAGGTTACAAAACTTAAGGAGAACGTTCTAGACATTATTCTAAGACTCTGGGAACTGAATGCGTAATTTTCGGAATCCTAGATTATTTATTATGAATTTTTAAAGATTATAAGTACTAGAAAATACCTGAAAAGGGAATTTAAATACATTAATATGACTATACTGAGAAATCAGTACTTGGAAGTATTTTTTATTAAATACTAGACATTAAAATACATTACAAATATTTATCTCATAATTTTCGGAGTTCGTTTGGTATTTTTAATAATTAATATACTCTTAAAATAGCTCCTTATTAATTATTACAAATATTGGACTATATTATTATACCTTTATAAATTATAGTACAGTATAAAATAGCATTAGGGACATATCCCTAATTTTCCAGAATTTTATAAACATATATAGGTATTTAACTACTATTTAAATACCCTTGGAAATCATATATATTATACTTATAAATTACAAAATAATTTATAATTACATTATTTTAATAATATAATTATACTCAGCCTATTGAGAATATTATATAATAATTATTCTATAGCTGAAGAGTATTTATCAAGACATTTATAATACTAATAAATAATCAAAACCATTTTAAAATCATTAATAAGGAATTAATAATAATAATATTATTATTATTATTAATCCAGGCCCACGGGTCAAACCCAAATCGACCCTAACTATATGGACTATCCATTTACAGAAACAGAATGGTCCAAACCGTTGATCCATTGGGTCAAACACTGACCCAGCCCGAACCTCAACAGACTATCCATATATTCCCACAACTAAACCTAACCCAAAAACCCATTCGGGTTGAACCAACTCGAACCGTGACCAATTATACTAACTAACTAGCCCAAACCCTAATCTATACTCGAATCGAACCTGTAGCCCATAAACACACTCACGTGACCCGACCCTAAAAACCAAACCCGACCCAGCTTAAACCCGACGTGAATACGACATTGTCCCACTAAAGGAACCTGTGGGTTTTATTTAAACCCGGTCCGTGGCCAAACCCTGACCCATTTCTCCTCTCCGAGTAACCCACCCATGACTCGACCCAAACCGGGTCTTATTACCCCAATTACATTTCTTCTCCAGAAAGACCAAGGCAGCCGGGAAACGCGACCGAAAAATGCTAGCTCACCGGAAAAGCTTGCGAGGGCCATAACTCTCTCTTCTCTCCACAAAAATGGTGAGATCAACATCACTTTGACCGGTTTCTCCTCCTCTACAACATACTAGAAGCCCTTGATCTGGTTTATTCATTTAGACCTCCTACCCGAGGATTATCGTTTTGACCAATTCAAAGGATAATGGCCTACATGGCCGGCTAAACATCACTAAATTCAAAAATTGCCATTAGCCCCACCTATCTGGGTTCATTTTGATCACGTTGGCATAGGTCCTAGGGGTTTTGATCATACTTCATATATTCTAGCTAAAATTGGAGCTTTAATGGCTGACTGGATCATGTCCAAAGCTTAAGGCTCTGTTTGGCTGCGTGCATATGTGCGATTGTGGCTCTAGATGACATGTAGAGGGTAAAGATAGATGAAGTGGTATGGGTTACCACAGATTATTCTTGGGTCCCTCTTTCCATCTCTGATCAACCTCTTTCTCCCTCCTCTGAGCCTCTTCCGTCTTCTTCTTCTTTCTCCAGCTTCCCTGCATGTGTGTGTATTAGTGAGGCTGAGATAGAGATGGTATAGAGGGGGTGTGAACAATGTATATGTGTGGTAAAACAAAACCGAGAGTGGGAAGTGTGAGTGTATTTTGCTCCTCACAAGCTCTCGGGTCCTCTCTCTCAATTACTATCTCAGTCCACTCTCCTCTCTCTATGATAATTTGCGTGTGCGTGTGTGTGCTGAATATGTGTGCATGTGTTATATATATAGGGAAGTAAGGGTATTGACAAGTGCCTTAGGATGGATTGCCATGTATTGTACATGGTGTGTGTGTGGGTGACACATGGTGGGGGCAATGCATGGCTACCACCTAGGTGGGTAGTGGGTGGCCATGCGTGGGGTCTGCATCTCGATTTGTGTGCTATACTACGAAGTGGGTGCAAGATTGAAAATATTTACATGTACGGGGTTGTGTACAAGCCTCAGTACAAGTCTAACTTATGAATTCTAATACTAAACGTCGGGGTTATAGCTATTCTAATAGGTTCTATTCTCTTAACCGTCATCAATAAGACGATTGCTAAAGTTTCTTAGAAAGATTTACAATTAGGAGAAACCTAATGGACCTACTGTAACCGTACCATGGTGACGTCACTCATTCTAATATTCTTACATGGAATTTCTTGGGAAATTCAGGGTGCTACATGTACATCTTTCCATTTAGTGAAGAATGAATGCAAACATTTGTCCAGGCAAACAACGCCGATGTTAGTGAACGTTGAATTCAACAACCATTGTTAGTAGGTGAGCTTCTAACCAATGTTTGCTTAGTTGGATTCAAGATTTTGTGTTTGTTTTTGGTTCTTGATTCTTTAATTTTGTCTACGTATATTTGTTCAGATTTTGTAAGGTGTTTGTACTCAATGTTGTTTTTGTGAAAATTTATATTTTTGACTTTGATTTGGTGTAGTTTAATTCTTTCCTTATTAAACTAGGTAGGTCATTCTTGGTTGGACCGTTTTCAGTTTGTTAGTTTGAGTGAGAATTTTTTTCCAGCCTCTAATTTTTTTTAAGTTCAATTTAAGGTTTCATACAAGAACTGTGGTACTAATTGTTTTTTTGCTTTAACAATGTAAGTCTTTCCATGTTTGGATTAATGTACTTTGTTTAATCAAGTTACCAATATATTAGTACTGTTGTTTCTACTAGTGGTTGGTTGGTATAAACTTAAGTAGTTTTACTACAATTTTATCTTCTTCAGTTTAGCTTGGCTATTCTTTGTCAATGATCTGTGATCAATTATCTGATTACAAGTTTCGAATAAATGAAGCTTTTTTTAAAGTGTTTCAATTAGTACTTTCATTTATGATTCATTCAATCACTTCAAGCACAGGCAAAGAAATTAACACTTCACGTTGCTCTTATAACTTGCCAAATTTCCATTTTCCATTTTATGAGCTGTCCATTTAAAAGGAGTGTTTGGTTCCCCCAATTATCTTATTACAAGGTGCCAATCAAATTGCCAAAGAGCAAGATGTTACTAGATGACTTATTTTATTTTTTTTATTTTATTTTCTTAGCAAAGCTTGAATGTTACTATGCAGCTTGGTCTAAAAGGTGAAGGACTACAATCAACCCAAAAGCGTAAAAGTTGGACTATAATCACACTAAAAGCAGCCTCAGACATCATACAAGGTGAATTTGCTTCAAATCACTCACTAAATAAAATACATTGTGTAGTTCATACATTGTTGGTTCTGATGTTTGCAATTTTGGTTTATTAATATGTTATTCTGGATGTTTGTGGACGGATGCAATTTTGCTAGCTTTTTTATTGTGAATATGCATTGTAGATTCTAATCAAGCACAAATCCATGTTTATATATACATGCACGATCACTTCGCATGTGTATATTTTCAAAGAACTTCATAAAAATTCTATATTTCATAGTTTTTTATCACCTATTGTGTATAAATAGGAAGGGCAGCTATGGCATTGGATAGAAAAAAAGATTTTTCCACCATTTTAATCGAATCCCTTATGGGTTGTGCAGCTGGGCACCATGTCCTCCGAATGTCTCTTGCACATTTATGAGAGTGCTTGTATTGAACACCAGAAAAAAAGCATACACCTAAAACTAAGTTTCACTTTGGTTTCCTCGGATTTGAATTAGGTTCTATTCACGTCCCTTTGATTCTGAAGCACACAAACTTGAATCTTAGAACCAAGTTAGGTTGGTTTGACAAAGAACGAGTTTCAAGAGAAATATTAGACTAGGCACAAGCTTGGTCTCTAGAGGAATTTGTAGTTCAAGAGCAAACTAATCGCGACAAGTAGTACCCGGAAGTACGGGATTGATTTCCATAGGGACTAAAATGTAAAACAACAGAGTTGGAGGTTTTAGGACTTAGTATCCACAAGTGTTAAAACAAAAAACAAAAATAAAAAATAAAAAAGAGAAGAGAAAGAAAGTAGACAAAAGTCTTTTTGTGTTTGCTTGTGGAGTTCTTCAAACCAACTATTGCTACAATGACTAAAAGAAGAAGACTAGCTTCAACTAAGGAATGAAATAAAAACCAGTGTTAACAACTTTTAAAAAAACTTTGAAGGTAGGAGAGCAAATTAGGATTTGGGATGTACTAGAGAGATTGAAACGATGAGATTGGGAAGCTACCTCTACCTTGAACTTTTACCAAACCAACCGAAATATATTTTAATTATCCTTTGAATAGAAATCTCATTGAGGCAAAAGATCAAACATATAGCAGTCAACTCACATGCTAGATCCTGTTCTCATTGAGATTCAAGAAATTAGATGTAATTCCTTAAGAATCCTTTCATTCCTGATGCGTGACATTAACAATGAAGCATCTCATAGAATCCAATCTAAGTTCAAGAATTCTAAGTATGATTATAAACACAAAACTTTTCTTGAAGATCAATAGTTCAAGGATGGAGATATGGCTTCCCAACCTTGGAGATTTAGCTACACATGGTTATTAAGATAACAAACTTAAAGTAAGATAGAATTGATAACTCCAACATAAAACTCAAACTATTTTTAACTTACACTAAGGGAATGATCCAATTCTTACAAAGAGTTTTCAAGTTTTAAACTAAGAGAACAAGAGAAGAAAATGGAAAAACCCAGAAGAAAAACTTCAGAAGAAGCAGCCTCCTTTCCTTTCTTCATAACCTTCCTCTTATAGCCTCCTTCTTAACACCTCCAAGAGCCCTAATTCAAGTTCCCATGGCTGCTGGAGTGATGGGGCCTGTCAAATCACTGCCTGCTACAAGTATTGAGGTTTTCCCTTTTTAAAAGGCAAACTTTGCAATTAACTGGGAGTCAAAATTCGCCGGATCGGATCAATCCGGTTGGGACCAGGATCGATCCGGTTTTGGCAGTGTGTGAATCAATTTTCTTGAACAAGAGCGGATCGATCAGCTCTAAGGCCGGATCGATCCGGTTTTGACAGTGATGATTTCTTCCCCTTTTCATCATCAACAACCATCTCATCACTTTGATCTCATAGCAAACCTACAAAAAGTAAGAGAAAGGAAAAGAAAAACAAAGAAGAAAGAAAGAGACAACATGTGATAATGCTATGCTTAAGATCACTAAATTGGGGAAATAAACAAACTAAAGAGTGCCTTATCACATAGATGATAATGCAAAACTTGTGATGAATCACACCCCCCAACTAGGATGTTGCTAGTCCCTAGAAACCTAGTGGACCTCAACATCAGAAGCTCCAAGCAAAATATTACCACATTTTATTCAAAGGAAGGATAAACACCATTTTCGTGGGGAACACGGTTGAATTGAGCAGATGCAACAAGCCGTTAAACCTCTAATTCAACTCTAGAGGCGGAGTTTTGTCTCCGGAGGGTTTTCAAAATAATACCCACAAACATCATGATTTCTCAAGATAGATACCAAAGCCCAATTTTCTAAACTCAGTACTATCAAGTGTCTTTTATGACTTTTAACAAGTAATGTTCACACTCACTTCTGCCTTCCTAGATTCTTTCTTTCATTGCGGTAACTATTAACATCAACCCTTGGAAGTGTGTAGTGTGAGCTGCACATTATAACGATCAAGAGGCAATCATGCTATTCTGATTTTGAAACTCATCCAAAACTGTGCCTCGACTTCAATTATCACGGATATTCACTCAAAAATGAAGTCTCTTTGAAGTTTGGCGAATCTCTCGCATATGCGGGCTTATGGAGTATTTGAAAAAGACATCTAATGCCACACATATGATTGGAAAAGAAACGGATATTATGAAATGGATAAAATAAATCTCATGAATGGATACCATGCATTTAGGAGCAGTGAGAAAATGGACCTCTTGGTACTTTGCCTTAACCTTGCAAACTCGAGGTCATTCAAATTGAGTATCAAAAGGACTCTTGCTCAAGCTTTGAGGGGTGGTAAAGTTGTAGGGGATAAAAGGACTTTTGGGTATTTGAAATCATTCACCTTCTTTTCCTATCTCCGAGCCATGGGAGTATATATTGACTTTACAACAGGAGCAAACGATCTCACTATTCTTATGAAGGTTTTTTTTTTTTTTTTGGAGATCAAATCGGCTTTTATCGCAAATATCGCAAAACTTTTCAAAGTGACCTATCCCTGATTTATTTTTTATGTAAATTAGACTGCATTACCTTTCCAACGGTATATCACAACCTCAATTTGGAGTTCATATGCATTTTCTATGAATTTCGGACGAAATAGAGCCTTTTCGCGAATACCGGAACCTCTGGGGGCCTAAACAGCATTATCTGGACGAAGGAGGAGCAGTGCCGCCGCGACACTGGCCCCACTTATTTTGGACCAATGGGAGACCTTGTTATACTTTTTAAAACCCCATTTACCACCCCTCATTTGCCTATAAAAGAAGCCATTTACTTCCATTTAGAGGGGAGACATGGAAGCTTAGAGAGAGCTTAGGAAGAAACTCTAGAGAAATATAGAGAGAGAAAGAGAAGAAGTAGTCTTCTTCTTCCATTTTTTCCAATCAAAGTGAGTTTTAATCTTATTTTTCTTCCATTACCTCTCATATACTCCACATTCAAATCATCTCCAACCACCATTCTTGAGTATCTATGAGATAGGTGTAGACACCCCAATTTTGACCAACCGTTGAATTTAGGAGAGTGTCACCTCCGTATCCGATGATGACAAGGACCGAAAAATTGAAGTATTCCAAGCTCTTCAGAAAATCTCCAAAACGCGATAAAATTTCACAGAAAGAGGAAAAATACCAGGTATTTAGGAGAATTCAGGTATAAGACATGATTTTTGGAAAGGATCTTCAAAAATAATTCGTTTCAAAAAGGGGGAAGACCTAAAAAGGGGAATCTCAGCTTAAAACGGCACACGGCAGACTGCCACGGCACTGACTAAGTGCCGCGCGGCAGTCAGAGAGTGCCGGCTCGGCATTCACCAAGTGCCGCCACAAATTTCTGACTGCCGTTCACTTTTAAACTCTGTATTTTGCAGTGCAATACGTATGCGTATGCGAATAAGAACAAAAAACTGATAAAGTAAGACTGACAAAAACGCGGCAATCCATTAATTGCCGCGGCATTTGATGAATGCTGTGCGGCAGTCATGGAGTGCCGCGACGGCATTCATGAACTGCCGCAGCGGCAGCCACGGACTGCCGCGACAGTATCTGGACTGCCGCGCTGGACAGCAGTCTGTCTAAATTCAGAAAGTACACATTGTACCACCAAATGAGAGAATTACACCTGTTTTTTGCTCCGAAATTCACCAAAAATACCTGGTAATTTTGCTTATAAAAGAGAAGGGATCTTCCTAAAAGAGGGGAGACCAAGAAGAACACCAAGAAACATATTGGGAGAGAGAGCACATGCAAAAATACTTCCATTACACCAACATTTTTAGAGAGAAAAGAGAGTGTATAGAGAATTAGAGAGAAGAGTTTGGAAAATCTTCAAAGAAAAGAAAACTTTGAGGATAATTTGGAGGTGATCCTCTAACCATAGATTATTGGCTTATTCTTTCTTCTCTTACAATCTCTAATCCTAAAATCTTTCACTATTTTCTTTGTTTATCAAATAAACTTAGGAGTTTCTTTTGTTTCCATATTACTTTCTTCCATTTTCTTGTTTATATTCTTCTCTTGAAGGTCTTGGAGATCTTCAATATCTCTTTTGATCTCTTGAGCATGATCTTTTGAATCCCATGTAGGCTTGTGCTTCACATAGGAGTCAAAGTTTGATCACCACTTCATAAGAGGATCCAAGTCCATACTCATGATTTGGATCTTCTAAACTTGATGTCTTGAGGAATCCCTTCTATATTCCTTTAGGACTCATGAGTCATAGTCATGTCTCCCTCTCCAATGACCATCAAATGGTAGGAGAATGTAGTTTTGAGTCTAAACCCATCTCCATGGTTTAGATTCCTTATCTTATAGATTTCATGAAGTCTATCCATATTTCATTTGAAATATATGAAGAATAAAGGTTTGTAGTCTCTAATGGCCATCAAATGGTAGGAGAAGTGGTTTGGTTCAACTCAACTTCATGGTTTAATAGTTGGAGTTACCAAATAAAAGTTGAACTAGCAAAATAAAAACAGTGAATCCACAAACTGTTTTTGATCAAAGATTTTTAGTTCGAAATCTAACCGTTGAAATCAAGTGAAACTAACGGGAAAGTGTCAATAACACGATATTCTACCACTGTAATTTTTGTTTTAAGGTGGTTTCATGTTTAGGATGGTTTGATCATGAGTTTTGTGACACAAATACAATCTGTCCAGAATTTCAGAATAGTTTCAGAACAGTGACACTCTTTTGAAACAATTACATCAGAGTTCTAATAAAGTGTTTGTGGCTCCAAATAATTTTTTCTATTAAGGTTAATGTGTTAGGAAGTCACCCTAAAAAGAACAAAGCAATTCGGATTTGTTTACTATTTTTAATAAATCGTGCAAGAATTCTGGACAGAAGGTTGTAAAGTGCTGAGTGATGTCTAATATTTTTCATATTCTCGAAGATCCGACCGTTGAAACTTTGATTTTCTTTTTGATTTGAAAACTAGACTCACGGAGTCATATTGAGTCCAAAAATCATCATGATCAAACCACAGGAGCCATGCCTTTTATTTTCTTTGAAGTTCGGGTTTGCTCTCTGGAATTTTCAGAGTTTTGTTACAATTTATACTTACTTTGTAAATAATGGTCCAAATGACTTTTCTATGATCTAGGGCTTAAACCATGTTTTAATAATGATTAGTTGAGCTTGAATTCAAAGTTTAAGAGTATTTCATAGTTTATCCTTGTCCATGTACATATTCATCTATATGGTTCGACACTTGTAATTAAGACTTATTTGCTTTGGATTTAATTACATTAGATAGATGTAAGCTAGAAATTTAGGATTGTCATTTTTAACATCGTATTTTGCATATCATGTGGACTAACCCTTTGTTTTGTAGCGCTATTAAGGTACGATTTCTCGATCCCTCTCTAGTTTATTAAATTTCTTGATTTTATTTGATTTTTGACCTTATGCGCGACACCTTAGAGTTAATATTTGCCTTATGTGTATACGTGATTAGAGACTCTTTTTTTTTAGGATTTTCTTTTGTTCGCATGCATTGCACGTTTAATATCGCTGCTGGACCCCGGATAAGTTCACTTGTTCTCTATTGCATATCACATCGCCTGCTACCTGAATTACGTGGCTTATGAATGATATTTTTGTCGTTAGCAATTTTACACCATTTCCAACATGCTTGTGTTATGTATACCTACATATGTATTAGTTGAGGGCATGCTTAGATAATAAATTTGATTAAAAGGATGTTGAGTAGAGGCCTATCGCAAGATAGGATGAGAGAGGGTGTTTTAGTCCGACGGGCTCCTTCCTCTCTCATTCCATAATCCCCGGACTTAGTTAATCTCTGGTTTCTAAAAAGATCAGTTTGCTTTTAAAATGGTTTCTTAATTTCCTTTTTAAAAATTAAGTGGCGACTCATTTGTTTTGAATTTGGAATTTCAAAAAGAAAAGCTGTGGGTAAGTGAACCTGCGATATCCACAATCTGGCGACTCTGCTGGGGATCGAACCCAGAATCTCTGGTTTCGCAGACCAGAATTCTGATTTTGGGTTCACTTGAGGATTAGACTTGAAAACATCCTTTTAATCGAATTAATCAATCTTTGTGTGCCTGTTGCATTTCACTTGCATGTCCAGCCAGTCGATTGCACGGAACTATGACCTTGGAGGCTCGGGGCAACCCGGTCGGTCAAGTTATCATGGGACTGTGTGATCACCCTTGATCTCGTACCATGATTTGGTATATTAAGCATCCTATCGGATGTGTGTCAAGGGTCCCTTATTTGACCAAAACCCAGCTTTTGCATATTAGTTTCTATAGAACCTTTCAATCTTAGGAAATCAACTCTTGATTAGGATTATATGCTAGGAAGTTTTGTATGCCCGGAAGGGATTACTTGAGATGATGATGATACTTGCTTGATGAAAGACGTATAATCTTTTAATCACCTTTTAGCAATTTCTCCTCATGTTCCACGACATTTGGAGAACATGCCGAACCTTGATTATAAGATTATACTTCTTATATCATGTTAGCTAAGCATCATTGACCTTGTATGTATCCAAATTCATGGAAAGTGTGGTGATAATCCTGTCATGTGATCCTTCTACCCGAAGAATTTTAAATCAATCTTTGAAAGAAAACGGATATTTTTTTTTCATCTTTATTCCAAAGCTTTCAATCGTTTTTTTTAAAAAAAAAAATAAAAAAAAATCTTTGGAGTTCACTTTTTTATTAAAGCTTCAACCTGACCTTTGTTAAGGTACGTGTTCACATGATCATATTCTAAGGAAAATGAAAAAATCAAAAAATTTGAAATTGTTTTTGGAAGAAATGCTCTTCAAATGAATTTTAAAGCAAAAAATTTCAATCCAATCATCGTTATCGAGAAACATTTGCACATCCTCATTTTTAATAAAAGATTCAAAATCCTTGAGAGTTGTTTTTGAAAAATCTCATCATTTAAAGAAATACTTTTTCGAAACTTTTGAAATATCCAACCTTTGAGAGGGTAAAGAGGATCACAATGAAAGGAGAAATTAGCGCACTTGACATGGGTGAGGATTTATGTGCTTATGTGTTTATGTGTTAGGATTAGAATTTTCCTTTCTTTTGCATATAGAGTAGGCACACACACACGTGCATTTCATCCGTGTGCCATATGTGCGGTGCATGCATTCAGTTGCATCAAACCATCAAAGCATGAACATGTTTGTCATATTAACCAATATCATTGCATGCATGTAGCATACAAATCCACAACATCTTCCCCCCAATTAAGATCAAAATAATTCCTCGAAATTCCTTGTCTCCTAAAAAACGATTTTGCATGTGGGCCTTTCATGTCGTGGACCTGTAGAAAGAGTGGAACAACCAAATCCCCTAGTGAGGACACTTCTAATTTTCTTGGGTTCGTCTTCTTGATTTTAGGAGAACATGGACCATCATCTTGAGATTGATCCGCCAATGGCTTTAAGAGCTTTGAAAGAGAGAGTGAATAAGCTGCAAGCCACCATTGAGCAACAGAACTTAAGGGTGAATCAATTGGAGAGGGTAACACTCGAGCTCTATCAGTTACTCAAAAAGCAAGTGGGTTTGAATGAGGTAGTGACGAACAAATTGGGGAAGGGAATAATGGATCACCCAGCCAAGCACCAAAATCCACATCCAAGCTTAACCATTCACCAAGGCCCATATCCATGCCCAATCCCAATGAACCAAAGAGTTATTTCAAGCTCACGTCTTAATCCAAAAGCCAACTCAAGTTCAAAGTCGAATCTGAAATTAAGCCGAATCGGCAGGTCAAGAATATTCACCAAGCTTGGCATGACATTATCCATGGCTCTTGGTCACCTCATTGAGAGTGGTCACCTCAATCCCCTGGACCCAAGGCCACCATCAAATCCCTTACCTCACAAATATAACCTATCTTTGTACTGCGCCTATCACCAGACTCAAGGCCACAGTACCAATTCTTGCTCGAGACTCCGCCATGAGATCCAGGATCTCATTGATCAGAAAATCATCACTCCTTCGCCAAATCTATCAAGTGACCTTTGGCATAATGATCTTGACTTGCAAGCTCTTCACTCTCTAACCTCTCAATCCCATCCATCACTGAAAACCCTCAAGGGATTTGCTACATCCATAAGTGCGCGACAATCAACTGGCCCTGGCCCACTCAACAAATGTGGAAAAGGTATTGACAGTACATGGTATGAGTCAGATGAATACTGTCCCGCTAAAAATTGGGTCATGGACGTGCGTGATATTTCTGCACACATACTGTTGGGAGAAGACGGACCCAGAGATTTAAATGATGATAGTGAAGTGATTATGTTCGGAACTGCTGCTGCTAAAGCAAATGTGGATGCTCTTGGAAATCTAATCAATTGAAAATCATCTGTGATACTCCAGTTGAGACCAAGTCAAGTCTAGTAATCGAGTCATGATAAGTAGGAGTCAAGTGTCAAGTCCAGTCGAGTCTTTAAGTCAGTCGGTTGTCGAGTTTATCGAGTCAAGTGATGTAACCCTTTTTCCCTGCTAGTTGAATAAAATGTCTCATTCTGTTTGATTCAGTGTTCCAAGTCGTGAATGTATGGATCATTAAGCTAAAAAAGAAAAAAAAATGAAAATCAAATCACTTTTCCAAATGATCGTGAGAAATACTTTGTTAATAAATCTTTGCATTGAAAAGGATCCCCAAATGATCAAAGCAAGTTCTGTGCCAAATCCAAGGAGGACTAGAGAATTGATTAAGCTTTACTTTAAGAATTTAAAGATGCTCTTGCTCAATCTTGAAAAGATGAACTTGGTCCTTGATGGTAGCCAGACATTTTGAATGAACTCTTTCTTCCAAGTAAAAAGAAAAAAAAAAGGCTCGCCAGGATGAAAAACCCGAAAGGGCGCCTAGGCAAAAGTTAGAGCAAAAATAAGATGCGTGTTGATTTCAAAAATCCTAATCCTAGCTAGTCAAAATCATAGAGATAGTAAGGAAGAGAAGGGAAAGGAAAAAAAAGAAAAGAAAAGGCAGAGAATAGATAAAATTGAGAATTCTTGAGCACTTCAAAATAAATCATTGGCACATAAACTACCTCAAGACTTTGTGTTGTTCTAAAGAAATTGGAAATGAAAAGAGAGATTTGAAAGTATCGATTAAGCTCACATTTTTGTGAGAGGCAATGGCTAAGAGGACATGAAACAATGCAAAGATATCTTTGAGAAAAATAAAGAGTGATTTGGAGGGCTGATATCGCTTTGTGAATATGATAGAATATGAATAAAACATGATGAGAGTTGTAAAGATTAACTGGCTAGTGAAAAGGTTAAAGAATCAACCGTCAAAAAAAAAGAAGAAAAGAAAAGATAAAAGAGAATAATGGAAAAAGTAGTTCATCATGCTACACAAGGGCTACCACAAGTGACATACACTCCCTAGATCCAAATGGCAACATGGCTCGAAAAGCCCACCAATTCTTGAAGCCTTATTCTTTCAAGACCTCCAGAATTGATGAACTACGTTTTGACCTGATTCCCACTTGGGGATACGTAGGTAACTTACTCGGTTCGGTCATCACCCTATCATCTCATGCTATCTTTCTTTCAGGCCTTGGCCGAACTACTTTGGACCTGATTCCCGCTCAGGGATAAGTAGGCAAACCTCCCGAGGTTCTCGGTCCATGACCATCCCTACAACTATAAGCATCATCCTTTTGCGTCTTTTGGTTTCCTTCCTTCAGGCTAAGGGCAAATGCATACCGCCAAACCAGGGGCAAACTTTGTTTGCTGAACACCTCATTTAATCCCGAAAGCAATGCCTTCGAGTCTTATTCAAACTAAAGGCAAACTCCGTTTTCCAAAATCCCTCTATGTCAGAAGCAAGTTCTCAAGTAATCAAGTTCATTTTGAAAGGATTGAAATAGAGTGCCTTTCATTCTATAAGCTAAAGCACTAATTTGAAGCACGTTCTAGATGGGCAAAGAATTCGCTAAATCAAAAGGGGAAATTTTCAAAGTTTAGATTTACCAGCAAAGTACTACCATTGGCAAGATAATGAATAAATCAAAGATGAGATGATACATTATTCACGATGAATGCACATTGATTCATGATGAATGAAGAGTTTGAGTCAGTCATTTTGAGTAACTTGCTTTGTCAGGTCTGTCCTCCTTTGATGAGTCAATAAATGGTCTCAAATGTGTGGGTTTAAGATGATTTGAAAAGTCTTCATGAGCATCCCAAGAGCAGTACGAGCAGAGGTTTCGAACACTATCACAGCATAAAGTGGCAATATAAGAAGAGTCCAAGACTAGGGGCAAAGGTGACTTCCCTCTTTTGACATAATCGATGTGTTTCTTCCAAAGGTCCGCAAATGCAGAAAATCATTCTTTATATCAACTCCGTTCAAATTCTTTGAGTCTTGTTTAGAAAATAAATTGAATTGAGTATGATCAACTCCTGATTTTAGAAAATGAAATCGAATTGAGTCTGATTGACTCCTAATACGTGGAATTCGAACATGATTTGAGTCAAAATGACTTCGAATTTGGTGAAATTGAATTTGTTTGAGTCTGACTGACTCCTGATATGAAAAGTGAAACAAATGGAGTCTGATTAACTCCTGATTTTGAAAAAGTTGAATTAATCTGAGTCTGATTGACTCTCGATTTAAGAAATTGAACTGAACTGAATTGATTTGAGTCTGAATAACACTCGTTTTTTTTTAAATTGCAACATGAGTCCTTGCGAGGCCTTTGATCTCTGCTTTTGCAACATAAGTCCCCAAAAGGGCTGTTGATTATCGCTTTCGCAACATAAGTCCTTGAAAGGCTGTTGACCATCGTTCTTGCTTGTAAGCCTCTGAGTGGCTATTGACCAATATCTTACCATGTTGTTTAGTTCTTTTCTAAGCTTTAGTCCTCAATGGCAACCTTGCATTAGTCCTCAATGGCAACATTATCAGCTTTAGTCCTCAATGGCAACCGTGCATTAGTCCTCAATGGCAGTATTATCAGCTTTAGTCCTCAATGGCAACCTTGCATTAGTCCTCAATGGCAGCATTATCAGCTTTAGTCCTCAATGGCAACCTTGCATTAGTCCTTAATGGCAGCATTATCAGTGTTAGTCCTTAATGGAAACCTTGCATTAGTCCTCAATGGCAGCATTATCAGTATTAGTCCTCAATGGAAACCTTGCATTAGTCCTCAATGGCAGCATTATCAGTGTTAGTCCTCAATGGCAGCTTCTCTAAGCGTTAGTCCTCAATGGCAGCCTCTCCTTGCATTAGTCCTCAATGGCAGTATCATTCGTGTTAGTAATCCTCAAAAGACACCGGAGTATAAGACGCAAAGCGCATCTCAGTCTTTCAGCACATTTCCTGACTCGGCATCGGAGTTTGAGACACAAAGCGCATCTCAGTCGATCAGATGATCCTCAAAAGACACCGGAGTATAAGACGCAAAGCGCATCTCAGTCTTTCGGAAAGCGTAGTTTTTAATTTGATACCGGAGTATAAGACGCGAAGCGCATCTCAGTCGATCAGATGATTCTTGGGAGACACCGGAGTATAAGCCTGTGGGCTCCCCATTCCTAAAAATTAAAGAATATTTGAGCCTGTGGGCTCCCAACTCCTGAAAATTAAAGATCTTGAGAATGTAACGAATTTACATCCTTGGTTTCCGCAACAAATTTGCGCTAACCCTCGTTTTGGGAATATAACGGATTTGTATTCTCGATCCTCGTAACATATTTGCGTCGATCCGTTGTCCTGAGAATATAACAAATTTATATTCTCAGTTTTCGCAACAAATTTGCGTCGATCCTTTGTCCTGCGAATATAACAAATTTATATTCTCGGTTTTCGCAACAAATTTGCGTCGATCCTTTGTCCTGAGAATATAACAAATTTATATCCTCAGTTTCCGCAAAAAATTTGTGTCGATCCTTTGTCCTGAGAATATAACAAATTTATATTCTCAGTTTCCGCAACAAATTTGCGTCGATCCTTTGTCCTGAGAATATAACAAATTTATATTCTCAGTTTCCGCAATAAATTTGCGTCGATCCTTTGTCCTGCGAATATAACAAATTTATATTCTCGGTTTTTGCAACAAATTTGCGTCGATCCTTTGTCCTGAGAATATAACAAATTTATATTCTCAGTTTCCGCAATAAATTTGCGTTAACCCCCGTTCTGAGAATATAACAAATTTATATTCCCGATCCTCGTAACAAATTTACGTTGATCCTTATCTTGAGAATGTAACGAATTTACATTCTCGGTTGTCGTAACAAATTTGCGTTAACCCCCGTTCTGAGAATATAACAAATTTATATTCCCGATCCTAATAACAAATTTACGTTGATCCTTATCTTGAGAATGTAACAAATTTACATTCTCGGTTTCTGCAACAAATTTGCGTCAAACATCAAAAGCACTTTCATGACTCTCGTAACAGATTTTTGCATAGATAATCTTCCCTGACTAACACGTCACGAAATGTGCGTCGTACGTGGGGAAGACATGATAAGCATGACATTTATACAACCAGGTCAATTCAGAAAACACCATTGCATGGCACTTACATCACGACAGGATAGGTGCATCCATCCGTGTGACTACTTGCGTTTGTGAATGTTCAACCCATGCCTGAACTACGCTTTGGTCTGATTCCTGACGGGATACGTAGGCAGCTCGCCGTGGAGCACGACCAATTAGAATTTCGCTGCATGCCTATTTTTGCAACGCATTTTGTTTTCACCTAAATTCGACAGTCTGATCAAAGGCTTGTCTTCACACAGGCTTTGACATTCACTTACAGGACGCGTTGCTCCACAAGCTCTGTCAAAGAGGGGCAAACTGTAGACACCCCAATTTTGACCAACCGTCGAATTTAGGAGAGTGTCACCTCCGTATCCGATGATGACAAGGACCGAAAAATTGAAGTATTCCAAGCTCTTCAGAAAATCTCCAAAATGCGATAAAATTTCACAAAAAGAGGAAAAATACCAGGTATTTAGGAGAATTCAGGTATAAGACATGATTTTTGGAAAGGATCTTCAAAAATAATTCGTTTCAAAAAGGGGGAAGACCTAAAAAGGGGAATCTCAGCTTAAAACGGCACACGGCAGACTGCCACGGCACTGACTGAGTGCCGCGCGGCAGTCAGAGAGTGCCGGCCCGGCATTCACCAAGTGCCGCCACAAATTTCTGACTGCCGTTCACTTTTAAAGTCTGTATTTTGCAGTGCAATACGTATGCGTATGCGAATAAGAACAAAAAACTGATAAAGTAAGACTGACAAAAATGCAGCAATCCATTAATTGCCGCGGCATTTGATGAATGCCGTGCGGCAGTCATGGAGTGCCGCGACGGCATTCATGAACTGCCGCGACAGTATGTGGACTGCCGCGCTGGACAGCAGTCTGTCTAAATTCAGAAAGTACACATTGTACCACCAAATGAGAGAATTACACCTATTTTTTGCTCCGAAATTCACCAAAAATACCTGGTAATTTTGCTTATAAAAGAGAAGGGATCTTCCTAAAAGAGGGGAGACCAAGAAGAACACCAAGAAACATACTGGGAGAGAGAGCACATGCAAAATTACTTCCATTAGACCAACATTTTTAGAGAGAAAAGAGAGTGTTTAGAGAATTAGAGAGAAGAGCTTGGAAGATCTTCAAAGAAAAGAAAACTTTGAGGATAATTTGGAGGTGATCCTCTAACCATAGATTATTGGGTTATTCTTTCTTCTCTTAAAATCTCTAATCCTAAAATCTTTCACTATTTTCTTTGTTTATCAAGTAAACTTAGGAGTTTCTTTTGTTTCCATATTACTTTCTTCCATTTTCTTGTTTATATTCTTCTCTTGAAGGTCTTGGAGATCTTCAATATCTCTTTTGATCTCTTGAGCATGATCTTTTGAATCCCATGTAGGCTTGTGCTTCACATAGGAGTCAAAGTTTGATCACCACTTCATAAGAGGATCCAAGTCCATACTCATGATTTGGATCTTCTAAACTTGATGTCTTGAGGAATCCCTTCTATATTCCTTTAGGACTCATGAGTCATAGTCATGTCTCCCTCTCCAATGACCATCAAATGGTAGGAGAATGTGGTTTTGAGTCTAAACCCATCTCCATGGTTTAGATTCCTTATCTTATAGATTTCATGAAGTCTATCCATATTTCATTTGAAATCTATGAAGAATAAAGGTTTGTAGTCTCTAATGGCCATCAAATGGTAGGAGAAGTGGTTTGGTTCAACTCAACTTCATGGTTTAATAGTTGGAGTTACCAAATAAAAGTTGAACTAGCAAAATAAAAACAGTGAATCCACAAACTGTTTTTGATCAAAAATTTTTAGTTCGAAATCTAACCGTTGAAATCAAGTGAAACCAACGGGAAAGTGTGAATAACACGATATTCTACCACTGTAATTTTTGTTTTAAGGTGGTTTCATGTTTAGGATGGTTTGATCATGAGTTTTGTGACACAAATACAATCTGTCCAGAATTTCAGAATAGTTTCAGAACAGTGACACTCTTTTGAAACAATTAAATCAGAGTTCTAATAAAGTGTTTGTGGCTCCAAATAATTGTTTCTATGAAGTTTAATGTGTTAGGAAGTCACCCTAAAAAGAACAAAGCAATTCGGATTTGTTTACTATTTTTAATAAATCGTGCAAGAATTCTGGACAGAAGGTTGTAAAGTGCTGAGTGATGTCTAATATTTTTCATATTCCCGGAGATCCGACCGTTGAAACTTTGATTTTCTTTTTGATTTGAAAACTAGACTCACGGAGGCATATTGAGTCCAAAACACATCAAGATCAAACCTGAGGAGCCATGCCTTTTATTTCTTTGAAGTTCGGGTCTACTCTCTGGAATTTTCAGAGTTTTGTTACAATTTATACTTACTTTGTAAATAATGGTCCAAATGACTTTTCTATGATCTAGGGCTTAAACCATGTTTTAATAATGATTAGTTGTGCTTGAATTCAAAGTTTAAGAATATTTCATAGTTTATCCTTGTCCATGTACATATTCATCTATATGGTTCGACACTTGTAATTAAGACTTATTTGCTTTGGATTTAATTACATTAGATAGATGTAAGCTAGAAATTTAGGATTATCATTTTTAACATCGTATTTTGCATATCATGTGGGCTAACCCTTTGTTTTGTAGCGCTATTAAGGTACGATTTCTCGATCCCTCTCTAGTTTATTAAATTTCTTGATTTTATTTGATTTTTGACCTTATGCGTGACACCTTAGAGTTAATATTTGCCTTATGTGTATACGTGATTAGAGACTCTTTTTTTTTTAGGATTTCCTTTTATTTGCATGCATTGCACGTTTAATATCGCTGCTGGACCCCGGGTAAGTTCACTTATTCTCTATTGCATATCACATCGCCTGCTACCTGAATTACGTGGCTTATGAATGATATTTTTGTCGTTAGCAATTTTACACCATTTCCAACATGCTTGTGTTATGTATACCTACATATGTATTAGTTGAGGGCATGCTTAGATAATAAATTTGATTAAAAGGATGTTGAGTAGAGGCCTATCGCAAGATAGGATGAGAGAGGGTGTTTTAGTCCGACGGACTCCTTCCTCTCTCATTCCATAATCCCCGGACTTAGTTAATATCTGGTTTCTAAAAAGATCAGTTTGCTTTTAAAATGGTTTCTTAATTTCCCTTTTAAAAATTAAGTGGCGACTCATTTGTTTTGAATTTGGAATTTCAAAAAGAAAAGCTGTGGGTAAGTCAACCTGCGATATCCACAATAGGAAGCTACTTCCATGTCCAAATGTCACTATATATGAGTGAAACACTAAGCTACAAGTCCAATATCTCAATGATTATTAACTATTGATTGCTATTTGAATGCATGTTTACTTTGATGTTCATCTCTCTCTTAACCTCATTTCTTTTTTACTTTTCTTTGATTATTTAGTTGTTCATCATCATCTAGATGTCATGTTGTTTGAGGAGAGTGAATCCTTATGGATAGTAGCTCTTGACCTTAAAGACATGTTTGATGGATGATGATTCTACCTTCAATACATTCATATGTATTCTTGAAGTCATATTCTCAAACAAAACTATGTTTGTGCAAATAATATTGGGAGTTCTTTGATGATTCAAGGTTGGATGAGGTTCTAAGTGGTCATATGGTCATCTCAAGAGTTTAAGTTCATACTTTGAACATCTATTTGAAAACCCCCAATCAAGAACTCAAACTCTATTTCAAAACCAAATCTATTTTCTTCAAGAATGATCTAAAACAGTGAGTTGTTCAGATTCAAAGATTTGTTTTGAATTAAGTACTTGAGTTATGATGATGAAACCACTTGGAAAATCTTCCTAAGACATTATAGTTTGTCTCCAATTTTTCCCATCAATTATAGAGATGTGAAAGTATTATTTTTGGATGTGAGAAGTTCATATTCATAATCTGCCTCTGTTCTCACAGAATGTTCACCCGACTTCTTCCACTTATTCTGGATGTTTTTGTCACTGTACAAATATCTTTTCTATTTGTTTTATGAAACTTATCTGTTTTAGGAAAGCTTTGGTATATAGTGGGTCATCATAAACGCTTTCTTTGATTTATGAAAAATCATACAAAATCAGTCAATAGTGCAGCTTTTGTTTCTGAGTCATGTGTACATTCTGATTTATTCCTTTTAATCTGTGATAGCTATTGAGGTTTGGCTTTTTGGGTTATTTTCTTGACATAATAAGGATGAACTCTGATTTTTCTCACATTTTCCTAGGCATGTTTGACCTCCCACTATGATGTTATAACGTAATGCATACAGTCTGTCCACTAATCACAGCATGTCATTTTTTTACTTTCACACTTTGATGCAAAACTCTCTTGTATCTAGATGAACCCATATCCCATGAACATGTTCTTTACCACTTTTCTCATGCTATATCATATCATGTATCATCTATCCTCTCATGTATCATACTCCTATAGATTCTTGAGTTTGGTTTTCAAATAAAACCATATTTTGCAAATACTTGGGAAGTTCTTGAAATGAGTTAGGAATTGATATTCCAAGTGGTTAGAATATTCATCCAAGTTCTGGAACTATACTTTCAAAACCCCCATTTCAAAACCCCCTCTTAAACCCCTCATTTTGATTTCAAGAAATAAACCTTATTTTTCTCAAAACCCTCAAAACAGTGAGTCATTTAGCTTCAAGGAATTATTTTGAGTTAAATACTCAATGTATGAATGTAAGAATACTTGGAAAGTCTTCCTAACTCATTAGAGAACACCCATGATTTTTGGTTTGACTTAGAAATACTTGAAAATGGTCCATTTGGATCCAAACATTCTCTCCAGATATTCTGTTTTTGCTGTCATAGCAGCTTGGTCTTCTTTCAACTTGTTTTACAGAAAACGTTTCCAAAAGGGGCGGTCCTAACTTATTTTTCCCTTAAACTTCAATGTCTTAGGGAACGTTCCGTATAAAATGGGCCTCCATATCATTTTGTTTTCATTTTCTAAGATTTGTCAACACTTCAGTCGACAGTACGGACTCTGTTTCTGAGTAACCTCCATTGTCTATATGATTTCTCTCATTCTGTGATAGTTATTAAAGATTGGCTTTTTGGGTTGTGTTCTAGACACAATACAGAATATCTCCATAAATAATCATGCATTTAAAACATTCCTAACCCCTCATTTCAATTTTCAAAAGATATAGTTACTGTTCTGTCCACTATTCACAGCAAGCACATTTTAACTTTCATTCTTTGATTTGATGCTTATATGCATTCCAAATTAGCTCATGTCTTAGGAAGTAGTTCATAATACATTTTTACATATCCCATGATTATTTCATTCATTCATTCATACACATTCTAGACTTTTAAGTCATTCTAGGAATCCATGAACACAAAGCACACTACAACCTTGGCACATTCTAGATACATACATTGCATCCATGATTAGATTTGGGGCTTTTGTGACTCCTAATCTAAGAAGATTATAAGGAATGATCATGATCACACGTACATGCTTCCCCTTGATCTAATCCTCCTTTCTCATCGATCGCGGGGATTGAGAGATCTTCTTTTCTCAAAGAATAACATGCATCGTACTAGCTTGCTAAGTATATTTTGATTTCCTTGTTTATTTGTTTCAAGAACAATTCATGTCCCCCTTTAGACTAGGAAAACTTTATTGCTTGATATGTGATTAGATGATTTTTCCTAGGTTTGTTTTGTGTGATCTTTCACTTTGTATTGTATGATATTTGGCTTAGATCTTATGAATGATATCTTATCTTTTGATCTTCCAATTTCAAGATTCTTGTGCAATGTAATATACTTATCATAAATATTAATTGTCGAACCAAACATAGTAAAAGATGATTATTTGGATGCTAATTACCGTCGAAAGACGGGGCGAGTTGAGGGTGTTTTAGTCATGACAAAGGCTCCTTCCTCTCTCGTACCAAAACCCCGAACCAAGTTCTTTGGTTATGAAGGGCCGGTGCCCTTATCCGCTTGGGTGAGTCAAATTTGGGTTTCTTGGTTCCCTAAAGACCAAGTGTCAACTCTGTATCTGTTTTCAACAGACCTTTTCTCTTTCTTTGATCCAAATCAATTTCAAACAAAAACAACAAAAGAGGTGGAACTCCTCGTGTCCACAATCTGGCGACTCTGCTGGGGATTTTTATTTTAAAACAAAATAATACAGAGGTTTGACTCATAAGAAGCATCCTTAAAATCATCTTTTTACTGTGTCTGGTTCACCGCATTGCACTTTGCATTTTCCCCCTCCGACTGTATCTGAAACGCGGTGCTGACATTGTTCAGGTCTTGCTGTGCCAGGGCACAAGTCAGCGTTGATACTGTACATTCCAAGGAGTAAAAACCTCTGTACTGTCTCTCTGACGGTATATTGGAACTCTCGTCAACGGACCCTCTTTGACTAAACCCAGCCTTTGCATATAGATTCCCGTAGAACTTTTCATAGGACTGTTCATTTATCTTTTCAGATATGACAATGTGATATAACCGCTGTATGCCCTGGTGGGATTATCTGCGCGATGTAGACGCTTATGTGGTATAGAATAGAACCTCTTGCTTATGATTCCCAAGGCAATCACTCACATGTGATCACATTGAGTTGACTTGCCTAGGCACCATGATAAGGATGTCTGCTCCATGCTCACAAAGATATACACCGCAAACCTTATTTGTTGGTCCTTAGATATAGGAGTAAGAAAACTTGCTAGACAGTATGATCACCATCATCATCTATTCCCGTCGTATATCCCTATTTCTTCCAGAAACTCTACCCAACTCATCAGGATATCTTTGTTTCTCCTAGAAACTCTGTCCGAATCACCAAGATTTCCTAGAAATCCCTATTTCTCCCCAGATTACCCAAAAATCTCAATTTCTCCCAGAAACTCCGATATACCTATGTCCCCCCAGATATTCTTGCTTCCCCCAGAATACCCAGAAACCTCAATTTTTCTTAGAAACTCCGATATACTTGTTTCTCCCAGAAACTCTATCCGACTTACCCAGTTATACCTGTTCTCGCAGAAGCTCTGTCCAAATCTCTCTGATTACCCAGAAATCTCAATTTGCCCCAGAAACTCCGGTATACTTGTTTCTCCCAGAAACTCTGTCCAACTTACCCAAATTTCATGTTTTCCCATAAGCTCTACCCAAATCACCAAGATTTCCCAAAAATTCCAGCAACTCCATCCAAACTTCCCAAAAATGCCTAGATGTACCAATTTCTCCCAGAAATTCTGATTTCCCAATTTCTCCTAGAAGCTCAGCCCAAATCAACCAGAAATCCCTATTTCTCCTAGAAACTCAAATGACTTCTAGAAATTTCTCCGAATCTTCCAAATTCCTATTTCTCCCAAAAACTCTGTCCAAAAGGACGCCTAGGCAAAAAGTAGAGCTAAATCCAAAAGTGAGCAATAACAAAAGAGAGAAAAGAGCTCGTTGGGTCACCTCACTGATGCCTAGGCAAAAGTTATGAGCATTTGAGAGATTAAAGTCACGGTCCTTGCCTCTAGCCAGAAATCACCTTCCACACTAGGGGCAAACTTTGGCTACTCGCCTCGTTTACCTAAATTTTACTATCTACCCTTCATACAAGGGGCAAGCTTCGGTCACCTACCTCGTTTGCCCAAAACCTCCAATGAACCTTCGTCCAAACTAGAGGCAAACTTCGGTCATTTACCTCGTTTGCCTACCGATCCCACTTCATGCCCTTCAAACTAGGGCACCCGATCCCTATACACCAATGGTAAGCCTTCAAGTCACAAACATTGTCTTGAACAGATGGAAATGGAGCATCTTTTATTCTATAAGCTAAGGCACTAATTCAAAGCACATCTTGGGAGAAGCAAGGAAATTGATTAGATCAGTAGGGAGGAATTTTTAAAAATAAGATTCACCATCAAAGTGATGCCACGTTAAGGTGAGAAGTAAACACAAAAGAGAAATGGTACATCATTTATGATGAGAGCACATTAAGTTTTGACAAGTCGAGCTTGTTTCATTTCAGTGTCGAATGTGTCATCCTCGTGTGTCGATGTCTGTTAGTCATCAAGTCTGTCGTAGTCTCAAATAAGTGAGTTGACAGTGACTAATAATGAATTTTCCAAATAAAGTTATAAATTTTTTTTAAGAGTGTTCGAAGGACAATGCAAGCGGGAGTACCAAACACTATTACTGCACCAGTCAAGGCGTCAGCATGAGAAGCGTCCAAACTTAGGGCAAATGCAAGTTTCTTCCCTTTTCAAACTGCCAAAAGTTAACCATCATCTTCTAGCAACATAAGTCCATGAGTGGCTGTTGATCTTTCATCTTTCTTCATGCAACGTAAGTCCATGAGTGGCTGTTGATGATCTTCCTTTCTTCTAGCAACATAAGTCCATGAGTGGCTGTTTATCTTTCATCTTTCTTCATGCAACATAAGTCCATGAGTGGCTGTTGATGATCTTCCTTTCTTCTAGCAACATAAGTCCATGAATGGCTGTTGATCTTTCATCTTTCTTCATGCAACATAAGTCCATGAGTGGCTGTTGATTATCTTCCTTTCTCCTAGCAACATAAGTCCATGAGTGGCTGTTGATCTTTCATCTTTCTTCATGCAACATTAGTCCATGAGTGGTTGTTGATGATCTCCTTTCTTCTAGCAACATAAGTCCATGAGTAGTTGTTGATCTTTCATCTTTCTTCATGCAACATAAGTCCATGAGTGGCTGTTGATGATCTTCCTTTCTCCTAGCAACATAAGTCCATAAGTGGTTGATTGCTCACCTTCGTTCATGCAACATAAGACCATGAGTGGCTGTTGATGATCTTCTTTCATCCTAGAAATATAAGTCCACAAGTTGCTATTGATTATCTCCCTCCATCAGTGTCAAACCACCACAAATCATCTCAGTCACAAACAAAATGATACCTTAACTCCCATTTAATGGGCATATTTCCTTCTTCCTAACAGAGTACATTACAGAATTTGACCAATCACGAGAGATTCAGAGATGAATCCTGGTTCTAGGTCAAGAATTGAAGAGAGATTCTCAGAGAGTCCATCAGCTCCTGAAGGCCCTAACCGGCTCTTTTGGATTGAGCATTACAGAATCTGACCAACCACGAGAGATTTAGAGATGAATCCTGGTTCTAGGTCAAGAATTGAAGAGAGATTCTCAGAGAGTCCATCAGCTCCCGAAGGCCCTAACCGGCTCTTTTGGATTGAGCATTATAGAATCTGACCAACTACGAGAGATTCAGAAATGCATCCTGGTTCTAGGTCAAGAATTGAAGAGAGATTCTCAGAGAGTCCATCAGCTCCCGAAGGCCCTAAACGGCTCTTTTGGATTGAGCATTATAGAATCTGACCAACCACGAGAGATTCAGAGATGGATCCTGGTTCTAGGTCAAGAATTGAAGAGAGATTCTCAAAGAGTCCATCAGCTCCCGAAGGCCCTAACTGGCTCTTTTGGATTGAGCATTACAGAATCTGATAAACCATGAGAGATTCAGAGATGGATCCTGATTCTAGGTCAAGAATTGAATAGAGATTCTCAGAGAGTCAATCAGCTCCCCGAAGTCCCTAACCGGCTCTTTTGGATTGAGCATTACAAAATCTGACCAACCACGAGAAATTCAGAGATGGATCCTTATTCTAGGTCAAGAATTGAAGAGAGATTCTCAGAGAGTCCCCTACCATCCCCAGCAGAAGATAACAGAAGTCCAAACCGATTCTCCAGACTTGTCATCATAAGGATCAGCCAACGATTGAAAACATCACTCGCAGTCAAATCACCCCGATTCCCAGGGCAAGCACTGTCTATTCACAATTCAAGGATCCGTGTCCACTGATTATCATGAGCTTTTTCACCTGTCAGTCATTATGAGTTTCCTCACTTATCGTGAGCTTCTTCGCTCTGGTTATCTCACCTGTCAATTATCGTGAGCTACCCCACTTATTATGAGCCTCCTCACTTTGGTTATTATAAAACTTTTGGTTATCATGAACTCTCTCACCTATGGGTTATCCACAGTTGTCATCCTCAAAGACCTCACATCCGATCCCATTCGCTTGCAAAGCACACTTCCCAAATTCCATGAAGTTTACCCCTAAACCCAGAGTCTTCTAAACCTTGATGTCCTTATCCGAGTCATCCACCACATCGCAGTCGCAAACATTAGAACGACACCAGTCCACTCGGAGTGGCACACCCTACAACACCTGCTCATACTAGGATCATAACACTATAGGACTCACGACACAATTCATATCACACCCATGCATGGCATATCACTCATATAACATAGCATTCGCCTGATTGTTGTGTACATGCATGTATGATTTATTCCATTGTGCCCCGAACTACGTCCTGGTCTGATTCCCCTTGGGATACGTAGGCAACTCACGCAGAGCACGACCAGCACTAGACCTCAGCATCAATGCATTTTTCATAACGCTTTTTATCCTAAATCTATAGCCTCCAAAAAGTCCTATCTCTTCAAAGCTTTGGCACTCGCTTGCGATATGCGTTGCCTCGCAAGTTCATTCCAAAGAGGGGCAAACTGTAGACACCCCATTTTATCGACTATCAGATTTAGGAGACCCATAACTTGGTGGTTCACAATGATCGTAAAAGACTCAAAAGGACTCCTGGAAGTCAGTTCTATCTCTCAGAATGCTTAAAAAGACAAAAATGCCCCTAAAAGCCCGAAAGCTCCCAGATTTGGTCCAAGAGTTTTAGAAACATGCTACGACGCAAGAAAAATGATAAAATGAGTTTTTAAGAAAAATCGAATGAAATCGTCAGCTCCCAGAGACCCCCGGAAGTCCCGGAAGTTCCCAGAAAATCCCCGTTGACCGGTTTGACCAAGTTTGACCAAAATCATCTGATTCGCCGGAATCATTCTAGATCATGAGAAAAGTATTAAAATGAGTTTTAAAAGAAAATCGAGCGAAAACGTCAGCTCCTGGGAACTCCTGGAGATTTCTAGAACTTCCCGGGAATCCCAAGTTTGACCAGTTTGACCAGAATTTGACTTTAAAACCGAGGCACCGTAACAATTTTCAAATATTTTTCATGGATACTAGAGGTCAATAGCTTTCCGACAGTATATCGCACATAATTTTTGGATTTAAAACGAGTTTATTATGAATTTTCGAAGGCGAAAAAGGCGATCAAATTGGCTTTTATCACAAATACCGCAAAACTTTTCAAAGTAACCTATCCCCGATTTATTGTTTTTGTAAAGTAGACTCTATTATCTTTCGAACAGTATATGACAACCTCAATTTGGAGTTCATATGCATTTTCTATGAATTTCGGACGAAATAGGGCCTTTTCGCGAATACCGGAACCTCTGGGGGCCTAAACAGCATTATCTGGACGAAGGAGGAGCAGTGCTGCAGCGGCACTGGCCCACTGCCAGCACGGCACAGGCCTAGTACCGCCGCGACACTTTTCCCCAGAACAGTCCATTTTTGTAATTTTGATTGGGGGTCCAATTTGATTAATTAGAAATCAAAACGACGTAGTTTTGATTCCCAGCTTATTTTAGACCAATGGGAGACCTTTTTATACTTTTTAAAACCCCATTTACCACCCCTCATTTGCCTATAAAAGAAGCCATTTACTTCCATTTAGAGGGGAGACATGGAAGCTTAGAGAGAGCTTAGGAAGAAACTCTAGAGAAATATAGAAAGAGAAAGAGAAGAAGTAGTCTTCTTCTTCCATTTTTTCCAATCAAAGTGAGTTTTAATCTTATTTTCTTCTATTACCTCTCATATACTCCACATTCAAATCATCTCCAACCACTATTCTTGAGTATCTATGAGATAGGAAGCTACTTTCATGTCCAATTGTCACCACATATGAGTGAAACACCAAGCTACAAGTCCAATATCTCAATGATTATCAACTATTGATTGCTATTTGAATGCTTGTTTACTTTGACGTTCATCTCTCTTTTAACCTCATTTCTTTTTGAATTTTCTTTGATTATTTAGTTTTTCATAATCATCTAGATGACATGTTGTTTGAGGAGAGTGAATCCTTATGGATAGTAGCTCTTGACCTTAAAGACATGTTTGATGGATGATGATTCTACCTTCAATACATTCATATGTATTCTTGAAGTCATGTTCTCAAACAAAACTATGTTTGTGCAAATAATATTGGGAGTTCTTTGATGATTCAAGGTTGGATGAGGTTCTAAGTGGTCACATGGTCATCTCAAGAGTTTAAGTTCATGCTTTGAACATCTATTTCAAAACCCCAATCAAGAACTCAAACTCTATTTCAAAACCCAAATCCATTTTCTTCAAGAAAGATCCAAAACAGTGAGGTGTTCAGATTCAAAGATTTGTTTTGAATTAAATACTTGGGTTATGATGATGAAACTACTTGGAATATCTTCCTAAGACATCATAGTTTGTCTCCAATTTGTCCCATTAATTATAGAGATGTGAAAGTATTATTTTTGGATGTGAGAAGTTCATATTCATAATCTGCCTCTGTTCTCACAGAATGTTCACCCGACTTCTCGCACTTATTCTGGATGCTTTCGTCACTGTACATATATCTTTTCTATTTTTTTATGAAACTTATGTGTCTTAGGAAACCTTTGGTATATAATTGATCATCATAAACGCTTTCTTCGATTTATGAAAAATCATACAAAATCAGTCAACAGTGCAGCTTTCGTTTCTGAGTCATGTGTACATTCTGATTCATTCCTTTTAATCTGTGATAGCTATTGAGGTTTGGCTTTTTGGTTTATTTTCTAGACATAATAAGGATGATCTCTGATTGTTCTCACATTTTCCTAGGCATGTTTGACCTCCCACTATGATGTTATAAAGTAATGCATACAGTCTGTCCACTATTCACAGCATGTCATTTTTTGACTTTCACACTTTGATGCAACACTCTCTTGTATCTAGATGAACCCATATCCCATGAACATGTTCTTTACCACTTTTATCATGCTATATCATATTATGTATCATCTATCCTCTCATGTATCATACTCCCATAGATTCTTGAGTTTGGTTTCCAAATAAAATCATATTTTGCAAATACTTGGGAAGTTCTTGAAATGAGTTAGGAATTGATATTCCAAGTGGTTAGAATATTCATTCAAGTTCTGGAAGTATACTTTCAAAACCCCCTCTTAAATCCCTCATTTTGATTTCAAGAAATAAACCTTGTTTTTCTCAAAACCCTCAAAATAGTGAGTCATTTAACTTCAAGGAATTATTTTTAATTCAATACTCAATGTATGAATGTAAGACTACTTGGAAAGTCTTCCTAACTCATTTGAGAACACCCATGATTTTTGGTTTGACTTGGAAATACTTGAAAATGGTACATTTGAATCCAAACATTCTCTCCAGATATTCTGTTTTTGCTGTCACAACAGCTTGGTCTACTTTCAACTTGTTTTACAGAATACTTTTCCAAAAGGGGTGGTCCTAACTTATTTTTTCCTTAAACTTCAATGTCTTAGGAAAATTTCTGTATAAAATGGACCTCCATATCATTTGTTTTCATTTTCTAAGATATTTCAACATTTCAGTCAACAATACAGACTCTGTTTCTGAGTAACCTCCATTGTCTATATGATTTCTCTCAATCTGTGATAGTTATTAAAGATTGGCCTTTTGGGTTGTGTTCTAGACACAATAAGGAATATCTCCATAAAACAGCATGCATTGAAAACATTCTTAACCCCTCTTTTCAATTTTCAAAATATCTAGTTACTGTTATGTCCACTATTCACAGCAAGCACATTTTGACTTTCATTCTTTGATTTGATGCTTATATGCATTCCAAATTAGCTCATGTCTTAGAAAGTAGGTCATAATACATTTGTACATATCCCATGATGATTTCATCATTCATTCATACACATTCTAGACTTTTAAGTCATTCTAGGAATCCATGAACACAAAGCACACTACAACCTTGGCACATTCTAGATACATACATTGCATCCATGATTAGATTTGGGGCTTTTGTGACTACTAATCTAAGAAGTTTATAAGGAATGATCATGATCACACGTACATGCTTCCCCTCGATCTAATCCTCCTTTCTCATCCGTCCCGGGGATTGAGAGTTTTTTTTTTCTCAAAGAATAACATGCATCGTACTAGCTTGCTAAGCATATTTTGATTTCATTGTTTATTTGTTTCAAGAACAATTCTTGTCTCCCTTTAGACTAGGAAAACTTTATTGCTTGATATGTGATTAGATGATTTTTCCTAGGTTTGTTTTATGTGATCTTTCACTTTGCATTATGTGATATTTGGCTTAGATCTTATGAATGATATCTTATCTTTTGATCTTCCAATTTCAAGATTCTTATGCAATGTATTATACTTATCATAAATATTAATTGTCAAACCAAACATAGTAAAAGATGATTATTTGGATGCTAATTGAGGCCCATCGAAAGACGGGGCGAGTTGAGGGTGTTTTAGTCGTGACAAAGGCTCCTTCCTCTCTCGTACCAAAACCCCAAACCAAGTTCTTTGGTTATGAAGGGCCGGTGCCCTTATCCGCTTGGGTGAGTGAAATTTGGATGTCTTGGTTCTCTAAAGACCAAGTGGCGACTCTATATCTGTTTTCAACATACCTTTTCTCTTTCTTTGATCCAAATCAATTGCAAACAAAAACAACAAAAGAGGTGGAACACCGCGTGTCCACACTCCGACCGCTTAAACTATTGAGTTGAAGTAATTTGGGAGTCTTGGGAATTGGGAATTGATACAATTGAGATTCTTCTATCGTGAGTCGCGAGTCGTTATGTTTTGGAAGCCTTTCGAGAAAATAAGATGCATGATAATGGGACAGCATGATTGAGATACTGGATATTGTGATTATAATAGTAAGAGAACAGTTAAAGTTGCTATTGAGCTAATCGTCAGTGTAACTTGCCGGATGCTACGTGCGACTTAGTTTACCGTCGTACTGTTTAGCAGTTAGTGCCCTAATGTACTGGTCGTCCAAGGAGCTTTGCCGAAGATAGAACACACGTTGTATGGGTTTGCTATCGTGGTGTATATCATGCACTAGTTAGTTACTAATGTACCATCCTCTGCGGTTTGGTACCATGATAGTACACGTGATGCATGCCTTTGCCGCTATGCTGTCGATTCGCAGTTAGTATTCTGACGTGCAACTCATCTAGTGGTGATTCACCAGCGAAGGTATACAATTGAGCCAATTCCACCATCGTGCTATTTTGGATTAAGTGGAGATACACACTCCAGTGCCATTACTCGAGGGACGTTAAAAAATGAAGTACGAAATGAGTATCAGAGTTTGTAGTGGAAGCATGGTTGTATTATTATAGTAAGTTCAGAGTGAGTTGTCATTGTGGGTTTTATAACTCGTTATTTGAGTTGCATTGGTTATGGGATTTCATATCGCAAAGGTTGGGTTTTGGTACAAATATGCTGTTATTTTAAGAACAAGGCAAGCATGTTTATGTTAATCCCGTTATTTGGTTAATGGTAGATGTTTAGTAGTTGCATTACATATTGGTTGATACCTTTGTTATGTCTGTGTGAGCGACGTCAATTGATAATGGACTAACCGCATCCTAAGATGCAAAGTAATAGCGTGAGATGAGTAATTAGTGTATGTATATTGGTAATGAATATAGTTATGACCCACTTAGCTTTGCTGCAAAGCTGACGGTATGTTACGCCTGGACATCCGATGTCCAGATTTCCTTGCAGGTTGATCAAAAGATAATTCAGTTTTGAGAGTAAGATGCTAAGGAACACTGGAAGTATAGAGGTAGACTGAACACCATAGATAGCCACCAACATTGTGTAATTATAATAGTCTATTGTATTAGTAATGGGACCGATGTTTTGTAATCGTTTAAATTATTCAGATTAAAGTTTAAGTTACAATTAGCTTTCTCCCCTTTATTTTCATGTTGTTTGTAGTATTAGAGGACATGACGACTTTTATTCAAGTCATTCCCTATGAGTCCAAAAAGGAAATTTTAAATTTTCCCAATTTTTACTACTTCGGGGCGTGACAGGATTTTTTGTATCAAAGCTTAGGTTTAGGAGTTCACCGTCTGTCCGACACTCTTAAGTTGAGAACCTTAAGATATTCTGGAGATAGAATCGATGCTAAGATAGTTTTCTTTAGAGCAAATCATATAGAGTAACAAAGAGAGCATGATGCTAAAGCTAGAGAGCACAAGACCACCATGGACAGGAAGGTTACTTCCCGAGATCCAGCCCGTATTGGTGCCACCATCAAGCACAATGCCTTTAAAAAGATAGGACAATTGATACAATGTTTCTCCCTTGAGAAACATGTTCATGAGATTACGTATCATAGAGTAGTAGTACCACTTGCGGTATCAATAGAGGTAGACGAGATATCCCGCACATTTGATAACCTTATGACAATTGATCATGGAGAATCACTGGCGGAGATAGTACATTTTGTGATCCGTGCTAGCCCAATAGAATGTTTGGATGATGGAGAGATAGATCTAGCTGAGGGAGATTTGATAGAGAATGGGATGTTGTACTTATATGATCCTGATTGGCCAATAGGTTGGGATAACGAACGATGGATGTCATGGACTCCTCCAGAGGAAATCGTGACTTCAGAAGGAATACCATAGCTAGAAGACTTGATGCCTTAGTTTGTTCTATCTTTTGATTAGTATGTTATTGGGATTGTAATCCCACATTTTGGCGGAAATAAATGTCTAGAATATAGTAGAACATGTATTAGAATCTTTCTTATGTAATATATTTCTTATTAATGAAAACCTATTTCAATCTTTTTTTTAACTGAGATGTTTACCTATATTCGCACTATTCGTCAACCGTATGTTTCTCCTTACATATTTCTGATTCACAAGCATATAAGATTGACCGTTAGACGATAGACGATTAGTGTACGTATATAGTCAACCTATACAATCTAACTGAAACGACTAGTCATACCAATGATAAGTTAGGCACTAATGAACTTCCTGAGATGGGACTCGGGACAGTCAGCATGGCCTAAAGTCTAAAAGGAGATTAGGAATAGAGCCCCATTCCCCTTTGAGTTTTGTAATAGATGTGATGTCTCGTAACCTTAATCTTTGAATTAGACCTGCATTGGTTGACCCTATTCATAGAACAACCCCTTGTATGCTAAGATTGTATGGTATTAATCTAATTACTTGCATCTGCTATGTGCTATGCATTGTTTAAAGAATGAGATAGGATGTGATTAACCATTAGACATCGATTCGTATGTAAGAAACCTTGAACACCCCCTACGTACAACCCAAGCAGTCCAATACTAAGCAAGTAGATCTACTGAACCCATACCTCCCGGAATGGACCCAACCGGCGTATTTGGAGCATTTCTTCGAAGATTAGAACACATTGGCAACAACCACAACAACAATGGGAATAATCTGAACACTGGAATGGAGTACAAATATGCCAGACAGGAGTCAAACTGCTAAAAGAGTTTCATTCTCTCCGACCAGAAACCTTTAACGGATTAGAGGGAGCATGGCAAGCCGAATAATGGATTCACCAAATGGATTTAATATTCAAAACTATTGATTGCAATGACGGCGAAAAGAGATGCTTAGTTGTTTTCCAACTGACATTCACAGCAGCCGACTGGTGGAAATCAGAGAAGGAAACCCTTGGAGAAGAAGCCATCCGAAGAATGACCTGGACTGAATTCAAAGAATTATTCCTAGAGAACTACTTTCCCCAGATAGCGAGGAATAGAAGGGAGAAAGAATTCATTGAGTTGGTCCAAGGAAACCAAACTATGAGAGAGTACACTGTATAATTCGAACGACTATCCCGATTTGCATATCACATGATCGACACTCCAGAGAAGAAAAACTGAAAGTACCACCTGGCCTTTCCTTACAACTTCAATGATCGAGTCTTGGTCATCTCAACCAATTATTCAAAGCCCTGGTGGGAATGGCAAATGGTTTTGAAGAGATCATTAACCAAGAACAAGGACGATTTGAGAACCGATCATCCCCACAGAGATTCAACCAAGGACAGAAGTAGACTCCTGATCAAGAATTTCCAAAGAGTGACAAGTTTCTCCGAACAAATCCAAGAAAGATACCAGATAATAATCATCGTAAGTACAAAGGACATAAGAATGGTGAAAAGAAAGCTGACACAATAATAGCAACCGTTCAACGCAAAATACGCCAACGTTGTTTCAACTGTAGAAATCGCGAACATCACTTCAACGAATGCCCAGCACCGAAATAAATTGGAGAATACGGATCACAATGTTAGAAGTGTGGTAGAACAAACCACATCCACAAGAATTTCCCAAGACAAAGAATGAACACCATCCCTCAGAAGTAGTCAAAACAGAACCGCCAAGCAAGCAAACATCAACCAAAATGAATTAAGTAGAACGACACAAATGAGCCATTCGTAGTTTCACAGTCTGAATTAGTTCATACTTACACATGAATGGCTTAATCTTTGAGACAAGCATATGACTACTGGCAGGATCAACCAGGTAACATTCTTTTGCGACATCAACTCTGCATGAACCTGAATGATAGAACAAACAGGCCAAGACAAAGCACAAGTGTCATTTGCAGCGAACGATCAACGTTTTCGAGGGACATAAACATGCCAATGGATGTGTGCCCATATAATGTTCCGCATCCGAGAGTTCAAGTAATAGCCCAATAGCCATACCCCTAAACGGTGCATGGATAATGGGGAGTACTACCAGATCTACCTCACACCACAATGTGGCATAAAGAAAATCTAAATATTTAAGGGACAAATTTCGTTGGAACCGGCACGAAACACAGCAACCAATACCCGACCAAACAAAATGAAAATGCTTTGAAAGCAACTGATTCAAGGTGAAAAGTCCATATTCATAGCGTATTACATGGTCCTTTATGCATACTTTTATCCCCAACGTCCCTATATTAAGCTGCATTCTAGTAACAATGTTCTTTTTATTTTGGTAATGCTAAAATATATGTTTATGCGTCATTTTGTAGGTATTACAATGTAAATCAACGAAGTGAAGCTAAAAAAAAGTGATTCTGGTGGAGAGAACAGCAAAAGTAGCTGAGAAAACGCCATTTTTGACAATGATGACTTCAGATTTAGAAGATTTTCCTAGAAATAAAAAATATATATCTTTGAGTTATGGTTGCGTGGCCGCAAACGGGAGGTCAATCTGAGGTCCGAGTGAAAAGTTACTGCAATTCTCCCATTTATAAGCCGAGTTGTCAAATCAGAGATGTTCAAGGGCTTAAAGAGAGTTCAATCGATTGAGAGTTTGTTTAATCGAACTAGGCTCAATCGATCGAACTTTTTTTTCCCCCAGAAGTTGCGTTAACTCTACAGAAACCCTATAAATAAGTCGTTTTGACACCAGACGAAAGGAGGATGCTCCAGAACGCAAAAAACAACAATTTTAGGGTAGTTTTAGGGTTAGTTTAGGAGTAGATTAGTTTAATTTGATGTTTTCTTCCTCCTTTTTTATTGTAGATTCAAGATTTAAGTTTGTTTCAAGTTTACTTCAAGTTATATTCAGATTTATTCTAGGTTTTTCTTTTCCTTTTTCTTTATATAATTGTTTATTAGTTTATAAGTCATGATTGCTTTAGTTTACTGTTTCTGCATTAGTTTTATCATGCTTCCATAGTTTAGACGTTAGGAATGTATGATGAATCATTGATTCCCAGCCTCTGCCATGTTTGATTTAGAAAACCTGGGCTCGAGCGATCGAAGGTATTTCGATCGATCGAACCAGAGCCATAGTCAAGCGAATAAAGGCATTTCGATTGATTGAAGGATGATGCAATCCGATCGATCGAGAGTGCTTCGATCGATCGAACGAACTTGTTGATTCCTGAGATGATTCTTTTAAGTATTCCATGACTTTCTGCTTTAGAAATCTGTCATCAAATTTTAAATCAACTGTGATGGTATAGTCCCAGTCATGAAAGGACTATTGAAAATGAATGAATTCCATAGAACGTTAATGAATGTGCATAGTAGATGGTTAGGATCAATGCGGATTCTCATATTTCCAACACCTTTAGTTTATTTAATTAGTTATGTTACTATATGCTTAGTTTTATTATTTAGTTTAATTTAATTAATTAGGATTTGTTAGAACTTTCACTCCTACAATTCAATTTTTCTATTTCTTTAAGTTGTAACTTTGTAGATATTCTTCCTATTCCTACCCTGTGGGATTGACCTGGACTTATCCAGTATTACATGCACAATCACCTACACTTGGGTGTTGCACAAGAGCGCACAACGTTTTAGTGGTGTCAAGTTCTTGGTGCCGTTGCCGGAGAAGGTAACTAGGTTAGGATTTTGATAAGTTATTTCCAAATTTTCTTACTTTTCTATAAATAAATAATAATAAAATACACAACTTTTGGACTTTTTCTCTCAAAAGTAAAAAAATGAAATAAATAAAAATTCTATTCATTAAAAATTTTGGGTAAACATGTCTTATCCATATTACCCTCCATACAACACAAACGCCACCAATAGATACACACTTGAAAATCAAATAATTTTCCCCCAAGTTGGCAAGCACCCACTTATGACGCGCATTATCAACCCGAGTGCTACAAACCACCACAATGGGAAAACCATAATATTAGTCCCACATGTTATCAAACGTATCAAGAACCTCCACATGAAGAGTTCTATCAATCGCAATGGGGATATAACCAAAATAATAGTGTAGCATATAGTAGTAGTTCTCACGATTACCAAACGCACCAAAACTTTCCTTCTGGGGAGTCTTACACACAAACACAATGGGATGGGAATTACTACAAACCACAATTGGGCGAAACTTCATATAGTAATAATGAGGAGAATAACCAAGTTGAGGATAATGGTATGTTAAAATTGTTGCTTAGTGAAATGAAAAGGCTAGATAGTGCACTTGATAAAATTAGAAACTAGATATCAACAAGCATATGCTAGCCAACCTTTAGAAGACTATACCAGTCCTTCAACACTACAACCTAAATTTCAAGACACTAACAATGGAATGGAATTGAAGGACAATGACGGGTTTATACCGAATGAGGTTAACTCCTCACTCGAGAAAGTGATGACCCAACAAGAATTCCAAAACCAAACCATTGAGCATGAAGTGGTGGAACCATGTTCTCCTCAATACACAACCCTATACATCAACTCCTTCACTGCCTGGATAAAATTACACTGTCTCTTTGTCCAGAGTTCCTCAATAGATAACATATATAGTGAGGAGAGTTACAAGGATGAGAATAAGGTTTTAAAAGATGATGTGAGTTTAGGTGATTGCATACAACTAGGAAAGGATGAGTTACCTGTTGACTCTACCCATACCAAAAGCAACCCTAGGGAGGACGTAACGAACAAATCTAAATCTGATTTAGATTCTTGTGATATGCATGAACCCTCACCTCTATCGGCCGAAGAGGTGGTGTCACCAAGTTGCCCATCACCTATCCTCTCTATCAATCAAAGCTCTCATCCCGAGCTTGAAAGTCATGTGTACCCCACTAGAAATTGTGTTGTGGAAAAGGATGATAAGGATTCTAGCACATGCATTGCACAAAATTTTAAAATTCAAAATTCTTTGAGAGAGGACTTGGAAATTATTGGGCCCACATGAGTTGATCTTAAACTTCAACAAGAAGCTAGGAATCTTCTAGACTGCTTGACCTTCATGAGTAATAATGACATTGAAGCCTAAATAGACAGCTTTATCCAAGTCGAGTCCAAAACCATGTGCATAGAACATAAATTAAATTCCTATTATCATATCTCCACAGGATCTGTTCTAGAACAAGAGGAGGGTAATGAAGCTAAATTAGAACATCACTTAGACCCTGGCCCGTTTATCGAACCGTGGCCACCTCCTTGTATTAAAATAGAGACTATTATAGAAGCTACCAATACCAAAGATCGTTTCTTGCATATAATTCCTAAAAAGTGTGATATACCTCTTATAATTGTCTATAACAAATTTAGAGGCCATAGGTTTTGCATCATCTCCTCTGACCTTGAGCTTGACATTAGTTGGGGGGAGTTGCATTTTTAAGAGAATCCCAAAGTTCTTCTCACTGTTAAATTATTTCATTGGGACAATCCTCAAAATTTCCGGTTATTACTTTATGATAAAAATCTGAATTAACTGAATTTATTTACTGAGTAGTTGTATTATATATATATGTATTTTTTTCCTCGTTGCTACTAATGATTTTGCAAATAACTTGAAAAAATGAAATAAAAAAATGGATATTAACGCCTCGAGATAACATCCTTCCTTCTTTCGCTATACTTTACATGTCCATGTGCTTAGTTTAGAACATTGGGGACAATGTTTAGTTTTAGTTGGGGGGAGTGAGTCATTGCATGTCTCATATGTTTTTGTTGTGCTTTAGTGTCATACAGCTGCTTAGCAACATGTAACTCAGTCAATTAAAAGTACAAAAAATTTAAAATTTTAATCACTTAATGTAATAAAACGGTTCTTGTATTTCTCTCTTAGTAAATGTAGTTAGTTATGATGCATTAGTGTTATTTTCTGTATGTTATTAGTATGTGATACACAATGGTAGTTTATTTATTATCTTAGTTATAGTATATTTTATGCCTTTTAATCTTCAAACAATTTTGAGCACGTTGTGACAACCTTGTACTTAGCTAAAATGGATTAGTAAGCATAACTTAGGTGTCTTGAGGGACTGTAGTGGAGACTAATAACCCAAGTGAGCTTTTGTGTCATTCTTTTATCTTGAAGGTTTTATAAATTACTCTTACTTTTTGAAAAGCATTTTAATTCGTTGAAAGTCTCAATTTTCTTCTTCATTTTGACTGATCACTAGAAGAGAGAGTTCAGGATTTACCAAACTCTAGATCTCTTGAATTTACTAAAATGAATAATCCTATGAACTTAGAAGATAATTTAGGCCATCTTTTGACCATACAGGCATAATACAGCCTTGGCCTACCTCTATGATATTCCTTTACTTCACCTTTTGAGCCTTTATCATAATTACCTTGTCATTACAATTCCTAAAATCTATGCCGAACTCCAAATTAAAAGTTTGAGATTCTTTTCTCTACCTAGGTGTGATTGGGATGTGTTGCGTTGACAAGAAGTTTGGTTGTGTGAATAAAGGAAAGTTAGCAAAAAAAAAAAAGAAAAAAGAAAGCGAAAAACAAGAAAAAAAAGCATGAAAAGAAAAAAAAATGTCGATGGTTGTTACAAAAGAAAAAATAATAATAATAAAAAGAATAGTGTGAAAAAGAAAAAAAAGAGAAGAGAGAGAGATTAGAGATGTGGGGGAGTTTAAAAGGTTGTAGTAGACATTCCAATCACATCCTTTGACCTAATTGAATATCACGAGCCTCTTTCTTTTTAACCAAACACCTCTTTTTCAAAGTCCTGATGATTTGAAGTTGATTGGATTTGAAGTTAAGGTAATGAGAGAGTTCTCCACAGTATCTCGCTCTTCTAGTGAAAAGTATCCTTTCATGAGACTTTGTGCACTAAAATTTTCGTTTTTCAATTTATATATAAAAAGCATTAGATTCCATTTATATTTACTCTTTATAGCTTCCATATCATGAGTGATAATTATTACACCTAATTCGGAGTGATTTCATCTTGAGAGTGTAATCCTTGTGAGAGTTGAGTCAAAATGAACGTCTTGATAGCATCTTAGGTTATGTGAGCTTTAAAATTGAAGTTTTGTATTTTTGTTGTCCATTCACATGCACACTTGGACATTAATAGGTATGGAATATTCTAATGACTTTGATAGTAGATTAACTGTAATGTGTGTGTTGCATGGCTATGGAATACTAGAGAGTTTCATGGGATTGTTGAGCTTAACCACATTGCTAAATGAGGGGAAACATTTTCTTGAAAACATTTAAACTAGAACCATTACCATAAACATAAATTTTATGGGTAGATTCACTCCAAACTCTCACTAGACAACACTCATCCACTAGGGGGAACCTAGGGGTTTAAAGGCTTGTTGCATACGCTAAATGCAATCGTGATTCCTGCGAAAGTGATTTAGGATTTTTACTTTCTTTTGTTTTCAATTGTTAGAGTTTAAATAAACATTGCTATAGTTCGCTTCATTGCTAGGGACTAGCAACGAGCAAGTTGGGGTGTGTCCTTTATGCATACTTTTATCCCCAACGTCCCTATATTTAGGTGCATTCTAATAACAATGTTCTTTTATTGTGTTAATGCTAAAACATATGTTTATGCATTGTTTTATAGGTATTAGAATGTAAATCAATGAAGTGAAGCTAAAGAAAAGTGATTCTGGTGGAGAGAACAACATAAACAGCTGAGACAACGCCATTTTTGACAATGAAGACTTCATATTTAGAAGATTTTCCTAGAAATCCAAAATGTAGATCTTTGGGTTACAGTCGCGTGGCCGTAAATAGGAGGTCAATCCAAGGTCCGAATTAAAAGTTATGGTCATTCTCCCACCGGTGCGCAGAGTTGTCAAAATCAGAGATATTCAAGGGCTTGAAAAGAGTTCAATCGATTGAGAGTTCGATCAATCGAACTAAGTTCGATCGATCAAAATTAATTTTCCCCCAAAAGTTGCATAAACTCTGCAGGAACCCTGTAAATAAGTCGTTTTGATACCAGACAAAGGAGGACGCTCCAGAACGCAAAAAATAGCAGTTTTAGGGTAGTTTTAGGGTTAGTTTAGGAGTAGATTAGTTTAATTTGATGTTTTCTTCCTCCTTTTCCATTATAGATTCAAGATTCAAGTTTGTTTCAAGTTATATTCAGATTTATTCCAGGTTTTTCTTTTCCTTTTTATTTATATAATTATTTATTAGTTTGTAAGTTATGATTGCTTTAGTTTACTGTTTTTGCATTAGTTTTATCATACTTCTGTGGTTTAGACGTTGGGAATATGTGATAAATCATTGATTCCCAGCCTCTGCCATGTATGATTTAGAAAACTTGGGCTCGAGCGATCGAAGCTATTTCGATCGATCGAACCAGAGTCATAGTCAAGTGATCGAAGGCATTTCGATCGATTAATGGATGATGCAGTCCGATCGATCAAGAGCTCTTCGATCGATCGAACTTGTTGATTCCTGAGATGATTCTTTTAAGTATTCCATGACTTTCTATTTTAGAAATATGTCATCAAATTGTCCCTATAAGCTCAGTTTGTCACAATAGTTTTTAGAACTTAAAGCCTTAAGGCTATTTTCTTCAATGACTTTTGAAAACCACTTTGAATGATAACACCATTTAGACTGCAAGTAATAACCATTGTTTTAAACCGTCTTTCAAGTATTTTAAATCAACTGTGATGATGTAGTCCCGGTCATGAAAGGACTATTCAATCTTTTTCTTCAAAAAACTACGGAATGCTGAAAAGGAATAAACTCCAAAGAATGTTAATGAATATGCATGGTAGATGGTCAGGATCAATGCGGATTCTCCGATTTCCAACACCTTTAGTTTATTTATTTAATTAGTTATATTTCTATATGCTTAGTTTATCATTTAGTTTAATTTAATTAATTGGGATTTGTTATAGCCTTCACTCCTACAATTCAATTTTTCTATTTCTTTAGGTTGTAACTTAATAGATATTCTTCCTATTCCTTCCTTATGGGATCGACCTGGACTTATTTAGTATTGCTTGCACGATCACCTACACTTGGGTGTTGCACAAGAGCGCACAACTTTGTAGTCGCGCCAGCAACCGTGAAGTGGAATGAACGGGAGATGTTCACTGTACTAGCAGGGATCCAACTAACCCTCACAAACCAAACACCACTCACACGCCATCGCGTACAACTGCACCACAACTCCACCAAACAAAAGTACAAGCCCACAATGCATGTAGGCCGAGGAACCTGTAAAGTCATCAAGCAAAGCTGAGACAGCACCACTAGTCATGAAATCATACATCTGCTGCAAATCAAACACTATAAGCAAATGAAACACCATGTGGGAGTAGAGGGGCATCTGTATGGGATTATAGTGCATGAAAAGGCCAAATAAACAACAATGGCACCAAGTGGGAGGTGGGGTCATAGAAAAAGGTTGTGGATGAAAATAACACAAAAAGGGACATTGTGCGGAAGGGAGGGTTACAAAAAGAGATCGTTGTCAATGAAATGTGCTCAAATGCAAAGAATGGTTGTCAAGACGCCCATGCATTCAACCCCCATGATGGACACCCTTTTTCAATCTTGGCTTTGATCGTCAAAATATTGCGCTTTTCCTTACTAGTTGGTTGTTTATATTTGGTTCATACACCAAGAAGGACTCCAACTTTGGGTCCAAGCATGTCATGCCCCGGAACGGCAAAAATAGAGAAAAATAAATTTCCTTTTTGGGTCCATAAGGAATGACAGGTGAAAGTCACTAATAATCCACACCACGCAGTACTAGTCCAAAAGAACAGCAACTGTAAACAACTGAGAATAACACACAGTGCTAACTATTACAAAAATATCAGAGTATGGTCCACAGGATCACAACAGGTCTGAAGACAACAAATGCCCAAGTACCCGCTAACTAAAGATTCAACTAAACGACCGAAATGTAATCTAACTATAACATCTTCAGTCTTCAACTGGCATAAGGATAATCCTCCCTGGCGTAACCATCATCGGTGGGGCCTTCCTCTGGATAATAGTCATCAGTGTACTGGTCATTACCTGCAGAATAAGGGGTAGGATATTCTGGATGGGGAAAGTCCAGGCAATAAAAGGCCGTTAGCTTACTGAGAGCTGAGTGAGCATAAACTAACGAGGTACCAGTTATCTGAAGTAAACACAAGCTTATGAAAATACGAGTTAACATCTTATTATATCCCTATCTTGTTCCATTATTCATTCTTGTAAACCGACCCTTAACGTCTTGTTAATCAAAATACCAAACTCAACATATTCTGATTCTCATGAACAGACTCAATCGTTTAACTCTAGGGATACACCCTTATTCTGTCCATCGCTTTTAAGAGCAATATATCCTGCTCACCGCATGTCATGGACTCCACGTCAGTCTATCCCCAGCTTTTAAGAACAATGGTCCTGTTCACCGCATTTCAGGGATATAACGTTTCGAACAAGGCATATCAATCTATTGCCACGACTCAACGTCATCTACTAGTGATCCCAGCTCACCGCTTTTAAGAACAATGGTCCTGTTCACCGCTTTTAAGAGCATCTCATAGATCATCCAGTCTATCTTGAGACTTCTTGGTCCAGCTCACTGCTTTTAAGAACCATGTATCCGATTCACCGCTTTTAAGAGCATATCATGACCAATCGTCCATCCACGTACCATTCCCAGAACTTACCAAACCTACTTACGTTCCATTCTACATTGACACATGACAATTCCCAATGTGGCCTGACTACTCGGATTAAAAGAAAACGGATATCAAATTTATATCAGAACAACACGTCACCCACGTCTTCATATTACTTTTTATTCATTATCCATAAATCTTTGGTGTCACATTACTCCTGTCTACCCCATAGTCGCATAATGGAAATTCCGAATTAGAAATCGAACAACTAAACCTCTTATATAATAAATAGGCAAAGGAAACCATGTTCTGATCATGCCAATCGATTGGTACAGAGGTTCAATCGATTGGGACAAAAAGTTATACCAATCGATTAAGAAACATGGCAATCGATTGGAATGTCAATCGATTGGGATCCTATTCAATCGATTGGGATGTCAATCGATTGGAATCCTATCCAATCGATTGGGATACGACTGATGTCAATCGATTCAGATTATGTCAATCGATTGGTACTACGTCTTCTCCAGCAGATTGTAAAAACAGCATAATTAAATGTAGAAGTCATACTTTTATCACATCCAAAGGTCATAACAACTTGTAAATACATAAAATAAAGTGACCAAGTGAGTTAGGACTCACCTAGGGTGCGTTTGGGTGTGTAAGTCTTGAATACTCAAGCTTTTCCTCTCTCTCTTCCTTCTCTTTCTCTGTCCAGCCTTCTCTCTCTGTCTCTTCCTTTCTTCTTCTTTCTGATTCTCCTTCTTCTTCTCCTCTTCTTCAAGTTGCCAAGGTTAGTGTGTATGTGTATAGATATAGAAATATAGACAGATATATGTATGTATATATCTCAAGGGGTATGTCTCTCTCTCTCTCAAGGCTGTCAAAAATGACCTAAGGCCATAAACATGGTCATATATATAGAGATAAGGGAGTGCCACACGTCTAAAGCTCAAGAAAAGAAGAAAATATGTCTCAGCTTATACCAATCGATTGGTACTTATGTCAATCGATTGGAAACAATGGCAATCGATTGGGATGAATGGCAATCGATTGGGATGTTTGACACGTCATGAATTCAGGTCGGTCTGATGGCAATCGATTGGATTGATGTCAATCGATTGGTATCTGAAAAGTGGCAATCGATTGGGAAACTTGGCAATCGATTGGTAACCAAATTTCACTAAAGGAAAGAGAAAGTTTATTCGAGTATAGAAATGAAATACCAGGTCTTATTTAATATACCAAAATACAGGATATTACATCATCCACCACTCAACAAAAGATTTCGTCCTCGAAATCAAAAGCAACAAGGTCTAAAATAAAAACGAAAACTTCTCGCGCATCTCTGACTTTAGCTCCCACGAAGCTTCTCTTTCATCATGATGCTTCCACTGAATCTTTACTAACGGAATCTCCTTGTTCCTGAGCTTCTTGATTCCTCGATCTAGAATGCGAACAGGTCCTTCATTGAATGTAGCGTTATTGTGGACTTCAATGTCTTAAAAGCTGATCTCATGCACTGGGTTGTGAACACACTTCCTCAGCATACTGATGTGGAAAACATTGTGCACTCCTGACATCTTTGGCGGCAATGCAAGGCGATAAACGACTTTCCCAACACGCTCTAGAATCTCAAATGGTCCGATGAAACGTGGCGATAATTTGCCCCTTTTCTGACCAAATCTGACGATTCCTCGAACAGGTGAAACCTTGTGTAATACGTGATCTCCAATGGAAAACTCCAAGTCTTTGCGTCGCTCGTCAGCATAACTCTTGTATCTGGTCTGGGCTGTCTTCATCTTCTCACGTACGAATTGAATCTTCTCACTGGTTTCTCATACCATCTCTGGCCCAAGAAGTTGACTATCTCCGACTTCGGTCCAACATAGCGGCGATCGATAAGGTCTTCCGTACAAAGCTTCGAATGGCGCTATATCTATGCTTGAATGATAACTATTATTATAGGCGAACTCAATTAGAGGTAAGTGTATCTCCCAAGAACTCTCAAAATCAATGACACAAGCGCGTAACATATCTTCCATCACTTGATTAATTATTCCAGTCTGTCCATCGGTCTGCGGATGAAAAGCTGAACTCAAGTTCAATGTTGTTCCCATCGCTATCTGGAGACTCTTCCAAAATTCTGCAGTAAAACGCGAATCTCGGTCTGACACAATAGATACAGGCACTCCATGTAATCGTACAACGTGTTGTAGATACATTCGGCTCAAACGTTATACTGAATACGTCATGCTATAGGCAATAAAATGTGCCGTCTTAGTAAGTCGATCCACGATTACCCATATAGCATCGTGATTTTGCTGTGACTTTGGCAATCCTACCACGAAATCCATGGTTATGTGTTCCCATTTCCATTGAGGAATAGGTAACGGTTGTAGAAGTCCAGGTGGTTTCTGATGTTCTGCCTTTACTTGTTTACAAGTAAGACACTGAGCTACATACTCAGCCACTTCTCGCTTCATTCCTTCCCACCAGAAATTTCTTTTCAAGTCCTTGTACATCTTCGTACATCTGGGATGAATCCTCATCCGTGACTTATGAGCTTCATCCAATATGTCTTTTTGGAGACTTTCTTTATTAGGTACACAGAGTCTATCTTTACATCGTAAAGCTCTGTCTGCACTAATACTCCAGATTTCTGGTTCCTTGGCTGACATCTTGGCGAACCATAACTTTAAATCCTCTGCTGCCTGTTGAGCCTCTATGATACGACTGATCAAAGTCGGTTATACCATAAGACATCCAAAATGTTGTCCTTTCATTGGTTCCACTGGCTAAAGATCAAATTCAGCAATTTCTTCTAATGCTCTCCATTCTCTAATTAGTAATGCAGCGATCACTAGTCGAGGTTTACGGCTCAAAGCATCGGCTACGACATTTGCTTTACCTGGATGGTATTGTAAAGAAAAGTCATAGTCTTTTAGTAACTCCATCCATCTTCGTTGTCGCATGTTCAAATCCTTTTGAGAGAACAAAAACTTCAGACTCTTATGATCGGAAAACAAGTCAAACTTTTCTCCATAGAGAGAGTGTCTCCAAATTTTCAACGCAAACACTATTGCTGCTAATTCCAGATCATGCGTAGGATAATTTTTCTCATGTACCTTTAATTGTCTTGATCCATATGCGATAACCTTCCCGTCTTGTATAAGCACACACCCGAGTCCTTGGTACGATGCATCACTGTAGATTACATATCTTTCTCCACTCTTAGGTATCGCAAGTATCGGTGCAGAAGTCAATCTCTTTTTCAACTCCTGAAATGCACCCTCATGCTTGTCTGTCCATTCGTACTTCGTCTCCTTCCTGGTTAAGTTTGTCAAAGGTCCCGCTAGTTTGGAAAATCCTTCTACGAATCTCCGGTAATATCCTGCTAAATCGAGGAAACTTCTGACTTCCGTCGCATTCGTCGGTCTGTTCCAGCTTAAGACTGCATCAATCTTAGATGAGTCTACCGAAATACCTTCCTGAGATATAACATGTCCCAAGAATTTGACTTCCTGTAGCCAAAACTCACACTTGCTGAACTTTGCATACAACTTGTTATCTCGAAGTGTCTGCAAGGCAACTTGTAAATGCTCCTTGTGATCCTCTTCTGTCTTTGAGTAGATCAGTATATCATCAATGAACACTATAATGAATTTATCAAGATATAGTCTGAATACTCTATTCATCAAGTCCATAAATACTGCTGGCGCATTCGTCAATCCAAAAGGCATAACTAGAAACTCGTAATGCCCGTATCTTGTCCTGAATGCAGTCTTCGATACATCCTCTGGTCGAACTAACAATTGGTGGTATCCTGAACGTAAATTGATCTTAGAAAAGATCCTAGATCCTTGTAACTAGTCAAATAGATCATCTATCCGTGGTAGTGGATATCTATTCTTAATCGTTACCTTGTTCAACTCCCTGTAGTCCATACAGAGTCGGAGTGTTCCTTCCTTCTTCTTTACAAATATAACTGGTGCTCCCCAAGGTGACGTATTTGGATGAACAAATCCTAGATCTTCAAGCTCTTGAACTTGCTTCTTCAGTTCCAACATCTCGGTTGGTGCCATCCTATATGGAGTCTTAGATATCGGTAATGTACCAGGTACTAATTCCACACAAAAGTCTATTTCTCTTTTCGGTGGAAGTCCTTTAATATCCTGGAATACATCCTGAAAATCCTGTACGGTAGGAATTTGATCCATCGTAAGTTCCGTACTCGTATTCCTAATTGTATCCAAACAACTGGTAAGAAACATATCGCTTGTCGGTTGACACTGAAATCTGATCGTCGGCTTTCCTTGTATTGGAAATACAATCGTTCTAGTAGGGCAATCCAGATTGACACTACACTTAGTTAACCAATCCATCCCTAGGATAATGTCGAACTCGGACATCGACAGAACTACCAAGTCTGTTGGAAGATTCCTATCTCCCAAAGTCAATGGGCAATCTTTACACACTTTACTCAACTTAACTGTCACTCCCAACGGTGACACAACATTCAGTGTCGACTCAAGTGTCTGGGGTTCTAAACCCAACTGACGCACAATCCTAACAACCATAAAAGAACGTGCGGCTCTAGTATCAAATAAAGCTTTAACTGGACAATGAAAGAGTACAAGTGTACCTTCCAAATGTTGCAGCTCATCAGCATTAAAGCCTGCTTCTCCTAGAATGATAGCATTCATTCTGGTCTGCTCAGGAGGTCCTTGGATTCCTTGCACTGGGACTCTATAGTGTCCTCCTCGTGGTGCACGACAATCCCTTCTCACGTGCCCTGGCTTATTGCTGTTGCGGTAGACAATATCCGGCCTGCGATTAGGTCTATGGGCAGTGCAGTTCCTTGCAATATGTCTAGGTTTTCCACAGTTAAAACAACCTCCAGTGTTGCTTGGCGGGGCTGTTTGTAATGCCTGTGGCTGTAACCCCTGCTGGCGATATTGTTGAGGTCGATTATAACTCTGCTGCGGTTTCCTGGTTCCTTCCCAGGTTCTCTTGTTTCCTTGAAAGTTTTCCTGAGGTCTCCATCCTTGGGTATTTCTCGGTGGTCGATTAGGGAAATTTCTCTGTTGAAACCCTCGTGACGACTGAGGTTGATTTATCTGTGGTTGCTGTACTGGATTAGCATCCTTTTCTAATCTTGTAGCAAATCTAACAATCCCTTCAAATGATTGATTCAGATGACCAACCATCATATGTCTGAGGTGGGGGTTCAGTCCTTGGTGAAATCTCTTCACCTTCTTCTGCGGAGTGTCTATCATATGCTGAGCGAATCTGGATAGACGCTCGAACTGTGTTGTGTATTCCCGTACATTCCATCCTCCTTGGATCAAATTGAGAAGGTTCCTTTCCTGTTGATCTCTCTCATCTTCTGGAAAATACTTATCCAAAAATCTGCCTTTGAATGTCTCCCACGACATAGCTCTAGCGGCATTGATCCCAATTATGGCTCGCTCAGCTTCCCACCAATCTGCGGCGGCATAAGTGAGCTGAAACGTAGCAAGGCGACGTTTCTCTTGTTCGTCGCATTCCAATGCTTCAAATATTAACTCCATCTCTCTTATCCATTGCTCTGCTTTCCATGGTTCTGTTAGTCCATCAAATATTTCGGGACGTAACCCACGAAAATTTGCTAACAGCTTATCTCCAGTCTGTCTTGGTGGCGGGGGTGCAAGAGGTCTCTGGTGGGTGGAGTGATTATATGTATCCCCCACATGCTCCATCCTCTGCATAAATGCTTCAAAAATTCCCGTTGGATCCATCCCTTCCGGAATAGGTGCTCCATTACGTGCTTGGTGATTTCTCAAGGGTCCTACCATGATGCTAACGAGTATCGCCTACAAGAGACATATTGATCAATTGAAAGTCTTCTCGTAGAAACGAACTCAAGATAGAACAAGAAACATCAAAACTAACAATTCTACTAAACAACACAGCACAACGCAACAACCAAACAATAACAAAAGTACCGCTCGTATATATATATCAAAAGATGTACCGTATAGTACACACTATTCAAACTGTGTACCATATGGGACAAGGGTTACAACAACTAAAGTCAGCTAATACTATACAAAGCTATGGTCAATAGCTATCTCTCAAGCTCCCAAAAATCTGGTGGACAAGATGTCCTAATATAAACTAACAAAATCTACACCCTGCCGATCCTGACTCAAAAGTCATCAGCATCTGGTCCTGATGGTGGTGCCTCGTCCTCTGGGTCAATAGCCATCTCCTCGAGTGGATCTTCCTCAACTGGTGCGACAAGATCCCCGACTACTACCCCTATATCCCAATCCTCTATCATCTCTGCATCATCTTCCTCCATCACGTCTGCTATCGCCTGGTTAGTGACATCAATAGCTACTGCAGCAAAACTGTCAGCTATGTCAAGAGCTCCTGCTATAGCTACCTCTCCCATAACAAAATCTGCTGGCTGTGCTACCATCTGAGCTATCCATCCTACTGCCATATCGGCCATGGCTGCCATATGCATAATGGGTCCAGCTGGTATCTGAAGCACAACGGGTACCTCTGGCACAACTATCTCCTCGTCGGGTACCTCCTCATCTACTACTACGTCTGCCTCAATAGCCTCTGGGTCTGGTACTGGATCCTCTGGCTCAAACTCTGGCTCCTCGGGGTCATCATCATATGCATCGTTTGCATGCTCATCCTCTACTGGGTCCTCGTCATCTATCGGTTCCTCCTCTCCATCTCTATCCATGTCCTCATCGGGATGCTCATCCTCAGGCTCTAAATTCTCCTCATCCTCAATCGGCTCAGGCTCTGGCTCTGGGACGGGTACGTCGGGCACTGGTGATGGTGGGGCTGCTGCTGCTGGTACAGTTATAGGCTCTGGTGGACCGGCTACAATGGCTCTCAACTCAATCTCATCCATCTCTGGCTTACTCAAAACTAGTCGTAAAATCTCCTGGCAAATGTCTCTACCGACCCTCGCAGTATGGTAAGCATCCATGCGCATCTGTGTCGGGTGAGTACTCCTGGTCACATAAAGCGCTCTCCACATGTCTTCCTCTAAATGTCGACTAGCTATCTGGCACACACGCTCACGATAAAACTCCGGGTCAGCTGGCTCTACGGTATCTCCATGGATAATTTGTCCTCCATAAGCATCAGTCACAAACTGGTGAAACTCCGGATCCATGCTATCCTGCAAAGGAAACTATCTATCGTCAGGAAGACGAACTTATCTTATACTCATATCTCATCTCAAAGAAATTCTATCATACTAGGACCAGATGGTGTGGAAATACTTAGTGAACAAAAGTATCACAACCAAGAGTACCAAACTCAGGCTCTGATACCAAAAACCCTGTCACGCCCCGGAACGGCAAAAATAGAGAAAAATAAATTTCCTTTTTGGGTCCATAAGGAATGAAAGGTGAAAGTCACTAATAATCCACACCACGCAGTACTAGTCCAAAAGAACAGCAACTGTAAACAACTGAGAATAATACACAGTGCTAACTATTACAAAAATATCAGAGTATGGTCCACAGGATCACAACAGGTCTGAAGACAACAAATGCCCAAGTACCCGCTAACTAAAGATTCAACAGAACGACCGAAATGTAATCTAACTATAACATCTTCAGTCTTCAACTAGCATAAGGATAATCCTCCCTGGCGTAACCATCATCGGTGGGGCCTTCCTCTGGATAATAGTCATCAGTGTACTGGTCATTACCTGCAGAATAAGGGGCAGGATATTCTGGACGGGGAAAGTCCAGGCAATAAAAAGGCCGTCAGCTTACAGAGAGCTGAATGAGCATAAACTAACGAGGTACCAGTTATCTGAAGTAAACACAAGCTTATGAAAATACGAGTTAACATCTTATTATATCCCTATCTTGTTCCTTTATTCATTCTTGTAAACCGACCCTTAACGTCTTGTTAATCGAATACCGAACTCAACATATTCTGATTCTCATGAACAGACTCAATCGTTTAACTTTAGGGATACACCCTTATTCTGTCCATTGCTTTTAAGAGCAATATATCCTGCTCATCGCATGTCATGGACTCCACGTCAGTCTGTCCCCAGATTTTAAGAACAATGGTCCTGTTCACCGCATTTCAGGGATATAACGTTTCGAACAAGGCATATCAATCTATTGCCACGACTCAACGTCATCTACTAGTGATCCCAGCTCACCGCTTTTAAGAACAATGGTCATGTTCACCGCTTTTAAGAGCATCTCATAGATCATCCAGTCTATCTTGAGACTTCTTGGTCCAGCTCACTGCTTTTAAGAACCATGTATCCGGTTCACCGCTTTTAAGAGCATATCATGACCAATCGTCCATCCACGTACCATTCCCAGAACTTACCAAACCTACTTACGTTCCATTCTACATTGACACATGACAATTCCCAATGTGGCCTGACTACTCGGATTAAAAGAAAACGGATATCAAATTTATATCAGAACAACACATCACCCACATCTTCATATTACTTTTTATTCATTATCCATAAATCTTTGGTGTCACATTACTCCTGTCTACCCCATAGTCGCATAATGGAAATTCCGAATTAGAAATTGAACAACTAAACCTCTTATATAATAAATAGGCAAAGGAAACCATGTTCTGATCATGCCAATCGATTGGTACAGAGGTTCAATCGATTGGGACAAAAAGTTATACCAATCGATTGAGAAACATGGCAATCGATTGGAATGTCAATCGATTGGGATCCTATTCAATCGATTGGGATGTCAATCGATTGGAATCCTATTCAATCGATTGGGATGTCAATCGATTGGAATCCTATCCAATCGATTGGGATACGACTGATGTCAATCGATTGAGATTATGCTAATCGATTGGTACTACGTCTTCTCCAGCAGATTGTAAAAACAACATAATTAAACGTAGAAGTCATACTTTTATCACATCTAAAGGTCGTAACAACTTGTAAATACATCAAATAAAGTGACCTAGTGAGTTAGGACTCACCTAGGGTGCATTTGGGTGTATAAGTCTTGAATACTCAAGCTTTTCCTCTCTCTCTTCCTTCTCTTTCTCTGTCCAGCCTTCTCTCTCTCTGTCTCTTCCTTTCTTCTTCTTTCTGATTCTCCTTCTTCTTCTCCTCTTCTTCAAGTTGCCAAGGTCAGTGTGTACGTGTATAGATATAGAAATATAGATAGATATATGTATGTATATATCACAAGAGGTATGTCTCTCTCTCTCTTAAGGCTATCAAAAATGACCCAAGGCCATAAACATGGTCATATATATAGAGATAAGGGAGTGCCACACGTCTAAAGCTCAAGAAAAGAAGAAAACATGTCTCAGCTTATACCAATCGATTGGTACTTATGTCAATCGATTGGAGACAAATATTTGTAGTCAATCGATTGGAAACAATGGCAATCGATTGGGATGAATGGCAATCTGTCACACCCGTTCCAAAAATTTATAGTTTAATCATGCATGATATGAAATTTTATGAATTATCATTGATATATGATAATTGAGGATAAGTGGTTGACTGTGGTCAACGGTAAGGTGTCAGTGAGGACACGAGAATATGGAAGTTCATATTGCATAATCATGAGTAAATGACATTTATGTGATTTAAATGTTATTTGACTTTATCTGGTATTTGTTGAATAGTAATTATACCTGTGTAGTATAATTCTGGTAATTTGGATATGATAGTATCATTTTGAGAACTGTGGTGAGAACGTGAGAGATGCGTTAATTAAAAAGGTAGGTTGTGTAGAGATTTCACAGAATATAATTTTCGGACGTTATTTTGGACCCAAACAAAACTTAGTCGGAAACGTTTGAAATTTATAGTTTTCACTCGTAAAGGCATAAAATGGACGCGTGCGAAGTTTCGAGAGATAATTAGAAGTTTGAGAAACTTGCGGGGAGGTAAGCGTAATTTCCATAACTTTTGCCTATATATAGATGAGGATGAGAATTCATTCTCATCCAAATCCAAACAAATATCTAGAGAGAGAGGAGAGAGAAAGGAGATTTGGTTGCTCCGGACTTTGCGACGCCGATCGACGACCGTTCGTCCGTCAGATTTTCTCCAAATTTCAGATTTGAACTCGTGGAGGTAAGACCTACGTTTTGATACCACTTAGGTCATGTTTGACCAAGTTTTGTTAAAATCTTAATTTTGGACTTTTGGGAAAAATCAGGTAAAACTTGTAGGAATCATACCAAATTCGAAATCCGACGATTATTTATTTTCCTAGTCAATCCTTCAAAGTTTGAAGAGATTCGCACGAGGTATGAATTCTAGATCTATGAAATATATGGATTTTCATGTTTTGGACATCACTTTTGATATTCTTGGATCCGGGCGAAATTCATGTGTTAGTTAGGCCCGTTAATTATGCACATGAAATTATGATAAAAGCACGTATAACTGTTTATGTGAGCATGTTATGTGTCTACTTGGGTCAAAGGGGAGTTTGGTGCAAATTCATGCCGGAGTAAGCTTCTCGATGTTTGAGAATTTTGGTAGCGACGGCTACTGTGCATGGTTGTAGGCTTGGACTTGCCATGGCACTTGTGGGATGTAATGGTTGTAGGCTTGGACTTGCCATTGACATCGCGGTTTAAGGCTTGGACTTGCCGCTACCGGATGAATGCGTACCACTCACCCTAGAGACTATTCTTATGAGTTTTAGATGCTTAAACCATGAACTGTCATATAAGCATACATTTAGAATTGTACGCTCAGCATATAGCTGAGCAGTGGAGATGTACTCCATTGCAGGTAAGAAGAAAGACAAGAAGAAGTGTGTGGAGTGAGGCCGATGAACACCGGGGGATCACCTTTGTAAATGCTTTTGTGTTTTAAATCCTAAACTTGTGTAAGGATTTGAATATTGTAGTATGTTGTAATAGAAACATGGATTTGCTTTTCAGTATTGTAATCTTGTAATTGAACGTCTGTAATTATGTTTTGAATGCGTTAAAATCAGTTGTGGTTGTGATTGTTATTGGTATGGAGTAGTAGGACTTGTTAATTTCCAACTCAGGGCTGCCAGCCGAGGAGCAGTCGACTGAACCCCCTGATCAGTCGACTGGACCTCGTGTATTTGATAAACTGTAAGGAAATATTAGAGAAGCAGTCGACTGGACCCCTTGGGCAGTCGACTGAACACTGTTTAGTGGAGCCACTGCCTCCTTCGATTGAAAAGCAGTCGACTGGTTTCAGAAAGCAGTCGACTGGGCAGTCGACTGGACCCTAGTGCAGTCGACTGAGCAGTCGACTGAGCCTCTGTTTTTTTTCAAAAACTATTTTCTTTGAATGTGTTTTCAATGACAAAAACTTTTTATGACTCTAATTTCAATGTATTTTACAAACACAGAAGGGAGCGTTTCCCAAGTTTTAAACTACCAGGGTTGTTTTATAGAAGTTCTTTCCGCTGCGTATTATTAGATGATGTTTGGATGAGCCTTGGTGGCGTGCCACGTGTCCTATTTCCACGCGTAGTGGGATGGGTCGTGACATTTATTGGTATCAGAGCTAGAGGTAACAAAACTTTGGGAACGTTCGACGACGAGTGGAGTGTTGAGTGATTTGCCACATATTTTCAATTGCATTCATGCATCTTAGAGATGTTTGATGCATATGGATGTTGTTTTACATACATACTATTGTTATTGTTGTACATGCATAGTGTTTATGCATTGAGAACTACAGGATTGTAATCATGAGTGACGAAGAACGAGAATTATCGCCACATACTCGCCGAATGAATGAAATGGCAGAGATGATGGGGAACATGGGAGAGATGATACGAAATATAGCGGACAGATTACCCCCAACACCTCCATTGGAGCCAGAACCAATAGTTGTAGTACATGCGCCTGAAAATAGGGGTATGAGGTCAATATCAGAACAGTTTGCCCGGAAGAAACCGATGGAATTTCATGGGACACCCGACCCAACGCTCGCAGAACATTGGATCATGGATATGGAGAGAATTTTCCGATCGATTCCGATGACCGATAAGGAGAAAATTGAGAATGCCAGTGATGTGCTGAAGGGTGAAGCCCAGAATTGGTGGGTAAATGTACTAGATCAAGGGGCACCGATTACTTGGGAGGGGTTCAAGGCGGAATTCAATCGCCGGTTCTTTCCGCGAGCCGCCTACAATGCAAAGAAGAGAGAATTTGATAACTTGAAGCAGGGAGATATGACTGTAACCGAATATACTTCCAAGTATAATGCGTTGTTGAGGTTTGGTAAAGGTTCTGTACCAGGAGAGGAAGAAAGGGCAAGGAAATTTGAAGAAGGCTTAAGGGAAAATATCCGTTTGAGGGTAGAGACTTACGAGCATTCGACCGTGGCAGCAGTACAACAAACGGCGCTTGTAGCCGAAAGTGGAATAGAGAGATCGAGACAAAATCACCAAGGAAAGCGAAGTCATGAGGGTAGTGACCGAAGTCAGGGTGGATCTTTCAAGAGGCCGTTTCAAAGAGGCTCTGGTTCTAGTTTCAGTGAATTCAGGAGAACGCCAAGTAGCATACCGTTGTGTTCACTTTGCAACAGACCACACTCAGGTCGATGTTTCATGACCAAACCCCAGAACAGGAACCAAGGCAGGGGTAGTACAAATTCAACACCCGACATTAGAGGCAAGTGTTATGATTGTGGAGTATTTGGGCACCAAGCCAAGGATTGCCCGAGGAGGTATTCACAACAAGGAGCTAGTTCTATGGCTTCTAATGGTTCGAAGCCTAAACAGTCTAATGACGGAGGACAAAGGACAGAGCAACGTCAGGGAAGATCATTCCAGATGAACCCTGGAGACGTGGCTGCTACTGATACAGTGGTCTCAGGTATGGTGCTTGTATGTTCGCACTTAGCACGCATACTCGTTGATTCGGGATCTACGCATTCGTTTGTATCTTATAACTTTGTGGAACATTTAACTGTTAAGTCCGCGCCACTAGGATATGAATTGTCTATTGCTGTGCCACTTAGTAAAGCGATAATGACATCTACTATATATAAGAACTGTGAGATCAAATTAGGTGAGAAGTTGATGACCGTAGAACTTATACCGATTAGAGTAAATCATTTTGATGTAATACTGGGAATGGATTGGTTAGCTCTGAATCAAGCCACGATAGATTGTGAACGGAAGGAAGTTAATTTTCGATCACCAGTACATGGGAACTTTTGTTTTCAAGGAAGTGGGGTTATACCGCCGCCATATTTGATTTCAGCTATCCGAGCGGGAAAGTTATTGAAAAAGGGATGTCATGGATTTCTATGTTCGGTGACTGATGTCTCGACGACTGAATTAAAAGTAGAAGACATTCCGATAGTGCGAGAATATTCAAATGTATTTCCTGATGAGCTACCAGATGTCCTTATTGAGAGAGAGGTCGAGTTCACTATTGAGGTTATACCAGACTCAAGGCCGGTATCCAAAGCACCGTATAGAATGGCACCAGTAGAATTGAAGGAACTGAAGGTTCAACTACAAGAGTTACTTGATAAAGGTTTCATTCGACCAAGTGTATCACCGTGGGGAGCTCCAGTATTGTTTGTGAAGAAGAAAGATGGCTCCATGCGTATGTGTGTTGATTACCGGGAACTGAATAAGTTGACAATCAAGAACAAGTATCCACTGCCGAGAATTGATGACTTATTTGATCAACTTCGTGGGGCACAAGTATTCTCCAAGATAGACCTAAGATCGGGTTATCATCAGTTGAAAGTGAAGGCCGAAGATGTTGAGAAAATAGCTTTCAGAACGCGTTATGGACACTATGAGTTCTTAGTTATGCCATTTGGGGTTACCAATGCACCGGCTGCGTTCATGGATCTTATGAACCGAGTCTTTAAGGACTATTTGGATGATTTTGTGATAGTGTTCATCGACGATATCCTTGTTTATTCACCGAGTGAGATAGAACATGAGAACCACTTGAGATTGATACTTCAGAGATTACGAGAGAAACAATTGTTTGGGAAATTCAAGAAATGTGAATTTTGGTTACCTAGCATTACTTTTCTTGGTCACGTGATTGACAAGGATGGAGTATCAGTTGATCCTCACAAAGTAGAAGCTGTATCAAATTGGACGAGGCCGACTTCTGTATCTGAAATTCGAAGTTTCTTGGGATTAGCGGGATACTACCGCCGTTTTATTGAACATTTCTCGAAGATTTCATTGCCAATGACAAAGTTAATGAGAAAAGGTATTACATTTGAATGGAGTCAGGAATGTGAAGACAGTTTCCAGGAATTGAAAGCACGACTAACGAGAGCACCTATTTTGACAATACCATCCGGAACCGAGGGATTTGTGATCTATAGTGATGCTTCACACAAAGGGTTAGGATGCGTGTTGATGCAAGGGGGTAAAGTGATCGCTTATGCTTCTAGACAGTTGAAGACACATGAGATTAATTATCCATCTCATGATCTGGAATTAGCTGCAGTAATTCATGCCTTGAAGATTTGGAGACATTATTTGTACGGAGAAAAGTGTGAGATATTCACGGACCACAAGAGTTTGAAATATATTTTCACCCAACGGGACTTGAATATGAGACAACGAAGATGGTTGGAATTGATGAAGGATTACGATCTTTCGATTGAGTATCATCCGGGGAAGGCGAATGTAGTAGCCGACGCATTAAGCCGGAAGACGCCGAGGAATTTAGCCGACGAGCTAACACAACAAAAAGAATTGGTAAAAGAAATGGAACGTTTGGACTTGGATGTGATACCAAAGGTTAGTGGTGGTTTAATGATGGCAATCAGGGCACACCCAGATATTATTGATGAGATCAAGAAGGAACAATTTAACGATGTTTATTTGGGTAAAATGAGAGATGAGATATCTTTGGGAAAGCGACCTGGTTTTGTATTAGATCAAGGAACATTGAAACTGGGAAATCGATTATGTGTACCAAATGTGAAAGACCTGAAAGAACGACTTTTGGAAGAAGCTCATAGTACTAGATATTCAGTGCACCCGGGAAGTAATAAGATGTACCGAAACTTGAGGGAAAACTTTTGGTGGAAGGGTATGAAGCGTGAAGTTGCCAAGTTTGTATCCGAATGTTCGGCATGTCAACAAGTCAAGGCAGAGAGACAAGTACCCGCGGGGTTACTACAACCTTTGCCAGTGTCGGAATGGAAATGGGACGAGATTACGATGGATTTTGTTTCAGGATTTCCACGATCATGTAATAAGAATGATAAGATTTGGGTTATAGTTGACCGGTTAACAAAGTCAGCTCATTTTCTACCGATCAAGACGACTAAACCGTCCAAGTTAGCAGAATTGTATGTGAAAGAGATTGTAAGACTACATGGAGTTCCAACTGTGATTATATCCGATCGTGATAGTAGTTTTACGTCAAGGTTTTGGGGAAGTTTGCAAGAAGCTATGGGTACGAAATTAAGTTTCAGTACTGCATTTCATCCTCAGACCGATGGACAGTCAGAGCGTATGATTCAAACCTTGGAAGATATGTTGAGACTTTGTGTGTTAGATTTCGGGAACGATTGGGAGCACCACTTGCCGTTGATTGAATTTGCTTATAATAACGGATTTCAGTCAATTATCGGTATGGCATCGTATGAAGCTTTGTATGGCCGTAAATGTCGATCACCAGTTTGTTGGACCGAGGTTGGAGAAAGGAAGTTGTTAGGACCTGAGTTAATACAGGTGACTACTGAGAAAGTGAAGTTGATTCAAGAGCGACTTAAGGTAGCTCAGAGCCGATATAAGAGTTATGCGGACTCTAAACGACGACCGATGAATTTTGAAGTAGGAGATTTCGTATACTTGCGGGTATCGCCTTCGAAAGGCATTGTATGATTTGGGAAGAGGGGAAAGCTCAATCCGAGATTCATAGGACCTTTTGAAATCCTAGAGAGGGTTGGTCCAGTGGCTTATCATTTGGCCTTGTCATCAGAGTTGGAACATGTGCACAACGTGTTTCACGTGTCTATGTTGAGACGTTGTATGACTGACACGAGTAAGATCATTGTACCTGAACCGTTGCAGATTCAGGGAGATTTGACTTATGTGGAACATCCTGTAGGGATTCTAGATCGAAAAGAGCAAGTTTTGAGAACCAAGACTATTCCAATGGTGAAAGTATTATGGCGCAGTCATACAGTGGAAGAGGCTACATGGGAAAGTGAGGGAGACATGCGGAATGAGTATCCGTACTTGTTCGACGCTTGAGGTAAAGTTTGGGGACAAACTTCCTTTTTGGAGGGGAGAGTTGTCACACCCGTTCCAAAAATTTATAGTTTAATCATGCATGATATGAAATTTTATGAATTATCATTGATATATGATAATTGAGGATAAGTGGTTGACTGTGGTCAACGGTAAGGTGTCAGTGAGGACACGAGAATATGGAAGTTCATATTGCATAATCATGAGTAAATGACATTTATGTGATTTAAATGTTATTTGACTTTATCTGGTATTTGTTGAATAGTAATTATACCTGTGTAGTATAATTCTGGTAATTTGGATATGATAGTATCATTTTGAGAACTGTGGTGAGAACGTGAGAGATGCGTTAATTAAAAAGGTAGGTTGTGTAGAGATTTCACAGAATATAATTTTCGGACGTTATTTTGGACCCAAACAAAACTTAGTCGGAAACTTTTGAAATTTATAGTTTTCACTCGTAAAGGCATAAAATGGACGCGTGCGAAGTTTCGAGAGATAATTAGAAGTTTGAGAAACTTGCGGGGAGGTAAGCGTAATTTCCATAACTTTTGCCTATATATAGATGAGGATGAGAATTCATTCTCATCCAAATCCAAACAAATATCTAGAGAGAGAGGAGAGAGAAAGGAGATTTGGTTGCTCGGGACTTTGCGACGCCGATCGACGACCGTTCGTCCGTCAGATTTTCTCCAGATTTCAGATTTGAACTCGTGGAGGTAAGACCTACGTTTTGATACCACTTAGGTCATGTTTGACCAAGTTTTGTTAAAATCTTAATTTTGGACTTTTGGGAAAAATCAGGTAAAACTTGTAGGAATCATACCAAATTCGAAATCCGACGATTATTTATTCTCCTAGTCAATCCTTCAAAGTTTGAAGAGATTCGCACGAGGTATGAATTCTAGATCTATGAAATTTTTGGATTTTCATGTTTTGGACATCACTTTTGATATTCTTGGATCCGGGCGAAATTCATGTGTTAGTTAGGCCCGTTAATTATGCACGTGAAATTATGATAAAAGCACGTATAACTGTTTATGTGAGCATGTTATGTGTCTACTTGGGTCAAAGGGGAGTTTGGTGCAAATTCATGCCAGAGTAAGCTTCTCGATGTTTGAGAATTTTGGTAGCGACGGCTACTGTGCATGGTTGTAGGCTTGGACTTGCCATGGCACTTGTGGGATGTAATGGTTGTAGGCTTGGACTTGCCATTGACATAGCGGTTTAAGGCTTGGACTTGCCGCTACCGGATGAATGCGTACCACTCACCCTAGAGACTATTCTTATGAGTTTTAGATGCTTAAACCATGAACTGTCATATAAGCATACATATAGAATTGTACGCTCAGCATATAGCTGAGCAGTGGAGATGTACTCCATTGCAGGTAAGAAGAAAGACAAGAAGAAGTGTGTGGAGTGAGGCCGATGAACACCGGGGGATCACCTTTGTAAATGCTTTTGTGTTTTAAATCCTAAACTTGTGTAAGGATTTGAATATTGTAGTATGTTGTAATAGAAACATGGATTTGCTTTTCAGTATTGTAATCTTGTAATTGAACGTCTGTAATTATGTTTTGAATGCGTTAAAATCAGTTGTGGTTGTGATTGTTATTGGTATGGAGTAGTAGGACTTGTTAATTTCCAACTCAGGGCTTCCAGCCGAGGAGCAGTCGACTGAACCCCCTGATCAGTCGACTGGACCTCGTGTATTTGATAAACTGTAAGGAAATATTAGAGAAGCAGTCGACTGGACCCCTTCGGCAGTCGACTGAACACTGTTTAGTGGAGCCACTGCCTCCTTCGATTGAAAAGCAGTCGACTGGGCAGTCGACTGGACCCTAGTGCAGTCGACTGAGCAGTCGACTGAGCCTCTGTTTTTTTTCAAAAACTATTTTCTTTGAATGTGTTTTCAATGACCAAAACTTTTTATGACTCTAATTTCAATGTATTTTACAAACACAGAAGGGAGCGTTTCCCAAGTTTTAAACTACCAGGGTTGTTTTATAGAAGTTCTTTCCGCTGCGTATTATTAGATGATGTTTGGATGAGCCTTGGTGGCGTGCCACGTGTCCTATTTCCACGCGTAGTGGGATGGGTCGTGACACAATCGATTGGGATGTTTGACACGTCATGAATTTAGGTCGGTCTGATGGCAATCGATTGGATTGATGTCAATCGATTGGTATCCAAAAAGTGGCAATCGATTGGGAAACTTGGCAATCGATTGGTAACCAAATTTCATTAAAGGAAAGAGAAAGTTTATACGAGTATAGAAATGAAATACCAAGTCTTATTTAATATACCAAAATACAGGATATTACAAAGCACAAAGTCATCGTTCGACCAATTGCCAGTAACTACTCAAAAGGCAGCTCACAAGGGCCATATAAGAATCCCAATGGCAACATCACTACATAGGTTAAAAATGAAATGGGAGCAAAAGGCAACGAGTGGTAGTCAAGACACCCATGCAACCCCCATGATGGACACCCCCCTTTAAATCCCATCTTTGATCGTTAAAATATTGCACAACTCATTACTAGTTGGGTGTCGATATTCGGTTCATACACCATGAAAGACCCCAACTTTGGGTTCAAGCACAAAATCATCCTCTGACCTAAATGCTAGTCTGTACTGGAAAGGCAACTCACAAAGGCCACATAAGATTCCCAATGGTACATCCCTGTACAGGTCAAAAGAAAAATGGGCACAAAAGGTAAAGAACGGCTATCAAGATGCCCACGCAATCGCACACTATGACCCCCTCTCTCTTCCCACATAATTTCCATTTTCTTTCCTTGCGACCAAAATTTTCATACACCAAGGGACCTTTGATTCCAACATTGAGCTGTATCACCATTTGCCCATGGCTTATTTAGGGGCATTCATTACATATCAAGGGACATTTTCCATGAGCATTTGGTGATACTCGTATTTTGCTCCTCTGAGGTACATTTGCCACGGGCATGGGGTGATTTTTTTGCTCTACTACTTAGGGACTTTTTGCTATCGAGGGACTTTTACTTTCCATACCCGAGGGACTTTTGCTTTCCATATCGATGGCCTTTTATCTAGTCCTTTTGAGTCCCTATTTGATCCCCTCCCTACCAAAGAGGATCATGCTTCACGCCTTGGCTGAGGGGAACAGGCAGCACGAAGCATCTCAAGCTCCATCCTACCCCCTATATATGCAAAATGAACATTCTTTAGGATGGCAGGAGGAGATATTGGCCATGCTCGAGGAATAATAATAAGGATACCACATAATCACATTTTTTTACTCCAAAAGTGGGAAGCACTAGAAAGAGGGAATAATAATCAAGATACCACATAATTACATTTTACTCCAGAAGAGGGAAGCAGTACGGAAGAGTCATCTTAGCACAACCAAAACACCACTCACACGCCATTACATACAGCTGCCCAAGACCAACCAATGATATTTGCACACTTGCTATAAGCTCGTGGCCATTGTAAGCATCCAAAACCATACGATGGGCAATGAGAGCACCGCTAGGCGTGAAAACAATTCATCTGTTAGGTGTCCAAGATAGGATGCAGCACGCAGTTAGGGAGAGAGCATGCATAAATACAAGTGTGGCCATCACTCGTGTGGATTGCCTGTGTGTGCGGCCATGTGTTGTCTGCGCACGCAGCATATCTTATCCTATGCACTGAAGTGATGCATCTATGAGCAGCATGTGCATTCCCGTGCGCTGGTTGTAGGCACAGCATGTGCGGTTTAGTGCGCTGCCTGTGCGCGCACCATGTGCGGCCCCATGTTCTACCAGTGCTTCACTACAACAAAAATAGGTTTTTGCAAGGAAGCTTGGCAAGGAAAGGTAAATTTTCTTGCTAAAAGTATAGCATTTGTAAGGAAAATTGATTTTGTTGCCAAAAGGCTGAAAGACATACACGTTAGGCAAGGAAAATGATAATTCCTTGCAAAAAGTGAAGTATTTGGCAAGAAAATATCATTTTTCTTGCCTAAAGTGAATTATTTGGCAACGAAAAATCAAATTCCTTGCTAAAAGTATATTTTGGCAAGGAAATTATTATTCCTTGCCTAAAGTTAAGTAAATATTTATGAAAATACTTTTTGGCAAGGAAATATTTTCCTTGCTAATGCCTATTTTTAGCAAAGAAACTTATTTCTCTTGCTAAAAGTATATATTTAGCAATGAATTTTTTCTTCCTTGCCTAAAATATAGGAAAACACTTTTTGCAATGAAAAAATTTCCTTGCTAAAACAATTGACCATATATTCCCTAGTCCCAAATTTTCCCTCTCAAAATTGCTCCCAAATTTCCCTAGACCACAGCCCATTTCGTGAACAGAGATATATATATAGAGAGAGAGAGAGAGAGAGAGAGAGAGAAGAGGGATGTCCACAGCCCATCGCCGTTTCCTACCAGCCCACAACCGGCGAGAAAGAACTCCACGACCTCGGATCCGTCGACCACCGCCATCCCTCACTGGTAATCTAATCTCTCTTCGATTTCTTCTTTCTCTCTCTCTGATTTCTTCTTTCTACTATACTTTTTATGTATTAATTTGGATCTTAATTGGAGTTTCTATGGTCCTTGTTAGTTGGTGATATTATATATAGTTTGTATCTATATTGTGTATGTGCGTTGTTTTCTCGCCGCCAGACGTCGGTTGGTCGGAAAAGTGGTCGAAAAGTGTGGAGAGAGAGAGAGAGAGAGGTTGTGCATTCCGTGAGGAAGCTGGCCACCGGAGGTTGTCGACGGTGAACGGGAAAGACATTAGAGTCTGATCGATTAGGGTTTTAGGTACTGTTCATTTGGGGGGGGGGGGGGGGGGGTTTGAGGTTTTCTCTTTAATTTTGATACACAGACATAGTTCATGTTAAGTAAGACCAGATTGGATGTTTTGCTACCCTTTCAGCTAATAATATATATATATATACACACACACATTTGCTATTAATTCCAATACTTTTTTAAAGACTGATGTAAAAAAAAATCATTCATGTATTTTATTGCAATTTTTCAAATTTTAGATTTGGCTTATTGTTTAATTCCGGTCTGTAGTATGGAGTGGATCAAGGAGGCAAAGCATATTTGTTATGAAGCAAATTGCATTGTTCTATGCTTGTATCAATAGCCCTTTTTGCTGCTTGCTGATTAAAACAGAGAAGTTTTTACTGTTTTGCTTTTCATTTTTTGTTCATATTTTGCTTTGCTTTTCTTTTTCTTTTTTTTTTTCTTTTTTTATATACATGTATAGATGCTAAATATATAGATGACAATCAGACCAAACACCACCTATTGTTGTTCATATTTTGCTTTGCTTTTTTTTTTCTTCATTTTTTCTCCCCACTTCTAGCCTTGTACTTGATGACATTACTGCCTTGTTTGTTTTTTTTTCTTTTCTTGTTTTCTCTCAATTCATGCAATGAAGTCCATGTTATTGTAACTTTATTTAGTCAAGTTCAAATATGGTTCCCAATGCATTTTTCCTTTGTATCCCATATCCCAAATTTTGTATCCCAAATATGGTTCCCAACCCATGTATTTATGACAACTTTCATTTAAAAAGTAAAGTATATATGTTTATAATTTAGAGCATTTTAAGATGTTTGTTACAATTATATGGTTAGTTGCCCATTTTATTATTCATACCATTATTGTTGACAAAATACATGGATGAGAACAATGACATGCCTTATTTCTCTTCTTTTCCTTTTCTTTCAGAAATATAATTTATTTTTTCTTTTGGTTTAGTATCTATTGAGCAATTGTTTTCTTTTCTGAACATAGTGTACCTTGAAAATTATAGAGGAGATAACAGAGCTACTTACCCATGTTATAACAAATTTGTACCCATGTGGGGCGGGTGAGCTTGATATACATGGGTAAGTAGCTCAAGTTGTGCCAGAGCTCAAGTTGGCATAGTAACTTCCATATTGACCACAGACACAGTTCATGTTAAGTAAGACCAGATTGGATGTTTTGCTACCCTTTCAGCTAATAATATATATATATATATACACACATTTGCTATTAATTCCAATACTTTTTTAAAGACTGATGTAAAAAAAAATCATTCATATATTTTATTGCAGTTTTTCAAATTTTAGATTTGGCTTATTGTTTATATCCGGTCTGTAGTATGGAGTGGATCAAGGAGGCAAAGCATATTTGTTATGAAGCAAATTGCATTGTTCTATCCTTGTATCAATAGCCCTTTTTGCTGCTTGCTGATTAAAACAGAGAAGTTTTTACTGTTTTGCTTTTCATTTTTTGTTCATATTTTGCTTTGCTTTTCTTTTTCTTTTTTTTTCTTTTTTTATATACATGTATAGATGCTAAATATATAGATGACAATCAGACCAAACACCACCTATTGTTGTTCATATTTTGCTTTGCTTTTTTTTTCTTTCATTTTTTCTCCCCACTTCTAGCCTTGTACTTGATGACATTACTGCCTTGTTTGTTTTTTTTTTCTTTTCTTGTTTTCTCTCAATTCATGCAATGAAGTCCATGTTATTGTAACTTTATTTAGTCAAGTTCAAATATGGTTCCCAATGCATTTTTCCTTTGTATCCCATATCCCAAATTTTGTATCCCAAATATGGTTCCCAACCCATGTATTTATGACAACTTTCATTTAAAAAGTAAAGTATATATGTTTATAATTTAGAGCATTTTAAGATGTTAGTTACAATTATATGGTTAGTTGCCCATTTTATTATTCATACCATTATTGTTGACAAAATACATGGATGAGAACAATGACATGCCTTATTTCTCTTCTTTTCCTTTTCTTTCAGAAATATAATTTATTTTTTCTTTTGGTTTAGTATCTATTGAGCAATTGTTTTCTTTTCTGAACATAGTGTACCTTGAAAATTATAGAGGAGATAACAGAGCTACTTACCCATGTTATAACAAATTTGTACCCATGTGGGGCGGGTGAGCTTGATATACATGGGTAAGTAGCTCAAGTTGTGCCAGAGCTCAAGTTGGCATAGTAACTTCCATATTGACCACTAATAATCTTTATTGCGAATGCTCGGATGATTTACTATTAATTGCAATGTTTCCGCAGATACATGCCTTGAGATGGAAGTTGAGTGAAGGCCTTCGGCCTCTCCATGAAACATTTGTTTCATTAATCCGTCTGTTTGGGTCTAAAGGTCATACAACTAGAGGCTTAGAAATTCTTTCAGCAATGGAAAAGTTGAATTTTGACATTCGCCAAGCTTGGATGATTCTTGTTGGTAAAAATGTTTGTCAACCCTGCAACTCAATTTGTTCATTTGTTTAGCATCTATGCAGCACATACACTTCAATTTGGGGGCTGTGTACATGTCGGATACGTATTGGGCACTGCCACATGGGAAATAAGGTGTCATAAGTTTTAAAATTTTGTTTACATCAGAAATGCGCTGGATACGGGTGTGGACACCGCATAGTGGCTCCTTTGAAATGTTTTTAAAATTTTGAGATACGTACGGGTTTATTTTAAAATTTATGAAGCAGAAACGGACAAGGCACTTTGTATTATATAATTAATTCAAAGTATAATTTCACGGATTAATGACTTTATTTTGTACAACATTTACTGAAAGTTTGTTATCTTCTTGTAACCAGAGAAACTTGTTAAAAGCAATTATCTTGAACCAATAAAGTGTTTCTGGAGGGTATCGAGGGTGGCTCGAGAGCTACCAATGAACTTTATGATCTTCTAATAGAAGAAGATTGTAAAGTTGGGGATCATTCAAATGCATTCACTATAGCCTATGAAATGGAGGCAGCTGGGAGGGTGACAACTACTTTTCATTCCAATTGTCTTCTAAGTGTGCAGGTAACTCAGCTGCACACACACACACACATACACACACACACACACACACAGAGTTAAAGCACACAATTATCCTTTATATTAGAAGGTTCTCATTTTTGAATATTTGTATCAGGACTATGTCTCGACAGTTAAAGCACACAATTATCCTGTGACTGCCTTCCATTGGCATCCCGAGGTATTATATTTATCTGCTGTGCTACTCATCATATCTCCTCTTATCTAGATTGGTAGTTAGGAGTCACATAACCTTGGAATGAATTTAAGTATGAATACCTCTACACATCTATCATATATATATATATGCAATGCAGAGCAAAAGCTCTTCCCACATTGTGCCACATGGCTTTTTTATTTTATTTTATTTTATGTTTTATAGATAGATTCCCCACAAAATACCTAGCCACCCTTCTATCGTCCCATAGAACAATAATTCTTCTAAGTTTCAGACTTTCAGTTAACAAAATTTATTGTTTCTAGGATTTTACTAGGAAATTATAATGATTGCTTAAATGCTTGATTGCAACGATTAGTTCGGTAGAACAATTGGCAGGTTGGTTGTTTTAGGAAGAAAATAAAAATGGCTATGCAACTGACAGAAAGCTAACCAGTTTGACCTCTGTGCAACTTTTGTTATGTGTAGGACACTACAAGGAGTGAACAGTATGGTTCCTTTAATCAAGTGGGTCCATGTCAGTTCCGCCTAAATTTATGAGAGTTCACCCAAATTGACATGTTTAACTATTTGTTTTGTATCATCCTATTTTAAATCACATTTAAGCGGTTTTTCAAATGTCAAAGAGTGTGGACTGCACTAGTGTCAGTTTTTATTCTCTTGATCTAATCAATTATTGCTATCAAATGTCAATTCCCTGTATTATTACATCTTTTGTGTCACTCCTCATTCGTCTAGTCAATTATCTACAATTGTCAATGAATCACCAGCGAACACCTAAATGCCCCCAAAGAAAATTAAGGATTAGGCAGCAAGATCCGGTCATAAGCCATGATGAGGATGTTTAACAATTACATAAAATCAGAAGTTCCTTTACTGTTCCCCATACACTGAAAAAAAAATTCGAGTTAGAAGATTTTAATATGTACAGGCAGGCTAAACTGGAGATCAGGTCTGGGCTTCTGAAATAGATAATGCAGGTTCTTGTCAATGCACATTCAATACAATGATAAAATGTAGTGCAATGAATTTATTGGTGTCCTCATTACCTGTTCGGTATGTATATTAACAATAAGAGACTAATGGTAGTTTTTGGTTCTAGATGTTAATATAGTGCTGCATGGCATCAGTGAGTTGCAAGTTATGTGCAACAATTAATCCGGAATCTATGTTTGTGCCCTAGTGCATCATTTTTGTGCTATTTATGTTTCTTTTTCTTTGATCATTACTTTGTCTTTCTTATCGGTAATTTGCTTCTAAAGAGGCATTGCTAGTGTAGGTGCTGCTATTCTCAATGTGCAAGACTTGACCTTTTGCATGCAGAAAAATGCTTTTGAATGGGGCTTATCAAGGATACCACACTCAAAAGATGCAGTTCAAGTGACTCAACATGTTGCAAACTTTTTCGTAAGGTTAGTACTGGTTTAACTCGAAGGGTAATATTGTAATCAGGTCACATAATTTTTATAATGACTTCTCATTTTTGCTTGTTGGTATATGGCATTGCTGTGAAAGTAATATTAGAACCTCCTGTTATTGATCATATGTTGAGATAAGGTGTAGGAAACCTAGCAGATTTAGGGTCTGTTTAGTTCATGGATTTAGTAAGGTTAAGGAAAGGTTTCCACTAAGGAAACTTTTCTTTGTTTGTTAGTTAGGAAAATGGGCAGGAAGAGAGACAATACAGTGAGAAATAAATTAAGAATTTTTTATTTTGTGAGTCATTTTCCTCCCATTGTCTTAATTAGTTTTCATCTCGTTTTTCTTTCATTTTCTTTCTCAAACTTTACAAATCAAGAGCAATGTCTGTGAAATCTTTTAAACTCACATTCCTCTACTTGGGTTTTGTTTGAAGGTTGGATGGGCATCATGTTGTGTTTGGCAAAGTGCTATCTGGAATGGATGTTGTGAACAAGATTGAAGCTCAAGGGAGACAGAGTGGGGTCCCCAAAAGCAAAGTTGTTATTTCAGACAGTGGTGAACTCCCTTTGTAATTTTCTTTCGTTATCCTAGGCTCGCTTACTCTATAGGGTTAAAACTTTGTACACCTTTTTATTTAGTGGCTAGGATGTCGGATTTATGAAAAGTTATGTTAGGTTGGATATTTTTTTTTTTTTTTGTGACCTATTATGTATTTTTCGAATATATGAAACTTGTGTAATGTTGGATGTGATATTTAATATTATGTTATGTTGGACAAATATTGATTATTCTATATTTGTAAACTGAATAGGTTTTGAAATATTACAGGATTAAAAATAAATATTGGATTGCACAGGTATTATTGGGGTTACTTTTAAGAGAACAAAATGGGCAAGGAACAATTTTTTCCTTTCTATAAGTCTCCTTTAGCAAGGAAATTAATTCGTTGCCTTATGTTAATATTATTTGCAAGAAAACATGATTTCCTTGTTAAAAACAACTATTAGCAAGGAACATATTTCCTTGCCTTAGACTTGAATATTTAGCAATGAAATTTTTTCCTTGCCAATTGTCCAAATTACAACACAAAGACATATTTTTTGCAAGGAAATTAGCCATTTAGCAACGAAAAATCTGAGCACTAGCAAGGAAAATTTTCCTTGCCAAAAGTAAGAATTTGCAAGGAAAGTTGTTTTCATTGCTAGAAGCTTTAGAGAGGAAGCTTCTGCAAGGAATTGAGCTTTCCTTGCAAAAGAGTTTTGCAACGAAATTGTGGCCTTTAGCAAGGAACTTTTTCTTTGCAAAAACCTATTTTTGTTGTAGTGCTTCCAGTGAGCGTAGTCCGTGCACGCCGCGTGTGTGCTTGTGCGCACAGCACGTGCTGCCCGTGCGTGCAGCATATACAATCCTGTATGCTGAAGTACTGCCAGTGCGTGTTGCTCGTGCACGCCCATGCGCTGCTAGTCCTGCCTGTGCGTGCAGTTCGTGCACGCTATGTGTGTTGCCCCCATGTATGCAGCGATCCTATGCGCTAAAGTACTACCAGTGCACGCAGCCCGTGCAAGTTGCTTGTGCTGCCTGTGCACGTAGCACGTGCTCCCCATGCGTGCTGCATATGCGATCATGTGGGCTAAAGTTTTATTAGTGTGCACAACCCATGCAATTAGTGGATCATTCTATTAAAATCCCTAGAGAAATCGTCGAGGACGTCTTGGTTAAAGTTGATAAATGCTATTATCCTATCGACTTCATGGTCCTTGACACTGAACCCGCGCTAGATGCTAGGAAACACTCTCCTGTCATCTTAGGCCGTCCATTCTTAGCAACTGCTAATGCTCGCGTTAACTGTCGGACGGGGGTAATGAACGTGTCATTTGGGAACATGAACTTAAAATTAAATATTTTTAATGCCATGGATCAACCTTCTAAAGACGACGATTACCTATGTGAGGCGGAATGTGAGGTAAGACGGAATATTGAGCCTAACAAAGAACTGAATATGGGTGAGGAAAATAATAAAATTCATAATGAGCAGATGGATCCTGACAACCGAGACCCGAATGATGAATTTACTCAAAAGGTAAGAAATCGATTTGAACATAATTCGGGAGAACCGTCGGTCGAATTAATTCAAAGCGACGTTATTTCTGCTTATCACCAAGCTCTTCCTGATATCCTTAGGGGTATAAAGTCTGATTTTCAACCTCCATAAATCTTGAGCTAGAACGGTCTAGCTAAAGTCGTAAAAGATAGCACTTCTTGGGAGGCAACACAAGCACACACACTCACTAATATATATACATATATATATGAATGTGATGTGTATTGTGTGTATTGTATATATTATAACTGTGTAGTGTGTATGGGCATGTGTGTGGTTGTGTGTTTTATATGTATGCCATGTGTGTGTGTTGTGTATGTGTGTCATGTGTGCGTATTATATATTATATGTAGTGTGTGTGAGTGTATATATTATATATGTACATAGAGAGACCACCCAAGAGTAGAGAGAGAAGAGATAGAGAGAGAAAAAGAAAGAAAATAAAATAAAACCTAAACACTCCCTCTCTCACCCTCACTGCCTCAACCTCTCACCTTCTGCCTCCCCCTCGGCACACACAAGCTGTAATACCCTGTATTTTGTAATATATTATATAACTAAGACCATGTATGCTTCTTTTAATACTTGTATGAGCTTGGCCTTACCCTTGGTATAAGTTGGATACCAATCGATTGACACCTTATCAATCGATTGACTTGCTTTGGATACCAATCGATTGACTTGCTTTGGATAGCAATCGATTGAACATTATCTCAATCGATTGATTGTATCAATCGATTGACACTTATGTCAATCGATTGGAGGCAGCTGGGCAGATTCTTTTGCTCTGGCTGGGGAGAGGCCACGTGAACACTCCCTCTCTATATAAGCCAGCCCTTTTCTTGCGTTTTTCTCTTTAGAAAAATCAGAGAGAGTGAGGGGAAGGGTTTTGTGTGTGTTATATATATACACTCATATATATATATACTCACATATATTCATATATTTACACACACACACACTCAGAGATGGACTGAGACAAGAAGAAAGAAGGAGAAGACCAGAAAGAAGAAGAACAAGAAGAGGAGAAGGAGAAGAGAGAAGACAGAGAACTAGAGGAGAGAGGGAGGAGCCACCATTGAAGCTCCAAGCTTCATTTCACACAACCAAACACGCCCTTAACGCCTAGGTGAGTTCTAAACTCACTTGGTAGCCTTACATTGATGTTATGACATGTTTTGAATGAAGAAATGAAGAAGAAATCATGTATTCCCGTTTATATGTTGCTGGGCAGTTTTCTCCGTGAAGAAGACGAAGTGTCAATCGATTGACACTTTATCAATCGATTGACATCTTTCATGTTCCAATCGATTGACACTATACCAATCGATTGACATGGATTGTGATCCAATCGATTGAACCTTCTTCCAATCGATTGACACTACTTTTATACTAATCGATTGACATCTATATCAATCTATTGGAAGTTTCAGTTTACTGTTTTACTTGTTTAGATAATGACATAACTGTTTAGTTGTTTATTTACTGTTCAGTATTTCCCAGCATGCTTTATTATTGTAATACAGACCTGATAATGAGTTAATGCGGCGTAGGATCGTAGTAATAACAAGACTAACGGATAATGTTTATAATGTTAGACAACGGAATAGTCGTGAATCCTTTGGAGTTAACATTCATTTCATTCAGAGTAGTCGGGCCACATTGGGATTGTCATGTATCGGTAATAGAGTTGAACTTAAGTAGGTTTGCTAAGATTCGGGAACCTTGCGTGGGCGGGCTTTGGTTGATCATATGTTCTTAAAAGGGGTAGACAGACGAAGGTGTCTATGACTTGCGGTGAACCGGACCATTTACCCTAAGATAGCCAGATGATCTAATCATATGTTCTTAAAAGCGGTAGACAGACGAAGGTGTCTATGACATGCGGTGGACCGTGATCACTGGTAGACGTCGCTAAGTCGTGGCATAGAATGATGTACTGTTGTTTAAAGCGTTATATCCCTGACATGCGGTGGACTGTGCATATGTTCTTAAAAGCGGGGGATGGACTAACGTGGTATCCATGACATGCGGTGGACTGTGCATATGTTCTTAAAAGCGGTGGATGAGCAATGGTGCGTTATAGAGTTGAACTACTGTCGAGTCTGTTCCCCTATCTAGACGTGTTATCGGTTTTATAATAAGTAAAACATTAGTAATCGGATCATCGATTTGATTAAAGAAGTTACCCTTACAGAACTCTAACCTGTTGCGGCTTATAACTTGTAATAACTTCAATAGTCGATACCCTGTTAGTATCTAACTCACTCGGCTTTCATTAAGCTGACGGCGTTTATGCCGCTGGACATTTCTACGTTCCAGCGCACCCTGGTTATGACTATACAGGTGAAGGGCCTGCAGGAGAGGACTGCTATGCCAGTGACGGATTCCCTGTGGAGGATTTTCCTGACGGAGGTCAGACTGAAGAAGACTACTACGTCAAGGACTACCTTTATGCCAACTGAAGACTAGACTAGAATTGTAGTTAATTATCTTTACCGTTTTAGAATCTTTTGTAGTCAGGCATATGTTGCTTTGGCATTTGTACTTCTGCTGCCTTATATCTGATTCGAGACTCTGATATGTAATAGTTAGTAACTTCTGTTGACTTTATGTTACGTTGTGATCAGAACCTAGACTTCATTCTTGTTACACTATTACTTCTTGTTGCTTAGTACTGCGTGGTGTGGACAATCATGTGACTTCACCCGTCATTCCCTATGGACCCATAAGGAAATTTATTTTTCTCTATTTATGCTGCTCCGGGGCGTGACAGGATTTTTGGTATCAGAGCCTAGGTTGTATACCTTTTCGCTCACAGATTGTCCCACACCATCTGGTCCTAGAACCTTGAGATTTTATAGATGAGTATTAAGATTAGTTCTGACTTAAGGTAGTCCCTTTTCAGGTAGCATGGCACCGCCGCTGTTCATTCCAGACGAGTTCGGAGGACACTATGTGTATGAGAGTAGTATTGCACCAGCAGATCCAGAGTACTATGCCTGGAAGGTTAGACAACGAGCTATTGCAGAGACAGAGCGAGACATGCAGATCGAGCAGCAGAGATTTGGGACCCAGGACCCAGAAGTGATACGTCAGGAGAAGATCTATCGTAAGGAGACCTTCAAACGCATCGAGGAGGATTCTTTACTGATGTTACGAGACCGTTCTTCGTACCAGGTTCTACTTGCACAGGTTAGAGCAGTACCTCCACCCCCATCGGAGGCAGACATGGCTGATGCACCCCCAACAGATGAGGATCCGGAGGATGATGATGAGAGCGATGACGACGATGAGCCAGAGGATGCAGATGAGGAGATGGAAGATGAGGAGGACGAGGACACCGATGACGAGGAGCCGGAGTATGATCTAGAGGAGGAGGACCCCGTGGACCCAGCCGATATGGACGTGCCAGTTGGCGTAGATATTGTGGTTGCAGAGGGTTATCCGATAGAGGAAGAGGAGGTAGACGCAGGTGATGATGCAGTAGTACCAGTCTTACCAGGAGGCGTTATAGCACAGCTAGCAGCTGAGTGGGCCGCAGAGATGGCTGCACATCCCCATGGATTTGAGATCGGAGCACCGGAGTTGGCACAGGCTATGGTACAGGCTGAGGCACTTGCAGCCGCATTTGATGCAGCCCAGGCTGACATGGCCGCTGATGCAGGGGATTTGGGAGCTGTTGTGGAGCATGATGGACCCGAGCTGATCGAGGATGTTGTGATAGAGGATGAGGACATGATGGATGACGATGACATGGATGAGGATGATGTTTTGTCTGAGGTTGCCCCAGAGGACGAGGCTTCCATCTATGGATCCGATGTGGACAACTTTTGAGTCCAGTACCTTTAGGACTTAGACTTTTACATTTGACCTTAGGACATGTTGTCCACTTACTTTTGACGCTTACATAGACAGCTATTGACCGTAGCCTTTTTGTATAGGTAGCCACCAGTAGTGGTTTTGTGTATATCTTTCTTTTGTTTAGATCTTGTATAGGATCATGTACTACGCGGTACACAGACGATCTATTGTGTACTCCGCTGTACATCTTTTGGGTATATATATATATATGGCAGATCGTTTCTCTTGTTTATTTATGATATCATCTCATTATTATGTTATGGTTGTGATTTTGATTCATGTTATGCTTTCTGTTATTTTAGTATGATCATTTCCCCGAGGAGATTGTCAGCTAATCGTTAGATCCTTCATAGGTACACCTCACACGGATCACTATGGTGGGACCCACAAGGAACCAAGCACGACTGGGAGCACCCATTCCCGAGGGTATGGACCCAACTGGAGTCTTCGAAGCTTTCATGCAACGGATGGAACACATCGGCGATACCTACAATCATGCCACCAACGACAATGGTAACAACCACTTTGTCCCTCCAAGGCAGACAGGCGATAAACTATTGGAACGATTTCGTGGCCTGCGACCCGAGAAATTCGACGGCATGGCAGAGTCCTGGAAAGCAGAGCAATGGATACGAGAGTTGGAGCTAATCTTTGAAGCCCTGGAGTGCAGTGAGCTTGACAAGAGACGTCTAGCCGCATTTCAACTAACTTACTCCGCCGCGGACTGGTGGGAGGCCGAGAGAGCCACGATTGGAATTGACGCTGCAAGGAGAATGCCTTGGGAAGCATTCAAGACTCGATTTCTCGAGAAGTATTTCCCTGAGGACGAAAGAGATCAACAAGAAAGGAATTTCCTGAGTCTAACCCAAGGAAACCGGACAGTCAGAGAGTATACTACACAATTTAAGCGACTTTCCCATTTCGCTCCGCATATGATAGACACCTCCGTCAAGAAGGTCAAGCGATTCCACCAAGGACTTAACCCACACCTCCGGCACATGATGATAGGCCATCTGGGCCAATCGTTTGAAGGGATTGTCCGTCTTGCTTCAAGTTTGGAAAAAGATGCTTACCCTATACAAGGACCACAAGCGAATCGACCTCCACCCAGGACCTTCCAACCAAGGAACTTTTCCGCGCAATCATCAAGGAACAACCAAGGATGGAAACCCCAGACCAACAACTTTCAGGGAACCAAGCGCACATGGGATGGGACAAGGAAGCCCCAAGCCAATTTTCCTCGACAACAGAATCAACAGCGAGGACCACCTCAGGCACAGCCCGTCGCCCAGCGACAGAACATTAATGGATGTTTCAACTGTGGAGTGCCCGGACATATTGCAAGGTATTGCACAGCCCCCAAGACCAACCGCCGTAATGACCTCGTCTGCCGCACCTGTAACAAGCCTGGTCACATAAGCAAGGATTGTCGAGCTCCACGTGGAGGCTACTATGGAGCGCCTGCTCAAGGACAGCAAGGACAGGTTAGGGTGAATGCCATCATCCCTGACAATGCAGGGTATAATGCTGAGGAACAGCAAAACTTGGAAGGTACACTCATTTTATTTCACTGTCAAGTTAGAGCTTTGTTTGATATCGGTGCCGCCCGTTCTTTCATAGCTATTAAGATGGTACGTGATTTGGGATTGTTACCCCTAGCACTTGAGCCGACCCTTAATGCCGTTTCGCCCTTGGGAGTATCCGTTAAGTTAGGTAAGGTGTGCAAGGATTGTCCCTTGACACTAGAGGATAGGAATTTTCCGGCAGACTTGATAGTCTTGTCAATGTCTGAGTTCGACGTGATCCTAGGAATGGATTGGCTTACTAAGTATGGCGCTAACCTGGATTGTGTTAGTCGGACCATTGTCTTTTCGACGCCTGGTTGCCCGCAGATCAGATTTCAGTGCCAACCATTGAGCGACATGTTTATCACGAGCTGCCTAGCCACGATTAAGACTTCAAGCACGGAGCTTACTATCAACCAGATCCCCGTTATTCAAGACTTTGAAGATGTGTTACGAAGTATCTCAGGACTTCCACCAAAGAGAGAGATAGACTTCTGCATCGAGTTAGCACCCGGAACGTTGCCGATTTCTAAGACCCCGTACCGGATGGCGCCAATAGAAATGTTAGAATTGAAGAAGCAAGTTCAGGAACTTGAAGATTTAGGTTTTGTTCGCCCGAGTACATCACCGTGGGGAGCACCAGTTTTATTTGTGAAAAAGAAAGACGGAGAGCTACGACTCTGTATCGACTACAGGGAGCTGAATAAAGTCACGATCAAGAATAGGTATCCACTTCCCCGGATAGACGACCTGTTCGATCAACTACAAGGATCAAGGATATTCTCAAAAATTGATTTGCGTTCAGGATACCATCAATTACTAGTTCGGCCGAAAGATATACCGAAAACTGCCTTCAGGACGAGATATGGACACTACGAATTTCTAGTGATGTCTTTTGGATTGACTAATGCCCCGGCAGTATTCATGGACCTAATGAATAGAGTATTCAGACCCTATCTGGATCAATTCATTATATTATTCATCGACGACATTCTAATTTATTCAAGGACGGAAGAAGAACATAAGAAGCATCTGCAAATTGCTCTACAGACTCTCAGAGACAATAGTCTGTATGCGAAATTCAGCAAATGTGAATTCTGGCTTCAGGAAGTCAAATTCCTGGGACATGTGATATCACATGATGGGATTTCCGTAGACTCATCTAAGATCGATGCAGTCTTGAGCTGGAACAGGCCAACCAATGCAACCGAAGTTAGGAGTTTTCTTGGATTGGCTGGGTATTACCGGAAATTTGTGGAAGGATTCTCTAGAATCGCAGGACCATTGACAAGCCTGACTAGGAAGGAGACGAAGTACGAATGGACTGATAAACACGAGGATGCATTTCGGGAATTGAAAGAGAGACTAACCTCCGCACCCGTGCTTGCGATACCTAAGAGTGGTGAACAATTCATAATCTATAGTGATGCATCACACCAAGGACTTGGTTGTGTGCTAATGCAAGAGGGGAATGTCATTGCATACGGATCAAGACAATTGAAGCCGCATGAGAAGAACTATTCGACGCACGACTTGGAACTAGCTGCAATCGTGTTCGCCCTGAAGATTTGGAGACACTATTTGTATGGAGAAAAGTTTGACTTGTTCTCAGATCACAAGAGTTTAAGATACCTGTTCTCTCAGAAGGAGTTGAACATGCGACAACGGAGATGGATGGAACTACTCAAGGACTACGACTTCTCTTTGCAATACCACCCGGGTAAAGCAAATGTTGTAGCCGACGCTCTGAGCCGGAGACCACTGTCACGCCCCGGAGCAGCATAAATAGAGAAAAATAAATTTCCTTTATGGGTCCATAGGGAATAACGGGTGAATAACCGCATTGTCATCTACTCAAACCAACAAACACCACGATAGGGAGGATGCTATTCATATCTTATTAACAAAATCAGAGGCTACAGCGGAAACTATAAAAGGTTTGGAAGCAACAGATGCCCAAGTACCAATTATAAAAGTCTACTAAAACTATTACAACAGCTGGCTTAGAGTCTGAAGCCTATAACAACAACAACAGTAGTACAAAAGATATACCAACTAACTATTACAAAGCGGCACGTCTTCGTCTTTAAGCCTTTAGCTCCACGTCCGGCGAAACATCGGCCTTCCGTCCTCAAGTCCTGCGAAGCTCTAGACATTGGAATGTCCAGGGCATGAACGCCATCAGCTTTGGATACAAAGCTGAGTGAGCACATTAAACAACACTCCTCACCGTTATTGTTCAGCATCTTAAAATGCGGTTAATCTCTTAACAATGGCGTCACTCACGGACATAGCAGAGGTCTCATTAAACTATGCATGAATCAATAATAACAGAAATCATATTAAGTAATGGCAAGGATAAACATCATGGTATAACATATCTCATCACGTATTCACCAAATCCATGCGTGTAACCGTGCAACCACTCATGCATCTACCTTTACGTCGGGACGCTGAATCCACGACTGAACATTTATCTCATCATATACGTACTCATATTCATATCTCTATCCATCTCTGTATCCATACGTCAATCCCATATTACAAATCTGTGTTCATTCGTCGATACCAAAATCTCATATCCGTATCCATACGTCGATACAATAATGCCAATCGGAATCACCCGACTAGGCAATAGGTCCCACAATCCCTTGATAGGGTTACCGGTCGTCTACACGGTACCACCTATCTGTAAACGATAGAACGGCACATCGGACGTCTTCAACGATGCGTATACCCTCACTGGTCGTCTACACAGCTGAGAATACATTAGAGCACTAGCCGGACGTCTTCAACGGTACACTGGACATCTTCAACAGTGCATACGCATCACTGGACGTCTTCAACAGTAAGAGGCGCACTAGGAACTCTAACCATCCCACGTCCACCCGACTCGTCAGCCGTTGATCCCACGGATCCCAAAGTACACATATCTCATTATTCCATATGAATCACAGTTCCCCTTTCTCATCATATCTTCTCATCTCTTCATATCAATATTCCATTTCTCATCAGATTCTCTTACCTCTTCACATCACTATCCCATGCATGCTGACACATGTTGTGAAATGCTCATATACTAAGTACAGGAAAATACCACATGCTCTGTATTCAACATATCTACTCATTTATGATTATTAACATGCTGTCGTGTTCCGTTCTACTATTCAGTTTGACAATAACATATGGCAGTTAAACAATTCATCTCATAACAGGGTTGCACTATCTCTTCAATTAACAATATTGCATATTGAAAACATGGATAACTATTTAAACAGCTAAACAGTCCATAATACTCAACAGGAAATAAACATGTTCTGCAAGGTTCGATCGATTGAGGTCCTCTCGATCGATTGAAGTCAAACGAAGTTCGATCGCTCGAAGTCAGTTCGATCGCTCGAGGAAAGTCGTTTCGATCGATCGAAGTTCCTTCGATCGATTAAGGAAGCGGTAAGTTCGATCGATCGAGAATAGTTCGATCGCTCGAACATCATCTTCTACCCAGAAACTGGGCAGCGACGAACAAGATCTTGGGGTCACAATATACCAGTTCTAAACTGCATATAAACATACTAAAGTCATCCCTTGAGTGAGTTAATGAACTCACCTCTCTCCGGTGGTCCGGTGGCGGCGTTCGAAGCTCCGTGGTGGCGACGGCGGCTATGGTGAGCTCGTTCTCTCCCTCCTTCTTCTCTTTCTCTCCTCTTCTCCTCTCTGTCTCTGTTCTCTTATTCTTCTGCTCCTCTCCTCTTTCCCTCTTGTTCTTCTCTTCTTGTTCTCCTTCTCTCTAAGTATATATATAACACACATACACACACGGGGTTATATATATATGTATAGAACATACATACACACACAAGCTCTCTCTCTCTAACTCTAAACTGCCAAAACACCACAACACACAAAACATGCATATATATATATATATAAGGAGGCAAGAGGGTAGGTGGCAGAATGCGTAAACTGGAATTACAACGTTCGATCGATCGAAGTGAGTTCGATCGATTGAGACCAGGTCGGCCAAGGTTCGATCGGTTGAAAGGAGTTCAATCGCTCAAGAAAGGTTCCACGTCACAGAATCAGGTCGGCAGGGTTTCGATCGATTGAACAAGGTTCGATCGCTTGAACTGAAGGGTCTCGATCGCTCGAACTAGCTTCGATCGATCGAAGATGAAATTTCATGAATGGTCAAAGGAAGTATATAGAATCTCTCTGCATTGAATATTTATTGAAAATACGGGGTATTACATCATCCACCACTCAACAAAAGATTTCGTCCTCGAAATCTAAAGCAGTAGCCCCTAAAATAAAAGAAAACCATCTCGGAAGACATACTCTAAAATGCTCAAGTTCTCGTTTTACATAAACGATTATATCAGCACCCAACGGGTTAAGTTCTAATCACGCGATGCATAGTTATCAACGATCTATGAGTACTAGGGTAACAACTATCAATCCTCGGGTTAGCTATTTGAATTTCGTATGTCGAACTTCGGGAAAAGGTTCTAGGTAGCACAATCTAATCATCTTACCAAATCTGAAACGGCTAGTCTCCAAACACAGAAGGTTCCTTCCTCAGGTCAAACTCTACAGTGTGAGGGTTCTATCGATCAAGTGTTCTAATCTCGTCTAAGTCTTAGCAAAGCGTTGTTGTCTACTCTCGTCTCTGAAGATGCTTCATACTGTGCTGACGATGTCTTCACTATATCATCAGTTGACTGTCTTCTTATCTCTGGACTTCTCGTTACGATCGTCAACGTTATTAGTCAACCTCGTGTTGCACACGACGTCCTTGTTAACTCCAGTGTTGTCACCATCATCCTTTAATATGCTGACTTGAAAGCATTGTGACTCTAACATCGTAGTTGTTGATTCGAACTTCCTCATGTGTCTCCAAATTCCCACGTATTATTAATATAATCATCTCTCGAGATTGTACCATCCGTTGAATACTCGCTCTGCTTCTACGTACTAATTACATAGGTGAGGCTGGGATATATACTGATATTGTGAGTCAATCTATTGTATAACATCTTGACCAGATGAAAGCAACAGACGATCGATGTCGAAAACATTCTTCTGCGATACTCTTTTGAAGTTCTGGTGTTGTCTCTGCGTTACTCGTATCTCTTCCCGTATACTCGCAATCTTCTAATTTGTCCTCTCTTGTCAAAGCTACACTTAAAGCAAATTTAGATTCCTCATCTCTAGTCTCTGTCCAACATACCAATGGTTGGCGTAGTCTTTCGATAGGGAGGCAATTGACGTCGTATAAGGATGCATTTGAAGTCTTATAGGGATGTAAAAGAAGTCATATGGGATGCAATTGATGTTATATCTATACTTGGATAACTACTGTTGATCAGTGTCAAATGAATTGTTCCGGTAACTACAATTTACGGTGTAGGCTAATCTTCTTACAATCAAATCAAACAAATACCAAACTTCCCGCAATATCGGGATCATATATAATACATGATGTAGGTGTTGAGTGTTGTACCTCCTGTCTATCGTCCTTGTCTAAGTTGAGACCAATTATTTGTATGGTGAGTCTGCCCTCGTAGTACTTGTTGCGCTGGAGCATTGTGTTGCATCTCTAATTCTGGACAAAACTTACGGACATGACCAAATTTACCGCAGTTGAAACATCGTATTCCCCGTCCATTAGATTTTCTTACTGCTCTGCATTCATGGGAATGGTGTCCTGGTACTCCACAATTATAGCAGATATCTCGTTCCCTATGTTGTGTTGGAGTCGTCACTGGTTTTGATTCTTTCTTATTGTTCCCCAACCTTTTACGCTTCTGGCGGTTACTTGTATAACTTCTCTCCATGTTTCCTCGTTGAACTTGGTTAGTTGCCAACACAATCTGACTGTCCCTTCCTCTCTGATCCGTTAGGAGAAACTGGTCATTCTCTGGAAATGTTTTATCAAAGTATGGTCCTTCACTAATCTGAGTATCGTCTTCTAGCTTCGTTGCCATTTCTACTAAAGCTTCGAAAGATTGATCTAAATGTCCTATAGTCATATGACGAATATGTGGAACTAGTCCTTGATGATATCTTTTGATCTTTCTTCTTGGGGTATCGATCATATGCGGCGCAAATCGTGATAGCCTCTCGAATTGAGTTGTATATTCTGGCACTGTAAAACTACCTTGGACTAATTGTATGAACTCCATCTCCTTTTTGTTCTTCTCGGATTCTGGAAAGTACTTCTCTAGAAATCGAGTCTTGAATGATTCCCAAGTCATCCTTCCTACAGCTTCTTCACCTATCGTAGCTTTCACTGCGTCCCACCAATCTGCTGCTGAGAATGTCAGTTGAAATATGGCCAAATGTCTTTTCTCAATGTCAGTACATTCAAGTACTTCAAAAATTAATTCTATCTGGCGAATCCATTGCTCAGCTTGCCATGCTCCTGTTAATCCGGTAAAGGTTCCTGGTTGAAGAGCACGAAATTCCTTTAGCAACTTAACTCTCGTCTGACGTACTGGTGCTTCATTGTCGATGATGTGATCCGCACGATTGATAACTTGTTCTATGCGACGAATGAAAACTCCAATCATTCCTGTTGGATCTATCTCAGGAGGTACTAATTCAGGTACTCCATTCAGCTGGCCCGGGTTTCCTCGAGTCGTCCTAACCATAACGAGTGCTGGTAGGGTTCAATGTTGCTACCTACAAATGAAAATTATTCGGTCAGACGCATTCTATCTTACAGCTCAGGTAAGAACAAAACATGTGGTAACCAATATATAGTACCACTATATAACACGATCACATCAAGTAATACGAATACCTCACATAAAATAATAATAACCACAAGGTCAGTCTATCTACCAAGTGTACTCCAATATATCTATGCTCAAAACACGGATTACGAAACTATAGGTTCTACGCGTAACGTCAAATCTAAACATTCTATTTCCATTCCCAGGTTCCAAACTATGAGTATTGTTCAACTAAAATGTGAGAATACTCAACTAACATGAGGCTCAAGGTAACAGGATAATCCTATCCTAAACCTCTTTCTATTTCTAGATCATACCGACTGTTCCGAGATTGCTTCGGGATTTGTCAGTGTCTAAAATCCAACAGTTCTATATATAGGATCTCCATAACCACAACTAATTCTCAATACCTTATTCTCTGTGAACTCAGCTATCAACAGTTCTAATGATTCTTATCGGCTCTAGCAGTTACTACCTGCTAACGAAACATTCTCAGATGGATTCTTCAAACTTCTCGTCTACATGACAAGATTCCAGTTCTATCTCATCTCAACTAATTCTCATGCTATCGATATTAACTTAGGACTCGGGTTCCAATCACAAAAGACAAGCGGTTAACAACTGAAACCTAGGCTCTGATACCAAAAATCCTGTCAAGCCCCGGAGCAGCATAAATAGAGAAAAATAAATTTCCTTTATGGGTCCATAGGGAATGACGGGTGAATAACCGCATTGTCATCTACTCAAACCAACAAACACCACGATAGGGAAGATGCTATTCATATCTTATTAACAAAATCAGAGGCTACAGCGGAAACTATAAAAGGTTTGGAAGCAACAGATGCCCAAGTACCAATTATAAAAGTCTACTAAAACTATTACAACAGCTGGCTTAGAGTCTGAAGCCTATAACAACAACAACAGCAGTACAAAAGATATACCAACTAACTATTACAAAGCGGCACGTCTTCGTCTTTAAGCCTTTAGCTCCACGTCCGGCGAAACATCGGCCTTCCGTCCTCAAGTCCTGCGAAGCTCTAGACATTGGAATGTCCAGGGCATGAACGCCATCAGCTTTGGATACAAAGCTGAGTGAGCACATTAAACAACACTCCTCACCGTTATTGTTCAGCATCTTAAAATGCGGTTAATCTCTTAACAATGGCGTCACTCACGGACATAGCAGAGGTCTCATTAAACTATGCATGAATCAATAATAACAGAAATCATATTAAGTAATGGCAAGGATAAACATCATGGTATAACATATCTCATCACGTATTCACCAAATCCATGCGTGTAACCGTGCAACCACTCATGCATCTACCTTTACGTCGGGACGCTGAATCCACGACTGAACATTTATCTCATCATATACGTACTCATATTCATATCTCTATCCATCTCTGTATCCATACGTCAATCCCATATTACAAATCTGTGTTCATTCGTCGATACCAAAATCTCATATCCGTATCCATACGTCGATACAATAATGCCAATCGGAATCACCCGACTAGGCAATAGGTCCCACAATCCCTTGATAGGGTTACCGGTCGTCTACACGGTACCACCTATCTGTAAACGATAGAACAGCACATCGGACGTCTTCAACGATGCGTATACCCTCACTGGTCGTCTACACAGCTGAGAATACATTAGAGCACTAGCCGGACGTCTTCAACGGTACACTGGACGTCTTCAACAGTGCATACGCATCACTGGACGTCTTCAACAGTAAGAGGCGCACTAGGAACTCTAACCATCCCACGTCCACCCGACTCGTCAGCCGTTGATCCCACGGATCCCAAAGTACACATATCTCATTATTCCATATGAATCACAGTTCCCCTTTCTCATCATATCTTCTCATCTCTTCATATCAATATTCCATTTCTCATCAGATTCTCTTACCTCTTCACATCACTATCCCATGCATGCTGACACATGTTGTGAAATGCTCATATACTAAGTACAGGAAAATACCACATGCTCTGTATTCAACATATCTACTCATTTATGATTATTAACATGCTGTCGTGTTCCGTTCTACTATTCAGTTTGACAATAACATATGGCAGTTAAACAATTCATCTCATAACAGGGTTGCACTATCTCTTCAATTAACAATATTGCATATTGAAAACATGGATAACTATTTAAACAGCTAAACAGTCCATAATACTCAACAGGAAATAAACATGTTCTGCAAGGTTCGATCGATTGAGGTCCTCTCGATCGATTGAAGTCAAACGAAGTTCGATCGCTCGAAGTCAGTTCGATCGCTCGAGGAAAGTCGTTGCGATCGATCGAAGTTCCTTCGATCGATTGAGGAAGCGGTAAGTTCGATCGATCGAGAATAGTTCGATCGCTCGAACATCATCTTCTACCCAGAAACTGGGCAGCGACGAACAAGATCTTGGGGTCACAATATACCAGTTCTAAACTGCATATAAACATACTAAAGTCATCCCTTGAGTGAGTTAATGAACTCACCTCTCTCCGGTGGTCCGGTGGCGGCGTTCGAAGCTCCGTGGTGGCGGCGGCGGCTATGGTGAGCTCGTTCTCTCCCTCCTTCTTCTCTTTCTCTCCTCTTCTCCTCTCCGTCTCTGTTCTCTTATTCTTCTGCTCCTCTCCTCTTTCCCTCTTGTTCTTCTCTTCTTGTTCTCCTTCTCTCTAAGTATATATATAACACACATACACACACGGGGTTATATATATATGTATAGAACACACATACACACACAAGCTCTCTCTCTAACTCTAAACTGCCAAAACACCACAACACACAAAACATGCATATATATATATAAGGAGGCAAGAGGGTAGGTGGCAGAATGCGTAAACTGGAATTACAACGTTCGATCGATCGAAGTGAGTTCGATCGATTGAGACCAGGTCGGCCAAGGTTCGATCGGTTGAAAGGAGTTCAATCGCTCAAGAAAGGTTCCACGTCACAGAATCAGGTCGGCAGGGTTTCAATCGATTGAACAAGGTTCGATCGCTTGAACTGAAGGGTCTCGATCGCTCGAACTAGCTTCGATCGATCGAAGATGAAATTTCATGAATGGTCAAAGGAAGTATATAGAATCTCTCTGCATTGAATATTTATTGAAAATACGGGGTATTACAACCACGCCTTTTGGTTGCTTCGATTTTGATTAGAGAATGGCGAGCAATGGAGACGTTAGCCGAATTCGACCTTCGACCAGTGGAATCAGGAGAAGGACAACACCTTGGATGTCTTGTCGTGCAACCGACTCTTATCAGCCGCACCTTGGAAGCTCAACAGTCGAACGAGGATTTAAAGTTATGGTTTGCCAAGATGTCCGCAAAGGAACCGGAGATATGGAGTATTAGTACGGACGGAGCACTGAGATGCAAAGGTAGACTCTGTGTGCCAAATGACGATGGACTCAGGAAGAACATTCTGGATGAAGCACACAAGTCAAGGATGACTATCCACCCAGGAGGAAACAAAATGTATAAGGACTTGAAGAGAAACTTCTGGAGGCAAGGAATGAAGCGAGAAGTGGCCGAGTATGTATCGCAATGTCTTATTTGCAAACAAGTAAAGGCAGAGCATCAGAAACCACCTGGACTCCTACAACCGCTACCGATTCCCCAATGGAAATGGGAGCACATCACCATGGATTTTGTGGTTGGATTGCCAAAGTCTCAACAAAACCACAACGCTATTTGGGTAATAGTGGATCGACTCACCAAGTCAGCACATTTTATCGCCTACAGCATGACGCACCCTGTTGAAAGATTGAGCCGGATGTATCTAGAGCAAGTAGTGCGACTGCACGGTGTACCTGTCTCAATAGTTTCAGACCGAGATTCACGCTTTATCGCAGAATTCTGGAAGAGCCTTCAGACAGCAATGGGAACTTCATTGAATTTAAGTTCAGCCTTTCATCCACAAACAGACGGTCAGACAGAACGAGTCAATCAAGTGATGGAAGATATGTTGCGAGCCTATGTCATTGAATTCGAGACTTCATGGGAGACGCATCTACCTTTGATCGAGTTTGCCTACAACAACAGCTACCACACGAGCATAGGGATGGCACCGTTTAAAGCATTGTATGGAAGACCTTGCCGATCGCCGCTATGTTGGGCCGAAGTCGGAGATACTCAACTACTTGGGCCCGAGATGATTCGAGAAACCAACGAGAAGATCCAGATTGTACGAGAGAAGATGAAGACAGTGCAATCCAGACACAAGAGCTATGCCGACAAGCGACGGAAAGATCTAGAGTTTGCAGTTGGAGATCATGTGCTACTCAAAGTCTCGCCAGTTCGAGGTGTCGTCAGATTCGGACAGAAAAGAGGCAAGTTGTCACCACGATTCATCGGACCGTTCGAGATCCTAGAACGTGTTGGGAAGGTTGCTTATCGACTTGCGTTGCCGCCAAAGATGTCAGGAGTGCACAACATTTTCCACATCAGCATGTTGAGGAAATGTGCCCACAACCCAACGCACGAGATCAGTTTTGAAGATATCGAGGTGAATGAGAACGTGACCTACAACGAAGGACCAGTGCGTATTCTAGACCGAGGAGTGAAGAAGCTCAGAAACAAGGATATTCCGCTAGTGAAGGTTCAGTGGAAGCCCCACGACGAAGGAGAAGCTTCATGGGAGTTGGAGTCAGAGATGCAAGAGAAGTTTCCATTTTTGTTTTAACCCAGTTTATTTCGGATTTCGGGGACGAAATCTTTTGTGAGTGGTGGATGATGTAATACCCTGTATTTTGTAATATATTATATAACTAAGACCCTGTATGCTTCTTTTAATACTTGTATGAGCTTGGCCTTACCCTTGGTATAAGTTGGATACCAATCGATTGACACCTTATCAATCGATTGACTTGCTTTGGATACCAATCGATTGAACATTATCTCAATCGATTGATTGTATCAATCGATTGACACTTATGTCAATCGATTGGAGGCAGCTGGGCAGATTCTTTTGCTCTGGCTGGGGAGAGGCCACGTGAACACTCCCTCTCTATATAAACCAGCCCTTTTCTTGCGTTTTTCTCTTTAGAAAAATCAGAGAGAGTGAGGGGAAGGGTTTTGTGTGTGTTATATATATACACTCATATATATATATATACTCACATATATTAATATATTTACACACACACACACTCAGAGATGGACTGAGACAAGAAGAAAGAAGGAGAAGACCAGAAAGAAGAAGAACAAGAAGAGGAGAAGGAGAAGAGAGAAGACAGAGAACTAGAGGAGAGAGGGAGGAGCCACCATTGAAGCTCCAAGCTTCATTTCACACAACCAAACACGCCCTTAACGCCTAGGTGAGTTCTAAACTCACTTGGTAGCCTTACATTGATGTTATGACATGTTTTGAATGAAGAAATGAAGAAGAAATCATGTATTCCCGTTTATATGTTGCTGGGCAGTTTTCTCCGTGAAGAAGACGAAGTGTCAATCGATTGACACTTTATCAATCGATTGACATCTTTCATGTTCCAATCGATTGACACTATACCAATCGATTGACATGGATTGTGATCCAATCGATTGAACCTTCTTCCAATCGATTGACACTACTTTTATACCAATCGATTGACATCTATATCAATCGATTGGAAGTTTCAGTTTACTGTTTTACTTGTTTAGATAATGACATAACTGTTTAGTTGTTTATTTACTGTTCAGTATTTCCCAGCATGCTTTATTATTGTAATACAGACCTGATAATGAGTTAATGCGGCATAGGATCATAGTAATAACAAGACTAACGGATAATGTTTATAATGTTAGACAACGGAATAGTCGTGAATCCTTTGGAGTTAACATTCATTTCATTCAGAGTAGTCGGGCCACATTGGGATTGTCATGTATCGGTAATAGAGTTGAACTTAAGTAGGTTTGCTAAGATTCGGGAACCTTGCGTGGGCGGGCTTTGGTCGATCATATGTTCTTAAAAGCGGTAGACAGACGAAGGTGTCTATGACTTGCGATGAACCGGACCATTTGCCCTAAGATAGCCAGATGATCTAATCATATGTTCTTAAAAGCGGTAGACAGACGAAGGTGTCTATGACATGCGGTGGACCGTGATCACTGGTAGACGTCGCTAAGTCGTGGCATAGAATGATGTACTGTTGTTTAAAGCGTTATATCCCTGACATGCGGTGGACTGTGTATATGTTCTTAAAAGCGGGGGATGGACTAACGTGGTATCCATGACATGCGGTGGACTGTGCATATGTTCTTAAAAGCGGTGGATGAGCAATGGTGCGTTATAGAGTTGAACTACTGTCGAGTCTGTTCCCCTATCTAGACGTGTTATCGGTTTTATAATAAGTAAAACATTAGTAATCGGATCATCGATTTGATTAAAGAAGTTACCCTTACAGAACTCTAACATGTTGCGGCTTATAACTTGTAATAACTTCAATAGTCGATACCCTGTTAGTATCTAACTCACTCGGCTTTCATTAAGCTGACGGCGTTTATGCCGCTGGACATTTCTACGTTCCAGCGCACCCTGGTTATGACTATACAGGTGAAGGGCCTGCAGGAGAGGACTACTATGCCAGTGACGGAGTCCCTGTGGAGGATTTCCCTGACGGAGGTCAGACTGAAGAAGACTACTACGCCAAGGACTACCTTTATGCCAACTGAAGACTAGACTAGAATTGAAGTTAATTATCTTTACCGTTTTAGAATCTTTTGTAGTCAGGCATATGTTGCTTTGGCATTTGTACTTCCGCTGCCTTATATCTGATTCGAGACTCTGATATGTAATAGTTAGTAACTTCTGTTGACTTTATGTTACGTTATGATCAGAACCTAGACTTCATTCTTGTTACACTATTACTTCTTGTTTCTTAGTACTGCGTGGTGTGGACAATCATGTGACTTCACCCGTCATTCCCTATGGACCCATAAAGGAAATTTATTTTTCTCTATTTATGCTGCTTCGGGGCGTGACACAAGCACATAGACCACACTGGAGAGAGGAAGGAGAAGGAAGAAGGAGAAGAGGAGAGAGAGAGAAAGAGCCACAAAAAGAGCCCGAGACTGACCGAGACGAGAAAGGTGAAACTCTCCACACCCTCTCTGCATTTTATACACACACAGAGACCCTCACACACTTACACAACCCCGAACAGAGCTTAGCCATTGAAGCTCATACGGAGCTCAGTTTTTGGACCATCACCAAAACACACAAAACCAATGCCAAAATGACCCTAACGACCCCCTTAAGATCCTCGATGAACGGCTCGAAGCTTAGACCACGTTTGGTCGTCCTATGATTCAATTATTCTTTTTAGGATAAATTTATTTTTCCTCCCGTACGGACAGACCGTTAAGAGTTAGGCTTCAAGACCTATACTGTTGGATCGGGATTGTCGAGGCACTCGATATCGACATAAAGTTTGCATATTTTCGTTAAGAAATGAGTAAGTTATGGCCAATTGAAATTCTCTGTACATATATGTATATATATACACGTATAACATATATATGCACACACTGTGATCATGCTGGGAAGAAGGGAAATGGGCTTGGGTCTGGGCCACGTTTGGCAGTACATCATCATTTGGGCCAGCTTATGTGTGTTACAAATTCCTTTTGCCAAACAGGAGCTTATGCTTTAGTCTTATTTAATAAATTAAATAATAGTTTTAATTAATTGTTATAAATGGTTTAAATTTTATTATTAAGTTACTAAAATTTTGAAATATTATTTAATAATATTTCTCATATTCAGAATTTTATATTATACTTAGATAATACATTTATTATTTATTTAGTTGATGATAATTGTTAATTGATATAAAAAGCTATGCATAGTTATTAAGCATTTTAAAAAGGGTTATTATATATTAAGTAGTTTTTAACATTCTGGAATATAATATTATATTCTAAAATAATATCTTCTATATCTATATGTTATGATTATTATTTGTCTAGTTTAAAATAAATAGTAAATGTTTGTTTGATTAAAATAAAATAAATACTAATAAATGTTAAATATTTTAAAAATAGTTTTTTATTATTAGTAAGTAGTTCTAATGTTCTGGAATATTATATTTTGAAATTAGAGTATATTATTTCTATAGTATACTTATTATTTTATTTAGTTTAAATAAATAATAGAGTTAGTTTCAAATAGTAATAATTAGGTAATAAATACCTAATGACCATTTTAAATATGTAGAAAATTATATTGTTTACCCCAAGGCCTAATGACCTTGTTTCATAAATTATTTATTTATAAAACTCAAACTTCAGTATTTTGTTTAATTATAAGGACTCGTTGGTTTGTCATTTAATTACTTTAAATACCAAACGAGTTCCGAAAATTATGAGAAAAATAGCACTAGCCTATTTTAAGATCTAGTATTTATTAAAAATGTTTTAGGGACTGTTTGTCAAACTTGGATATTTTTATGTAATCAGGTACACCGTCGGTCGTATTTTCTGCATTGAATTATATTCAATAATTCATAATAAATAAACTGTAGCTCAGAAAAATACGCGGTCACTTCCCATAGTCTTAGAGAAATGTCTAGAAATATTCACGTGAGTTTGGAGACTTTTTTATACGGTCGAAAATACAGTTTACCTTTAGGGCCCACACTGGTATAGAAAACCCAGCTTTTTATGCGACGAACTCTGATTTGAGTCTAGTCAATGGCTTGGACTTAGAATGACACGTAGATCACTACCATGAGTTTTATATCCTCATTTGGGAAAATTACCATTATGCCTTATCATTTACGCATACGCTTCATCACGTTATTCTATTATACGTTGTAGGACTATGACTTATCTGCTGTTCGGAGAGTCATAAGCTTGACAAGACATCCAGGTGAGTATTTCTAACCTCACTCTCAATATGCATAATGACTACTAGAGTATTTGTATGTATGTATTATACTTATGATTGTTATTCAATACGTCTTAATGTATGCATTATATATGTTATGGAATTGATTGCTATGAGACAAGCATGTTAGCTACTACTATGACATATTTATAAGAAATAAAGGAGAAGAACTATATGTGAAGGACTGCTTAGCCATGTGTGCTATGACGGATAATCGATTATGGAACATTAGTTTGTATGTTTTATATATCAATGTTGATTATATGAGCACGTTGTTATTATTGCTTGATAACCATGCCTAATTATGCTAATGTGAGTACAGAGCATGTTAAGGGTTTCATTTATATGTCTTGTCGAATATGATTGTGTCATCAAGAGTCATGAGCTGGATATGACATCATGGTATCAGTACATACAATCAATTTCAGTAACTCCAGCCGCTTAAGGTCATGAGTTAAAGTAATTGGGAGTCTTGGGAATTAGGAATTGATACAATTGAGATTCTTGTATCGTGAGTTGCGAGTCGCTATGTTTTGGAAACCTTTGAGAAGATAAGATGCATGATAATGGGACAGTATGATTGAGATACTGGATATTGTGATTATAATAATAAGAGAATAGTTAGAGCTACTATTGTGCAAGTTATCCCTGTAACTTGCCGGAGATGGTACATACGTCTTGGTTTGCCGTTGTACAGCTTAGCAGTTAGTGCTCTAATGTGCTGCTCGTCCGAGGAGCTTTCCTGGAGATAATACACACACTGTATGGGTTTGTTGTCGTGCTATATATCATGCGCTAGTTAGTTACTAATGTATCATCCTCTGCGGTTGGGTACCGTGGTAGTACACATGATGTGTGCCTTTGCCGCCATGCTGTTGATTCGCAGTTAGTATTCTAACGTGCAACTTGTCTGGTGGTGATTAATCAACGAGGGTATAGACGATTGAGCCAATTCTACCATCATGCTATTTTGGATTAAGTGGAGATACACACCCCAGTGCCATTGCCCAAGGCTTGTAACAAAATGAAGTACGAAATGAATATCAGAGTTTGCAGTGGAAGCATGGTTGTATTATGATAGCAAGTTCAAAGTGACTTATTGTCACGCCCCGGCGTAGCATAATTCAGGAAAGCATTTAATTTCCTTTATGGACTCGTAGGTCGTGACAAGTGAGTATGACCAATTGTCCCTGCAACAAATATCTTAATAGCATTTCTAGAGCAAAGGATACTAACAGAACATAAGCTCCAAAATTAAAACTTATAACTATTACAGCAGTCATAAACTTAGGCGCAAAACGCCTTATTCAAATGTCTAAAACTAGTTTATTACAACCCAAATTAAAAGACATAGGAAATATAAAGCAGCCTCCTGGAAAGTCCAATGCCTCTAACTAGCATAGTCGAAATACCCTGGCTGCTCCTGACCCTGAAATTCTGGACATACAGTCCAGGACGCATCAACGCCGTCAGCTTATGAAAGCTGGTGAGCAAAATAAACAAGTGCTCGCAATGTATATATAAGCATATAAACAACGGTGCAATTTAACTTTAAAAGCAATAGATTCAAGGTTCCAATTCCAACATAAGCCATGGGGGAATAAAGAAAGCAATAAATATGCGACCGTGCATGAACAGTGTAATATCTCATCTTTCTGACTCTTTTCTCTCAACAAAACTCAACACAACCAAACCATTATCTCAGATACCAGGAATACTATCCGATCGATATCCAAAACAGCACACCAAACTATCGCTTCAGATACCAGGAATGATATCCGATCGATATCTAAGCCACACTCAAAACCATCATTTCGGATACCAGGAATAATATCCGATCAATATCCGAAACAAGCGCCCTAGATACCAGGAATAATATCCGATCGATATCTAAGCCGTACACAACACTGTCACCATCGCTTCGGATATCAGGAATACTATCCGATCAATATCCGAAAACGCGCGCCTTAGATACCAGGAATACTATCCGATCGATATCTAAGTCGTATACAAAACTGTCGCCTCCAATACCAGGAATACTATCCGATCGATATTGAGGTCGCACACCAGACCGCCCGCTTTTCTCTTTTCACGCTTCCTCACACACATGCATGTTGACACAACCTCGACCCTAATATGTATGTCAATGTTTCATAAATAACACCATTAATTAATCACAAAGCCGGATAATCGTACGAGCATAAATTTCGATCTTAGTTGTGTTTGTTCGTACAATTCTTAAAACATAGACCTTTAAAAATAATATTTTTGCCAAACAATTCCTTAAAAAAAAAACTTTTAAAACATTTTCCAAACAGTCCCTTATAAAAAAAAATACAGAAACTGGTAAAACTGCCTGGTCGCGCGAGCGAAGGGGAGAACAAATCGCGCGAGCGGGTCGCGCGAGCGAAGGGGGAGGACATATCGCGCGAGCGGGTCGCGCGCGCGAAGGGGCAGAACAGGTCGCGCGAGCGGGTTGCGCGCGCAAAGGGGCAGAACAGGTCGCGCGAGCAGGCCGCGCGAGCGAGCCTCGCACAAGCGGGTCGCGCGCGCGAGTTCTTGCAGAATGTCATCTTCTTCGTTTTTCCCCTGTTTCTGGTTTTAAACTGAAATTTACCCATTTTCAGATTCTGTTTCAAACATGTCGTGCAATATATGGATCTCTTCAGTTTTCCGCGTAGATTAAGAATACGCGATCAATTTTAACTAATACGGATTGTATCTCTTAATTTTCGTGATTAAAGTTAGAGTGACAAAACTTTAAATCAACGGTACGTCGCGATACGGGTGAATTACTACGTAGGATTTGAACCACAGCTTATTGGGACTAAGATCTTTCATTCCCAATTCACGGAATTGATTTTGGTTAACTTTTATAAAACTCCAATTTTCAAGCTTCAATGGTTTACCTATATATATATACACATATACACACATATATACACTGAAATATACATATATATACGTAGGGAGTGAGTTTATAATACTCACAGAGTGAGTTTATATACACATATCTTTCCTTCGTCCAATCTCTTTTTCTCTGTTTCTCTTGATTTATATATATATGAACATGTAGGTGGATGATGATATATACATATACTATATGTGGGTGTGTGAGTTAAAGAGTGACCAAGGGAATTGAAAGGGTCTGAGTATCACAGAGAGTTGGGAGATGAGAGACTTGTGTGAAATTTGTGAGATACGCATAACATATATACTGTAAGAATTATTTGGGCTCCAAGAAATGCCCAAGAATACTCCGGTGTGGTTGAGCTCACGTGCTCCCACACCCAAACGCGGTATAGTCGCAGCTTAAAACCAAAACTGGTATTTACGGTTGAAAAATAAAAATACAGAAAATCTTATTAGACTAGGAATTAAATTCCGGGTTGTACAATAGTATAGATATTGATTTTAAAACCATAGAAAACATGTTTCTGTATTTATGGAAATTACAGTTTGACCCCAGATAAATGTATTAAAAAGAAATTAAAACGAATGCTCATGGAAAGGAAATGCAGTATTTATTTATTAATGAAAAATAAAATACAGGGTGTTACACTCTACCCACCTTAACAGAGATTTTGCCACGAAATCTGAGCTAACTAATCCTGAAACAACTCGGGGTATCTAGTCCTCATGTCTGACTCTAACTCCCACGACGCCTCTCCTTCGTCATGATGCCTCCACTGAACCTTAACCAAAGGAACGTCTCTTCTTCTCAGCCTCTTGATACTCTGGTCAATAATCCTCATAGGTCTATCCTTGTAGACAACATTCTGACTCGTCTCAATATCATCAAAATTAACCACATGTGAAGGATCCCGTATGTATTTCCTTAACATACTGACATGGAATACATTATGAACACCAGACATCTTTGGTGGCAACGCGAGTCGATAAGCCACCTTTCCAACACGCTCCAAAATCTCGAACGGTCCGATGAAACGGGGTGCCAACTTCCCTATTTTCTGACCAAAACGTACCACTCCCCGAACGGGTGAAACCTTAAGGAGTACATGATCTCCGATACAGAACTCCAAATCCTTTCGACGTCGATTCGCATAACTCTTGTGTCTACTCTGTGCAGTTTTCATTCTTTCCCTAACCAGTGAAATCTTCTCAATGGTCTCTCTCACCAAATCTGGTCCCAAAAGTTCAGTGTCTCCCACTTCAGCCCAACACAACGGAGATCGACATGGTCGTCCATACAAAGCTTCAAACGGTGCCATCCCAATACTCGAGTGATAACTGTTGTTATACGCAAATTCAACCAACGGCAAGTGCGTCTCCCAAGACTCTTCAAAGTCAATTGCACAAGCTCTGAGCATATCTTCCATAATCTGATTAACACGCTCGGTCTGTCCATCGGTCTGAGGATGGAATGCAGTACTCATCTTGAGCGAAGTTCCCATAGCCTTCTGCAAACTTTCCCAAAATCCCGAGGTAAAGCGTGCATCTCGGTCTGATACAATAGACACAGGCGCACCGTGCAGTCGCACCACTTGTTGTAGGTACATTCGACTCATCCTTTGTACTGGGTAAGTCATATTGTACACGATAAAGTGTGCAGAGTTCGTCAAACGATCCACAATTACCCGAATCGCGTCATGATTCTGTTGTGACTGGGGTAATCCAACCATGAAATCCATAGTTATGTGTTCCTACTTCCATCCTGGAACAGGTAAGGGTTGCAACAATCCCAAGGGTCTCTGATGTTCGGCCTTCACTTGTTGACAAGTCAAACATTTAGACACAAACTCGGCTACTTCTCGTTTCATCCCTTCCCACCAGAAATTTCACTTCAAATATTTATACATCTTTGTTCCTCCTGGGTGTACTGTCAGTCTCGATTTATGTGCTTCTTCGAGAATATCTTTTCTCAAATCTCCTGAATCTGGCACACACAATCTATCTTGACATCTGTACCCTCCATCGGGCCCAACCTTCCATTCTGTCGGGTCCTTCTCTAACATCTTTGCGAACCATACTTTAAACTTCTCATCTTCCTTCTGGGCTTCGATGATTTGACTCACAAGTGTTGGTTGTACTACGAGGCATCCAAAGTGTTGCCCGACACTTTCCTAAAAAATCTGCATATCAAATTCTGCGATTGTCTCTAAAGCTTTCCATTCCCTCAACATCAATGAAGCAATCATTCCTCGAGGCTTCCGACTTAGGGCGTCAGCGACTACATTAGCCTTACCAGGGTGGTACTCTAATGTAAAGTCGTAGTCCTTAATCAGCTCCATCCACCTACGTTGCCTTATGTTCAACTCCTTCTGAGTAAACAAATACTTAAGGCTCTTGTGGTCTGAGAACAAATCAAACTTCTCCCCATAGAGGTAATGTTTCCAGATCTTGAGTGCAAACACAACGGTTGCCAGCTCCAAATCATGAGTTGGGTAGTTTAATTCATTCGGCTTCAACTGTCGCGAACCATAGGCTATGACGTTTCCGTCTTGCATAAGGACACATCCCAATCCTTGATACGAGGCGTCGATTTCCCTCAGTCGAGCTCCTTCAACCTTTGGTATCACAAGCACTGGCGCTATTGTCAATCTCTCTTTCAATTCCAGAAAAGCACGCTCATGCTTATCAGCCCATTCAAACTTCAAGTCTTTCTTAGTCAACCCAGTTAACGGGGCTGCTATCTTTGAGAAACCCTCTACAAATCTCCGATAGTAACCGGCGAGTCCTAGAAAATTTCTGACTTCTGTAGCATTGGTCGGCCGAGTCCAATTCGCCACTGCATCGGTCTTTGAGGAGTCAACTGCGATTCCTTTTTGTGAGATCACATGCCCGAGAAACTTAACTTCCTGAAGCCAGAATTCACACTTGCTAAATTTAGCATACAGGCGGTGATCCTTGAGAGTCTGCATCGCAATCCGTAGATGCTGCTCATGCTCTTCCTCTGACTTGGAATAGATCAAAATATCGTCGATGAAGACAATAACAAATTGATCCAAATATGGCTTGAATACTATGTTCATCAAGTCCATAAACACAGCCGGAGCATTCGTCATCCCAAACGGCATCACTAAGAACTCATAGTGTCCGTATCTTGTCCTGAAAGCAATCTTAGGTATGTCCTCCTTCCGCACCCTCAACTGGTGATACCCTGACCGTAGATCAATCTTAGAAAAGGTCGTGGCTCCTTGTAACTGATCAAACAGATCGTCTATTCGAGGTAAGGGATACTTATTCTTGATAGTAACCTTATTCAGTTCTCGGTAGTCAATACACAACCGCATCGTCCCATCCTTCTTCTTCACGAATAACACCGGTGCTCCCCAGGGTGAAGTACTTGGACGAACAAAACCCAACTTCTCAAGTTCTTGAACTTGTTCCTTCAACTCCAGTAGCTCTGTAGGGGCCATCCTGTAGGAAACCTTGGTTATAGGTCGAGTGCCTGGTACAAGTTCCACACAGAATTCTATGCCCCTTTCCGGCGGTAATCCTGAAATATCTCGGAATACTTCCTCAAATTCCTTGATCACCAGGATTGATGATACTGTCACCTCTGCACTGACAACCTCAATGTTTGCTAGGCATCTGGTGAGGAACATATCACCTGAAGGGTTGCATTAGAAATCAAAGGGTCGATTCCCATTGTCCGCAAATGTGATCCTCTTCCTTGCACAATCCAACTTCGCATGATTCTTCTCGAGCCAATCCATCCCCAGGATCATATCGAACTCCTTCATCGACAGAACCACCAATCTCGCCAAAAGTTCACGGTCTCCTAACCGTAGAGGACAATCCTTACATACATGCAATAACTTGACGGTGGTCCCTAAGGGTGAGACAGCACTCAAAGCTTCATCTAAATGTTGCGGTACTAAACCCAACTTCCGAACAGTCTTAACAGATATAAAGGAATGTGTAGCACCTGTGTCGAATAAAACTTTAACATGAGAGTTAAACAAGGTTAGAGTACCTTCCACTGCTCGTTGTTCAGGCGGTTCTTCCTCATAAGCACCTTCTTCATATCCTGTTTCTTCATAACCATCAGCCGCGGGGATAACAGCATTCAGGCGAGCCTGTCCTTGCTAACCAAAATTACCTCTCCTGGGAGCCTTGCACTCCGGGCTTATGTGACCTGGCATGCCACAATTATAGCACACAATTCCCGGACGATCAGCACGCCTAGGTGCCCTGCAGTCTTTAGCTCGATGACCGGGATTACCACAATTGAAGTAGTTGTTGTTGTTGTTCCCTCCTATTGCTCGAGGCGGATACTGCTGTACTGCTTGTGTCTGTTGAGGTTTCTTCCCTCCATCCCAGGTCCTTTTCTGTCCCTGAGGGTGCCCTGGTTTCTGTCCGGAATAACCCTTCTGCGGAGGTCGGTTTCCAAATGACTTCGAATTCTGACAACCATCATTCTCCAACCCCGTAGCCAATCTCACCAGAGCTTCAAATGACTGGCCCAGATGTCCCATAGTCAGATGTCGGAGAGACAGGTTGAGACCTCGGTGATACTTCTTGATTTTCCTCTGGGGCGTGTCCACCATATGTGGAGCAAAGCGAGACAGACGCTCAAACCGAGTGATGTACTCTCGGACAGTCAGATTCCCTCGAGTCAACTCCATAAACTATTTCTCTCTCTTGTCCTTCTCTTCTTCAGGAAAATACTTCTCGAGAAACCTTTCCTTGAACACCCCCCACGGCATTCTCCTTGCAGCTTCTTCCCCTATGGTCGCCTTTTCTGCATCCCACCAATCAGCCGCTGCATAAGACAGCTGAAAGATAGCCAGACGCTTCTTCTCCAGATCAGTGCACTCTATGGTTTCAAAGATACGCTCCATCTGGCGTAGCCACTGTTCCGCTTGCCAGGGTTCATCAGTCCCAGCAAAATACTCAGGTCGCAAAGCATGAAACTCCTTGAGAAGCTTGTCTCCAGTCTGGTGGGCTTGCCTCCCATTCCCGTTGTGATTCCCATTCTGATCACTAACCCTCTCCAATCTTCTTACAAAATCCTCAAACATTCCGGTTGGATCTACTACCGGGGGTGCATCTTCAATAGCGGGACGATTCCTGAGATTTCTTCCAGCCATATGATCGAGAGAACGGTACCTATCCATTGATCAACAAGAAATCGGTCAACCTCTCGAGAAGAAGGAAAATTCTAAACGATAGGAAACGACTAAACACGGAATGAAGTCAAACTATCTTATCTTAATTCTATCTTAACGGGAGATCCTATGTGTCTTTGGACAATTGGTCGAGCCATAACCTGGCTCGGATACCAAAAAGCCTGTCACGCCCCGACGTAGCATAATTCAGGAAAGCATTTAATTTCCTTTATGGACTCGTAGGTCGTGACAAGTGAGTATGACCAATTGTCCCTGCAACAAATATCTTAATAGCATTTCTAGAGCAAAGGATACTAACAGAACATAAGCTCCAAAATTGAAACTTACTAACTATTACAGCAGTCATAAGCTTAGGAGGCAAAATGCCTTATTCAAATGTCTAAAACTAGTTTATTACAACCCAAATTAAAAGACATAGGAAATATTAAGCAGCCTCCTGGAAAGTCCAATGCCTCTAACTGGCATAGTCGAAATACCCTGGCTGCTCCTGACCCTGAAAATCTGGACATACAGTCCAGGACGCATCAACGTCATCAGCTTATGAAAGCTGGTGAGCAAAATAAACAAGTGCTCGCAATGTATATATAAGCATATAAACAACGGTGCAATTTAACTTTAAAAGCAATAGATTCAAGGTTCCAATTCCAACATAAGCCATGGGGGAATAAAGAAAGCAATAAATATGCGACCGTGCATGAATAGTGTAATATCTCATCTTTCTGACTATTTTCTCTCAGCAAAACTCAACACAACCAAACCATTATCTCAGATACCAGGAATACTATCCGATCGATATCCAAAACAGCACACCAAACTATCGCTTCAGATACCAGGAATGATATTCGATTGATAACTAAGCCATACTCAATACCATCATTTCAGATACCAGGAATAATATCCGATCAATATTCGAAACAAGCGGCCTAGATACCAGGAATAATATCCGATCGATATCTAAGCCGTACACAACACTGTCACCATCGCTTCGGATATCAGGAATACTATCCGATCAATATCCGAAAATGCGTACCTTAGATACCAGGAATACTATCCGATCGATATCTAAGTCGTATACAACACTGTCGCCTCCAATACCAGGAATACTATCCGATCGATATTGAGGTCGCACACTAGACCGCCACGCTTTACTCTTTTCATGCTTCCTCACACACATGCATGTTGACACAACCTCGACCCTAATATGTATGTCAATGTTTCATAAATAACGCCATTAATTAATCACAAAGCCGGATAATCGTACGAGCATAAATTTCAATCTTAGTTGTTCTTGTTCGTACAATTCTTAAAACATAGACCTTTAAAAACAATATTTTTGCCAAACAGTTCCTTAAAAAAAAAACTTTTAAAACATTTTCCAAACAGTCCCTTATAAAAAAAAAATACAGAAACTGGTCAAACTGCCTGGTCGCGCGAGCGAAGGGGAGAACAAATCGCGCGAGCGGGTCGCGCGAGCGAAGGGGGAGGATATATCGCGCGAGCGGGTCACGCGCACGAAGGTGCAGAACAGGTCGGGCGAGCGGGTCGCGCGCGCGAAGGTGCAGAACAGGTCGCGCGAGCGGGCCGCGCGAGCGAGCCTCGCGCGAGCAGGTCGCGCGCACGAGTTCTTGCAGAATGTCATCTTCTTCGTTTTTCCCCTGTTTCTGGTTTTAAACTGAAATTTACCCATTTTCAGATTCTGTTTCAAACATGTCGTGCAATATATGGATCTCTTCAGTTTTTCGCGTAGATTAAGAATACGCGATCAATTTTAACTAATACGGATTGTATCTCTTAATTTTCGCGATTAAAGTTAGAGTGACAAAACTTTAAATCAACGGTACGTCGCAATAGGGGTGAATTACTGCTTAGGATTTGAACCACAGCTTATTGGGACTAAGATCTTTCATTCCCAATTCACGGAATTGATTTTGGTTAACTTTTATAAAACTCCAATTTTCAAGCTTCAATGGTGTACCTATATATATACACATATACACACATATATACACTGAAATATACATATATATACGTTGGGAGTGAGTTTATAATACTCACAGAAGTTAATTAGACAGAGAATTGAGACAGAGAGTATCCGCCGTAATATCCGTCGTCCAATCTCGTCTTCTCTGTTTCTCTTGATTTATATATATATGAACATGTAGGTGGATGATGATATATACATATACTATATGTGGGTGTGTGAGTTAAAGAGTGACCAAGGGAATTGAAAGGGTCTAAGTATCACATAGAGTTGGGAGATGAGAGACTTGTGTGAAATTTGTGAGATACGCATAACATATATACTGTAAGAATTATTTGGGGTCCAAGAAATGCCCAAGAATACTCCGGTGTGGTTGAGCTCACGTGCTCCCACACCCAAACGCGGTATAGTCGCAGCTTAAAACCAAAACTGTTATTTACGGTTGAAAAATAAAAATACAGAAAATCTTATTAGACTAGGAATTAAATTCCGGGTTGTACAAAAGTATAGATATTGATTTTAAAACCATAGAAAACATGTTTCTGTATTTATGGAAATTACAGTTTGACCCCAGATAAATGTATTAAAAAGAAATTAAAAACGAATGCTCATGGAAAAGAAATGCAGTATTTATTTATTAATGAAAAATAAAATACAGGGTGTTACAGTTATCATTGTGGGTTTTATAATCCGACATTATTTAAGTTGCATTGGTTATGGGATTTCATATCCTAGAAGTTGGGTTTAGGTTCATTGAGTACGCATTTACATGCACGAGCATAATGGAAATGAGAAAATGAAATAGTAAAAATATGTTGTTATTTCAAGAACCAGACAAGCATGTTTATGTTAATCCCGTTATTTAGTTACTGATAGATGTTTAGTAATTGCATTACATATTGGTTGATACCTTTGCTATGTTCGTGTGAGCGACGTCAATCGATAATGGACTAACTACATCCTAAGATGCAAAGTAATAGCGTGAGATGAGTAATTAGTGTATGTATATTGGTAGTGAATATAGTTATGACCCACTCAGTTTTGCTGCAAAGCTGATGGTATGTTACGCTTGGATATCCGAGGTCCAGATTTCCTTGCAGGTTGATCAGAAGATAATTCAATTTTGAGAGTAAGTTGCTAAGGAACATTAAAAGTGTAGAGCTAGACTGAAGAACAAAAACAGCCACCAATATCGTGTAATTATAATGGTCTGTTGTATTAGTATTCGGACCGATGTTTTGTAATCGTTTAAATCATTTAGATTAAAGGTTAAGTTACAATCAGCTTTCTCCCCTTTATTTTCATGTTATTTATAGTGTTAGAGGACAGGACGACATTCAATCAAGTCATTCCCTATGAGTCCAAAAAGGAAATTTTAAATTTTTCCTATTTTTGCTACTTTGGGCCTTGTCAAATTGTCACCACCATTTTTGAACATTCAAAGAGGTGACAAATACTTAAATAATTAAACTTATTGTCACTGCTCAGAGTAGTGACAAAATAAAAATTATTGTCACCAACATTGTCATCGCTTGGAACAGTGACAAATTTAAAATTATTGTAACAGTTCATAGCGGTGAGAAAGGGAAGGAAATTAACCCTTTAAGGGGTCCTCAAAGGGTTTTTGTCAATGCTCAAAGTAGTGTATTTTTTTACACACAGAATTGTCACGGTCTAGAGCAGTGACAAAGGCCCTTTGTCACCTCCTAGAGTAGTGACAAATCAGTCATTCTGATGCAATGAACAGGTCTTTATAGTCAGTGAACTCATATGAGAGGAAGATCTCAAACTCTGGCTTGAACCATTTGACTTTACGATCCACCCATGGTTCTGGAAAGCCACAAAAAGGGAAATCTTATCCTTTCTCGATGAAGTGTTCATACGGCTTCATCTTCTCCATCTGACGTGACATATGATCTTCTTCTCCATTTTCTTGAATTACTTTTTCTTTCCCTTTTCCAAAGTATTCCCCTAAATGCCCCCCTCTAACTTGTGTGGCTTGGAAAGCCTCCCTGATTTGGTAAGGTAGCTGACTTCTTCTCCCACCCTACAAAGAACATCTATCCGAGCATGATTGATTACTTTTGCAGCTTCTCCTTCCTTTTCTCTCTCATACCACAGGTTATTTGTATCACTGTATACCTCATCTTCTTCCCAAATAGAGTCATCAACAAGGTTATTCGGATCCTACCAATTTATTTGGATGATTTCATTATTAATATCTTCTTCGAATGCTTGTCCTTTTTTTCCTCCTAGTAGCCACTCTTCTTCCTCGACTCCTATAATGGATATCCTCTGATCTTCTAGAAATTCATAAGGTTTGGCCGCTTGTCCTACTGGTACGATCAAAACAGACGGGTTGAAGACTTCCTTCCCAACATCTAAGAGGTTGATGTTTCGTGGTGGTGGGATATCATGATGGTTGGGGAATGGGTTCTTGTTTACACGATCTATCGGTGGATGGGAAATGGTTTTGCTATCAATCAGATCTTGTACTTCATATCGTAGTCTAATACACCGGTCTGCTGTGTGACCATGAGCTTGGTAAAACTCGCAGTAGAGGTTTGCATTAAAGCCCAGCGGGAGTGGATCAGGCATTGGCCTTGGGTCTAGTGGCTTTACATAGTCCTTTTCCATTAATCGCTTGAGAGTAGTGGTTAATGAAATCCCTTAATTCGTGAAGTGACAAGGCTATCCCCCTAACTTTTGTCTTGACACACCCCCCTTCTTTGAAAAATTATGCCCTTCTTCTGGCTGGCTCAAAACATTAATAACACTTGCTACCTAGTTTCTCATTTTCACTCCATAAAATGGTCTTCTAGGACGGTTCCCCTATGACTATTCCTTCTTAATATTTCCATTCTTGATTGCATCTTCAATTCTTGTTCCGATCTCAAATAACTCTGTAAAAGTATGGATACATTGGTACATAAGCTTCTCATGGTAGATACTCTGCAAGTTCATTACTATGATTCGAATTTGCTCTTTCTCAGATGGCCGTTGGGTCATCTTTACGGCCTTTTCCCTCTAACGAGTTAAAAACTCAGCAAATGACTCTTTATTTTCTTGCGTAGTCGTCTCTAAATCCCTCATGGTTACATCAATTTCATGATTTTACTCGTACTGAGTGACGAAAGTCTTCACAGCTTCCTCCAATATGCGAGTTTTGCTAGGTTCCAAAGTGAAATACCAGGACAAAGGTGTCGTAGTCAGGGTTTGCTAAAATGGCATAAAAATTATGGCAGGACTCAAACTGCTTGGCTGAAAGGCCCTGATACACATCATCACATGATTTCTAGGGTTGCCAGAACCATCGAACTTATCGATTTCTGGCATCTTAAAACCAATCGGCAGCTTTTCTTGAGCTCCCTCAAATAAACCCTCTAATTCTAGCAGGTAGCTATCAACTTCATTGGACTTACGAACAACTTTCTCTAGCTTCTCCACCTTTTCCTTCATCTCAATACGCTGTTTTTTAGCTTTCTCAAATTTCTCTCTTTCTGCCCTAGCTTACGAATACCCCCGCTTGTCACAACCCCCAACTAGCTTATTACTAGTCCCTAGCGATAAAGTGATAAGAAAAACAAGGTAACTAATACTACAATGACTAAAAGAAAACAAAAATAACTGAATCAAGATATCCTAAGTATAAAGAGATAACTCCTAACTCACTTTTGCAGGAATCGTGGTTGCATTTAGCAAATGCAACAAGCCGTTAAACCCCTAGGTTCCCCCTAGTGGACGAGTGTTGTCTCATGAGGGTCAGCAGTGAATGCACTCACAAAATTCTCCAATTAATGTTAAAAAAGATATAGAAAAACTTTTAAACACTCTCTCCCACTCAACTGTTAACTTAGCTCTACAAAGACATATTAACCTCAAGCAAAGCATGAAAGAAATCCATATGCTCCTCATGTCACCAAAGTAGATAAAACATGTGTATGTATCCGTGTTTGTGTGAAGTTAACAGCTATGCGTCAAACCTTATTTAGAGTTATTTAAACTATTGTATTTCGAGAACTTGTAGTTTCAACTCAATTCTCACATGGGTTTACACTCATAAATAAAAATCTCACGGAAACATGCTTAATAATGATCGCACATGATATGAAAGCTTTGATAGGAGTGAATATTTTGGTTACTAATGCTTTCATTCTAGACTCAATACAAGACAAACATTTAGAGTGTATAGTCTCATGAATAGGATACTACTTACTAGAGGAGCAAACTACCGTGGATAACTCAAGTCACACATTCATGTTCTAACTAATTCATTAAGAATCATTAAGACTTTGAATTTTTAGGTTTTATGTAGTAGATAGAGATGACGAGAAAGAAAAATATTGCACATCTTAGCATATGATGGAGTTTACCATCTCGTTTTATTCATTTCACATCTCCAACCAACTCTCACCCTTTCCTATATTTTTTTTATGACAGAACCTCCCACAACTACTCTCCTCCAATCACATACGTTGACAACTTATTCATGTTAGATGTGCAATGGGGTCGACTGGGGCGAATGTATAAGACTAGGAGTTTATATTTTTATAATAAAATTGGCAATTAGTGAATTGGTGTGGGATTCAAAGTGAAACGGTTTTTATAGGTAAGGGGATATGGATAGTGGTTGCAAAATAGGTATCGATGGCTTAACTCATTTTCTTAATTTTCTAGTCTTAGCACATCAATGTTTATCGAGTTTAGTTGGTAGATCTTGAATGTTCTCCTCTAATAAGCAACCAAAATGAAAAAAAAAATTGAGACTAGTGCAACAAATTTTTGTAAGCATAATCAAGAAGAACAATTCGAATTTATGTGAAAATTCCCTCAGAAACGAAGATTGGATCAAAAGCTCACTAAGAGTAATTAGTTTCCACTGCTTGTTCTTTTAGAACAATAGTCGTATTAACTCATTTTTTTTTAGGTTTTCTACACAACTATCAACTAGTGCATATGAATGTTGGATACATGAGAGGTCAACACATGCAATCATACTAGCGATACTAGAAAAATGCGTGATTTAATTCATAAAAAGATGAGACTAATACGAATGTATCATTGCATTACAGCAACTAAAAAGGAGTGGATGTTCAATGTTATTCTACCAATAAAGTTCAAAATTTTAAAAAATTTCAATTTTAATTGAGATTGTACGATATTAACAAAGAAAATATTCAGAGTGCTAAGTGTGAATATGTACAGGTGAATATCTATCTGCAACCCACCCCCAACCAAAAATAACAATGTCCTCAGACGTTGATTTTTAAATGAAAATAGGCAGATATCAACTGATACAAGCAAATGAATAGCAGCAATCGTAGCAATACTAAAGCATACAAACTCCCAACAGCAAAGATCAAAAGAAATAATAAATAATGACAGCACAAGATCCATACAATATAAAATAACTAATCAATGGAATGATAACACGATAATGGTACAGAACAACGATCGTAATGTCAAAAAAAAATATCCGTAAAGTCCCAATATAGCCAAACAACCAAAATAGTACAAAGAGAGAGTAGAGAGAAAATAGCAAAATAAAATAAATACAACAAAACTCCCACTCTCAACTAGCATAATCTACTCATCAGCAATATTGGATAGAATCTCTATGGGAGCTGCAGGATAACCAGTAGCCGAAGGCGGTGCTGTCGATGTAGAAGGAGCGGTAGGATCAACAGATGGTGGAACTGGTGTCGTGAATGGTGCAGAAGACGAAGGATCAGTAGTAGGTGGGGCTACAGCCGGTGGTGGATGAAGGAGTGACACAACAACTCCCAAGTGAAGTAAAATCGCATCCAACTGTGCAGATATATGGGTACACAGGCCCTCAAGTAGGATCTGAGCCTCTCTGTCCTCTAACAAAAAGGTATGCACTGTCTGGAGAGACTCAGAAGACAACTCTCCCTGGGCATGAGCCTAAGACCGCTGTCTCAGTTCAAACTACTGCACAGCAGCAATGGGGTCCTCCTTTTCCTCGGTATCTAGCTCCTCAACCTCATAAGGCGTCCTAGAAGCTGATCCCTCGATGTCAGTACTGCCGCCTCTCCTCTTCTTGGCTCCCACTTTCTCCTTCCCTTTCCCTTTTCTCTTCCTCTTCTGTACATCTGAGTGGCGGGCCGCTATTTCTCCAAATCTACTCGAAGAAGTCTGAAATGCATCAGGATGGAGGGGGAGCTATCTTTCCTGGGCCACAACACTAGGAATGGCCCATACGCCCTTCAAATGTTTCTTCACAGAAACATAGCATGTGGGTTGTACCAAAAACTCAATATATAACCGCGGGAGGCATACCCGCTTTCCCATCCCCACAGCATATAAAGCATGAATGTACCATGGCACTAACTTTTTGTGGTAGGATGTCACGAATATGCAATTACACAGCACCATATGGAGCATGGGGTAATCGTCAGTCAAGAGCTGGTCCTCGATCAGAGACAAGCCGTTCCAGAACTGGATGGCACAACCTGTAATCTCTCGCACAACCATGGCATGAGGGATCTCAGGAGCTCCCATTGTATGGGGACAGTCACACTCGGGCTCCTCGGGAACTCCTAGAGTAGCAAATAAAGTCGATGGACTAAAATATAATCTCCCAGCCATGGAAGAAAGATCAATACGTGAACGGGGCAGTGGGTACTTAATTATGGTGGTAGCAGCCTCTCTCGCCCAAGAGATATTGACCCTCCTAGGCTGGGTCAACATCTGATACCACAGTGGCATCACCAAAATCCTCGCCAAAAACCAGGGTGCTGAAAGCCACACCATCTCAAGGGGTCGCTCCAACATATTCTTGCAGTGGCTAAAGAACCGCGTGTACCAGGAATGGTCAAACATATTCCGAAACCCATGATCGGGTATCAGGTCCAAAATGGTCAAGTCAAAGGGCTATTCCCTATGATAGCCCATTGCAGGATTCATGGTGGGAGACCTGAAATAGGAAATGAAAAGAAAAAAATAAATAAAACAGAACCAAAACAAAAATTGCTTCTGCAATAGTTCGATTGATCGAATAAGTTTTGATCGAATAATTTTTGATCCATTGAACAGGGGCTAGGCTCGATCGCTTGAGCCCAGTTCGATCGATCGAACACAGAAGAAACACAAGGACAACGATGCAGTGCAGAAAAACAAAGAAAACAAGAAATATAAGGTTAAAACTATATTTAATTAGTCTTAGGACCAATGGGGGGCACCCCCATAAGAGTTGTATGGAAAGAAATTTAGGGGGCTTAAAAATTTACCCTTACCTCTAGTTGAAGTGCAGTAGAGAGAGGAAGAGATGATGGTGATGATTTGGGGCACCAAGGATTCTTCAATGGGCGTGTGTATAAAGAAAAGTATAAGAATCACCAGAGCTCCTTTCTATCTGTACAATCGCTTGAAGGAATGAGGGGGAGAGAAAGTCTGAGGAAGTCTCTGAACAATGCCTTGATTAAATACATTCTCAATCGATTGAAAAAGTTCGATTGATCAAACGAGCAATCAATTGAGAATTGTTTAAGCACTTGAGGATAGAAATTGTCGATCGATCAAGTTTGTTTTGATTGATCGAACTCAAAATTTCAAAAACACTTTGAATAGAAATCTTGTGTACTCCCAACTAACACAAACAGGTCTGGACATACAAAAATAGCCTAAAAACAATGTGAACGCAGACAGGTAAGCCAGAATTCACCATCATAGTAATTTAAAGTTGCAAATTTTATAAATATAAATTTTTAATAGCATCCATTTTGCAAAGGTATAACCCCCAAATTGGCACTTAAGACCTTATTACAATAATAACTAGAATTGAAAACTAAAGAAAAAAAAGTTAGTCTAGGAGTATACTTCAATTGCTAAAAGATGGACAAATGAATGACTACACCTGAAGTGGAACACTATGCGTCGAACACGAAAACTTCTTCTTCCAATGATGCTTCATACTCTGCCAAATCTTCAAAAATGGAGTCCAAACCCGACAATTCACGATTCTAGAAGGTTCTGAAAGCGTCAAGAATATCATCGAATGCGTCTGGGACCTCCAAAGAATTGAAAGTGCACACAAGAGGTAATCCTAGTGAGCCTGACGGCGTCATAGATAAAGGAGTGTAACTCCTCAGCTATTCGTTCTCTTGTGGTGGAGTGCCAGGAGACCCTATGTAAGGTCCATAAAATAGTAGGTATGGAAGGAACACTAGTAGACCATTGTGGTATATAGTGATAATCCTGGACAATGAAAAATAGAAGAAAAATAAAAAGAAAATAAGGCAAGGAAAAACTAGAAATAGAAACAAATGAAACAAAGCAAAGGAAAAAGAAATAAAACAAAAAAGAATAAGACATAGTTCGAACCTCACTATTGGCATGAATTCCCAACGTGCACTAGATGGTAAGGGACATTGAAGCCTAAATAGCAAATAGCTCAGGTGCACGTAGAGGTATGGGACCAGATCGAGACTGAGAAAGTCATCAACAAATGTAAAAACAGCATTGTGGCATTCATGCACAACATCTTGTAAATCATTCTCATCATATGGCTCCCACATCGAGTCATTCTCCCACTGCTCTAGGAGTTCATTAGTAACTTCACCAACAAAGTAACCCTCCACTTCTCCTTGTACGTCAGGGAAATCCATGTGTTCAAAAGGATTGATATCGAGGAGAGAAGGTGGGTACGGGATGTATCCATGAGAAATGTCAAGGAGAACATTTGCATCCGACCCTTCATATGGTAAAAAGCAGAATGCGACTTCTTCAGCGGTCCATGGAGGGTTTTGATATTCAGAATCAGCCCAAGAATTATTCGAATGGACACCATCATTTCTCATGTTGGAACCTGCAGTGGAGTAATATGAGGAATAGCGGATAAAGAGCAACGTCACATTCACAAGGAAAAAAGAAAAAAATAGACATAAATGAGAAATAACATAATGCAATAAAAGTAAAGAATACAATAGCAAGTTGAGGACACACTTTAGCGTTCTAGATTGAGGAATAGTTGGGCTCATCCAGTTGGATGTGCTCAACTTCAGGTTCAAAGTTGTCCTAGAACGGCTTCAATCTTTGGCCATTAACCTTGAAACTTTCATCGTTCTTTGGATTTAATAGTTCAATGGCCCCATGTGGAAAAATAGATTTAATGATGAATGGACCGGTCCACCAGGATCTGAGCTTACCTCGGAAAAGGTGAAGGCGAAAGTCATACTGCAAGACTTTCTGCCCCGGCTCGAATGATTTGCAAAAGATGGATCTATTATGGCGAGCCTTCAACCTTTCCTTTTGCAACTTGGCAGAGTCATACCCATCTCTATGGATTTCTTCTAACTCTGCGAGTTGAAGTTTTCTTAACTGGCATCCCTATTTAATATCGAAGTTTAATGAGTGTGTTGCCCAATATGCTTTATGTTCGATTTCAACAGGGAGGTGGCATGCCTTTCCGTACACTAGCCTATATGGGGACATTCCCAGGTTTGTTTTGTAAGCAATACGATACGCCCATAGAGCATCGGTCAATTTGTATGCCCAGACTTTTCTGTTTGAACTAACCATTTTTTTGAGAATGTTTTTTTTATTTCTCGAATAGCCAATTTTGCCTGCTTGTTAGTTTGTGGGTGGTAGGCTAAGGCAATTGTATGGTCAACCCCATACTTTTTTAGTAGTGACTCCAAGGGTCTATTGCAGAAGTGCTTTCCTTGGTCACTAACTAACGCCTTAGGGGTTCCAAAATGCGAATGAATGTTTTCTTTTAAGAAAGAAATAAATGTTCGATGATCATTTCGCCTTATTGGGATTGCCTCTACCCATTTTGAGACATACTCCATAGCAAGGAGTATGTACTCACCGTTATTCGACTTTGGGAATCGGCCCATAAAATCTATGCCCCAATAATCAAAATTTTCAATTGTGATTATGGGAGTCAGGGGCATAGACTTTCGTTATGAAATTGTACCAAGCTTTTGACAGCGTTGGCATGATTTACAAAAAGAATAGGCATCCTTAAATATGGTTGGCCAATAGAAATCGCTATATAAGATTTTTTATGCGGTCTTCTATGAAGCAAAATGGCCACCACAAGCTTTAGAGTGACATAAGGCCAGGATTGCGGTTATGTGTTCATTCACAATGCAACATCGAATGACCTGATCATCGCAATATTTAAATAAGTACGGGTCATCAAATTAAGAAGAAGTGACATGCGAACAAGAAGAACCATTTCTTATCTTTATTTGACCAATGTTCGGGGGGTTTATCCCATGACTAGATAATTTACAATATCTGCGTACCAGGGCAAACTAGAAATAGTCATCAGCTGCTCATCTAGGAATTTATCCTTGATAGATAGCTGTTCAGTATTGTCAACAAACGTTAACCGAGACAAATGGTCCGTGACCACATTCTCTACTCCCTTTTTATCTTTGATTGTGATATCAAACTCTTAAAGTAGGAGTATCCAACGGATAAGCCTTTGGTTCACGTCCTTCTTGCATAAAAGGTATTTGAGGGCCGAGTGGTCTGTAAAATAGACAATTGGGGACTCTATCAGATAAGACCTGAATTTATCCAAGGTAAAAACTATAGCCAGTAGCTCTTTTTCAGTAGTTGTATAATTCATTTGAGATTCATTCAACGTTCGACTGGCATAATAGATAATGTAGGGCCTATTATCCTTCCTCCGTCCTAGAACTGCGCCAATAGCATAGTCACTAGCATCGCACATTAATTCAAATGGCAAACCCTAGTTGGGTGCCTATAATATGGGTGCGGAGGTAAGGTGTTCTTTTAGTGCATCAAAAGATATTTGACAACTTTCTTACCATTCAAATGGTGTATCTTTAACTAGCAGTTGACAGAGTGGTCGGGATATTGCACTTAAATTTTGGATAAATTGACGATAAAATCCCGCATGCCCCAGAAAAGAGCTAATGTCTTTGACTGTACGGGGGATAGGTAGATTCGAGATTATGTCGATCTTTGCTTTATCCACTTAGATACCTTTGTCAAAAATAATGTGGCCGATGACTATTCCACTAGTCACCATGAACTAACACTTTTCCCAGTTTAACACCAGGTGTTTGTCCTCGCGTCGTGCTAACACACATTCAAGATTGTCTAAGTAATTTTCAAAACTATGGCCAAACACTGAAAAATTGTCCATGAAAACTTCAAGTATCTGCTCGACCATATCACTGAATATACTGATCATGCACCGCAGAAAAGTAGCAGGTGCATTGCATAAACCAAAGGGCATACGAGGGTAAGCAAAAGTACCGAACGGACACGTGAAAGTTGTTTTCTCTTGATCTTCAGGAGCGATTTTGATCTAGTTATATCCACTGCATCTGTCCAAGAATCAATATTACTTATGACTCACCACTTGTTCTAGCATTTGATCCATGAATGGCAAAGGAAAGTGATCTTTTCGGGTCACGATATTCAGTTTTTGGTAATTGATACACATCTGCCATCCGGTGGGGACGCGTGTTAGTACTAATTCACCATTTTTATTAGGGACAACCATTATGCCTACCTTCTTTGGCACCACTTGAGTCGGGCTGACCAAGGGACTATCAGAAATAGGATATATGATCCCAACGTCAAGTAGTTTTAAGACTTCCTTTTTGACAACTTCTTGCATACTGAGATTCAGACACCTTTGCATTTGTCGTGAACATTTAGCACCTGCCTCCAAATATATTTTATGGGTGCAAATGGAAGAACTTATGCCTTTGAGGTCAGTAGTAGTCCATTCCAACGCTCCCTTATGTTGTTTCATCATTTGGATTAATTTACCCTCTTGTTTAGAATTTAACATAGATGAAATTATGATAGGATAAGTCTTTTTAGTCCCTAGGAAAGCGTATTTGAGCTCCTTTAGAAGTTCCTTTAATTCCAAACCAGGAAACTGAATGTTCGAGGGAATGACTAGTTTTATTTTCAGAGGCAACGGTTCATATGGTGTTACCTACATGCAATCAACTCTATCCTCATCTCTCATTTCCATCATGAGGCAAGTCAGATTCAAGTCAACCTCCAATGGAGTAGAGTTTTTAGGTTGGTAAACAACATCAAATTGTGACACCACTACGTCCAAAGGATCTTTGTAGTCGACCAAATCAGCCTCATCTTCAATGACCATTTTGATGTAGTAAACTTTTTCCTTATCCTCGTATTCTTCAGGTTGGGGATTTGAAAAGATTTGACATTAGCGGTCATGTTCCCGAATATGATAGTCATTGTACCACTTCTTATTTTTATCGTTGCATCAATTGTGTTTAGGAATGGACCTCTAAATATAACCGGGATTTGTGCACATGGGTTGGACACAGGTTCAGTGTCTAAAATTACAAAATCAACCGGGAAGACAAATGAGTTTATTTACATGAGGACATCTTCCGACACCCCTCTCGAGTATTTAACCGACCCATTTTCCAATTATAATGCAACTCGGTGGGTTTGTAATCACCAAACCCTAGTTGTTTATAAATTGAATAAGGCAGAAGATTTACACTTGTTCCTAGATCAAGGAGTGCGTTGTGTATTCTTTGATTTCCAATTTGGCATGAGAAAGTGGGAGTACCGGGGTCTTTGAGTTTCAGAGGCAAATCATTTTGGATGATCGCACTTGCTTGGTAGGCGACATAAGCGTGTTTCTTCACACTTTGTCTCCTTTTGACAGTGCATAAGTCTTTAAAATACTTAGCATGAGCCGATACTTATTTGATTGCATCAAGGAGTGGAAGGTTTATTTTGACTTGTTTAAACAGTTCCAAGAACTCCTAATTCCTTATCTCATTCTTTGATTTCTAAAGCCTTTGAGGGTAAGGCGCGAGGAAAGGGCATTTAGGTAATTCGTCATTAATTGGCTCCTTTTCGGGCTTTCTCTCAACTTTTTCTACTTCTTTAGGAGCTTCATCATTTGAATCTAATGGTTTGTTATTAGTAGGTGGCTCCTCTTCCTAAGTAGATGGTTCATTTTTATTTACCACTTCATCCTCCTTGTACTCTTCAGGAGTAGAGAGAGGCATAATGTGCCCTATAATCTTGCCGCTTGTCAGAGTAGTCACGACTTTTGCATGTTCTTGATTATTGGGACCGTTGTTGTATCCCTTAGGGTTTTCAAGTGGTTGGGTCAGAAATGTCCCCCTCGATCCCTCTTGTCGTGTATCCATTCTCTCTAACATTGCAGACATTTTACTCATCATTTAAATTAACTGATGTGTTAAGTTCGCATTAGAAAGCGGATCATCCTCTTGCACCTTTTTTTGTGGTGGCACGTACACATTTGACTGTTGATTATTAGAGGGTTGAGCTTGGTTGTAGTTATTAGATCTATTTTGATTGAATGGCTGGGACTGCCTATTGTATTGCCCTTGATATTGGTTATTGTTGTTGTAGGGTTGTTGTTGATAATGATTTTGGGTCCAAGCGTCGTTTTTCCAATCAAAACTGGGGTGATTCCATCAATTGTTGTTATTTTGGAAATTATTATTATTATTGTAGGAATTCCCCGCCCCTCTATATCCTTGCATGGCGTTCATCTCCATAGGGGCTTGTTCTTGAAAATACGGCACATTGGGACAGTATTGCGCAGTATGCCCCAATATATTGCATGTGCTGCATGGTTCTTCAGGCAAAATCTACTTAGAACTCTCTCCTTTTATTCCTAACTCCTCTACTTTCTTTGCTAGTTCTTCGTATTTGATCATTAAGTGATCTTCACTTTTTAGCTGATATATACTTTTCTCCTCTACACCTGATATCTGTGCGCGTGAGACATCTTCAGAATTAGACCATTCATGAGCATGTTCGGCTAACCACTCAAAGTGGGTTTCAGCCTCTTCGATGTTTTTGCGAAGAAATGGACCTGAGCTCATGGTTTCAAACAGTTTTTTCATTTCACCATTATTCCTTCATAAAAGTAGCTAATGGTTCGCTATTTCTCATACCCGTGATGTGGGCATGAGAGAAACAAATCTTTGAAATGCTCCCAAGTTTGAGTGAAGGTTTCATTACTCTTTTGTTTATAAGAATTTATTTGACGTCTGAGCTCAGTTGTCATGCGAGGTGGAAGGAATTTCTTTAAAAATGCAGTATTCATCGAATGCCAGGTGAACACTGCATTTGGCTTGAGGGTGAGTAGCCAAACTTTTGCTTTATCCTTCAAGGTGCAGGGAAATAGCATTCGGCGTGTCACATCTACAGGACACTTTTGTGAGAATGTTTTACAAACATCTTCAAAATCCTTGACATGTAGATATGCCTTCTCGCTCTCCATTTCGTGAAAGGTTGGAAGGAGTTGAATCATTCCGTTGCGAATTAGAATTTGCCCTGTGACACCCGCTCCCACGGTTTATATTTAATATTGCTTTAGCATGCATAATCATGAGTTAATGTTAAATTGATGTGTCATGTGACACTTATTGGAGGTGGGATTAACCCACTAAGTTGCTTATGGGTGTCCAGTTAGGAACCCAGTTGTGGCCAATATGGCAATCCCAAGTTGGGATATGTGTTGATGGGTCCCAATTGAGATGGGGCAGTAATATGTGGAACACCCTATGTGCCTAAATGTTTATTAAGGCTTAAATGATTTATTATTTGATTGTTAATAATATCATGTTATTAGGTAGTGACCACTTCTGGGGTCAATTAGGGATACCTTTATGAGCACGAATTGAACACGTTACATAATTAGTAGGCTAATTAGCAACTTCATATAATTATATGGGACCACTTATGGGACCCATGCGAGACATAGACAAATACTCATTTAGGTTTGGGATAGTTTTAATATAGTTTAATAATTAGTGGGGGTATAATTGTAAAACTAATAAAATTACATGGAGGTGATGCTAAAATTGGAAATTGGTAAGTTAAAGCCACACATAAGATGAGTTTGACTCATCATTTTATTTGGTTTAGATTTAGGTTGCAGAGACGAGGACGTGAGTTACCGAATTTGACGGTGACGTTCTCGTCGACGGTAGTCGAGCCGAACGACGTTGGTTTTTAATTCTGATCACATATTCGGACTCCTGGGGGTGAGTTTAATCTATTGGTACTAATTTTATTGAGTTCTGTGAAAGTTTTTCCGCTACCCATTTTAGGGTTTTAGCTCATAACTTGTAATTTATGTATAGGATTTGTACCTGGTTCATAGTAGGACTTTAATTTCACATTTAGGAGCGAAACCCAAGAGGTGAGTGATGTTAATTTTGATATTTGGATGATTTTCATGTTGGGTTCAATTGTGATGCCAAAGCATGCCTAATTTGTTTAATTTAATTTATCTAGTTTATAATTGAGCAAAATTCATGTGGCTAAATTAGGCCCAATTTATTTGTGAAAGCACGGTGTAATGATTAAATGAGCATGTTGAGTTGCCTATTTGGGTCAATGGAAATTGCTAGTTCTATACCACCATGAGGTAATCTTTGTGGTGACGACCACGGCCGCCAGAGGCCTATGGGACTGCACGTGTGAGGGCGTGGGTCATGACTAGTCACGTGGGCTTAGGGAGTGGAGCCGCGGGCTAGCCGGTAGTGGTGGGAGTGAACTAGTAATTGCCAGAGACTATAGTTATTTGTAATATATTGAATTGAACGTGTTGATTATCCATGTTCATGATTGGCATTGCTCACAAGCATATAGCTTATATATTGTAGTGGTTATTGAATAACCATCGTAGGTGATCGCGGCGAGGAATCGGGGAAGTAAGCTGGGAAGTGGCTTGGCTAGCTTATGGGTTTTGGGGGTTGTTGTAACCTTGTTAATAGTTACTTGCTTTTTAGTTTAAAGCTTGCAATATAGTTGTAATTAATGGGTTTTAATATGGATTGTAGTACGAGTCATATTTTGGTTGGTTTAAGACTTATGTAATATTTCTAGTTAAACTTTACACTTTAGTTGGATTGTAACTTAACTCCTGTAATATAAGGTTGGACTGTGTTAGTTGGGATTATTTGATCATAGTGTTACTATGAATAATGTTATTAGATTGGGACGTTTGAACTTGGAGATTTATTTATTGGGTTGGTTGTAAATTGTTATATTTAGTATTTCTCTGAAAGCATTTTAAAAAAAACTCTTGCTTGGACTTTGGGAGCTCTTGACTAGGATTTGGTAGTGTTATTTGTGAATTTACTATTTGCTAAAACAGGGTTTTTTGCTTATTGCAAAGACAGGATTTTTGTTTTTTTTTTAATTATTGTTGAGCTTCTTTGGTTTAAGTTATTTTATACTTATTTTGGAACTTTAATGATTGGGGTTCGGCCTTGGTGGCGTGCCACGTGTCCTAGGATCATCTGAGTGGTTCTGGGGCGTGACATTTAGTGGTATCAGAGCATTAGGCTTAGAGCCTTGGGTACGAGAGACGACGATTGAGAGTACGTGTAGATGACGAGCATGTAAATGCATTTAATGAATGCATATGAATAATTGTTGCTATGTTGTTATATAACATATTGGCATAGCATGCAATATATTTATGTCAAATGATTGACAGGTAAAGAATGGATCATAAACGGGAACGTTCACCTCATTCGAGGATGGACCATCTAGAGGAAGTGGTAAGCAATTTCGTAAGGGCAGTAAGTGATCGAATGGGTGGTGATAGACCTGCAAACCTACAACCACGGGCTGAACAGGGAGTCATTGAATAATTTTATAAAAGGAAACCGAGTCAATTTGATGGAGGTCCAGATCCATCACAAGCTGATCATTGGGTAATGGATATGGAACGCATCTTTCGGGCTGTGGAGTGTACAGATGGGGAGAAGATAATGTGTGCTATTGATACTTTGAAAGGTAAAGCACAGAATTGGTGGGTAAATGTGATTGAGCAAGGGGCACCTGACACCTGGAACAGATTTGTGAAAGTTTTCTATAAGTGGTACTTTCCAGCATCCGTCAAGAAACAGTTGGGCCGAGAGTTTGCAAATCTACAACAAGGGGATATGACAGTAAATGAGTATGCAGCAAAATTTAATAGTTTACTTCGGTTTGCACATCGAACAGTACCAAGAGAAGTGGATAGAGCACGGAAATTTGAAGAAGGACTACGGGATAATATTAGAAGCCGAGTTGATACACACCAACTTCGAAAAGTGGCTGATGTACAAGATGTTGCCTTGATAGCAGAAAGAGATATTGACAAGTATAAACAGAGCCAACAGAATAAGCGGCCAGCTGAGGGAAAAAGTAAAGGACAAGCTTTCTTCAAGAATCCGTTATCACGAGGTTCTAGTTCTAGCTCAGCTGTTCAAAAGGGAAGTTCTTTTTCTGGGGAAAGTCGTCCACTATGTCCAACGTGTAATCGTCAGCATTGGGGAGTATGCCACCTGATACTAGTGTGCAATATCTGTAAGCAGAAGGGACATATAGCAATAAATTGCCCACAAGCTCGAACTCAGAGTATGGGAAGTATCAATCCAGACATGAGAGGAAAATGTTTTGAATGTGGACAGCCTGGACATCAAGCAAAATATTGCCCAACAAGACAATTACGAGGGACAAGTTCTGTACCTTCAATTGCGGCAAAACCAGTGACAAATATGGATAGAGGGAAAGGCCCTAAACAAAGACAAGGAAGATATTTTCGACTAACACCGGGGGATGCTATAGCTACTGATTCCGTGGTATCAGGTACATTACTCATTTGCTCACACCCGGCGTATGTTTTAATAGATTCAGGGTCAACACATTCTTTTATTGCGCATGAATTTGTTAGACACTTAAACAGGATGTCAGAACCTTTAGGGTATGATTTGTCGATATCGTTACCCTTAAGTAAACCCATGGTGACTTCATCAATATTTAAGGCATGTGAAATCAGGGTAAATGATAGGGTTTTGACATTGAATTTAATTTCGTTGGCCGTTAATTATTTTGATGTAATTTTGGGTATGGACTGGTTATCCGCAAACCAAGCAACTATCGATTGTGAACAGAAAAGAGTTACTTTTCGACCAACGGGATAAGGGGAGTTTAGTTTTCAGGGAACTGGTGTTGTAGCACCACCATATTTGGTTTCAGCAATACGGGCATGCAAGTTGTTGAAACAAGGTTGTCGGGGGTTTTTATGTTCGATAATTGACACACGGGTCACAGGGACTAGAGTTGAAGATATTTCAGTTGTGCGAAAGTTCCCAGATGTCTTTCCTGAAGATCTACCTGATGTACTAGTTGAGCGAGAAATTGAATTTTCCATTGAAGTAGCCTCGGGGTCTCAACCAGTATCGAAAACACCGTACAGAATGGCACCTGTGCAGTTGAAAGAACTGAAGATTCAGTTGCAAGATCTTCTAGATAAAGGATTCATTCGACCTAGTGTATCGCCGTGGGGTGCACCAGTCTTGTTTGTCAAGAAGAAAGATGGGACGATGAGAATGTGTATCGATTATCGGGAACTCAACAAGTTAACTATCAAGAACAAATATCCGTTGCCTAGAATTGATGACTTGTTTGATCAACTTCAAGGAGCCCAAGTCATTTCCAAGATTGATCTGCCATCGAGTTATCATCAGTTAAAAGTCAAAGAAGAAGATGTGGAGAAAATATCATTCAGGACCCGTTATGGTCATTATGAATTTCTTGTTATGCCTTTTGGAGTTACGAACGCACCGGCAACATTTATGGATTTGATGAATCGAGTGTTTAAAGACTATCTGGATGAGTTTGTAATTGTATTCATAGATGACATCTTAATATATTCCAAAAGTGTACAAGATCACGAGAGGCATCTACGGTTGGTTCTACAACGACTTCGTGAAAAGAAGTTGTTCGAAAAGTTGAAGAAATGTGAATTCTGGTTAACTAAGATAGCATTTTTGGGGCACGTGATTTCAAAAGAGGGTGTAGCAGTAGATCCATAGAAAATTGAAGCTGTAGCCAATTGGAAGTCGCCAACAAGTGTGCCAGAGGTACGAAGCTTCTTGGGATTAGCTGGATACTACCGAAGGTTCGTGGAAAATTTTTCAAGAATTGCGATGCCAATGACACAACTTATGCGAAAAGATGTTCCTTTTGTTTGGAGTTCAGAGTGTGAGGAAAGTTTTGTTGAATTGAAGACTCGTTTGATGACAGCGCCAATATTGACCATCCCCTCAGGTACTACAGGGTTTGTGATTTACAGCGATGCTTCATACCGAGGTTTGGGTTGTGTATTAATGCAAAACAATAAGGTGATTGCATATGCCTCACGACAATTAAGGCCACACGAAGTGAATTATCCAACTCATGATCTTGAGTTAGCGGCGATTATCTTTGCTTTGAAGATTTGGAGGCATTATCTCTACGGGGAAAAATGTGAAATTTACACTGATCATAAGAGTTTGAAATATCTGTTTACACAGAGGGAATTGAATATGAGGCAAAGAAGGTGGTTAGAGTTAATGAAGGATTATGACCTGACAATCCAGTATCATCCAGGGAAAGCTAATGTGGTGGCCGATGCATTGAGTCGAAAATCTACAACCAATTTGGCTTATAGTTTGACTTCACAAGAAAAGTTAATTCGGGAAATGGAGCAGCTAAAGTTGGAGATAATTCCAGAAACCAGAGGTGCTTTAATGTCAGCCATTATTGCACAGCCGTCCCTTATTGATGAAATTCGAGCCAAACAGCTTCAAGATCCAATATTGAAGAAGATTCATGATGAGATACCTGAAGGTAAGCAACCAGAATTTACTTTTGAGAATGGTATACTGAAATTTAGAAATCGGGTTTGTGTACCCAATATTGATGGTACCAAGGAAGCAATTTTGGAAGAGGCGCACAATACGAGGTACTCAATTCATCCGGGTAGTACTAAGATGTACCATGATTTGCGATAAATCTATTGGTGGTCAGGGATGAAACGAGAAGTAGCTGAGCACGTGGCAAAGTGTGTGGCTTGTCAAAGGGTAAAAGTGGAACACCAGAAACCAGCGGGAAAATTGGAACCTTTGCCTATACCAGAGTGGAAATGGGAAAATATTACAATGGACTTCGTGGGAGGTTTACCGAGATCTAGGAAGTCAAATGACAGTATATGGGTAGTCGTTGATCGATTGACCAAGTCAGCACATTTTCTACCAATCAAGACCAATGATCCGAAAAAATTAGCTGAATTGTATATCCAAGAAGATGTGAGACTTCATGGAGTTCCAGTATCTATAGTTTCAGATCGAGATAGTACATTTACCTCAAGATTTTGGCAAGGAATGCAGAGAGCGATGGGTACAAGATTGAGTTTCAGTACAGCTTTTCATTCTCAAACCGATGGCCAATCAGAACGTGTAATTCAGATACTAGAAGATATGCTTCGACTTTGTGTTTTGGATTTTAAAGGTGACTGGGAAGAGCACTTGCCGTTGGCTGAATTTGCTTATAACAATAGTTATCAATCCAGTATTGGGATGGCACCTTTTGAGGCTTTATATGGGCGTAAGTGTCGTTCTCCACTTTGTTGGACCGAGGTTGGTGAGAGGAGATTGATAGGGCCTGAAATTGTTCAGTAGACTACGGAAAAGATAAAGACAATACAACAACGACTTCAAACAGCACAAAGTAGATATAAAAGCTATGCGGACTTGAAAAGAAGACCGATGGAGTTTGAAGTTAAGGAGTTTGTATTCTTAAAGGTATCGCCGACAAAGGGGATTACAAGATTTGGAAAACGAGGAAAGCTAAATCCAAGGTATGTTGGGCCATTTGAGATCATTGGTAGAGTTGGACCAGTAGCCTATCGGTTGGAGTTGCCACCGGAGTTAGCTAATGTACACGAGGTATTTCATATATCAATGCTAAGAAGATGTGTATCAGATCCAACGAAAGTAATTATTCCAGAGCAGTTGGAAGTCAGGGAAGACTTGACATATATCGAGCATCTAGTCAAGATTCTTGACAGGAAAGAACAAGTTCTGAGGACAAAGACTATTCCTTTGGTTATGGTGCTATGGCAAAATCACTCCGTTGAGGAAGCCACGTGGGAAAGAGAAGATGAAATGAAAGAGAAGTATCCATTCTTATTCGAAACTTGAGGTACTACGAGTTTGGGGACAAACTCCTTTTTAAGGAGGGGAGAGATATGACACCCGCTCCCGCGGTTTATATTTAATATTGCTTTAGCATGCATAATCATGAGTTAATGTTAAATTCATGTGTTATGTGACACTTATTGGAGGTGGGATTAACCCACTAAGTTGCTTATGGGTGTCCAGTTAGGAACCCAGTTGTGGCCAATATGGCAATCCCAAGTTGGGATATGTGTTGATGGGTCCCAATTGAGATGGGGCAGTAATATGTGGAACACCCTATGTGCCTAAATGTTTATTAAGGCTTAAATGATTTATTATTTGATTGTTAATAATATCATGTTATTAGGTAGTGACCACTTCTGGGGTCAATTAGGGATACCTTTGTGAGCACGAATTGAACACGTTACATAATTATTAGGCTAATTAGCAACTTCATATAATTATATGGGACCACTTATGGGACCCATGCGAGACATAGACAAATACTCATTTAGGTTTGGGATAGTTTTAATATAGTTTAATAATTAGTGGGGGTATAATTGTAAAACTAATAAAATTACGTGGAGGTGATGCTAAAATTGGAAAATGGTATGTTAAAGCCACACATAAGATGAGTTTGACTCATCATTTTATTTGGTTTAGATTTAGGTTGCAGAGACGAGGACGTGAGTTGCCGAATTTGACGGTGACGTTCTCGTCGACGGTAGTCGAGCCGAACGACGTTGGTTTTTAATTCTGATAACATATTCGGACTCCTGGGGGTGAGTTTAATCTATTGGTACTAATTTTATTGAGTTCTGTGAAAGTTTTTCCGCTACCCATTTTAGGGTTTTAGCTCATAACTTGTAATTTATGTATAGGATTTGTACCTGGTTCATAGTAGGACTTTAATTTCACATTTAGGAGAGAAACCCAAGAGGTGAGTGATGTTAATTTTGATATTTGGATGATTTTCATGTTGGGTTTAATTGTGATACCAAAGCATGCCTAATTTGTTTAATTTAATTTATCTAGTTTATAATTGGGCAAAATTCATGTGGCTAAATTAGACCCAATTTATTTGTGAAAACATGGTGTAATGATTAAATGAGCATGTTGAGTTGCCTATTTGGGTCAATGGAAATTGCTAGTTCTATACCACCATGAGGTAATCTTTGTGGTGACGACCACGGCCGCCAGAGGCCTATGGGACCGCACGTGTGAGGGCGTGGGTCATGACTAGTCACGTGGGCTTGGGGAGTGGAGCCGCGGGCTAGCCGGTAGTGGTGGGAGTGAACTAGTAATTGCCAGAGACTATAGTTATTTGTAATATGTTGAATTGAGGGTGTTTATTATCCATGTTCATGATTGGCATTGCTCACAAGCATATAGCTTATATATTGTAGTGGTTATTGAATAACCATCGTAGGTGATCGCGGCGAGGAATCGGGGAAGTAAGCTGGGAAGTGGCTTGGCTAGCTTATGGGTTTTGGGGGTTGTTGTAACCTTGTTAATAGTTACTTGCTTTTTAGTTTAAAGCTTGCAATATAGTTGTAATTAATGGGTTTTAATATGGATTGTAGTACGAGTCATATTTTGGTTGGTTTAAGACTTATGTAATATTTCTAGTTAAACTTTACACTTAGTTGGATTGTAACTTAACTCCTGTAATATAAGGTTGGACTGTGTTAGTTGGGATTATTTGATCATAGTGTTACTATGACTAATGTTATTAGATTGGGACGTTTGAACTTGGAGATTTATTTATTGGGTTGGTTGTAAATTGTTATATTTAGTATTTCTCTTAAAGCATTTTAAAAAAAACTCTTGCTTGGACTTTGGGAGCTCATGACTAGGATTTGGTAGTGTTATTTGTGAATTTACTATTTGCTAAAACAGGGTTTTTGCCTAATTGCAAAGACAGGATTTTTGTTTTTTTGTTTTAATTATTGTTGAGCTTCTTTGGTTTAAGTTATTTTAAACTCATTTTGGAACTTTAATGGTTGGGGTTAGGCCTTGGTGGCGTGCCATGTGTCCTAGGATCATCTGAGTGGTTCTGGGGCGTGACACGCCCGTATGGGGTGGAATGAGAATACAAGAAGGCGTAGGTGCATGTTCGGGTTACATAAGATCGCACAAGGGACGCAGCAAATCATCAATAGGTACAGCCACATTCTCACCATTTTCACTTTGATTGTCACCCATTGAATCAGTAGGTGTGACTACAGGATTAATAGAACTAGAAGATTCAGATAGGTAGAATGGATTTCCGAAAATTCCTTGGATGGAATTATCGAACATAAAAGAGAAGGGACTAAGAAGATTTTAAACCTAAAGAAAAAGAAAAAGAAAAACAGAAATAGATGAAGAAAAAGCGAGGCAATCTAAGTACTAACTAGTTGCCTTCCCCGGTAACGGCGCCAAAAACTTGACACGGAAATATTATGTGTGCTCTTGTGGGCAATACCCAAGTGTAGGTGGACGTGCATGTAGTATTCTGGTTAAGACTAGGTCGATCCCATAGGGAAGGTTGTAAACTAATTACTTAGATTAAACTCTAAAAGAAAAATAAAAATTCAATGTTTAAGGAAGATGTAGAACACGGAGTTCCACAATTAACGACTATTAAAAATAGAGCAATTAAATTAAACTATGAATTAACTAATTAACTAAAGCGCTATTTAAAAACGATGTTTCTTAATAAAAAAGGGAACATTGGGATCACACGAATCCCTAGTGACCTAGCCATCTACCATGCAGTGACATTGAAACTCTATGGAGTATATCTTGTCACAGTATTCCGTATTTTCTAAAGATAAAGAGTCAATAGTCCTTTCATGACCGAGACTACATCATCACAATTGAGTTAAAAATGCATGAAGAAGGTTTAAAACAATAGTCAAGACTCGCACTCTGAATCATGTTAGCATTCAAAGTGGTTTGCAAAAGTTATTGAAGAAAAATGCCATAAGGCTTAAAGTTTAAAAACGGATTTGACAAACTGAGCATTTGGGAATAGTAGTGACAGATTGGGAAAAAAATAGGTAGTTTGATAACCAATCTCAAAAACAGAAAGTCTAGGAGTAATGTAAAGGATTATCTTAAGAATCTGAATGTTCGATCGATCGATGCGCTTTCGATCGATTGAACATCGTCATCTCTCAATCGATCGAAATGGCTTTGATCGCTTGACTGTATCTCTGTTCCGATCGATCGAACTAACTTCAATTGATCGAACACAGGTTTTACACTGCTGCATGGCAGAGGCTAAAGATCACTGTTTCATCATGATCTCCCAACTCTAGGACTACTTAGACATGGTCTGGAATGTCTCAGATCTGTTTTTGACGTAAAAGTTCATTAAGGTTGTGTTTGTTTGTGCTTTTAACATGAAACTTACAAAAATTATGGGTTCAACAATATCTAACATGCAAGACTACGATTCTAACAGATTGTACTACCAAAAACTATTAGCAGAATGTAAACAAACAATAAAATGAAACCTGAAGGAAATGAATACTTGAATTAAAGCTGAAATCACCAAGCAATCAATCTAGAATCCAAGATTAACCTACAAAAATAAGCAAACACTCCTTCTCTTTCTCTATAAGACTGTAGAAATAATGTGGGGGTCCCAGAGGAAGTGTTTATAACCAGTATATATAGAAAAACCTAAGGCTGGGGTTACAACGAATGTTTCTGCTACGTGCGCGTAAGTTTCTGATAAAAGCATGTTTAATCGATCGAACTTCACTCAATCGCTTGAACTTTGAATGACTCGAGCGCTTGAACAAACTTCGATCGATCGAAACCTCGATCGCCTGAAGGTTCTTCGATCGCTCGAGCTGTAATTTTTGTCTTTGAGTTGTCTTGCTCATCATCAAGCATTCCTTTTATATTTGTATTCATTTCTTCAGTCAACAAAACAATGATCTGCACAAATAATAGCTAAAATAATACAACGTATCATAGATTGATCATATTGTGTATAAACTAGCATTGTAATATGAGTTGCAGATAAAACACAGAGTTGTAAACTAAACTAGTGTATTTCCTTCTTTTAGCGCGATTGTATTTTACAAATACCCCCACTTGTCAGTATCCGTATGTCGATACCATACTACCAATCAGAATCACCTGACTAGGCAGTACGTCCCACGATCCCTTGATAGGGTTACTGGTCGTCTACATGGTACCACCTATCTGTAAACGATAGAAAAAGCACAACGAACGTCTTCTACGCTATGTATATTCTCACTGGTCATCTACACTAGCCAGACATAATCGCCAATGGTACACTGGATGTCTTTAATAGTGCATACGCATCACTAGACATCTTCAATAGCGAGAGGCACACTAGGAACTCTAACCGTCCCACATCTACCCAGCTCGTCAGCCGTTGATCCCATGGATCCAAAGTACACATATCTCATTATTCCACATAAGTCATAGTTCCCATTTCTCATTATATCCTTTCATCTCTTCACATAACACTATCCCATACATGTTGACCAAATGTCGTAAAATGCATCACTCTAGATAGCATGACTATTATATGCTCTGTATTCATCAGCTCTACTCTTTAACTGGTTATTAACATGCAGTCCTGTTTTGTCTACAATATAGTTCAATAGTAATAACACATAGTAGTTAAACAGTTTATCTAATATCAACATTTAATAAAACATAGTTAACACAATATCATGTTGATTATTCTAATATCCAACTATCACAATATGATATATAGCATAACTGTATATGTATTAGTTTAACTACTAACAAATCAGATATATCATAATAGACTCATAACATACAACAACATAAAAATCAATTGGATCCAATAGCAACCAATTGGATCCAATAGAAAGAGAGCAGAGAAAAAAATCCAATCAATTGGATCCAATAGCAACCAATTGGATTTTGTCTTCTTCCTCAAAATAGTCTGGTTTTATATAAAAACATTGGGGTTCCTCTTCTCTTCTCATGCACATTACTAACACATATAAGCATCCTAAAGATAAACTGCTGAGTGAGTGAATGAAACTCACCTTGTCTCGGCGTTCCATTGACAGCGTCCCGAGCTCCGCTGCAGTGGCTATGCTGAGTTCTCTTTCCTTCTCTCTTTCTTCTCTGCTCTCTTTCTCTCTCTGTCTGTCTCTTCTCTCTCTCTCTCTCTCTCTCTGCGGTCTCCTCTCCTCCTTCTTCTTCTTCTTCTTCTCCAACCCGAGAGGGTGGTGTGTGTATATATATACGATATATATATGTGTGTATGTATATATGTAACAATATATCTGTCTCCTAAACACACACAACCAACCATATATATGTATTAGTGGAGGGGTTTATATAGGGGAGGGGGAACAATTATAGTCACACAAACCAAATGTGGTGACCAAGCTCAGCTACTCCCAGTCGATTGGGACCAAGTGGCAATCAATTGGGGTTAGGTTGGCAAAATGTCAATCAATTGGTAAATGGCCAATCGATTTGGGTTAGGTTAATGGAAATTGATTGGAAAAAGGGTTAATCGATTAGGCACACAAACTCACCAAAGTTTAGGAAAAGTACTAGGGGTATATATATATTAATCTGAAAATATAGGGTATTACCACTGGGCGGTCGGGATCAAGCCTTGATTGCCTTCACCCCACTATCCTGACCTATCCAAGAAGTTATTGTCGCTACCGAAGCTGAGAGACTGCTCAAGAAGCCAACAAAGCTGAAGAGTCCCCCTGAGAAGAGGAGCCGGGACAAGTATTGCTGGTACCATAAGGATCATGGCCACGATACTGAGGACTACTTCAAGCTTAAAATTGCCATTGAGAAGCTCATCGAGCAGGGTTACCTCGCCGAGTTTATCATTGTAGACAGGTGACCGCGGCCAGACACCCGAGCCACCAAATAGCCACAACTCCTCGGTCACATCAACATGGTCTCCAGAGGAACATCGGGCAGAGGGGATCACAGTTGGCGAGGAAAAGGCATGCTCGGGCATCCCGAGCGAATGTCTTGCAAGTCTAATAAGCCAACTCCCCACTGACCAATGTATTGACATTCTCATTCGATGATGACAAGGACCTGTATTGCTCCCATGGCAATCCGCTGGTGGTGACACTCTCCATAGCCAATTACATGGTCAAGAGGGTGTTAGTAGACATAGGTAGCTCCTCGGACATTCTGTTTACCTCATTATTTGATCAGTTTGGGATATTGAGGGACCTGCTCTGACCAGTAGCCACTCTCTTGGTTGGGTTCAACGGATCTAGCACACAATCGCTCAGGATAATAGAACTACCATCTTAATGGGTACTTAGCTAGGGCAGACCATTATGATGGTAAGCTTTGTAGTGGTAGAGGCCCCATCTACCTACAATGTCATCCTTGGGAGGCCAATGCTCAATAGAGCCAAGGCAGCTGTGTAAACCTATAGCCCAATTATCAAGTTCCCAACACAACAGGGTCCAGGAATCCTGGGAGGAGATTAAGAAACCGCCCAAAGCTGTTATGTCAACTCCCTGCACAGAGAAGCAATATCAGAAATGCTAAACATTCAAAAGATAGACCCAAGGGATGTGCAGAATTGGGTCAGCCCGATTGAGAAGCTTGTTCAAGTGGTGCTAGACCCCCAATTCCCTGACCGGTCCATCAACCTCGGCACTCTCCAAGGACCAAGTCTCAGAGAAGAGTTAATCTAGTTCTTGAGAGAGAGCCAAGACGTCTTCGCCTGGTGCCATGAAGACATGCTTGGAATTGATCCCTAGGTCATGTCCCACCGACTCAACATTGATCTGAGATGTTGCCTGGTTAAGCAAAATAGAAGGGGTATGGCCCCCGAAAGGTAGGAAGTAGTACATGAGGAGGTTGAAAAACTTCTCATAGTGAAGTCCATTAGGGAAGTACAGTATCCCGATTGGCTAGCTAATGTGGTGTTGGTCAAGAAGAGCAACGAAAAGTAGAAGATGTGCGTGGACTTCACTAACCAGAACAAGGCTTGTTCCAAGGACTGCTCTCCATTACCTAGGATAGACCTACTTGTTGACTCCACGGTCGATCACTTATTCCTCTCCTTCATGGATGCCTACTCGGGAAACAACCAGATCAGTATGTATCACAGGGACGAAGAGAAGACTTCTTTCATCACCGACCAGGGGACATATTGCTACAAGGTGATGCCTTTCAGCCTCAAGAATGCAAGGGAAACTTACCAACGCCTGGTCAACCATATGTTCAAAGATCTAATCAGGAAAATGATGGAGGTGTACATTGATGACCTCCTGGTCAAAACCTAAGATGAGTATAACCATTTTGAGCACTTTGCCGGGGCCTTTAGCATCTTAAGAAAATTCAGGATGAGGTTAAACCCGGCTAAGTGCACATTTGGAGTCACATCCACAAAGTTCCTAGTACACTTAGTCAGCAGGTGGGGAATCGAGGCCAACCCTGGAAAAATTCAAGCCATCATCAACATCGGTCCCCCAGGTCAATGAACGAAGTTCAAAGTTTTACCAGTCGGGTAGCGGCATTGAACAGATTTGTTTTCCTGGGCAACCGACCGGTGCCTACCATTCTTCAAGATCCTCCGCAAGGCTTTTTAGTGGTCAGAAGAGTATGAAGAGGCGTTGTAGGAACTCAAGAAGTACCTAACATCGCCTCCTCTGCTCAATTTCTATACCAAAGGATGAATTATTCCTTTATGTGGCAGTGTCACCCTCAGTAGTAAGCTCGGCACTCATCTGAGAGGAGCACGGGATACAGTTCCTCGTTTATTACACAAGTCGGCACTCTAAAGTGCAAAAAGTCGATATTCCCGCATCGAGAAGGTCGCCTTTGTAAACGTGACCACCTCCCAAAGACTCTACCCATACTTTCAGGCCCATGTTATAGTGGTCCTTACAGACCAGCCTCTTCGCCAGATTCTGTGCCGGCCTGAAACAACCAGGAGGTTCATTAAGTGGGCGTTGGAGCTAGAAGAATTTGAAGTGGTCTATAGACCCTGAACGGCAATCAAGGGACATGTAGTGGTAGATTTTCTCGTGGAATTCATATATCCAGAGGATTTAGTTAAGTTACCACCCGACCTACAACCTGACACCCCGACCTGGGTACTCTATATGGATGGTCCTCCAACAAATAGGGCAGTGGGGTAGGGGTCATCGTGACCACACCCGACGGGATCCAGCTGGAGTGCACCCTAAGGTTTAGGTTTCAAGCGTCCAATAATGAAGTCGAGTATGAAGCCCTGTTGGTTAGACTGCAGTTGGCTACTTCAATGGGCACGCAGCAAATTCAAGGATACAATGACTCTCAACTGGTGGTCAACTAAGATAATCAAGAATACGAAGCCCAGGAAGACAATATGGTGGCCTGCTTCTCCCTAGTCAGGTCAGTTAACAAAGGGCTCAAAGGGTTTTTAATCAAATAAATCCTAAGAGAGGATAACTCAAGGGCTGACCGGTTGGCACGCTTGGCATCATCCTCAAAGTCAGACCTCCCCAGGATAAGGGTAGAATACCTATTCGAACCCAGCATGTATAACTTGGAGGGAATGGACATCGATCCGATCGATTTAGGGACCAGCTGGATAGATCCAATCATGATGTTCCTCACAACTGGTGGTCTACCGGACGGGAAAGATGAAGCGCGATGGGTAAAATACCGGGTGGCTAGATATCACCTCATGACAGCATGCTTTACAAGATGGGGTTCTCCATCCCGTATCTCCGATGCATCCAACCCTGCCCTGGTCCAAGGAGTCTTATACGAAATCTATGAGGGTGTATGTGGAAGGCATGTTGGAGGCCAAGCAGTCTCCCGCAAGGCTCTATTACAAGGGTACTATTGGCCAACAATGGCCTGGGACTCTCAGGAGTACATCAAAAGGTATGATAAATGTCAAAAGCATGCCAACATGATCTACCGCCCGACAGAGCCCCAAATTCCAATCCTCAGGCTAATCACACTTTTTAAACTATTTCAAATTTTAAATTCAAATACGAGTCGCCACTTAATTTTTAAAATGAAAAATTAAGAAACCTTTTTAAAAGCTAACTGATCTTTTTTGGAAACCAAAGATTTCTAGGTTCGGGGATTATGGAATGAGAGGGAAAGGAGCCCAGCGGACTAAAACACCCCCTCTCATCCTATCTCGTGATAGGCCTCTACTCAACATCCTTTTAATTAAATTAATAATCTATGTGTGCCCTCAACTAATACATATATATGTACATTATAAAAGCATGTCGAAAGGGGTACATGATTGATAACTATAAAAGGCATACAAAACCATATAATTCAACTAGCAAGCAAGAATGATATGCGAATAAGGGACAAGAGAACTTACCCGGGTTCCAGCTGCAAAATGGAAACGTGTAATGCACACAAATAAATAGAAAAAAAACCTAAAAAGAGACTCTAATTCACATATGCACACAAGGCAAATCCTAATTCTAAGGTGTCACACATGAAGTTGAAAATCAATAAAATCAAAGAGTAAAAAAATAAACTAAAGAGGGGTTGCGAAATCATACCTCAATAGCGCTACAAAACAAAGGGTCAGTCCACATGCTTTGAACAATATAATATTAATCCCTCAAAAACATATTCAAACTTCTATCTTAATTTTATTGATCATGGAGGGAGTTGATATAATCATGAATTCCTTTTAACTAGTTGGATTCATAACACCTCTATAGATATACAAGTCTCAACTAGGAGCCAATGTAATGTCTATATAGACATGGTATAGTCTCAACTTGGTCATAAGGAATCTATAATTATATTCAACTAAGTTCAATTAGATGCAACTCAAACCAAAAGTAAGTCCTAATTACAAGTACTAACATACATGAATGAATGCATGGACATGAACAAGAATGAGCTGTGAATTATTCATTGATTTGGATCATTTAGCCTCTGGATTTAAGTCCAGTTAATCATTATTAAAACATGATTTTAACCTTAGGTCATAGAAAAGTCATTTAAATCATTATTTACAATGTTTATTAAATCTATAACAGAATTCCAAAAATTACAGAGAGCAGACCAAGACTTTAAAATAGAAAAATCATAGTTCCAACGGTTTGATCTTGATGATTTTGGACACTAGATGCCTCTGTGAGTAGTTTCTAACCCAAAACCAAAATTGAAGATCAAGCAGTTCAATCTCCAGGAATGGGGCAAAAACCAGACATCACTCAGAATTTTACAACTCTCTGTCTAGAGATTTTACATGATTTTCTAAAAAAATTAAACAAATCTAAATGACTCTAATATTTTTAGGAGATCATATTAACACATTAAACTTTATGGAAACAATTATTGAAGTCAGGTATATCTAATTGAGGCTCTGATTCATCCATTTTAAAAGGGTGTTACTGTTCTGAAATTTTGGACAGAGTGTAGCTAGTTTGCAAATCCTAAGACCAAACCACCTTAAGCATGAAATCTTATCAAAACAAAAATTATAGTGGTAGATCTTTGTGTTATGAACACTCTCCAATTGGTCACATTAAATTCCAATGGATCATGATTTAATTAAAAATCCTTGATCAAAATTTGTTTATGAATTCATTAAAAATCCTTGATCAAAATTTGTTTATGAATTCACTGCACAATTTTTGAGTTCACAACTTTTGGCTAAATTTATAAAACAAACCATAGAGGTTGACTCATCCTAGAACTGATTCTCCTTTCCATTTGTGATCATAGGAGATAAAATAAAAATGACTAATCCATGTGAGTCTTAATGAAACATGGAAAGGGTTCCATAAAACTTCAAATTAGAGGACCTAAGTCATAAATTAAGACTTGGGTCTACTAATAACATATGGGAATGATTATTCCCAATTGAATCACAAGTTCATAGAGAATTTAGAAGACCAACCCAAGGGAATCAAGTGAGATATTGAGCATCTCATAAGTCCTAAGAGAAGAATGCAACAAAAGAAAGGAAATCAAAGTTCAAATGACATCCAAGTTAAACTTTGCTTTTGATTTATTTAATCTTAAACCTTAGGATACTTAGATCCAAATCAAGTGAAAAGAGCAAGTGGAAGTTCAATCACAATTCTAGTGGTGTATGATGAAATGAGGTGGGAGAGACTTTTTGAAATTGTGTAAAAAATCCTAAGTAATTCTATGAATTGTGATTGAACTAAAATTAAGGATTAATTAGTCTAGAGTTTACCTTCAATTATCCTCAACTTCTTTGTCATTTGAAGGTCTTCCAAAGGCTATTCAAGCTCATCTTCTAGTTCTTGCAATTACTTGCTCCTTAACTCTCCTAATTTTCTCTAAGATTCTCCTCATTTTCTTAAAGAATATCAAGACTTGAGACATTAAAGATTCAAGTCCAAGAAAGGGATCAAGATTTCAAAGCAAGATTGAGATCCCTTGAAACGGGATATTCACTCCCTTTATATAGGAAAATTTCTTAGGGATATTTCAGTAATTGTTTAGGTAGAAACCCTAATTTTGAAAGTCGCTTTGATAGTACAAATTGCACTATTTCAAAAAGCAGACTGCAGGAAAACACAACAGTTGATGAGTTGATTGCAGCATTCAGTAAGTGTGAGAGCGGCACTCGTTAATTACCGTGACACTCATCAAATGCTGCAACGGCACTCATGGAGTGTCGCAGACAACTCGCAGACTCCTGTCTTTTTGTGCACCTTGTTTTGCCTTATTTTCAACTTCTTTTTCTTTTTCTTATCCTTTTCTTCCATTTCCTTACTTCTAGAACTGCTTCTATTTTGCGACAATTGGCGAATTGTTGGTGGCATTTAGTGAGTGCCAGTACAACACTTACTGAATGCCCGTGCGCCATTCAGTGAATGCCGGTGCGGCACTACGTGACTGTCGTAGGCTTCGCCGCATGCTGTTTTCTTCTATTCTTCCCTTTTCCTCTTTCTTTTTTCTTCTTTTTTTTCTTTCTTTTGAATTGAAGAGTCTTTCGAAGAGCTTAAGTAACCTTGGAAACCCTAGGATCATTTGGATATTGTCATCATCGGAATTGGAGGTAACACTCACCTTAATTCGACGTTTGGTCAAATCAGGGTGTCTACAATTTGCCCCTCTTTGACAAGGCTTGTGGAGCAACGCGTGTAACAAGTGAATGTCAAAGCCTGCATGAAGACAAACCTTTGACCAAACTATTGGATTTAGGTAAAAACAAAAATGTGTTGCAAAACAGGCATGCAAAATGGTCCATGTCGGTCGTGCTCATTGGTGAGCTCCCTACGTATCCCTACGGGAATCAGACCAAGATGTAGTTCGGGCAAGGGACAAAACACACAAGCACAAATAGTCATACAGATGAATGCACTTATCCTATCGTGATGCACGTGCTCATGGAATGATGGTGGCCAATGTAATTTACATGCTTTGTAAATGCTATGATTCAGGATCATGACATTCTAAGATGCTCTCCACGTTGAAGATTGAGTTATCTTTAGGATTTGGAGTTTCTAGGACTAATGATGAGGGCTGATAGTTGTATGATGTTAGCCCGATGAGGAGAAAAATTGGCTGAATTTAACCCTAAATCTCTAGTTTTACCTATACTTGTGTCTTAATTCATCTCTTTACATAATGATGCATTTTCCGTGGTATATCGTTGTGTTTAGTTCTTTGAATGCAGGTTCTGAAGCTAGAATGAATACCAGATTGAAAGGGAATAAATCAAGAACAAGAAAACAAAGTTTAAGTACCTGGAAATCAAATTCCTCTGATGGCGTAAGATCTCAGCAATCAAAGCTACGACCAGCCGTTACATTGCGAACCTGGACACTTTTAGCCTGGAGTATTACTGTATATATAGAAGGGAGTGTAAGGGATGGGGGGTTGTTGATTTTTGGTATTGTTTTGTAGGAATTTCTCGTGGAATTCTCAGCTAAGAACGAGCTTAAGTTTGATTGGTTTGATTTCGCACCTATTCTTTAGTTGTTTAAGTGCTATTTCATAATTGTTTTAGTTATTGTTGTTCAATTGAAGTTTAATTTCAATTTTCAGTTTGAAACTCCATTACTATTTTAGATTTATAATGAAAATCATGTTTAGAATTAAGTTCACTCATTTGTTCCAGTTTATTTGCAATATTTGTACTCAAAACATGCTAGAGTAGAACTCTGGTTGGGAGCAATGTGAAGAAATATTGTTTCCCAGCCACTGTCATGAATATGTAGGAGAATCAATGGCAATCGATTGGAAATAGAACCCAATCGATTGCCATAGATTCCAAAGCCAATCGATTGGAATTTTTGTTCAATCGATTGGGGGTCATTTGATGCCAATCGATTGCCATTTATAGCAATCGATTGGCATTCATATGACTTGGGCAGACTCATTTTAGTATTCCAGTAGCTTTTACTTCATAAACTAAGCTCAAATTGATCTTGTGAAGTTCAAATTGAAAACTGATTTTGGAATAAAAGCCCCTTTTGGCCATTTAACACAATGAATATATGGACGAACATATTGAATATTCTTTACTCAATCTGTTAGTTATAGTTCAAAGTCTTAATTGGCTCTTTTTTCAGATCTTCATAGTAAGTAAAGGAATTTGAATTACTAGTTTGTCATTTTAACATTCTTAGTAACTAGGATTCCTTTACGTAATCCCTGTGTAAAATAAGGAACTAAAAAGATGAAGCCTCAGTTGTGTGTTAATGCTAAGTCATGGTAGTGGCTGGTACTTTGTGGATTCACATGTTCCCAACTCTTTTTCATATTTAATTTCATTTCACAGTTTTTTAATTCAATCTAGTTAGTTTCACTTCACTTAAATTTGTTTCTTTCATTTAGTTAAATTCAATAGAATTGATAGAACCCCCCCCCCCTGCTAAAAGAAATCATCTTTTATTTCTCTTTAGGATTCGATCTAGAGTTTTCTGCCTTTATCTTCCGTCCTTTGGGATTCGACCCAGTCTTACCGGTTTTAACGCGACGCGACAGCCTACACTTGGACGTACTCTTCAGAGATCACATTTCCAGTCGTGTCAAGTTCTTGGCGCCGTTGCCGGGGACGGTAACAAAGGCCAGATTCTTTCGATTGATCCAATCTTTTCTTATCTCATTTCTATCTTTCTTTTTCATTTTGTTCTTCAGAACACAAGCCGTATTGTTGTGTCCTTCTATGTCCTTTGATTCCACTAAAGCCTTCATCACAAATCTATTTGATGATTCCATCCATAGTGCTGATAATCCCATTTTCACTCCATCCACTTCTAACCCAATGTCTGATACGGAGAGCCAACAAGGAGAGAATAGTCATGACCTCATCGATGACGGTCAACGACCTCTACGAGAACTCTTGGCTCCTGATCGCACTGCCACACCTTCTTGTATCCGCATTCCTCCACACACGGGTACATTCCATTTTCATAATGGGATGATTCAACTTTTACCCACATTTCACGGGATGGATAAAGAGAAGGCGTACTTGCACATTCAAGATTTCAAAGATGTTTGTGGCACTTTCACAGATCAGACTTGCCCAAGTGATATAATCCGACTAAAGCTTTTTCCCTTTACGTTGAAGGACAAAGCAAAGTCATGGTTATTGTCACTCAAACCGAATTCGATTTCGACTTGGCCAGCAATTCATGAAGCCTTTCTCAAAAAGTTCTTCCCTAATCGGTTAACGACTGACATCTTGAGACAAATCAAGATGTATAATCAAAAAGAGGAAGAAACTTTCGCTGAGGCATGGGAGCATTTTAAGGATTTGTTACTGCTCTGCCCACATCATGGTTTTGAGAAGTGGCGAACAATAAGCTTCTTCTATGATGGCCTAAGTCCAAAGTCAAAGAAGCTCTTAGAAACTACGAGTGATGGTGAGTTCATGAGTAAAAATGCTGACCAAGCAGAAGCTCATTTCGAATGGTTAGCCGAACATGCACCAGAATGGGAAACTCAAGTGACGAGAACTCAAACCAGTTCAAGTTCAAGTAAAAAGAGTATTTATCAGCTGAAAGCGGAAGATGGCTTACTGCAAAAATACGAGCAACTGGCTCGTAAATTGGAAATTTTGGAAGCAAAGAAGGACCTGGTAATACAATTTGCATCTAAAGAATCCTGTTCGAGTTGTCTACAGATGGGGCATACCTCTCAACATTGCCAAATATACCCTGTTTACCAAGAACAGAGTCCAGTGGAGGTACATGCTGTAAATGGCCCTGGTCGTTTCAACCCCAATGATAGGTGGAGTCATCCTGGTTTTGATCAAAGAAACAGTGCTGCAGCAGCAAACCAATCTCAACAGTGGCAGCCAAATAAAGGAAACCAATACCGACCTCAAAATCAGGGATATCACCAGAGTTATCAACCTTCTACCTATCAACAAAATCAAGGGTATCACCAGAACCAATATCAAAACCATTCACCTCAGATCAACTACAATCAGGGGGGCAACAACCAAACCTCATCAAACACTTACGTGCCACCCCATAAGAAGGTACAAGAGGATCCTAATACACTCATGATGCAGCAGATGATGCAGCTAATGAGTAAACTCAACACAAGTGCAGAGCGATTAGCTGCCCAACAAGGGGATCAAGAACGAACCATGTTCCCTGCACAACCAGAGCCAAATCCTAAAGGCCAACACTCGGGTACAGGACCCTCGGGATCTGGACCACATGAGGAGGCCAAGGCGGTAACTGTGTTGAGAAGTGGAAAAGAAATTAAGAAAGTCTCTTTGCCCTCACAACCTGTAGTTAGTGATGAAGAAGAGGTAGAGAATGAAGAAGAATTGGTGGAAGAAGGAAGAGAGGGCGAAACAGTTGAGCCCAAAACAACAGTTCCTGAGGATACTGAAATAAAGAGAAGACCTGGAAAAGAATCTCTCCTTGAGGAGGCAACCAAATGCCCTTTTCCAGCACCATATCCTCAGAGGTTGAAGAAACCTCAACAAGAAACTAAGAGTCAGGAGTTTCTGGAGTTATTCAAACAGGTAAAGATCAATCTCCCGCTCCTAGATGCGATTAAACAAGTGCCTTCCTATGCCAAGTTCCTAAAAGACTTGTGCACTGTAAAAAGGAAGCAAAGTGTTAAGAAGAGTGCTTACTTGGCATGCCAGGCGAGTGCGATTGTAAAACACGATTTGCCTCCTAAATACAAGGATCCAGGCACACCAACAGTTTCTTGTATAATCGGTCAGAAGAAAGTAAACAATGCGCTACTCGATTTAGGATCAAGTGTTAATCTCTTACCGTATATTGTTTACCAACAGTTAGGGTTAGGAGAACTTAAGCCCACTCGCATTACTCTCTAACTGGCAGATCGATCAATTAAATACCCGCGAGGAGTGCTGGAGGATGGTTTAGTCCAGATTGACACCTTTGTCTTTCCTGTTGATTTCGTTGTGCTGGACACTGAACCAGTTCACAATGCTAAATCTCAGATTCCGATGATCTTTGGACGTCCTTTCGTCGCAACAATTGATGCGACGATTAAAGTAAGGAGTGGAGTTATGACCGTTGTTTTTGGGAACATGACATTGAATATCAAGATCTTTTCAAATCCCAAAATTGAAGATTTTGATGATGAGGAAGAGGAGGTTAATTGGGTAGAATCAGAAATTCAAGAGTGCTTTGATTCAACTGCTCACTCTGATCCTGTGGAGTCCATTATGACTAACTCATGTTATGAATTGGATAGATACACTCCACAAGATGAAATGATGAGTCAGATATGTGCTATGTGGGAGGTTATTAAAGAAGAAGTTGCAAGAACAATGTGGACGGCTCAATATGAGCAGCTACCGCCAAAGACCAAGTAAGCTGTGCCGTCAAACCTGTAATTTCCAGAGTTGGAACTAAAAGAGCTCCCAAAAGAATTGAAATATGTATTCCTGGGAGAAGAGAAGACCTTTCCTGTGATAATTTCATCCGTTTTAAATCACGAACAGGAAAGTAAACTGATCCAGTTGCTTAAGCAATACAGGAGTGCGTTAGGATGGACCGTTGCTGATTTAAGAGGAATTAGTCCATCCATATGCACCCACAGGATTTACCTTGAGGAAGATGCCAAACCTTGTCGTCAAATGCAAAGGCGTCTAAACCCAAACATGCAAGAGGTAGTGAAGAAGGAAGTTCTGAAATTGCTGGATGTTGGGGTTATTTATCCAATTTCGGATAGTCCTTGGGTAAGTCCGACTCAAGTAGTACCGAAGAAAGCTGGCATTACAGTGGTAGAAAATAAAGCAGGAGAATTGGTACCAACACGTGTGACCACAAGCTGGCGCATGTGTATTGACTACAGAAGATTGAATGCGGTGACTCGAAAGGATCATTTCCCATTACCTTTCATGGATCAAATGCTCGAAAGAGTAGCAGGTCACCAATTCTATTGCTTCATGGATGGTTATAGTGGTTATAACCAAATTGAAATTGAACCTGCTGATCAAGAGAAAACCACTTTTACCTGTCCGTTTGGAACATTTGCATATCGCCGGATGCCATTCGGATTGTGCAATGCACCTGCTACTTTTCAGCGGTGCATGCTGAGCATCTTTAGCGATATGGTTGAAAAAATCATGGAAGTTTTTATGGATGACTTCTCCGTATTTGGAAGCAGCTTTGATGATTGCCTAGAGAACCTACAGAAAGTCCTGAAAAGATGTGAGGATAAGAATTTGGTCCTCAATTGGGAAAAATGTCACTTTATGGTGACAAAAGGGATTGTCTTAGGACATATCGTGTCTGCTGAGGGAATACAGGTAGACAAGGCAAAGATCGATATAATTTCCAATCTTCCAGTCCCCACTACAGTGAAAAGAAATATGATCGTTTCTAGGTCACGTCGGTTTCTACCGGAGGTTTATTAAGGATTTCAGTGTTGTATCTAGACCACTGTGCCAACTCCTTGTTAAGGACCAACCATTTGAGTGGAACAGCGAGTGTCAGGAATCCTTTGATAAACTCAAACATCACCTTACAACAGCTCCGATAATGCAATCTCCAGATTAGAGTCTTCCTTTTGAGCTGATGTGTGATGCAAGTGACACAGCGATCGGAGCTGTATTAGGACAAAGGAAGGACAAGAAGCCTACTGTGATCTACTACGCTAGCAGAACCCTTGATAGAGCTCAACGTAATTACTCTACTACCGAAAAGGAGTTGCTGGCAATTGTATTTGCACTGGAGAAATTCAGGCAATATCTGATTGGCTCGCAGATCATTTGTTTCACTGATCATGCTGCATTGAAGTACCTCCTATCTAAGAAGGATACAAAACAACGATTAATACGCTGGATCCTCCTGCTCCAAGAAATTGATCTGGTTATTAAATGTTGTAGCCGATCACCTCTCACGATTGACATTTGAGGACAATTCTTCACAAACCAGTCTGATCCATGAATCTTTCCCAGATGAACAACTTTTTGCTGCAACTAGTTTGCCCTGGTATGCTAACATTGTCAATTACCTGGCAACAGGGGAGACCCCATCTCATTGGTCCACCCCTGACAGAAAAAGGTTTCTATCCATCGCCCGGTGGTTTTACTTTGATGATCTGTACTTGTTTAAGTACTATGCGGATCAAGTAATTAGGCGATGTGTCCCCGAGGAAGATATCTCTCAAATTCTAGCTTCCTGCCACTCAGAGGCATGTGGTGGCCATTTCTCAGCTCAGAAAACTGCTCAAAAAGTGTTTAGTAGTGGTTTCTACTGGCCGACAATTTTCAAAGACTGTTATGCATTCTGTAGAGCATGTGCTAGATGCCAAATGTTAGGAAGCTTGTCTAAGAGAAATGAAATGTCGATGACCCCGATCATTACTATTGAAATCTTCGATTACTGGGGCATCGATTTCATGGGACCATTCCCGCCATCATCTCATTACGAATATATCCTTTTGGCAGTCGAATATGTGTCCAAATGGGTTGAGGCCATTCCGACAAGGAGAAATGATCACAGAACAGTGATCTCATTCTTAAAAGAGAATATTTTGTCAAGATTCGGAACACCGAAGGCCATGATTAGCGATCGTGGAACCCATTTCTGCAATAAGCCTTTTGAGGCACTGATGAAAAAATATGGGGTTAACCATAAGATTGCTCTATCATATCACCCACAGTCGAATGGTCAGGCAGAGCTAGCCAATAGAGAGATCAAACATATCCTGGAGAAAACCGTGAACATCAATAGAAATGATTGGTCGTCACGTTTAACTGATGCTCTATGGGCATACAGGACGGCGTACAAGACGAACCTTGGGATGTCTCCATACAGACTGATTTATGGAAAAGCTTGCCATTTGCCTGTGGAATTGGAGCATAAGGCATATTGGGCCACTAGACTGCTAAATTTTGATATCCATGAAAGTGGTACATTGAGGAAACTACAACTCAATGAATTGGAAGAGATCAGGAATGATGCATATGATCGTGCTCGAACTTATAAGTCAAAACTAAAAGCTAGGCATGACCGATCGATCCTGAGAAAGAAACTTGAACCAGGACAGAAAGTGTTACTTTATGATTCAAAGCTTCATCTCTTTCTCGGGAAGGTGAGGTCGAGGTGGATAGGACCATTTGTTGTCAAAGAAGTGTTTCCACATGGAGCAATAGAAATCGTTGATCCCAAGAATGGTAATGCTTTTAAAGTCAATGGACAACGTTTAAAACCATTTTTGGAGAGGTTCGAACCAGAATCAGAGACCATCCACCTGGATGATCCTGATTATTCTTCTTGAAATTTGGAGAATCTGGTGTTGTTGTATAATAGTTTCTTTTCTTTGTGTGTTTCTCTATTTTTGCTTCCTTTTGTTCTTATTTCTGTCTTTCTGATTGGCTATAGGATGAATCCATTGCAGATGAATCCATTGCACTTCCTTCCACATTTTCTCTACCATGGAGTCCGGTCTCCAGGAACCCCAGATCAGAGGGAACATGAAAGGCTAATTTTTACTCCACTTTCCAGTTCATGCCCAGATTCCCCTAATGAGGCAATCACCAATATGAATACCTGGGATTTGCTTTGCGCAGTTCGAGAAATTCTGGAGGACCTTCAAATCGATTCGGACGGGGAAGTTGTGGAGTACTCCGTGGATTATGCTGTAGGAGAAGACCTTTCTTCCCCTGAACTTGAGCAGAACTGATAATTCCTGTAGCAGATGAATGAGACAGAATTTCGTTCTTGTTTTCTTTTTGTTTGTTTGTTTTCCGACCAAGATCTTGTACCCTTTGGATGATAATAATCCAATTTGAACCATAAATTGATGATTTGGTTGGAATAAATTCTTCCTATTTTTGTGTGTTTGATGGGTTTGATCTCTGTTGAATGCTCGAATTCTTGCCTTTTATCTTGAGAGTGCATTCTGAACTAGTTGGGGGTGATTTGATGAACCATTCCTCTGACCTTGTGATCTGTAAGTACCAATTGATTGGGTTTTATACCAATCGATTGCCATTTTCTTTCCCAATCGATTGCTATTCAAATCAGACGTATAGTCTGATCATCTCCCTCTCTCTCATTTCATTACAAAACTGATTGAGAGAGAGAGAAGGTTGCGATTTGAGTTGGGAGAGAACTCCATCCCCATTTTTTCCCATCATCATCATCACCATCATCGTTCCCATCATCATCATCATCCACGAACACCACCACCGCCACAGTTTGCACAAGGGAAACCAGGGGGGGGAGCTGTGTGTTCGGTATTTTCATCATCACCACCACTGGAAACCTTCGTCGCAATCCAGTCCCTCATCAACTGGGGGTGGATTTCTCAGTCTCATAGCCGCGGCACCCCTTTGAGTTTAAATGGCTCCCAAAGCCAAAACTAGCAGCCTCCACCAAGACAAGTCCACATCCTTGATTATACCGGACCCACCGCTTCCTCACGGTTTCCGTATAGACAAGAAGAACATCTGGTTCTCGAAATACTTTCAGAATCGTGAAGTGATGGTGGAGCGTACATTGGAAAATCTTTGGAGCGACTCCAAGATTTCATTCTATCTCTTTCAGCTTCGTGCCTATCCCGATTGGATGCCTGTTCTCACGATCGCTAAAAAAGTCAACGCCTCGTGGATCCGAGCTTCCATAGCAAGTATGCTTAAGGTTCTAGGGACGCCATACACTTTTTCTTCCTGTGTTCGAGGGAAAGAGGTTTTGTTCAGCCCAGCTACAGTATCGACAGCTCTTGGAATTGCTGAGGTTCCTGATCATTTATTCCCTGTACACATTGATCGACCTTTCCCCTCATTCAACCTGGTTGCTACAGAAATTTCAGGAGGCAAAGTAAAAAAATGGAATGGAGAGGGAACCTTCTGGGATCACGATCTCACATCAGCCTATCACCTGCTACACTTAGCCATTGTTGGGTACATTCTTCCGACAACGTACAAAAAGGAATTAGCTGGGTGGTACACACAGAATATGCTATTGGAACAAAGAAGAAAATCTGTCTCTCTCGTCTATTGTTAGATTTCCTGTTTCACTGCACTCGGCATTTGGGACGTACCCAACACCTCAAAGGTGCATGGGTTATTCATATAGTGTGTGCAGCAGCAGGTATTCCTCAGCTTCAAGTTCATCTTCCTCTGAAAAATCCTAAGATTGGTGTGTTCTACGAAGCCACAGCAAGACGATCAGATGCTCAGTTCAAGGCCCTTAGTAAAGGAAAAGGGAAAGTTGGAGAAGGTAGTGGCAAGAAAAAAAGCGATAAAAACAAAAAGAAGAGGAAGAGGGGAGACACAACGTCAGAAGAGGAGGATGAGGACCCAGGGACGCCGACTGAGGCGGAGGGTCAGGATACAGTTATAGTTGAGGAAGAGGAGGATGAGGACTCAGGGACGCCGACTGCGGCTGAGGGTCAATATGAGTTGAGGAAACATGAGCCCCCTGCAGCATCCACGTCTGCCCCGGTATCTCTCTAGACCATTTACGATCTACTAGTTGAGGAGAGAGAGGCGCGAGTGCAGCTTCATGGGTTGGTTAGAGAGCTCTCTGCGGAGCTGTTATTGATAGCTGCCCAGATGTCGTTAGATCGTGATGCTATTCAAGGGAGACTCGGACATCTAAGTGGTCAGATTGAGCAGATTATGATGTTGCTTGGGATCGAGCAATCCTTGCGCTCATCTATGCCACCTCCTCCGACAGCTCCAACTTCTACGTCAGCTCCACCAGAGGGCGTTATCTTAGAGACACCTCCACCGCCACCACCTCCAGCTGCTGCTCCACCGCCACCTGTAAGTGACCCGGCGGATGTCGCCCAGACTGGGACAGCTGCTGAGAGTGACAGTGAGGTAGTTGTTGATCCTGTTCATGATGGTACGCCCACGCTATCTGGTGACCAGACTACTGAGTCTTAGGAGGGAGTGTTGGAGAGCGAGAGAATTTATTGTTGTTTCTTATCCTGTGATCTCGCTTGCATTATTTTTGTTGATTTGTGGATATTTTGATACCTTTGTGGATATTTTAGTTTGGTGGATAGTTTGGTTTTCAGTTATAGCTGTACTGGGACTTTATTGATTTTTGGACATTATTATTACAGATAGTTCTGTTTGTTCATGGATTATGTTTCTATTGTTGATACTTTAGATTATTATCCATATACTCTTGATCTTGGTTGTGTGCGGAGATTGTTATGTTAAACCAGGTGAATTCTCAAAGTTGTGTTGAATCGCGTAACACAGGTGATATCTTATGTTACTTGAAATTCTTCCATTGTGGACAATGTCAATTTCAGTTGGGGGTAGAAAGTAGATATCCACCTGTATTCTCTTGAATTTAAAATGCACACCTGTTTAATATTTGAATTTCCAAGTTTTCCTAGTTTGTTTTGTTTTCTTAAAGTCTATAAAAAAAAAAAAAAAAAAAAAAAAAAAAAAAAAAAAAAAAACTGTTGTTAAGTTTCTAACTATCAAAACCTCGTTTCTCCTAGCTAAATTATTATGCAATGATGCATTCATGTCTTTCTGGTTATATTATGGACTTAGATTACATGTTACTTTGTCGCTAATCAGGTTTTACATCCATAGCCTGAATATATCCTGAAAACATTTGCACGAGTTGACAATCACGAAAGAATCTTTGAATTAGAGTGAAATATGATTGTCATGTGATTGGATTAATAGTGGAAATTTTGAACCTTAGTAAGTTTTGAACCATTCTTCTATTCTGAGGGTTAATTTCAAAAAAAAAAAAAACTCGTGTTGATTCTTGAAATGCACTTTTATCTCGTTGACAGTCTCATTCTCGTTTCATTCGGCTGATGCTTCAGGAGAACGTTCAGGATCTACTAATTTAAAAAACTCAGGAAACGCTCGAGATAAGTTATAATGTCTAGAAGATGATTTAGGCCATCGTTTCCTCACCTCATTACCCAAGGAAGTCTAAATCCTCACTTACCTATCACGAATCAATGCCTCTACCTAAAATCACATATTTATAATCGAGCATGTGACAGTTTTGTGAGAATAGTTAAAGAAGGAAAAGAAGAAGTGATTGGTTTGAAAAAAAAAACGGTGGAAAGCAAGAAATAAAAGAAATTGGAGAATAGATAAATAAAAAGTGTGAAGTGAAGTTGGTTTTACCGTGTTACATGCTTGTTTGAACTCATTTTTTTTCGCATTTCATCATCTCTAACCTCTCTTCATATTTCTGTCACAAGTCCTAAGGATTCTGGATAAATTTTAATAAATCTCGAGTATGAAATGAGTTTTCCACAGTAGATCGCTCCTGTAGTAATTGGTATTCCATTCATGAGACTCGTGCACCTCAAAATAAGCGTTCTTTAGTGTCTAGTATGTAAGCATGCTTGATTGCCTCTACAATTACTCATTTGAGCTTCATACTATGAGTGCATAATTTTTACGCCAGTTTCAGAGTGATTTTATCTTGAGCGTAAACCATGTGAGAATTGAGTTAAAACTACAAAATCTTAAACATGTCAATCTAAATAATTATGAGATAGAGATTTCAATTGTAGTTGTTAACTCCACACACACACACACAAGGATATATAAAGGCTATGGATGCAGTTTGACTTGAATAGACACTTTGTAATATGTTGTTTACTTCCATAGCATGATAAAGGAATTTATGTCCTTGTTAAGCAGAATATTCAGCATAAAGGAGAAATTGAAGTTCTTTGATAAGTTTAGAAATGTTGACATTTGAATTTTGTGGGTAAATTCTCTGAAAACCCTCACGAGACACAACTCGTCCATTGGGGTAAACCTAAAGGTTCAAAGGCTTGTTGCAAACGTTAAATGCAACCGCGATTCCTGCGAAAGTGAGATAGGATTTTTTTTCTTCTCTTGATTTAGCTCAATAAAATTGTAACTTTGGTTGTTGTCATCTTAGCTTGATTTAATTCCGCTTCATTGCTAGAGACTAGCAATACGCTAGTTGGGGGTCGTGATGAGGGATGATAGTTGTATGATGTTAGCCCGATGAGGAGAAAAATTGGCTGAATTTAACCCTAAATCTCTAGTTTTACCTATACTTGTGTCTTAATTCATCTCTTTACACAATGATGCATTTTCCATGGTATATCGTTGTGTTTAGTTCTTTGAATGCAGGTTCTGAAGCTAGAATGAATACCAGATTGAAAGGGAATAAATCAAGAACAAGAAAACAAAGTTTAAGTACCAATCGATTGGAATATTTACCAATCGATTGGTGAAACCTGGAAATCAAATTCCTCTGATGGCGCAAGATCTCAGCAATCAAAGCTACGACCAGCCGTTACATTGCGAACCTGGACACTTTTAGCCTGGAGTATTACTGTATATATAGAGGGGAGTGTAAGGGATGGAGGGTTGTTGATTTTTGGTATTGTTTTGTAGGAATTTCTCGTGGAATTCTCAGCTAAGAACGAGCTTAAGTTTGATTGGTTTGATTTCGCACCTATTCTTTAGCTGTTTAAGTGCTATTTCATAATTGTTTTAGTTATTGTTGTTCAATTGAAGTTTAATTTCAATTTCCAGTCTGAAACTCCATTACTATTTTAGATTTATAATGAAAATCATGTTTAGAATTAAGTTCACTCATTTGTTCCAGTTTATTTGCAATATTTGTGCTCAAAACATGCTAGAGTAGAACTCTGGTTGGGAGCAATGTGAAGAAATATTGTTTCCCAGCCACTGTCATGAATATGTAGGAGAATCAATGGCAATCGATTGGAAACAGAACCCAATCGATTGCCATAGATTCCAAAGCCAATCGATTGCCATTTATAGCAATCGATTGGCATTCATATGACTTGGGCAGACTCATTTTAGTATTCCAGTAGATTTTACTTCAGAAATGAAACCCAAATTGATCATGTGAAGTTCAAATTGAAAACTGATTTTGGAATAAAAGCCCCTTTTGGCCATTTAACACAATGAATATATGGACGAACATATTGAATATTCTTTACTCAATCTGTTAGTTATAGTTCAAAGTCTTAATTGGCTCTTATTTCAGATCTTCATAGTAAGTAAAGGAATTTGAATTACTAGTTTTGTCATTTTAACATTCTTAGTAACTAGGATTGCTTTACGTAATCCCTATGTAAAATAAGGAATACTAGAAAGATGAAGCCCCAGTTGTGTGTTAACGCTAAGTCATGGTAGTGGCTGGTACTTTGTGGATTCACATGTTCCCAACTCTTTTTCATATTTAATTTCATTTCACAGTTTTTAATTCAATCTAGTTAGTTTCACTTCACTTAAATTTGTTTCTTTCATTTAGTTAAATTCAATAGAATTGATAGAACCCCCCCCCCCCCCAGCTAAAAGAAATCATCTTTTATTTCTCTTTAGGATTCGATCTAGAGTTTTCTGCCTTTATCTTCCGTCCTTTGGGATTCGACCCGGTCTTACCGGTTTTAACACGACGCGACCGTCTACACTTGGATGTACTCTTCAGAGATCACATTTCCAGTCGTGTCAACTAATGAGCCGGTTCTCTTTGGGATTCGTAGCCGTTTCGACCAATCAGGTGAATGCAATTGACTAGGCGACACTTCGTGACTTAGGCCCCAGTGTCAATGCTTGTTTGCTCTGAATGTCCGCAGCCCTTCGGCCTCGTTGAATGTGTTTACTCTGAATATTTGTAGCCCTTTGGCCTCGTTGGATATATTTGCTTTGAATATTTGCAGCCCTTTCGGCCTCATCAGATGTATTTGCTCTAAATATCTGAAGCCCTTCAGCCTCGTCGGATGTATTTGCACTAATTATCCACAGCCCTTCGGCACCGTTGGATATGCTGGCTTGGGCTATTCGCAGCACTTTGGTCTCGTCGGAGATGTGTGCTCTGAATATTCGCAGCCCTTCGGCTCCGTCGAATACGTTTACTCATTTCAATTTTGAAAATCAGGAGTCAGCTAGACTCGATTTGATTCAATTTTTTTCAAAACTTAGGAGTCAATCAGACTAAAATAAATCCAAACTAAAAATTTGGTGTCAATCAGACTAAATTCAATTCAAATTTCAAAATCCAGAGTCGATCAAACTTAATTCATATTCAAATTTTAAATCAGGAGTCAATCATACTTGATTCAATTCCTATTTCGCGAATTTAGACGTTAGGAGTCAATCGGACTCAAAGAATTTCAAATTCACAAAATTGGGCTTAAAGAATTTTCATTTCACAAATCAGGAGTCAATCAGAATCAAACAACTTCTTATTTCGAAAAACCATGAGTCAATCAGACTCAATCCAATCCAATTTTTACGATCACAAGTCAATTAGACTCGAACAAATTCAAATTTTCAAAATTGGGATTTTCTCTCTTTTTTTTTCAAAATCCTTAGTCAAATAATCCTCAAATCAATTTAATTTTTGGGATCAGAGTCAATTAGACACGAATGAACTTTCAATGGGAGTCAATCCAACTCTTATCAAATTTTGCCACATCAGGAGCCACTTCGACTTATCTCAAAATTGGGAGTTATTTAGACTTAATTCAAATTCAAATTTCAAAAATCCAGAGTCAAAATCCGCTGAATTTTGAAAACCAAAAGTCAATTAAACTTGTTCCAAACTCATCTTTCAAAATCCGAAGTCATGTGGACTTAAAAATTATTTTCTAGGCACCAAAGTGTAAAAGGTAGGCAAACCTTGGGGGTTTGAATACAAAATTCAGGATCGTTTTGAATTTTCTAGGCACCAAAGTGTAAAAGGTAGGCAACCACCCTTTAACTGCCTGCTTCACGGCACATGCTTAGAAATGCGGTTGTCCGTGATTGCCGTTGTGGCACTCACAAAATGCCGCTGCAGCACTTACTGAGTGCCGCACGGAAGTTAGCAATTGCCGTTCCCAGAATTCTGAGTGTCGTTTGAGGCGCAAATTGTTATTCATATTTCATTTTCTTTTCATTTCTTTTCACTTATCACAATCTCTCTAAACCAAATCTCTCAAAAACAATTTCCATTCATTTGTTTGCAACGATCTAAGGGGTCAACATGTTCGTTCCCCTCGATTGAAACTTTATTTTTCTCTTCATTTTTTATGCTCTTTCTTGATTTCTTTCAAAAGTTTGATGCTCGATTCTGTCTTTCTTAACGGGTTGATCGCTATGGCTAGCGGCTCAGGGAGTTCGAGCAAAGAGGAAGAAGCAAGGCTACCCTTATCCTGTCCCCACTTTCCTACTCCGAGAGCGTTTCGACGAGAAGTATATGCTCCTTTACATTTCCTCAACTTTCAAAATTTTTTTTATTAACCCCATGCATACAATGTATGATAATAGACAATTTTGAAATGTACTCTTTCGATTATCAAATGGCCTTATGAATGCAAATGCTATGCTGTAGAGATTTTTCAGGCATTCCAAACGTTCCTTTTATTTATTCATGTTCATTTTCACTATCACTTTTTATTTCATTCCATTCTTTCCCTTTATCCGTTTATTTACTAATATTAAACTATCATAACTTTTGTAGCTTCAGCCCGATATGCTGAAGGGGCATGGTAGCCTGGCCCATGGCTATGAGTGGTATCAGTCGTTGAACGAGACTGTGAGGGGCTTTATTGACGCTGCCGACTTCGAAGATTTTGTCAAGCTCTTGACGAAGAGCTCAAACGACTTGAGGCAGATTCACGCTCTTTCGGAATGATGGTAGGACTGAAGGAAAAACTAGGTTCAAAATTTATTTTTAAACGCCCAGTGGAAATATTAAGTTTCAAAAATTTATTGGTAGCCCAGGATCTACTACTTGTTAATTCCATAGTTGTGTACTAACAAGAGGGGAGAAGATTTATACCACAGGTCATGAACCCAATTCTAATATTCTTCCTCCTTGGTGATGCAGCAGCCTCAATTAGTTAGTCTTAACCCTTACATCTCCTATGAATGATTCCCGAAGAGGCTAGAGATGGCGGGATCTCTAATAGAGAGGAAAGAGAAGGTTTGGGAGCTCTTAAAATAGTTTCTGCAGCTTCTGGCGTATTAAAATGATGAACCCTTTTTCTGGATACAGCTGCCCTATTTATAGATTCCCAGAACTGACCTAACGTTCAACTAATTTAACCAACTTTGATCGATCGAAACTTCGATCAATCGAACCATATTCAAGTAATCGAACCCGTGTAGACTTCAATCGATCTAGACTCCTTCGATCGATCGAACCTGTCTTGACAAGATCCTCATGTGCCATTTCAAGCATCCTAGCAGAGCAAAGAGTGGTACCTCCTAGGCTCTTTATTATTGGCTCAGACCAGTTGTTAATTCCCATTACCAAACTCTTTGATCAGCAAACTAACCAACTGATCAGTTAACGTTTACTCCACTATAAAATGATAAGTGAACTCCAACGCAAAAGAACACATTCGAAGCAGTAACTAAACTTGTATGGTGTACTAATGTCCCTCTACCGTCAGCATTCATAATCATATTCAGGTAGTCGGATAAACAGTTACTGTCAACTTAAATCATGATTATTTCTTGTATTCATTGAGTCCCATTCACCTCTCATGATTACCAAACATGTTGATAAGTACTTATTAACAAAACTGCAGTTCTCAGTAATCAACTTGGTGACATTTTCAAGGGAATGCTTACTCTGAATCAGAGGGTAGATTCTATCTTGACAACATATGTTCACAACCCTATGAACATGGCATACCCAAGATACCCAAGTGTTGATCTTCTATAGACCTCACTGATTGGTAAGTCAAAGCAGCCATATCCACAGTCTATCTTCATAATCGTCTCAAGATTGAGAACATGTACCTTATACAAGTTATGAATTCCTATCGAATGTTTGACAGTCTTGACTGTCGATAGAAAAGCTCAGGTCTGTCAATACACTTTAACCACTAGCATATTGACTAAGAGTTATACTCTAGTGATTGAGATTCATCACTTCATCCAATGGTAGTTAATCATACTATAGTGTATACCTGATGAGATATCCAATTTCATCATCCACTGTGACAAGCTCTAAGTATCAAAGAATACTAATTCGTATCTCATTGTATGCATCTCATACCTACACGAATTACTTACTATGATACTTAAGGATTAACAATCATCTCATCAATGAAACATACATAATGAAATGTAAAGCTAATATTCATATATTAAAATGTTAATGTCTCATACATAAAGTAATGTTTTGAGGGCACAAACCCAACAAACTCCCACTTGCACTCACAACCATACAGGATTAGATCAGAGACCTAGACTATCTAGATGGCGATCAAAGACCTTCTATGGCAAGGCCTATGTAAACGGATCACCAAGATTGTCAGCGGTGGCAATCTTGGTGACAGTCACATCTCCATATTGAACAATATCTTGAATAAGATGATATTTCTGCTCTACGTGCTTTCCCTTTTCGTGGTTCCTTGGCTCCTTAGACTGAGCCACTACCCCACAATTATCACAATAAAGCGTAATAGGTGATAGCGATGCTGGTACCACTTCAAGCTCCATAAGGAACTTCTTGAGCCAAACAGCTTCCTTTGCAGATTCACAAATAGCCACATACTCAGCTTTTGTAGTTGAGTCTGCAATGCATTTCTGCTTAATGCTCCTCCAACTAACACCACCACCTTCTAAGGTAAAGAGATGACCGGACGTCGACTTCCTCGAATCTTTATCTGACATAAAGTCCGAGTGAGTATATCCCACTGGAACTAACTCACTACCACTATACATAAGCATGTAATCTTTAGTCCTTCTCAAGTAATTAAGAATGTGCTTAACAGCTATCCAGTGCTCTGGACCTAGATTCGATTGATACCTACTGATCACGCCTACAGAAAAGCAGATATCCGGTCTAGTGCACAACATCACATACATGAGACTTCCCACTGCTAAAGCATAGGGAATTCCTGCTATACGATTCCTCTCCTCTTGTGTCTTAAGACACTGGTCCTTGAAGAACACTAGACCATGCTTAAAAGGTAACCAGCTTGATATAATCACATTATCTTTTGCTTACGATCCTGAAAGAGCTTTATCCCAAGAATATAGCTCACCTCTCCTAGATCCTTCATATCGAAAGTACTAGCTGGCCAAAACTTAACCATTGACAATGCCGCTACATCATTCCCAATGAGTAGAATGTCGTCAACGTAAAGCACAAGAAAAGACACCAAATTTCCTTGACACTTCTTGTATACACAAGGTTCATCTAGATTTTGTATGAAACTAAATGATTTGACCGCTTGGTCAAAACGAATGTTCCAACTTCTAGATGCCTACTTAAGCCCATAAATGGACTTTTGTAACTTGCATACTAAATTCCCTTTCCCACCAGCTATGAACCCTTCTGGTTGTTGCATATAGATGTCTTCCTCAAGATTACCATTCAAGAATGCAGTCTTAACATCAATATGCCAGATCTCATAATCTAGGCATGCAGCAATGGATAAGAGTATTCTGATAGACTTGAGCATGCCTACCGGCGAAAATGTTTCCTCATAATCAATGCACTCCCTCTGAGTATAAACTTTTGCTACAAGCCTTGCCTTAAAGGTTTCAACCTTTCCATCAGATCCTCTTTTCCTCTTATAGACTCACTTACAACCAATGGGTTTAATATTGGTCGAAAGTTCTACAAGATTCCAGACCTGATTGGAATCCATAGATTCCAATTCAGCCTTCATAGATGCAACCTAATGGGCTAAGTCAACATCAACCATGCCTCTTCATATATGGTATGATTAGATTCAGATTCTACGGAGACAGCTTCAAAAACTTCTCCTAAGAACATGTATCTATCAGGTTGGCTAATAATCCTCCTAATACGACAAAGTACCGGTGCGAAAATGGGAGAAGAAGCATTTTTTGAATTTACATCGTTATCAACTGTGGGTTGGACTGAGGGCTCTCCTTCTATCTCTCTCAGATCTATCATTCTCTTATGTTTATGGTTCATGATATAATCATCCTCCAAGAAAATAGCATTTGTACTAACAAACATTTTCTGTTCTCTTGGATCATAAAAATACCATCCATAAGTAACCTTTGGATATCCTACAAAATAGCATACTTCCGATCTAGAATCCAACTTTCTCATCTTTCCTTTCAACACATGTGCCAGACACCCCCATATCTAGATATGTTGCAATGAAGGCTTGTGCCCATCCACATCTCTCGTGGTGTCCTGGGAATATATTTGCTTGGTACAAGATTTAGTATGTATGCAGCGGTTTCCAAAGCTTAACCCAAAAGGAATAAAGGCAACTCAGAATAACTGATCATCAACCTAGTCATGTCTAAAAGATTCCGATTCCTTCTCTCCGCTACACTGTTCTACTGAGGCATACCAGGTGCAGTCAATTGTGATAGAATCCCATTCTGTATGAGGTGATGAATAAACTCATTAGAGAGGTACTCGCCACCTCGATCAGATCGAATGGCCTTGATGTGTGTTCCTAATTGCTGCTTCACTTCAGGCCTAAACTCTTTGAATTTTTCAAATGTTTCAGACTAATGTTGCATTAGGTACACATATCCATACCTCGAGTGGTCATTAGTAAATGTTATAAAATACTTTGAATTACCCTTGCTCTAATATTTATTGGTCAACACACATCAGTATCAACTAATTCCAACAATACATTGGTCCTATTTTCCTTTGTTGGAAAGGGTCTTTTGGTCATCTTACCCTCTAAACAAGACTCACAGACTTCCATTGGTTCTAGAACCAAATTGCCTAAGACCCCTTCTTTGACTAGTCTGCCAATCCTATTTAGATTGATATGTTGAAAAACTAAATCCAGTGTGCAGCGGAATATGAATAGATTCAGTTCAAAACTTTTAAAATCTACTTCTCGTTTAGTTGTATGCAATACAAGATATATATACTAATACTAATATACGTATATATATTCATACCAAAGACAGATCGGTAGGATCCTATCGAGAACTCTTCTTTCCAGTTGTGATATTGATGAAGATTCGTCTCTCCAAACTCTAAAAATCTTCACTCCTATGACTTCCGAATGCTGCTGAATGCTAGGGTTTTGTGGAAAACCTATAAGGAACTATATGTGAATGTCTCTAAGGCTTAGAGACTGATATGGAACTCCTAGGGCTCAGAATTTGCGTCACTTCGTATTCTGCCCGTAGGTCCTTTATTTATAGTATTTCTTTACTGACATACACAAACCGATTTGTCCCACAAACTGATTTATGGAACCTCTCCCCAGAAATTGGTTTGTTCTTATTGGGACAATTTGATGACAGGTTTCTAAAACAGAAAGTCATGGAATACTTAAAAGAATCAGGAATTAACATGTTCGATCGATCGAAGCGCTCTCGATCGATCGGACAGCGTCATCCTTCAATTGATCGAAATGCCTTCGATCGCTTGACTATGGCCCTGGTTCGATCGATCGAAATACCTTCGATAGATCGAGCCCAAGTTTTCTAAAGATTGCATAGCAGAGGTTGGGAATCAATGTTTCATCACATATTTCCAACGTCTAAACTATGGAAACATAATAAAACTAGTGCAGAAATAACAAAACATAGCAATCATTAACATCTAAAGCAATAAACAATCAAATAAAGAAAAAGGAGAAGAAAAACCTGAATTAATCTGAATTAAACTTGTAAATAACTTGAAATAAAGTTGAATCTTTAATAATCTTTAATAAATCAATGGAAAAGATGAAAAATAACATGAATCTAACCTAATTTACTCCTAATATAACTCTAAAACTACCCTAAACTGCTATTTTTTGCATCCTGGAGCGTCCTCCCTCCGTCTGGCGTCAAAGCAACTTACATATAGGGTTCCTACAGAGTTTACGCAACTTTTAGATGAAAATAAAGTTCGATTGATCGTGCTTAGTTCGATCAATCGAAGTCTCAATCGATTGAACTCTGCTCAAGGGCTTGAACTCCTCTGATTTTGACAGCTCTGCACACTGATGGTAGAATGGCCATAACTTTTCACTCGGACCTCGGATTGACCTCCCGTTTACGGTCACATGACCGTAACTTAAAGATCTACATTTCATATCTTTGGGAAATTCTTCCACATCAGAAGTCTTGATTGTCAAAATTGGCTTTTTCTCACCTGCTTCTGTTGTTTTATTCACCAGAATCACTTTTCTTTAGCTTCACTTCATCGTATTACATCCTAATACCTATAAAACAATGCATAAACATATGTTTTAGCATTAATACAATCAAAAGAACATTTTTATTAGAATATACCTAAATCTAGGGACTTTGGGGATAAAAGTATGCACAAAGGACCATATAATACACTATGAACATGCACTTTTCACCTCGAATCACACCCCCCAACTAGCTCGTTGCTAGTCCCTATCATTGAAGCGAACTATAGCAATGTTTAATTAACTCTAAAAGAAAGTAAAGAAAGTAAAAATCTTAACTCACTTTCGCAGGAATCGCGATTGCATTTAGCGTATGCAATAAGCCTTTAAACCCCTAGGTTCCCCCTAGTGGACGAGTGTTGTCTTGTGAGGGTTTGCAGTGAATCTACCCACAAAATTCATGTTTATGGTAATGGTTCTCATTTAAATTTTTTCAAGAAAATATTTCCTCTCATTTAGAAATGTGGTTAAGCTCAACAATCTCATGAAACTCTCCAGTATGCCATAGCCATGCAACACACATTACAGTTAATCTACAATCAAAGTCATTAGAATATTCCATAACTATTAATATTCAAGTGTGTGTGTGAATGGACAACCAAAATACAAAACATTAATTTCAAAGCTCGCATAACCTAAGACACTATCAAGACGTTCATTTTGACTCAACTCTTACCGGGATTACACTCTCAAGATGAAATCACTCTAAATATGGTGTAATAATTATCACTCATGATATGGAAGCTATAAAGAGTAATTGTAAATGAAATCTAATGCTTTTCATATCTAAATAGAAAAGCGGACATTTTAGTGCACAAAGTCTCATGAATGGATACTTTACACTAGAAGAGTTAGATACCATGGAGAACTCTCTCATTACCTTAACCTCAAATCCAATTTACCTAGCATCATTAGGACTTTGAAAAAGAGGTGTTAGGTGAAAGAAGAAAGAGTTCGTGATATTCAATTAGGTCAACGGATGTGATTGGAATGTCTACTACCTCTTTTAAAACTTCCCCACATCTCCAATCTCTCTCTTGTCTTGTCTTTTTTTTTTCTTTTTCTTTTTTCCACACTCTTCTTTTTATTATTATTTTTTTCTTTTGTAACAACCATTGGCACTTTTTTTCTTTTTTTTTCATGCTTTTCTTTTCCTTTTTTTTTCTTTTTCTTTTTTTTTTCTTTCTATCATTTTTTTTCTTTGCCAACTTTCCCTTATTCACACAACCAAACTTCTTGTCATGAAAACACATCCCAATCACTCCTAGATAAAGAAAAGAAACTTAAACTCGTAATATTGAGTTAGGTATGAACTTTAGGATTGTGAAGACAAGGCGAATATGGTGAAGGCTTTAGAGATTGAATTCAAGGAGTAGCATAGAGGTAGGCGAATGTTGTATTTTAAGTGTATGGTCAAAAGATGGCCTAAATCATCTTATAAGTTCATAGGATTATTCATTTCAGTAAATTCAAGAGCTCTAAATTTGGTAAATCATGAACGTTCTCTTCTAGTGATCAGTCAAAATGAAGAAAGTTGAGACTTACAACGAATTAATACGCTTTTCAAAAAGTAAGAGTAAATTTATAAAACCCTCAAAAACAAAGAATGGCACAAAAGCTCACTTGGGTTATTAGTCTCCACTACAGTCTCTCAAGACATCTAAGCTATGCTTACTAATCCATTTTAGCTATGTACAAGGTTGTCACAACGTGCTCAAAGTTGTTTGAAGATTAAAAGACATAAAGCATACTATAACTAAGATAGTAAACAAACTATCATAATGTGTCACATACTAATAACATACAAAAAATAACACTAATGCATCATAACTAACTACATTGACTAAGAGAGAAATGCAAGAACCATCTTATTATCTTTAAAAATATATTTATTAAAATTTTTTAAAATTTTGCAATAATTTTTTTTTTGTTTACTGAGTTGCATGTTGCTAAGCAGATGTATTGGCACGAAAGTATAAAAAGAAATAAACGAGGCATGCAATGACTCACTCCCCCCAACTAAAACTAAACATTGTCCTCAACGTTCTAACCTAAGCACATGGACATATGTAAAGTAAAGTGAGAGAAGGAAGGATGTTACCTCGAGGCGTTAATATTCAGTTTTTTTTTAAGTCACCTGCAAAATCATTAGTAGCAACAAGGAAAAATAGAGAATATACTACAACTACTCAGTAACTAAATTCGGTTAATCAAGATTTTAATTTATCATAAAGTAATAACCAAAATTTTTTAGTATCTTTCCAATGAAATAATTTAACATTGAGAAGACTTTTGAGATCCTCATAAAAATACAACTCCCCTCAACTAATGTCAGGCTCAAGGTCAGAGGAGATGATGCAAAACCTATAGCCTCTAAATTTGTTGGAGACAATTATAAGAGGTATACCACACTTTTTAGGAATTATTCGCAAGAAACGATCTTTGGTGTCGGCATTTTCTATAACAGCCTCTATTTTTTTATTATCAAAAACAGGCGGAGGCCTGGTTCAATAAAAGGGGCAGGGTCTAAGTGATGTTCTAATGAAGCTTTACTACCCTCCTCTTGTTCTAGAACAGAATCTATGGAGATGTGCTCAACTGAATTGGATTTTTGTTCTATGTACATTGATCTGGACTGGACTTGGATGAAGCTATCTATTTGGGCCTCAATGTCAGTATTACTCAAGAAGGTCAAGCAGTCTAGCAGATTACTAGCTTCTTGTTGAAGTTTAAGATCATCTAATGTGGCCCGAAAGTTTCTAAGTCCACTCTCACAGAATTTTGAAAAATAAAATTTTGCAAAATACATGTTCTAGAATCCTTACTATCCTCTCCCATAACACATTCTATTTCTTCAATATTAGGGTACACATGATTTTCAAGTTCAAGATGAGAGCTTTGATTGATAGAGAGGATGGGTGATGGGCAACTTAGTGACACCACCTCTTCAGCCGAAAGAGGTGAGGGTTCACGAATATCACATGAATCTAAATTGGATTTAGATTTTTCAATTATGCCCTCCCTATGGTCACTATCAAAGGTAGGGGTAGAGTCAACAGGGGACTCATCCTTTCCTAATTGTGTGCAACCACCTAAACTCGCATTATTTTTTAAATCCTCATTCTCATCCTTGTAACTCTCCTCACTATATATATCATCTATTGAGGTGCTTTGGACAAAGAGATTGTGCAATTTAATCAAGGTAGTGAAGGAGTTGATGTATGGGGTTGTATATTGAGGAGAAGATGGTTCTACAACTTCATGCTTAATGGTTTGGTTTTGGAGTTCTTGTTGGGTTATGACTTTCTCGAGTGAATTGTTAACCTCATTCAGTATAAACCCTTCATTGTCCTCTAATTCCATTTCATTGTTAGTGTCTTGAAATTTTGGTTATAATGTTGAAGGACTGGTATAGTCATCTAAAGGTTGGCTAGCATATGATTGTTGATATCTAATTTTTAATTTATCTAATGCACTATCTAGCCTTGTCATTTCACTAAGCTGCAATTCTAACATACGTTTATCCTCAACTTGGTTATTATCCTCATTATAACTATATGAAGTTTCACCCCATTGTGGTTGATAGTAATTCCCATCCCATTGAGTTTGTGGACAAGACTTGCCAAAGGGAAAGTCTTGTACGTTTAGTAATCGTGGGAACTATTACTATATCCTATATTATTTTAGTTATAGCCCCATTGCGGTTGATAGAACTCTTCACGTGGAGGTTCTTGATACGTTTGATAATACGGGGAACTACCACTATCATTTCCCCATTGTGGTGGCTGGTAGCACTCGGGTTGATAATGCGCGTCATAAGTGGGTGCTTGCCAACTTGGGGGAAAGTTTTCATTACCTAATATGTACTTATTCGTGGTGTTTGTGTTGGATGGAGGATAATATGGATAAGACATATTCACTAAAAAAATTTAACAATAGAAATTTAATTTATTTTTATGTTTATCTTGTGAGAGAAAAAGTCCAACAGTTTTTATTTGTATTTTTTTTAAGAAAAAGAAAAAAAAAAGAAAATAAATTAGTAAAATCCTAACCTATTTGCCTTCTCCGGCAACGGCGCCAAAAACTTGACACGACTAAAAAGTTGTGCGCTCTTGTGCAACACCCAAGTGTAGGTGATCGTGTAAGTAATATAGTACCGGAAGTCTAGGTCGATCCCACAGGGAAGGAATAGGAGGAAAGTCTACTAAGTTATAACCTAAAGCAAAAGAAAAGAAAATAAGAATATAGAAGTGGAGGTTCTACGAATCCTAATCAATTAAATTAAACTAAATAATAAACTAAATAATAAACTAAAACATAACTAATAAACTAAAGGTGTTAGAAATACGTGAATCCACATTGATCCTAACCATCTATCATGCATACTCATTAACGTTTGATGGAGTTCATTCCTTTTCAGCATTCCGTATTTTTCTACAGATAAAGAATCAATAGCCCTTTCATGATCGGGACTACATCATCACAGTTGATTTAAAATACTTAGAAGACTGTTTGAAACAATGGTTATTACTTGCACTCTAAATGGTGTTAGCATTCAAAGTGGTTTTCAAAAGTCATTGAAGAAAAGGCCTTGAGGCTTTAAGTTCTAAAAACAGTTGTGACAAACTGAGCTTATTGGGACAATTTGATGACAGATTTCTAAAACAGAAAGTCATGGAATACTTAAAAGAATCATCTCAGGAATTAACATGTTCGATCGATCGAAGCGCTCTCGATCGATCGGACAGCGTCATCCTTCAATCAATCGAAATGCCTTCTATCGCTTGACTATAGCCCTGGTTCGATTGATCGAAATACCTTCAATCGATGAAGCCCAAGTTTTCTAAAGATTGCATGGCAGAGGTTGGGAATCATTGTTTCATCACATATTTCTAACGTCTAAACTATGGAAACATAATAAAACTAGTGCAGAAATAACAAAACATAACAATCATTAACATCTAAAGCAACAAACAATCAAATGAAGAAAAAGGAGAAGAAAAACCTGAAATAATCTAAATTATAATTGTAAATAACTTGAAATAAAGTTGAATCTTCAATAATCTTCAATAAATCAATGGAAAAGATGAAAAATAACATGAATCTAACCTAACCTACTCCTAATCTAACCCTAAAACTACCCTAAACTGCTGTTTTTCGTGTTCTGGAGCGTCCTCCCTTCGTTTGGCGTCAAAACGACTTATATATAGGGTTCCTGCAGAGTTTACGCTACTTTTGGATGAAAATAAAGTTCGATCGATCGAGATTTTTTCGATCGATCGAAGTCTCAATCGATTGAACTCTACTCAAGGGCTTGAACTCCTCTGATTTTGACAACTCTACACACTGATGGTAGAATGGCCATAACTTTTCACTCAGACCTTGGATTTACCTTCCATTTGTGGCCACGCGACCGTAACTCAAAGATCTACATTTCATATCTCTGAGAAAATCTTCCAAATCTGAAGTCTTCATTATCAAAATTGGTGTTTTCTCAGCTGCTTCTGTTGTTCTCTTCACCAGAATCACTTTTCTTTAACTTCACTTCATCGAATTACATCCTAATACCTATAAAACAATGCATAAACGTATATTTTAGCATTAACACAATAAAAAGAACATTGTTATTAGAATATACCTAAATCTAGGGACTTTGGGGATAAAAGTATGCATAAAGGACCATATAATACACTATGAACATGCACTTTCACCTTGAATCAATATCCGTAATTATAATCAGGATATAATACATATACTGTCGCCCGGATTATAATCACCTCTTATCATCCTTGAGTTTCATTCACTTACTCATAGATTTCTGAACATGTCATCAACATACTTGAGGACATGACTGCAGTTCTCAGTAATCAACAAAGTTACATTCTCAAGGGAATACTTTACTCTTTAATGTGAATCACTTTACACCAGAGGGTGGATTCCATCTTGACGATAAGTGTTCCCAATACTATAAACTTGATTAACCAAGATACCCAGGTATTCATCTTGAAGACCTCACTGATTAGTAACTCAAAGCAACCTAAGCTTATAGCTTGTGTTCACTATCATCTCAGGATGAAGGACAAGTTTCTTACACAAGTTTGAGTGTCTATTAACTAACGGACAATATTATGTTAATAGATCTTACTCAAGTCCGTCAATGTATTAAATACACTATCGCATTAAACTTGGAATCAAACATTCCAATGAATGAGATTCTTCACTCGATCAAATAGAAGTTAATGTGATATAGTCTAAACCTGATAAGTAATCCAATCATGTCATCAACTGTGACAGTTCTAAACATTCATATAGATCACTCATGTCTCCTCATACACAAATCACATTCGTATATATTAGTTCCATGGATTATTTAAGGATTCAAACCTGGTAGCAATTCATCTCATGAAAACGTACATAGTCAAATGTAAATGATATCCATAGATAAACAAATCCATTATCTATGAATAGTAACAATAAGCTAACTGGTTTGAGGGCATACCCTTCAAAACCTAACAAACTCACTTGCACTCACAACCAGCTAGGATAACATCTAACTCCTAGATTGTCCATATGATGATGGAAAACCTTAGAAGGTAAGGCTTTCGTAAAGGGATCGACAAGATTGTCCGTCGATACGATATTTGTCACCACCACGTCAACTCTCTGAACTATCTCTCGGATCAAATGATATTTATTTTCCATGTGCTTTCCCTTCTTGTGGTTCCTTGGCTCCTTTGATTGTGCCACAGCTCTACTGTTATCACAATAAAGTATGACAAGGGACTGTGCACAAGGTATAACTCCTAGTTCCAATAGGAACTTCTTGAGCTACATAGCCTCTTTGGCTGCCTCGCTGTGTCATGATCCATCCCACTACGCGTGGAAATATGACACGTGGCACGCCACCAAGGCTTATCTAAACATCATATACCTATACGCAGCGGAAAGAATTTTAAACAACCCTGAGTATTTAAAACATTAGGAAACATTACCCTCTGAGTTGAAAAATCCATAAGAATCAGAGTTATAAAAAGTTTTGGCCATTTGAATCCGTTCAAAAGAAAATAGTTTTGAAAATAGAGGTTCAGTCGACTGATCAGGGATCCCAGTCGACTGTTGATCGGGAGAGAACTAATCCTAATTATACGCCTTAATTCACATTTGTTAGTACTTTTTATCCTATTTTTGTGTATTTTTACTTCGTTTTCGAGTTTCTGACAGGATTTGGAAGAAATCAACTAAACCAGGCTAAACAGGATGGAAAAGTACAAAGAAAGAAGCTGAAAGAGCCACCTCGCGCGCGCGACCCGCTCGCGCGAGAATCCAGAATTCGCTCGCGCGACCTGCCAAATGACGCGCTCGCGCAGGCCCGCGCGCGCGATCCGTACAAAAAGCAAAGATACGTATTTAAGTACACTGAAGACTCCTGTGCAAACGAAACTGCTGAATGATGTCCAGAATGTAAAATATATCAGTTTCAGTTCGTTTCGGGTTAGGAAAGCTTCCCAAGCTTGTTATAAACTCTATATATACTCTATTTTACTTCGTTTTCGAGTTTCTGACAGGATTTGGAAGAAATCAACTAAACCAGGCTAAACAGGATGAAAAAGAACAAAGGAAGAAGCTGAAAAAGCCACCTCACGCACGCAACCCGCTCGCGCGAGAATTCAGAATTCGCTCGCGCGACTCGCTCGGGCGACCTACCAAATGACGCGATCGCGCGGCCCGCGAGCGCGATCCGTACAAAAAGCAAAGATACGTATTTCAGTATACTGAAGACTCCTGTGCAAACGAAACTGCTGAAGACGTCTAGACTATAAAATATATCAGTTTCAGTTCGTTTCAGGTTAGGAAAGCTTCCAAAGCTTGTTGTAAACTCTATATATACTCTATTTTACTTCAATTGAAGAGTTACACCCCCATACATACATACACATACAGCCATATAGACTGAAATTCCAGCCCTTGAAGAGGGAAAAGCAAGGAGAAGAAGAAGAAGACCAAGGATCTCCATGGCCTCCTCCATCAACTACTTGTCGATCTCCACTTCTATGGCAGCTTAGACCTAGATCTAGGGTTTCAATGAAGCCCTAGAGTAATAGGGTTTTATTTATGTTTTTAGTTAGTTTTATTATGTATGGATGACAGTTACATATTTCGAGGATTATTATATATAAATCGTGCTTTTATTGATTAAATCATTACTTTCAGAATTTATTCTTGTCTTAGATCTATTTTGACTGTGATGTGCTCAACGATCTATGCTTGCTGTGCTTGTTTAGATTGTTTACATGTGATGATGCTTTATTGATTTGTGCTATCAAGTATCCGAATAATCCATGCCTAGATTAGACGAATTATGTCACAACCCTAGTTTAGTGTGGGATAATTCGTGCTAACCGAAGATGGAATATGTTGGTGCTTGGACCATGATTATTTTCTTGACGGAGGAATTGGGCTTGTAGCCACAATTCCCCATAATCATCCAACTTAGTAAGCTAATTGAATGCATAAATATCCCTATTATGAAGCTAGTGGTGGATTTGCAATCCTAGGTTCCCTTAAACATATTCATAAAAACACTTTTAAATTGCTTTCATAATTTAGATTTAATTTCATTAGTTACATTAATTTAATTAAAAGTCAAATCAAAATCGTTTTCTTAATTAATTAGATTTAGGTTTTAAAATTAAAGCACTGTAGTATTTTAATCCCTGTGGGTTCGACCTTTACTTTCACACTACAAATCTTTTGAAAAGTAAAGAACACTTTTTTATATCTTGATATTGACAACATCAATTTTTGGCGCCGTTGCCGGGGATTGCATTACTACCTTTAATTTTATAATCTTAGTTTAGTTAATTCGTAAATATTAGATTAGTTTTTATTCTTCTTATTTTCTGTTTTTGTTTTAAATTACTAACTTGTTCTTTTATTTTATAGGTTTTCGAGTCATCAAATTCCAACGTTTTTGCTAATTACATCAAAGGAGCTTACGCAAATAAAATAAATAAAAATTAGGTAAATTGCTCGCTTTAACTTCGCATCAAATTACTGTAAGTCAGGGCACTGAGACGCAATTACTTGCATTAGGTTAGTTGTGGAGTAAACACTGCATTAGCTAGGAAATCCGGGGCGCTGGGCTTGACTCGGTCATTGCATTACAGGATTATATTCATGCATCATAGTAGTACTGTGTGCTTGCTTGTCGTCTTATTTCCATGATTGCTATTTGTTTCTTTTGTTTAGTCAGTCTTTGTTTTTAGTTTCTTTTTCTTTATTTTAGTTTATGTTAGGTACACGTTCAAATAAACCAGAACTAAAATCTTTTGATCTTCAACTTGAACGTACCTTAAGAACTAGTAAGTCCACAACCCAAGCTTCTAGAGCTGGGTTGCAAGACGACGAATCAACTCCGATTTCGTCGTCGTTGTTTGAGGCCGAAATTCAAAGTACCCGTGAACGGTTAAGGAAAACTCGAACTTTTAAAATCGTACCGATTAAAATGGCTGACAATGGAAATAACAATAACAATCAAAACGACGGTGCTAATATGAATAACCTTAATATACCGCCACCTCCTCCACTTATAAATTATTTTATTCCTACTACTTACACGCCACAAGCCGGTATCGAATTACCGGAGGCGACGACATCTCACTTTGAGATAAAGTCGTCTACGATCTCCCTACTTCCGTCTTTCCATGGCCGTCTAAATGAAGATCCATATCAACACTTAGGAGATTTTCAAGGCATATGCTCTACTTTGAAAATCCAAAACTTAAATGACGATGAATTAAAATTGCAGCTCTTTCCATTTTCTTTGAGAGACAAAGCTAAATACTGGCTCCAATCTTTGGAGTCAAATACAATTAAAACATGGGAAGCCTTGCACACCGCATTTTTACAAAAGTTTTTTCCTATAATGCGCACAAATCGAATAAGGAAATTTATAACTAATTTTGTGATGCAAGATGGGGAGACACTTTATGACACTTGGGAGAAATTTAAAGAATTATTACGCTCTTGCCCACATCATCAGGTTCCTAAGTGGCAACTTGTTCAGGTCTTCTACGAGGGACTTATTCCCTCTGTCCGTAATACCGTCGATGCCGTTTGTGCGGGAACTTTCCTACACAAAAGCGCCGACGAGGCCTGGAAAATTTTTGAAACTTTAAGCGAGAACTCGATGCATCAGACTGTGTCGGTACGTTCTGAGGGATATCTTAATCAACCCAAATGAGAGGTGAAGTCAGAGTCAAGTCATTCAATAGAATTTCAGGAACTATCTAAAAAACTTGACCGACTTATGACAATAAATTAAGCGACAACCGCACCCGCTCATGAAGTGTGTCAAATATGTTCTGATCCGTTACATTCTATACTTGCATACCCATCGGCATCTCAGTTTCCCGAATTTGTGGAGCAACACGTAAATGCTATGCAACAATTCCCACAAAATAATTATACTCCTACGTCGACTAATTTTTCTAATACTTATCGACCCCAGTTTCCACAAAATCAATACCAACACCCTCCTCCTAATCCTAACCCCCCAAGGACTAACGCTTTTGAGGAGACGGTGTTGGCTTCCCTTAAGAATATTGAAACTCAAGTCCAAGCACAAGCACAAATAGTGCACTCTCACACACAATCCATTGCGAAGCTTGAGTCCCAAATTGGACAAATAGCGAATACAATGAGTCATAGGAACGAGGGGAAGTTGCCTGCGCAAACTATTCAATATCCTAAGGGACAATATGAGATTAAGGGGTCGAGTGAACAAGTAAACGCCGTATCGACTAGGACGACTATTCGGGAAGATGAAGTTGTTAAGATTTCGGATCAAAATGACGTTAAATCGAATAAAGAAGAGGGTGAGGAGACGAGTCAAAATAAGAAAGATAAAGAACCGGTCCCAACTAACTATGTTCCAAAGTTACCTTTTCCACCCAATGTTGAGGAACCGTCTAATTTTTCAAAGAAAAAATCAAAAACTGAGGATATACACGAGGTGTTTAAACAAGTTAAAATAAATATTCCATTCCTTGATGCGATAAAACAATTTCCCGCTTACGCTAAATGTTTTAAAGACCTATGTACGTAAAAACGCAAAATACGCAGTCATACTCCTAAAAAGTTCTTCCTCACGGAAAAAGTAAGTTCAATTTTTCAACACACTCCTCCGAAGTATAAGGATCCCGGTACGCCTAAGATTTCATGTGTCATAGGTGACACTATCATTCATCGGGCTCTCCTTGACTTAGGAGCTAGTGTTAACCTCTTACCTTATCATGTCTACAAACAATTAGGACTATGTGAACTTAAATCTACGGCCGCTACTATTCAATTAGCGGATCGTTCGGTTAAAGTACCCAGGGGAGTTGTCGAAGACATCTTAGTTAAAGTTGATCAATGTTTTTATCCTGTTGATTTTATGGTCCTTGACACCGAACCGGTGCTAGATGCTAGAAAATACACTCCTGTTATTCTTGGTCGTCCATTCTTAGCCACGGCCAACGCACGTGTCAATTGTAGAACAGGGGTGATGAAAGTGTCGTTCGGGAATATAAAATTAAAATTAAATGTTTTTAATGCTGCTGATCAACCTCCAAAAGACGATGATTATCAATATGTGAAAGGTAATGAAATTAGAAGAACTGTTGAACCTAATAAAATAATAAATATCAATGAGGGGAATAATATGGTGAGTGATGAGCGGATGAATTTGAATACAACAGACTCTAACAATGAATTTACTCGAAAGGTGAAAAATCGACTTGACCTTAATCAGGATGAACCGTCGATTGAATTAATTCGAAGCGACATGCTTTCAACTTACCATCGGGCTCTTCCTGACATCTTAAGGGGTACAAACTCCGATTTACGGCCTCCGTGAGTCTTGAGCTAGAACGGTCTAGCTGAAGACGTAAAAGTTAGCGCTTCTTGGGAGGCAACCCAAGCTTAATTTCGTCTGTTTTCTTTGTTTTTGGTCGTTTTTGAGTCGTTTTGGTCAGTCTTAGAGTCTTCTGGACAGGTTTGGGGTTAGAATTAATTTATTTTAATATTATATACATAATTTTAGCCACAAAATGGAAAAAGCTGAACTCGCGCGCGCGGCCCGCTCGCGCGAGGCCTTGCTCGCGCGGTCCGCTGGCGCGAGTTTGTGACTTAGTGGAATTTTCTTTCTTTTTCTTATATGATGCCTCAGCTTTTTCTCGCGCCTTATTTCGCGGGCGCGAGGTGGCTCGCTAGCGCGAGATCAAAAAATATATATATATGTATTTTGGGAATTCGCGCACTCGACGGCCGCTCGCGCGATTCCCCATTTTCCTATTTTTTTCTTTTGTTTTCTATATCCTTCCCCCTACCTATTTTATTTGTGTTTCTTTTCAGTTTTTTTGTTTATTTGGTTCAGTTTAGTTCGTGTTCGTTGTTTTCCTTGTTACATTTATGATTTTTCGTTTTATTTCTTTTCCATTTGCTCGTTTAGTTTAGTTTAGCTTAGTTTTTAGATTTACATTTCATATTTAGGTTTTATTTACTTTAAATATTCTTTTGTTAGTTTCTTTTCGTTTATCTAGTATTAACAGGTACATTTGAACTTTATCGCCATATTTTTATACATTTACCTATTTGTCATTGCCGAGATTGAGGTACTATCGTTCCTTCCTTATGTACTCACCTTTCTTTCATTTTATTGTTTCATTAGGGACAATGAACGGTTTAGGTTTGGGAGTATGCACACATGCACATTATTTTATGCAAAATTTTAAAATTTTTCAATAAGTGTGTTTAAATAAACGATGTTACCGACGTTTTTGCAATCTTGATTCAATACTTCTTAGTAGATAACTTTGATTGTTATAGAATAGTAAACAAGAGAAGATGTAGTTAAACATTTGCTGAAGTTATGATATGACGTTTTAAGTTATGTATTGTTCGAATCGTAGTTTTATATCATAGATTTGCACATAAACTTATGCACTGCATGTAGTCGCTTGAATACATGTTTGATGTGAACTATAATATGATTCGGATTTCTAGATAACAAAAGGTGGAGACTAGACCCTGTAAGCTTTTGAGCCTATCTTTTCTGTTTTGAGGGTTATAAATACACATTGTGTTTGTCGAATTTCATTGAAATAGCGCATCTACTTGTTGTTTAGTCTCATTATTCTTGTTTTGGTTGATAGTCAAGTTAAAATATTTGTTACCATGCTAAATAATCTTCTATTGTAAACATTGAAGAACCATATCACCATAGGACATGATTTTAGGCTCTCTTTGTTTACTGCCGACCGATAAATGATAAAAATTTCCTTAGTTCGCCCTTTGAGCCGTTAAAATGCCCTTTTCCCTTAATCACCATTATCCTTGTTTTTGCTCCAACTTGACCAACTTGGAGTTTACCACTGAGAGATTCGTCAACTTTTAATGGTATTAAGGCGATGTGTCGATTAAGAAGAAAAAGAAAATAAGATGATGTTTGGGGTGGTTGCCTTGTTATTTATTGATTGATTATTCAAAAAGCAACGAAAAGAAAAAGAAAAAAAAAAGAGAATAAGGTTGAAAAAAAAAAGAAGAAAAAGAAACAGAAGGAGAAAAAATTGAAAGGAATGAAAAGAAGAGAATGAGAAGATGAAAGTTGGTAGAAGAGATGAATGAAAGAAATCAAACATGCCTTACAATGCCATTCTAAACCTACCTAATGAATCCTTTCTATCCTTTTTCATTACCTGAGCCACATTACAACCTTTGAAAGCCCTATTTGATCCTAGAAAACATGATTTAGATATGTAAACGATGGGAGGGAGATTAAAACATGGTAATGATTAATTTTTCTTGATTATTGGCATCATATCCATGAGACTACTGTTCTTTCGTGTCATGCGTCTTTTCCGAGTCATATGTGAGTGTTGTTCGTTTTGAAAACATATTTTCTTTGCTCGTATATACTAGATAAATTACACCTGTTTCTAAGTGTTTCATTTGAGAGTGTAATTCATTGTGAGATTCGTAGTCAAAGCAAAGTTAGACGGTTATCCGAGTTAAATTCCATGTTCATGACATATGCGTGTTCATTTGACTACCACATCACACACGTGCAATCTTATGAGGAACTCTATTGATTCTTACATTGCATACACTTGATTGTTTCTCATGATATAGGTGAACGTTTGATTATGTTTCTCCTTGTTCATTATTCTATTTCAAATCATTGTTTATAATAAGGAGTATTGTTGATTTCGTTTTTCGTTTGAATAAAAAATTTTAAGTTTTTAAGTTCCTAAAGATGGTTGTGGGTGACTTGTGGACGAGAACCCTCACGAGACTTCACTCGTCCGACTAGGGACACCTAGAGGTTTCAAAGGCTTGTTGCATATGCTAAATGCAATCGTGATCCATGCGAAAATAGAGTAGATTTTTATGAGTAGTTTAGTTTTTATTTTTAGTTTTGCTCGAGGACTAGCAAAATGTAGGTTTGGGGGTGTGATCGGGAGAGAACTAATCCTAATTATACGCCTTAATTCACATTTGTTAGTACTTTTTATCCTGTTTTTGTGTATTTTTTACTTCGTTTTCGAGTTTCTGACAGGATTTGGAAGAAATCAACTAAACCAGGCTAAACAGGATGAAAAAGAACAAAGGAAGAAGCTGAAAAAGCCACCTCACGCACGCAACCCGCTCGCGCGAGAATTCAGAATTCGCTCGCGCGACTCGCTCGGGCGACCTACCAAATGACGCGATCGCGCGGCCCGCGCGCGCGATCCGTACAAAAAGCAAAGATACGTATTTCAGTATACTGAAGACTCTTGTGCAAACGAAACTGCTGAAGACGTCTAGACTATAAAATATATCAGTTTCAGTTCGTTTCGGGTTAGGAAAGCTTCCAAAGCTTGTTGTAAACTCTATATATACTCTATTTTACTTCAATTGAAGAGTTACACCCCCATACATACATACACATACAGCCATATAGACTGAAATTCCAGCCCTTGAAGAGGGAAAAACAAGGAGAAGAAGAAGAAGACCAAGGATCTCCATGGCCTCCTCCATCAACTACTTGTCGATCTCCACTTCCATGGCAGCTTAGACCTAGATCTAGGGTTTCAATGAAGCCCTAGTCGAGTAATAGGGTTTTATTTATGTTTTTAGTTAGTTTTATTATGTATGGATGACAGTTACATATTTCGAGGATTATTATATATAAATCGTGCTTTTATTGATTAAATCATTACTTTCAGAATTTATTCTTGTCTTAGATCTATTTTGACTGTGATGTGCTCAACGATCTATGCTCGCTGTGCTTGTTTAGATTGTTTACATGTGATGGTGCTTTATTGATTTGTGCTGTCAAGTATCCGAATAATCCATGCCTAGATTAGACGAATTATGTCACAACCCTAGTTTAGTGTGGGATAATTCGTTCTAACCGAAGATGGAATATGTTGGTGCTTGGACCATGATTATTTTCTTGACGGAAGAATTGAGCTTGTAGCCACAATTCCCCATAATCATCCAACTTTGTAAGCTAATTGAATGCATAAATATCCCTCTTATGAAGCTAGTGGTGGATTTGCAATCCTAGGTTCCCTTAAACATATTCATAAAAACACTTTTAAATTGCTTTCATAATTTAGATTTAATTTCATTAGTTACATTAATTTAATTAAAAGTCAAATCAAAATCGTTTTCTTAATTAATTAGATTTAGGTTTTAAAATTAAAGCACTGTAGTATTTCAATCCCAGTGGGTTCGACCTTTGCTTTCACACTACAAATCTTTTGAAAAGTAAAGAGCACTTTTTTATATCTTGATATTGACAACATCAACTGTGCCTAGCAGAAACCAAAATCCTAAATTCTCATCAGAGGTCCAGTCGACTGATCAGGGATCCCAGTCGACTGCACTGGTTACTATTTGGATCAGTAGCGAAAATCTACAGTAGTTCAGTCGACTGATCAAAGGTCCCCAGTCGACTGTGTTATGCAGAACCAAAATGCAACATTTTCAAAAGGGGTCCAGTCGACTGATTGATGCTACAGTCGACTAGTTTTTCCATATATAAAAGCAGTAGCCAGAATCAATAATGGTTCAGTTGACTGATCAAGGGTCCAGTCGACTGTTTCCATTACTATTCACTTTCAGTGTCTCAATCTCATGGGATCCGGTCGACTAATCTTGGGTCCAGTCGACTGCTCCCCTGCTGGGCAGCCCTGTGATGACAATACTAACACATGCTTTTCCACACCATCCACAATCACAACCATAACTGAATTACAACATTCATAACATAACTAAAGACGTTCAATTACAAGATTACAATACCACGAAACTAATCCATGGTTCTATTACAACATATTACAATTTACAAATCCTTCCACCAGATTAGGATTAAAATAAAAACATGTACAATTGTAGTTTCTCGGCGTTCATCGGCCTCACTCCTCACGATTCTTCTTGTCTTTCCTCTTACCTGCAATGGAGTACATCTCCACTGCTCAGCTATATGCTGAGAGCACAATTCTAAATGTATGCTTATATGACAGTTCATGGTTTAAGCATCTAAAACACATAGAAAACAGTCTCTAGGGTAAGTGGTACACATTCATCCGGTCGATGCCGTAGGAGGACCACCTCTCCCACGCATCTCGTACACTGGTTGGGCCTTCTTCCATACCCGGTACCGTGTCCTGGTTGGGCCCACCTCCAATCCAGACACAACCACAATTCCAATTCCATCTCAATCACAATCAAAATCACAATCCTCAAGGTTCGAGGAGCTTGCCCCGGATGAATTTGCACCAAACTCCCCTTTAACCCAAGTAGACACATAACATGCTCACATAAACAGTTATACGTGCTTTTCATATAATTTCATGTGCATAATTAATGGGCCTAATTAATACATGAATTTCGCCCGGATCCAAGGATATCAAAGTTGATGTTCAAAACATGAAAATTCATATATTTCATAGATCTAGAATTCATACCTCGTGCGATTCTCTTCAAACTTTGAAGGATCGTTTAGGGGGCTAATTAATCGTCGGATTTCAAATTATACCCGATTCCTACGAGTTTTACCTGATTTTCCCCAAAAATCTAGAATTAAGATTTTTACAAAAAATTAGCCAAACACTGTCACGCCCCGGAGTAGCATAAATAGAGAAAAATAAATTTCCTTTATGGGTCCATAGGGAATGACAAGTGAAAGTCACTGATAATCCACACCACACAGTACTAGTCCAAACAGGAACAGTAAAACAACTGAAATATAAACACGGTTCTATCTATTACAAACATCAGAGTACGGTCCACAGGATCACAACAGGTCTGGAGACAACATATGCCCAAGTACCCGTTAACTACAAAGTACAACAGTAAAAGGAAAAGTAGTAATATAACTACTATCTATCTTCAGGTCTTCAGCTAGCGTACGGATAGGCGTCAGCATAACTGGCATCAGTGGGGCCATTCTCTACGTAACTCCCTTCAGGGTAATCGTTATCGCCATGAGTTCCGTCATCTGCATTGTAAAGGACAGGGTAGTCTGGACGGGGAATGTCCAGGCAATAAAGGCCGTCAGCTTGTTGAAAGCTGAGTGAGCACTAACTAACACAGTCTCATAGAAATGACATAATTACCATTATGAACAATATATGACCGTGATACTAAATATATCCCTTACTCGTTTATTCAGACATATCATTAATCGATTATTATCGACTCCCACTCTAAGACTGATTCCACAATACCCAACTGACTATCTCGAACTGATTATATCAGCACAACATACCAGTGCTCTTGTTCACCGCTATACCGCTTTTAAGAACTCTTGCGAGCACCCATACATCGTTCTCATATAACGACTGGTCCATGGATATACCCATACTCTTGTTCACCGCTTTTAAGAACTCTTACTGTTCACCGCTTTTAAGAACGCTTGCGAGTACGATACATACACAGCTCTGGTAATTCAAATCATGGGCGTGCCACATCTACTCTTGTTCACCGCTTTTAAGAACTCTTACTGTTCACCGCTTTTAAGAACGCTTGCGAGTACTGTGCACCCATAATTCTCACGATCCTGATCAAATCCTTGACATACACTTATCGGATTTAACCTGAGCGAATCATCAGCTCGACACACACAACTTTGAACATACAATTCCTCTTACTGACTCATTTCTCACTTATCCAATACTACCCAATATTATCATCTCAAACTTACTACGTTATCGCGTCGTACTATTACTAGCGTTCCGAACCCGACTACGTTACTCACCATGTTATCTCAATCTCATTATCGTATCCCATTACCTCCGTAATCCATAATATCGCATAATAGGAATATGGAACAGCAATTAAACAACTACGCATTATGAATTATAAACTGAAAGGAATACATTCATGTTCTGCTAGGTTCGATCGATTGAGGTCATCTCGATCGCTCGAAGAAAGTGTTGTTCGATCGATTGAAGTCTTCTCGATCGATCGAAGTGAAGGTAGTCTCGATCGATTGAAGTATTCTCGATTGATTGAACTCAGGGATGTTCGATCGGTTGAACTCAGTTCGATCGATTGGGGCTCTGATGTTCGATCGCTCGAACTCAGTTCGATCGGTCGAACTTCGTCTTCTACAGATTCTGCCAGTGAACGTGCAGAATGTGCTAAGGGGTGTTTGGGTTATAATTAATACGCCCAGAATATGTAAAACATCATAATTACGTTACCGAGTGAGTTTGGAACTCACCAAAAGTCGTAAGGGCGCGTTTGGGTAAGCTTTAGCTCCGAAGCTTTAATGGCGGCCTCTTTCTCTCTCTGCTCCTCTCTTCGTCTCTTCTGTCTCTCTTTCTCTGCCTCTTCTTGTTCTTCTTCTTCTCCTTCTTCTTCTTCTTCTTGTCCCGGATATATATATATATATATATGTATATGTATGTGTGTGTATAATTGTGTATATATATATAAACATACACAAACTCACAACTCTCTCAACTCTCTAAAACTCTCACAAACTCAGTAAACACACAACATACACGAATGCAGTGTATATATAAAGAAATGGGAGTGCAGGTGGCAGCATTTGCGCAAAACTGGTATTCTGATATTTCTATTCTCGATCGATCGAAGGATTCTCGATCGATCGAACTCAGATCGGTCAGTTAGATCGATTGAAAAAAGTTTGATCGATTGAAGTGGGGACCACGTATTTAATTTATGTCGGTAGGGTTTTCGATCGCTCGAAAAGGGTTCGATCGCTTGAACTGAAGGGTCTCGATCGCTCGAACTAGCTTCGATCGATCGAAGATTGAATTTCATGAATGGTCAAGGAAAGTATATAGAATCTCTCTGCATTAAATATTTATTGAAAATACGGGGTATTACATCATCCACCACCCAACAAAAGATTTCGTCCTCGAAATCGAAAACATACAAAGTTAAAACAAAAACGGAAACTTCTCACGCATCTCTGACTCTAGCTCCCACGAAGCTTCTCCTTCATCATGATGCTTCCACTGAATCTTGACTAATGGAATCTCCTTATTCCTGAGCTTCTTGACTCCACGATCTAAAATGCGAACTGGTCCTTCGTTGAACGTAACATTGTCGTTGACTTCAATATCCTCAAAGTTGATTTCGTGCGCTGGGTTATGAATACATTTCCTCAGCATACTGATGTGGAAAACGTTGTGCACTCCTGACATCTTCGGGGGCAATGCTAGGCGATAAGCAACTTTTCCCACACGCTCTAGAATCTCGAACGGTCCGATGAATCGTGGCGATAATTTGCCCCTCTTCTGACCAAATCTGACGATGCCTCGTACAGGTGAAACCTTGAGTAGCACATGATCTCCAACGGCAAACTCTAAATCTTTGCGTCGCTTGTCAGCATAACTTTTGTGTCGGGTCTGAGCTGTCTTCATCTTCTCACGTACAATCTGAATCTTCTCACTAGTCTCTCGTATCATCTCTGGCCCAAGAAGTTGAGTATCTCCGACTTCAGTCCAACATAGCGGTGATCGGCAAGGTCTTCCGTACAAAGCTTCGAACGGCGCCATTCCTATGCTCGAATGATAACTGTTGTTGTATGCGAATTCTATCAAAGGTAAGTGTGTCTCCCAAGAATTCTCAAAATCAATGACACAAGCACGTAACATGTCCTCCATTACTTGATTAACTCTCTCCGTCTGTCCATCGGTCTGTGGATGAAAAGCTGAACTCAAGTTCAAAGTTGTTCCCATTGCTGTCTGAAGACTCTTCCAAAATTCTGCAGTAAAGCGCGAATCTCGATCTGATACGATAGAAACAGGTACTCCGTGTAACCGTACTATATGTTGCAGATACATTCGGCTCAATCGCTCCACTGGATACGTCATACTGTAGGCGATAAAATGTGCTGTCTTCGTAAGTCGATCCACAATTACCCAAATAGCGTCATGATTCTGCTGCGATTTTGGTAATCCGACCACAAAATCCATGGTGATGTGTTCCCATTTCCATTGAGGAATTGGTAACGGCTGTAGAAATCCAGGTGGTTTCTGATGTTCTGCCTTTACTTGTTTACAAGTAAGACACTGAGAAACATATTCAGCCACTTCTCGCTTCATTCCTTCCCACCAAAAATTTCTCTTCAAGTCCTTGTACATCTTTGTACTTCCTGGATGAATCGTCATCCGTGATTTATGAGCTTCATCCAATATGTCCTTCCGGAGATTTTCTTTGTCAGGTACACAGAGTCTACCTTTACATCGTAAAGCTCCATCTGTACTAACACTCCAGATCTCAGGTTCTTTTGCTGCCATCTTGGTGAACCATAACTTCAAATCCTCTGCTGTCTGTTGAGCTTCTATGATACGGCTGATCAAAGTTGGTTGTACCATCAGACATCCAAAATGTTGTCTTTCCATTGGCTCCACTGGCTGAAGATCAAATTCGGCTAAAACTTCTAATGCTCTCCATTCTCTAATTAGTAATGCAGCGATCACTAATCGAGGTTTACGGCTCAAAGCATCTGCTACGACATTTGCTTTACCTGGATGGTATTGCAATGAAAAGTCATAGTCCTTGAGTAACTCCATCCATCTTCGTTGTCGCATGTTCAACTCCTTTTGAGAGAACAAATATTTCAAGCTCTTATGATCGGAAAACAGATCGAACTTTTCTCCATAGAGATAGTGTCTCCAAATCTTTAAGGCAAACACTATTGCTGCCAATTCCAGGTCATGCGTCGGATAATTCTTCTCGTGTACCTTCAATTGTCTTGATCCATATGCGATAACATTCCCGTCTTGCATCAGTACACAACCCAATCCCTGGTGCGATGCGTCACTGTAGATCACATATCTTTCTCCACTCTTAGGTATCGCAAGTACCGGTGCAGAAGTCAATTTCTCTTTTAACTCCTGAAATGCACCCTCATGCTTGTCCGTCCATTCATACTTCGTCTCCTTCCTTGTTAAATTCGTTAGTGGTCCTGCTAACTTGGAAAATCCCTCTACAAATCTTCTTGTAATATCCTGCTAATCCAAGAAAACTTCTGACTTCTGTCGCATTGGTCGGTCTGTTCCAGCTTAAGACTGCATCAATCTTAGATGAGTCCACAGAAATACCGTCCTGAGATATAACATGTCCCAAGAATTTGACTTCTCGTAGCCAAAACTCACACTTGCTGTATTTTGCATACAACTTGTTATCTCGAAGTGTCTGCAAGGCAATCTGTAAATGCTCCTCGTGATCTTCTTCCGTCTTTGAGTAGATTAGTATATCATCAATGAACACTATAATGAATTGATCCAGATATGGTCTGAATACTCTATTCATTAAATCCATAAATACTGCTGGCGCATTCGTCAATCCAAAAGGCATAACTAGAAACTCGTAATGCCCGTATCTTGTCCTGAATGCAGTCTTTGATACATCCTCTGGTCGAACTAACAATTGGTGGTATCCTGAACGTAAATCGATCTTGGAAAAGATCCTAGATCCTTGTAACTGGTCGAATAGGTCGTCTATCCGAGGAAGTGGATATCTATTCTTGATCGTAACCTTGTTCAACTCCCTGTAGTCTATACAGAGTCGAAGTGTTCCGTCCTTCTTCTTTACAAACAGAACTGGTGCTCCCCAAGGTGACGTACTCGGGCGAACGAAACCTAAGTCTTCAAGCTCTTGAACTTGCTTCTTTAGTTCCAACATCTCAGTTGGTGCCATCCTATATGGAGTCTTGGAAATCGGCAATGTACCAGGTACTAATTCCACACAGAAGTCTATTTCTCTTTTCGGTGGGAGTCCTTTAATATCCTGAAATACATCTTGAAAGTCTTGCACACTAGGAATCTGATCCATCGTGAGCTCTGTACTTGTACTCCCAATCGTAGCCAAACTACTCGTAAGAAACATCTCACTCGTCGGCTGACACTGAAATCTAATCGTCGGCCTTCCTTGTCTCGGAAATACAATCGTCTTAGTAGGGCAATCCAAATTAGCACTATACTTAGTCAACCAATCCATTCCTAGGATAATGTCGAACTCTGACATTGACAGAACTACCAAGTCTGCTGGAAAATTCCTATCTCCCAAAGTCAAAGGGCAATCTTTACACACTTTACTCAACTTAACTGTCACTCCCAATGGTGATACAGCATTCAGTGTTGACTCAAGTGTCTGGGGTTCTAAACCCAATTGACGCACAATCTTAACAGCAATAAATGAACGTGCGGCTCCAGTATCAAATAAAGCTTTAACTGGACTATGAAAGAGTACAAGCGTACCTTCCAAATGTTGCTGCTCATCAGCGTTAAAGCCTGCTTCTCCTGGAATGATAGCATTCATACTTGTCTGATCTGGAGGTCCTTGTATCCCTTGAATTGGTGCTCCATAGTATCCTCCTTGTGGTGCACGGCAATCCTTGCTTAGATGTCCCGGCTTGTTGCAATTTCGACAGACAATATCCATTCTGCGATTAACTCTAGGGGCTGTACAGAATCTGGCAACGTGCCCTGGCTTTCCGCAATTAAAACATCCTCCGCTATTGCTTGGCGGTGCTGTCAGTAGTGCCTGCGGCTGTGATCCTTGCTGGCGATATTGCTGGGGTCGAGTATAGCTCTGTGGTGGCTTTCTGGTTCCTTCCCAGTTTCTCTTATTCCCTTGAAAATTCCCCTGTGGTCTCCAACCTTGAGTATTCCTTGGTGGCAAGTTATGGAAATTCCTATGTTGAAAACTTCTAGATGACTGAGATCGATTCATCTGTGGTTGTTGTGCTGGATAAGCATCCTTCTCTAATCCTGCTGCAAATCTGACAATCTCTTCAAATGATTGATTCAGATGACCAACCATCATATGTCTGAGATGGGGATTCAATCCTTGGTGAAATCTCTTCACCTTCTTCTGTGGCGTGTCTATCATATGCTGAGCAAATCTGGATAGACGCTCAAACTGTGTTGTATATTCCCTGACATTCCATCCTCCTTGTACCAAATTGAGAAAGTTCCTTTCCTGTTGATCTCTCTCATCCTCTGGGAAATACTTCTCCAAAAATCGTCCTTTGAATGTTTCCCATGGCATAACTTTAGCAGCATCGATCCCAATAGTGGCTCGCTCGGCTTCCCACCAATCTGCGGCGGCATAAGTGAGCTGAAAAGTAGCAAGGCGACGCTTCTCTTGTTCGCTGCATTCCAATGCTTCAAATATCAACTCCATTTCTCTTATCCATTGTTCCGCTTTCCATGGTTCTGTTAGTCCATCGAACTTCTCTGGACGTAACCCACGAAAATTTGCTAACAACTTATCTCCAGTCTGTCTTGGTGGCGGGGGTGCAAAAGGTCTCTGGTGGGTGGAGTGATTATAAGTATCCCCCACATGCTCCATCCTCTGCATGAAGGCTTCGAAAATTCCCGTCGGATCCATCCCTTCCGGAATAGGTGCTCCATTACGTGCTTGGTGATTTCTCAAGGGTCCTACCATGATGATAACGAGTATTGCCTACAAGAGACATATTGATCAGCTGAAAGTCTTCTCGTAGAAACGAAACCAAGATAGAACGAAAAGCAACAAGAACTAACAGTTCTACAAAGCAACACATCAATCAACCAACAATCAATATCAAAAGTACTGCTCGTATAAATATAGATATCAAAAGATGTACCATGGAGTACACAGTAACCATACTATGTACCACGTGGGACAAGGCTAAAACAGTACTAAGGTCAACTACTAATACTACTGCTAACATCTATACAAAGCTATGGTCAAATAGCTATCTCTCAAGCTCCCAAAAATCTAGTGGACAACATGTCCTGATAAAACAAACAAAAACTAAGCCCTGCAGGTCCTGACTCAAAAGTCGTCAGCGTCTGATCCTGCTGGTGGTGCCTCATCCTCTGAATCAATCTCCATCTCCTCGAGTGGGTCATCCTCAACTGGTGCAACAAGATCTCCGACTACAACTCCTATATCCCAATCCTCTACTATCTCTGCATCATCATCCTCTATACCGTCTGCTATTGCCTGGTTGGCGACATCGACTGCTACTGCGGCGAATCCATCGGCTATATCAAGAGCTCCCGCTATGGCTGCCTCTCCCATAACAAAATCTGCTGGCTGTGCGACCATCTGAGCTATCCATCCTACTGCCATATCGGCCATAGCTGCCATATGCATAATGGGTCCAGCTGGTATCTGAAGCACAACTGGTGCCTCTGGCACAACTACCTCCTCATCGGGCGCATCCTCATCTACTACTATGTCTGCCTCAACAGCCTCTGGGTCTGGTACTGGATCCTCTGGCTCAAACTCTGGCTCCTCGGTATCCCCATGGATCACGTGTCCTCCATAAGCATCGGTAACAAACTGATGAAACTCTGGATCCATGCTATCCTGCAAAGGAAACTATCTATCGTCAGGAAGACGAACTTATCTTATACTCATATCTCATCTCAAAAATCTTAAATACTAGAACCAGATGGTGTGGAATCCATCAGTGAACGACCATATCAGAACCTAACCGTAATATAACCAGGTGCTCTGATACCAAAAACCCTGTCACGCCCCGGAGTAGCATAAATAGAGAAAAATAAATTTCCTTTATGGGTCCATAGGGAATGACAAGTGAAAGTCACTGATAATCCACACCACACAGTACTAGTCCAAACAGGAACAGTAAAACAACTGAAATATAAACACGGTTCTATCTATTACAAACATCAGAGTACGGTCCACAGGATCACAACAGGTCTGGAGACAACATATGCCCAAGTACCCGTTAACTACAAAGTACAACAGTAAAAGGAAAAGTAGTAATATAACTACTATCTATCTTCAGGTCTTCAGCTAGCGTACGGATAGGCGTCAGCATAACTGGCATCAGTGGGGCCATTCTCTACGTAACTCCCTTCAGGGTAATCGTTATCGCCATGAGTTCCGTCATCTGCATTGTAAAGGACAGGGTAGTCTGGACGGGGAATGTCCAGGCAATAAAGGCCGTCAGCTTGTTGAAAGCTGAGTGAGCACTAACTAACACAGTCTCATAGAAATGACATAATTACCATTATGAACAATATATGACCGTGATACTAAATATATCCCTTACTCGTTTATTCAGACATATCATTAATCGATTATTATCGACTCCCACTCTAAGACTGATTCCACAATACCCAACTGACTATCTCGAACTGATTATATCAGCACAACATACCAGTGCTCTTGTTCACTGCTATACCGCTTTTAAGAACTCTTGCGAGCACCCATACATCGTTCTCATATAACGACTGGTCCATGGATATACCCATACTCTTGTTCACCGCTTTTAAGAACTCTTACTGTTCACCGCTTTTAAGAACGCTTGCGAGTACGATACATACACAGCTCTGGTAATTCAAATCATGGGCGTGCCACATCTACTCTTGTTCACCGCTTTTAAGAACTCTTACTGTTCACCGCTTTTAAGAACGCTTGCGAGTACTGTGCACCCATAATTCTCACGATCCTGATCAAATCCTTGACATACACTTATCGGATTTAACCTGAGCGAATCATCAGCTCGACACACACAACTTTGAACATACAATTCCTCTTACTGACTCATTTCTCACTTATCCAATACTACCCAATATTATCATCTCAAACTTACTACGTTATCGCGTCGTACTATTACTAGCGTTCCGAACCCGACTACGTTACTCACCATGTTATCTCAATCTCATTATCGTATCCCATTACCTCCGTAATCCATAATATCGCATAATAGGAATATGGAACAGCAATTAAACAACTACGCATTATGAATTATAAACTGAAAGGAATACATTCATGTTCTGCTAGGTTCGATCGATTGAGGTCATCTCGATCGCTCGAAGAAAGTGTTGTTCGATCGATTGAAGTCTTCTCGATCGATCGAAGTGAAGGTAGTCTCGATCGATTGAAGTATTCTCGATTGATTGAACTCAGGGATGTTCGATCGGTTGAACTCAGTTCGATCGATTGGGGCTCTGATGTTCGATCGCTCGAACTCAGTTCGATCGGTCGAACTTCGTCTTCTACAGATTCTGCCAGTGAACGTGCAGAATGTGCTAAGGGGTGTTTGGGTTATAATTAATACGCCCAGAATATGTAAAACATCATAATTACGTTACCGAGTGAGTTTGGAACTCACCAAAAGTCGTAAGGGCGCGTTTGGGTAAGCTTTAGCTCCGAAGCTTTAATGGCGGCCTCTTTCTCTCTCTGCTCCTCTCTTCGTCTCTTCTGTCTCTCTTTCTCTGCCTCTTCTTGTTCTTCTTCTTCTCCTTCTTCTTCTTCTTCTTGTCCCGGATATATATATATATATATATGTATATGTATGTGTGTGTATAATTGTGTATATATATATAAACATACACAAACTCACAACTCTCTCAACTCTCTAAAACTCTCACAAACTCAGTAAACACACAACATACACGAATGCAGTGTATATATAAAGAAATGGGAGTGCAGGTGGCAGCATTTGCGCAAAACTGGTATTCTGATATTTCTATTCTCGATCGATCGAAGGATTCTCGATCGATCGAACTCAGATCGGTCAGTTAGATCGATTGAAAAAAGTTTGATCGATTGAAGTGGGGACCACGTATTTAATTTATGTCGGTAGGGTTTTCGATCGCTCGAAAAGGGTTCGATCGCTTGAACGGAAGGGTCTCGATCGCTCGAACTAGTTTCGATCGATCGAAGATTGAATTTCATGAATGGTCAAGGAAAGTATATAGAATCTCTCTGCATTAAATATTTATTGAAAATACGGGGTATTACAAACACGGCCTAAGTAGTATCAAAACGTAGCTCTTACCTCCACGAGTTCAAATCTAAAATCTGGAGGAAATCTGACGGACGAAAGGTCGTCGTATGTCGCCGGTAAGCTCGTGGCAACCAAATCTCCCTTCTCTCTCCTCTCTCTAGATATTTTGTGAGTTTTTGGATGAGAATGAATCTCACCCCCCACCTATTTATAGAAAAACACTTCGGGAATTGCGTTTACCTCCCCACGAGTTGCTCAAACTTCTAATTAGCTCTCGAAACTTCGCACACGTTCATTTTATGCCTTTACGAGTGAAAATTATAAATTTCAAAAGTTTTCGACTAGGTTTCGTTTGGGTCCAAAAATAACGTTCGAAAACTATATTCTGTGGAATCTCTACTCCACCTACCCTTTTTATTTAATGTGTCACTCACGTTCTCACCACAGTTCTCAAAATGATATTAGAAATACCAAAATTACCAGAAATTATACTATACAGGTATAATTTCGCTATTCACGAAATACTAGATATATCAAATAACATTTAAATCATATAAATGTCATTTAATCGTGTCAATGCAACATGAAAGGCCATATTCCCGTGTCCTCACTGACACCTTACTGTTGACTCACAGTCAACCTCAACTCAATATTAATAAACATTAATATTTCCACGTGTTACCACAATGTCATATTTTAAAAGCAGACAAATTCTGGAACGGGTGTGACAACTCTCCCCTCCAAAAAGAAAGTTTGTGCCCAAACTTAAACCATCTTCTCAAGTCACCAAGACTGCACACAAGTACTTCAAACATTTGCCTCATACACAATCCAATCACTTTACTGAGGAATCACAGTCTCATGAGGAAAAATAAATCCTCAGGCTCTTAAGGAAAATAAATCCTCAGAGTCCCAATCTCAATCTGACAGAAGATTCAAACAGAATCCTAGCAATACCCCGAAGCATCTCGATAAATAAGAACATCGATACCTGAGTAGAACCTACTCCATAGTCAAACCTGACATTCAATCCCATCGCGATGTCGCAACGTCAACTCCCATATATCTTTATTTTACTTGTCACATTTCATTTCCGAAACTCAAAAGTTTCATCACATTACTCAAACCCAAGACAACAATTCATCTCTGATTCACCTATCTTGCTTTTCGACTAAAAGTCGTTGACAACACGTCTTAGCTAGTGCACAATCATACACGATTCTTCATCTCGAAGTGAACCAAAATCAAGCACTAACATATACATATACCCAGTCGATAAGTTAACGCTTCAATCAACTGTTTCGCGCTATAGATTCGATCCCTCATCCTGTTAACCACAGAATACTTGTGGAACGATAATGTGTTTTTCTAACGACATATCACAATAACATCATGTGGGACCCCGACCCGCCGTGGTCGGAATACCTGCTAGTACAACTCAACTAATCAACAACAATAAATTTAACCTGTGATTAACAGATTTATACAAAAACACCTTATTATAGAACTTAAAATATTCACACATCCAAGGTATTATACATTAACCTAATCCAACACAACCAAACTTAAAAGTTAAGTGTTTACAACATCCTGCAAAAGTTACAACTAAACGGTATTTTAAAATTTTCTGACAAAATACCACTCTTGTGGTCAACCCATAGCAACCCCAGACCTATGGCAGTGCAATTCCTAATTCAGCTTCATTAAAGGGGTACCTGCACAAAAAATCTATGTGGGCGTGAGCAAAAACCACGGCTCACTACAACTTGATAAAACAATATGAAAGTTTAAGCATATAAACAACCCAGCACAGCACAAATACAACATTTATGCAATATTAAAATGCAACTCATACATGCCGTGACTCACACACCCGGGCCCAACAGCTTTAGCCTTTCGCGGCTTATTACCAAGTTTTCAGCTACTTGGTTTAACAGCTCAGCAATGCAAGTGCACAACATACATGTCATGCCAGCTATGTATATAAACATAAATTGCAATACAGCAATATCTAGAAGACCCACCTCAAATTCAGCAAGCGTGTAAAATTCACCTTTCTACTTGCTCCTCGGTCAACTCTTTGGGTCCGCTACTACTAGTCTCGGTCCCTGAAATCTTAAAAATTAGATTTCAAAGCAAATATAGTATTAATTTAGATAGTAATCCACAAATCTTATAATAACAACAAAAAAAATTAACAACTTAGGCTTTCTAATTGAAAAAGAATCTATATTTCTCAAACTTCAACTTCATAACTAGTAAGTAAAAATAAACATCTTCTATAATAAATAAAAATGTAGAAATAAACAACTTCCATAATAAATAAAAATTTAAGAAGTTCAAGTTGTAATTGAAACAATCCAAATTTCCAAAATCACACCCAAATAGCCCCTAATCGCTAACTTTCTCTCTCTACCCAAGTGAAGTTTATATATATATATAACAACTCTTCCATGGAGGCTTTCAAGTTCTACCAACTTTTGGAGACATAAGTTTTTAACTTAAAAAAATAGTCACAATGCATTAAAAAAAAAACCCCCATCTAACATTGTTCACCACAACCATCAAATAAAAAAAAAATTAAGAACCCATTTCTAGCTTCTAAAGCTCAAAAACATCTTCAATGGTGTTTTACCCAAATCATAACCCAATTCTTCCAAACCCAAAACTAACATTCTCATATGCTTCTCAAATATGTTATTAGCATCTAGCAAATTTAAATGTCAAGTTATAATCAACAATTTTTACAAACCAAGCAAGACCCATAAGCTAGAGGTTTAAAAACACACACTACACCAAGAACATACACTAATCTCTACTACTCTTCCCAACTCTTCCCAACTCAACTCTTTCAAAGCTTGTTGTAAGAGTACTCCAAAGCATTAAAAACATCATTCTAACAACAAAAATCAACACACATATAGATTTGAAACAATAATTTTTAAGATCCCATAAAGCTCAAAAGCTTCAAATTTCATCCATGGTGGTTACCACCTCAAACCCAACTCAATCCTTCAAGACTTGAACTAGGAGTGTTTCAAGACATTAATAACATACTCTCAACACTTAAAACATCAAAATCAAAACCCAAACAAAAACTCAATTTTCGGATTTATTAAAAACCCTTAAATTTCAACACCCCAACAATTGCAAAATAAACAATACTCAAGCAAAACTTGCTATACATGGTATACATATCACCCAAGGCATATAAAATACATATTCACTATCAAAATCAACCCCACAAATCTCCAATTTTTGGATTTCTACCAAACCCTAAAAACACATCTTGCAAACTTGCTCAAAATTCAAGTTTAACATGAAAAACTTCATACCACACCATATATACATATCATGGAGCATTTAAGCAAGTTCTAAAACATAAATTTACAACTTTAATCCCTAAATTTCAGATTCTAAGAAAAGAATTCAAAAACCCCAATTCACACTTTCAACCAATTTCACATACCTATGGTGTAGAAGATGAAGATTCCTCCCTTTCTTCCCAATTTCTATGTCTTTTTTCCTTTACTCTTCTTCTTTTTCTTCTTCTTCTTCCCCTCTTCCACTCTTTCTCTTCTCTTCTTCTTCACTGTAACCCTCTCAAGCTATACAGTCAAGGAGACTAACATATCTCCCTAAAATTGATTTTTTAACTTTTTAAAAATTTTGTTTAACACCCCAACTTTCTTTAAAACAAGCACTTGAGTTCTCAAACTTCTCCAAATTTTCCCATATCATCTTAGTACCCCCAAAAAGAGTTATTTCCTAACTCAAAAATCCAAAAATGGAATTTTTCAGTTCTAACCCAACACATAATTATTTAATAATTAACAGCTCAGCATAAAAAAAATTTAATAAAAATTCAGCTTAAATAATTAAATCACAGAAATTTAAATTTTAAACAACTCAGTTCAGCTTAATAGAGTAAATGATTTATTATTTTAATATTCTTTTTCAGGTTCGGGTCTCACACATCAGTTCAATGAATAGCACTTAGTCGGTGGTGCGTCGCACTAATATCCTCTCTATTTTTCATAATACTTATCATTTCGTTTCAATTTAACCAATCCAGTACTATACTTTCAATCACACGTGCCTCATCAGATACCATTCAGATTTCGAGCTTATATAACGTCCCAAATCACCCACAATGAGGTCAAACATATACATCATTTAGCTCTCCAAAGTCTGCACCCGACCTACTGCCGATTGAGATAGAAGATCACACCTAATAGTTTGATTTAGAACTTTCATCAAAGTCAAACACATTTCTTCCATGTTGTTCTTTTAAAACAATTTTATTTAAAAATAAGCATAATACTTCATCTCCTTCTCAACACACTTACTCCCATCATCCATCGTAACGAATAACATTGTAAATCAAAATGGGCTTACTCAGTCATACACCTACCACAGAGTTCATCAACACGTATTCCCATGATCAGAACATATCTTATTCCTGTCTTAAACCTTGACCATTCACGATCCATTTTATTGATATAAAATACACACATCTTGAGTCAATTATTTTTCTTTCGAAGATCTAAACTGCAATATAGTCCATTCTCATATCAGTCCAGGTAGATCCACTACCATTTATGTAGTTTACAACTCTATACGTCGCTGATGTTTCACTTTCACCTTTGCACAGGTCCATATCGCTCACACTTCTGTATCTCAACTCTCATTGAGTTCCTGACAACCGTTCATACCAAGCATATATTCTTCGTATAACATCTCGAGGCACCATACCTCATTCCGACATTCAATGTTTCAGAACCGTAGTTGAATCTGACTCATTTTCCCATTTAACTTTCTAGTCCTTTATTTATGCTATCCGGGTCTCCAATCCATTATTCCTGAATAACCTATTGCTCACAGCATTAATACAATCCCCACATACAATCTGAGGATAAGCCGGTAATTCAATCTTCCCATACAATACTATATGATTCGATGGTGAAAATGGCATATTTATAGTGTATTATGTGGTATTTTATGCATACTTTTATCCCCAAAGTCCCTATATTTAGGTGCATTCTAATAACAATGTTCTTTTTATTGTGTTAATGCAAAAATATATGTTTTTGCATTGTTTTATAGGTGTTAGAATGTAAATCAATGAAGTGGAGCTAAAGAAAAGTGATTCTGGTGGATAGAACAACGGAAGCAGCTGGAAAAATGCCAATTTTGACAATGACGACTTCAAATTTGGAATATTTTCTAGAAATAAAAAATGTAGATCTTTGAGTTACGGTCGCGTGGCCGCAAACGGGAGATCAATCCAAGGTCCGAGTGAAAGGTTATGGCCATTCTCCCATCGGTGCGCAGAGTTGTCAAAATCAGAGAGTTCAATTGATTGAGTAGAGTTCAATCGATCGAACCTTTGATCGATCAAACTAAGCTCGATCGATCGAACTTTATATTCACCCAAAAGTTGCGTAAACTCGGTGGGAACCCTATATATAAGTCGTTTTGACGCCAGACAAATGGAGGACGCTCCAGAACGCAGAAAACAGCAATTTAGGGTAGTTTTAGGGTTAGATTAGGAGTAGATTAGGTTAGATTCTTATTTTTCTTCCTCTTTTCCATTGTTATTCTCAAGATTATTGAAGATTCAAGTTATTTGCAAGTTTATTTCAGATTATTTACATGTTTCTCTTATCCTTTTTCTCTATTTGATTGTTTATAAGTTTAGATACTTTGATTACTTTAGGTTACTTTTTCTGCACTAGTTTTATTATGTTTCCATAGTTTAGACGTTGGAAATATGTGATGAAACATTGATTTTCAACCTCTGCCATGCAATCTTTAGAAACCCTGGGCTCGATCGATCGAAGGTATTTCGATCGATCGATCGAACCAGAGCCATAGTCAAGCGATCGAAGGCATTTCGATCGATTAAAGGATGATGCAGTCCGATCGATCGAGAGAGCTTCGATCGATCGATCGAGAGAGCTTCGATCGATCGAACTTGTTGATTCCTGAGATATTCTTTTAAGCATTCCATGACTTTCTGTTTTAGAAATCTGTCATCAAATTGTCCCAATAAGCTCAGTTTGTCACAACAGTTTTTAGAGCTTAAAGCCTAAAGGCCTTTTCGTCAATGACTTTTGAAAACCACTTTGAATGCTAACACCATTTAGAGTGCAAGTAAAAACCATTGTTTTAAACCGTCTTCCAAGTATTTTAAATCAACTGTGATGATGTAGTCCCGGTCATGAAAGGGCTATTGATTTTATTTCTTTAGAAAAATACGGAATGCTGAAAAGGAAAGAATTTCATAGAGCGTTAATGAATATGCATGGTAGATGGTTAGGATCAATGTGGATTCACGTATTTCCAACACCTTTAGTTTATCTGTTTAATTAGTTATGTTTCTTTATGCTTTAGTTTATTATTTAGTTTAATATAATTAATTAGGATTTGTTAGTACACCTCCAATTATTCATTTTAATTTTCTTTTCTTTAGGTTATAACTTAGTATATATTCTTCCTTTTCCGTCCCTATGGGATCGACCTGGACTTATCCAGTATTACTTGCATGATCACCTACACTTGGGTGCTGCACAAGAGCGCACAACTATTTAGTCGTGTCAAGTTTTTGTAAAGAAAAGTGATTCTAGAGGATAGAAAAACGGAAGCATCTGGAAAAATGCCAATTTTGACAATGAAGACTTCAGATTTGGAATATTGTCCTAGAAATATAAAATGTAGATCTTTGAGTTACGGTCGCGTGGCCGCAAACGGGAGGTCAATCCGAGGTCCGAGTGAAACGTTATGGCCATTCTCCCATCGGTGCGTAGAGCTGTCAAAATCAGAGAGTTCAATCGATTGAGCATAGTTCAATCGATCGACCCTTTGATCGATCGAACTGAGCTCGATTGATCGAACTTTATATTCACCCAAAAGTTGCGTAAACTCTGTGGGAACCCTATATATAAGTCTTTTTGACGCCAGACAAAGGGAGGACGCTCCAGAACGCAGAAAACAGCTGTTTAGGGTAGTTTTAGGGTTAGATTAGGAGTAGATTAGGTTAGATTCTTATTTTTCTTCCTCTTTTCCATTGTTATTCTCAAGATTATTGAAGATTCAAGTTATTTACAAGTTTATTTCAGATTATTTATAGGTTTCTCTTATCCCTTTTCTCTATTTGATTGTTTATAAGTTTAGATACTTTGATTACTTTAGGTTACTGTTTCTGCACTAGTTTTATTATGTTTCCGTAGTTTAGACGTTGGAAATATGTGATGAAACATTGATTTTCAACCTTTGCCATGCAATCTTTAGAAACCTTGGGGTCGATCGATCGAAATACCTTCGATCGATCGAACTAGAGCCATAGTCAAGCGATCGAAGGCATTTCGATCGATTGAAGGATGATGTAGTTCGATCGATCGAGAGCGCTTCGATCGATCGAACTTGTTAATTCCTGAGATATTCTTTTAAGTATTCGATGACTTTCTATTTTAGAAATCTGTCATCAAATTATCCCAATAAGCTCAGTTTGTCACAACAGTTTTTAGAACTTAAAGCCTTAAGGCCTTTTCTTCAATGACTTTTGAAAACCACTTTGAATGCTAACACCATTTAGAGTGCAAGAAATAACCATTGTTTTAAACCGTCTTCCAAGTATTTTAAATCAACTGTGATGATGTAGTTTCTGTCATGAAAGGGCTATTGATTCTATATCTTTAGAAAAATACGGAATGCTGAAAAGGAATGAACTTCATAGAGCGTTAATGAATATGCGTGGTAGATGGTTAGGATCAATGTGGATTCACGTATTTCTAACACCTTTAGTTTATCTGTTTAATTCGTTATGTTTCTTTATGCTTTAGCTTATTATTTAGTTTAATTTAATTAATTAGGATTTGTTAGTACACCTCCAATTATTCATTTTAATTTTCTTTTCTTTAGGTTATAACTTAGTATATATTCTTCCTTTTCCATCCCTGTGGGATCGACCTGGACTTATCCAGTATTTCTTGCACGATCACCTACACTTGGGTGTTGCACAAGAGCGCACAACTATTTAGTCGTGTCAAGTTTTTGGCGCCATTGCCGGGGAAGGCAACTAGGTTAGGATTTTACTAAGTTATTTCCAAGTTATTTTTTTTACTTTGCAAAAAAATTAAAAAAAAAAAAAAAAAACCTTTGAACTTTTTCTCTCACAAGTAAAAATAAATAAATAAAATTCTATTGTTTAAAATTTTTGGGTAAAATGTCATATCCATATTATTCTTCATGCAACACAAACAACATGAATATGTACACATTTGAAAATCAAAATAGTTGTCCCCCAAGTTGGCAAGCATCCACTTATGACACGCATTATCAACCCAAGTGCTACCAACCACCACAATGGGAAAATGATAGTTGTAGTCCCTCATATTATCAAACGTATCAAGAACCTCCACATGAAGAGTTCTATCAATCGCAATGGGACTATAACCAAAATATTAATATAGGATATAGTAGTAGTTCCCACGATTACCAAACGCACCAAGACTCTCCTTTTGGGGAGTCTTGTTCACAAGCACAATGGGAAGGAGACTATCACCAACCACAATGGGGCGAAACTTCATATAGTAATAATGAGGAGAATAACCAAGTTGAGGATAGTGGTATGTTAAAATTACTATTTAGTGAAATGAAAAAGCTAGATAGTGCACTAGATAAATTAGAAAATAGATATCAACAAGTATATGCTAGCCAACCTTTAGAAGACTATACCAGTCCGTCAACACTACAACCTAAATTTCAAGACACTAACAATGGAATGGAATTGGAGGACAATGATAGGTTTATACCGAATGAGGTTAACAACTCACTCGAGAAAGTCATAACCCAACATGAACTCCAAAACCAAACAATTAAGAATGAAGTTGTAGAACCATCTTCTCCTCAATATACAATCCCAGACATTAACTCCTTCACTGCCTGGATAAAGTTGCACAATTCCTTTGTCCAGAGAATCTCAATTGATGATATATATAGTGAGGAGAGTTACACGGATGAGAATGAGATTTTTACAGATAATGAGAGTTTTGGTGACTGCACGCAATTAGGAAAGGATGAGTCCCCTGTTGACTCTACCCCTACCTTTGATAGTGACCCTAGGGAGGACGTTATTGAAAATTCTAATTTCGATTTAGATTCATCTGATATTCATGAACCCTCACCTCTTTCGGCCGAAGAGGTGGTGTCACTAAGTTGCCCATCACCTATCCTCTCTATCAATCAATGCTCTCATCCCATGTTTGAAAATCATGTGTACCCTAATATTGAACAAATAGAATGTGTTGTGGAAGAGGATGGTAAGGATTCTAGCACATGTTTTTCACAAAATTTTAACTTTCAAAATTCTTTGAGAGAAGACTTGGAAAATATTGGGCCCACATTAGATGATCTTAAACTTCAACAAGAAGCTAGTAATCTCCTAGACTGCTTGACGTTCTTGAATAATAATGACATTGAGGCCTAAATAGATAGCTTTATCCAAGTCCAGTCCAAATCAATGTACATAGAACAGAAATCCAATTCATATGATCATATATCCATAGATTCTGATCTAATACAAAAGGAGGGCAATGAAGCTAAATTAGAACATCACTTAGACCCTACCCCTTTTATTGAATCGTGGCCACCTCCTTGTATTAAAATATAGGCTGTTATAGAAAATACCAACACCAACGATTATTTTTTTAGTATAATTCCTACAAAGTGTGGTATTCCTCTTATAACTGTCCCCAATAACTTTAGAGGCCATAGGTTTTACATCATCTCCTCTGACCTTGAGCCTGACATTAGTTGGGGGGAGTTGCAATTTTATGAGGATCCCTACATTCTTTTCACTGTAAAATTATTTGATTGGGAGGATCCTCAAAAATTTCGGTTAATACTTTATGATAAAAATCTTGATTAACCAAATTTATTTACTGAGTATTTGTATTATTTCTCTATTTTTCCTTGTTGCTATTAATGATTTTGCAGGTAACATGTAAAAAAAAAAAAAATTGGATATTGACACCTCGAGGTAACATCCTTCCTTCTCTTGCTTTACTTTACATGTCTATATGCTTAGTTTAGAACATTGGGGACAATGTTTAGTTTTAGGGGGGGGGGGGGGGGGGGGGGTTGGGAGGCGGGGAGTGAGTCATTGCATGCATCGTTTCTTTCTTTTTATGATTTAATGTCAATATACCTGCTTAGCAACATGACTCAGTAAATTAAAATTGCAAAAATTTTAATATTTTTAAATTTTTTTTAGTATAAGAAAACGGTTCTTATCTTTCTCTCATAGTTAATGTAGTTAGTTATGATACATTAGTGTTATTTTTTGTATGCTATTAGTATGTGATACACAATAGTAGTTTGTTTACTATCTTAGTTATAGTATACTTTATGCCTTTTAATCTTCAAACGACTTTGAGCACGTTGTGACAACCTTGTACATAGCTAAAATGGATTAGTAAGCATAGCTTAGGTGTCTTAAGAGATTGTAATGGATACTAAAAATCCAAATGAGCTTTTGTGCCATTCTTTTTTTCTTGAGGGTTTTATAAAATTACTCTTACTTTTTGAAAAGCGTATTAATTCGTTGTAAGTCTCATTTTTCTTCTTCATTTTGACTGATTACTAGAAGAGAACGTTCATGAATTACCAAATTTAGAACTCTTGAATTTACTAAAATGAATAATCCTATGAACTTAGAAGATGATTTAGGCCATCTTTTGACCATACACGCAAAAAACAACATTGGCCTACCTCTATGCTATTCCTTGAATTCACTCTCTTGAGCCTTCACCATATTCGCCTTGTCTTCACAACCCTAAAGTTCATACTTAACTCCATATTACGAGTTTGAGTTTCTTTTCTTTATCTAGGAGTGATTGGGATGTGTTTTCTTGACAAGAAGTTTGATTGTGTGAATAAGGGAAAGTTGGCAAAGGAAAAAATGATGAAAAGAAAAAAAACAAGAAAAAAAAATGCCAATGGTTGTTACAAAAGAAAAAAAAATAATAGTAAAAAGAAGAGTGTGGAAAAAAGAAAAGAAAAAAAAACAGAGAAGAATAAGAGAGAGATTGGAGATGTGGGGAAGTTTGAAAAGTTGTAGTAGACATTCCAATCACATCCTTTGTCCCAATTGAATATCACGAGCCTCTTTCTTCTTAACATAACACCTTTTTTTCAAAGTCCTAATGATTTTAAGTAATTGGATTTGAAGTTAAGGTAATGAGAGGGTTCTCCACGGTATCTCGCTCTTCTAGTGAAAAGTATCTTTTCATGAGACTTTGCGCACTAAAATGTCCGTTTTTCTATTCAGATATGAGAAGCCTTTGTTTTCATTTACATTTACTTTTTATAGCTTCCATATCATGAGTGATAATTATTACACCTAATTCGGAGTGATTTCATTTTGAGAGTGTAATCCTAGTGAGAGTTGAGTCAAAATGACCGTCTTGATAGCATCTTAAGTTATGCGTGCTTTGAAATTAAAGTTTTGTATTTGGGTTGTCCATTCACACACACACTTGAAGATTAATAGCTATGAAACATTCTAATGACTTTAAAAGTAGATTAACTGTAATGTGTGTGTTGCATTGCTATGGCATACTAGAGAGTTTCATGAGATTGTTGAGCTTAACTATATTGCTAAATGATAAGAAACAAATTTCTTGAAAAAATTTAAATGAGAACCATTACTATAAACATAAATTTTTTGGGTAAATTCACTGCAAACCCTCACGAGACAACACTCGTCCACTAGGGGGAACCTAGGGGTTTAAAGGCTTGTTTCATACGCTAAATGCAATCGTGATTCCTGCGAAAGTGATTCAGGATTTTTATTTTCTTTTGTTTTCAATTTTTAGAGTTTAAATAAGCAGTGCTATAGTTCGCTTCATTGCTAGGGACTAGCAACGAGCTAGTTGGGGGGTGTGATTCGAGGTGAAAAGTGCATATTTATAGTGTATTATGTGGTATTTTATGCATACTTTTATCCCCAAAGTCCCTACATTTAGGTGCATTCTAATAACAATGTTCTTTTCATTTTGTTAATACAAAAATATATGTTTTTGCATTGTTTTATAGGTGTTAGAATGTAAATCAATGAAGTGGAGCTAAAGAAAAGTGATTCTGGTGGATAGAACAACGGAAGCAGCTGGAAAAATGCCAATTTTGACAATGACGACTTCAAATTTGGAATATTTTCTAGAAATAAAAAATGTAGATCTTTGAGTTATGGTCGCGTGGCCGCAAACGGGAGATCAATCCAAGGTCCGAGTGAAAGGTTATGGCCATTCTCCCATCGGTGCGCAGAGTTGTCAAAATCAGAGAGTTCAATTGATTGAGTAGAGTTCAATCGATCGAACCTTTGATCGATCAAACTAAGCTCGATCGATCGAACTTTATATTCACCCAAAAGTTGCGTAAACTCTGTGGGAACCCTATATATAAGTCGCTTTGACGCCAGACAAAGGGAGGACGCTCCAGAACGCAGAAAACAGCAATTTAGGGTAGTTTTAGGGTTAGATTAGGAGTAGATTAGGTTAGATTCTTATTTTTCTTCCTCTTTTCCATCGTTATTCTCAAGATTATTGAAGATTCAAGTTATTTGCAAGTTTATTTTAGATTATTTACATGTTTCTCTTATCCTTTTTCTCTATTTGATTGTTTATAAGTTTAGATACTTTGATTACTTTAGGTTACTTTTTCTGCACTAGTTTTATTATGTTTCCATAGTTTAGACGTTGGAAATATGTGATGAAACATTGATTTTCAACCTCTGCCATGCAATCTTTAGAAACCCTGGGCTCGATCGATCGAAGGTATTTCGATCGATCGAACCAGAGCCATAGTCAAGCGATCGAAGGCATTTCGATCGATTAAAGGATGATGCAGTCCGATCGATCGAGAGAGCTTCGATCGATCGAACTTGTTGATTCCTGAGATATTCTTTTAAGCATTCCATGACTTTCTGTTTTAGAAATCTGTCATCAAATTGTCCCAATAAGCTCAGTTTGTCACAACAGTTTTTAGAGCTTAAAGCCTAAAGGCCTTTTCATCAATGACTTTTGAAAACCACTTTGAATGCTAACACCATTTAGAGTGCAAGTAAAAACCATTGTTTTAAACCGTCTTCCAAGTATTTTAAATCAACTGTGATGATGTAGTCCCGGTCATGAAAGGGCTATTGATTCTATTTCTTTAGAAAAATACGGAATGCTGAAAAGGAATGAATTTCATAGAGCGTTAATGAATATGCATGGTAGATGGTTAGGATCAATGTGGATTCACGTATTTCCAACACCTTTAGTTTATCTGTTTAATTAGTTATGTTTCTTTATGCTTTAGTTTATTATTTAGTTTAATTTAATTAATTAGGATTTGTTAGTACACCTCCAATTATTCATTTTAATTTTCTTTTCTTTAAGTTATAACTTAGTATATATTCTTCCTTTTCCGTCCCTATGGGATCGACCTGGACTTATCCAGTATTACTTGCATGATCACCTACACTTGGGTGCTGCACAAGAGCGCACAACTATTTAGTCGTGTCAAGTTTTTGTAAAGAAAAGTGATTCTGGAGGATAGAAAAACGGAAGCATCTGGAAAAATGCCAATTTTTGACAATGAAGACTTCAGATTTGGAATATTGTCCTAGAAATATAAAATGTAGATCTTTGAGTTACGGTCGCGTGGCCGCAAATGGGAGGTCAATCCGAGGTCCGAGTGAAACGTTATGGCCATTCTCCCATCGGTGCGTAGAGCTGTAAAAATCAGAGAGTTCAATCGATTGAGCATAGTTCAATCGATCGACCCTTTGATCGATCGAACTGAGCTCGATTGATCGAACTTTATATTCACCCAAAAGTTGCGTCAACTCTGTGGGAACCCTATATATAAGTCTTTTTGATGCCAGACAAAGGGAGGACGCTCCAGAACGCAGAAAACAGCTGTTTAGGGTAGTTTTAGGGTTAGATTAGGAGTAGATTAGGTTAGATTCTTATTTTTCTTCCTCTTTTCCATTGTTATTCTCAAAATTATTGAAGATTCAAGTTATTTACAAGTTTATTTCAGATTATTTATAGGTTTCTCTTATCCCTTTTCTCTATTTGATTGTTTATAAGTTTAGATACTTTGATTACTTTAGGTTACTGTTTCTGCACTAGTTTTATTATGTTTCCGTAGTTTAGACGTTGGAAATATGTGATGAAACATTGATTTTCAACCTTTGCCATGCAATCTTTAGAAACCTTGGGGTCGATCGATCGAAATACCTTCGATCGATCGAACTAGAGCCATAGTCAAGCGATCAAAGGCATTTCGGTCGATTGAAGGGTGATGTAGTTCGATCGATCGAGAGCGCTTCGATCGATCAAACTTGTTAATTCCTGAGATATTCTTTTAAGTATTCGATGACTTTCTATTTTAGAAATCTGTCATCAAATTATCCCAATAAGCTCAGTTTGTCACAACAGTTTTTAGAACTTAAAGCCTTAAGGCCTTTTCTTCAATGACTTTTGAAAACCACTTTGAATGCTAACACCATTTAGAGTGCAAGTAATAACCATTGTTTTAAACCGTCTTCCATGTATTTTAAATCAACTGTGATGATGTAGTTTCTGTCATGAAAGGGCTATTGATTCTATATCTTTAGAAAAATACGGAATGCTGAAAAGGAATGAACATCATAGAGCGTTAATGAATATGCATGGTAGATGGTTAGGATCAATGTGGATTCACGTATTTCTAACACCTTTAGTTTATCTGTTTAATTAGTTATGTTTCTTTATGCTTTAGCTTATTATTTAGTTTAATTTAATTAATTAGGATTTGTTAGTACACCTCCAATTATTCATTTTAATTTTCTTTTCTTTAGGTTATAACTTAGTATATATTCTTCCTTTTCCATCCCTGTGGGATCGACCTGGACTTATCCAGTATTACTTGCACGATCACCTACACTTGGGTGTTGCACAAGAGCGCACAACTATTTAGTCGTGTCAAGTTTTTGGCGCCATTGCCGGGGAAGGCAACTAGGTTAGGATTTTACTAAGTTATTTTCAAGTTATTTTTTTTACTTTGCAAAAAATAAAAAAAATAAAAAAAAAACCTTTGAACTTTTTCTCTCACAAGTAAAAATAAATAAATAAAATTCTATTGTTTAAAATTTTTGGGTAAAATGTCATATCCATATTATTCTTCATGCAACACAAACAACATGAATATGTACACATTGGAAAATCAAAATAGTTGTCCCCCAAGTTGGCAAGCACCCACTTATGACACGCATTATCAACCCGAGTGCTACCAACCACCACAATGGGAAAATGATAGTTGTAGTCCCTCATATTATCAAACGTATCAAGAACCTCCACATGAAGAGTTCTATCAATCGCAATGGGACTATAACCAAAATATTAATATAGGATATAGTAGTAGTTCCCACGATTACCAAACGCACCAAGACTCTCCTTTTGGGGAGTCTTGTACACAAGCACAATGGGAAGGAGACTATCACCAACCACAATGGGGCAAAACTTCATATAGTAATAATGAGGAGAATAACCAAGTTGAGAATAGTGGTATGTTAAAATTACTATTTAGTGAAATGAAAAAGCTAGATAGTGCACTAGATAAATTAGAAAATAGATATCAACAAGTATATGCTAGCCAACCTTTAGAAGACTATACCAGTCCGTCAACACTACAACCTAAATTTCAAGACACTAACAATGGAATGGAATTGGAGGACAATGATAGGTTTATACCGAATGAGGTTAACAACTCACTCGAGAAAGTCATAACCCAACATGAACTCCAAAACCAAACCATTAAGCATGAAGTTGTAGAACCATCTTCTCCTCAATATACAATCCCAGACATTAACTCCTTCACTGCCTGGATAAAGTTGCACAATTCCTTTGTCCAGAGAATCTCAATTGATGATATATATAGTGAGGAGAGTTACACGGATGAGAATGAGATTTTTACAGATAATGAGAGTTTAGGTGACTGCACGCAATTAGGAAAGGATGAGTCCCCTGTTGACTCTACCCCTACCTTTGATAGTGACCCTAGGGAGGACGTTATTGAAAATTCTAATTTTGATTTAGATTTATCTGATATTCATGAACCCTCACCTCTTTCGGCCGAAGAGGTGGTGTCACTAAGTTGCCCATCACCTATCCTCTCTATCAATCAATGCTCTCATCCCAAGTTTGAAAATCATGTGTACCCTAATATTGAACAAATAGAATGTGTTATGGAAGAGGATGGTAAGGATTCTAGCACATGTTTTTCACAAAATTTTAACTTTCAAAATTCTTTGAGAGAAGACTTGGAAAATATTGGGCCCACATTAGATGATCTTAAACTTCAACAAGAAGCTAGTAATCTCCTAGACTGCTTGACGTTCTTGAATAATAATGACATTGAGGCCTAAATAGATAGCTTTATCCAAGTCCAGTCCAAATCAATGTACATAGAACAGAAATCCAATTCATATGATCATATATCCATAGATTCTGATCTAATACAAAAGGAGGGCAATGAAGCTAAATTAGAACATCACTTAGACCCTACCCCTTTTATTGAATCGTGGCCACCTCCTTGTATTAAAATATAGGCTGTTATAGAAAATACCAACACCAACGATTATTTTTTTAGTATAATTCCTACAAAGTGTGGTATTCCTCTTATAACTGTCCCCAATAACTTTAGAGGCCATAGGTTTTACATCATCTCCTCTGACCTTGAGCCTGACATTAGTTGGGGGGAGTTGCAATTTTATGAGGATCCCTACATTCTTTTCACTGTAAAATTATTTGATTGGGAGGATCCTCAAAAATTTCGGTTAATACTTTATGATAAAAATCTTGATTAACCAAATTTATTTACTGAGTATTTGTATTATTTCTCTATTTTTCCTTGTTGCTATTAATGATTTTGCAGGTAACATGTAAAAAAAAAAAAATTGGATATTGACACCTCGAGGTAACATCCTTCCTTCTCTTGCTTTACTTTACATGTCTATATGCTTAGTTTAGAACATTGGGGACAATGTTTAGTTTTAGGGGGGGGGGGGGGGGGGGGGGGGGGGTGGGGAGGCGGGGAGTGAGTCATTGCATGCATCGTTTCTTTCTTTTTATGATTTAATGTCAATATACCTGCTTAGCAACATGACTCAGTAAATTAAAATTGCAAAAATTTTAATATTTTTAAATTTTTTTTAGTATAAGAAAACGGTTCTTATCTTTCTCTCATAGTTAATGTAGTTAGTTATGATACATTAGTGTTATTTTTTGTATGCTATTAGTATGTGATACACAATAGTAGTTTGTTTACTATCTTAGTTATAGTATACTTTATGCCTTTTAATCTTCAAACGACTTTGAGCACGTTGTGACAACCTTGTACATAGCTAAAATGGATTAGTAAGCATAGCTTAGGTGTCTTAAGAGATTGTAATGGATACTAAAAATCCAAATGAGCTTTTGTGCCATTCTTTTTTTCTTGAGGGTTTTATAAAATTACTCTTACTTTTTGAAAAGCGTATTAATTCGTTGTAAGTCTCATTTTTCTTCTTCATTTTGACTGATTACTAGAAGAGAACGTTCATGAATTACCAAATTTAGAACTCTTGAATTTACTAAAATGAATAATCCTATGAACTTAGAAGATGATTTAGGCCATCTTTTGACCATACACGCAAAAAACAACATTGGCCTACCTCTATGCTATTCCTTGAATTCACTCTCTTGAGCCTTCACCATATTCGCCTTGTCTTCACAACCCTAAAGTTCATACTTAACTCCATATTACGAGTTTGAGTTTCTTTTCTTTATCTAGGAGTGATTGGGATGTGTTTTCTTGACAAGAAGTTTGATTGTGTGAATAAGGGAAAGTTGGCAAAGGAAAAAATGATGAAAAGAAAAAAAACAAGAAAAAAAAATGCCAATGGTTGTTACAAAAGAAAAAAAAATAATAGTAAAAAGAAGAGTGTGGAAAAAAGAAAAGAAAAAAAAACAGAGAAGAATAAGAGAGAGATTGGAGATGTGGGGAAGTTTGAAAAGTTGTAGTAGACATTCCAATCACATCCTTTGTCCCAATTGAATATCACGAGCCTCTTTCTTCTTAACATAACACCTTTTTTTCAAAGTCCTAATGATTTTAAGTAATTGGATTTGAAGTTAAGGTAATGAGAGGGTTCTCCACGGTATCTCGCTCTTCTAGTGAAAAGTATCTTTTCATGAGACTTTGCGCACTAAAATGTCCGTTTTTCTATTCAGATATGAGAAGCCTTTGTTTTCATTTACATTTACTTTTTATAGCTTCCATATCATGAGTGATAATTATTACACCTAATTCGGAGTGATTTCATTTTGAGAGTGTAATCCTAGTGAGAGTTGAGTCAAAATGACCGTCTTGATAGCATCTTAAGTTATGCGTGCTTTGAAATTAAAGTTTTGTATTTGGGTTGTCCATTCACACACACACTTGAAGATTAATAGCTATGAAACATTCTAATGACTTTAAAAGTAGATTAACTGTAATGTGTGTGTTGCATTGCTATGGCATACTAGAGAGTTTCATGAGATTGTTGAGCTTAACTATATTGCTAAATGATAAGAAACAAATTTCTTGAAAAAATTTAAATGAGAACCATTACTATAAACATAAATTTTTTGGGTAAATTCACTGCAAACCCTCACGAGACAACACTCGTCCACTAGGGGGAACCTAGGGGTTTAAAGGCTTGTTTCATACGCTAAATGCAATCGTGATTCCTGCGAAAGTGATTCAGGATTTTTATTTTCTTTTGTTTTCAATTTTTAGAGTTTAAATAAGCAGTGCTATAGTTCGCTTCATTGCTAGGGACTAGCAACGAGCTAGTTGGGGGGTGTGATTCGAGGTGAAAAGTGCATATTTATAGTGTATTATGTGGTATTTTATGCATACTTTTATCCCCAAAGTCCCTACATTTAGGTGCATTCTAATAACAATGTTCTTTTCATTTTGTTAATGCAAAAACTGCAAAAATATATGTTTTTGCATTGTTTTATAGGTGTTAGAATGTAAATCAATGAAGTGGAGCTAAAGAAAAGTGATTCTGGTGGATAGAACAACAGAAGTAGCTGGAAAAATGCCAATTTTGACAATGACGACTTCAAATTTGGAATATTTTCTAGAAATAAAAAATGTAGATCTTTGAGTTATGGTCGCGTGGCCGCAAACGGGAGATCAATCCAAGGTCCGAGTGAAAGGTTATGGCCATTCTCCCATCGGTGCGCAGAGTTGTCAAAATCAGAGAGTTCAATTGATTGAGTAGAGTTCAATCGATCGAACCTTTGATCGATCAAACTAAGCTCGATCGATCGAACTTTATATTCACCCAAAAGTTACGTAAACTCTGTGGGAACCCTATATATAAGTCGCTTTGACGCCAGACAAAGGGAGGACGCTCCAGAACGCAGAAAACAGCAATTTAGGGTAGTTTTAGGGTTAGATTAGGAGTAGATTAGGTTAGATTCTTATTTTTCTTCCTCTTTTCCATCGTTATTCTCAAGATTATTGAAGATTCAAGTTATTTGCAAGTTTATTTCAGATTATTTACATGTTTCTCTTATCCTTTTTCTCTATTTGATTGTTTATAAGTTTAGATACTTTGATTACTTTAGGTTACTTTTTCTGCACTAGTTTTATTATGTTTCCATAGTTTAGACGTTGGAAATATGTGATGAAACATTGATTTTCAACCTCTGCCATGCAATCTTTAGAAACCTTGGGCTCGATCGATCGAACCACAGCCATAGTCAAGCGATCGAAGGCATTTCGATCGATTGAAGGATGATGCAGTCCGATCGATCGAGAGCGCTTCGATCGATCGAACTTGTTGATTCCTGAGATATTCTTTTAAGTATTCCATGACTTTCTGTTTTAAAAATCTGTCATCAAATTGTCCCAATAACCTCAGTTTGTCACAACAGTTTTTAGAACTTAAAGCCTTAAGGCCTTTTCTTCAATGACTTTTGAAAACCACTTTGAATGCTAACACCATTTAGAGTGCAAGTAGTAACCATTGTTTTAAACCGTCTTCCAAGTATTTTAAATCAACTGTGATGATGTAGTCCCGGTCATGAAAGGGCTATTGATTCTATATCTTTAGAAAAATACGGAATGCTGAAAAGGAATGAACTTCATAGAGCGTTAATGAATATACATGGTAGATGGTTAGGATCAATGTGGATTCACGTATTTCCAACACCTTTAGTTTATCTGTTTAATTAGTTTTGTTTCTTTATGCTTTAGTTTATTATTTAGTTTAATTTAATTAATTAGGATTTGTTAGTACACCTCCAACTATTCATTTTAATTTTCTTTTCTTTAGGTTATAGCTTAGTATATATTCTTCCTTTTCCTTCCCTGTGGGATCGACCTGGACTTATCCAGTATTACTTGCACGATCACCTACAGTTGGGTGTTGCACAAGAGCGCAAAACTATTTAGTCGTGTCACTATAGCCTCACTTTGTTCAATAAATTCCATATCGACTTCCAATTTACATACCTTTCACGACAATACCCCAAGGAAAAATTCTCACTCCGTCACCAATGCCAACTGATTCCTAACTGTCGTCGTTCAAGTTCTCTACACTTTATGGATCTCATCAAGTTCTTGATTGATCAAAGCCTCAAATCATTCATTACCTTAGATTACTCCAATAATTAAATCGAAGTCGAGCTCCCTTTGGAACAATACTCACGACCACTCCTTTAAAGTCATAACTTCCAATTAGCCAAATTTAGGTACACGACATTTCACCAACTCCTTTAGAATTCCTAAGTTCAGAATCTACTCACATAGAACTCATTCATTTGACAACCACTATTATGTCTCAAACACTAAGCATACCATATCCTTCCATGATACCCATCTTCCAAGGTCTTAACAGCTTTCTTCCCCTAACTTCGATCCCACAAATCAACGATTGACACTTATGCCCATACAACGCTTCATACTGTGCCATTTTCGATACTTGACTGAAACCCATTACTTCTACTAACTGTAGTTTCAAACCGTCAAAGCATACTCTATCATTTCCGTTCTTAATTCCTCACCTTAGGTTAATCCTTAAATACTACTTCCCACTTATACAATCAATCTGGTAGCTTTCCTTACTAACCTTTATACCACATCTGAATCCACCATGGTAACACGAACATTCGAAACCAGGTTCAGTTAAGAGATTCCTCAACAACCACAATACTCATAACTCGTTGAGATATTTCTCAATTTCCAATACATACCACAAGATATGTTGAGAGATTCCTCAATCGTCTAATACATACCGTAAGATAGGTTGAGAGATTTCTCAATCATCCAATACATACCGTAAGATAGGTTGAGAGATTCCTCAACCATCTAATCATCCCATATACCACACAATAAGTTGAAAGATTTTTCAACTACCCAATATACACCGTATAAGATAAAACCATAAGATAATCCATACGATCACAATGGAGGTTAACACCGTAAGATAAGGTGAGAGATTCCTCACCGACCCCGTACGCTAGCAATACATATTGCTGGACTATCTTTCTATCACAAACCCCACCTGTTCATCCTTATTCTCTTACGTCATAATGATTATCCAATATCTGAAATAGAACTCTTATCAATCAATCTCAATCCCAAAACTTCACTATGAACAATTTCCTTCATTTTCTATATGGACTATGTAGAAATCTCCTCTGACGTTCACTATTCAACCTCCGCTCTCGGTTAGATCCCTCAAAGGACATTCGTCACTATCGTTGAAAACATCCACCGATTCGATCAAAGCCATTTTCTTTTCGCTTAGAAATTCCACTGTTCATCACTACCAAAATATCATCTTTCCCTTTTGCCACTACACGTGGTCTATTATAACTCATGATAATGTCATCTCATCATACAGCTCCACATCCGTATGATTCAACCGATTCACGAATGCATAAATACTATGCATGTATGACAATAACATAATCATGTATGTATAACAACATACCATATGCATCAAACATCTCTACAATATGTGGATGCCATCTAGAACATGTGACAATTCACTCATCACTCCACTCATCGTCGAACGTTCCCAAAGTTTTATTACCTATTGCTATGATACCACTAAATGTGACGACCCATCCCACGACGCGTGAAAATAGAACACGTGGCACGCCACCAAGGCTTATCTAAACATCATATACCTATACGCAGCGGAAAGAATTTTAAAACAACCCTGAGTATTTAAAACTTTAGGAAATATTACCCTCTAAGTTGAAAAATCCATAAGAATCAGAGTTATAAAAAGTTTAGCCCATTTGAATCCTTTCAAAATAAAACAGTTTTGAAAAACAGAGGTTCAATCGACTGATCAGGGATCCCAGTCGACTGTGCCTAGCAGAAACCAAAACCCTAAATTCTCATCAGAGGTCCAGTCAACTAATCAGGGATCCCAGTCAACTGCACTGGTTACTATTTGGATCAGTAGCTAAAATCTACAGTAGTTCAGTCGACTGATCATAGGTCCCCAGTCGACTGTGTTATGCAGAACCAAAATGCAACATTTTCAAAAGGGGTCCAGTCGACTGATTGACGCTAGAGTCGACTGGTTTTGCCATATATAAAAGCAGTAGCCAGAATCAACAGTGGTTCAGTCGACTGATCAATGGTCCAGTCGACTATTTCCATTACTATTCACTTTCAGTGTCTCAATCCCATGGGATCCGGTCGACTGATCTAGGGTTCAGTCGACTGCTCCTCTGCTGGGCAGCCCTGTGATGATAATACTAACACATGCTTCTCCACACCTTCCACAATCACAACCATAACTGAATTACAACATTCATAACATAATTATAGACGTTCAATTACAAGATTATAATACCACGAAACTAATCCATGATTCTATTATAACATATTACAATTTACAAATCCTTCCACCAGATTAGGATTAAAACAAAAACATGTACAATTGTAGTTTCCTGGCGTTCATCGGCCTCACTCCTCACGATTCTTCTTGTCTTTCCTCTTACCTGCAATGGAGTACATCTCCACTGCTCAGCTATATGCTGAGTGCACAATTCTAAATGTATGCTTATATGACAGTTCATGGTTTAATCATCTAAAACACATAGAAAATAGTCTCTAGGATGAGTGGTACGCATTCATCCGGTTGATGCAGTAGGAGGCCCACCTCTCCCACGCATCTCGTACATTGGTTGGGCCTTCTTCCATACCAGGTACATTATCCTGGTTGGGCCTGATCGGGAGAGAACTAATCCTATTTATACGCCTTAATGAGCATTTGTTAGTACCTTTTTATTCCGTTTTTGTATATTTTTACTTCGTTTTCTAGTTTCTGACAGGTTTTGGAAGAAATCAGCTAAACCAGGCTAAACAGGGTGAAAAAGCATAGTTGAAGAAGCTGAAAAAACCAAGTCGCGCGCGCGACCCGCGCCCGCGAAGATCCAGAAATCGCTCGCGCGAGAACCCCATAATCGCTCGCGCGACCCGCGCGCGCGAAAGCCAATTGTCGCGCTCGCGCGACCCGCTCGCGCGATATGCCCAAAAACCAAAGTTGCGTATTTCAGTATACTGAAGACTCCTGTGCAAACGAGACTGCTAAACGACATCCAGACTGTAAATTACATGCGTTTCAGTCCGTTTCGAGTTGTAAAGGCTTCCAAAACATGTTGTAAATCTATATAAACTCTAAATTTACTCAATTAGAGGGTTGGCAATTATTATACACACATTCTACAACCATACTTCCAGCCATTGAAGGGAGGGAAGCAAGGAGAAGAAGAAGAAGACCAAGGGTTTCCATGGCCTCCTCCATCAACCTCTTGCTATCTACTACTTCCATGGACGGCTAGATCATTGATCTAGGGTTTCAATGAAGCCCTAGATGAGTAATAGGGTTTTATTTATGCTTTTGTTTTAGTCTATTATGTATGGATGACAGTCACATGTTGAGAGGATTTTTATTAATAAATCGTACTTACATTGATTAAATCATTGCTTTCAAAGTTTATTCTTGTCTTAGATCTATTTTGACTGTGATGTGCTCAACGATCTATTCTTGCTGTGCTTGTTTAGATTGTTTACATGTGATGGTGCTTTATTGATTCGTGCTATCAAGTATCCGAATAGTCCATGCCTAGGTTAGACGGATTAGATCACAACCCTAGTTTAGTGTGAGATAATTCGTGCTATCCGCAGATGGATTATGTTGGTGCTTGAACCATGATTATCTTCTTGTCGGAGGAATTGGGCTTGTAGCTACAATTCCCCATATTCATCCAACGTAATAAGCTAAAGTAATTCATAAATATTCCTATTATGAAACTAGTGGTGGATTTGCAATCCTAGGTTCCTTTAAACATTCATTAAAACAATTTTAATTGCTTTCATAGTTTAGATTTATTTTTATTGTTATTAGTTTAATTAAATCCAAATCAAACTCCGTTTTTCCTAATTAATTAGACTTAGGTTTTAAAATTAAGTAGTTGTAGTAATCAATCTCTGTGGGTTCGACCTTTACTTCCACACTGCAAATCCTTTGAAAAGTAAAGAATACTTTTATATCTTGATTCTGACAACATCAATTTTTGGCGCCGTTGCCGGGGACTGTATTACTACTCTTAGTTTTATAATCGTAGTTTAGTTAATTCGTAAATATTAGATTAGTTTTTATTCTTCTTATTTTCTGTTTTTGTTTTTAGTTACTAACTTGTTTTTTTTATTATTTTGTAGTCAACGTTTCCGAGTGGAGCAGCTAATTACATCAAAGGAGCTTACGCAAATAAAATATAAAAATTAAATAAATTGCTTCCTTTGGAATTCGCTTTAAACCGCTGTAAGTCAGGGCGCTGTGACGCACTATTTGCATTAGTTTAGGGTTAATTGCACTGCATTAGCTAGGAAACCCGGGGCGCTGGGCTTGACGCGGTCATTGCATTACAGGATAATATTCATGCATCATAGTAGTTGAATGCTTGTTATCTTAGTTGCGTGATTGCTTGCTATTTGTTTTTCTTTTGTTGAGTCAGTTTTTGTTTTTAGTTTCTTTTTCTTTGTTTTAGTTTATGTTAGGTACACGTTCGAATAAACCAGATTTAAAATCTTTCGATCTTGAACTTGAACGTACCTTAAGAACTAGTAAGTCCACAACCCAAGCTTCTAGAGCTAGGTTGCAAGACGACGAATCAACTCCGATTCCGTCGTCGTTGTTTGAGGCCGAAATTCAGAGTACCCGTGAACGGTTAAGGAGAGCTCGAACTTTTAAAATCGAACCAATTAAAATGGCTGACGGTGGAAATAACAATAACAATCAAAACAACGGAGCTAATATGAATAATCCTAATATACCACCACCTCCTCCACTTAAAGATTATTTTATTCCTACGACTTACACACCACAAACATGTATTGAATTACCGGAGGCGACGGCATCTCACTTTGAGATAAAGTCGTCTACCATCTCGCTACTTCCATCTTTCCATGGCCGTTTAAATGAAGATCCATATAAACACTTAGGAGATTTTCAAGACATATGCTCTACATTGAAAATTCAAAATCTTACTGATGATGAATTAAAAATGCGGCTCTTTCCATTCTCATTAAAGGACAAAGCTAAATATTGGCTCCAATCTTTGGAGCCAAACACTATTAGAACATGGGAAGACTTACACACAGCATTTTTACAAAAGTTTTTCCCGATTATGCGTACAAACCAGATAAGAAAATCAATAACCAACTTTGTAATGCAAGATGGGGAATCACTTTACGACACGTGGGAAAAATTTAAAGAATTATTACGCTCGTGTCCACACCATCAAGTCCCTAAGTGGCAACTTGTTCAGGTCTTTTATGAGGGGCTTATTCCCTCGGTCCGGAATACCGTCGATGCCGTTTGTGCGGGAACTTTCCTACACAAAAGCGCCGATGAGGCCTGGAAAATATTTGAAACGTTAAGCGAGAATTCGATGCACCAAACGGTGTCTGTCCGTTCGGAAGGATATCTGAATCAACCTAGGAGGGATGTAAAATTCGAGTCAAGTCAATCAATTGAAATAAAAGAACTATCTAACAAACTTGACCGACTTCTAACGATGAACCAAACGACAGCCCCACCCGCTCGTGAAATCTGTGCATTATGTTTCGATCCTTCACATTCGATACTTGCATGTCCATCGGCGAGTCAATTTCCGGAATTCGTGGAGCAACACATTAATTCTATTCAACAATACCCACGAAATAATTATAATGCAACTACTAATAATCCGGATGCGCCATGGAGAAACCATCCTAACTTCTCGTGGAAAAATAACAATAATAATCCTAACGAGGCGACTAATTTTCCAAATGCGTATCGACCTCAGTTCCAACCTAACCAATACCAACAACCGCCTCCTAATGCTAATCCTTCGAGGGGAAATATTTTTGAGGAAAAGGTGTTGGCGTCCCTTAAGACTATTGAAACGCAAGTTCAGGCACAAGCACAAATAGTGCACTCTCATACGCAATCCATTGCAAAGCTTGAATCCCAAATGGGACAACTAGCTACTGTAGTAAGTCGTAGAAACGAGGGGACGTTGCCTAGTCAAACAATCCAAAATCCTAAGGGACAATATGAGGTTAAGGGGTCGAATGAACAAGTGAACGCCGTCTCAACTAGGTTGACTACCCGAGAGGAGGAGGTAATAGAAAGTCCGAATGAGAATGTGAAAGGTATGAATAATAACTCTAATAAAGAGACGGGTGAGGACATGGATAAAAATAAGAAAGAAAAAGACGCAGTCCCAACGAATTATACTCCTAGAATGCCATATCCACCAAACGTTGAGGAACCGTCTAATCTTACAAATAAAAAGTCTAGGGTTGAGGATATACTCGAGGTATTTAAACAAGTCAAAATAAATATTCCTTTCCTCGATGCTATAAAACAAATACCCGCCTATGCTAAATGTCTAAAAGACCTTTGTACACAAAAGCGCAAAATACGGAGTCATACTCCTAAAAAGGTCTTTCTCACGAAAAAAGTAAGCTCTATATTCCAACACGCTCCTCCAAAATATAAAGATCCAGGTACGCCTACGATTTCATGTGTCATAGGTGACACTACCATTCATAGGGCTCTCCTTGACTTAGGAGCTAGTGTTAATCTCATACCTTATCACGTCTATCAACAACTAGGATTAGGTGAACTGAAACCTACGGCCGCTACTATACAATTAGCGGATCGGTCTATTAAAATTCCTAGAGGAATCGTCGAGGACGTTTTGGTTAAGGTTGACAAATGCTATTATCCTGTCGACTTCATGGTCCTTGACACCGAACCAGTGCAAGATGTTAGGAAACATACTCCTGTCATCTTAGGTCGTCCATTCTTAGCCACGGCCAACGCACGTGTCAATTGTAGAACAGGGGTGATGAAAGTGTCGTTTGGGAACATGAATTTAAAATTGAACGTTTTTAACGCTATGGATCAACCTCTTAAAAATGACGATTCCCTATGTGAGGTGGAAGGTGAGGTAACACGGAATATCGAGCTTACCAAAGAAATAAATGTGAGTGCGGAAAATAATATATTGGACGATGATGAGTGGATGAATCCTAATCCCGTGGACCCTAATGAGGAATCTACTCGGAAGGTAAGAAATCGATTCGAACATAATGACAAACCGTTAATCGATTTAATTCAAAGCGATGTTATTTCTGCTTACCATCGAGCTCTACCTGACATCCTTAGGGGTACACAGTCCGATATACGGCCTCCATAAAATCTTGAGCTAGAACGGTCTAGCTAAAGACGTAAAAGTTAGCGCTTCTTGGGAGGCAACCCAAGCTTTATTTCATTCGTTTTTCTTATTTTTGGACGTTTTTGGGTCTGTTTGTGTCTGTTTTGGACATGTTGGACAGGTTTGGGGGTTGGAATTAAGTTATTTTAATAATATATACATAATTTTAATCAAAAAGTGGAAGAAACCCATCTCGCGCGCGCGGCCCGCTCGCGCGAGCCATCGCTCGCGCGGTCCGCTGGCGCGAGTTTGTGCCTTAGGTGGTTTTCTTTACTTTTCTTTATTTTGAGCCTCAGGTTCTCCTCGCGCCTGGAATCGCGGGCGCGAGGTACCTCGCTGGCGCGATTTCGAGAATTAAAAAAAAAAAAAAAAAAAAAAAAAAAAATTGGGAATTCGCGCGCGCGACGGCCGCTCGCGCGATTTTCCCAATTTCTGTTTTTTTTTCTTTTGTTTTCTGTATCCTTCTCCCATACTTGTTCTGATAATGTTTTTGTTTTTGTTTTTGTTTATTAAGCCATTTTAGATCGTGTTAGTTATTGTTTTCCTTATTAGATTTATACTTTTTCGTTTATTTCTTTTCCATTTGATAGTTTAGTTTAATTTGGATTAGTTTTTCAATTTCTATTTTATATTTCTGTTGCTTTTTCTTTTAATATTCTTTTGTTAGTTTGTTTTCTTTTATTAAGAAGTAACAGGTAACATTGAACTTTATTGTCACATGCTTGTGTGTTCACCTGCTCTATGCTTGTCTAGATCGAGGTATTATCGTTCCTTCTGTACTCTCCTTTCTTTCATTTTATTGTTTCATTAGGGACAATGAAAGGTTTAGGTTTGGGGGTATGAACACACCATGCACATTATTTTTATGCAAAATTTTAAAATTTTTCAATAAGTGTGACGATATTACCTACGGTTTTGCAATCGCTAGTCGATACTTCTTGTTATGTAATGTGATTTGTTATAGAATGATAAACAAGAGAATATGTGATTAAATGTTTGCTAAAGTTATGTTGAAATATTTTAAGTTATGTATTGTTTGAATCGTAGTTTTATATCATAGATTTGCACATAAACTATGCACTACACGTAGTCGCTTGAATACATGTTGGTTGTGAACTATAATATGATTCGGATTTCTAGATAACACATGGTGGAGACTAAGCCCGGTGAGCTTTTGAGCCTATCTTTTCTATTTAGAGGGTTAGAAATACATCTTGTGTTTGTCGAATTTCATTGAAATAGCGCATCTACTTGTTGTTTAGTCTCATTATTCTTGTTTTGGTTAATAGTCAAGTTAAAATATTTGTTACCATGCTAAATAATCTTCCGTCGTAAACATTGAAAAACCATACAACTTTAGGACATGATTTTAGGCCCTCTTTGTTTATGACCAATAAATGAAAAATTTCCTTAGTTCGCCCTTTGAGCCATTGAAATGCCATTTCTTTCTTAAATTACCGTTATCCTTGTTTTTGCTCCGATTTGGCCAACTTGGAGTTCACCTCTGAAAGATTGATCACCTTTCAGTGGTGTTAAGGCGATGTGTGATTGGGAAGAAAAAGAAAATAAGATGCTATTGGGGTAGTTGCTTGGTATTCGATGAATAATCATTTGAGAAGCAAGAAAAGAAAAAGAAAAAGGAAAAAGAAAACAAAATAAAAAGGAGAAGGTTGAAAAAAAAATGAAAGAAAAGAAGAAAAATGAATGAAAATGAATGAAGAGAAAGAAAAGATGAAAGTTTGTAGAAGAAGAATGAAAGAAATCGAACATGCCTTACAATGCCATTCGTAAATCTACCCATATATCCATTTTATCCTTTTTCATTACCTGAGCTACGTTACAACCTTTGAAAAGTCCTATTTGATCCTAGAAAAACATGGTTCGGATATGAAAATGATGGGAGGGGATTAAAACATGGTAATGATTAATTTTTCTTGATTGATTGGCATCCTATCCATGAGACTACTGTTCTTTCGTGTTATGCGTCTTTTTCGTGTCGTATGTGAGCGTTATTCGTCTTGAAAATATATTTCCTTTGCTCCCATATATTAGAAAAATTACACCTGTTTCTGAGTGTTTCATTTGAGAGTGTAATTGACATTGTGAGATTCGTAGTCAAGACATAGTTAGATGGTCATCCGAGTTATATTCCAAGTTTATGACATACGCGTGTTTATTTGACTACCATATCACACACGTGCGATTTTATGAGAAACTCTATTGATTTATACGATGTATGTGCTTGAGATTGTTTTTCATGATGTATGTAGACGTTTGATTCTATTTCTTTATGTTCGTTATCCTATTTCGAATCTTTGTTGTATAATAAGGAGTATTGATTGTTTTATTTTTCGTTTTAATAAAAGTTTTTAAAATTTTAAGTTAATAAAAATGGTTGTGGGTAACTTGTTGACGAGAACCCTCACGAGACTTCACTCGTCCGACTAGGGACACCTAGGGGTTTAAAAGGCTTGTTGCATACGCTAAATGCAATCGTGATCCATACGAAAATGGAATAGATTTTTATTAGTAGTTTTTATTTTAGTTTTGCTCGAGGACTAGCAAAATGTAGGTTTGGGGGTGTGATCGGGAGAGAACTAATCCTATTTATACGCCTTAATGAGCATTTGTTAGTACCTTTTTATTCCGTTTTTGTATATTTTTACTTCGTTTTCTAGTTTCTGACAGGTTTTGGAAGAAATCAGCTAAACCAGGCTAAACAGGGTGAAAAAGCATAGTTGAAGAAGCTGAAAAAACCAAGTCGCGCGCGCGACCCGCGCCCGCGAAGATCCAGAAATCGCTCGCGCGATCCGCTCGCGCGAGAACCCCATAATCGCTCGCGCGACCCGCGCGCGCGAAAGCCAAATGTCGCGCTCGCGCGACCCGCTCGCGCGATATGCCCAAAAACCAAAGTTGCGTATTTCAGTATACTGAAGACTCCTGTGCAAACGAGACTGCTAAACGACGTCCAGACTGTAAATTACATGCGTTTCAGTCCGTTTCGAGTTGTAAAGGCTTCCAAAACATGTTGTAAATCTATATAAACTCTAAATTTACTCAATTAGAGGGTTGGCAATTATTATACACACATTCTACAACCATACTTCCAGCCATTGAAGGGAGGGAAGCAAGGAGAAGAAGAAGAAGACCAAGGGTTTCCATGGCCTCCTCCATCAACCTCTTGCTATCTACTACTTCCATGGACGGCTAGATCATTGATCTAGGGTTTCAATGAAGCCCTAGATGAGTAATAGGGTTTTATTTATGCTTTTGTTTTAGTCTATTATGTATGGATGACAGTCACATGTTGAGAGGATTTTTATTAATAAATCGTACTTACATTGATTAAATCATTGCTTTCAAAGTTTATTCTTGTCTTAGATCTATTTTGACTGTGATGTGCTCAACGATCTATTCTTGCTGTGCTTGTTTAGATTGTTTACATGTGATGGTGCTTTATTGATTCGTGCTATCAAGTATCCGAATAGTCCATGCCTAGGTTAGACGGATTAGATCACAACCCTAGTTTAGTGTGAGATAATTCGTGCTATCCGCAGATGGATTATGTTGGTGCTTGAACCATGATTATCTTCTTGTCGGAGGAATTGGGCTTGTAGCTACAATTCCCCATATTCATCCAACGTAATAAGCTAAAGTAATTCATAAATATTCCTATTATGAAACTAGTGGTGGATTTGCAATCCTAGGTTCCTTTAAACATTCATTAAAACAATTTTAATTGCTTTCATAGTTTAGATTTATTTTTATTGTTATTAGTTTAATTAAATCCAAATCAAACTCCGTTTTTCCTAATTAATTAGACTTAGGTTTTAAAATTAAGTAGTTGTAGTAATCAATCTCTGTGGGTTCGACCTTTACTTCCACACTGCAAATCCTTTGAAAAGTAAAGAATACTTTTATATCTTGATTCTGACAACATCAGGGCCCACCTCTAATCCAGACACAACCACAATTCCAATTCCATCTCAATCACAATCAAAATCACAATCCTCAAGGTTCGAGGAGCTTACCCTAGATGAATTTGAACCAAACTCCCTTTGACCCAAGTAGACACATAACATGCTTACATAAACAGTTATACGTGCTTTTCATATAATTTCACATGCATAATTAATGGGCCTAATTAATAAATGAATTTTGCCCGGATCCAAGGATATCAAAGTTGATGTTCAAAACATGAAAATCCATATATTTCATAGATCTAGAATTCATACCTCGTGCGATTCTCTTCAAACTTTGAAGGATCGTCTAGGGGGCTAATTAATCGTCGAATTTCAAATTATACGCGATTCCTTCGAGTTTTACCTGACTTTCCCCAAAAGTCTAGAATTAAGATTTTTACAAAAATTGGACAAACACGACCTAAGTAGTTTCAAAACGTAGCTCTTACCTTCACGAGTTCAAATCTAAAATCTGGAGGAAATCTGACGGACGAAAGGTCGTCGTATGTCGCCGGCAAGCTCGTGGCAACCAAATCTCCCTTCTCTCTCCTCTCTCTAGATGTTTTGTGAGTTTTTGGATGAGAATGAATCTCACCCTCCACCTATTTATAGAAAAACTCTTCGGGAATTGCGTTTACCTCCCCACGAGTTTCTCAAACTTCTAATTAGCTCTCGAAACTTCGCACACGTTCATTTTATGCCTTTACGAGTAAAAATTATAAATTTCAAAAGTTTTCGACTAGGTTTCATTTGGGTCCAAAAATAACATCCGAAAACTATATTATGTGGAATCTCTACTCCACATACCCTTTTTATTTAACGTGTCACTCACGTTCTCACCACAGTTCTCAAAATGAGATTAGAAATACCAAAATTACCAGAAATTATACTATACAGGTATAATTTTACTATTCACGAAATACTAGATATATCCAATAACATTTAAATCATATAAATATCATTTAATTGTGCCAATGCAACATGAAAGGCCATGTTCCCGTGTCCCCACTGACACCTTACTGTTGACTCAGAGTCAACCTCAACTCAATATTAATAAACATTAATATTTCCACGTGTTACCACAATGTCATATTTTAAAAGCAGACAAATTTTGTAATGGGTGTGACACGCTGGCTGCAACATACTCAGCCTCTATCGTAGAGTCTGCAATGCATTTCTACTTAATGCTCCCCCAAATAACAGCACCACCTCTAAGAGTAAAGACATAATCGGATGTCGACTTTCTCGAATCCTTATTCGACATAAAATCGAAATCAATATAGCCGATTGGAACTATGTCCTCTTTCTTATAGATCAGCACATAATCTCGAGTCCTTCTCAGGTACTTAAGAATATTCTTTACCGCTGTCCAATGGTCGAGACCTGGATTGGACTGATATCTGCTTACCATGCCTACAGCAAAACAGACATCTGGCCTGGTGCACAACATCGCATATATAAGACTTCTAATAGCAGAAGCGTAAGGAATTCCCATCATACGATCTTTCTCTGCCTATGTCTTAGGATACCGACTCTGTAAAAGATAGACACCATGCCTAAAGGGTAAGAATCCTATTGAAAATCTAGAAAACACCTTAACGATATAGGATGCTTGAGACAATCCTATTGTCTTATTCTTCTGATCTCGTATAAGCTTTATTCCTAGAATATAGATTGCCTCACCAAGATCTTTCATATCGAAGGTGTTAGCTAACCAAACCTTAATTATTGATAGCACTCCTATATCATTCCCAATGATAAGGATGTCATCGACATACAGAACTGTCACGCCCCGGAGTAGCATAAATAGAGAAAAATAAATTTCCTTTATGGGTCCATAGGGAATGACAAGTGAAAGTCACTAACATCCACACCACACAGTACTAGTCCAAACAGGAACAGTAAAACAACTGAAATATAAACACGGTTCTATTTATTACAAACATCAGAGTACGGTCCACAGGATCACAACAGGTCTGGAGACAACATATGCCCAAGTACCCGTTAACTACAAAGTACAACAGTAAAAGAAAAGTAGTAACGTAAACTACTATCTATCTTCAGGTCTTCAGCTGGCGTACGGATAGGCGTCAGCATAACTGGCATCAGTGGGGCCATTCTCTACGTAACTCCCTTCAGGGTAATCGTTATCGCCATGAGTTCCGTCATCTGCATTGTAAAGGACAGGGTAGTCTGGACGGGGAATGTCCAGGCAATAAAGGCCGTCAGCTTGTTGAAAGCTGAGTGAGCACTAACTAACACAGTCTCATAGAAATGACATATTTACAGTTATGAACAATAGATGACAGTGATACTAAATATAATCCTCATTCGTTTATTCAGACATATCATTAATCGATTATTATCGACTCCCATTCTAAGACTGATTCCACAATACCCAACTGACTATCTCGAACTGATTATATCAGCACAACATATCAGTGCTCTTGTTCACCGCTATACCGCTTTTAAGAACTCTTGCGAGCACCCATACATCGTTCTTATATAACGACTGGTCCATGGATATACCCATACTCTTGTTCACCGCTTTTAAGAACTCTTACTGTTCACCGCTTTTAAGAACGCTTGCGAGTACGATACATACACAGCTCTGGTAATTCAAATCATGGGCGTGCCACATCTACTCTTGTTCACCGCTTTTAAGAACTCTTACTGTTCACCGCTTTTAAGAACTCTTGCGAGTACTGTGCACCCATAATTCTCACGATCCTGATCAAATCCTTGACATACACTTATCGGATTCAACCTGAGCGAATCATCAGCTCGACACACACAACTTTAACATACAAATCCTCTTACTGACTCATTTCTCACTTATCCAATACTACCCAATATTATCATCTCAAACTTACTCGTTATCGCGTCGTACTATTACTAGCATTTCGAACCCGACTACGTTACTCACCATGTTATCTCAATCTCATTATCGTATCCCATTACCTCCGTAATCCATAATATCGCATAATAGGAACATGAAACAACAATTAAACAACTACGCATTATGAATTATAAACTGAAAGGAATACATTCATGTTCTGCTAGGTTCGATCGATTGAGGTCATCTCGATCGCTCGAAGAAAGTGCTGTTCGATCGATTGAAGTCTTCTCGATCGATCGAAGTGAAGGTGATCTCGATCGATTGAAGTCATTTCGATCGATTGAGACTTAGTGATGTTCGATCGATTGAACTCAGTTCGATCGGTCGAACTTCGTCTTCTACAGATTCTGCCAGTGAACGTGCAGAATGTGCTAGGGGGTGTTTGGGTTATAATTAATACGCCCAGAATATGTAAAACATCATAACTAAGTTACCGAGTGAGTTTGGAACTCACCAAAAGTCGTTAAGGGCGCGTTTGGCTTGTTTGAAAGCTTCCAAGCTTTAATGGCGGCCTCTTTCTCTCTCTGCCTTATCTCTGTCTCTCTCTTTCTCTGTCTCCTTCTCTCTCTTCTTTTTCCTTCTTCTTCTTCTTCTCCTCTGCTGAGTGTATATATATATAGATATGTGTGTGTATATATATATAGATATATGGAGGTATGTGTATATATATGTATACCAACACACAAGCACACACTCTCAACTCTCTCTTATCACAAGAGTTCAGCAAACCCACCACACACACGAATGCAGTGTATATATAGAGAAATGGGAGTGTAGGTGGCAGCATTTGCGGGAAACTGGAATTCTGATATTTACATTCTCGATCGCTCGAAGGATGCTCGATCGATCGAACTCAGATCGGTCAGTTAGATCGATTGAAAAAGGGTTTGATCGATTGAAGTGGGGACCACGTATTTAATTTATGTCGGTAGGGTTTTCGATCGCTCGAAAAGGGTTCGATCGCTTGAACTGAAGGGTCTCGATCGCTCGAACTAGCTTCGATCGATCGAAGATTGAATTTCATGAATGGTCAAATGAAGTATATGGAAATCTCTCTGCATTAAATATTTATTGAAAATACGGGGTATTACATCATCCACCACCCAACAAAAGATTTCGTCCTCGAAATCAGAAACATACAAAGTTAAAATAAAAACGGAAACTTCTCACGCATCTCTGACTCTAGTTCCCATGAAGCTTCTCCTTCATCATGATGCTTCCACTGAATCTTGACTAATGGAATCTCCTTATTCCTGAGCTTCTTGACTCCACGATCTAAAATGCGAACTGGTCCTTCGTTGAACGTAACATTGTCGTTGACTTCAATATCCTCAAAGTTGATCTCGTGTGCTGGGTTATGAACACATTTCCTCAGCATACTGATGTGGAAAACGTTGTGCACTCCTGACATCTTCGGGGGCAATGCTAGGCGATAAGCAACTTTTCCCACACGCTCTAGAATCTCGAACGGTCCGATGAATCGTGGCGATAATTTGCCCCTCTTCTGACCAAATCTGACGATGCCTCGAACAGGCGAAACCTTGAGTAGCACATGATCTCCAACGGCAAGTTCTAAATCTTTGCGTCGCTTGTCAGCATAACTCTTGTGTCGGGTCTGAGCTGTCTTCATCTTCTCACGTACAATCTGAATCTTCTCATTGGTTTCTCGTATCATTTCCGGCCCAAGAAGTTGAGTATCTCCGACTTCAGCCCAACATAACGGTGATCGGCAAGGTCTTCCGTACAAAGCTTCGAACGGCGCCATTCCTATGCTCGAATGATAACTGTTGTTGTAAGCGAATTCTATCAAAGGTAAGTGTGTCTCCCAAGAATTCTCAAAATCAATGACACAAGCACGTAACATGTCTTCCATTACTTGATTAACTCTCTCCGTCTGTCCATCGGTCTGTGGATGAAAAGCTGAACTCAAGTTCAATGTTGTTCCCATCGCTGTCTGGAGACTCTTCCAAAATTCTGCAGTAAAGCGCGAATCTCGATCTGATACAATAGAAACAGGTACTCCGTGTAATCGTACTACGTGTTGCAGATACATTCGGCTCAATCGCTCCACTGGATACGTCATACTGTAGGCGATAAAATGTGCTGTCTTCGTAAGTCGATCCACAATTACCCAAATAGCGTCATGATTTTGCTGCGATTTTGGTAATCCTACCACAAAATCCATGGTGATGTGTTCCCATTTCCATTGAGGAATTGGTAACGGCTGTAGAAATCCAGGTGGTTTCTGATGTTCTGCCTTTACCTGTTTACAAGTAAGACACTGAGAAACATATTCAGCCACTTCTCGCTTCATTCCTTCCCACCAAAAATTTCTCTTCAAGTCCTTGTACATCTTTGTACTTCCTGGATGAATCGTCATCCGTGATTTATGAGCTTCATCCAATATGTCCTTCCGGAGATTTTCTTTGTCAGGTACACAGAGTCTACCTTTACATCGTAAAGCTCCATCTGTACTAACACTCCAGATCTCAGGTTCTTTTGCTGCCATCTTGGTGAACCAAAACTTGAAATCCTCTGCTGTCTGTTGAGCTTCTATGATACGGCTGATCAAAGTTGGTTGTACCATCAGACATCCAAAATGTTGTCTTTCCATTGGTTTCACTGGCTGAAGTTCGAATTCAGCTAACACTTCCAATGCTCTCCATTCCCGAATTAGCAATGCAGCGATCACTAATCGAGGTTTACGGCTCAAAGCATCTGCTACGACATTTGCTTTACCTGGATGGTATTGCAATGAAAAGTCATAGTCCTTGAGTAACTCCATCCATCTTCGTTGTCGCATGTTCAACTCCTTTTGAGAGAACAAATATTTCAAGCTCTTATGATCGGAAAACAGATCAAACTTTTCTCCATAGAGATAGTGTCTCCAAATCTTTAAGGCAAACACTATTGCTGCTAATTCCAGGTCATGCGTCGGATAATTCTTCTCGTGTACCTTCAATTGTCTTGATCCATATGCGATAACATTCCCGTCTTGCATCAGTACACAACCCAATCCCTGGTGCGATGCGTCACTGTAGATCACATATCTTTCTCCACTCTTAGGTATCGCAAGTACCGGTGCAGAAGTCAATTTCTCTTTTAACTCCTGAAATGCATTCTCATGCTTCAAATATCAACTCCATTTCTCTGATCCATTGTTCCGCTTTCCATGGTTCTGTTAGTCCATCGAACTTCTCAGGACGTAACCCACGAAAATTTGCTAACAACTTATCTCCAGTCTGTCTTGGTGGCGGGGGTGCAAAAGGTCTCTGGTGGGTGGAATGATTATAAGTATCCCCCACATGCTCCATCCTCTGCATGAAAGCTTCGAAAATTCCCGTCGGATCCATCCCTTCCGGAATAGGTGCTCCATTACGCGCTTGGTGATTTCTCAAGGGTCCTACCATAATGATAACGAGTATTGCCTACAAGAGACATATTGATCAGCTGAAAGTCTTCTCGTAGAAACGAAACCAAGATAGAACGAAAAGCAACAAGAACTAACAGTTCTACAAAGCAACACATCAATCAACCAACAATCAATATCAAAAGTACTGCTCGTATAAATATAGATATCAAAAGATGTACCATGGAGTACACAGTAACCATACCATGTACCACGTGGGACAAGGCTAAAACAGTACTAAGGTCAACTACTACTGTCTATACAAAGCTATGGTCAAATAGCTATCTCTCAAGCTCCCAAAAATCTAGTGGACAACATGTCCTGATAAAACTAACAAAAACTAAGCCCTGCAGGTCCTGACTCAAAAGTCGTCAGCGTCTGATCCTGCTGGTGGTGCCTCGTCCTCTGAATCAATCTCCATCTCCTCGAGTGGGTCATCCTCAACTGGTGCAACAAGATCTCCGACTACAACTCCTATATCCCAATCCTCTACTATCTCTGCATCATCATCCTCTATACCGTCTGCTATCGCCTGATTTGCGACATCGACTGCTACTGCGGCGAATCCATCGGCTATATCAAGAGCTCCCGCTATGGCTGCCTCTCCCATAACAAAATCTGCTGGTTGTGCGACCATCTGAGCTATCCATCCTACTGCCATATCGGCCATAGCTGCCATATGCATAATGGGTCCAGCTGGTATCTGAAGCACAACTGGTGCCTCTGGCACAACTATCTCCTCATCGGGCGCATCCTCATCTACTACTATGTCTGCCTCAACAGCCTCTGGGTCTGGTACTGGATCCTCTGGCTCAAACTCTGGCTCCTCGGGGTCATCCTCAGGCTCATCATCATCTGCATCGTCTGCATGCTCATCCTCTACTGGGTCCTCGTCATCTATCGGCTCCTCCTCTCCATCTCCATCTATGTCCTCATCGGCATGCTCATCCTCAGGCTCCAGGTCCTCATCCTCCTGAATCGGCTCAGGCTCTGGAACTGGTACATCGGGTACCGGCGATGGTGGTGGTGTTGCTGGCACTGGTGCAACTACAGGCTCTGGTGGACCGGCTACAATAGCTCTCAACTCAATTTCATCCATCTCAGGCTTACTCTGAACTAACCGTAATATCTCCTGGCAAATGTCTCTACCAATCCTCGCAGTATGGTAAGCATCCATACGCATCTGTGTCGGGTGAGTCCTCTCTGTCACATAAAGTGCTCTCCACATGTCCTCCTCCAAATGTCTACTAGCTATCTGGCACACACGCTCTCGATAAAACTCTGGGTCAGCTGGCTCCACGGTATCCCCATGGATCACGTGTCCTCCATAAGCATCTGTAACAAACTGATGAAACTCTGGATCCATGCTATCCTGCAAAGGAAAACTATCTATCGTCAGAAAGACGAACTTATCTTATACTCATATCTCATCTCAAGAAAATCTTAAATACTAGAACCAGATGGTGTGGAATCCATCAGTGAATCACAATATCAGAACCTAATCGTAATATAACCAGGTGCTCTGATACCAAAAACCCTGTCACGCCCCGGAGTAGCATAAATAGAGAAAAATAAATTTCCTTTATGGGTCCATAGGGAATGACAAGTGAAAGTCACTAACATCCACACCACACAGTACTAGTCCAAACAGGAACAGTAAAACAACTGAAATATAAACACGGTTCTATTTATTACAAACATCAGAGTACGGTCCACAGGATCACAACAGGTCTGGAGACAACATATGCCCAAGTACCCGTTAACTACAAAGTACAACAGTAAAAGAAAAGTAGTAACGTAAACTACTATCTATCTTCAGGTCTTCAGCTGGCGTACGGATAGGCGTCAGCATAACTGGCATCAGTGGGGCCATTCTCTACGTAACTCCCTTCAGGGTAATCGTTATCGCCATGAGTTCCGTCATCTGCATTGTAAAGGACAGGGTAGTCTGGACGGGGAATGTCCAGGCAATAAAGGCCGTCAGCTTGTTGAAAGCTGAGTGAGCACTAACTAACACAGTCTCATAGAAATGACATATTTACAGTTATGAACAATAGATGACAGTGATACTAAATATAATCCTCATTCGTTTATTCAGACATATCATTAATCGATTATTATCGACTCCCATTCTAAGACTGATTCCACAATACCCAACTGACTATCTCGAACTGATTATATCAGCACAACATATCAGTGCTCTTGTTCACCGCTATACCGCTTTTAAGAACTCTTGCGAGCACCCATACATCGTTCTTATATAACGACTGGTCCATGGATATACCCATACTCTTGTTCACCGCTTTTAAGAACTCTTACTGTTCACCGCTTTTAAGAACGCTTGCGAGTACGATACATACACAGCTCTGGTAATTCAAATCATGGGCGTGCCACATCTACTCTTGTTCACCGCTTTTAAGAACTCTTACTGTTCACCGCTTTTAAGAACTCTTGCGAGTACTGTGCACCCATAATTCTCACGATCCTGATCAAATCCTTGACATACACTTATCGGATTCAACCTGAGCGAATCATCAGCTCGACACACACAACTTTAACATACAAATCCTCTTACTGACTCATTTCTCACTTATCCAATACTACCCAATATTATCATCTCAAACTTACTCGTTATCGCGTCGTACTATTACTAGCATTTCGAACCCGACTACGTTACTCACCATGTTATCTCAATCTCATTATCGTATCCCATTACCTCCGTAATCCATAATATCGCATAATAGGAACATGAAACAACAATTAAACAACTACGCATTATGAATTATAAACTGAAAGGAATACATTCATGTTCTGCTAGGTTCGATCGATTGAGGTCATCTCGATCGCTCGAAGAAAGTGCTGTTCGATCGATTGAAGTCTTCTCGATCGATCGAAGTGAAGGTGATCTCGATCGATTGAAGTCATTTCGATCGATTGAGACTTAGTGATGTTCGATCGATTGAACTCAGTTCGATCGGTCGAACTTCGTCTTCTACAGATTCTGCCAGTGAACGTGCAGAATGTGCTAGGGGGTGTTTGGGTTATAATTAATACGCCCAGAATATGTAAAACATCATAACTAAGTTACCGAGTGAGTTTGGAACTCACCAAAAGTCGTTAAGGGCGCGTTTGGCTTGTTTGAAAGCTTCCAAGCTTTAATGGCGGCCTCTTTCTCTCTCTGCCTTATCTCTGTCTCTCTCTTTCTCTGTCTCCTTCTCTCTCTTCTTTTTCCTTCTTCTTCTTCTTCTCCTCTGCTGAGTGTATATATATATAGATATGTGTGTGTATATATATATAGATATATGGAGGTATGTGTATATATATGTATACCAACACACAAGCACACACTCTCAACTCTCTCTTATCACAAGAGTTCAGCAAACCCACCACACACACGAATGCAGTGTATATATAGAGAAATGGGAGTGTAGGTGGCAGCATTTGCGGGAAACTGGAATTCTGATATTTACATTCTCGATCGCTCGAAGGATGCTCGATCGATCGAACTCAGATCGGTCAGTTAGATCGATTGAAAAAGGGTTTGATCGATTGAAGTGGGGACCACGTATTTAATTTATGTCGGTAGGGTTTTCGATCGCTCGAAAAGGGTTCGATCGCTTGAACTGAAGGGTCTCGATCGCTCGAACTAGCTTCGATCGATCGAAGATTGAATTTCATGAATGGTCAAATGAAGTATATGGAAATCTCTCTGCATTAAATATTTATTGAAAATACGGGGTATTACAAGAACTAAGAACACCACTGCATTTTCCTCATGTTTCTTGTAAACACATGGTTCATCTATGTTTTCGATGAATCCAAAAGATTTGACTGCTTGGTCAAAACGGATGTTCCAACTTCTTGATGCTTGCTTAAGCCCATAAATGGACCTATGCAATTTGCATACTTGACCTTCATATCCCTTAGCTATGAAACTGACTGATTGCTGCATAAAGATGTCCTCATCAAGATTTCCATTCAAGAATGCAGTGTTGACGTCCATCTTCCATATCTCAATATCAAGACATGCTGCTATGGATAAGAGAATCCTTATAATACCTGTAATTTCTACGTTCAATAGTAATATGAATTTCCATATCTGGTATATTATTATATTATTATTTTATTTGTGTGACCGTATCAGTGTAATGTAATTACTAATTTGACTGTAATCACTGCACCAACTCCACCATAGAAAGACTTAACTTAGTCCTATACTCGACCCCGAATAATAAAAATAATACCCGATTGCACGTAAATTGAGACTGACTCGCATATCAAGAATATTTGCACGCAAACTGAGATATTGGCACAAAACTCGAGGTGGACCCAACATGTCTGGACATATGGTAGCCCATGCACCACATGGCACCACCTCCCTTGCCACTTGTCCATCCATTGGACATTCGTCCACCTCTAGGACACTTGTCCATGCATGTACACTCTAGCACATGCATGGTGACACATATCCCTCCACCATCTCTATATAAACATGCCTATATTCATGAATTACACTCTTGGTCATTTACAATCTGCATATAGAGTTAGAGAGAGCTAGGAGATGAACTCCATAGAGAGATAAAAGAAGTTCGAAGCAGAAGAAGCTTCCATTGAAGCTTGTGTTCAAACTTTCTAAGCTCAAATCCAAAGCCCAAGCTCAATTTTAAGACTTAGTGAGTATTCTAACTCACTTTAGAACCTATATAGTATGTAGTAAAGTTTAGCAACTATTTGATGTTGTATTTTGAGGTTCTATGCAACATGCAAGTCAATCTTCAAATCTGGGAAGCAGAAACTTCCAGCAGAATGTTGTTTAGTAAAACGAACATTTTGAGCAGTTCAAAAATGGGAATGAGGCTAGGCTTTTTTGTGGAGAAAGCTAACTCATTTATCTACAAATAACCCTTGTATATCTCAGTCTAAAAATCACTTCTTCATAGGTGAAATGTACTTACAACGAAGTACTTTAAATCTGAGAAACAGAAACCTCCAACAGAATGTAGTTTAGTAAAATGAGTGTTTTAAGCAGCTCTGAAATCTGAATTAAGCTAGGTTTTTTTGTGAAGAAATCTAACTCATTTATTTACAAATAACTGTTCTATAGATTAGTCTAGATATCACTCCTTGATGGGTGAAATGCATGTACAACGCAGTGTTATAAATCTGGAAAATAGAAACTTTCAGCAGAACATAGTTTAGTAAAAGGAACGTTTGGAGCCGTTCAAAAATTGTGAAGAGGCTAGGTTTTTTTGTGGATAAAGGTGACTCATTTATCTACAAATAACTCCTCTATAGCCTGGTCTAAAAATGATTCCTTGATAGGTGAAATGCACATGCAACGCATTACTATAAATCTGGGAAAGAGCAGTCCAAAAATATAGAAATGTCTAAGTAAAATAAATATTTTGAGAAGTTCAAAAATGTAATTGAAGCTAGATTTTGTTGTACATGAAGATAATCCAATTATATACAATGTTCTAGTCTTGAGTTTGATCTACAAATTTATTTATCATGCCCAAATAAATCATATCAATTCAGTCGACATAGTAAAATCAATTCCTAGCAGATTCTATAACTACTTATATGATGTGTTTAGTGATGATGCTTGCTTTCCGGTACCTGTGTGGTTATGGATATCTTGTGCTATGGTTGTGCTATCGAGTTGATGAGTATGTTAAGGCTTTCGTCTATATGGTTATTAATATCAAATCCATGTTATAAATCTATGAGCTACATGCTATGTTTTTCCATTGTCGCGAATGTAGTGTATTGACCATTAAAAGTTCATACCCAAGCTTTAAGTATGTTGTACGACACAATTATTGCGTCGATAGTAATTGGGTAAGTTTCCATCATAAGTATATTATAACAAAATAGAATGACGGATGTATAACGTAACTTCGAAAGTATAAATGAAAGTAATTAACAAACTAAACTACGTAACGAGTGACGTGAATGCGGTCCAGGATATGTATGGACTAATTGTAATTGATCAGGAGCAGCGTATGTCAAGGATAAGTGTTGGATAGGTAAACCAGGCCACAGGGGCTGGGAGGGTAAGAAAAGGGATGTGTTGTTGAGTTATGAAGTGGTGATTCTTTGAGTAAAGACTCCTTTCGGTTCTTCGTGACGAAATGGATGTTGTTGTCCTCTATAACGCTTTTGGTTCTTTGTGACGAAGCTGTGATTCTTTGAGTAAAGACTCCTTTCGGTTCTTTGTGACGAAATGGATGTTTTTGTACTCTGTAATGCTTTCGGTTCTTCGTGACGAAGCGGTGATTCTTTGAGTAAAGACTTCTTTCAGTTCTTCATGAGGAAATGCATGTTCTTGTACTCCGTAAAGCTTCCGATTCTTCGTGACGAAGCGGTGATTCTTTGAGTAAAGACTACTTTTGGTTCTTCGTGAGGAAATGGATGTTCTTGTACTCTGTAACGCTTTCGGTTCTTCATGGCGAAGCGGTGATTCTTTGAGTAAAGACTCCTTTCAGTTCTTCGTGACGAAATGGATGTTCTTGTACGACATAATGCATTCGGTTCTTCGTGATAAAGCGATGATTCTTTGAGTAAAGACTTCTTTCGGTTCTTCGTGATGAAATGGATGTTCTTGTACTCTGTAACGCTTTCGGTTTTTCGTGACGACGCGGTGATTCTTTGAGTAAAGACTCCTTTCGGTTCTTCGTGACGAAATGGATGTTCTTGTACTCTGTAACGCTTTCGGTTCTTCGTGACGAAGCGGTGATTCTTTGAGTAAAGACTCCTTTCGGTTATTCGTGATGAAGCGGTGATTCTTTGAGTAAAGACTCATTTCGGTTCTTCGTGACGAAATGGATATTCTTGTACTTCGTAACACTTTCGATTCTTCGTGACGAAGCAGTGATTCTTTGAGTAAAGACTCTTTTCGGCTCTTCGTGACGAAATGGATGTTCTTATACTCCGTAACGCTTTCGGTCCTTCGTGATGAAGCGGTGATTCTTTGAGTGAAGACTCCTTTCGATTCTTCATGACAAAATGGATGTTCTTGCACTCCTTAACACTTCGGTTCTTCGTGACGAAGTGGTTGATGAAAGATGTTTTGGTAAATGAAAGATGGTTTAGTTAGTAAGAGATGTCTTTGGGTTAGTAAATGATGTCGGATGTTGGCAACGGATGTTAGCGGCGTTAAGAATATCGAGAAGATTTTTCTCAGTTGGACGTTAACTTTTCGAATACGTGGTCGGGCATATTGGTAGTTATGACCCGACGGTGAGAACGCAAAGATCTTAAAAGACGTGTTAAAAAGTAATAAGGGTATCTTTATTGTGCTTTACTATATACATTCAATTTGATTTAGTTTTCTCACTCAGCTTTCATAAGCTGACGACGTTCATGTCGCTGGACATTCACATGTCCAGCTTATGCAGGTCACAAGAACAGAGGCAATGGAGCGACTCAAGAATATAACGTGAAAGAAAATTATACTTAAGAGGATTATGGTTATGCAAGTTAGGAAGAAGACCAGTAGCTTCCCTTTGTTAATATTTTTTTGTTGTAATCAGAAGACTTATCATATTTTTGTAATAGTTTTTGGAAGGCCGAGAGCTATACGACTCTTATGTATTTAATTAGCCAGTACCGTTGTAGCCTTTCATTGTAACATATTCCAGTAGTAGATGTTGCGTTTACCCTTTTGTCATAGCATTTAGTTATTATTATTTTGGTCTTGGACAATTCGGTACTTCCACTAGTCATGTGCCTCAGGGTACAAGATGAAAATTTTAAATTTTTCCATATTTTGGCTACGCCGGGGCGTGACAGGTATTTTTGGTATCAGAGCCTAGGTTTAGGCTTTTACCGTTTGTCAAACACACTTAAACTATAAACCGTAAGATTTCATAGACCAATACTGGTCATAGTTAGTTTTGTTAAGAATGTAAGTTATGGAGCCATACATAATACCAGACGTCTTCGAAGGATATAAGGTTAGCCGTTAGACGTTAGACGCTTAGTTTATGTGGATGGCTTCCTTAGATATTTTGTTAGAATGACTTGTTATATCGACAAGATGTTTAGGCTTTGACAAATTTCCTGAGACGATTCTCGGAATAGTCACCTTAGTCTAGAGTCAAGAAAGACTAAGGATAAGATACTTCATCACCTTAAATTACATGTTAGTTGAGTGGTTCCACTTGTAAGTTAGGTAACGTCTTAGCATGAAACTTAGAAATAAAAATTCCCTAGTCGTATATAGAAATACAAATAGGCCTTGTGGATAGATGGACACCTTATACGCTTGGATTGCTCTATATTGCTTAGATAGTATGCGATGTACGAAATAGGATAAGTTGGGATAACCTTATGGACACCAACTCATACATAAGAATGCGCGAATCTTTGCAATGTCTGCTACACTTGCAATCTGCCAGGACACATACACAAAGATTGTCAAACTCCCAAGATCTACCGTTGACCAGATTTCCATTGCTAGTACGACAGCAAGAAGGGTCATCTTCTCAAGGACTATTAAATGCTAAGGGCACACAACGACAATGCTTTTCTATAGCAAGGAGCACATGAGATATTAACTTAATTAAATACCCGAGTCTGTGGAAAAGACGCGAGAGTGGAACGTACCTTCGACAGACCGAACAACCTCATAGACTGCTGACATCGACCACGTTCAATCACAACGAACGACTCGCACTGGAAACATTAGTAAAGATGAGTACTGCATTCCACCTTTAGGCCAACGATTTGATCGCACAGGGCCTACCAAGAGAAGACACTTTTCGGGTTTACAACATCCTGTGCAAGTTATAAATTAAAACCATACAAGGCTGAGTAATTAGATCCATCTCTCTGATTTAACTCCTTTTGAGTAAACCCATTATTTTTCTATCATTGGTTGCATTAGATCAATTATGCTTATGATGAACCTTGGGACGTCCTTTATTGTTCCATTACTTGACAGTTATTCATTGTCCCCTCTGATTTCACTTAACAAGATTTTGGATCATTCTAATCAGTGATAAATCCAATTGTGAATTCATTTGCTTTCTAATGCTATAAGTCACCTCTTTCGACTTATGCTCATGTAAATCAATTCCAACAATTCATTTGTAAACCACTCATTGTAAGTCATTTGGACTTATGATCTGTTAAATTAATCTAAATCATTTAGACTGTCAACCGTTTGACCAACTCTTGCAAGTGTGTATCCCTTGACATTATTGCAAAGGAGCTCTATGTATTTGTTCAACTAAGGAACTCAAGCATATTGCACCCCTTTGTAAACTAGTCTTCCTTTCCTTTCATTTCACGAATTCTTCTTAACTTTTATCATTAAGACTTCACCTAAAGTATTGGCTCATGAGACAAGAATTCTTATGTCCTACCTTGAAGGCCTTACGCCATTAGTCATTGCATTATTATGATTATCCTATAGTAATCATCTGATGATCATTCTTATAGTAATCATCTGATGATCATTCTCAAATACTCATTCTATACATTGTGATCCTACAAGTGAGTAATCACGAACCTCTTCGTTTCTAACTCAGTACACCATGAGTATTCATTTTGTTATGAATTCAACTCCTTATAAGTGAATTCAAACCTACTCCAACTACCAGTAACACCTTATATGCTACGTATTAATTAATGTACAAGGAAATTGCTTAACGGCTTGTGTCATCGCCTACGATGCCGAAACTGTACAATGATTTCATGTCGACATGTAAAGGAACTCAATCACAACAACACGCTTAAGAGGATGCTACGACCCCTAAAAGTTATAGAAGACAAATGTGAGACCAACTAGGCATCTCAACCAGCACATCAAGAAGCTGGGAGGTAAGAATCTTGCCGATTAAAGACGCAGAAGAAACAAACCAGTGACACCAACAACTACTATAATGCAGTCCACAATCACTAAAGGAAACTCTAGGTATATCAAGAATAAGTACCCCTTCCCAGGATAAATGACTTATTTGACCAACTCCAAGGAACGAAAACCTTTTCAAAGATCGATATACGATCAGGTTACCACCAGATACTTGTTAGATCGGGAAACATACCAAAAACGGCTTTTAGAATAAGACATGGGCATTATGAATTCTTAGTTATGCCTTTTGGATTAACTAATGCCCCAGCGGTATTCATGGATTTAATGAATCGAGTTTTCAGAGCCTTCTTAAATTAATTCATCATTGTGCTCATCGACGACATCCTTATTTACTCAAAGAGTGAAGAAGAACACAAGGAACATGTACAGATTGCACTCCAGACACTCAGAGATAATCGTCTCTATGCCAAGTTTAGTAAGTGTGAATTTTGGTTGAAAGAAGTTAAATTCTTGGGACCTGTAGTCTCATAGAATGGAATTTCAGTGGACTCAACCAAGACGGATGCAGTTTCTAGTTGGAATATACCAACCAATGCATCAGAAGTATGAAAATTCCTTGGATTGGTTGGATACTATAGGAGATTCGTGGAAGGATCCTAAAGGATTTCACCTCCTTTAACCGGACTAACAAAGAAGGATTCGAAGTTTGAATGGAAAGATAAGCACGAACGCGCCTTTCAGGAACTAAAGGACTAGGATGTGTACTTATGTAGAATGGTCAGGTGATCACTTATGGATCCAGGTAATTAAAGCCACATATATTAAACTATCCTACACACGACTCAAAATTGGCGGCAATTGCCTTTGCACTTAAGGTTTAGAGGCACTATCTCTACGGAGAGAAGTCGCAGAATACATAACCAAATACCCTACTTGCCAGCAAGTCAAGGAGGAAAACCAACAACCTCCAGGATTACTACAAAACATCTACCAATCCCAGAATGGAAATGGGAGCATATCACTATGGATTTTGTTATGGGATTGCCAAAATCCCAATAGAACCATAATGCTTTTTGGGTAGTCGTTGGTCAACTGATCAAATCAGCCCATTTTATTGCCTACAACATGACCTATACTATCAAGAAAATGAGTCGATTATACCTGTAACAGGTTGTGCGGTCGCATTGAGTATTGGTATCAATCGTATCAGATTGAGATTCAAGATTCACCGCAGCATTTTGGGAGTGTCTTCAGAAAGCAATGGGAATGCCTCTGACGTTGAGTTTCGCATTTCATCCATAGACTGGCGGATAAAAGGAAAGGATGAAAGCAACGCAAAGCAGATACAAGAAGCTACATGGACAAACAACGTCGAGATATAGAATTTGAAGTTTGAGATCATGTGTATTCGAAAGTTTTCCTAGGTCGTGGCATTGCAAGGTTTGGACAAAAGAGGGAAAAGCTATCACTGCGCTACATCGAACTATTTAAAATTCTGGAACGCATGGGGAAGTCGCCTATAGAAGGGCATTACCACCAAAGATGTCGAGAGTTCATACTCCATGTGAGTAAACTGATGAAATGCCTTCACAACCCGGCACACGAAATTGATTTTGAAGATATCGAAGTAAACGACAATGTTACACTGTCGAAGGACTTGTAAGAATTATGGATCGTGGAATCAAGAAGTTGTGGAACAAAGAGATTCCGCTAGTAAAGGTTCAGTGGAAGTACCATGATGAAGGAGACGCTTCTTGGGAGCTAGAATCAGAAATGCAAGAGAAATTTCCATTTCTGTTTAGTACTAACTAGTTCTGATTTTGAGGACGAAATCCTGTAATAGGTGGTAGAAGGTGTAATACCTGTAATTTCTACGTTCAATAGTATTATGAATTTCCATATCTGGTATATTATTATATTATTATATTATTATTTTATTTATGTGACCATATCAGTGTAATGTAATTACTAATTAGACTATAATCACCGCACCAACTTGACCGTAGAAAGACTTAACTTAGTCCTGTACTCAGACCCGGATAATAGAAATAATACTAGATTGCACGTAAATCGAGACTGACACGCATATCAAGAATATTTGCACGCAAACCAAGGTAGTGGCACAAAACTTGAGGTGGACCCCACATGGTCAGCCATATGGCAGCCCATGCACCACATGGCACCACCTCTCTTGCCACTTGTCCATCCATTGGACACTTGTCCACCTCTAGGACACTTGTCCATGCATGTACACTCTAGCACATGCATGGTGACACATATCCCTTCACCGTCTCTATATAAACATGCCTAAATTCATGCATTACACTCTTAGTCATTTACAATCTGCATATAGAGTTAGAGAGAGCTAGGAGATGAACTCCATGGAGAGATAAAAGAAGTTAGAAGAAGAAGAAGCTTCCATTGAAGCTTGTGTTCAAACTTCTTAAGCTCAAATCCAAAGCCCAAGCTCAATTTCAAGACTTAGTAAGTATTTTAACTCACTTTAGAACCTATATAGTATGTAGTAATGTTTAGCAAGTGTTTGATGTTGTATTTTGAGGTTCTATGCAACATGCAAGTCAATCTTCAAAGCTGGGAAGCAGAAACTTCCCGCAGAATGTTGTTTAGTAAAATGAACATTTTGAACATTTCAAAAATGGGAATGAGGCTAGGTTTTTTTTGTGAAAAACGATAACTCATTTATCTACAAATAACTCTTCTATAGCTCAGTCTGAAAATCACTTCTTCATAGGTGAAATGTACCTACAACGAAGTACTTTAAATCTGAGAAACAGAAACCTCTAGGAGAATGTAGTTTAGTAAAATGAGTGTTTTAAGTAGCTCCAAAATCTGAATTAAGCTAGGTTTTTTTGTGGAGAAAGATAACTCATTTATCTACAAATAACTCTCATATATCTTAGTCTAGATATCACTCCTTGATGGGTGAAATGCATGTACAACGCAGTGTTATAAATCTTGGAAACAGAAACTTTCAGCAGAACATAGTTTAGTAAAATGAACGTTTGAAGCAGCTCCAAAATCATGAAGAGTCTAGGGTTTTTTGTGGAGAAAGGAGACTCATTTATCTACAAATAACTCTCCTATAGCCTGGTCTAAAAATGATTCCTTGATAGGTGAAATGCACATGCAACGCAGTACTATAAATCTGGAAAAGAGCAGTCCGAAAATATAAAAATGTCTAAGTATAATAAATATTATGAGTAGTTCAAAAATGTAATTGAAGCTAGATTTTGTTGAACATGAAGATAATCCAATTATATACAATGTTCTAGTTTTGAGTTTGATCTACAAATCAATTTATCATGCCCAAATAAATCATATCAATTCAGTCGACATAGTAAAATCAATTCCTGGCAGATTGTATAACTACTTGTATGATGTGTTTATTGATAATGCTTGCTTTCCAGTACCTTTGTGATTATGGATATCTTGTGCTATGGTAGTGCTATCGAGAAGATGAGTATGTTAAAGCTTTCATCGATATGGTTATTGATATCAAATCCATGTTATAAATCTATGAGCTACATGCTATGTTTTTCCGTTGTCGCGAATGTAGTGTATTGACCATTAAAAGTTCATACCCAAGCTTTTAGTATGTTGTACGACATGATTATTGCGTCGATAGCGATTGGGTATGTTTCCATCGTAAGTATATGATAACAAAATAGAATGACGGATGTATGACGTAACTCTGAAAGTATAAATGAAAGTAATTAACAAACTAAACTACGGAACGAGTGACTCGAATGCGGTCCAGGATACGTACGGACTAGTTGTACTGGATTCGGAGTAGCGTATGTCAAGGATAAGTATTGGATAGGTAAACCAGGTCATGGGGGCCGGGAGGGTAAGAAAAGAGAAGTGTTGTTGAGTTGTGAAGTGGTGATTCTTTGAGTAAAGACTACTTTCGATTCTTCGTGACAAAATGGATGTTCTTGTACTCCGTAACACTTTCAGTTCTTCATAACGAAGCTGTGAATCTTTGAATAAAGACTCCTTTCGATTCTTTGTGACAAAATGGATGTTCTTGTACTCCGTAATGCTTTCAGTTCTTCGTTGACGAAGTGGTGATTCTTTGAGTAAAGACTCATTTCGGTTCTTCATGAGGAAATGGATGTTCTTGTACTCAGTAACGCTTTCGGTTCTTCGTGGCGAAGCGGTTATTCTTTGAGTAAAGACTCCTTTTTGTTCTGCGTGAGGAAATGGATGTTCTTGTACTCCGTAACGCTTTTGGTTCTTCGTGACGAAGCGGTGATTCTTTGAGTAATGACTCCTTTCGGTTCTTTGTGACGAAATGGATATTCGTGTACTCCGTAACGCTTTCGGTTCTTCGTGACGAAGCGGTGATTCTTTGAGTAAAGACTCCTTTTGGTTCTTCATGACGAAATGGATGTTCTTATACTCTGTAACGCTTTCGGTTCTTCGTGACGAAGCGGTGATTCTTTGAGTAAAGACTCCTTTCGGTTCTTCGTGACGAAGCAGTGATTCTTTGAGTAAAGACTCCTTTCGGTTCTTCGTGACGAAATGGATATTCTTGTACTCTGTAATGCTTTTGGTTCTTCGTGATGAAGCGGTGATTCTTTGAGTAAAGACTCCTTTCATTTCTTCGTGACGAAATGGATGTTCTTATACTCTGTAACGCTTTCGGTTCTTCGTGACGAAGCGGTGATTCTTTGAGTAAAGACTCATTTCGGTTCTTCATGATGAAATGGATGTTCTTGTACTTGTCACGCTTTCGATTCTTCGTGCCGAAATGGATGTTCTTGTACTCCGTATCATTTTCGGTCCTTCTTGACGAAATGGATATTCTTGCACTTCTTAACACTTTGGTTCTTCGTGACGAAGTGGTTGATGAAAGATGTTTTGGTAAATGAAAGATGTTTTGGTTAGTAAGAGTTGTTTTTAGGTTAGTAAATGATGTCGGATGTTGGCAACAGATGATAGCGGCATTAAGAATGTCAAGAAGAGTTTTCTCAGTTGGACGTTTTCTTTTCTAATACGTGGTCGGGTATATTGGTAGTTATAACCCGACGGTGAGAACGCAAAGATCTTAAAAGACATGTTAAAAAGTAATAAGATTATCTTTGTTGTGCTTTACTATATACGTTCTATTTGATTTAGTTTTCTCACTCAACTTTCATAAGCTGACGACGTTCATGTCGCTGGACATTCCCATGTCCAAATGTCCAGCGACACGACTAAATAGTTGTGCACTCTTGTGCAACACCCAAGTGTAGGTGATCGTGCAAGTAATACTGGATAAGTCCAGGTCGATCCCACAGGGAAGGTGTTAAACTAATTACTTAGATTATTCACAAAAAAAAAATAAAATAAAATTCAATATTTTAAGGGAAAGCAAACTAATTTAACAACTACTACAAGTAAAGCAATTAACTAGATTACCTAATTACTGACTAATTAACTAAAGCTATAATTTTAAATGTGTTTGTTTCTTAATTAAAAGGAATGTTGGGATTACACGAATCCACCGCAACCTTGCCATCTACCATGCAATTACATTGAAGCTCGATGGAGCACACTTTCTACAGTATTCTGTGTTCCTCTTAAGATAAAGAATCTATAATCCTTTCATGACCGGGACTATATCATCACATTTATGTTTGAAATACATAAAAGCGGTTTAAATCAATAGTTTAGACTCTCACCTACAATGGTATTAGCATTGAGGGTGGTTTGTAAAATATATTGAAGAAAAATGCCTCAAGACTTTAGGTTTAAAGACTGTTTTGACAAACTGAGCATTTGGGGACGGTTTGATAACGAATCAGTAAAACAGAAAGTCCAGGAATACTGCATAGAATGTACTCAAGAATCAGAATGTTTGATCGATCGACGCGCTTTCGATCGATCGAATATCTTCATCTCTCGATCGATCGAACTGACTTCGATCGCTCGACAATGTCTCTGTTTCGATCGACCGAACATATTCGATCGATCGAACACAAAAATTAATCTACTGCATGGCAGAGGCCTGAGATCACGGTTTCATCGTGATCTCCCAACCTGGGGACTACTCAGACATCGTCTGGAGTGTCACAGATTTGTTCTTAACATAAATATTCATTAAGGTTGCGTTTGGTTGAGATTTAAGCATTAAAACTATGAAAAACTATGGTTTATCCACTACCAACAAGTAAAACTATGATCTATTCAGATTTAAACTATGTAAGCTACTAACAGAATGTAAACAAAACTGATATAATAAAACGTGGAATGAACGAGCTATTAATACCCTTTAAACTTCACTTGAATTCAATGTTCAATCACCAAAACCTACAAGAATCAAAGTAGAACACTCTCTCAATGTAAAAACTGATAAAATGTAAAGTAGGCCTCCTCCTAGACGTACACAATACGAGTTTTTATAGTAACAACCTAATGCTAGGGTTCAACATGCACTCTGCTGCGTGCGCGTAAAAATCTGATAAAAGGCATGTTCGATCGATCGAACAATTCTCGATCGATTGAACTCTTCGGGACTTAGATCGCTTGAACTTATCTCGATCGATCGAAACTTAGATCGATCGAATGGTCTTCAATCGCTCGAACTCTATATTTCATCTTTGACATGTCTTCTTTAGAATTCAGCATTTCCCTTCATTGTTAGCTTTCAATTCTTCACACAGCAACTGCAGTCTGCACAAATTACAGCTAAAACACACAACTTATCATAGTTTAATCAATATGTGCATAAACTAGCATTGTAATTCAAATTGCAGATAAATGGAGGAATTGTAAACTAAATCTATACTTTTTCTTCTTTTAGCGTGGTTGTATTTTACAAATACTCCCGCTTGTCACAACCCCCAACTAGCGAGTTGCTAGTCCCTAGCAATAGAGCGAAAATAAAAACAAGCTAAACTATAACTATAACGAAAAAAAAACTAAAATAACTAAACCAGACTACTAAACTAACATAACAAGAAAGAAAACTATCTAACTCACTTTCGCAGGAATCGCGGTTGCATTTAGCAAATGCAACAAGCCGTTAAACCCCTAGGTTCCCCCTAGTGGACGAGTACTGTCTCGTGAGGGTTTGCAGTAAATATACCCACAAAATACTCTAATTTTAAACTCCAAAAAGATACAGAATAACTTTTAAACATTCCCCTTTTATTCAACTATTGAATTAGCTCTACAAAACACATCATCCTCATTCCAACCATGAAAGAAATGCACATGTTCCTCATGTCACCAAGATAAAAATAACATACGCGTCACATCTATGTATCCGTGTGTATGTGAAATTAACAGCTATACATCAACTTTATTTAGAGTTGTTTAAACTATCATACTCTCAGAACTCGTAGTTTCAACTCAATCCTCACATGGTTATTACACTCACAAATGAACATCTCACAGAAACTTGGTGAATAATAGTCGTACACGGTACAAAAGCTTTGATAGGAGTGATTTTTCGAATACTAATGCTTTCATACTCAACTCTATAAAAGACGAACATTTTAGAGTGTATAGTCTCATGAAAGGAATACTACTTATTAGAGGAGCGAAATACCGTGGATAACTCAACTTACACTTTCATGTTTAAAGTAAGTTATAGAGAATCATTAAGGCTTTGACTTTTCGGAATTTTTTTTTAGTGGGATAGAAATGAAAGGGTAAGATCTTGCACATCTTTATCATGTGACTGCATTTAGTAATTTCTTTACTTTCCTCCAACCATCCTCTCCATACATATCATCATTCATTTTTTTTTTAAATAACATCTTCTCCTTTCCTCATTTTTTTTATTTTTTTTATATATATGCAGTCCTTCTTACCACTATTCCCTCCTTATACTTCAACAATTTAATTACATTGGGTGTGCAATGGGGTGTATTTAGGTCAAGGTATAAAGTTAGGAATTTAGAATTTCCTATGGTTTTGGCATGATTTATTAGGCGAGGGGTTAAGAACAGCACATATTCAGAGATGTCAATATAGGTAAATGGACAGGTAAGGAGTAAACAACGATGGCTTAAATCATTTTCTGAACTTCTTAATTTTTAACACTTAAATGTTCATTGAGTCTAATTGGTAAATCCTGAACGTTCTCCTCTAATAAGCAGCCAAAATGAAGAAATAGAGACTAGTCAACGAATTTTAATCGGCATTTTCAATGAAAACAATTCGAACTTGATGTGATAATTCCCTCAAAATTGAAGATTGGATTCAAAAGCTCACTAAGGGTAACTAGTTTTCACTACTTTATTCTTTAAAGCACAAAAGTCGTATTAACTCTTGTTTAAAGTTTTCTGCATAGCTATTAATAAGTGCAACTGATTTGGATACAGGAATGGTCAGCATATGCATTCATCCTAGAGAACTTAGAAAAACGCATGAACTTAATTCATAAAAGGATGAGAATAAAATGGTTGTGTCATTGCTTGACAACAGTTAAATAGAAGTGAAAATTCAAAATTATTCTACCCATTTAATTCAAAGACTTGGTTAATAGTTTGAAAATTATGAAAATTTGAAATTTTGTATTTTAAATTTGTTTTGAAATCGAAATTTTAATAATAATGGAGATTGTATGATGCAACGGGGCCAATAGATAAAATGGTCCAGATTGCTACGTAGAAAATATGCACAGGTGATTATCTATCTATATCCCACCCCCAACTGAAAATTGCAATGACCTCAGCAAGTGATTTTCAAAATAGATAGAGAGATAGCACCTGAAATATCATCATAAGCATCGTAACAGTAACAACCTGTACAGAAAGCATACATACTCCAAGCAGCCAAGATCAAATAGATAGGAAATATATTGCATCAGATCCATGCATAAAATAGAATACATCACTGAAAATATAGGAAAGTGAATGAACAGAATAGCGATAATAATATATCTCTATATGCCATACAAACAAAAATCCAAACTATCCAAACCAACCAACAATATAAACAATAACCCAACAGTGTCCAAAAATGCCCAACAAACAACCCAAAATATACTAAACCAACCAAAAATACATAAAACGAAACCAACAGACTACCCATCATCGGGAACATCAGATAAAATGTCAATCAATAGATCCGGAGCATCTATAACTCCACCCTTGACACCCGTAGTAGCGGTAGCTGGAGCACTCGTAATCGTGGCAGCTGGAGTAGAAACTGATGTGTCGGCCACGACAGGAGGAGGTGGAAATGGTAGCTTTGAAGTAGGTGGTCTCGCTGATGATGATGGTGCAGTAGGTGGTACAGCAGATGTAGAAGGAGCAGAAAGATTAACCGGGGGATCGGAGGATGAAGGACCAATAGGGGCAGAGGAGGATGGGGCAGTGGTGGGTGGTGGACATACAGATGGAGGGGAAGATGGGGGCACGATTGGATCGAACCCTAGTTGGACTAACAGGGTCGTCAGCATGGTGGATATGTGATCTATCTTGCCCTCGAGTCTAATCCGGGCCTCTCTCTCCTCTAATAGAAACACGGGAATAGTAGGGAGAGGCGCGGAAGAAGACTCTCCCTGGGCGGGAGCCTGAGACCGCTGTCTCAACTCAAAACGAGCAACCTCCTCCACCGGGTCACCCTCCTCATCAGAATCCTGCTCCTCAGCCTCTGTGGGCATCCCAGAAGAAGCTCCCTCAGTATCAGTCCCGCCTCCACGTCTCCTCTTCTCTCCCATCTTCGCCTTGCCTTTTCCTTTTCGCTTCCTCTTCTGCGCATCGGACCGACGGGAAGCTGTCTCTCTAAACCGACTGTGAGACTGGGTAGTCACGTCCCCCGCCAAAGGAATGATACCCGCATGATCGATCACCCTATGAATAGCCTAAGCACCCTTCAGGTGCTTTTTAGCCTGAATGTAGCGTGTAGGGTGTCACATGAAGTCGATGTAAAGGCGGGGTAAACAGACTGGCTGCCGTGTCCCGATCGCATATAAGACACGAGCATACCACGCCGCGATCTTCTCCCTATACGATGTAACTAATAGGCAATTACTCAGGGCAAGGTAGAGCACATGGTAATTATCTGTGAGGTGGAGGTCGGGAATGAGAGCCTCGCCATCCCACGTTGGAAGAGCTCCCCCGGTGATCTCTTGGATAATGATGGTCGGTGATAGCTGAGGTGTGTCAGGACGATGGGGACATACACAATCAGGTACCTCCGGTACCCCAAGAGCAGCAGCGACGGTGGCCGGGCTAAAAATGTTCTCACGTCCACGGAAAAATAAGCGAAGGGTGAGCAGAGCAACTGGATCCCGGATCATCGTCACACACGCCTCCCGTATCCAAGATAGATTTACATGTTTAGGCTGGGAGAATAGTGTGTACCACTGGGGCATGGCATGTATCCGTGCAAGGTACCACGGAGTAGCCAACCAGGCAGTCTCAAGGGAACGTTCGATCATTACCTTCCGTGACTGGAAGTAATGGGTGAACCAAACGCGGTCTTCCTCATTTCTAAACCCGTGATCTAGAACTGGATCGGGTATAGCGAGGTCGAATGGCTTAGATTTGTTGTAGCCAGTGATCGGATTCATGATAAAGCCCTAAAATGGAAGAAGCAAGGAGAGAAAACATTAATACTGGGCAAATAATAAAGAGAAAGAAACTGCCAAACTTCGATCGATCGAATCCCGTTCGACCGATCGAAACAATCGATGGTTCGATTGATCGAACGGATGCTTGGTTCGATTGATCGAACCCAGTTCGATCAATCGAGCACAGTGAAATGGCAGTAGCAACGCTCGAGAACGGGAATAGCCTGAAACAACAAATACATGTATAAAACCAATAAAAGGAGTTAAAGAATCAATCGGGGGCACCCCCATATGAATTTGAAAGGAAAAGAAATACGAGGGGTGACTCGGGGGCACACCTCGAGAGACATACTGGGTAGAGGATGCCGGCGATGCCACTGATGATCCGGGGGACCCGGAGCTCCTTAATGATGTGGATTGAAGTGGGGGAGGCCAAAATCGTAGGAGTCGCCCTCTGTGTTCGATCGCTCGAGTAAGGGAGAGAGATGGAGAGACTGAATGAAAATTCTAAAAGACGCCTCGTATAAAAATAGGTGTCGATTGATCGAGTAGGCTCGATCGATCGAACCTTTGATCGATTGAGCCTTCCTCAATCGCTCGAGGTGATGATGCTTTCGATTGATCGAGATACGTTCGATCGATCGAGAAGAGAAATTTTACAATATCCTTGAATTGAGAAATTCAACACCCCCAACTAACCAATTTTAATCTAGACATACAGAATAGGGATAAAACAGTGCATTGCCAGAACATGTAAGCCAAAAATGGCAACCTCATAGTAGAACATTGCAAATTTATGTAAGTAAGTCCTTAAAATAGCATCCATGTGCAATATTAGTGCCCCCAAAGATGACATTTAAAACCTTATTGAAAAAAAAGAAAACTAAAAATAAAAATGAAATTAAGAACACTTCGTCCAAGAATACACTCCAATTTATTAAAGAAGATATGAAATGACATAAAACAATTGGAGTGAAACACTATTCTTCAAGCAGAAAGATATCTTCCTCCACAGCTTCTTTCGCCGCCAGAACTTCAAATGTAGAGTCTAAACTTGATGATTCCCTTTCCCAGAACAGTCGGAAAGCAGCGAGGACATCATCAAGCAAGTATGAACTCTGTAAGGACTTGATATCATAGGCAAGAGGTGACCCGCATGGAGACAAGGATAAAGGAGTATGATTGTGCAATAGATTTTCCTCTTACGGCAGAGTATTCGGGGACCGTATGTATGGCCCAAACCCATGAAAGAGTTGATGTGGAAGGTATAGCGATGGGAATGGTAGATTCATAGTGATATTCCTGATAAAGGAAAACAAAATAAAAACGAAACGGAGAAAATAAGTTAACAAGAGCAACAGAAAAACAAAAAGGAAGAGATAAATAAAGCAAAACGAAAAGAAAATGGAAGGAATGTGACCCCAAAATTAACCTCACTATTGGCCAGATATCCCCAGATGCACTAGCTGGTAGAGGGCATTGAAGCCTGAATAGCAAGTAACTGACATACTCATAGATGTAGGGAACCACATGGAAGATCATGAAGTCGTCAACATATGTGAAAATAGCATTGTGGCGTTCGGGCACCACATCTTGTAAGTCCTCTTCTTCCCATGGCTCCCACATTGAGTCATTTTCCCATTGTTCCAACAGTGCGTCATCCACTTCTTCAACAACATACCCTTCAGGTTCCCCTTCCTCTCCAGAAAGGTCCATATGCTCTAATGGGTTGATTTGGAGGAGAGCAGGATCATAAGGGATGTACCCATAGGTCAGGTCCACTACATCATCCGTCCCTGGTCCTTGATAGGGAGACAAGCAGAATGCTATCTCGTCGGCAGTCCAAGGTGGGTTCTGATATTCTGAATCAGCCCAAGACCCTATAGAATGAACATTGTTGTCCCTCATTTTGATGTCCTGTAAGGGAAAAATAGCACGGAATAGCAGATTAAGAATCGAAGTCACATTCAAAAAGACAGACAAAAGATAAAACAAAACGAAATGCAGGAAAAGAAATAATACAACATTAGGAGAACGTACTTGGGCGTTTTAGTTTAAAGTATAGTCGGGCTCATCCAGTTGGATGTGCTCGACCACGGGTTGGAAATCTTCTAAGAACGGTTTCAACCTTTGGCCATTGACCTTGAAACTTTCGTCGTTCTTAGAATTAAATAGCTCAACTGCCCCGTGTGGAAAAACAGATTTGACTATGAAAGGACCTGTCCACCATGATCGGAGTTTGCCTAGGAAGAGATGAAGGCGTGAATCATATAATAAAACTCTCTGCCCCGGCTCGAAAGATTTATGAATGAGCGTTCGATCGTGGCGCGCCTTCAACCGTTCCTTGTGGAGTTTGGCATTGTCATATGCATCTCGTCGGATTTCCTCCAGTTCTGCCAATTGCAGTTTCCGGAGATGTCCTCCCTTTTTAATGTCAAAATTTAATGAGCGTGTTGCCCAATAAGCTTTGTGTTCTATTTCGACAGGAAGGTGACACGCCTTACCATACACTAGCCTATATGGAGATATTCCCAAATTTGTCTTAAAGGCCGTGCGGTATGCCCATAAAGCATCAGTCAGTTTGTAAGCCCAATCTTTTCTATTGAAACTAACCGTTTTTTTAAGTATATGTTTGATTTCATGGTTAGCAAACTCCGCCTGCCCGTTTGTTTGTGGGTGGTATGCTAGAGCGATTTTATGGTGTACCCCATATTTCTTGAGTAGTGCTTCCAAAGGCCTGTTGCAGAAATTCTTGCCTTGGTCACTTAATAATGCTTTTGGGGTTCCGAAACGCGATAAAATGTTTTCCTTAAGAAAAGACATGACTGTTTTGTGGTCATTGCGTCTCGTCGGTATTGCTTCCACCCATTTTGATACGCACTCCACAGCTAGGAGTATGTATTCGCAGTTGTTTGATTTAGGGAACGGGCCCATAAAGTCTATGCCCCAACAATCAAATATTTCAATTGTGATAATAGGGGTTAAGGGCATAGAATTTGTTTTTGAAATAGTACCTAGCTTTTGATAGCGTTGGCATGATTTGCAGAAACAATAAGCGTCCTTATATATGGTGGGCCAATAAAATCCGCTGTGTATGACTTTTTGTGCGGTCTTTTGGGAAGAAAAATGGCCACCACACGCTTCAGAGTGGCATGAGGCTAGAATTATGGTTATATCCTCATTAGGGATGCTACGCCTGATGACCTGATCAGCACAATACTTGAATAAATAAGGGTCATCGAAAAAGAAATGGCGTGCAAACGATAGGAACCGCTTCCTGTCTTTATTCGACCAGTGTCTAGGAGTTTCTCCTGCGGCTAGGTAGTTTACTATGTCTGCATACCAGGGTAAACCCGAGACTGCCATAATTTGCTCGTCTTGGAATTCATCTTTGATTGGTATGGGCTCAGTATTGTCCGTGAATGTTAACCGAGATAAGTGGTCAGCAACCACATTCTCTACTCCCTTTTTATCCTTGATGGTGATATCTGTTGGAAACAATTTCCAATCGCAGCGAAAAAATTGCTTTTAAAATTTTTAAAGCGGATCAAACACTTATTCGATTACATATGATAAAGGAAGAAAACAATATAGATTCACCTTTGAGATCTGTTGGATCCTTTTTGAGAACTCTTCGTGTTCTTCTTTGCTAGCAGCCTTCACCTCTATGACTTCAAGATGCACACCAGGAAGCTAGGGTTTATGTGGGTAACCCTAAGGAAGAAGATAACTTAGAGAGTATATTAGAGAGAGAGAGAATATATTTTTTGGCTGATATATCAAAAGCCACTAGAGTAGCCGGCCCCCTTTACTCATATATATAGTTATAGACCATCTATAACACTCTCTAACCCTAGTTATCTTATCCATGCGTCCAAACATCCATTAAGCTAGAGATGGGACTCCTAGGGTTCATTAACCTGGCTAAACTAAAACTGATTTCCATCCAACCCAACTCTTAAGTTTAGGAAATTATTTTAGTAAATTATTATCAACTCCACTATATGATAATAATTGAACTCCAGATTTAATAAACATATTTACCCGAAGATCAAACCTAGATTTGTATAATAAAATACAGTGATGTTCCTCTACCAAACGTATTCGTAATTATTTATGGGATTAGTGTATCAACTATACTGTCAACCCGAAATTAATTACCTCTTATTATCCTTGAGCCCCAGTCACTTCTCATTAATTACTGAACATGACAACAACGACTTGCTGACAAGACTGCAGTTCTCAGTAATTATCCCAGTGACATTCTCAAGGGAATACTTACTCTTCACAGAGGGTAGATTCCATCTTGACGACTAGTGTTCACAATACTGTTCACTTAATTACCCAAGATATCCAGGTGTTGATCTGTCAAGACCTCACTGATTGATAAGTCAAAGTAATCAAGTCAACAGCTTGTGTTCATAGTTATCTCAGGATTAAGAACATATGTTATATACAAGTTTGAGTACCTATTAACCTATGACAGCTTATTGTTAATAGATTTAACTCAACGTCCGTCAATGCACCAAATGCACTAGCACATTAACTCAGAGTCACTACTCTAATGACTGAGACTTTTCATTCCACTAAATGGAAATTAATGTGCTACAGTCTAAACCTGATAAGCTATCCATACTTATCATTAACTGTGACAATTTTTAACAACTGCCAGTGATGATTTATATCTCCTATGTGTCAATCTAATTAACACAAATAAATCTGACAATGGTGTTAATGGATAAACACGCCAAACCATTCAACTCATGAATAACACATATCCGAGTATGTAAAGATGCTCATAAAAATACGAATCAAAGATGTCTGATTACAATAACTAACTGGTTTGAGGGCATAATCCCAACAAACTCCCACTAGCACTCACAACCAATTAGGATTACATCTAATGCCTAGATTGTCCAAGTGACGATCAAAAACCTTAGAAGGTAAGGCTTTAGTAAAGGGATCAGCAAGATTATCTGCCGTGCCAATCTTTGTCACTACAACGTCACCACGTTGTACTATCTCTCTAATAAGATGATATTTTCTTTCCACGTGCTTTCCTCCTTTGTGGTTCCTTGGCTCCTTGGATTGAGCAACTGCCCCACTATTATCACAATGAAGAGTAATAGGGAACTGTGCCAATGGTACCACTCCCAGTTCTATCAAGAACTTCTTGAGCCAAACAGCTTCCTTAGCTGCCTCACTAGCTGCAACATATTCAGCTTCTGTTGTGGAATCTGCAACGCATTTCTGCTTGATGCTTCTCCAACTTACAGCACCACCCCCAAGAGTAAACACATACCCAGACGTCGACTTTCTCTCGTCCTTGTCTGACATGAAGTCAGAATCTGTGTAGCCAACTGGAGCTAAGTCTTCTGCACCATAAATGAGCATATAATCTCTAGTTCTTCTCAAGTACTTAAGGATATGCTTCACTACTGTCCAGTGATCTGGACTGGGATTGGACTGATATCTACTGACCATGCCTACAGCAAAACAGATATCCGGTCTAGTGCAGAGCATCGCATACATAAGACTACCCACTGCAGAAGCATAGGGTATCTTAGCCATGCGATCTTTGTCCTCCTGAGTCTTGGGACATTGACTCTGAGACAGTGAAAGTCCATGCCTAAATGGTAGAAACCCCTTCTTGGATTTATCCATGGCAAACCTAGTCAGTACTTTGTCAATGTAGGAAGCTTAATATAATCCCATTATCTTATTCTTCCTATCCCGAATAAGCTTAATCCCTAAGATATAGCTTGCCTCACCAAGATCTTTCATGTCAAAATTACTGGCTAGCCACACTTTCACTGTTGACAATACTCATATATCATTCCCAATGAGTAGGATATCATCAACATATAGAACTAGAAACACCACCACACTTCCTTCACTTTTCTTGTATACACAAGGCTCATCCATATTCTGTTCAAATCCAAAAGATTTGACAGCCTGGTCAAAACGAATGTTCCAACTCCTGGATACTTGCTTAAGCCCATATATGGACTTATGCAGCTTGCATGCCATACCTTCCTGACTATCAGCTATGAACCCCGTGGGCTGCAGCATGTAGATGTCCTCGTCTAGATGGCCATTCAAGAATGCCGTCTTGAAGTCCATCTGCCATATCTCGTAATCGAGACACGCTGCAATGGATAAGAGAATTCGGATGGACTTAAGCATAGCTACTGGCGAGAAGGTTTCCTCATAGTCAATGCCCTCTCTTTAAGTAAACCCTTTCGCTACAAGCCTAGCTTTGAAGGTCTCTACCTTCCCATCCGATCCTCTCTTCCTCTTGTAAACCCACCTACAGCCAATGGGTTTAATATTAGCAGGTGGATCCATAAGTTCCCAAACCTGATTGGAGTACATGGACTCCATCTCAGCTTTCATAGCTAGTTTCCAGGATTCTGAATCCTGGTCAGCAACTGCCTCCTCGTAAGTGGTAGGGTCAGAATCAGGTTCTTCGGGAACTACTTCATAAGCTTCTCCCAAGAACGTGAGTCTTTCAGGTGCCCTGATAGTCCTCCCACTACGACGGGGCTCTTCCGCAGGAATCTATGAGGGTGTGGTAGTTTCAGTTTCAGTTTCTTGATTAGTTATGACTACTGGGGATTCTGAGGGCTTTTCTTGAACTTCTTCTAGAATTATCCTTCCTTTGGGTTTGTGGTTCATAATATAATCCTCTTCCAGGAAAACAGCGTTTGTGCTCACAAACACTTTCTGTTCCCTAGGATTATAAAAATACCATCCTTTTGTTCCCTTTGGATATCCCACAAAATAACATACTTCCGATCTTGATTCCAACTTCCCAGTGTTCCCCTTCAGCACATGTGCTGGACAACCCCATATCCGAAAGTGTTGCAAAGAGGGCTTTCGTCCACTCCACAACTCTCGGGGTGTCTTGGGAATAGACTTAGTCGGAACATGATTTAGTATGTATTTTGCTGTATCTAAAGCAAAACCCCAAAGAAACAATGGCAATTCAGAATAACTCATCATAGACCTAGTCATGTCTAAAAGTGTCCGGTTCCTTCGTTCTGCTACACCGTTCTGTTGAGGCGTGCCTGGTGTAGTCAACTGAGACAGAATCCCATTCTGTGTTAGATGGTCAATAAACTCATTAGATAGATATTCACCACCTCGATCTGATCGAATGGCCTTGATACTTTTCCCTAATTGCTTCTCCACTTCAGCCCTAAATTCTTTGAACTTTTCAAAAGAATCGGACTTTTTGTGAAGTAGGTAAACGTATCCATATCTAGAGAAGTCATCGGTGAATGTAATAAAGTATTCATATCCACCTCTAGCTCTAATGTTTATTGGACCACAAACATCTGTATGTATTAAATCCAATAAGTCTTTGGCCCGATTACCTTTTGAAGAAAAGGGTCTCTTTGTCATTTTACCCTCCAAACAAGATTCACAGACGGGTATAGGTTCTATAACCAAGGAAGCTAAAATACCTTCCTTCACCAGCCTATTAATCCTGTTCAGATTAATATGACCTAGCCTCATGTGCCAAAGTCTTGTTTGATTATGTGAAGGTTCCTTTCTTTTAGCAGGCGTGTTTGCCATTAAGTTATTCAATTCCATATCAGATAATTCATAAGATACAGGTGTCACTAAAAACAAACCATTTGATAAATTACCAGAGCAAATAAAAGAACTATTCTTTTTAATCACAACTCCAGAATTAAAACTAACTGAATAACCTTTATTCGCAAGTAATGAAACTGAAATAAGATTTCGCCTTATAGTAGGCACATATAAAACGTCTGATAATACCAAAGTTTTATTATTAGGAAATACTAAAACTACGACTCCAACTGCAATAGCTGAAACTGTTGCACTAGATTCCAAGGTAAGTTTGATTTGCCCATCACTGCACTGGCTGGTCTGCCTGAACCCCTGCAACGAATTATAGACGTGATTAGTGGCTCCCGAATCAATACACCAGGTAGTTGAAGTATCCGTTAAATAACTTACTTCAATTACAAGAGATTCGATCATACCTTGGGCCTTCTTCGTAGCCAAGTATGCAGGACAATTTCTCTTCCAGTGCCCTAGTTCCCCGCAATTGAAACATTTTCCTTTGGGTTGCTTGGCACCTACCTTTCCTTTTCCCTTACCATTTACCTTCTTGATGCCTCCAGTGGGACCAGGTGTACCTTTATGAGCCTTGTTCCCTTGCTTCTTCTTCCTCCAGCCTTTGCCTTTAGGCGTAGGCTTAGAAGAAGCAGCTTTCTCAATATTGAGAATTGAAGACTCTCCCTTGACAATCCCCTCCGTTGCCGTTAAAGAGTTCATCAATTCACTCAATGAATAATCAACCTTGCTCAAATGATAGTTCAGCTTGAACTGAGTGAAAGACGATGGCAGCGAATTTAGGACAATGTCAACCTGAGTCTCAAGGTCGATTTCGGCACCCAGAACTTCCAGTACATTGAAATAACCAATCATTTTTAACATGTGTTCACGTACTGGTGTTCCTTCCGACATCTTAGTGTTTAAGATCATCTGCATGGTACTTTGCCTAGCAGTGCGACCTTGGGAACCAAACATCTCATTAAGGTTGAAGATCATATCTTCAGCTGTGGCAACTGACTGATGTTGGTGCTGCAACACATTTGACATAGATGCCAAAATGTAGCAGCGAGCCATCTCATCAGCCTTTTGCCAACGAGCATAAGCGTCATCAGTCCCAGCAGGAGCATCTGGAGCTGGAGGGGCAGGGCAAGGTGTGGTGAGAACATACTTGTACCCCTCAGCAGTCAAAACTATGTCTAAGTTCCTTTTCCAATCCACGTAATTAGGTCCAGTTAACTTGTTTTGGTTGAGAATAGTGGCAAGAGGGTTGAATCCAGACATTGTGATAGCTGAAATTAAATAACAGACACGTATAAATAAATGAACATGTTATTTGACAATAATATGTCGTATTGAAGTCCTCATAAACAATACAAAATATGATGTCGTCAGAATATCAATTTATAAAACAATGCCTCCGAGGGGAGGTCATCACTTTATGAATTGATTAGGAAGCCCATCATAATCAACCGCTATGTAACTCTTACAAATTGATTTATGACTCCTGACACTTCAGTCTCTAATGACTTCATTAAAACTCCGAGGAGAGTCTCTTAATGAAACATTAGTCTAGTGTTTACCATCAATTAGAATCCAATGACATCCGTTTCAAGTAGTGCCTCCGAGGGGAAGTCATTCTTTAATACGTCTCATTTATTCTATCTTTTAAGAAATTCATGTCTAGTAACCAATGAATCAAATACCGTCCGAAGGGAATGATCACAGATGAATCTGTGACTCGCGGTATCCTATTCATTTTACAATGAATTATTGATGGAAGACCGTGAGGTTACATAAATTGTAAACCTCTCTCCCACTAGATTATTTGAGATTGAGGATTTTTATATGGTCCATACATTCACACTTTTATATTTAAAATCTCATTTTTAATAAAATTTTGAACTTTTACATTTTTTTAAAAAAAAATGTTTTAAAAATCTTTTAGAATGAAGTATGGATCCATTTTGATGTTCAACATATTTATATTAAGCATATAAAAGGACATGAACAAAAACTGAAAGAGCATGCATAATAAAACAAATAAAATGCAATTTAAATGCCCTTCTCTCTCATGACTGTCTTCATGAACTCTTCATGACTAGTCTTCATGAACTCCTTCATGTTGGCACCTTCTCCCTTGACTGTAAAGTAATCCCTACACTAAGTTATATTTATCCCTATACCCCTTGCGAGGTGTACAATGGTCTAAGGAAAGGTAAATGCATAGTGGCCTAGGGAAACCACTACAGCTCTCCTTTGCATAGGAGTGGAGCTGCAGTGCCCTTTACAATTTGCCATAAAAACCATAATAATATTAATAATAAATTGTCATGAGAGATTAGGGTTTTTATGAACTGCAAGGAAAAGGTTAGCACATGCATATATTGGCAATATCATATATGGCAACCATACATTTGAATCAAATTCAAGATAATAAAGCTAATATAATGACTTATGGATTTCCAAAAATAATCCAAATCTAATTTTGACTAGTCCATTAATTAAGTAAAATATATGTGTCTTGTTTAAAAACAACAAGTACAATGATAATCCCAATTTTCTTTCCAAAAAAAAATATGTGAATAGAATCAGTAAAGATTTTAAACAAGGAAGTAAAAAAAATATGTAAGCAAGATATATATATACACCATATATATATACTGAAACTTTTAAACTTCCCAAAAGAATTGTTAATGTTTGGAAATTAAAATAGGGTTCAAAACTCTATTATTTAATATTATGAGCTACATTAACCCACTAACTTACATGATCTAATCAAATAAAATAGGGTACCAAAAATAACAAAAACAGCCCATGGATTACCCAAAAAAAATAAAGCAGCCACCATGACTATCATGGCCGCTGACCATGCGAGTGGCCACCATGTGTGCAGCCTATGTGCACAACCCATGCATGTACATGGTGGAAAACCCTTGAGGGTCCAAGCCGCAGATACCATGACACTCATGGCACTGCCCATGCAGTTGAACACCATATGCGCAGCCCATGTGCACAACTCATGCACATGGTGTCTTGTTACCCACGGCCAGAATATTAAAATATATATATATATATATTCCACACAGCCACAACCCTTGTAAGCATGTAGATATACCATGCGTGTGACCTGGAAGTTCAATAACTTCAAACACCCATGGCTTTACATAGTGGGTATAATCATAACCTCATAAAATATTTTAAAATCAAGTGATCATTCCATGTTTTTAATAGAAGAAAAACTATTGGGATTAAACTTTCATGTATCAAAAACGCAAGCTTTCAGATCTATTGTAGGCCGAAACTTTTAGAGTTTATTAAAAAAAAATTTAATGGCCAAAACCCTCTAGAACCATATCAATATTAATAAACCACTTTGGAAATCCATAAACTAATCATATGCAAGGAATAAGTTTGCTCTGATACCAATTGTTGGAAACAATTTCCAATCACAGCGGAAAAATTGCTTTTAAAATTTTTAAAGCGGATCAAACACTTATTCAATTACATATGATAAAGGAAGAAAACAATATAGATTCACCTTTGAGATCTGTTGGATCCTTTTTGAGAACTCTTCGTGTTCTTCTTTTCTAGCAGCCTTCACCTCTATGACTTCAAGATGCACACCAGGAAGCTAGGGTTTATGTGGGTAACCCTAAGGAAGAAGATAACATAGAGAGTATATTAGAGAGAGAGAGAATATATTTTTTGGCTGATATATCAAAAGCCACTAGAGTGGCCGGCCCCCTTTACTCATATATATAGTTATAAACCATCTATAACACTCTCTAACCCTAGTTATCTTATCCATGCGTCCAAACATCCATTAAGCTAGAGATGGGACTCCTAGGGTTCATTAACCTGGCTAAACTAAAACTGATTTCCATCCAACCCAACTCTTATGTTTAGGAAATTATTTTAGTAAATTATTATCAACTCCACTATATGACAATAATTGAACTCCAGATTTAATAAACATATTTACCCGAAGATAAAACCTAGATTTGTATAATAAAATACAGTGATGTTCCTCTACCAAACGTATTCGTAATTATTTATGGGATTAGTGTATCAACTATACTGTCAACCCGAAATTAATTACCTCTTATTATCCTTGAGCCCCAGTCACTTCTCATTAATTACTGAACATGACAACAACGACTTGCTGACAAGACTGCAGTTCTCAATAATTATCCCAGTGACATTCTCAAGGGAATACTTACTCTTCACAGAGGGTAGATTCCATCTTGACGACTAGTGTTCACAATACTGTTCACTTAATTACCCAAGATATCCAGGTGTTGATCTGTCAAGACCTCACTGATTGATAAATCAAAGTAATCAAGTCAGCAGCTTGTGTTCATAGTTATCTCAGGATTAAGAACATATGTTATATACAAGTTTGAGTACCTATTAACCTATGACAGCTTATTGTTAATAGATTTAACTCAACGTCCGTCAATGCACCAAATGCACTAGCACATTAACTCAGAGTCACTACTCTAATGACTGAGACTTTTCATTCCGCTAAATGGAAATTAATGTGCTACAGTCTAAACCTGATAAGCTATCCATACTTATCATTAACTGTGACAATTTTTAACAACTGCCAGTGATGATTTATATCTCCTATGTGTCAATCTAATTAACACAAATAAATCTGACAATGGTGTTAATGGATAAACACACCAAACCATTCAACTCATGAATAACACATATCCGAGTATGTAAAGATGCTCATAAAAATACGAATCAAAGATGTCTGATTACAATAACTAACTGGTTTGAGGGCATAATCCCAACAATATCAAATTCCTAGAGTAGAAGTATCCAACGGATAAGTCTCTATTTCGCGTCTTTCTTAGATAACAGGTACTTGAGGACCGAGTGGTCTGTAAAATAGACTATTGGGGACCCTATCAGATAAGACCTAAATTTGTCCAACGCGAAGACTATTGCCAGTAACTCTTTTTCAGTAGTTGTATAGTTCATTTGGGCTTCGTTGAGTGTTCGGCTGGCATAGTATATAACATAAGGTTTGTCATCCTTCCTCTGTCCTAGGACTGCACCAATGGCGTAGTCAGTAGCATCGCACATTAGTTCAAATGGCAAACCCTAGTTGGGTGCCTGTATTATCGGTGCGGAGGTAAGGTGTTCCTTTAGTGCGTCAAAAGGTGTTTGATAGTTATCCGACCACACAAAAGGTGTATCTTTGACTAGGAGTTGGCACAGTGGTCTAGAGATCTGGATAAAGCGTCGATAAAATCCAGCATGCCCCAGAAAAGAACGGATGTCTCAGACTGTTCGAGGGACAGGGAAATTCTAAATTATATCAATTTTTTCTTTATCAACTTGGATGCCTTTTTCAGAGATAATGTGGCCGAGGACAATTCCTTTGGTCACCATGAAGTGGCATTTTTCCCAGTTTAGTACTAGGTGTTTGCCTCGCATCTCGCTAACACTTTTTCAAGGTTTTCTAGGCAGTTATCAAAACTATGGCCAAACACCGAGAAGTCGTCCATGAAAACCTCAAGTGTCTGTTCAACCATATTGCTGAAAATGCTTAACATACACCGCTGAAAAGTAGCAGGTGCATTGCATAATCCAAAAGGCATGCGGCGGTAAGCGAACGTACCAAACGGACATGTGAATGTTGTTTTCTCCTGATCTTCAGGAGCAATTTCAATTTGGTTGTACCCACTGTATCCATCCAAGAAACAATAATACTTATGACCCGCCACTCGTTCTAGCATCTGATCCATGAATGGCAGTGGGAAGTGATCTTTCCGGGTCACAGTATTCAACTTTCGATAGTCAATACACATCCGCCATCCAGTGGGGACGCGTATTGGTACTAACTCGCCGTCTTTATTTGGGATTACTGTTATACCGGCCTTTTTGGGCACCACTTGGGTTGGACTAACCCAAGGGCTGTCAGAGATAGGGTATATTATCCCAATGTCTAGAAGTTTTAAGACTTCTTTCTTCACTACTTCTTGCATATTTGGATTCAGACGCCTCTGCATTTGTCGCAAAGGTTTAGCGTCGTCCTCCAGATATATCTTATGGGTGCAAATAGATGGGCTTATACCTTTTAGGTCGGCAATAGTCCATCCCAATGCTCCCTTATGCAGTTTAAGCATTTGAATCAACTTATCCTCTTGTTCTGGATTTAACGTAGATGAGATTATAACAGGATAAGTCTTTTCAGTTCCCAGAAAAGCGTATTTGAGCTCTTTTAGAAGCTCTTTTAATTCCAAATCAGGAAACTGAAAATTCGAAGGCATAGTTAACTTGGTTTTTGGAGGTAAGGGTTCATATGGTGTGACCCACATGCACTCATCTCTATCTTCCTCCTTTATTTCCATCATGAGGCAGACATGATTTAGGGCAGCATCCAATAAGGTAGAATCGTTAGGTTGATAGGTAGTGTCGAATTGTGACACAACTACCTCCAAGGGATCTTTGTACTCTACAAGATCAGCCTCATCTTCGATGACCGTTTCGATGCAGTTAACTTCTTCGTCATCCTCGTATTCTGCAGGTCAGGGATTTGAGAATATCTTGACATTTAAAGTAATGTTCTTGAATACGATAGTCATGATACCACTTCTTATTTTGATTGTGGAATCTATGGTGTTGAGGAATGGACGTCCAAAAATTACAGGGATTTGTGCACATGGGTTAGACACAGGTTCTGTATCCAGAATCACAAAATCTACCGGGAAGACAAAAGTGTCTATTTGCACCAGAACGTCCTCAAATATTCCTCTAGGATATTTGACTGACCTGTCTGCCAATTGCAATGCAACTCGGGTGGGTTTGAGTTCACCCAACCCTAATTGTTTATAGACTAAGTATGGCAACAAGTTTACGCTTGCTCCTAAATCAAGGAGTGCGTTGTCTATCCTTTGATTCCCAATTCTTCACGAGACAGTTGGGGTGCCAGGATCCTTAAGCTTTGGAGGCAACTCATTTTGAATGACTGCACTTGCTTGGCAAGCGACATTAGCGTGTTTCTTTACACTTTGCCTCCTCTTGACCGTGCATAAGTCCTTTAGATACTTAGCATAGGCTGGCACTTGTTTGATGGCATCAAGGAGTGGGAGATTAATTTTAACTTGTTTGAACAACTCCAAGAACTCCTAATTCTTTGCCTCGTTTTGGGGTTTCTTGAGCCTTTGAGGGTACGGTGCAGGGAAAGGGCATTTAGGTAATTCGTCAATGACAGGCTCCTTTCCAGGCCTTCTCTCAACTTCTTCTACTTCTTAGGAGCATCCTCATTTGGTTGTAATGGTTTGTCATTAGTAGACGACTCCTCTACTAGAGTAGATGGTTTGCTCTTAGTTACCACTTCCTCCTTTTCATACTCCTCGGGAATAGAATGAGGCATGTTTTGCCCTATAACTTTGCCACTTCTTAGTGTAGTCACGGCTTTAGCTTGTTCATGGTTAGGGTGACCATTATTGAATCCCTTGGGGTTTGGAAGTGGTTGAGCAGGAAATGTGCCACTCGAACCCTCTTGACGTGCATCCATCCTCTCTAATGTTGCGGACATTTTGCTCATCATTTGAATTAATTGTTGCGTTAAATTTGCGTTGGAGAGTGGATCTTCCTCTTGCACCTTCTTGTGAGGTGGCACATAGACATTTGCTTGTTGATTATGTGAGGATTGAGCGTTGTTATAGTTATTTTTTCTATTCTGATTGAATGGTTGGGACTGCCTGTTGTATTGCCCTTGATATTGATTATTGTTATTGTAGGGCTGTTGTTGAAATTGGTTTTGGGTCCCAGCATTGTTTTTCCAGTCAAACCCGGGGTGATTCCATCTATTGTTATTATTTTGTGAATTACAGTTGTTGTAGGAATTCCCCACCCCCCTATACCCTTGCATGGCATTCATTTCCATGGGAGGTTGTTCTTGAAAATATGGCACATTGGGATAGTATTGAGTAGTGTGTCCCAGCATGTTGCATGTACCACACAGTTCTTCAGGCAAAAATTGCCTAGAATTCTCTCCTCTCATCCCCAATTCTTCCACTTTCTTTTCCAGTTCTTCATACTTGTTCATAAGATGATCCTCACTTTTTAGCTGATATAAACTTTTCTCTTCTACACAGGAGATCTGTGAGCATGGGACATCATCTGAATTTGACCATTCATGGGCGTGTTCAGCTAGCCACTCAAAATGGGCTTCAGCTTCCTCTGTGTTTTTGCGAAGAAATGGCCCTGAACTCATGGTCTCGACCAATTTCTTAGTTTCACCATTTAATCCTTCGTAAAAGTAACTGATTGTTCGCCATTTCTCGTACCCGTGATGTGGGCATGAGAGCAGCAAATCCTTGAAACGTTCCCAAGTTTGGGTGAATGTTTCATTGCTCTTTTGTTTATAGGAATTTATTTGTCGTTTAAGCTCGGTGGTCATGCGAGGTGGGAAGAATTTCTTCAGGAAATCAGTGTTCATCGCATGCCAGGTATAGATAGAGTTTGGCTTCAAGGTGAGTAACTACGCTTTTGCTTTATCCTTCAGAGTGAAAGGAAATAGCATCAGACGTTCTTCTACTTTCTTTGCTAGTTCTTCATACTTGTCATAAGATGATCCTCACTTTTTAGTTGATATAAACTTTTCTCTTCTACACAGGAGATCTATGAGCGTGGGACATCATCTGAATTTCACCATTCATGGGCGTGTTCAGCTAGCCACTCAAAATGGGCTTCAGCTTCCTCTGTGTTTTTGCGAAGAAATGGCCCTGAACTCATGGTCTCGACCAATTTCTTAGTTTCACCGTTTAATCCTTCGTAAAAGTAGCTGATTGTTCCCCATTTCTCGTACCCGTGATGTGGGCATGAGAGCAGCAAATCCTTGAAACGTTCCCAAGTTTGGGTGAATGTTTCATTGCTCTTTTGTTTATAGGAATTTATTTGCCGTTTAAGCTCGGTGGTCATGCGAGGTGGGAAGAATTTCTTCAGGAAAGCAGTGTTCATCGCATGCCAGGTATAGATAGAGTTTGGCTTCAAGGTGAGTAACCACGCTTTTGCTTTATCCTTCAGAGTGAAAGGAAATAGCATCAGACGTGTTACATCTATAGGACAATTCTGTGAGAAAGTTTTACAAACGTCCTCAAAGTCCTTGACATGTAGATACGCCTTCTCGCTGTCCATTCCATGAAAGGTAGGAAGGAGTTGAATCATTCCATTGCAAAATTGGAATTCGCCTGCATAAAGTGGAATGAGAATGCAAGATGGCGTAGGCGCGTGTTCGGGTGTCATGAGGTCGCACACAGGACGCAATGAATCGTCAATTGGTACGACCACATTATCACCGTTTTCACTTTGATTCTCATCCATTGAATCGATCGGTGTAACTATGGGGTTAATCGAACTAGATGAATTGGATAAATAGAATGGGTTTCCGTAAATTCCTTCGATGGAATTATCGGACATAAAGGGAAAGATCCTAAGAAATTTTTAATCTAAAGAACAAAAGAAAAAGAAAAATAGAAAAAGATAAGGAAAGATTGAGGTAATCAAAGTGTTAGCTGGTCGCCTTCCCCGGCAACGGTGCCAAAAACTTGGCACGACTAAATAGTTGGGCGTTCTTGAGCAACACCCAAGTGTAGGTGATCGTGCAAGTAATACTGGATAAGTCCAGGTCGATCCCACAGGAAAGGTGTTAAACTAATTACTTAGATTATTCTAAAAAACAAATAAAATAAAATTCAATATTTTAAGGGAAAGCAAACTAATTTAACAACTACTACAAGTAAAGCAATTAACTAGATTACCTAATTACTGACTAATTAACTAAAGCTATAATTTAAAATGTGTTTGTTTCTTAATTAAAAGGAATGTTGGGATTACACGAATCCACCGCAACCTATGCATCTACCATGCAATTACATTGAAGCTCGATGGAGCACACTTTCTACAGTATTCTGTCTTCCTCTTAAGATAAAGAATCTATAATCCTTTCATGGTCGGGACTATATCATCACATTTATGTTTGAAATACATAAAAGCGGTTTAAATCAATAGTTTAGACTCTCACCTACAATGGTATTAGCATTGAGGGTGGTTTGTAAAATATATTGAAGAAAAATGCCTCAAGACATTAGGTTTAAAGACTGTTTTGACAAACTGAGCATTTGGGGACGATTTGATAACGAATCAGTAAAACAGAAAGTCCAGGAATACTGCATAGAATGTACTCAAGAATCAGAATGTTTGATCGATCGACGCGCTTTCGATCGATCGAATATCTTCATCTCTCGATCGATCGAACTGACTTCGATCGCTCGACAATGTCTCTGTTTCGATCGACCGAACATATTCGATCGATCGAACACAAAAATTAATCTACTGCATGGCAGAGGCCTGAGATCACGGTTTCATCGTGATCTCCCAACCCGGGGACTACTCAGACATCGTCTGGAGTGTCACAGATTTGTTCTTAACATAAATATTCATTAAGGTTGCGTTTGGTTGAGATTTAAGCATTAAAACTATGAAAAACTATGGTTTATCCACTACCAACAAGTAAAACTATGATCTATTCAGATTTAAACTATGTAAGCTACTAACAGAATGTAAACAAAACTGATATAATAAAACGTGGAATGAACGAGCTATTAATACCCTTTAAACTTAACTTGAATTCAATGTTCAATCACCAAAACCTACAAGAATCAAAGTAGAACACCCTCTCTATGTAAAAACTGATAAAATGTAAAGTAGACCTCCTCCTGGACGTACACAATACGAGTTTTTATAGTAACAAGCTAATGCTAGGGTTCAACATGCACTCTGCTGCGTGCGCGTAAAAATCTGATAAAAGGCATGTTCGATCGATCGAACAATTCTCGATCGATTGAACTCTTTGGGACTTAGATCGCTTGAACTTATCTCGATCGATCGAAACTTAGATCGATCGAATGGTCTTCAATCGCTCGAACTCTATATTTCAGCTTTGACATGTCTTCTTTAGAATTCAGCATTTCCCTTCATCGTTAGCTTTCAATTCTTCACACAGCAACTGTAGTCTGCACAAATTACAGCTAAAACACACAACTTATCATAGTTTAATCAATATGTGCATAAACTAGCATTGTAATTCAAATTGCAGATAAATGGAGGATTTGTAAACTAAATCTATACTTTTTCTTCTTTTAGCGCGGTTGTATTTTACAAATACTCCCACTTGTCATCCAGCTTATCCAGGCCACAAGAACACAGGCTATGGAGCGACTCAAGAATATAACATGGAAGAAGATTATACTGAACAGGATTATGGTTATGCGAGTTAGGAAGAAGACCAGTAGTCTCCCTTTGTAAATATCTTTTTATTGTAATCAAAAGACTTATCATATTTTTGTAATAGTTTTTGGAAGACCAAGAGCCATAAGACTCTTATGTATTTAATTAGCAAGTACCGTTGTAGCCTTTCATTGTAACATATTCCAGTAGTAGATGTTGCCTTTACCCTTTTGTCATCGCATTTAGTTATTATTATTTTTGTCTTGGACAATTCAGTACTTCCACCAATCAAGTGCCTCAGGGTCCAAGATGAAAATTTAAAATTTTTCCATATTTTGGCTGCGCCGGGGCGTGACAATCCTGATGGATTTAAGCATGGCTACTAGCGAAAAGGTCTCATCATAGTCAACACCCTCTTGTTGAGTATATCCTTTTGCTTCTAGCCTAGCTTTGAAGGTCTCTACCTTCCTATCTAGTCCTCTTTTCCTTTTGTAGAACCACTTACAGCCAATATGTTTAATATTAGCATGTGAATCTACAAGCTCCCAGGCCTAATAAGAGTACATAAACTCCATTTCAGCTTTCATTGCTTGTATCCAATGTTCTGAATCTTTATCGGACATGGCCTCTTCATAACTAGAAGGGTCAGATTTAGATTCTTGAGGAACAGCTTTAAAAGGTTCTCCTAGGAACATGAATCTATCAGGCTCTCTGACAATCCTCCCACTACGACGAGGTTCTAGTATAGGAATAGAAAATGGTGCAATAATTTCTTGTTCTACATTCTCATTGACTATTTGAGGAACTGAGGGTTGTTCATTTACTTCTTCTATAACTATCCTTCCTTTGGGTTTGTGGTTCATGATAAAATCATCCTCCAAGAAAACAGCGTGTGTACTCACAAACACCTTCTACTCTCTTGGGTGATATACCCTTTGTTTCCTTTGGATATCCTATAAAGTAAAATACTTCTGATCTTGTTTCCAACTTGCTCGTCTGCGCCTTTAGCACAGGTGTTGGATAACCACAAATCCGAAAGTGTCTCAAAGAGGGATTACGCCCGCTCCATAACTCTTGGGGTGTCTTAGGTACAGATTTGCTTGAAACATGATTTAGTATATACATTGCAGTTTCCAAAGCGAAACCCCATAGGAACAGTGGTAATTCCGAATATCTCATCATAGACCTAGTCATGTCTAAAAGGGTCTGGTTCCTTCTTTCTGCTACACCATTCTGTTGAGGTGTTCCTGCTGCAGTCAACTAAGATAGGATCCCATCCTTTCTCAAATGGTCAATAAATTCATCAGAGAGATACTCGCCACCTCAATCAAATCGAATGGCCATGATGTTCTTTACTAATTGTTTCTCCAACTCAGTTCTAAATTCTTTGAACTTTTTAAAGGCTTCAGATTTATGTGCAATAAGTAAATGTATCCGTATCTCGAGATGTCATTAGTAAATGTAATGAAATACTGATAACCACCTCATGCCCTAACATTTATTGGTCCACATACATCGGTATGAACCAATTCCAACAAGTCTTTGGCTCTGTTGCCCTTTGATGAAAAGGGCCTTTTGTCATTTTGCCTTCTAAACAGGATTCACAGATAGGTAGTGATTCAAGAACCAGAAAATCAAGGATCCCATCCTTAACAAGCATGTCTATCCTATTTAGACTAACATGTCCTAATCTCATATGCCAAAGCTTTGTTGGATGGTATGGTTATTATTGAGTTATTCAATTCCACTTCAAAAGTTTCTAGAGAGATTGTGTTAATTAAAAACAAACTATTAGATAACATACTAGAGCAAATAAAAGAACTAATTCTTTTTATTGTAACTTCAGTACCAAAAGAAAATGAATAACCATTATTCACTAAACTAGAAACTGAAATCAGATTACACCTTATAGAAGGAACAAAAAGATTATCTGATAAGACTAATGTTTTATTCTTATGAACAACCAAAACTACTACTCCAACTGCAACTGCTGAAACGGTTGCACTAGATCCTAAAGTAAGAGTGATTTCTCCATCACTGCACTGCCTCGTTGGCCTGAACCCCTGCAACGAATTGCAGATGTGGTTAGTTGAACCAGAATCAACACTCATGTATTTGAAGTATCCGTTAAAAAACTTACTTTAATTACAAATGATTCTTTCATACCTTGGTTCTTTGTTGCTAAGCAGTCTGGACAGTTTCTCTTCCAATGTCTTGGTATACCACACTAGAAACACTTTCCCTTTGGCATTCCTTCAGCCTTTTTCTTTCCCTTCTTTGCTTTTTTCCCAATACTTGGTTTGGGCCCACTACTTGAACCTTTGAGCCCTATTTCCTCATTTTCCCTTTCTTGGATTTATAGGATGAAGCCTTCTCAATGTTCATCGTCTCATGATTACCCTTGACAATCCCCTCCACTGCCTGTAGAGAGCTTACTAGTTCACTCAATGAATAACCCAACTTATTCATATTATAATTCAATTTGAATTGAGTGAACGAAGGAGGCAGTGAGTTCAGGATCATGTCAACTTGGGTTTCCCCATCAATGTTGGCACCAAAGACTTCCAGTATGTTTAAAAATCCAATCATTTTTAAAATGTGCTCTCTTACTGGAGTCCCTTCTGATATTTTGGTATTCATGATTTGCTGCATGGCGTTAAGCCTAGCATGACGCCCCTGTTCCCCAAACATTTCCTTGAGGTTTGCAATCATATCCACAGTCATAGCCATAGACTGATGTTGGTGTTGTAACACATTGGACATTGAGGCCAATATGTAACAACGAGCCATTTCATCAGCCTTCTACCATCTCGACCGCGGATCATCCTCATTAGCTTAGGCATTAGGGGCAGGAACTGGTGGACATGGAGTGGTAAGGACAAACTTGTGTCCCTCAACAGTCAAAAGAATGTCGAGGTTTCTTTTCCAATCAACATAATTTGTTCTAGTTAACTTGTTTTGACTCAAAATTATGGCAAGAGGACTAAATTTAGATATTATGATAATCTGAAATTAAAACATTCAGAATAGAATAAGTATGGATATCTTAAAATGACATACATGCAATACATGGGAATTCCTATAAAACAAAGCATATTATGTCTTCAGAATATTAAATTATGAAGTCAAGCCTCCGAGGGGAGGTCAAGACTTTATGACTTAATTGGGAGGAACCCATCATAACTATTCTCCATGCAACTCTTGCAAAATATTCTATGACTTCTGATCCTTAAGTCTCTAATAATTTTCAAAAAAACTCCGAGGGGAGTCTCTTACTAAGAATATTAGTCTAGTGTATAACATCAAAAGAAATCTAATGACAACCGCTTCAAGTAGCGCCTCCAAAGGGAGGTCACTCTCTAATGCGTCTCATTAATTTCTCCATTGGAAATTCATATCTAGTAACTAGTGAATGGACTACTGTCCGAAGGGAGTGATCATAGATGAATCTATGACTCGCAGTATCCCAATAACTTTACAATGAATCATTGATGGAAGACCGTGAGGTTATAACTTTTAGAATACTCTCTCCCACAAGAATTTTTTAAATTTAGGAATTCATTTTGATAAAAAAATAAGTTTCCTTTTTCAATATCCATGAATATCTCATATTCATTTAATGTGTCAAAATAATATTTTCTTTCAAAACATGATAATTTTGGAAAACGGTTTTGTTTATATTATCACTTAAGAAAACAAAAATTTTGAAGACATTAATGCTACTCATGCAATCACAACATATCCAACATATATAAGCATAAGTAAACATTCATTCAAGCCCTTCTCTCTCATGGCTCTATCTTTATAGATCCATCTTCAAGGCTTCGGTCTCTAGGGCTCCATCTCTAAGGCTCCTTCTTTGAGTCCTACAAAAGTTACAATACATAGTCCTATGCCTCCGAAGAGGTGTACAAATAGTCTAGGAAAAATAAAGAACAATTGGCTAGGGAAACCATTATGGTCTTCCTATTCACAGGATTGAGACCATAATGCCCTTTACAAGTGCCATAAAACCACAACAATAATTTAAAATAATTAAACTATCTTGCCATGAGAGATAAGGCTTCCTGTCACAAGGGTTAGATAACATATATTCATAATAAATGCCATACAATCATTTACATGTTCTATATCTAATATAGTATGCAATTTTATCACAATTAGTACTCATATGAATAATACGGAGTTAAAAGTATGCATCAATCAATTTTACGTACGCTTACTTTCATGATGATGGATATTGTCAAACAATACCTATTTCACTCTTTTGAAACTTCTTAACAAGTTGTAAAGCAGTTTTTGCATTTTTATAAAATAAAATTTTAAAACAGTTTTCAAAACATAAACATGAATTCTATATAAAATAGAATTTGCAGCCCACAAACAAGTTTTTGGAACCCTTCCCAGTAACTGATTTGTCTCACAAACCGGTTTCTGGATCCCCAGTAACCGGTTTGTCAGACAAATCAATTTCTGGAAGCTATCCCAGTAACCGGTTTGTCCCACAAATCGGTTTCTATTGTTCCTATTCAGATCTAATCTAAATAACTTTGGGATTTCAAGTTTTAATCGAACAAAAAAAATTTCTAACATATCTAATATGTCTAGAGACTGATCAGATCTAAAACATAGTGAAAAATTGATATTTTGAAAAAAAACATCAATTAGTTTTTAGATGAATAAAGAATATTATTATATAAGACTTGTAATTTTGAAACCCTAGTTCATCATGTTTCTGTAATACATATTGTATACAACATAAACGATATGGCTCTAATACTAGTTGTTGGAAAACTGGATCCAGTGCGCAGTGGAATATGAATAGATGTAGTACAAAATTTTTAAGATCAACTTCTCATTTAGTTGTATGAAATACAAGATATATATATACTAATACTAATATACGTATATATATTCATACCAGAAATAGATTGGTAGGATCCTATCGAGAACTCTTCTTTCAAGTTGTGATATTGATGAAGATTCTGCTCTTTAAACTCCAGAAATCTTCACTCCTATGACTTTCTGATGCTGCTGAATGCTAGGGTTTTATGGAATGTCTCTAAGGCTTAGAGACTGATATGGGAATGTCTCTAAGGCTTAGAGACTGATATGGAACTCCTAGGGTTCAGAATTTGCATCAATTCGTATTCTGCCCGTAGGTCCTTTATTTATAGTTTTTCTTAACCGACATACCACAAACCGGTTTGTCCCACAAATCGGTTTCTGGAACCTGTCCCCAGAAACCGATTTGTAGGAAAAACCAATTTCTGGAACCAATACCTACAAACCGGTTTATATTACAGGTTTTCCCATTTTGTTTCCTTTAGCATTCAAGCACCCAATGAGCTAGGAGTGGGACCTCTAGGATCTTAATTACTACCTTCGATTAATAATTAACTCCCTCTAGTTAAACTCTTAACTAAGGAATCAATTATTAATCAATCATTATTAACTCCACTATATAATAATGATTGCACTCCAGTGCATAAGAAGCTAACCACACATTCATTAGTAGTACCTAGACTTGTACTGACACTAGTGCCCCTCTGCCAATAGTATCCACAATTATAATCAGGATATAATACCTATACTTCCACCCCGATTATAATCAACTCTTGTAGTTCTTGAGTTTCATTCACTTACTCATAGATTTCTGAGCATGTCATCAATATACTTGTGGACATGACTGCAGTTCTCAGTAATCAACCAAGTGGCATTCTAAAGGGAATACTTTACTCTTTAAAGTGAATCACTTAACACCAAAGGGTAGATTCCATCTTGACGATAAGGGTTCCCAATACAATAAACTTGATTTCCCAAGAAACCCAAGTGTTGATCTTGAAGACCGCACTGATTGGTAACTCAAAGCAACCTAAGCTTATAGCTTGTGTTCACTATCATCTCAGGATTAAGGGCAAGTGTCTTACACAAGTTTGAGTGTCTATTAACTAACGGACATTATTATGTTAATAGATCATACTCAAGTCCATCAATGTATCAAATACACTATCACATTAAACTTGGAATCAAACATTCCAATGAATGTGATTCTTCACTTTATCAAATAGAAGTTAATGTGATACAGTCTAAACCTGATAAGTAATCTAATCCTATCATCAACTGTGGCAGTTCTAAACATTCATATAGAGCACTCATGTCTCCTCATACACAAATCACATTCATATATGAGTTCCATGAATTGTTTAAGGATTCAAACCTGTTAGCAATTCATCTCATGAAAACGTACATAGTTAAATGTAAATGATATCCATGAATAAACTAATCCATTGTCTATGAATAGTAACAGTAAACTAACTGGTTTGAGGGCATACTCTTTAAACCCTAACATGATATGGCCTAGCCTCATATGCCAAAGCCTTGTTGGATTAGTGGAAGGTTCTTCCTTTTAGATGGTGCAATTACCCCTGAGTTATCAAGTTCCATACAAGAGTCTTTAGAAATATTGGGAGTAATCACATACAAGCCATTAGTTTTAATACCAGAACATATAAAAGAACTATTTCTTTTAATGACAATTTATGTTCCAAAATGAAAAGAGTAACCATTATTCGACAAATTTGAAACTGAAATTCAATTACGTCTCATTAAAGGGACGTAAAGTACATCTGATAACACTAATGTCTTATTGTCCAAAAACTCTACAACTACTACTCCTATAGCAACCGCAGAAACGGTTGCGCTATAACCCAGAGTCAGTATGATCTTTCCATCACTACATTTCCTGGTTGATCTGAACCCCTGTAACGAATTACAGATATGGTTAGTCGCACCAGAATTAATGCACCAAGTGTTTGAAGTATCCATAATAAAACTTACTTCAATCATATGTGATTCAATCATACCTTGAACTCTTGTAGCTAAGAATTCTGGACACTTCCTCTTCCAGTGGCCCTTCTCACCACATTGGAAACACTTTCCATTCTGTGTAGTTCTTTTCAGTTAACTTGTTCTGAGTGAGTATAGTGGAAAGTGGACTAAATGCAAATCCAGACATTATGATTTACTGAAAAATCAAAAGACAAAATGAATATGATATCAGAATTTGACAGTTTGAAATAAAAGAATCCTTAAAACTCTTATTTTAAAACAAAGTCGCCAGAATATCAAAATGAAAAAATAAAGCCTCTGTGTGGTGGTCAATGTTAGATCTTTCAATTAATCATGACTTATCCGCTATGCAACTCTTGCAAAACAAGTTATGACTCCCGAACCAATTTGATCTCTAAGTTTCTGAATAATGCCCCATGTGGGATCTCTTATCCATAGCTTAGCTAGTGTATACCATTAACTAGGATCCAATCACAACCGCCTCAAGTAGTGCCTCCATGTGGTTGTCACCCTCTAACATGTCTGATTGATCCTATCCATAGGAAGTTCACATCTAGTAACCAATAAGTAGTGTACCCTCCGTATGGAATGATCACCCTTGGCGAGGTAACACAAAATGCACTACACATCTTATAATGAACCGTTAATGGAAGTCGTGGGTGTTATAAATAAGACCCTCTCCTACTAGATTTGGTAGTAAAGGATTTTGCTTTTGAAAAATTGTTTCCATATATTACCCATAAACATCGAATGTTTACTAATGCGTTAAAAATGGTTTTTGAATTTTATTTAAAAAAAATTGTTTCACGTGCATGCAAGTAGTAACAATATAATCAAATGCCAATCACAAACGAAGCACATAAAACAAAAAACTAAAATTGAAAATAAAGGCATTCATATGCCTCTATCTCCATAGAACCTCCTTCTTGGATTGATTGTCTTCTTGCTCCATCTTCATGGACTTTCTAATTCTATTATATTAGTCCTATGCTTCTTTTGAAGCTTACAATTTATCTAGAAAAAGAAATAGCAACAGTAGAGTATAAAGGATTGGAAAATTGGTGCGAATTTCCTTTTCGAAGGATTGAAGCCACAGCGCCCTTTACGCATGCCTTAAACCAGAGTATAAAGGCTTGGAAAATCGGTGCGAATTTCCTTTTCGTAGGATTGAAGTCATAGCGCCCTTTACGCATGCCTTAAACCAAACCAAAAAAAAATTAAAAAAACAACATACACCAATCTCAAACATTTTTAAATACGGAATATAAAATTCTTGTTGCCATGGGAGATAGTGGACTAATCTTGTTGCAAAAAGGGTTAGTCCCACTCACAACCACGCATATATAACAAATATATGTAACTATTGGGACCCCTAATTGATTCACACAGTATATAAACTCTTTACATACTGAATTAGAACTTAAAACAACATCATAATTCTCTGTCACACTTTGATCAATCGGCAATGGTTCGATCGATTGAACACAGTTCAATCGACTGAACTTCCAGTTTCACGGAATGATTTGAAAAATTTACAAAAAAATTAAAATTAAAATACACAATTTTGAAAACCTTTAAAACTGTGAATAGAATACCTAGATAGAGAATCTGTCTCGATCGATCGAAACACATTCAATCGATCGAACAAAACAATATTTGATCGATCGAAACAAGTTCATCCCCTGAGAATAGCGAGATTCAATCGATCGAACATACTTCAATCGATCGAACCCACCATGCATCCAATGCAATTCCAAATTTGCATTCTGCTACGAGAATACTGCAAAAATAAATCTGTGACGATGCAGTTTCAAAAACAGTTCTAGAATCAACATGCAAATCAAAACTGGTGTTCCAAAACGCATCTATAGATCCAAACAAGTGTGGCTCTATTACCAAATGAAGGAAAAATTAGGTTTAAAATTTATTTTTAAACACGCAGTAGAAAGATTAAGTTTCAAAAACTTATTGGTAGCCCAGGATCTACTTCTCGTTAATTCCATAGATGCGTACTAACAAGAGGGGAAGAGATTTATACCTCAGGTCTTGAACCCAATTATGATATTCTTCTTCCTTGGTGATGTAGTAGCCTGCACTAGGTAGTCTTCACCTTTATGTCTCCTATGAATGCTTCCCGAAGAGGCTAGAGATGGTGGGATCTCTAATATAGAGGAAAGAGAAGGTTTGGGTGCTCTTAAAATAGTTTCTGCAGCTTCTGGCGTATTAAAACGATGAACCTTTTTTTCTGGACGCAGCTGACCTATTTATAGATTTCCAGAACCAACCTAATGTTCAAGTGATCGATCAAAGCAACTTTGATCGATCGAAGCGACTTTGATCGATAGAACCTTTGATCGATCGAACCATATTCGAGCGATCAAACCCGTCTAGACTTCAATCGATCGAGACTCCTTTGATTAACTGAACTTATCTTGACAAGATCCTCATGTGGCATTCCATGCATCCTAGCAGAGCTAAGAGTGGGACCTCCTAGGCTCTTTATTGTTGGCTCAGACCAGTTGTTAATTCCCATGACCAAACTCTTTGATCAGCAAACTAACCAACTGATCAGTTAACATTCATAATCATAACGAGGAAGTCGGATAAACGGTTACTTTCAACCTGAATCATGATTACTTCTATATTCCTTGAGTCCCATTCACCTCTCATGATTACCAAATATGTTGATAACTACTTATCAACAAGAATGCAGTTCTCAGTAATCAACTTGGTGACATTCTCAAGGGAATGTTTATTTGAATCAGAGGGTAGATTCTATCTCGACAATATATGTTTGATTCGTGGTGAAAAGTGTATATTTCTAGTGTATTACGTAGTATTTTATGCATACTTTATCCCCAAAGTCCATACATTTAGGTGCATTCTAATAACAATGCTCTTTTTATTGTGTTAATTCTCAAAATATATGTTTTTGCATTGTTTTACAAGTGTTAGGATGTAAATCAATGAAGTGGAGCTAAAGAAAAGTGATTCTGGTGGATAGAACAATGGAAGCAGCTGAGAAAACGTCAATTTTGACAATGAAGACTTCAGATTTGGAAGGTTTTCCCAGAGATATAAAATGTAGATCTTTGAGTTACGGTCGCGTGGCCGTTAATGGGAGGTCAATCCGAGGTCCGAGTGAAAAGTTATAGCCATTCTCCCATCAGTGCGCAGAGCTGTCAAAATCATAGAGTTCAAGCGATTGAAGAAGAGTTCAATCGATCGAACCTTCGATCGATCGATCTAAGCTCGATCGATCGAACTTTATATTCACCCAAAAGTTGCGTAAACTCTGTGAGAACTCTATATATAAGCCGTTTTGATGCCAGACGAAGGGGGGACGCTTCAGAACGCACAGAACAGCAGTTTAGGGTAGTTTTAGGGTTAGTTTAGGAGTAGATTAGTTTAGTTTGATGTTTTCTTCCTCCTTTTCCATTGTAGATTCAAGATTCAAGTTTGTTTCAAGTTTATTACAAGTTATATTCAGATTTATTCCAGGTTTTTCTGTTCTTTTTCTTTATTTGATTATTTGTTAATCTAGTTGTTATGATTGCTATGTTTTACTACTTCTGCACTAGTTTTGTTATGTTTCTGTAGTTTAGACGTTGGGAATATGTGATGAAACATTGATTCCCAACCTCTGCCATGCAATCTTTAGAAACCTTGGACTCGATCGATCGAAGGTATTTCGATCGATCGAACCAGAGCCACAGTCAAGCGATCGAAGGCATTTCGATCGATTGAAGGATGAAGATGTCCGATCGATCGAGAGCGCTTCAATTGATTGAACATGTTAATTCCTGAGATGATTCTTTTAAGTATTCCATGACTTTCTATTTTAGAAATCTGTCATCAAATTGTCCCAATAAGCTCAGTTTGTCACAACAGTTTTTAGAACTTAAAGCCTTAAGGCCTTTTCTTCAATGACTTTTGAAAACCACTTTGAATGCTAACACCATTTAGAGTGCAAGTAATTACCATTGTTTTAAAACGTCTTCCAAGTATTTTAAATCAACTGCGATGATGTAGTCCCGGTCATGAAAGGGCTGTTGATTCTTTATCTTTAGAAAAATACGGAAGACTGAAAAGGGATGTACTCCATAGAGCATTAATGAATATGCATGGTAGATGGTTAGGATTAATGTGGATTCATGTGTTTCCAACACCTTTAATTTATCTGTTTAATTAATTATGTTTCTATAAGTTTAGTTTATTATTTAGTTTAATTTAATTAATTAGGATTTGTTAGTACACATCAAATCATTCATTCTTATTTTCTTTTTCTTTAGGTTATAACTTAGTATATATTCTTCCTATTCCTTTCCTGTGGGATCGACCTGGACTTATCCAGTATTACTTGCACGATCACCTACACTTGGGTGTTGCACAAGAGCGCACAACTATTTAGTCGTGTCAAGTTTTTGGCGCCGTTGCCGGGGAAGGCAACTAGGTTAGGATTTTACTAAGTTTTTCCATTTTTCTTCTTTTACTTAAAAAAATAAAATAAAATTCATTGGACTTTTTCTCTCACAAGAAAAAAAAAAAATTTCTTTTGTTTAAATATTTTGGGCAAAAATGTCTTATCCATATTACCCTCCATACAACACAAATATCACGAATGGGTACACATTAGGTAAGGAGAACTATACCTCGAGTTGGCAAGCACCCACATATGATGCACATTATCAACCTGAGTGCTACCAATCACCACAATGGAAAACCATCGTGTTAGTCCTCCATGTTATCAAACGTATCAAGAACCTCCACCTGGAGAGTTCTATCAATCGCAATGGGGATATAACCAAAATGATAGTGTAGGATATAGTAGTAGTTCCCACGATTACCAAATGCATCAAGACTTTCCTTCTGGGGAGTCTTGCACACAAACACAATGGGAAGGGTACTATTACCAACAACAATGGGGTGAAACTTCATATAGTTATAATGAGGAGAATAACCAAGTTGAGGATAATGGTATGTTAGAATTACTGCTTAGTGAAATGAAAAGGCTAGAGAGTGCAATCGATAAATTAGGAGCTAGATATCAACAAGCATTTGATAGCCAACCTTTAGAAGACTATACCAGTCCTTTAACGCTACAACCTGAATTTCAAGACACTAACAATGGAATGGAATTAGAGGACAATGATGGGTTCATACCGAGTGAGGTTAACAACTCATTTGAGAAAGTGATAACCCAACAAGAACTCCAAAACCAAACCATTGAGCATGAAGTTGTAGAACCATCTTCTCCTCAACATACAACCCCAGACATCAACTCCTTCACTGCCTGGATAAAACTGCACAATCTCTTTGTCCAGAGCACCTCAATAGATGACATATATAGTGAGGAGAGGTACAAGGATGAGAATGAGGTTTTAAAAGATGACGAGAGTTTAGGTGATTGCACGCAATTAGGAAAGGAAGAGTCCCCTGTTGACTCTACCCCTACATTTGAAAGTGACCCTAGAGAGGACATAATTGAAAAATCTAAATCTGATTTAGATTCTTGTGATATTCATGAACCCTCACCTCTTCGACCGAAGAGGTGGTGTCACCAAGTTGCCCATCACCTATCCTTGCTATCAATCAAAGCTCTCGTCCTGAGCTTGAATGTTATGTGTACCTCATTCGTGAACAAACAGAATGTGTTGTGGAAGAGGATGGTAAGGATACTAGCACATGTTCTTCACAAAATTTTAACTTTCAAAATTCTTTGAGAGAAGACATGGAAAATATTGGGCCCACTTTAGATGATCTTAAAATTCAACAAGAAGCTAGCAATCTTCTAGACTGCTTGACCTTCTTGAGTGATTATGACATTGAGGCCCAAATAGATAGCTTTATCCAAGTCCAGTCCAAAACCATGTGCATAGAACATAAATTCAATTCCTATGATTATATCTCCATAGATTCTGTTCTAGGACAAGCGGAGGGTGGTGAAGCTTCATTAGAACATCACTTCGACCCTACCCCTTTTATTGAACCATGGCCTCCCCCTGTTTTTAGTATTAAAATAGAGGCTGTTATAGGAAATACCAACACCAAAGATCGTTTCTTGCATATAATTCCTAAAAAGTGTGGTATTCCTTTTATAACTGTCCCAAAAAAATTTGGAAGCCATAGGTTTTGCATCATCTCCTCTGACCTTGAGCCTGACATTAGTTGGGGGGGAGTTGCATTTTTATGAGGATCCCAACATTCTTCTCACAGTTAAATTATTTTATTGGGAAGATCCTCAAAAATTTCGGTTGTTAATCTATGATAAAAATCTTGATTAACCGAATTTATTTACTGAGTAGTTGTATCTATGTTTCCTTCTTGCTACTAATGATCTTGCAGGTAGCTTGAAAAAAATGGATATTAACGCTTCGAGGTAAAATCTTTCCTTCCCTCGCTTTACTTTACATGTCCATATGCTTAGTTTAGAACATTGAGGACAATGTCTAGTTTTAGTTGGGGGGGAGTGAGTCATTGCATGCCTCATATCTTTTTGTTGTACTTTAGTGTCATATACCTGCTTAGCAACATGTAACTCAGTAAATTAAAATCTCCAAAAATTTTAAATTTTTTATTTTTTTTAAAGATAATAAAATGGTTCTTGTATTTCTCTCATAGTTAATGTAGTTAGTTATGATGCATTAGTGTTATTTTCTGTATGTTATTATTATGTGATATACTATGGTAGTTTCTTTACTATCTTAGTTATAGTATGTTCTATGCTTTTTAATCTTCAAATACTTTGAGCACGTTGTGACAACCTTGTACTTAGCTAAAATGGATTAGTAAGCATAACTTAGGTGTCTTGAGAGACTGTAGTGGAGACTAATAACCCAAGTGAGCTTTTGACCCATTCTTTTGTTTTTTAGGGTTTTTATAAAATTACTCTTACTTTTTGAAAAGCGTATTAATTCGTTGAAAGTCTCATTTTTCTTCTTCATTTTGACTGATCACTAGAAGAGAACGTTCAGGATTTACCAAACTTTAGAGCTCTTGAATTTACTGAAATGAATTATCCTATTTAACTTAGAAGATGATTTAGGCCATCTTTTTACCATACATGGATAATACAGCCTTGGCCTACCTCTATGCTATTCCTTTACTTCATCTCTTGAGCTTATCATAATCGCCTTGTCTTCATAATCCTAAAGTCTATACCAAACTCCAAATTAGGAGTTCAAGCATCAGTTCTTTATTTAGGTGTGATTGGGATGTGTTGCGTTAACAAGAAGTATGTTAGTGTGAATAAGAGAAAGTTGGCAATGAAAAAATGAAAGAAAAAAAGAAAAGCATGAGAAGAAAAAGAAAAAAAAAATGCCAATGGTTGTTACAAAAGAAAAAAAAAGGAATGAAAAGAAGAGTGTGAAAAAATTAAATAAAAGAAAAGAAGAAGAGAGAGATTGGAGATGTGGGATGTTTGAAAAGTTATAGTAGACATTCCAATCACATCCTTTGACCCAATTGAATATCACGAGCCTTTTTTCTTCTTAATCTAACACCTCTTTTTCAAAGTCCTGATGATTTTAAGTAAATTGGATTTGAAGTTAAGGTAATGAGAGAGTTATCCACGGTATCTCGCTCTTCTAGTGAAAGGTATCATTTCATGAGACTTTGTGCACTAAAATGTCCGTTTTTCTATTTATATATGAGAAGTATTGGATTCCATTTATATTTACTCTTTATAGCTTCTATATCATGAGTGATAATTATTACACCTAATTCGGAGTGATTTCATCTTGAGAGTGTAATCCCGGTAAGAGTTGAGTCAAAATGAACGTCTTGATAGTATCTTACGTTATGCAAGCTTTGAAATTAAAGTTTTGTATTTTGGTTGTCCATTCACACACACACTTGAAGATTAATAGGTATGGAATATTTTAATAACTTTGATAGTAGATTAACTGTAATGTGTGTGTTGCATGGCTATGGCATACTAGAGAGTTTCATGAGATTGTTGAGCTTAACTATATTGTTAATGAGAGGAAAATTCCTTGAAAACATTTAAATGAGAACCATTGCCTTAAACATGAATTTTGTGGGTAGATTCACTGCAAACCCTCACGAGACAATACTCGTCCACTAGGGGGAACCTAGGGGTTTAAAGGCTTGTTGCATACGCTAAATGCAATCGTGATTCCTGTGAAAGTGAGTTAGGATTTTTATTTTCTTTTATTTTCAATTTTTAGAGTTAATTAAACATTGCTGTAGTTCGCTTCATTGCTAGGGACTAGCAACGAGCTAGTTCGGGGGTGTGATTCGTGGTGAAAAGTGCATATTTCTAGTGTATTACGTAGTATTTTATGCAAACTTTATCCCCAAAGTCCCTACATTTAGGTGCATTCTAATAACAATGCTCTTTTTATTGTGTTAATTCTCAAAATATATGTTTTGCATTGTTTTATAAGTGTTAGGATGTAAATCAATGAAGTGGAGCTAAAGAAAAGTGATTCTGGTGGATAGAACAATGGAAGCAGCTGAGAAAACGTCAATTTTGACAATGAAGACTTCAGATTTGGAAGCTTTTCCCAGACATATAAAATGTAGATCTTTGAGTTACGGTCGTGTGGCCGCAAACGGGAGGTCAATCCGAGGTCCGAGTGAAACGTTATGGCCATTCTCCCATCAGTGCGCAGAGCTGTCAAAATCATAGAGTTCAAGCGATTGAAGAAGAGTTCAATCGATCGAACCTTCGATCGATCGATCTAAGCTCGATCAATCGAACTTTATATTCACCCAAAAGTTGCGTAAACTCTGTGGGAACCCTATATATAAGCCGTTTTGACGCCAGACGAAGGGAGGACGCTCTAGAACGCACAGAACAGCAGTTTAGGGTAGTTTTAGGGTTAGTTTAGGAGTAGATTAGTTTAGTTTGATGTTTTCTTCCTCATTTTCCATTGTAGATTCAAGATTCAAGTTTGTTTCAAGTTTATTACAAGTTATATTCAGGTTTATTTCAGGTTTTTATGTTCCTTTTCTTTATTTGATTGTTTGTTAATCTAGTTGTTATGATTGCTATGTTTTACTACTTCTGCACTTGTTTTGTTATGTTTCTGTAGTTTAGACGTTGAGAATATGTGATGAAACATTGATTCCCAACCTCTGCCATGCAATCTTTAGAAACCTTGGGCTCGATCGATCAAAGGTATTTCGATCGATCGAACCAGAGCCACAGTCAAGCGATCGAAGGCATTTCGATCGATTGAAGGATGAAGATGTCCGATCGATCTAGAGCGCTTCGATCGATCGAACATGTTAATTCCTGAGATGATTCTTTTAAGTATTCCATGACTTTCTGTTTTAGAAATATGTCATCAAATTGTCCTAATAAGCTCAGTTTGTCACAACAGTTTTTAAACTTAAAGCCTTAAGGCCTTTTCTTCAATGACTTTTGAAAACCACTTTGAATGCTAACACCATTTAGAGTGCAAGTAATTACCATTGTTTTAAACCGTCTTCCAAGTATTTTAAATCAACTGCGATGATGTAGTCCCGGTCATGAAAGGGCTATTGATTCTTTATCTTTAAAAAAATACGGAATACTGAAAAGGGATGTACTCCATAGAGCATTAATGAATATGCATGGTAGATGGTTAGGACTAATGTGGATTCACGTGTTTCCAACACCTTTAATTTATCTGTTTAATTAATTATGTTTCTATAAGTTTTAGTTTATTATTTAGTTTAATTTAATTAATTAGGATTTGTTAGTACACATCAAATCATTCATTCTTATTTTCTTTTTCTTTAGGTTATAACTTAGTATATATTCTTCCTATTCCTTTCCTGTGGGATCGACCTGGACTTATCCAGTATTACTTGCACGATCACCTACACTTGGGTGTTGCACAAGAGCATACAACTATTTAGTCGTGTCAAGTTTTTGGCGCCGTTGCCGGGGAAGGCAACTAGGTTAGGATTTTACTAAGTTTTTCCATTTTTCTTCTTTTACTTAAAAAAAAAATTAAAATTCATTGGACTTTTTCTCTCACAAGAAATTTTATTTTTTCTTTTGTTTAAATATTTTGGGTAAACATGTCTTATCCATATTACCCTCCATACAACACAAATATCACGAATGGGTACACATTAGGTAAGGAGAACTACACCCCGAGTTGGCAAGCACCCACATATGATGCACATTATCAACCTGAGTGCTACCAATCACCACAATGGAAAACCATCGTGTTAGTCCCCCATGTTATCAAACGTATCAAGAACCTCCACCTGGAGAGTTCTATCAATCGCAATGGGGATATAACCAAAATGATAGTGTAGGATATAGTAGTAGTTCCCACGATTACCAAATGCATCAAGACTTTCCTTCTGGGGAGTCTTGCACACAAACACAATGGGAAGGGGACTATTACCAACAACAATGGGGTGAAACTTCATATAGTTATAATGAGGAGAATAACTAAGTTGAGGATAATGGTATGTTAGAATTACTGCTTAGTGAAATGAAAAGGCTAGAGAGTGCAATCAATAAAATAGGAGCTAGATATCAACAAGCATTTGATAGCCAACCTTTAGAAGACTATACCAGTCCTTTAACGCTACAACCTGAATTTCAAGACACTAACAATGGAATGGAATTAGAGGACAATGATGGGTTCATACCGAGTGAGGTTAACAACTCATTTGAGAAAGTGATAACCCAACAAGAACTCCAAAACCAAACCATTGAGCATGAAGTTGTAGAACCATCTTCTCCTCAACATACAACCCCAGACATCAACTCCTTCACTGCCTGGATAAAACTGCACAATCTCTTTGTCCAGAGCACCTCAATAGATGACATATATAGTGAGGAGAGGTACAAGGATGAGAATGAGGTTTTAAAAGATGACGAGAGTTTAGGTGATTGCACGCAATTAGGAAAGGAAGAGTCCCCTGTTGACTCTACCCCTACCTTTGAAAGTGACCCTAGAGAGGACATAATTGAAAAATCTAAATCTGATTTAGATTCTTGTGATATTCATGAACCCTCACCTCTTTCGACCGAAGAGGTGGTGTCACCAAGTTGCCCATCACCTATCCTTGCTATCAATCAAAGCTCTCGTCCTGAGCTTGAATGTTATGTGTACCTCATTCGTGAACAAACAGAATGTGTTGTGGAAGAGGATGGTAAGGATACTAGCACATGTTCTTCACAAAATTTTAACTTTCAAAATTCTTTGAGAGAAGACTTGGAAAATATTGGGCCCACTTTAGATGATCTTAAAATTCAACAAGAAGCTAGCAATCTTCTAGACTGCTTGACCTTCTTGAGTGATTATGACATTGAGGCCCAAATAGATAGCTTTATCCAAGTCCAGTCCAAAACCATGTGCATAGAACATAAATTCAATTCCTATGATTATATCTCCATAGATTCTGTTCTAGGACAAGCGGAGGGTGGTGAAGCTTCATTAGAACATCACTTCGACCCTACCCCTTTTATTGAACCATGGCCTCCCCCTGTTTTTAGTATTAAAATAGAGGCTGTTATAGGAAATACCAACACCAAAGATCGTTTCTTGCATATAATTCCTAAAAAGTGTGGTATTCCTTTTATAACTGTCCCAAAAAAATTTGGAAGCCATAGGTTTTGCATCATCTCCTCTGACCTTGAGCCTGACATTAGTTGGGGGGGAGTTGCATTTTTATGAGGATCCCAACATTGTTCTCACAGTTAAATTATTTTATTGGGAAGATCCTCAAAAATTTCGGTTGTTAATCTATGATAAAAATCTTGATTAACCGAATTTATTTACTGAGTAGTTGTATCTATGTTTCCTTCTTGCTACTAATGATCTTGCAGGTAGCTTGAAAAAAATGGATATTAACGCTTCGAGGTAAAATCCTTCCTTCCCTCGCTTTACTTTACATGTCCATATGCTTAGTTTAGAACATTGAGGACAATGTCTAGTTTTAGTTGGGGGGGAGTGAGTCATTGCATGCCTCATATCTTTTTGTTGTACTTTAGTGTCATATACCTGCTTAGCAACATGTAACTCAGTAAATTAAAATCTGCAAAAATTTTAAATTTTTTATTTTTTTTAAAGATAATAAAATGGTTCTTGTATTTCTCTCATAGTTAATGTAGTTAGTTATGATGCATTAGTGTTATTTTCTGTATGTTATTATTATGTGATATACTATGGTAGTTTCTTTACTATCTTAGTTATAGTATGTTCTATGCTTTTTAATCTTCAAATACTTTGAGCACGTTGTGACAACCTTGTACTTAGCTAAAATGGATTAGTAAGCATAACTTAGGTGTCTTGAGAGACTGTAGTGGAGACTAATAACCCAAGTGAGCTTTTGACCCATTCTTTTGTTTTTTAGGGTTTTTATAAAATTACTCTTACTTTTTGAAAAGCGTATTAATTCGTTGAAAGTCTCATTTTTCTTCTTCATTTTGACTGATCACTAGAAGAGAACGTTCAGGATTTATCAAACTTTAGAGCTCTTGAATTTACTGAAATGAATTATCCTATTAAATTGCCCCAATAAGCTCAGTTTGTCACAACAGTTTTTAGAACTTAAAGCCTTAAGGCCTTTTCTTCAATGACTTTTGAAAACCACTTTGAATGCTAACACCATTTAGAGTGCAAGTAATTACCATTGTTTTAAACCGTCTTCCAAGTATTTTAAATCAACTGCGATGATGTAGTCCCGATCATGAAAGGGTTATTGATTCTTTATCTTTAAAAAAATACGGAATACTGAAAAGGGATGTACTCCATAGAGCATTAATGAATATGCATGGTAGATGGTTAGGATTAATGTGGATTCACGTGTTTCCAACACCTTTAATTTATCTGTTTAATTAATTATGTTTCTATAAGTTTTAGTTTATTATTTAGTTTAATTTAATTAATTAGGATTTGTTAGTACACATCAAATCATTCATTCTTATTTTCTTTTTCTTTAGGTTATAACTTAGTATATATTCTTCCTATTCCTTTCTTGTGGGATCGACCTGGACTTATCCAGTATTACTTGCACGATCACCTACACTTGGGTGTTGCACAAGAGCGCACAACTATTTAGTCGTGTCAATGTTCACAACCCTATGAACATGACATACCTAAGATACATAGGTGTTGATCTTCTATAGACCTCATGGATTGGTAAGTCAATGCAGCCGTATCCACAGTCTGTGTTCATCATTGTCTCAAGATTATGAACACGTACCTTATACAAGTTATGAGTTCTTATCGACTGTTTAACAGACTTGATTGTCAATAGGAAAGCTCAGGTCTGTCAATGCACTATAAGCACTAGCATATTAACTAAGAGTTACACTTATTGAGATTCATCACACCGTCCAATGGTAGTTAATCATACTATAGTGTATACCTCATGAGATATCCAGTTTCATCATCCACTATGACAAGCTCGAAGTATCAAAGAATAGTAATTCGTATCTCATTGTATGCATCTCATGCATACACGAATTACTTACTATGATACTTAAGGATTAACAATCATCTCATGAAAGAAACATACAGATACGCCCAAAATATGACCGAGCGGTTCAAAATCAGCAGCCCATCTGGGCCCACAAACATGATCCCGAGCATCACGGGCGTGATCCCGAGTATTACGGGCAGTTTCCTACTCAAGCTAGAAGAATAATGGAAAGTGTAAGCTATTTCCTAATCCAATTAGGAAACCCCACAATTAATGCCAATCTATATCAATTGGATTATATTTCCTTATCCATGTAAGAGTAGGTCTCTTGCATCTATAAAAGAGACCACTCACCCCCCATTGAAAGGGCCGCCAATTCTCTAGTCTACACAGCACCTCTATAAATTCACCATTATATGCATACACCCGGCCTGTATTACTGGTAGTGCCGTCCCTCTTTGTTGGCTCACCAGGTCCGCCAGTGATCTGCTAGTGAACGTGTTCAGACACACCCGTGGACGTAGGTACCTTCATTAATAGGGCCGAACCACATACAAAAAATAGTCTCTCACTCTCTCTCTCTCTCCTCAAATTGCTTTACTTTACTCTTACCAATTTTTGGCATCATCAGTTTGGCGCCGTTTGTGGGAAATGACAAGTCTTCTCATCAATAAATCTCTTGACTGATCGTCATGCCACCGAAGAAGGGTAAGAAGGCTGATCAGCGGTCTGACCGGGATGTTCCTTCGGCCCCGGCACCGGCACCGGCTGCGGCAGCCATGACATCTAAGCAGATCACCGCGACCCTCACCCAACTCTTGGAGGGCCAGCGTCAAATCCAGCGACAGATCGAAGCCCTGCTGGCCCAGCAAAGCCGTCCTCCGGGGGACGGGAAACGACCCGGGAACGTTGCGTACGGTCGGGAACCAATCTGGACCAGACAACGTGCCCAAGCCAACCCGTCCCGTGTTGAGGATGCCAGGGACATCAACAGTGGGCGTGCTGCCCGAGAGGAAAGGCAGGAGCATATGGCCCGTGAATCAGTCCAGGGTCACTCGGTCAAGAGCCGAGTCGTCTCTGGGGATATGGTTACCCGGAGTCATAGCCGAGCCCGATCGCAAAGGACAGCACCCCGCCATGAAGAAGCATCTTCCACCAACCCGACTAGTTACTCAGATACCAATCGGGTAGGAGTGGAAGCCCAAATCAAGGACTTGCAGAAGCAGATCGACGGAGTGGCCAAAAAGCTTGGTCAAAACTGTGTTCTGAATCAAGCCAATACCGAGACAGAGTCACCATTCTCCAGCCAGATCGCGAGGTTCTCCATCCCGCGCAAATTTAAGCAGCCTCGGCTAGATTTATATAACAGCTCGGGAAGCCCGGTCGACCACGTCCGGACCTATAAGGCTCAGATGGCCTTAGCCACCAACTCTGATGAACAACACTGCCTAGCCTTCCCCAGCACTTTGAAAGGCCTGGCCATGCAGTGGTTCTACTCCTTGGAGCCCCGATCGGTCTGCAGTTTCAAACAACTCAACAAGCAGTTCATCAACTAGTTCGCCGGTATGCATGAGCGGCCAAAGCCAGATATGCAGCTACTGATGGTCAGACAACGGAACAATGAGTCCCTCAAGGAGTTCACCGACCGTTTCAACCAACAGAAGCTTCAAATCCGCAATTTGGACGAGACAATTGCCATCATAGCCTTCTGCTCGAGAGTTCAACACACCAAGTGCGCCATGTCATTCCACCGAAATCGACCGGTAACCTTGGTTGAACTCGCAGAGAGGGTTGGAAAATACATTGACACTGAAGAATTTCTAAAGAACAAAGACCCCGGGCAAGAAAGCAACGAGTCTTCCAAAAATAAGCGAAAGCGAGATCAGCCCGGGAGTTCTGACAGTTCCTTCAGCTCACAGCAGTCAGGGTCCGGCAGTCCCGACCCGACCTCTAGTTCGCAGCGGTCTGAGCCCGGCAGCCCCGACCCGACCTCTAGTTTGCAGCGGTATGAGTCCGACAGTCCCGGCCCGATCTCCAGTTCACATCGGTCAGGATCAAATAGTTCCGACTTTGCCTCCAGCACAGAGAAATCTAGATCCCAACGATCCTGATCCGACCTCTTGTCTCCATCGGTCTAGAAGAGCCCGACTACATTGGTACTTGCTTGATCACCACATGAGGCTCCACCGATTGTCAGAGAACTCACACAAAGACCTCGGGCCTAACCCGGAGGCATACAAAGACCTCGGGCCTAACCCCGAGGCATCCAAAGACCTCGGGCCTAACCCCGAGGCATCCAGAGACCTCGGGCCTAACCCCGAGGCACGAAGAAGACCTCAAGCTCCGAACTCAGGCACTAAAAAGACCTCGAGCTCCGAACTCAGGCACTAAAAAGACCTCGGGCTCTGAACCCAGGCACAAAAGACCTCGGGGTCACGCCCGAAACACCGGCTTTGCCTAGGTCCAACCGACGATGGGGGCAAACCCCCTAGGCCGCTGATGATGGCAAGCTTCAAAAGACCCTGCAACCACCATGTTCCAGGTCGGTTACCTATAGATTATAGCCTCTGTAAGACCCTCATCTTAGCGAAAGCTTGGGGGGCAAGACGGCATAGTGAACTAAACAGGTAATCATACCGGGTATTTACAGGCCTCGCGGATAACCAAGTCAAAATCTTGGACAACCCGAGCACCTACAGTACTCAGAGACATTAACTCCACTTAGCTCCAGACCGACGATAAAGGTGACTAAAATCTCTTAGGTTGGCCGACGATAGAGGAGTAAAAGGACCCTAAAGCAATGTGATTTAGGTCGGCTCCACCAACATGGTCAAGCTCTTCTCCCAACAGTCTTGACGAAGACTGGCCGGGCGGAAGGCAACCATCCTGGGGAGTTAACATAAAAGGACCCTAGAGCGATACGCTTTAGGTCGGCTTTTCCAACATGGTAAAATCCTTCTACCCACAGCCTTGATGAAGGTTTACGGGCAGAAGATAACCATCCTGGGAGCTAACTCAAGAAAAAAAAGATTCCGAATGAGGCCGGGTATCAACTCCCGGTCAGTTCCCGAGCACTTAAAGGTCCCGAGCTAGGCTGGGTCTCAACTCTCAGTCAGTTCCCGAGGACTCACCAGGCTCAGAAGCCCCGAGGCATCTTCCACAAGCACTCAGACAACGGCAAGTAACATCAAACTGATTTCCAAACTTGCCCCGGTATAGCATCTGGCCAATCTTGGAAATGGGGGGCAGCTGATACGCCCAAAATATGACCGAGCGGTTCAAAATCAACAGCCCATCCGGGCCCACAAACATGATCCCGAGCATCACGGGTGTGATCCCGAGTATTACGGGCAGTTTCCTACTCAAGCTAGAAGACTAATGGAAAGTGCAAGCTATTTCCTAATCCAATTAGGAAACCCCACAATTAATGCCAATCTATATCAATTGGATAATATTTCCTTATCCATGTAAGAGTAGGTCTCTTGCATCTATAAAAGAGACCACTCACCCCCCATTGAAAGGGCCGCCAATTCTCTAGTCTACACAGCACCTCTATAAATTCACCATTATATGCATACACCCGGCCTGTATTACTGGTAGTGCCGTCCCTCTTTGTTGGCTCACCAGGCCCGCCAGTGATCTGCTAGTGAACGTGTTCAGGCACACCCGTGGACGTAGGTACCTTCATTAACAGGGCCGAACCACATACAAAAAATAGTCTCTCACTATCTCTCTCTCTCCTCAAATTGCTTTACTTTACTCTTACCAATTTTTGGCATCATCACATAATGAAATGTAAAACTAATATCCATATATTAAATTGCTAATGTCTCATACATAAAGTAATGGTTTGAGGGCACAAACCCAATAGGGACACCACCAAGAAATTCTACTTTGAGTTCAGGGAGATGACGATGACCCCACTCAAATTTAATATGATTACTAGGATTCCCTTTGGGGGGGAATGCATATGGTACCTTGCTATGGTGGTGGAGTGGGATCAGGTACCCGTGCTTTTGGGAGTGGCCCCAGGCAAGCCCTTGGATACATCCAAGTGGTTCCTTGACACGTTCAAGGGCCAGGAGAGCTTCTTAGATGAATAGATGGCCCAGGGATTTATTATGTACATGCTAGGGTGCTCCCTGATGAGCACCAAGGGCAACCGGATCTCTGTCGCGCTGATGGGGTCTCTGAAGTGTATGGATCGCATCTATGAGTACGATTGGGCCGGAACTAAACTTTTTATTCTCTATAGGTACATGGGAGAGCTTTTCTGGGATCATCCAGCCTACATGCATCTTCTAGAGAGCTTGGGAGGTATATTACCCGCTTTGTATATACATTTTTATTTTTTATTAATTTTTCATTCAGACTTATAAACCTTATATTTTTCATCCTTTTTGTGCAAATTTTGTCCTATGAGTACCTCCATAAGACGTCGCCCTCGACGCGGCCAACGGACGCCGTTGTCATGCCCCAGGCATGGAAGTGGCAGAAGGACAGCGTCGCGCGAAAGACGGCCCACAATTTTATTGCTTTCAGGAACTTTTTGATGAACCTGAGAGAGCCGTACATCCATTGGAAACCTTGGGTTGGTGTGCTTGCTACCCTTCCCTCAGAGAGATGGAGATCAACTGGCTACGACCCAATGAGGTTATTACTGGATGGCCCAGACGGTCGGGAGTGGTACCTGGGAGAGAGAGTGACCCGACAGTCTTTGATGGCTCCTATTTTTCACGTGCCTCGTCCTCCTCCTAGTTCTATGAGGGTGGTTATGAACCTTCATGGTAATGCATTCTCAGCTGCCCTGAACGATCTCTCTATTCAGGATTTTCTGGAGCCTCTTAAGGGGTATGTAGCTTTCCATGCTGCCAAGCTAATGAAGAACTTCCCTCTAATGGAAGTGACACAGGTAAATTTCTTTTGACTTTTTTCTTTTTTTATTCTCTATTTAGTCCTTTCCATTTTATTGAATTCTCTTTTCTTTCTATGCAGCATGTTCATGTTGCAGCCCCAGCTTCTGCTCTACCACCATGGGATTGGAGCTCCAGAAAATCTTCCAGGGCGAGCAGGGCATGACCATGGTCCTTCGATATCACACGAGTGCTCCCACCGTCCTGGTCTAGTATGATCATGTCTCAGGGACTATTCCGAAGAGAGTTTACTTTATGCCCATAGCGTGAGGGAGTGGGCCCATGGACGAGAGTGGAGGGTAACTTCATATAACCCGACTTGGACTTTGCATTCTCCCCGTCTTTCTAATCCTTTCTTGGTTTTCTGATTCAGGCTAACAGAGCTCGAGTAGCTGGGGAGGCTCAACTGAGAGCTAAGGTAAATTTTCACTGTTATTTTCATTTATCCCATTTACACTTTCATTTATCTTTCAATTTTGTTTAACCCAATCAGTTATTCAATCTCTTTCCTTATTTAGGAGGAAGTCAACAAGGCCCTGACCATACGAGTGAGAAAGCTTGAGCAGCAGTTCAGAGCGGGCCCTAGTGGAGCTCATGGAGCACCAGTCGAGGCAGAGACGAAGGCGAAGGCAGAGGTGGAGGTGGAGGCCATGGCGCTGGGAGCGATACGGAATCAGAGCAGAAGCCACTCTGACGTGTCACTCGCCAGACTCGAGGTCGGGGGAGAGGTTGACCCCATCTCTCTTTTATCTTTTTTTTTTCTAAATGTTTGGAAAGGATACTTACTTATTGGATGATTATATATATACTTATTTTTGTTGGCGGCTCTCGGATAGCCAGGATAGGATAGGCACCTGCATACTTTATTATCATTTTTACTTTTCTGTGTGCTTCTATTTGATAATTGTGACCGTGGCATAGTTATGCATTTCATTGCTTGTTAATGCTGCATTTTATGAATGTGACCATGGCTTGGTCTTGCATTTTATTTTCCGTGAGTGATGAATGCTTATGAATGTAATCATGTCTTTATTATTCATTTTTTTATGAATGATGAATGTGACCATGGCTTGGTCTTGGGTACGTGATGCGATATGATGCACACAATTTATTGTATATTCAATTGTTTCTTTGCAGGTTGTGCTGAAACATTACAAATAGGTTGTGGCAAAAAATAGTTTCCTTGCGGCACTCTGATCGGCGACGAATAGTTACAGTTTATAGTCCTAAAGTTGCACTTTTTACCTCATTTCATTTAGTTATTAGTTGTTTTTTAATAAGTATTCTATATTTTGTAGGTTTTGGAGCTTTAACTTGATAATGCACAAAAATCCAATGATTAGTGGCTTTGGAAGTCATTTTGGGCTCAAAAATTGATTCTGGTGAAAGCTGAATGCAGTCACAGCCTCGAAAAATTACATTTTTGACCTTGAAGACTTTGGATTTGAGAAATTTCTCCAGAGATATAAAATGTAGATCCTTGAGTTATAAATGCGTGGCGGCAAATGACGAGTCTATCCAAGTCCGAGTCAAAAGTTATCGCAATTCTACGATCGGTTCGCAAAGTTGAGAAAATCTGGAAAAAGCTGAGAAAAGGCATCTCGCTAGAGCGGCCAGCTTGTGCGATTTTAGGGATCGCGCGCGAGTGGCCTGCATGACCGACCCATACAAAAAAGTCAAAGATGCATATTTTGATGTCCTGAAGAGCCCTGTGTGAACGGAATTGGCTGAATACGTCCAAAAATGTAAATAAAGCAGTTTTAGTGCGATTAGGTTTCGGAAAGCTTTCAAAACTTGCTCCAAATCTATACATATCCTGTTTTAAGTAAAATTAGAGGTTACACAACATTATACACATCCTTCTACAACGAAAAACTTCAGCCATTGGAGAGAAGAAATCAAGAAGAAGAAGAAGATGACCAAGGATTCCCATGGCCTCCTCCATCAACCTCTTGCCAATCTTCGAATCTATGGCCGCTTAGACCTAGATCTAGTGTTTCAATGAAACCTTAGCCAAGTAATAGGGTGTTAATTACGTTTTTATTTTAGATTTATTATGTATGGATGATGATTACATGTTTCGAGGATTTTGAATAATAAAATCGTACTTCTGTTGGTTAAATCATTGCTTTTAAAGTTTATTCTTGTCTTAGATCTACTTTGAATGTCATGTGCTAAATGATCTATATTTACTATGCTTGTATAGATTATTTACATGTAATGGTGCTTAATTGAATTGTGATATCAAGTAGTCAAATAGTTCATGCCTAGGGAAGACAGAGTGTGTCGCAACCTCAGTTTAGTAAGAGACACTCCGTGCCAATAGAAGATGCATTATGTTGATTCTTGGATCGTAGTTATCTTATTGACGGAGGAATTGGGCTTGTAGCAACGATTCCCCATTATCATCCAATATAATAAGCTAATTGAATGCATAGATACACTTTTTATGAAGCTAGTGGTGGATTTGCAATCCTAGGTTCAATTCCCATATTTATGAAAACAACTTTTAATTGCTTTCATAGTTTAGATTTATTTTCACTGTTCTTAGTTTAATTAAAATCAAAATCAAAGTTCTGTTTTCTTAATTATCTAGACATAGTGTTTTTAAAAGTAAAGTGCATTAGTAATTCAATCTCTGTGGGCTCAACCTTTACTTCCACACTACAAATCCTTAGAAAGTAAAGCATACTTTTATATCTTGATTCTGACAAGATCAATTTTTGGCGCCGTTGCCCGGGATTGCAAATTACTACCTTTAGCTTTAGAATCTTATTTTAGTTAATTCGTAAATATTATATTAGATTTTCGTTTTCTTATTTTCATTTTTGTTTCAAATTGCTAAAAAACTTGTCCGTATTTTGCAGCTCTCAAGTAGTCAAATCACAAGTTCGAGCGGAATAGCGGTGCACATCAGCGGAGCTTATGTGAATTATAAATAAAAAGTGCAATAAATCAAAAATTCAAGTAAATTGCTTCCTTTAAAATTCACTTCAAACCACTATAAGTCAGGGCGCTGTGACGCACTATTTGCATTAGTTAGGGGTGATTTGCACGTGCATTAGCTAGGAAACACGGGGCACTGGGCTTTGACGCGAATAACTGCATAACATGATAACTTTCATGTATCATAGTAGTTGTGTGCTTGTTGTCTTGTTTGTGTGGTTGCTTTTCATATTTGTTTGAGTCAGTCTTTATGTTAGTGTCATTTGTTTTATTTATGTTTGGTATGTGTTCGAGTAAACCTGAATTGCATCCTTTAAATCTTGAACTCGAGCAAACCCCTAGAGTCCTTAGGTCCTCAACCCAAGCTTCTAGAGCTCGGTTGTTGTTAGACGACGAATTAATGTCGAAACCGTCGTCGTTATTTCAGGCCGAAATTCAAAGCACCCTTAAACATTTACGAAAACTTCAAACTATTAACATCGCACCTATTCCAATGGCCGACTTAGGAAATAATGGGAATAACTAAAATAATGTAGGTAACCCTAACATACCTCTGCCTCCGCCGTTAAAAGACTATTTCACTCCTACGGCCTACACACCACCATCATGCATAGAGTTACCGGAGGTGATGCATCTCACTTTGAGATAAAGTCATCTACCATCGCGCTCCTTCCTTCTTTCCATGGTTGTGTTAAAGATGATCCGTATCACCACTTAGGAGCGTTCCAAGATATATGTGCTACATTGAAAATCCAAAATTTGACTGATGATGAACTTAAATTGCGTCTCTTTCCATTTTCCTTAAAAGATAAAGCTAAGTTGTAACAACCCTAAAATTTCTAGCCAATTTGACTAATTATTCAATTAATTGTTGTTAGTAAATATTAGTTGGGTGTGCCTCAGTAACACACAGTTGAAATTTTAAGTTTGTAGAACCCATAAATTTAATTGCTAGTAAGCATGTTTAAATTGTTAGTAATACCAGTAATATTTCCCCGTTGTTTTTTTTCTAATGTTTCACTATTACTATGACATGAAATTTCGAGCTTTAATTAAATCATACGATAGATTTTTGTATGACCGAGTTACAATTTTTTGTAGAATAATGAGTTTAGTTTTGGCTAGTGCTTATAGGCCCGTGAATGTGCTAAATTGTGTTTTTAACATTTGAATTAAGTGCCCGGGGTCATGGGTACTCATTGGGCTAATTATTTTGTCACTTTAGAATGCATTTTCGGGCCCATATGAAGTCTTTTTGTGAGCCCGTAAGACAAAAAAATGGGATTTATATATTTTTGTGTATTTTATTGACATGTGTTGTGTGTGTAGTATACATATACATATATTAAAACCCTAGCCCCCATATTAACAAAAAAAAATGGAAGAGAAGAAAAGAGAGAAGAAGAGAGAATAGACGTTTGTGTGTGTGTATGTGTGTGTGTGTGTGTGTGTGAGAGAGAGAGAGAGAGAGAGAGAGAGAGAGAAGAAGAAGAAGAAGAAGAAGAAGAAGAAGAAGAAGGAGAAAAAGAGAGTAAGAGAATAAAAGAAAAACCCCAAATTTTTTCTTTTGCGTAATCATCATCAACTTTGAAGCCCTAAATTGGTGAGTTAATCATTTGTTTCATTTTGTTTTGCTTACAATTTCTCATCAATTAGTATTAGGTTGAGTAAATCATAAGAGGACCCACGAAATCATGTTAGAGTATGTATATATAGGTATATGTAAATACATGTTTGACCGTTGTTATTGGATTTTAACTTTGAGATTTATTTTGCTGATTTTTAGATTTATTGAAACGAGCTCGGATTAATTTGAGAATAAAATTATAAATAATTTTTAAGTTGTTTATTTTAAGATTCTGCCCGCAAGTCCCATGTAAAACGCAATTCTGCACACTTTTTCTCTAATTGTGCTTTCATGATTTTACACCGTTTGGGCAGAAATTGACAAATACAGTAGCTGCGAACACATGTCTAATTGAATATTTTACAATATGGAGAATATGATTTCTTTTTACTTGTTTCATGTATGCTAATATTGAATTTTTGGTTGAGGTAATCGTATCAGAAATAATTGGCTTTATATTTTGGAAATTTAGATAAAGGTAAACTAGATACGTTGAATAGCATATTGATGATTGATCGGCGACGAATAGTTGCCGTTTATAGTCCTAAAAATACACTTTGTTAGCCCATTTCATGTAGTTATTAAGTGATTTGTAATAAGTATTCTATATTTTGTAGGTTTTGGAGCTTTAATATGAAAATGCACAAAAATCCAATGATTAGTGGCTTTGGAAGTCATTCTGGGCTCAGAAGATGGTTCCGGTGAAGGATGAATGCAGTAGCAGCCTCGGAAAATTACATTTTTGATAAGTAAAACTTCAGATTTGAGAAATTTCTCCAGAAATATAAAATATAGATATTTGAGTTACGGACGCGTGGCCGCAAACGGTGAGTCAATCCGAGGTCCGAGTCAAAAGTTATCATAATTCTACGAAAGTCGCGCAGAGCAGCGAAAAATCTGAGAAAATTCTGGAAAATGCCCAGGTCGCTGGAGCGACCCGCGTGAGCGACCCTTTGAAAAAGTCCAAGTTGTGTATTTTAAAGCCCTGAAGAGCCCTGTGCGATCCGAATTGGTTAAATACGTCCAGAAACGTAAAAACAGCAGTTTTAGTGCGAATTGACTTAGGAAAGCTTCCTAAATCCTTCCAAACTCTATATAAATCCTATTCTAAATCAAATTTAGATATACAAATCATTACACATCATTATACACATCAATATACAGCCATATTATACATTATTTTCAGCCATTGAAGAGAGAAAAGCAAGGAGAAGAAGAAGAAGACCAAGGATTCCCATGGCCTCCTCCATCAACCTCTTGCTGTTCATCAATTCTATGGCCAACTAAACTCTAGATCTAGGGTTTCAATGAAACCCTAGCCATGTAATAGGGTTTTATTTATGTTTTTATTTTAGTTTTATTATGTATGTATGACAGTCACATGTTTAGAGGATTTTTATAAATAAATCGTACTTCTAGTGATTAAATCATTACTTTCAGAATTTATTCTTGTCTTAGATCTATTTTGACTGTGATGTGCTCAACGATCTATGCTTGCTGTGCTTGTTTAGATTGTTTACATGTGATGGTGCTTTATTGATTTGTGCTATCAAGTATCCGAATAGTCCATGCCTAGGTTAGACGGAAGTATCCGACGATGGATTATGTTGGTGCTTGAACCATGATTATTTTCTTGACGGAGGAATTGGGCTTGTAGCTACAATTCCCCATAATCATCCAACTTAGTAAGCTAAAGTAATTCATAAATATTCCTTATTATGAAGCTAGTGGTGGAGTTGCAATCCTAGGTTCACTTTACATATTTACAAAAACACTTTTAATTGCTTTCATAGTTTAGATTTACTTTTATTGTTTTTAGTTTAATTATAATTCTAATCAAAATCCGTTTTTATAATTAATTAGATTTAGGTTTTAAGATTAAAACACGGTAGTTAATCAATCTCTGTGGGTTCGACCTTTACTTCCACGCTGCAAATCTTTTGAAAAGTAGAGAACACTTTTTATATCTTGATTCTGACAAGATCAATTTTTGGCGCCGTTGCCGGGGATTGCAAATTACTACCTTTAGTTTTAGAATCTTAGTTTAGTTAATTCGTAAATATTAGATTAGGTTTTCTTTTCTTATTTTTTGTTTTATTTTGAGTACTGACTTTTCTTTTTTATTTTGTAGTTTCTCGAGTCGTCAAAATTCTAACGTTTTCGGGAGGAATAGCTTAGCGCATCAAAGGAGCTTACGCGAAAAAATAAAAAATAAAAATTTAACAAATTGCTTCTTTTGAAATCCGCTTTAAACCACTGTAAGTCAGGGCGCTGTGATGCACTATTTGCATTAGTTTAGGGTTAATTGCACTGCATTAGCTAGGAAACCCGGGGCGCTGGGCTTGACGCGGTCATTGCATTACAGGATAATATTCATGCATCATAGTAGTACTGTGTGTTTGCTTGTCGTCTTATTTGCGTGATTGCTATTTGTTTCTTTTGTTTAGTCAGTCTTTGTTTTTAGTTTCTTTTTCTTTATTTTAGTTTATGTTAGGTACACGTTCAAATAAACCAGAATTAAAATCTTTCGATCTTGAACTTGAACGTACCTTAAGAACTAGTAAGTCCACAACCCAAGCTTCTAGAGCTGGGTTGCAAGACGACGAATCAACTCCGATTCCGTCGTCGTTGTTTGAGGCCGAAATTCAAAGTACCCGTGAACGGTTAAGGAAAACTCGAACTTTTAAAATCAAACCGATTAAAATGGCTGACGGTGGAAATAACAATAACAATCAAAACGACGGTGCTAATATGAATAATCTTAATATACCGCCACCTCCTCCACTTATAAATTATTTTATTCCTACTACTTACACGCCACAAGCCGGTATCGAATTACCTGCGGCGACAGCATCTCACTTTGAGATAAAGTCGTCTACGATCTCGCTACTACCTTCTTTCCATGGCCGTCTAAATGAAGATCCATATCAACACTTAGGGGATTTTCACGACATATGCTCTACTTTGAAAATCCAAAACTTAATTGATGATGAATTAAAATTGCGGCTCTTTCCATTTTATTTAAGAGACAAAGCTAAGTATTGGCTTCAATCACTTGAACCAAACACAATTAAAACATGGGAAGCCTTACACACCGCATTTTTACAAAAGTTTTTTCCTATTATGCGTACGAATCAGATAAGGAAATCCATAGCAAACTTTGTTATGCAAGATGGGGAATCACTTTATGATACGTGGGAGAAATTTAAAGAATTATTACGCTCTTGCCCACATCATCAGGTTCCTAAGTGGCAACTTGTTCAGGTCTTCTACGAGGGACTAATTCCCTCTGTCCGTAATACCATCGATGCCGTTTGTGCGGGAACTTTCCTACACAAAAGGGCCGACGAGGCCTGGAAAATTTTTGAAACTTTAAGCGAGAACTCGATGCATCAGGCTGTGTCGGTACGTTCGAAAGGATATCTTCCTCCACCCAAACGAGAGGTGAAGTTTGAGTCGAGTCATTCTATTGAATTTCAAGAATTATCTAAAAAACTTGATCGCCTTATGATAATGAATCAAGCGACAACCGCACCTCCTCACGAAGTATGTGAATTGTGTTCTGCACCGTCACATAATATCTTTGCATGCCCATCGGCATCTCAGTTTTCCGAATTTGTGGAGTAACACGTAAATGCTATGCAACAATTCCCACAAAATAATTATACGACTAGGTCAAATAATTTTCCTAACACTTATCGACCCCAATTTCAACAAAATCAATACCAACACCCTCCTTCTAATCCTAACCCCCCAAGGACTAACACTTTTGAGGAGACGGTGTTGGCTTCCCTTAAGAATATTGAAACTCAAGTCCAAGCACAAGCACAAATAGTGCACTCTCATACACAATCCATTGCGAAGCTTGAATCCCAAATGGGACAAATAGCTACTGCGGTGAGTCGTAGAAACGAGGGGAAGTTGCCTGCGCAAACTATTCAAAATCCTAAGGGACAATATGAGATTAAGGGGTCAAATGAACAAGAAAACGCCGTATCGACTAGGACGACTATTCGGGAAGACGAAGTTGTTAAGATTCCGGATCAAAATGACATTAACTTGAATAAGGAGGGTGAGGAGAGTAGAATTCAAAAAGATAAAGAACCGGTCCCAGCTAATTACATTCCAAAGTTACCTTTTCCACCTAATGTTGAGGAACCATCAAATCTTACAAAGAAAAAGTCGAAAATTGAGGATATACTCGAGGTATTTAAACAAGTAAAAATCAATATTCCATTCCTCGATGCTATTAAACAAATTCCCGCTTATGCTAAATGTCTAAAAGACCTTTGTACACAAAAGCGCAAAATACGCAGTCATACTCCTAAAAAGGTCTTCCTCACGGAAAAAGTAAGTTCAATTTTTCAACACGCTCTTCCGAAGTATAAGGATCCCGGTACACCTACGATTTCATGTGTCATAGGTGACACTATCATTCATCGGGCTCTCCTTGACTTAGGTGCTAGTGTTAACCTCTTACCTTATCATGTTTATAAACAGCTAGGTCTAGGTGAACTTAAACCTACGGCCGCTACTATTCAATTAGCGGATCGTTCTGTTAAAGTACCTAGGGGAGTCGTCGAAGACGTCCTAGTAAAAGTTGATCAATGTTTCTATCCCGTTGATTTTATGGTCCTTGACACCGAACCAGTGCTAGATGCTAGAAAATACACTCCTGTTATTCTTGGTCGTCCATTCGTAGCCACGCCAACGCACGTGTTAATTGTAGAACAGGGGTGATGAAAGTGTCGTTCGGGAATATAAAATTAAAATTAAATGTTTTTAATGCTGCTGATCAACCTCCTAAAGATGACGATAACCTATGTGAGGCGGAATGTGATGTGAGAGGGAATATTGATGTTGTCAATATCAAGATATAAAAGTATACTTTACTTTTCTAAAGATTTGTAGTGTGGAAGTAAAGGTCGAACCCACAGAGATTGAATTACTACGACTTTTAATTTTAAAACCTAAGTCTAATTAATTATGAAAACGAGATTTTGATTTTGAATTTAATTAAACTAAGAACAATAAAATAAATCTAAATTATGAAAGCGATTTAAAAGTATTTTTCTAAATATGTTTAAAGGAACCTAGGATTGCAAATCCACCACTAGCTTCATAATAGGAATATTTATGCATTCAATTAGATTATTAAGTTGGATGATAATGGAGAATTGTAGCTACAAGCCCAATTCCTCCGTCAAGAAAATAACTATGGTTCAAGCACCAACATAATCCATCTTCGTTTAGCACGAATTATCCCACACTAAACTAGGGTTGTGGTATAATCCATCTAATCTAGGCATGGACTATTCGGATACTTGATAGCACAATTCAATAAAGCACCATTACATGTAAATAATCTAAACAAGCACAGCAAGTATAGATCATTGAGCACATCACAGTCAAAATAGATCTAAGACAAGAATAAACTTTGAAAGTAATGATTTAATCAATAGAAGTACGATTTTATTATAAAAAATCCTCTAAACATGTAATCATCATCCATACATAATAAATCTAAAATAAAAACATAAATAAAACCCTATTACTTGGCTAGGGTTTCATTGAAACCCTAGATCTAGAGTTTAGTTGTCCATAGAATTTATGAATAGCAAGAGGTTGATGGAGGAGGCCATGGAAATCCTTGGTCTTCTTCTTCTTCTCCTTGCTTTCCTCTCTTCAATGATGGCTGAAAAAAATGTATAATATGGCTGTATATTCATGTGTATAATGATGTGTAATGATTTGTATATCTAAAGTTGATTTAGAATAGGATTTGTATAGAGTTTGGAAGGATTTAGGAAGCTTTCCTAAGTCAAATCGCGCTAAAACTGCTGTTTTTACGTTTCTGGACGTATTTAACCAATTCGGATCGCACAGGGCTCTTCAGGGCTTCAAAATACACAACTTTGACTGTTTCAAAGAGTCGCTCGCGCAGGTCGCGCGAGCGGGTCGCGCGCGCAGGTCGCTCCAGCGACCTGGGCATTTTCCAGAATTTTCTCAGATTTTTCGCTGCTCTGCTCCACTTTCGTAGAATTGCGATAACTTTTGACTCGGACCTCGGATTGACTCACCGTTTGCGGCCACGCGTCCGTAACTCGAAGATCTACATTTTATATCTCTGGAGAAATTTCTCAAATATGAAGTATTACTTGTCAAAAATGCAATTTTTCGAGGCTGTTACAACATTCTTCCTTCACCGGAACCATCTTTTAAGCCCAGAATGACTTCCAAAGCCACTAATCATTGGATTTTTGTGGATTTTCATGTTAAAGCTCCAAAATCTACAAAATATAGAATACCTATTAAAAATCACTTAATAATTACATGAAATGGACTAACAAAGCGTATTTTTAGGACTATAAACGGCAACTATTCGTCGCCGATCACACCCCCAAACCTACTCTTTGCTAGTCCTCGAGCAAAGAAAAACATAAAACTAAATACTACTATACTTAACAATCCTAACTCACTGTCGCAGGCAACACGATTGCATTTAGCATATGCAACAAGCCTTTTAAACCCCTAAGTGTCCCTAGTCGGACGAGTGAAGTCTCGTGAGGGTTCTCGTCAACAAGTCACCCACAACCATCTTTATTAACTTATAAATTCAAAAACTTTTATTAAAAATGAAAAACATAATATTCAATACTCCTTATTATAAAACAATGATTCGAAATAGAATAACGAACAAGAAGAAATGGAATCAAACGTCCACTTAAATCATGAAAAACAATCCCACGCACATGCATCGTATAAATCAATAGAGTTTCTCATAAAATTGCACGTGTGTGATATGGTAGTCAAATGAACACGCGCATGTCATGAACTTGGAATATGACTCGGATGACCATCTAACTATGTCTTGACTACGAATCTCACAATGTCAATTACACTCTCAAATGAAACACTCAGAAACAGGTGTAATTTTTCTAATATATGGGAGCAAAGGAAATATATTTTCAAAACGATAAATGCTCACATATGACTCAAAAAAGATGCATGACACGAAAGAACAATAGTCTCATGGATAGGATGCCAATCAATCAAGAAAAATTAATCATTACCATGTTTTAATCCCCCTCCCATCGTTTTCATATCCGAACCATGTTTCCTAGGATCAAATAGGACTTTTCAAAGGTTGTAATGTGGCTCAGGCAATGAAAAAGGATAGAAAGGATTAATTGGGTAGGTTTACGAATGGCATTGTAAGGCATGTTTGATCTCTTTCATTCTTCTTCTACAAACTCTCATCTTTTCTTTCTCTTCATTCCTTTTCATTCATTTTTCTTCTTTTCTTTCATTTTTTTTCAACCTTCCTCTTCTTTATTTTGTTTCTTTTCCGTTTTCTTTTCTCGCTTCTCAAATGAATATGCATTGAATACCAAGCAACTACCCCAATAGCATCTTGTCTTCTTCTTCTCAATCACACATCGCCTTAACACCACTAAAAGTTGACAAATCTCTCAGTGGTGAACTCCAAGTTTGTCAAGTCAGAGCAAAAACAAGGATAATGGTAATTAAAGAAAGAAATGGCATTTTAACGACTCAAAGGGCGAACTAAGGAAATTTTTCATTTATCGGTCGGTAATAAACAAAGAAGGCCTATAATCATGTCCTATGGTTATATGGTTCTTCAACATGTACGACAGAAGATTATTTAGCATGGTAGTAACTATTTTAACTTGACTATCAACCCAAACAAGAATAATGAGACTAAACAATGAGTTAATGCGCTATTTCAATGAAATTCGATAATATGTACTTATAACCGTCGAAAAAGAAAAGATAGGCTCAAAACCTCACCGGGTCTAGTCTCCACCATGTGGTATCTAGAAATCCGAATCATATTATAGTTCACATCAAACATGTATTCAAGCGACTAAGTGCAGTGCATAGGTTTATGTGCAAATCTATGATATAAAACTACGATTCAAACGATACATGACCTAAAACATTACATCATGACTTTAGCAAACATTTAATCACATCTTCTCTTATTTACCATTCTATAACAATCCAAGTTACATAACAAGATGCATCAAATTTATATTGCAAAAACGTCGATAACATCGTTTATTTAAGCACAAGTATCGATTTTTTTTTTAAATTAGTGCATAATAATGTGCGTGTGTGCATACCCCCAAACCTAAACCTTTCATTTTCCCCAATGAAACAATAAAACGAAAGAAAGGAGAGTACGTAAAGAAGGAACGATATTACCTCGATCTTGAAGGAATATGGCTATAAAGTTCAATGTTACCTGTTACTTCTTAACAAAAGAAAATTAAACAAACAAAATAATAAAAACAGCTAAACGAATTATAACTAAGCTAAACGAAACTAAATAAACTATAAGAAGAAACAAAACTACGAAGACAACACGAAAATAAGCTATAAAAGGAAATAAAACATTACCAGAATTATGAAAACAATCAAAGACTCGATCTAAAAGTACCTAAGAAACAATAAAAGAAATAGTGAAAACTGTGTGACAGGTGTGGAGGACTGATATAGAAAACAAAAGAAAATATCCAGAAAAGGGAAAATCGCGCGAGCGGTCCGCGCGAGCGAATCCCTAGTTTTTTTTTTTAATAACTATCGCGCCAGCGAGGTACCTCGCGCCCGCGAGATCAGGCGCGAGGAGAACCTGAGGGCTCATATAAAGAAAACGACAGAAAAATCACTAAGGCACATTCTCGAGCCAGCGGACCGCGCGAGCGATGTCTCGCGCGAGAATGATATTTTCTATTTTTTAGCTAAAATTATGTATAGTATATTAAAATAAATTAATTCCAACCCCCAAACCTGTCCAGAATGTCCAAAACAAACTCAAAAATAAGAGAAACGAACGAAATAAAGCTTGGGTTGCCTCCCAAGAAGCGCTAACTTTTACGTCTTCAGCTAGACCTTTCCAGCTCAAGAATCATGGAGGTTGAAAATCAGACTGTGAACCCTTTAAGATGTCAGGAAGAGCCCGATGGTAAGTTGAAAGCATGTCGCTTCGAATTAATTCAATCGACGGTTCATCCTGATTATATTCAATTCGATTTTTCACCTTTCTAGTAAATTCTTCATTAGGGGCCGAGGTATTAGGATTCATCCACTCATCATCCACTATATTATTCTCCGCACTGTTATTTATTACGTTAGTAAGTTCAATATTCCGTTTAACCTCACTTTCCGCCTCACATAGGTAATCGTCGTCTTTAGGAGGTTGATCCATAGCATTAAAAACGTTTAATTTTAAGTTCATGTTCCCAAACGACACTTTCATTACCCCCGTCCGGCAGTTAACACGTGCGTTAGCGGTTGCTAAGAATGGACGGCCTAGAATGACAGGAGTGTGTTTCCTAGCATCTAGCACGGGTTCAGTGTCAAGGACCATGAAGTCGACAGGATAATAGCATTTATCAACCTTAACCAAGACGTCCTCGAAGATTCCTCTAGGTATTTTAATAGAACGATCCGCTAATTGTATTGTAGCGGCCGTAGGTTTCAGTTCACCTAGACCTAATTGTTTATAGACGTGATAAGGTATGAGATTAACACTAGCACCTAAGTCAAGGAGAGCCCTATGAATGACAGTGTCACCTATGACACATGATATCGTAGGCGTACCGGGATCCTTATATTTTGGAGGTGAGTGTTGAAAGATTGAGCTTACTTTTTCCGTGAGGAAGACCTTTTCCGGAGTATGACTCCGCAATTTACGTTTTTGCGTACATAGGTCTTTAAGACATTTAGCGTAAGCGGGAATTTATTTTATAGCATCGAGGAATGGAATATTGATTTTAACTTGTTTAAATACCTCGAGTATATCTTTGACTTTTGACTTTTTCTTTGAAAGATGAGACGGTTCCTCAATATTAGGTGGATATGGCATTCTCGGAATATAATTTGTTGGGACCGGTTCATTTTCTTTTCTACCTTGATTCACGTCCCCACCCATCTCTTTATTAGAGTTGATGTTCACATCTATCACATTCTCATTCTTATTAGGGGTTTCTATCACCTCCTCTCGTGTAGTCATCCTAGTTGAGACGGCGTTTACTTGTTCATTCGACCCCTTGACCTCATATTGTCCTTTAGGATTTTGAATTGTTTGACTAGGCAATGTCCCCTCGTTTCTACGACTCACTACAGTAGCTAGTTGTCCCATTTGGGATTCAAGCTTCGCAATGGATTGTGTGTGTGAGTGCACTATTTGTGCTTGTGCCTGTACTTGCGTTTCAATTTTATTAAGGGATGCCAACACCTTTTCCTCAAAAATGTTACCCCTTGGAGGATTCGGATTAGGATGCGGTTGTTGGTATTGATTAGGTTGAAACTGAGGTCGATATGCATTAGGAAAATTAGTCGCCTCATTAGGATTATTATTATTATTTTTCCACGAGAAGTTAGGGTGGTTTCTCCATGGCGCATCCGGATTATTAATAGTCGAATTATAATTATTTCGTGGGTATTGTTGAATAGAATTAATGTGTTGCTCCACGAATTCCGGAAATTGACTCGCCGATGGACATGCAAGTATCGAATGTGAAGGATCAGAACATAATGCACAAATTTCATGAGCGGGTGGGGCTGTCGTTTGATTCATTGTTAAAAGTCGGTCAAGTTTGTTAGATAGTTCTTTTATTTCAATTGATTGACTTGACTCGAACTTTGCCTCCCTCTTAGGTTGATTAAGATATCCCTCAGAACGGACAGACACCACTTGGTGCATCGAATTCTCGCTCAAAGTTTCAAAAATTTTCCAGGCCTCGTCGGCGCTTTTGTGTAGGAAAGTTCCCGCACAAACGGCATCGACGGTGTTACGGACCAAAGGAATAAGTCCCTCGTAAAAGACCTGGACCAACTGCCACTTAGGAACCTGATGATGTGGACACGAACGTAATAATTCTTTAAATTTTTCCCACGTGTCATAAAGTGATTCCCCATCTTGCATAACAAAGTTTGTTATAGATTTTCTTATCTGATTCGTACGCATAATCGGGAAAAACTTTTGTAAAAATGCGGTGTGTAAGTCTTTCCATGTTCTAATTGTGTTTGGCTCCAACGATTGAAGCCAATATTTAGCTTTATCTTTTAAAGAGAATGGAAAGAGCCGCAATTTTAATTCATCATCAGTTAAGTTTTGGATTTTCAAAGTAGAGCAGATATCTTGAAAATCTCCCAAGTGTTGGTAAGGATCTTCATTTAAACGGCCATGGAAAGAAGGAAGTAGCGAGATGGTAGACGACTTTATCTCAAAGTGAGATGCCGTCGCCTCCGGTAAGTCGATACATGTTTGTGGCGTGTAAGTCGTAGGAATGAAGTAATCTTTAAGCGGAGGAGGTTGAGGTATATTAGGATTATTTCCGTTATTTCCATTATTCTGATTATTTCCAATGTCGGCCATTGGAATAGGTTCTACGTTAATTAAGCGTGGTTTCTTTAGGTTTTTAAGAGTACTACGTATTTCGGACTCAAACAACGACGATGGTTTCGGAGTTAATTCGTCGTCTATGTTTAACCTAGTTCTAGAAGTTATGTTTGAATACTTGTTAATTCTAGCAAGATCGAGTGGAGCAGCTGTGCACGTCAACGGAGCTTACGCGAACCTGAACAGAAAATTGCAATAAAAAGCAAAAAACAAGTAAATTCGCTAAGTTTTTAAATTTCGCATCAACCACTGTAATTCCTAAATCCTTCCAAACTCTATACAAATCCTATTCTAAATCAAATTTATATATACAAATCATTACACACTATTATAGATATGAATATACAGCCATAATATACATTATTTTCAGTCATTGAAGAGAGAAAAGCAAGGAGAAGAAGAAGAAGAAGACCAAGAATTCCCATGGCCTCCTCCATCAACCTCTTGCTATCTACTACTTCCATGGACGGCTAGATCATAGATCTAGGGTTTCAATGAAGCCCTAGTCGAGTAATAGGGAGTATTTTATGTTTTTATTTTAGTTTTATTATGTATGGATGACAGTCACATGTTCCGAGGATTTTTATAAATAAATCGTACTTCTATTGATTAAATCATTGCTTTCAAAGTTTATTCTTGTCTTAGATCTATTTTGACTGTGATGTGCTCAACGATCTATTCTTGCTGTGCTTGTTTAGATTGTTTACATGTGATGGTGCTTTATTGATTTGTGCTATCAAGTATCCGAATAGTCCATGCCTAGATTAGACGGATTATACCACAACCCTAGTTTAGTGTGGGATAATTCGTGCTAACCGAAGATGGATTATGTTGGTGCTTGAACCATGATTATCTTCTTGTCGGAGGAATTGGGCTTGTAGCCACAATTCCCCATATTCATCCAACTTAATAAGCTAAGTGAATGCATAAATATTCCTATTATGAAGCTAGTGGTGGATTTGCAATCCTAGGTTCCCTTTAAATATCTTTTAAACAACTTTTAATTGCTTTCATAGTTTAGATTTATTTTATTGTTCTTAGTTTAATTAAATTCAAAATCAAAATCCGTTTTCATGATTAATTAAATTTAGGTTTTAAAATTAAAGCATTGTAGTATTTCAATTTCTGTGGGTTCGACCTTTACTTCCACACTGCAAATCTTTAGAAAAGTAAAGTATACTTTTTATATCTTGATATTGACAACATCAATTTTTGGCGCCGTTGCCGGGGAGCTTACGCAACATCAATTTATTTTATTTTATTTTATTTTTATTTATATTTTATTTTATTTATAGTTTCACAAAAATTGATGTTGTCAAAATCAAGATATAAAAAGTATGCTTTTATTTATGCTTTACTTTTCTAAGGATTTGTAGTGTGAAAGTAAAGGTCGAACCCACAGAGATTGATTTACTACAGCGACTTAATTTTAAAACCTAAATTTAGTTACTTAAGAAAACAGATTTGATTTTAATTTGAATTAAACTAAGAACATAAAAATAAATCTAAACTATGAAAGCAATTTAAATAATTATTTTTAAATAATGTTTAAGGGAACCTAGGATTGCAAATCCACCACTAGCTTCATAATAGGGATATTTATGAATTACTTTAGCTTATTACGTTGGATGATAATGGGGAGTTGTAGCTACAAGCCCAATTCCTCCGACAAGAAGATAATCATGGTTCAAGCACCAACATAATCCATATTCGGTTAGCACGAATTATCCCACACTAAACTAGGGTTGTGATCTAATCCATCTAACCTAGGCATGGACTATTCGGATACTTGATAGCCATGGCCGGCCCAAAGGGGGGGCCAAAGGGGCAACCGCCCCGGGCCACCAAAGTTCATAAAATTTTGAGGGCCCTTGTGAAATTTTCATAATTAGATTTTTACCTTGAGATTTTTAGTATTTTACATTTAGACATCTCAAGGCCCAATTTAGTGTCATCAACTACATATATATTGATATACATGTATATAAAACTCAAAAGCAAAGGCCCTAGAATTTTGAAAATTACACTTTTAGTGTAAAATTTTATTGAGTTTTAGAAATAGGCCCCTCTAGAATTTTGAAAAATACCATACAATGTTTAAGTTTCATAATTAGACTCATAGACCAAAAAAAAAAAACGACCAATTGTGTATAAGCAAATCCTAAAAAAAATTGTCAATTATGTATAAGTAGACCAAAAAAAAAAAGGCCTCGGGGGCGCTGCCCCCGAACCCCCGTATAAGGGCCTCCCTTTTAATATCTCGTCCCGGGCCTCCAAAAACTCGGGACCGGCCCTGTTGATAGCACAAATCAATAAAGCACCATCACATGTAAACAATCTAAACAAGCACAGCAAGAATAGATCGTTGAGCACATGTCACACCCCAACCCGCCCCCACGGATTAGGACAGGTGTAACAAGACTATACGCACCAAAAATATAATAATGAGCAAGAACCATGCTAGTTATTAAGGAAAAACATGATTTAAACCAACATAAAAGGGTTTACTGTGATAAAACAGCCCCAAGGGCAAAATGGTCATTAATAAAAATATGATAAATTTTACCTCAAAAGATAGATCTTTGAGTCCCGGTTCCAATTCAAAAAACGGCGCATGAATTCGAATTTTCTACAAAGAGTTATGCCCGTTTCCGTAAAAGTCGACGACAAATACCTTTGAAATCACTGTTTTGGGCAGAGGGGCATTCGACCGGTCGAGCGGGTCAATTCGACCGGTCCAGATACCCTCTGAACCATATTTTCCCCCATTTAACATTCTAAGAAGTCCCCAAACACACAAGTCACTTGGGGCTACTTCCCAACCAACTTAGAACCACCAAATAGTGCAAAAAACATTGAAAACCCATCGAATCATGCAATCGTTGCAAGATTTCAACTCATTCCAATTAATTCAAACAAGAAACTAACTCAAGTCCTTGCTAGGAACTAGAATATACATGGAAACATTTTGGAGGAAGAGTTTGAAGCTTTATTAAACAAGTTTGAGCCAAAGAACACTAGTATAACTTGTGTCGATTAAGAAATTTCGCGAAAAATACTTATCAACCTTTATAATTAAAAGTAAAGTTTCTATAGGTCAATGGGACCCCAAAAGTACCCTCTTGGCCTTTTAGAAGTTAAAACAAAACATGGGAACAATTAGAATCAAAGGGCTGGCAGAGGGTTGTTCGACCGGTCGAATGGGTCCCTTCGACCGGTCGAAAGCCCCTCTGCAGAACCTTTTCTGCAGCAGCAACTTTCAACCTGTTTACATAAAGTTTTGAAACTAAAACTCACTCCATCACTTTTGAAAGGCTTATAAAACTTCTTGAACAAAAACCTAATACACATTGGGGTACTTCCAAGTACTTGAAACTTGTACCCAAGCTCAATTGAAACAAATAAGACATTAAAGCCCAAATCTTGGCTTAACTCGCATAAACATGGAATTTTAACAGAAATAGTTCAAAAGCTTTACATACGACTTAGTTACAACCAAAACTTGCCCAAAATAGTTGCGACATACACCCGGACTTGCCGGAATAGCCCAACTCCCCTTGCATACCAAAATCCATAGTTTTAACAAACGGAATTACATAGGTTTCACAAGATTTAACTCCAACTCCTATCACCATAGACATTATAACTTAAGTACCACAAGTCCAAAACCATAATTTACATCATATTACACGATGGTAAACACATGCACATAAGTCCTAGCCTTGCCCGATCCAAACTCGTTTCACCTCCTCTCCGAGCCTTGCTCCGAACCTGCGGTGGTTGTTATGTACCACAACAGAAATAGGAAAACGGTTTTCTTAAGCAATTTTCTTAGTGAGCATTCTAAACATGATTGTATGTTTAACACGTGCAATGATATAACTAACACATAAAAACACAACCGTAGTCGCCGAGTCACCGGTTATATGGTTCATTCAAACCCCAAGACCTCCCTTGGTCCCGTGGTCACTTCTATTCCTTGGACTTCCGTATTTATCGGATTCTTCCTCTTCACCACCCTTATTACTCCCAATAATGAACCATTTTCCCCGGTGCTCATTGACTACCACATAGACATATAAGCACATAAACACATATTCATGTTTCAACATATACTTTTCATAGAATTGACATGGAATTCACATAATTAACATCTTTATAATTCCTAATCATGAATTAACATCTCTAACATCACATATAGCTTGAACCCATTAAACACAATCAGATTTAGGTGTAGAAAAACTCACCTTATACACTGATTTTACCCAAGATTAAGCTAGAGAAGTGCTGAATTTCACCAAATTGAACCTCAATTTCTATTCCAACAAGAATCCTACAAGAATTCGGTAGACGACGTCTCACCGTCAAATATGAGCTACTAAAATCTAGCAATTTAAACAGAAATTAAGGGTATAGAAATGATCGTCTCACCTCCACGAGTCCGAAAGTGGTCTCGGATCGTAAATCCGACGAACGGTGGCGACCGAACGGCAAGATTTCGACGTCGGCGACGATTTCTCCGTCTTCTCTCTCGGGCTCTCTTTTGTTTTCTTTTTAATTGCTGTAAATTGAGAGTCTAAGCTCTCATATTGACACCACACATCACATGCATGTGATGTGTCACTTCTTTTTCCCAAATTTTCGTTTACACCCCCGGATTTTCTTGAGTTCTTATTATGAAATCCCCCAAACATTCCATTAACTACCCAGTTATTTAATGAGTGTTTGTCTAAGTTCCGTATGGGTCCCAACGTGGGTCCCATATATTTTGTGAAATTGCTATCGTACCCACAAATTTTACATCTTTTTCATTTATACCCTTCTTTGGGTGTTCAAACTCAAACTAATACTAACACATATGTCAACATATATTATGAAAGCATTTTAACACATATTCATGTAACCACATAAAATGCATTTAATCACTTAAAATGAAAATTACCATTTTACCCTTCGATGGGTTCCATTTCAATACCTGTCCCACCTCACTGGGGACTTTTCCAACTAGTGTCCCTCTCTGGACACTTTTTACATGGGCGAGTCCAAGCCTCCCCTTAATCCGTTTTACACACTAATTATATTAATTAATGCGTATTAACACAAATGCTTAACCCGTTTCCCGGGTACGGGTGTTACATTTCTCCCTCCCTAAAAGGGAGTTTGGTCCCCAAACTTACTCTTACCTCAAGAATTGAAGAGATGCGGGTATTTGGCTCGGATCTCATCCTCCCGCTCCCAAGTAGCCTCTTCCACTGAATGGCTTCGCCATTGAACCATCACCAAGGGAATCACTTTGGTCCTCAATACTTGATCCTTCCTATCAAGAATTTGCACTGGATGCTCCACGTAAGTTAAATCTTCCCGAATCTCTAACGGTTCCGGAATGATAACATGTTTCGAATCCGGCACATAACGTCGAAGCATCGACACGTGAAACACATTATGAACATTCTCTAATTCTTGTGGCAGCTCTAATCGATAAGCTAATGGCCCAACTCGATTAAGAATCAAATACGGTCCAACATATCTCGGACTGAGCTTACCTCGCTTACCAAAACGTGCTATGCCTTTTGAAGGTGATACTTTCAAAAACACATAGTCATCCAACTCGAACTCCAACGGTCTTCTACCCGTATCCGCATAACTTTTATAACGACTTTGAGCCGTTTGTAATCTCTGCTTAATCAGTCGGATCTTGTCAGTAGTGATTTGCACTATCTCTGGTCCCAAAAGCTGTTTCTCTCCAACTTCTGTCCAACATACCGGCGATCTACACTTTCTTCCATACAGTGCCTCATAAGGCTCCATTCCAATGCTAGTTTGAAAGCTGTTGTTGTAGGAGAATTCAATCAATGGCAAATGAGTTTCCCAGTCAGCTTTAAAATCCATAACACATACTCTTAACATATCCTCCAAAATCTGAATCACTCTCTCGGATTGACCATCGGTCTTGGGATGAAATGCAGTACTAAAATGTAGAGTTGTCCCCATAGCCCTCTGTAAACTCTCCCAAAACCTTGACACGAATCGAGTGTCACGATCCGACACTATCGACACTGGTGCTCCATGAAGCCGTATAATCTCTCTAATATAAATCTCTGCAAGTTTTGATGGATCTTTGGTCTTAATAGGTAGGAAATGGGCTGACTTAGTCAACCGGTCTACAATCACCCATATGCTATCATTTGACTTTTGAGACTTTGGAAATCCCGAGACGAAATCCATTGTAATATGTTCCCACTTCCACTCTGGTATCTCTAAAGGATGTAACTCTCCTCCGGGTCGTTGATGTTCAACTTTCACTTTTTGACAGGTCATGCATTTAGACACAAATTCTGCTACCTCTCGTTTCATACCACTCCACCAGTAAATTTCTCGCAAGTCTCTGTACATTTTGGTACTACCCGGATGTACAGAATATCTTGTATTGTGGGCTTCCTCCATAACTTTATTTCTCAGATCTCCAACTTTAGGTACACATAATCGATTTATATATTTCAGAACACCATTTTGAAAGCTGAACTCCGGCCTTCTACCCTCAGGTAATTCATCCACAATCTTCTTGAATTCTGAATCCAAAAGTTGATTAGACTTAATTTCACCAATAAGACTCGGCTGTGCCACGATTGCAGCCATTAAACCACCCTTAATTTTAGGAATTACTTCAAGTTCCAATTGTTCAAATTCTTCCACTAGCTTCTCCGGTGCTGTTAGGGTATAGGCTAAATTTTCCGACGACTTCCGGCTCAAGGCATCGGCAACGACATTCGCCTTCCCAGGGTGATATTGAATCTTCAAGTCATAATCTTTCATAAGCTCCAACCACCTTCTTTGTCTCATATTTAGATCCCTTTGGGTAAATAGATATTTCAGACTTTTATGATCGGTGAAGATTTCACAAGTCTCCCCGTATAGGTAATGTCTCCAAATCTTCAAAGCAAAGATTACCGCCGCTAACTCCAAATCATGCGTTGGGTAGTTCTTCTCGTGAGGTCTCAACTGCCTTGAAGCATAGGCTATTACCTTGTCATCTTGTGTCAAAACACATCCCAAGCCTTGGTGGGAAGCATCACTGTATATTCTGAAATTTCCAGTGCTTGTTGGAATTGTAAGTATTGGTGCCGTAGTCAACTTTTTCTTCAATGCTACAAAACAATCTTCACATTCCTTGTTCCACTCAAACGGTACATCTTTTCTCATCAACCTTGTCATTGGCGTTGCAATTCTAGAAAAGTCTTTAACAAACCTTCGATAATATCCGGCTAACCCCAAGAAACTTCGAATTTCGGACACATTTGTCTGTCTTGACCAATTCATAACAGCTTCAATCTTCTGTGGGTCAACAGAAATACCCTCTTTAGAAATCACGTGTCCTAGAAAAGTGACACTCGTCAACCAAAATTCGCTCTTCTTCAACTTCCCAAACAATTGTTTCTCTCGAAGTCGCTGCAAAACTAGTCTCAAGTGTCGTTCATGCTCTTCCGGACTCTTAGAATAAATGAGAATGTCATCAATGAATACAATAATGAACTCATCCAAATATGATTTGAATACACGGTTCATCAAATCCATGAAGGCAGCAGGCGCATTAGTAACCCCAAACGGCATCACTAGAAATTCATAGTGCCCGTAGCGGGTCCTAAAGGCTGTCTTCTCCACATCCTTAGCTTTAACTTTCAGTTGATGGTACCCAGATCGTAAGTCAATCTTTGAAAATACCTCAGCCCCTTGAAGTTGATCGAATAGATCGTCAATACGTGGCAACGGGTATTTGTTCTTGATGGTTACTTTGTTGATCTCCCGGTAGTCAATACACATCCGCATTGTACCATCTTTCTTCTTCACGAATAGTACTGGTGCACCCCACGGGGACACACTAGGTCGGATAAAACCCTTGTCTAGCAACTCTTGCAACTGTATCTTTAACTCTTTCAACTCAACTGGTGCCATTCGATATGGTGCTCGTGAAATTGGTTGGGTTCCCGGCATAACATCAATACCAAATTCAATTTCTCGATCAATCAATACACTAGGTAACTCTTCTGGAAACACATCTGAAAATTCTCTAACTATCGGAATATCCTTAAGTTTTAAACCAAGACCTTTAGTATCAAGAATACTACATAGAAACCCCCGACATCCCTTCTTTAACAAACGACAAGCTTCAATAGCTGACACGATATACGGTGGAGATACAACACCCTTACCTTGAAAATAAAACTCATCTTGATTCGGAATACGGAATGCTACTCCTTTAGTGTTACAATCAATATTAGCATGATTAGCTGCTAACCAATCCATACCCAATATAACATCGAAATGCTGGATAACTAACGGTACTGTAATAACCTGCATTTCCATTTAATTCTAAATTTCATTTTCATATTTAATTGGAAATTGCATTGTCTATATTTAATTTAATTGTAATCGCATTGGCATATTTAAAATCAATTAGCATTGTCTGCTTTTATTTTATTTTCAGTCACATGTTTGGAATATTAATCTCTTATCTAATTCACATTTATATTTTATTGGGGGGCCAAACTGCAATTTTACAAAATTAGTAATACCTGTGTGGATTTCAAAGTCTGTATTTCAAAACGGTGAAAGTAACTTCTATTGACTCAATCAGTATTTTTATAAAACCAGAAAATCAATTCTTACGTTAAAATGGAATTCCTGTATTTTTGTGGTGACCACCGCGCCCCGAAAATACCAGTTTATGTCCAAAACTGTCCGCGCTGTGTAAGCTTCCACAGATTTTGGAAGTGACTGATTTGGACATTTGCTTTATTGCCATTTATGGCAAGTAATGTCACGCCCCGGAGCAGCATAAATAGGGAAAAATAAATTTCCTTTATGGGTCCATAGGGAATGACGGGTGAATAACCGCATTGTCATCTAATCAAACCAACAAACACCACGATAGGGAGGATGCTAATCATAGAACATATCTTATTAACATAATCAGAGGCTACAGCGGAAGCTATAAAAGGTTTGGAAGCAACAGATGCCCAAGTACCAATTATAAAAGTCTACTAAAACTACTCCAACAGCTGGCTTAGAGTCTGAAGCCTATAACAACAACAACAACAGATATAAACTAACTATTACAAGTAGCACGTCTTCTTCTCCAAGCCTTCAGCTCCAAGTCTGGCAGAACATCAGTCTCTCGTCCTCAAGTCCTGCGAAGCTCTAGACATTGGAATGTCCAGGGCACAAACGCCATCAGCTTTGGATACAAAGCTGAGTGAGTACATTAAACAACACTCCTCACCGTTATTGTTCAGCATCTTAAAATGCGGTTAATCTCTTAACAATGGCGTCACTCACGGACATAGCAAAGGTCTCAATAAACTATACATTAATTCAGGGATAGCAGGAAACATATTAAGTAATGACAAGGATAAAGATCATAGTGTAAATATCTCATCACGTATTCATCAAATCCGTGCATGCAACCCATGCATCCATCCCATGCATATACCTTTACGTCGGGACGCTGGATCTACGACTGAACCATCTTCTTACTAGCCATTCTCATATCCATATCCATATCCATATCTGTATCTGTACGTTGATACCATAATCCAAATCCGTATCCATACATAGATACCATAATACCAATCGGAATCACCCGACTAGGTAGTAGGTCCTACAATCCCTTGATAGGGTTACCGGTCGTCTACACGGTACCACCTATCTGTAAACGATGGAAGCGGCACAACGGACGTCTTCTACGCTGTGTATATTCTCACTGGTCGACTACACGGTGAAAATACATTAGGGCACTAGCCGGACGTAATCGTCAACGGTACACTGGATGTCTTCAACAGTGCATACGCATTACTGGACGTCTTCAACAGCAAGAGGCGTACTAGGAACTCTAACCGTCCCACGTCCACCCGACTCGTCAGCCGTTGATCCCATGGATCCAAAGTACACATATCTCATATTCCACATAAGTCACATATCCCATTTCTCATCGGCTTCTCTTGCCTCTTCACATCACTATCCCATGCATGCTGACACATGTTGTGAAATGCTCATATACTAAGTACTGGAATTACCACATGCTCTGTATTAATCATATTTACTGATTATTGATTATTAACATGCAGTTGTATTCCGTTCTACTATTCAGTTTGACAATAACATATGACAGTTAAACAATTCATCTCATATCGACAGTTGACAATAAACAGTTCATCTTGTAACATTAACATAAACATCATATAAGGCTAACGTAGTATCATGTTTGACTAAGCACATATCCAATATCACGTAGGGTACAACCATTAGCAGCTTGGGTACATTACAATCAGCTCATAACATATAACAATAGATAAACAACATTCTGCTCTTCCCAATCGATTGGAAATAATGTCAATCGATTGGACTTTATGTCAATCGATTGGAAATAATGTCAATCGATTGGACTTTATGTCAATCGATTGATATATCAATCGATTGAACTTAATGTCAATCGATTAGACTCTGTCTTCTTCTTCAAAACTGTTGGGTTTTTATTATAAAACGTTGGGGTTCCTCTTATTATCCATACACGTTATTAAACACATATATACATCCCAAAAACACCTCCTTGAGTGAGTTAATGAAACTCACCTCTCCCGGCGGTCCGGTGACGGCGTCCCGAGCTCCGCGGCGGCGGTCATGGTGGTTCTCTTTCCTCTCTCTTTCTTCTCTGCTCTCTCTTTCTCTGTCCGTCTCTGTTCTCTCTCTGGTCTCCTCCTCCTCCTCTTCTTCTTCTTCTCTTCTCTTCTCTTCCTCTCTAACCCGAGAGGGTGTGTGTGTGATATATATATACAATATATATGTGTGTATATATATATATGAGAGAGTATGTATATATCTCTCTCTCCCAAACACACACACAAACAAACATATATATGTATAAGGGGAGGGGTATATATAGGGAGGGGAAAATAATCACAACCACACAAAACCAACGAGGTGGCCAACTCCAGCTACTTCCAATCGATTGATACCAGGTGTCAATCGATTGGGGTTAGGTCGGCAGGATACCAATCGATTGGTAAAACATTCAATCGATTGACATATCAATCGATTGAGATAACCCCAATCGATTGAACACACAACCTCACCAAAGGCTAAGAAAGGTACTAGGGATCTATACCTAAAAATACAGGGTATTACATCATCCACCACTTATCAAAAGATTTCGTCCTCGAAATCTGAAGCAGTAGCCCCTATACCAAAAAGAAATCCATCTCGCAAGACAGACTCTAAATGCTCACGTTCTCGTTTTACATAAACGATTACATCAGCGGCCAACGGGTGCAAGTTCTAGACACGCGATACGAAAATATCAACGATCTACGAGTACTAGGGTGACAACTACCAAATCCTCGGGTTTAGATATATAAAATTCGTAAGTCGAACTTCGGGAAAAGGTTCTAGGTAGCATAATCTAATCATCTCACACATCTGAAACGGCTAGTCTCTAAACACATGAGGTTCCTCCCTCAGGTCAAACTCTACGGTGTAAGGGTTCTATTGATCAAGTGTTCTAATCTCATCTAAGTCATAGTGAAGCATTGCCGTCTACTCCTGTCTCCAAAGGTACTTCGAATCTTTGCTAACGATGTCTCTACTGTATCAACAGTTGGATGTCTCCCATCTCTGGGCTCCTGGTTATGTTTGTCAGCGTCCTTAGTCGGTCTCTTGTTGTACACAACGTTCTGTGACATCTTTGTTAACTCCAGTGTTGTCACTGTCATTCTTTAGTATGTTGGCTTGAGAGTATCGTGACTCTGGCATTGTAGTAAATGATTTAAACTTCCTCATGTGTCTTCCAATTTCTCACATACTATTGATATAATCATCTCTCGAGGTCGTACCATCCATTAAATACTCGTTCTGCTTCCACGTATTACCTAAATAGGTTAGGCAGAGCTACATACTGATATCGTGAGTCGTTCTACTACAAAACATCTCGACTAGATAAAAGTAACAGACGATCGGTGTTGAAAAGAATCCTTCTATGATACTCTTTTGAAAGTTCTGGTGTTGTCTCTGCGTTACTCGTATCTCTTCTCGTATACTCGCAATCTTCTAGTTCGTCCTCTCTTGTTAAGGCTACATCTAAAGCAAATTTAGATTCCTCATCTCTAGTCTCTGTCCAACATACCAATGGTTGGCGTAGTCTTTCGATAGGGAGGCAATTGACGTCATATAAGGATGCAATAGAAGTCATATGGGGATGTAAAAGAAGTCATATGGGATGCAATTGACGTTATATCTATACTTGGATAACTACTGTTGATCAGCGTCAAACGAATTGTTCCGGTAACTACAATTTACGGTGTAGGCTAATCCTCTTACAATCAAATCAAACAAATACCCAACTTCCTGCAATATCGGGATCATATGTAATACATGATGTAGGTGTTGAGTGTTGTACCTTCTGTCTATCGTCCTTGTCTAAGTTGAGACCAATTATTTGTTCGACAGGTTCGCCCTCTTGGTACTTGTTGCAACGGAACATTGTGTTGCATCTCTAGTTCTGGACAAAACTTACGGACATGACCAAATTTACCACAGTTGAAACATCGTATTCCTCGTCCATTAGATTTCTTTACCGCTCTGCATTCTTGGGAATGGTGTCCTTGTACTCCACAATTATAGCAGATATCTCGTTCTCTGTGCTGTGTTGGGGTCGTCACTAGTTTTGATTCTTTCTTGTCACTCTCTATCCTCTTACGCTTCTGGCGGTTGCCTATATAATTTCTTTCTATGTTTCCTTGTTGAACTTGGTTAGTTGCCAACACAATCTGACTGTCTTTTCCTCTCTGATCCGTTATGAAAAACTGATCGTTCTTTGGAAATGCTTGATCAAAGTGTTGTCCTTCACTAATCTGAGTGTCGTCTTCCAGTTTTGTTGCCATTTCTACCAAAGCTTCGAAAGATTGATCTAAATGTCCTATAGTCATATGACGGATATGTGGAACTAATCCTTGATGATATCTTTTGATCTTCCTTCTTGGTGTATCGATCATATGCGGTGCAAATCGTGATAGCCTCTCGAATTGAGTTGTATATTCTGGCACTGTAAAACAACCTTGAATTAATTGGATGAACTCCATTTCCCTTTTGTTCTTCTCAGATTCTGGAAAGTACTTCTCTAGAAATCGAGTCTTGAATGATTCCCAAGTCATCCTTCCTACAGCTTCTTCACCTATCGTAGCTTTCACTGCGTCCCACCAATCTGCTGCTGAGAACGTCAGTTGAAATACTGCCAAATGTCTTTTCTCAACGTCAGTACATCCAAGTACCTCAAATATCAATTCTATCTGGCGAATCCATTGCTCAGCTTGCCATGCTCCCGTTAATCCGGTAAAGGTCTCTGGTTGAAGAGCACGAAATTCCTTTAGCAACTTGACTTTTGCTTGTCGTACTGGTGCTCCATTGCCGATAACACGATCTGCATGATTTATAACTTGTTCCATGCGACGGATGAAAACTCCAATCATTCCTGTTGGATCTATCTCAGGAGGTACTACATCAGATACTCCATTCAGCTGGCCCTGGTTTCCTCGAGTCGTTCTAACCATAACGAGTGCTGGTAGGGTTCAATGACTCTACCTATAAATGAAAAACTATTCGGTCAGACGCATTCTATCTTACAGCTCAAGCAAAAACATGCGGTAACAGATATATAGTACCACTATATAATACGATCACATTAAGCAATACGGATACCTCACATAAATAATAATAACCACAAGGTCAGTCTATCTACCAAGTGTACTCCAATATATCTATGCTCAAAACACGGATTATGAAACTATAGGTTCTACACGTAACGTCAAATCTAACCATTCTATTTCTATTCTCAAGTTCCAGGCTATGAGTATTGCTCAACTAACATGTGACTAAAGGTAACAGGATAATCTTATCCTTATCCTCTTTCTATTTCTAGGACATACTGACTGTTCCGAGATCGCTCAGGAATTCATCAGCGTCTAACATCCAACGGCTCTATATTTAGGATCTCCATCACCACAACTAACTCTCAATGCCTTGTTCTTCGTGAACTCAGCTATCCAAATTCTTATTGGTTCCAACAGTTACTACCTTCCAAAGAAACATCCTCAAACGGATTTTTCCAACCACTTATCTGCGTGACAAGATAACAGTTCTATCTCATCTCAGCTAATCCTCATGCTATCGATATTATCTTAGAATTCGGGTTCTAACACAAAAGACAAGCGGTTAATAACTAAAAACCTAGGCTCTGATACCAAAAATCCTGTCACGCCCCGGAGCAGCATAAATAGGGAAAAATAAATTTCCTTTATGGGTCCATAGGGAATGACGGGTGAATAACCGCATTGTCATCTAATCAAACCAACAAACACCACGATAGGGAGGATGCTAATCATAGAACATATCTTATTAACATAATCAGAGGCTACAGCGGAAGCTATAAAAGGTTTGGAAGCAACAGATGCCCAAGTACCAATTATAAAAGTCTACTAAAACTACTACAACAGCTGGCTTAGAGTCTGAAGCCTATAACAACAACAACAACAGATATAAACTAACTATTACAAGTAGCACGTCTTCTTCTCCAAGCCTTCAGCTCCAAGTCTGGGAGAACATCAGTCTCTCGTCCTCAAGTCCTGCAAAGCTCTAGACATTGGAATGTCCAGGGCACAAACGCCATCAGCTTTGGATACAAAGCTGAGTGAGTACATTAAACAACACTCCTCACCGTTATTGTTCAGCATCTTAAAATGCGGTTAATCTCTTAACAATGGCGTCACTCACGGACATAGCAAAGGTCTCAATAAACTATACATTAATTCAGGGATAGCAGGAAACATATTAAGTAATGACAAGGATAAAGATCATAGTGTAAATATCTCATCACGTATTCATCAAATCCGTGCATGCAACCCATGCATCCATCCCATGCATATACCTTTACGTCGGGACGCTGGATCCACGACTGAGCCATCTTCTTACTAGCCATTCTCATATCCATATCCATATCCATATCTGTATCTGTACGTTGATACCATAATCCAAATTCGTATCCATACATAGATACCATAATACCAATCGGAATCACCCGACTAGGTAGTAGGTCCTACAATCCCTTGATAGGGTTACCGGTCGTCTACACGGTACCACCTATCTGTAAACGATGGAAGCGGCACAACGGACGTCTTCTACGCTGTGTATATTCTCACTGGTCGACTACACGGTGAAAATACATTAGGGCACTAGCCGGACGTAATCGTCAACGGTACACTGGACGTCTTCAACAGTGCATACGCATTACTGGACGTCTTCAACAGCAAGAGGCGTACTAGGAACTCTAACCGTCCCACGTCCACCCGACTCGTCAGCCGTTGATCCCATGGATCCAAAGTACACATATCTCATATTCCACATAAGTCACATATCCCATTTCTCATCGGCTTCTCTTGCCTCTTCACATCACTATCCCATGCATGCTGACACATGTTGTGAAATGCTCATATACTAAGTACTGGAATTACCACATGCTCTGTATTAATCATATCTACTGATTATTGATTATTAACATGCAGTTGTATTCCGTTCTACTATTCAGTTTGACAATAACATATGACAGTTAAACAATTCATCTCATATCGACAGTTGACAATAAACAGTTCATCTTGTAACATTAACATAAACATCATATAAGGCTAACGTAGTATCATGTTTGACTAAGCACATATCCAATATCACGTAGGGTACAACCATTAGCAGCTTGGGTACATTACAATCAGCTCATAACATATAACAATAGATAAACAACATTCTGCTCTTCCCAATCGATTGGAAATAATGTCAATCGATTGGACTTTATGTCAATCGATTGGAAATAATGTCAATCGATTGGACTTTATGTCAATCGATTGATATATCAATCGATTGAACTTAATGTCAATCGATTGGACTCTGTCTTCTTCTTCAAAACTGCTGGGTTTTTATTATAAAACGTTGGGGTTCCTCTTATTATCCATACACGTTATTAAACACATATATACATCCCAAAAACACCTCCTTGAGTGAGTTAATGAAACTCACCTCTCCCGGCGGTCCGGTGACGGCGTCCCGAGCTCCGCGGCGGCGGTCATGGTGGTTCTCTTTCCTCTCTCTTTCTTCTCTGCTCTCTCTTTCTCTGTCCGTCTCTGTTCTCTCTCTGGTCTCCTCCTCCTCCTCTTCTTCTTCTTCTCTTCTCTTCTCTTCCTCTCTAACCCGAGAGGGTGTGTGTGTGATATATATATACAATATATATGTGTGTATATATATATATGAGAGAGTATGTATATATCTCTCTCTCCCAAACACACACACAAACAAACATATATATGTATAAGGGGAGGGGTATATATAGGGAGGGGAAAATAATCACAACCACACAAAACCAACGAGGTGGCCAACTCCAGCTACTTCCAATCGATTGATACCAGGTGTCAATCGATTGGGGTTAGGTCGGCAGGATACCAATCGATTGGTAAAACATTCAATCGATTGACATATCAATCGATTGAGATAACCCCAATCGATTGAACACACAACCTCACCAAAGGCTAAGAAAGGTACTAGGGATCTATACCTAAAAATACAGGGTATTACAAGTAATCATTGGATGTGCCTTGTTTGGGAATGCTTTGTGTGTGTATGTATCCTTAAGGCCACAAGTTGTTATTCCCAAACACACACAAATTGCCCCCTACTAGTCTAGTGTTGCCTCTTCACAATCTGTAGAGATTGTGTATACGTATGTATATCAACCCACACACATACACAACTGTGAATTGGTGGTTCTTTAGAAATTAAGAAAAGAAATTCATTTTGTTGAGTTAACCTCAAGAGACTTGGAGCCCAAGCTCTTCCCTTAGTTTCTCTATATATACACTACTCACACACATTCTCTATCTGCACTTTGTTATAAACACAGAGAGATTTGAGAAGAGATACACAGAGTTTTATAGAGAGAGATAGCACATCACCATAACTTCAAGTTTGTATTTGGAATTTCTTATTTGGATTCTTTCTCAACAATCACTTCCATCTCTAATCTCAGTGAGTATTATTAACTCACTCCCAATGTAATCTCATACTTGTTTGCTGTGTATTGTTTCAATTTTGTCAACCTCCATTGATGATTTAACGTTGAAGTTCATAGCTTGAGAAATCAAGATTTTCAAAACTTAACCAAAATTTGTTTTTAGAGTTGATTATGAAAGATTATACCTCATTGATGATATGTCTGAAGTTATAGAGCCTAATTCGTTCATATAAGAAAGTATATAAGGAAATTAATTTTGACATGTTTTAGTTTTTCCTAAAATTGGAGAGCTATGAATCAAATGGTGTTAAATTGACTTTAGATTCTTAATCCTTGTGAAAAACTAAAGAGAACTATATATTGCACGACCTATGGAGTATTGAATCTGAAAATGGGTCATTTTAGACCCTGTTTTGCTGAAACAGGGAAGTCTGGGGGAAGAAGACGAAGCCTCAGCTTCATCTCGCGCCACGATCGCGCGCGCAAGAATCGCGCGAGCGGCCCGCGCGAGCGACCCCTCGCGCGAGCGGCCCGCGCGCGCGAGCGGCCCGCGCGCGCGAGGTAGCCTTCCCCAGGCAGACGCAAGAGTTCATATATATATAATGGAAAATTGGCTGGTCGCGCGAGCGAGGGTCGCGCGAGGACCCCTTCGCGCGAGCGATCCGCGCGCGCGATCCCGCTTTCCTCAGGCAGACAGAAAAGGTTATTAATAAAGGAAAAAATGGGCTTATCGCGCGAGCGGCCCGCGCGAGCGACCCTTCGCGCGAGCGATCCGCGCGAGCGTCCCTTCGCGCGAGCGGCCCGCGCGCGCGAGGTAGTGCAGTTTCTGTTTTTGTCTGTCTTTCTGTTAAGGGACTGTTTGGATGAAATTTATAAACTGTTAAGGCTCTGTTTGGGAATTTAGTTGATCAGAACTCTAATTGGTTATGTTTAAGTGATTTAAACATTATAGTATAAACTCATTAATCCCCGTACGCGTGTTGTTTCTTGATTCTGCATTTTTGTTTAAGTGCATACCATTCATGTGAGTCAGTGGTACATGCATTGGGGTATCAGTCTGTGTGGAAAAGAGTAATGGTAGTGTGAAAAGGGTATGAGATTGTGTTTGTGGTTGTGGTCGTGGTTGTGGTAGAGTTTGTGGAAGAGGGTATCTTTGAAATGCGACGGTGGCAAATAAGGACACTCCCTGACGCCCATGGAAGCGTTAAAGTGTGTGAAGCCGAACTCGGACATTCCCTGGCACCCATGGTAGTGCTACAGTGTGGCCTACGGACACTCCCTGATAACTCAAGTCTGGATACTGTGTGAGGGGTTGCCCCGGTATTTGCATGGCGGTTAGGGTATTCAAAGTGTGAGGCATTGGACACTCCCTGGTACCCCGGACCAAAGTGTGAGGCAAACTGGACACTCCCTGGCGCCCCGTTGCTAAAGTGTGGCTATCGGAGTGTTTTAAAGATACCAGGAGTAGGATAGTGGGTTGTTGTGGGTGTCGAGAGAAAAGAGTCGGCGAGATGAGTGTGGTGCATTGTCTCATTTCACGAGTATCTGTATTTATGAATGAAAGACTTTTATTATATTCCTTGTTGTTTTATGAAATAAATTCTTTCAGCATATTTAATAATGGAAAAAGGTAAATGGGTATGATTTACATTCAAAGTCATGTTTTTAATACTCACCAGCTTCTTGAAGCTGACGACGTTGATGCGTCCTGGACATTCGTGTTCAGGCTTTTCAGGTTACAATCAGGAGGAATCATACGACTATGCTAATTGAGAATGGCTGCATCTGGAATAAAGAAACTGTTTATTTTATGCATTAAGTTTATTTGTTGGAGTTTTAAACATGTTTTGTTTTAAGGATGACTGTAACAGACTCTAAGTTATTATTTTATTTTCAAGGCGGTCTGTGCCTTAGTTGACCCCGGTTTATAAGATGTAATAAGATAGAAAATTTTTGTAAGCCTTGATTGCTTTACTCTGATTATTATGTTTTATTGTTTGACGTTTGGGACGGAATCGATCCTTCAAACTGTCGCGACCTACGGGTCCATAAAGGAAATTAAACGCTTTCCTTATTTATGCTACGTCGGGACGTGACAGGATTTAGTGGTATCAGAGCCAGGTTATTATTTATCACAAGATAGTTTAGCCAGGTTAGGGTTTACCAGTATAGACCCGATTCCACATTCCATTAAGTGTTACACACCCGATGATACGACAGGGAGGATAGACTCAGAACCCAAACGCCTAAGATTATTCTGTTCTGACTTTAAGTAGTACCTTTTCAGGTATGGATCCAGCTCCCCCACTTTATGTACCAGACAGGTTCGGAGGACACTTCGTGTTACCTGGGGCAGTGATCCCAGCTTTTATTGACTTATATCAGGCGGCCGTAGAGCAGTTAGCCGTGACGACGGTTGTATCTGAGGTTTGGCACCAGGTCCACGTGGTAGGCCTAGTTGACCTGACCCGTATCCGTTTTGAGCTTCGATATTTCGCAGAGGCTCAGCGTCTAGTGTTGGTCGAGGTTCTGCGATTGGTCGATAGCGATGCTTTCTACCTACCCCTCGAGATCCAGGTCATGCATGCCCACCTGGCTCAGTTGGAGATGCCTCCGCCGGTTGTACCCATTGCTGAGGACGATGCAGAGGTTGTCCACGTGGTCCCAGTAGGTGGGGAGATCTTGGAGGACGGCATAGGTCTGGACGATCTTGCCGCTGAGCTCGAGGCGGAGCTAGCACTTGAGCTAGCCCTGCCTGAGGAGATGGTAGATGAGGCGGATGCTCCTGTACCCGCTTCATCGTCCACCTCTCACAGCTATGATGGGGTTGGACCATTCGTTGTTCAGCGTTTTCGCCCTGTCGATTCGCTAGATCTTCTGATGGCCGCTTATGGAGATGATTGACGTTTTAGTTACGACTTGTACATATTAACTACTTTTAACTATTAGCTCTGTCTCTTTTTGCAACTGTAATTACATGCATTAGAGTATAGGGCAATGACCCTATTTTTTGTAACATTAACTCTTGCATGCGTCCTAACCCATGCAGATAGGGTAGGCATTGATCTGACCATACATGCTTTTTGTATCTACTTGGCAGAAGTTATATATATAAGATATACTCTTTTGAATGTTGTTGTCATTTAAATTACTTCATATCACTGTCGCATGCATGTTTCTCATTCTACTACCACTATCATGCATAGAATGGCTGGAGGAGTCAGGAGAAACAGGAACCTGATCGAAGGAGCACCCGAAGCTGCTGATCCGACCGGGATGTTTGAAGCGTTTATCAGACGGTTAGAAAGGATCGGTAATACGAACGACAATCGGAGAGACCGTCAAACGGGAGACAAGTTGCTAGAAAGATTTCGTGCTCTAAGGCCCGAACAGTTTGCGGGTACCGCGGAACCCTGGAAGGCGGAACAGTGGTTGAGACAGATGGACCGGATGTTCGAAGCTGTCCAATGCAACGAGATAGACAAGAGAAGATTAGCTACGTTTCAGCTAACCGATGTTGCCGCAAATTGGTGGGATTCGGTCATAGCTACTATTGGGAATGGAGCTGCAACGGGAATGACGTGGACTGCGTTCAAGGGGAGATTTTTGGAGAAGTATTTCCCGGCTACAGAGAGGCACAGAAGAGAGAAGGAATTCATGGACCTGACACAAGGAACCAAGACGGTGCAGGAGTACACCACACAGTTTGAAAGGCTGTCTCGATTTGCTCCACACCTGGTCGATACTGAAGAGAAGAAGATCCGCAAGTATAATCAAGGGCTGACACCGCAGATTCGCCGCCTGACTCTCGGCCACTTGGATAAATCGTTTGAAGGACTTGTTGGTTTGGCTACTGATCTGGAAGAGGATGCTCGAGTGAGCCGAAAACAATTTGAATTCCGACCGCCTCAAAGGGGTAATTTTGGGAATAGACCACCAATGAACCGTACCCAAGGGCAGAAGAGGAATTTCGACGGAAGCAAGAAGACTCAGGCTATTACCTATCCGACTCAACCTCGAGTAGGAGAAGGGAGTAGTGGTGGAAAGTGCTTCAATTGTGGCAACCCTGGACATTTGGCTCGTGATTGCAAGGCACCAAGGCGTGCTACTCAGCAAGGGATAGTCTGCTTCAACTGTGGTGAACCAGGTCACATCAGCAGGTTCTGTACTGCTCCTAAACAGGTGACTTATGGTCAACAGGGTCAGACTCGCTTGAATGCTGTTATCCCGGATGCCGCTGGATATGATGGAACTGCGTATGAAGAAGGAAATTATGGAGAAGCTCAACCTGATCAGCAAGCAGTGGAAGGTACATTAACTCTGTTTAACTCCCATGTTAAAGTGTTATTTGATACGGGTGCTGCTCTTTCGTTCATATCTGTTAATACAATTCGAAGATTGGGTATTTTACCTCATCGCTTAGAGAAAGCTTTGAAGGCTACTTCGCCATTAGGAGCTGCGGTGAGATTAGGACACGTGTGCAAGGATTGTCCCTTACGGTTAGGAGACCGTGAAATCCCTGCTAGATTGATTGTCCTATCAATGAAGGAGTTTGACATAATCCTAGGAATGGATTGGCTCTCTCAGAATCAAGTGAAGCTGGATTGTGCGAGGAAGAGAATTACATTCTCCGACAATGAGAATCAACCCTTTGATTTTCAATGTAACCCTACGGGAGATATGTTCCTCACGAGATGCTTAGCCAACATCGAAGTCGTCAGTACAGAGGTGACAGCGTCATCTATACCTGTAGTCAAGGACTTCGAAGAAGTGTTTGAAGACGTTTCTGGTCTACCGCCCGAGAGAAGTATAGAGTTCTGTATTGAACTTATACCGGGTACCGTGCCGATCACCAAAGTTCCCTACAGAATGGCCCCCACCGAACTATTGGAATTGAAGGAACAAGTTCAAGAGCTCGAGAACCTAGGTTTTGTACGCCCAAGTACATCGCCTTGGGGAGCACCAGTGTTATTTGTAAAGAAGAAGGACGGGACACTCAGATTGTGTATCGACTACAGAGAACTGAACCGTGTGACTATCAAGAACAAGTATCCCTTGCCTCGGATTGACGATTTGTTTGATCAACTACAAGGAGCTACGACATTTTCCAAGATAGACCTTAGGTCGGGATATCATCAGTTGAGGGTACGAAAAGAAGACATACCTAAGACTGCTTTCAGAACCCGATATGGTCATTATGAATTTCTGGTGATGCCGTTTGGAATGAAGAATGCCCCGGCAGTATTCATGGATTTGATGAACAGAGTGTTCAAGCCTTATTTAGATCAGTTTGTCATCGTCTTTATTGATGATATTTTGATCTATTCTAAGTCAAGAGAAGAACACGAGCAACATCTACGGATTACGATGCAGACACTCAAGGACCAGCAGCTGTATGCCAAGTTCAGTAAGTGTGAGTTCTGGTTGCAGGAAGTGAAATTTTTGGGACACAAGGTGTCATCTCAAGGAATTTCTGTGGATTCATCCAAGACCGATGCTGTATCAAACTGGGTTAGGCCGAGCAACCCTACAGAAGTTCGGAGTTTTCTTGGACTCGCAGGCTATTACAGGAGATTCGTTGAGGGATTCTCAAAGATAGCAGCACCTTTAACTGGGTTGACGAAGAAGAACTTGAAGTTCGAATGGACAGAGAAGCATGAGCGAGCCTTTCTAGAGTTGAAGGAGAGACTCACTACCGCACCGGTACTGGCAATACCCAAGCCCGATGAGAAGTTCACTATCTTTAGTGACGCATCATACCAAGGGTTAGGGTGTGTACTTATGCAAGATAGCAGGGTAATCGCCTATGGATCCAGACAGCTAAAGCCGAATGAGTTGAACTATCCCATTCATGATTTGGAATTGGCGGCAGTAGTTTTCGCACTCAAAATTTGGAGACACTATCTCTACGGTGAGAAGTTTGATTTGTTCTCTGACCACAAGAGCCTAAAGTACTTGTTCACACAGAAAGAGTTGAACATGAGGCAGCGCAGATGGATGGAGCTGATTAAAGATTATGACTTCACGTTAGAATACCACCCGGGTAAAGCTAATGTGGTTGATGATGCCCTGAGTCGACAGACTCGTGAGATGATCGCCTCCTTAATGGTTAGAGAGTGGCGAGCGTTGGAGACTTTGGCGAAATTCGATGTACAGAGTGCTGAAGAAGGAGAAGGACAATTGTTCGGATGTCTTATTTTACAGCCTGTTCTTATCGACCGCATTATTGGAGCTCAGAAAGAAGATGAGAAGTTTCAGACATGGTTCGTAAAAATGTCAGAAAAAGACCCGACAGAATGGAAAGTGGGAGTCGATGGAGGATACCGGTGCAGGAATAGATTATGTGTGCCAGGTAATGAAGAGTTAAGGAAGGATATCCTGGAAGAAGCACATAAGTCGAGATATACCGTTCACCCGGGAGGAACGAAGATGTACAAGGATCTAAAGAGAAATTTCTGGTGGGAAGGTATGAAGAAAGACGTGGCCGAATTTGTATCCAAGTGTTTGACGTGTCAGAAAGTCAAAGCTGAACATCAGAGACCGTCAGGATTGTTGCAACCGCTACCTATTCCTGGTTGGAAGTGGGAGCACATTTCGATGGATTTTGTAGTAGGATTACCCCGGTCGCAGCAGAATCATGACGCTATTTGGGTAATCGTGGATCGATTGACGAAGTCAGCTCATTTCATTGCTTATAGTATGACATACCCGGTAGAGAAGATGAGCCGGATGTACATACATCAAGTTGTGCGACTTCACGGTGCACCGGTGTCGATTGTGTCAGACCGTGACGCGCGTTTTACCTCTGGATTTTGGGAAAGTCTGCAAGAAGCTATGGGAACTTCGCTCAAGATGAGTACTGCTTTTCACCCTCAGACAGATGGGCAGACTGAGCGTGTTAATCAGATCATGGAAGATATGCTCAGAGCTTGTGTGATCGATTTTGAAGAATCTTGGGAGACACACTTGCCGTTGGTTGAATTCGCCTATAACAACAGTTATCACGCGAGTATCGGTATGGCTCCGTTCGAAGCACTGTACGGACGACCATGTCGTTCCCCTTTGTGTTGGGCTGAAGTTGGGGATACAGAGTTGCTGGGACCAGATTTGGTAAGAGAAACCAATGAGAAGATTACTTTGGTCAAGGAGAGGATGAGAACCGCTCAAAGCCGATATAAGAGTTATGCTGATCGACGCCGGAAGGATTTGGAGTTTAGTGTTGGAGATCACGTACTCCTTAAGGTTTCACCAACCCGAGGAGTGGTACGTTTTGGTCTCAAGAGGGGGAAGTTGGCTCTGCGTTTTATCGGACCGTTCGAGATTTTGGAACGTGTCGGGAAAGTAGCTTATCGACTGGCGCTACCACCAAAGATGTCTGGGGTTCACAACGTGTTTCACGTAAGTATGTTAAGGAAGTACATATGAGACCCCTCTCATGTGGTTAGTTATGACGATATTGAGACAAGTCATAACGTTTCTTACAAGGAAAGGCCCGTGAAGATTTTGGATCAGAGTATCAAGAAGCTGAGGAATAAAGACATTCCGTTAGTGAAGGTTCAGTGGAATCACCATGACGAGAACGAAGCCTCGTGGGAAGTTGAAGCTGATATGAGGAAGAAGTACCCGGAGTTATTTCAGGATTAGTTAGTCTTGATTTCGGGGACGAAATCCTGTTTAAGGGAGGAAGGGTGTAATAACCTGCATTTCCATTTAATTCTAAATTTCATTTTCATATTTAATTGGAAATTGCATTGTCCATATTTAATTTAATTGTAATCGCATTGGCATATTTAAAATCAATTAGCATTGTCTGCTTTTATTTTATTTTCAGTCACATGTTTGGAATATTAATCTCTTATCTAATTCACATTTATATTTTATTGGGGGGCCAAACTGCAATTTTACAAAATTAATAATACCTGTGTGGATTTCAAAGTCTGTATTTCAAAACGGTGAAAGTAACTTCTATTGACTCAATCAGTATTTTTATAAAACCAGAAAATCAATTCTTACGTTAAAATGGAATTCCTGTATTTTTGTGGTGACCACCGCGCCCCGAAAATACCAGTTTATGTCCAAAACTGTCCGCGCTGTGTAAGCTTCCACAGATTTTGGAAGTGACTGATTTGGACATTTGCTTTATTGCCATTTATGGCAAGTAATCATTGGATGTGCCTTGTTTGGGAATGCTTTGTGTGTGTATGTATCCTTAAGGCCACAAGTTGTTATTCCCAAACACACACAAATTGCCCCCTACTAGTCTAGTGTTGCCTCTTCACAATCTGTAGAGATTGTGTATACGTATGTATATCAACCCACACACATACACAACTGTGAATTGGTGGTTCTTTAGAAATTAAGAAAAGAAATTCATTTTGTTGAGTTAACCTCAAGAGACTTGGAGCCCAAGCTCTTCCCTTAGTTTCTCTATATATACACTACTCACACACATTCTCTATCTGCACTTTGTTATAAACACAGAGAGATTTGAGAAGAGATACACAGAGTTTTATAGAGAGAGATAGCACATCACCATAACTTCAAGTTTGTATTTGGAATTTCTTATTTGGATTCTTTCTCAACAATCACTTCCATCTCTAATCTTAGTGAGTATTATTAACTCACTCCCAATGTAATCTCATACTTGTTTGCTGTGTATTGTTTCAATTTTGTCAACCTCCATTGATGATTTAACGTTGAAGTTCATAGCTTGAGAAATCAAGATTTTCAAAACTTAACCAAAATTTGTTTTTAGAGTTGATTATGAAAGATTATACCTCATTGATGATATGTCTGAAGTTATAGAGCCTAATTCGTTCATATAAGAAAGTATATAAGGAAATTAATTTTGACATGTTTTAGTTTTTCCTAAAATTGGAGAGCTATGAATCAAATGGTGTTAAATTGACTTTAGATTCTTAATCCTTGTGAAAAACTAAAGAGAACTATATATTGCACGACCTATGGAGTATTGAATCTGAAAATGGGTCATTTTAGACCCTGTTTTGCTGAAACAGGGAAGTCTGGGGGAAGAAGACGAAGCCTCAGCTTCATCTCGCGCCACGATCGCGCGCGCAAGAATCGCGCGAGCGGCCCGCGCGCGCGAGGTAGCCTTCCCCAGGCAGACGCAAGAGTTCATATATATATAATGGAAAATTGGCTGGTCGCGCGAGGACCCCTTCGCGCGAGCGATCCGCGCGCGCGATCCTGCTTTCCTCAGGCAGACAGAAAAGGTTATTAGTAAAGGAAAAAATGGGCTTATCGCGCGAGCGGCCCGCGCGAGCGACCCTTCGCGCGAGCGATCCGCGCGAGCGACCCTTCGCGCGAGCGGCCCGCGCGCGCGAGGTAGTGCAGTTTCTGTTTTTGTCTGTCTTTCTGTTAAGGGACTGTTTGGATGAAATTTATAAACTGTTAAGGCTCTGTTTGGGAATTTAGTTGATCAGAACTCTAATTGGTTATGTTTAAGTGATTTAAACATTATAGTATAAACTCATTAATCCCCGTACGCGTGTTGTTTCTTGATTCTGCATTTTTGTTTAAGTGCATACCATTCATGTGAGTCAGTGGTACATGCATTGGGGTGTCAGTCTGTGTGGAAAAGAGTAATGGTAGTGTGAAAAGGGTATGAGATTGTGTTTGTGGTTGTGGTCGTGGTTGTGGTAGAGTTTGTGGAAGAGGGTATCTTTGAAATGCGACGGTGGCAAATAAGGACACTCCCTGACGCCCATGGAAGCGTTAAAGTGTGTGAAGCCGAACTCGGACATTCCCTGGCACCCATGGTAGTGCTACAGTGTGGCCTACGGACACTCCCTGATAACTCAAGTCTGGATACTGTGTGAGGGGTTGCCCCGGTATTTGCATGGCGGTTAGGGTATTCAAAGTGTGAGGCATTGGACACTCCCTGGTACCCCGGACCAAAGTGTGAGGCAAACTGGACACTCCCTGGCGCCCCGTTGCTAAAGTGTGGCTATCGGAGTGTTTTAAAGATACCAGGAGTAGGATAGTGGGTTGTTGTGGGTGTCGAGAGAAAAGAGTCGGCGAGATGAGTGTGGTGCATTGTCTCATTTCACGAGTATCTGTATTTATGAATGAAAGACTTTTATTATATTCCTTGTTGTTTTATGAAATAAATTCTTTCAGCATATTTAATAATGGAAAAAGGTAAATGGGTATGATTTACATTCAAAGTCATGTTTTTAATACTCACCAGCTTCTTGAAGCTGACGACGTTGATGCGTCCTGGACATTCGTGTTCAGGCTTTTCAGGTTACAATCAGGAGGAATCATACGACTATGCTAATTGAGAATGGCTGCATCTGGAATAAAGAAACTGTTTATTTTATGCATTAAGTTTATTTGTTGGAGTTTTAAACATGTTTTGTTTTAAGGATGACTGTAACAGACTCTAAGTTATTATTTTATTTTCAAGGCGGTCTGTGCCTTAGTTGACCCCGGTTTATAAGATGTAATAAGATAGAAAATTTTTGTAAGCCTTGATTGCTTTACTCTGATTATTATGTTTTATTGTTTGACGTTTGGGACGGAATCGATCCTTCAAACTGTCGCGACCTACGGGTCCATAAAGGAAATTAAACGCTTTCCTTATTTATGCTACGTCGGGGCGTGACAGGTACCAAGTCAACAGTTAACTCTTTACCATTCACATTAATCTCACACTTTCTAAACACACCCGAACTAACCAACGGAGCCCCCAATGGTATCGCGACAGATAAATCATAGTTTAGGAACTCTAATGGTTTATCTAGATGTTTAGCAAAGTGGTGTGATACGAATGAATGTGTGGATCCCGAATCAACAAGTACATTTGCTAGGTGTGAGCAAATGGGAACCATACCTGAGACAACGGTATCGGTAGAAGTAATCTCTCCCGGCCTGAGCTGAAATGATCTCGCCTGCCGCTGTTCCCTCCTCGGGAGTTGCTGAGTAGATCTCGGTGTGATGGCACTAGCGGCGAAAGAACCTGAGCCTGAAGCTCCTTGACGCTTGGTAGGACAATCTCTAGCTTGGTGCCCTAACTCTTTACAGATAAAACATCGACCTCTCATATCCAAGTTCTGGTTCGGACAATTTCTTGCAATATGCCCCGGTTGTCGGCAAAGATTACACGTGTTCAAATTTGGAAGTTGATTGCATCGTCCCCAATGAAACTTCTGACAAGTTTGACACCTCGGTTTGTTCTCACTAGAACCACTGCCACTACTGGCCGACGAACCTCCCGAACTCTGCCTCTTTGCACTACCTTGACCACTGAACTGACTTGATCCCGGTCGTTTACTTTGTTGACTCGGTGGTGGTGGCATACTCGATGTATATCCAAGATCTCTTTCAGCGATAGAAGCAATATCCAAAGCCTTAGCATAGGTCTCTGGACGGAATACGGTCACGCGCCCTCGAATATCTCCCTGGAGTCCCGCTACAAACTTTCTTGCCTTCACTTTCTCACTGGTTATCATTTCCCCCGCAAACCTTCCCAAACTCGTAAATTGTGTTGAATATTCGCGAACTGACTTTCCTCCTTGAACCAACTCCATAAACTCTTGAGCCTTTTGATCTCCAAACGATTCTGGAAAGTATTGTTCGTTAAATATTTCCAAAAAATGATCCCATGTAGTCGGTTGACTCGGACCCAGCTTAGTTCGCCACCAATATTGTGCCTCATCTTTTAATGTGTCAGCGGCAAATATAACTTTCTGCTCCTCTGTACACGGCAATACCCTGAAGATCTTCTCCATATCAGAAATCCAAAAGTTTGCCTTCATTGGGTCGGCTTTCCCACGGAATATTGTTGGCTTCTGTTTATGAAATTTTGAAATAGTAACAGTTTCCTCCCTTGGATTTGGATTCGGTTGTACCGGTCTTTCCTCGACCACGTGAGTTTCAGCCACTCGAACCAATCCCTCAATTGCTCTTTCAACTCGTTCCATTCGGTTTGAGGTGTCACCTCCAGACATAATGCCTGGTACCCACATTATTACACACACACACACGTTACTTTGAACAATTCAATAACATGCTAATTTACATTAAAAGCATGCTAAATAAACGTGTATGCATGGTTATGCAACTACGTGTCGTTGTGTGCACACCACGCGTCGTATACGTCTCTCGTCCCAAAGGCTCTAAACTATTGCTCTGATACCAAAAACCCGCCTCCACGGATTAGGACACGTGTAACAAGACTATAAGCACCCAAAATACACTAATAAGCAAGAACCATGTTAGTTATGAAGGAAAAACATGATTTGAAGTAGCTTAAAACTACTATGCTGAGATAAAACAGCCCCAAGGGCAAAATGGTCATTAATAAAAATATGATAAATTTTACCTCAAAAGATAGATCTTTGAGTCCTGGTTCCAATTCAAAAAACGGCGCATGAATTCGAATTTTCTACAAAGAGTTATGCCCGTTTCCGTAAAACTCGACGACAAATACCTTTGAAATCACTGTTTTGGGCAGAGGGGCATTCGACCGGTCGAGCGGGTCAATTCGACCGGTCCAGATACCCTCTGAACCATATTTTCCCCCATTTAACATTCTAAGAAGTCCCCAAACACACAAGTCACTTGGGGCTACTTCCCAACCAACTTAGAACCACCAAATAGTGCACAAAACATTGAAAACCCATCGAATCATGCAATCGTTGCAAGATTTCAACTCATTCCAATTAATTCAAACAAGAAACTAACTCAAGTCCTTGCTAAGAACTAGAATATACATGGAAACATTTTGGAGGAAGAGTTTGAAGCTTTATTAAACAAGTTTGAGCCAAAGAACACTAGTATAACTTGTGTCGATTAAGAAATTTCGCGAAAAATACTTATCAACCTTTGTAATTAAAAGTAAAGTTTCTATAGGTCAATGGGACCCCAAAAGTACCCTCTTGGCCTTTTAGAAGTTAAAACAAAACATGGGAACAATTAGAATCAAAGGGCTGGCAGAGGGTTGTTCGACCGGTCGAATGGGTCCCTTCGACCGGTCGAAAGCCCCTCTGCAGAACCTTTTCTGCAGCAGCAACTTTCAACCTGTTTACATAAAGTTTTGAAACTAAAACTCACTCCATCACTTTTGAAAGGCTTATAAAACTTCTTGAACAAAAACCTAATACACATTGGGGTACTTCCAAGTACTTGAAACTTGTACCCAAGCTCAATTGAAACAAATAAGACATTAAAGCCCAAATCTTGGCTTAACTCGCATAAACATGGAATTTTAACAGAAATAGTTCAAAAGCTTTACATACGACTTAGTTACAACCAAAACTTGCCCAAAATAGTTGCGACATACACCCGGACTTGCCGGAATAGCCCAACTCCCCTCGCATACCAAAATCCATAGTTTTAACAAAAGGAATTACATAGGTTTCACAAGATTTAACTCCAACTCCTATCACCATAGACATTATAACTTAAGTACCACAAGTCCAAAACCATAATTTACATCATATTACACGATGGTAAACACATGCACATAAGTCCTAGCCTTGCCCGATCCAAACTCGTTTCACCTCCTCTCCGAGCCTTGCTCCGAACCTGCGGTGGTTGTTATGTACCACAACAGAAATAGGAAAACGGTATTCTTAAGCAATTTGCTTAGTGAGCATTCTAAACATGATTGTATGTTTAACACGTGCAATGCTATAACTAACACATAAAAACACAACCGTAGTCGCCGAGTCACCGGTTATATGGCTCATTCAAACCCGAAGACCTCCCTTGGTCCCGTGGTCACTTCTATTCCTTGGACTTCTGTATTTATCGGTTTCTTCCTCTTCACCACTCTTATTACTCCCAACAATGAACCATTTTCCCCGGTGCTCATTGACTACCACATAGACATATAAGCACATAAACACATATTCATGTTTCAACATATACTTTTCATAGAATTGACATGGAATTCACATAATTAACATCTCTAACATCACATATAGCTTGAACCCATTAAACACAATCAGATTTAGGTGTAGAAAAACTCACCTTATACACTGATTTTACCCAAGATTAAGCTAGAGAAGTGCTGAATTTCACCAAATTGAACCTCAATTTCTATTCCAACAAGAATCCTACAAGAATTCGGTAGACGACGTCTCACCGTCAAATATGAGCTACTAAAATCTAGCAATTTAAACAGAAATTAAGGGTGTAGAAATGATCGTCTCACCTCCACGAGTCCGAAAGTGGTCTCGGATCGTAAATCCGACGAACGGTGGCGACGGAACGGCAAGATTTCGACATCGGCGACGATTTCTCCGTCTTCTCTCTCGGGCTCTCTTTTGTTTTCTTTTTAATTGCTGTAAATTGAGAGTCTAAGCTCTCATATTGACACCACACATCACATGCATGTGATGTGTCACTTCTTTTTCCCAAATTTTTGTTTACACCCCCGGATTTTCTTGAGTTCTTATTATGAAATCCCCCAAACATTCCATTAACTACCCAGTTATTTAATGAGTGTTTGCCTAAGTTCCGTATGGGTCCCAACGTGGGTCCCATATATTTTGTGAAATTGCTATCGTACCTACAAATTTTACATCTTTTTCATTTATACCCTTCTTTGGGTGTTCAAACTCAAACTAATACTAACACATATATCAACATATATTATGAAAGCATTTAAACACATATTCATGTAACCACATAAAATGCATTTAATCACTTAAAATGCAAATTACCATTTTACCCTTCGATGGATTCCATTTCAATACCTGTCCCACCTCACTGGGGACTTTTCCAACTAGTGTCCCTCTCTGGACACTTTTTACATGGGCGAGTCCAAGCCTCCCCTTAATCCGTTTTACACACTAATTATATTAATTAATGCGTATTAACACAAATGCTTAACCCGTTTCCCGGGTACGGGTGTTACAGCACATCACAGTCAAAATAGATCTAAGACAAGAATAAACTTTGAAAGCAATGATTTAATCAATAGAAGTATGATTTATTTATAAAAATCCTCGAAACATGTGACTGTCATCCATACATAATAAAACTAAAAGAAAAACATAAATAAAACCCTATTACTTGGTTAGGGTTTCATTGAAACCCTAGATCTAGGTTTAAGCGGCCATAGAATTGATGAATAGCAAGAGGTTGATGGAGGAGGCCATGGGAATCCTTGGTCTTCTTCTTCTTCTCTTTGCTTTTCTCTCTTCAATGGCTGAAAAAAAATGTATAATATGGCTGTATATTGATGTGTATAATGATGTGTAACACTCAATTTGATTTAGAATAGGATTTATATAGAGTTTGGAGTGATTTAGGAAGCTTTCCTAAGCCAAATCGCACTAAAACAGCTATATTTTCGTTTCTGGACGTCATATGCACAAACCACCTTCGCTGGGCACCTTAATTTAATAAAATACGTGTTTTTGGTTTTTGCACAGGTCGCTCGCGCGACTCGCTCGCGCGAGGTCCTTTTCGCTGCACTGCGCGACTTTCGTAGAATTGCCATAACTTTTTGCTCGGAACTCGGATTGACTCGCTGTTTGAAGCCACGCGTCCGTAACTCGAAGATCTATATTTTATATCTCTGGAGAAATTTCTCAAATCCAAAGTATTATTTGTCAAAAATGCGATTTTCCAAGACAGCTACTGCATTTAGCTTTCACCGGAATCACCGTTTGAGCCCAGAATGACTTCTAAAGCCACTAATCATTGGATTTTTGTGCATTTTCAAGTTAAAGCTCCAAAACCTACAAAATTTAGAATACTTATTAAAAAATAACTAATAACTACATGAAATGGGCTAACAAATCATATTTTTAGAACTATAAACGGCAACTATTCGTCGCCGATCACACCCCCAAACCTACTCTTTGCTAGTCCTCGAGCAAAACTAAAATAAAAATTACTAATAACATACTATTCCATTTTCGCATGGATCACGATTGCATTTAGCATATACAACAAGCCTTTTAAACCTCTAGGTGTCCCTAGTCGGACGAGTGAAGTCTCGTGAGGGTTCTCATCAACAAGTTACCCACAACCATCTTTATTAACTTATCAATTTAAAAACTTTTATTAACAATGAAAAATAAACAATCAATACTCCTTATTACAGAACAATGATTTAAAATAGAATAACGAACATAAAGAAACAGAATCAAACGTCTACCTACATCATGAAAAATAATCTCAAGCACATGCATCGTATAAATCAATAGAGTTTCTCACAAAATTGCACGTGTGTGATATGGTAGTCAAATGAACACGCGCATGTCATGAACTTGGAATATATTTCGGATGACCATCTAACTATGTCTTGACTACGAATCTCACAATGTCAATTACACTCTCAAATGAAACACTCAGAAACAAGTGTAATTTTTCTAATATATGGGAGCAAAGGAAATATATTTTCAAAACGATAAATGCTCACATATGACTCGAAAAAGACGCATGACACGAAAGAACAATAGTCTCATGGATAGGATGCCAATCAATCAAGAAAAATTAATCATTACCATGTTTTAATCCCCCTCCCATCGTTTACATATCAAAACCATGTTTCCTAGGATCAGATAGGACTTTTCAAAAGTTGTAATGTGGCTCAGGCTATGGAAAAGGATAGAAAAGATTCATTAGGTAGTTTTAGAATGACATTGTAAGGAATGTTCGATCTCTTTCATTCTTCTTCTACAAACTTTCATCTTTTCTTTCTCTTCATTCCTTTTCATTCATTCTTCTTCCTTTCTTTCATTTTTTTTTCAACCTTCCTCTCCTTTATTTTGTTTCTTTTCCTTTTTCTTTTCGCCCTTCTCAAATGATTATTCATCGAATACCAAGTAACTACTCCAATAGCATCTTATCTCTTTTTTTTTCTTCTCAATCATACATCGCCTTAACAACACTAAAAGGTGACGAATCTTTCAGTGGTGAACTCCAAGTTGGTCAAGTTGGAGCAAAAATAGGATAATGATAATTAAAGAAAAAGAGGCATTGTAACGGCTCAAAGGGGCGAACTAAGGAAATTTTTATCTTTTATCGGTCGGAAGTAAACAAAAAGGGCCTAAAATCATGTCCTATGGTTATATGGTTCTTCAATGTTTACGACGGAAGATTTTTAGCATGGTAACAAATATTTTAACTTGACTATCAACCAAAACAAGAATAATGAGACTAAACAACGAGTTAATGCGCTATTTCAATGAAATTCGACAAACACATAATGTACTTATAACCCTCTAAAAAGAACAGATAGGCTCAAAAGCTCACTGGGTCTAGTCTCCACCATGTGTTATCTAGAAATCCGAATCATATTATAGTTCACAACCAACATGTATTCCAATGACTACGTGCAGTGCATAGGTTTATGTGCAAATCTATGATATAAAACTACGATTCCAAACGATACATGACCTAAAACATTATATCATGACTTCAGTAAATATTTAATTACATCTTCTCATGTTTACCATTCTATAACAATCATAGTTACATAACAAGAAGTATCAAATTGAGATTGCAAAAACCGTAGGTAACATCGTTTATTTAAACATACTTATTGAAAAATTTTAAAATTTTTAAAATTTTGCATAAACTAATGTGCATGTGTGAGTGCATACCCCCAAACCTAAACCTTTCATTGTCCCCAATGAAACAATAAAATGAAATAAAGGAGAGTAGGTAAGGAAGGAACGATAGTACCTCGATCTTGACAAGCATAGAACAGGTGAACACAAAGGAATATGGCTATAAAGTTCAATGTTACCTGTTACTTCTTAACAACAAAATTAAACAAACAAAATAATAAAAACAGCTAAAAGAATTATAACTAAGCTAAACAAAACTAAATAAACTATAAGAAGAAACAAAACTATGAAGACAACACGAAAATAAGCTATAAAGGAAATAAAACATAACTAGAATTATGAAAACAATCAAAGACGCGATCTAAAAGTACCTAAGAAACAAAAATAGAAAAGTGAAAACTGTGTGACAGGTGTGGGAGGAAGATATAAGAAAACAAAAGAAGAAAATGCAGAAATGGGGGTCGCGCGAGCGGCCGTCGAGCGCGCGAATTCCTGAATTTTTTTTTTTTTTTTTTTTTTTTTTTTTTTTTTTTTCTGAATCTCGCGCCCGCGACACCAGGCGCGAGGAGAAACAGAGGCATCATATAAGGAAAACAAAGGAAAACCACTAAGGGGCAAACTCGCGCCAGCGGGCCGCGCGAGCGAAGTCTCGCGCCAGCGGGCCGCGCGCGCGAGAAGAGTTTTTTCCATTTTTTAGTTAAAATTATGTATGTAATATTAAAATAAATTAATTCCAACCCCCCAAACCTACCCAGAATATCCGAAACAGACTCAAAAACGACCAAAAATAAGAAAAACGAACGAAATTAAGCTTGGGTTGCCTCCCAAGAAGTGCTAACTTTTACGTCCTCAGCTAGACCGTTCTAGCTCAAGGCTTTATGGAGGCCGTAAATCCGACTGTGTACCCCTAAGGATGTCAGGTAGAGCTCGATGATAAGCAGAAATAGCGTCGCTTCGAATTAATTCAATCGACGGTTTGTCAGTATGTTCAAATCGATTTCTTACCTTCCGAGTAGATTCAGCATTAGGGTCCGAGGTATTAGGGTTCATCCACTCATCATCCGCTATATCTTTGTCGTTACTCACATTTATTGCTTTGTTAGGCTCAATATTCCGTCTTACCTCACCTTCCGCCTCACATAGGTAATCGTCATCTTTAGGAGGTTGATCAATAGCGTTAAAAACGTTTAATTTTAAGTTCATGTTCCCAAACGACACTTTCATTACCCCCGTCCGGCAGTTAACACGTGCGTTAGCGATGGCTAAGAATGGACGGCCTAGAATGACAGGAGCATATTTTCTAGCATCTAGCACCGGTTCTGTGTCAAGGACCATGAAGTCGACAGGATAATAACATTTATCAACCTTAACCAAGACGTCCTCGACGATTCCTCTAGGTATTTTAATAGAACGATCCGCTAATTGTATAGTAGCGGCCGTGGGTTTAAGTTCACCTAGTCCTAATTGTTTATAGACGTGATAAGGTAAGAGGTTAACACTAGCACCTAAGTCAAGGAGAGCCCTATGAATGACAGTGTCACCTATGACACATGAAATCGTAGGCGTACCGGGATCCTTATACTTTGGAGGAGCGTGTTAAAAAATAGAACTTACTTTTTCCGTGAGGAAGACCTTTTTAGGAGTATGACTGCGTATTTTGCGTTTTTGCGTACAGAGGTCTTTTAAACATTTAGCATAAGCGGGAATTTGTTTTATAGCGTCGAGGAAAGGAATATTAATTTTAACTTGTTTAAACACCTCGAGTATATCTTCCATTTTTGACCCTTTCTTGGGCAAATGTGACGGTCCCTCAATGTTTGGTGGATATGGAATTCTAGGAATATGATTAATCAGGGCCGGTTCATTCTCTTTCCTAACTCTATCCACATCTTCACTTTTTCCTTTATTCAAATTTAAATTTTCATTTTTCTCACCCCCATCCGGAATTACAACAACTTCCTCATCTCGAGTAGTCGTCCTAGTCGAAACAGCGTTCACGCTCTCAGTCGTACTACCCACTGTGTATTGCCCCTTAGGTTGCTGAGTAGGTTGACTCGGCGACTTACTCTCAGCTAAACGGTTTAATGTAGTAACTACTTGTCCCATTTGGGACTCGAGCTTTGCGATAGACTGAGTGTGAGAGTGCACTAACTGAATCACCGACCCAAAATTTTCAAGTGAGGCCAGCACCTTCTCCTCAAATGCATTATTGCGTGGAGGTGGAGGAGGTAGTTGGTATTGACCTTGTTGATATTGGGGTCGGTACGTATTAGGAAAATTAGTCGACCTAGGATTATAGTTATTTTGTGGGAATTGTTGCATAGAATTAATGTGTTGTTCCACAAATTCCGGATATTGAGATGCAGAAGGACATGCAAAGATATTATGGGACGGTTCAGAACATAATGCACATACTTCTAAAGAGGGTGGATTGGACGTTTTGTTCATTTGCATAAGTCGGTCAAGTTTTCTATTTAATTCTTGTATTTGAATTGATTGACTTGACTCAACTGTCACCTCTCGCTTAGGTTGAAGATGATATCCCTCGAAACGTACTGACACCGCTTGGTGCATCGAATTCTCGCTCAAAGTTTCAAAAATCTTCCAAGCCTCATCGGCGCTTTTGTGTAGGAAAGTTCCCGCACAAACGGCATCGACGGTATTCCTAACAGAGGGAATAAGCCCCTCATAGAAGACCTGAACAAGTTGCCACTTAGGAATCTGATGATGTGGACACGAACGTAATAATTCTTTAAATTTTTCCCACGTGTCGTAAAGTGTTTCCCCATCTTGCATCACAAAGTTTGTTATAGATTTTCTTATCTGATTCGTACGCATAATCGGGAAAAACTTTTGTAAAAATACGGTGTGTAAGTCTTCCCATGTTCTAATTGTGTTTGGCTCCAAAGATTGAAGCCAATATTTAGCTTTATCTTTTAAAGAGAATGGAAAGAGCCGCAATTTTAATTCATCATCAGTTAAGTTTTGGATTTTCAAAGTAGAACAAATATCTTGGAAATCTCCTAAGTGTTTATATGGATCTTCATTTAAACGGCCATGGAAAGATGGAAGTAGCGAGATGGTAGACGACTTTATCTCAAAGTGAGATGCCGTCGCCTCCGGTAAGTCAATACATGTTTGTGGCGTGTAAGTCGTCGGAATAAAATAATCTTTAAGTGGAGGAGGTGGTGGTATATTAGGATTATTCAAATTATTTCCGTTGTTATTTTGGTTGTTTTCGTTATTATTTCCAATGTCTGCCATTTTAATTGGTTCTATGTTATTAAAGCGTGGTTTCTTTAGTCTTGTAAGAGTACTACGTATTTCAGATTCAAATAAAGACGTTGGTTTTGGTGTCAAATCGTCGTCTATTAAAAACCGTGTTCTAGAAGTTAAGTTTGAAGACTTGTTAAGTCTTAATGTACGTTCAAGTTCAGAGTCAAAAGGTTTTAATTCCGATTTATTTGAACGTGTACCTAACATAAACTAAAAGAAAGTAAACTAAAAACAAAGACTGACTAAACTAAAAAAAAAACAAATAGCAATCACGCAACTAAGATAACAAGCACTCAACTACTGTGATGCATGAATATTATCCTGTAATGCAATGACCGCGTCAAGCCCAGCGCCCCGGGTTTCCTAGCTAATGCAGTGCAATTAACCCTAAACTAATGCAAATAGTGCGTCACAGCGCCCTGACTTACAGTGGTTTAAAGCGAGTTTCACAAGAAACAATTTATTTTATTTTATTTATATTTTTATTTGCGTAAGCTCCTTTGATGTTGTCAATATCAAGATATAAAAGTATACTTTACTTTTCAAAAGATTTGTAGTGTGGAAGTAAAGGTCGAACCCACAGAGATTGAATTACTACGACTTTTAATTTTAAAACCTAAGTCTAATTAATTATGAAAACGAGATTTTGATTTTGAATTTAATTAAACTAAGAACAATAAAATAAATCTAAATTATGAAAGCGATTTAAAAGTATTTTTCTAAATATGTTTAAAGGAACCTAGGATTGCAAATCCACCACTAGCTTCATAATAGGAATATTTATGCATTCAATTAGATTATTAAGTTGGATGATAATGGAGAAATGTAGCAACAAGCCCAATTCCTCCGTCAAGAAAATAACTATGGTTCAAGCACCAACATAATCCATCTTCGGTTAGCACGAATTATCCCACACTAAACTAGGGTTGTGGTATAATCCATCTAATCTAGGCATGAACTATTCGGATACTTGATAGCACAATTCAATAAAGCACCATTACATGTAAATAATCTAAACAAGCACAGCAAGTATAGATCATTGAGCACATCACAGTCAAAATAGATCTAAGACAAGAATAAACTTTGAAAGTAATGATTTAATCAATAGAAGTACGATTTTATTATAAAAAATCCTCTAAACATGTAATCATCATCCATACATAATAAATCTAAAATAAAAACATAAATAAAACCCTATTACTTGGCTAGGGTTTCATTGAAACCCTAGATCTAGAGTTTAGTTGTCCATAGAATTGATGAATAGCAAGAGGTTGATGGAGGAGGCCATGGAAATCCTTGGTCTTCTTCTTCTTCTCATTGCTTTCCTCTCTTCAATGATGGCTGAAAAAAATGTATAATATGGCTGTATATTCATGTGTATAATGATGTGTAATGATTTGTATATCTAAAGTTGATTTAAAATAGGATTTGTATAGAGTTTGGAAGGATTTAGGAAGCTTTCCTAAGTCAAATCGCGCTAAAAATGCTGTTTTTACGTTTCTGGACGTATTTAACCAATTCGGATCGCACAGGGCTCTTCAGGGCTTCAAAATACACAACTTTGACTTTTTCAAAGGGTCGCGCGCGCGGGTCGCGTATACTTTACTTTTCTAAAGATTTGTAGTGTGGAAGTAAAGGTCGAACCCACAGAGATTGAATTACTACGACTTTTAATTTAATACCTAAGTCTAATTATTTATGAAAACGAGATTTTGATTTTGAATTTAATTAAACTAAGAACAATAAAATAAATCTAAATTATGAAAGCGATTTAAAAGTATTTTTCTAAATATGTTTAAAGAAACCTAGGATTGCAAATCCACCACTAGCTTCATAATAGGAATATTTATGCATTCAATTAGATTATTAAGTTGGATGATAATGGAGAATTGTAGCTACAAGCCCAATTCCTTCGTCAAGAAAATAACTATGGTTCAAGCACCAACATAATCCATCTTCGGTTAGCACGAATTATCCCACACTAAACTAGGGTTGTGGTATAATCCATCTAATCTAGGCATGGACTATTCGGATACTTGATAGCACAATTCAATAAAGCACCATTACATGTAAATAATCTAAACAAGCACAGCAAGTATAGATCATTGAGCACATCACAGTCAAAATAGATCTAAGACAAGAATAAACTTTGAAAGTAATGATTTAATCAATAGAAGTACGATTTTATTATAAAAAATCCTCTAAACATGTAATCATCATCCATACATAATAAATCTAAAATAAAAACATAAATAAAACCCTATTACTTGGCTAGGGTTTCATTGAAACCCTAGATCTAGAGTTTAGTTGTCCATAGAATTGATGAATAGCAAGAGGTTGATGGAGGAGGCCATGGAAATCCTTGGTCTTTTTCTTCTTCTCCTTGCTTTCCTCTCTTCAATGATGGCTGAAAAAAAATGTATAATATGGCTGTATATTCATGTGTATAATGATGTGTAATGATTTGTATATCTAAAGTTGATTTAGAATAGGATTTGTATAGAGTTTGGAAGGATTTAGGAAGCTTTCCTAAGTCAAATCTCGCTAAAACTGCTGTTTTTACGTTTCTGGACGTATTTAACCAATTCGGATCGCACAGGGCTCTTCAGGGCTTCAAAATACACAACTTTGACTTTTTCAAAGGGTCGCTCGCCCGGGTCGCGCGCGCGGGTCGCTCCAGCGACCTGGGCATTTTCCAGAATTTTCTCAGATTTTTCGCTGCTCTGCACCACTTTCGTAGAATTGCGATAACTTTTGACTCAGACCTCGGATTGACTCACTGTTTGTGGCCACGCGTCCGTAACTCGAAGATCTACATTTTATATCTCTGGAGAAATTTCTCAAATCTGAAGTATTACTTGTCAAAAATGCAATTTTCCGAGGCTGTTACAACATTCTTCCTTCACCGGAACCATCTTTTAAGCCCAGAATGACTTCCAAAGCCACTAATCATTGGATTTTTGTGCATTTTCATGTTAAAGCTCCAAAATCTACAAAATATAGAATACCTATTAAAAATCACTTAATAATTACATGAAATGGACTAACAAAGCGTATTTTTAGGACTATAAACGGCAACTATTCGTCGCCGATCAAATATTGAACCTAAGAACGTAATAAATATGAATGAGGGGAATAATATAGTGAATGATGAGTGGATGAATCCTAATACCTCGGCCCCTAATGAAGAATTTACTCAAAAGGTAAAGAATCGGTGTAATAACGATAAAGGTGAGTCGTCAAATGAATTAACACATAGCGACCTTGTTTCGACGTTTCATCGGAATCTCCCTAATGCCCTAAAGGGTACAAAATCCGAATTACGGCCTCCGTGAGTCTTGAGCTAGAACGGTCTAGCTGAAGACGTAAAAGATAGCGCTTCTTGGGAGGCAACCCAAGCTTAATTTCGTCTATTTTCTTTGTTTTTGGTCGTTTTTGAGTCGTTTTTGTTAGTTTTGGAGTTTTTCTGGACATGTTTGGGGGTTGGAATTAATTTATTTTAATATTATATACATAATTTTAGCCAAAAAATGGAAAAAAAAAACCCGAATCGCGCGCGCGATCCGCTCGCGCGAGGCCTCGCTCGCGCGGTCCGCTGGTGCGAGTTTGTGACTTAGTGGTATTTTCTTTCTTTTTCTTATATGATGCCTCGGGTTCTTCTCGAGCCTGGTTTCGCGGGCGCGAGGTAGCTCGCAGGCGCGAGGGGGTCTTGCTGGCGCGATTTCAGAGAGGATTAAAAAACAAAAAAACAAAAAAAAAAAATTGGGAATTCGCGCGCGCGACGGCCGCTCGCGCGGACCGCTTGTGCGATTCCCCACTTTCCTGTGTTTTCCCTTTTGTTTTCTATATCCTTCCCCCTACCTATTTTATTTATGTTTCTTTTCTGTTTTTGTTTATTTGGTTCAGTTTAGTTCGTGTTCGCTGTTTTCCTTGTTACATTTATACTGTTTTGTTTTATTTCTTTTCCATTTGCTCGTTTAGTTTAGTTTAGCTTAGTTTTTAGATTTATATTCCATATTTAGGTTTCATTTACTTTTAATATTCTTTTGTTAGTTTCTTTTTATCTAGTATTAACAGGTACATTTGAACTTTATCGCTATATTCTTATACCTTCACCTGTTTGTCCTTGCTGAGATCGAGGTATTATCGTTCATTTCTTACCTACTCTCCGTTCTTTCATTTTATTGTTTCATTGGGGACAATGAAAGGTTTAGGTTTGGGGGTATGCACACACATGCACATTAGTTCATTAGTTTATGCAATTTTTTTAAAAAAAAGTATGTTTAAATAAACGATGTTACCGACGTTTTTGCAATATCAATTTGATACTCTTTGTTAGAGAATTTTGTTTGTTATAGAATGGTAAAAAAGGGAAGATGTGATTAAACATTTGCCGAAGTTATGATATGACGTTTTAAGTTATGTATTGTTTGAATCGTAGTTTTATATCATAGATTTGCACACAAACTTATGCACTGCACGGAGTCATTGAAATACATGTCTGATGTGAACTATAATATGATTCAGATTTCTAGATAACACATGGTCGAGACTAAGCCCAGTGAGCTTTTGAGCCTATCTTTTCTTTTTAGAGGATTAGAAATACATTGTGTTTGTCGAATTTCATTGAAATAGCGCATCTACTTGTTGTTTAGTCTCATTATTCTTGTTTTGGTTGATAGTCAAGTTAAAATATTTGTTACTGTGGATATCACAGGTTTTTTTCAAAATTTACCCACTTTTAAAACAAATATTTTCAAATTCAAAGAGTCGCCACTTAATTTTTAAAAGGAAAAATTAAGAAACCATTTTAAAAGCAAACTGATCTTTTGCGAAACCAAAGATAAACTGGGTCCGGGGATTATGGAATGAAAGGGGAAGGAGCCCGGCGGACTAAAACACCCCCTTTCATCCTATCTCACGATAGGCCTCTACTCAACATCCTTTTTAATCAAGTTATTAATCTAAGAATGCCCTCAATTAATACATATATAGGTATACATCACACAAGCATGTTGGAAATGGTGTAAAATTGCTAACGACAAAATATCATTCATAAGCCACGTAATACAAGTAGCAAACAACATGATATGCAATAGAGAACTAGAAAACATACCCGGGATCCAGCCGCGAATATCAAACGTGCAATGCATGCAAAAATAAACCTAAGAAAGGTCTCTAACACATATATACACATAAGGCAAAACCTAAGCTAAGGTGTCGCACATGGGGTCGAAAAATCAATTAAAATCAATAAAATAGATTAAACTAGAGAAGGGTTGAGAAATTGTACCTCAAAGCGCTACAAAACAAAGGTTAGTACACATGCCTTAGACAAGATATAATATCAAAAGGTAATTAATCATAGGTCATGTTCAATTAAATTCAACTAAGTCCAATTTCATCCAAGAACTAGTTCTAACTATAAGCATCAATGTACATGAATGAATGAATGATTATGAACAAGGATGAGACATGAATTTATTCACTAATTTGGATCCCTAAGCCTCTGGGTTTAATCTAAATTATCATTATTCAAAACATAGTTTGAGTCCCAAGACATTAAGAGACCATTTGAGTTAAAATAAATAAGATTAGACAAAAACAGTAGCAGTTTTTTGTGATTTACAGAGAGCAGACCCGACGTTCAAAAATGGATATAAAATACTTTCAACGGTTGGATCTTACTGATTTTTGGATATGTCATGCCTCTGTGAGTCTAGTTTCTAACCCAACTTGAAAATCAAGATTTCAACGGTTAGATCTCCGGGAATATGGAAAATACTAGACCTCACTCAGGATTCTGCAACTCTCTGTCCAGAGATCTTGTATGATTTTCTAAAACTAATAAAAAAATGAGAAACACTTAGATCTTTTTAGGGTACCTTCCTAACACATTAAGGTACTTATAAAAAATTATTTGAGACCCTAAAAACTTAATTAAGGTTCTGATCTATTAATTTCAAAACGGACTTATTATTCTGAAAGTATTCTAGAACTCTGGACAGATTATGATTAGCTCACAAAAACCATGATCAAACCCTTCTAATCACAAGATCTTGCTAAAACAAAAATCACAGTGGTAAAACAATGTGTTATGAACATTTTCCCGTTGGTTTCATTCGATTCCAACGGTCGGATTTCAAACTAAAAATCCTTGATCAAAAACAGTTTATGAACCCACTGTTTCATTTTGCTAGTTCAAGTTTATTGATTGGCCTCAACTATTAAAACATGAAGTTGGGGCTCAAACCAAACTACTTCTTCTACCATTTGATGGTCATTGAAGACTATGAGGCACACCACACTTATGGATCTTGATGAAGTATTGAAATGAACTTCACAAAATCCTCAAATAAAGAACTCAAACCTATGGACCAAAACTTGAGTTCAAAATATTACTCCTACCATTTGATGGTCATTGGAGCCTAAATATAGTTACATCTACTTAAAACCTCATTTGAATATAGTAAGGATTCCATAAGATTCCTTAATGAAGAGGTTCAAGTTATGGATTGAAATTTGAATATCTCTAACTATATATAGATTAAAATTATGATTCATTCTAATCTCCATGTAGATCATGAGATCTTAGAAGTTGAAGAATCAAACTCAAAGAGGTTCAATGAGATATGGAAGATCTCATGAACCTCTTTAGTGAAATAGAAGTAAGGAAAATCAAAGATTACTTAGAGAAACTAAGATTACTCCTACCATTTGATGGTCATTGGAGTCTTAAATGAAGTTAAAATCTAATGAAACCTTATTGGAATATGGTAAGGATTCCATAAGATTTCTCCATGAAGAGGTTCAAGTCATGGATTAAGACTTGAATCTCACTAATTATATATAGATTAAAATTATGATTCATTCTAACCTCCATGTAGATCATGAGATCTTAGAAGTTGAATAATCAAACTCAAAGAGGTTCAATGAGATATGGAAGATCTCATGAACCTCTTTAGTGAAATAGAAGTAAGGAAAATCAAAGATTACTTAGAGAAACTAAGATTACTCCTACCATTTGATGGTCATTGGAGTCTTAAATGAAGTTAAAATCTAATGAAACCTTATTGGAATATGGTAAGGATTCCATAAGATTTCTCCATGAAGAGGTTCAAGTCATGGATTAAGACTTGAATCTCACTAATTATATATAGATTAAAATTATGATTCATTCTAACCTCCATGTAGATCATGAGATCTTAGAAGTTGAATAATCAAACTCAAAGAGGTTCAATGAGATATGGAAGATCTCATGAACCTTACAAGAAATGGTAGAAATAAGAAATCAAAATTTGCTTTGAGAAACCAAGAACACAAATTCTTCAAAATTGAATTTATTTTAAACCCAAGGCATCAATTAGACCCAAATCAATGAAGTAATATGAGATTCAATCACAAGTTCTAAGTGGTGTGTGATGAAATGAGGTAAGAAGAGAGGTTTTGAAAATGTGTAAAGTTCCTAGAACTATGAACTTGTGATTGAATGGCCTAATTCTATCAAATGATTGAGAGGTTACCTCTAAAACCTCAAGGGATTCTTCAACTTCTTGTGAAGATCTTCCAAGACTTTAAGATTTTCTTCAAAATTCTTCAAATTCTTCAAGCTTCTTCAAGAAATTCTTCTTTTCTCTATATGATTTTGTATCTCTCTCTCTCTCTAAATTCAAATATATGTGTTGATTCAAGTATATTCCAAGTATATCTTTCAAGTCCCCTAACAATGAAGGTGAAAGTTTGTTTATATAGACAATTAATCCAGGGATAAATGGGTAAATTCGGAGTGGAAACCCATGTGCAAAGATTTCTTCTAGAACATGTGAGAAAAGCAGTCTGTTACAGCCGGCGGCACTCGACGGGTGCCGGCGGCACTCACTGAATGCCGAGCGGCACTCCCTGAGTGCCGGGCGGCAAACACTAAGTGCCGGCGCGGCACTCAGTGAGTGCCGCCGTGTTTTCCGCGTGCCGGGGCTAACTGAATTTTGTCTCTCTTTTTGATTTTTCAAAAAAAATGTTGGTGTAAACACAATTTTTCTATTCTATATATATATATATTTGTATTAATATCCCCCATGTGCATGGTATCAACCATGTGCATGGTATATTTTGAATATACTACTCTATTTTTTTGTATTTTCTCCTTTTCCAAGATTTTTATTTATTTTGTCCTCCTATTTCTCTCAAAAGAACTCTTTATTATTTTTATTTTTCTTAAAATCCGGTTCCCAGACTGGGTTTCTCACGCGTTCTTTATTACTCGGGTTTCTCCCGAATACCCAAACTCTCTCTCTCTTCCTTCTCCTTTTTATATTTTCTATTTTAATTTTGAAATTTGCCTTGAAGAATCATTTTGAATTTTCTGGAAGATCTTCGAATGTCACCGATCATTGTCATCATCGGTCTTTGAGAGATAACCAATCCCTGGATTTGACGTTTGGTCAAAATTGGGGTGTCTACAGTTTGCCCCTCTTTGACAGAGCTCGTGAAGCAACGCGTATCACAAGCAAATGTCAAAGCCTGTGTGAAAGACAAGCCTTTGACCAAATAGTCGAATCCAGATAAAAACAAAAAAGTGCGTTGCAAAAACAGGCGCGCAAATAGCCAAATGCTGGTCGTGCTCAATGGTGAGCTGCCTACGTATCCCAACGGGAATCAGACCAGGACGTAGTTCGGGCAAAGGACAACAACACACCAACGCAGGTAGTCACACGGATGAATGCACCTATCTCATCATGATGCACATGCTCATGCAATCTTATATCTTATGCTTCCAAACGTGATGTTCCTGAGTCACGTTACTCTTCCTATTATCAGAAATGCACCCTATACATTGAATTATCCTATTATGACACCGTCTTACTCTAGGAATATTATGACTATTGTACACTTCATATGCATATGAGAATCGTCTGATTGACTGAGATGCGCTCTGCGCCTTATACCCCATAGCCAAATCAGGTAGCACGCAGAGAGATTGAGCAGCTCTATGCTCAAAATCCCCAAAATCATCTGATCGGCTAAGCCGAATCAGGTAGCACGCAGAGAGATTGAGCAGCTCTATGCTCAAAATCCCCAAAATCATCTGATCGGCTAAGCCGAATCAGGTAGCACGCAGAGAGATTGAGCAGCTCTATGCTCAAAATCCCCAAAATCATCTGATCGACTAAGCCGAATCAGGTAGCACGCAGAGAGATTGAGCAGCTCTATGCTCAAAATCCCCAAAATCATCTGATCGGCTAAGCCGAATCAGGTAGCACGCAGAGAGATTGAGCAGCTCTATGCTCAAAATCCCCAAAATCATCTGATCGGCTAAGCCGAATCAGGTAGCACGCAGAGAGATTGAGCAGCTCTATGCTAAAAAATCCCCAAAATCATCTGATCGGCTAAGCCGAATCAGGTAGCACGCAGAGAGATTGAGCAGCTCTATGCTCAAAATCCCCAAAATCATCTGATCGGCTAAGCCGAATCAGGTAGCACGCAGAGAGATTGAGCAGCTCTATGCTCAAAATCCCCAAAATCATCTGATCGGCTAAGCCGAATCAGGTAGCACGCAGAGAGATTGAGCAGCTCTATGCTCAAAAATCCCCAAAATCATCTGATCGGCTAAGCCGAATCAGGTAGCACGCAGAGAGATTGAGCAGCTCTATGCTCAAAATCCCCAAAATCATCTGATCGGCTAAGCCGAATCAGGTAGCACGCAGAGAGATTGAGCAGCTCTATGCTCAAAATCCCCAAAATCATCTGATCGGCTAAGCCGAATCAGGTAGCACGCAGAGAGATTGAGCAGCTCTATGCTAAAAAATCCCCAAAATCATCTGATCGGCTAAGCCGAATCAGGTAGCACGCAGAGAGATTGAGCAGCTCTATGCTCAAAATCCCCAAAATCATCTGATCGGCTAAGCCGAATCAGGTAGCACGCAGAGAGATTGAGCAGCTCTATGCTCAAAATCCCCAAAATCATCTGATCGGCTAAGCCGAATCAGGTAGCACGCAGAGAGATTGAGCAGCTCTATGCTCAAAAATCCCCAAAATCATCTGATCGGCTAAGCCGAATCAGGTAGCACGCAGAGAGATTGAGCAGCTCTATGCTCAAAATCCCCAAAATCATCTGATCGGCTAAGCCGAATCAGGTAGCACGCAGAGAGATTGAGCAGCTCTATGCTCAAAATCCCCAAAATCATCTGATCGGCTAAGCCGAATCAGGTAGCACGCAGAGAGATTGAGCAGCTCTATGCTCAAAAATCCCCAAAATCATCTGATCGGCTAAGCCGAATCAGGTAGCACGCAGAGAGATTGAGCAACTCTATGCTCAAAATCCCCAAAATCATCTGATCGGCTAAGCCGAATCAGGTAGCACGCAGAGAGATTGAGCAGCTCTATGCTCAAAATCCCCAAAATTATCTGATCGGCTAAGCCGAATCAGGTAGCACGCAGAGAGATTGAGCAGCTCTATGCTCAAAATCCCCAAAATCATCTGATCGGCTAAGCCGAATCAGGTAGCACGCAGAGAGATTGAGCAGCTCTATGCTCAAAATCCCCAAAATCATCTGATCGGCTAAGCCGAATCAGGTAGCACGCAGAGAGATTGAGCAACTCTATGCTCAAAAATCCCCAAAATCATCTGATCGGCTAAGCCGAATCAGGTAGCACGCAGAGAGATTGAGCAGCTCTATGCTCAAAATCCCCAAAATCATCTGATCGGCTAAGCCGAATCAGGTAGCACGCAGAGAGATTGAGCAGCTCTATGCTCAAAATCCCCAAAATCATCTGATCGGCTAAGCCGAATCAGGTAGCACGCAGAGAGATTGAGCAGCTCTATGCTCAAAATCCCCAAAATCATCTGATCGGCTAAGCCGAATCAGGTAGCACGCAGAGAGATTGAGCAGCTCTATGCTCAAAAATCCCCAAAATCATCTGATCGGCTAAGCCGAATCAGGTAGCACGCAGAGAGATTGAGCAGCTCTATGCTCAAAATCCCCAAAATCATCTGATCGGCTAAGCCGAATCAGGTAGCTCGCAGAGAGATTGAGCAGTTCTATGCTCAAAAATCCCCAAAATCATCTGATCGGCTAAGTCGAATCAGGTAGCACGCAGAGAGATTGAGCAGCTCTATGCTCAAAATCCCCAAAATCATCTGATCGGCTAAGCCGAATCAGGTAGCACGCAGAGAGATTGAGCAGCTCTATGCTCAAAATCCCCAAAATCATCTGATCGGCTAAGCCGAATCAGGTAGCACGCAGAGAGATTGAGCAGCTCTATGCTCAAAAATCCCCAAAATCATCTGATCGGCTAAGCCGAATCAGGCAGCACGCAGAGAGATTGAGCAGCTCTATGCTCAAAATCCCCAAAATCATCTGATCGGCTAAGCCGAATCAGGTAGCACGCAGAGAGATTGAGCAGCTCTATGCTCAAAATCCCCAAAATCATCTGATCGGCTAAGCCGAATCAGGTAGCACGCAGAGAGATTGAGCAGCTCTATGCTCAAAATCCCCAAAATCATCTGATCGGCTAAGCCGAATCAGGTAGCACGCAGAGAGATTGAGCAGCTCTATGCTCAAAAATCCCCAAAATCATCTGATCGGCTAAGCCGAATCAGGTAGCACGCAGAGAGATTAAGCAGCTCTATGCTCAAAATCCCCAATATCATCTGATCGGCTAAGCCGAATCAGGTAGCACGCAGAGAGATTGAGCAGCTCTATGCTCAAAAATCCCCAAAATCATCTGATCGGCTAAGCCGAATCAGGTAGCACGCAGAGAGATTGAGCAGCTCTATGCTCAAAATCCCCAAAATCATCTGATCGGCTAAGCCGAATCAGGTAGCACGCAGAGAGATTGAGTAGCTCTATGCTCAAAATCCCCAAAATCATCTGATCGGCTAAGCCGAATCAGGTAGCACGCAGAGAGATTGAGCAGCTCTATGCTCAAAAATCCCCAAAATCATCTGATCGGCTAAGCCGAATCAGGTAGCACGCAGAGAGATTGAGCAACTCTATGCTCAAAATCCCCAAAATCATCTGATCGGCTAAGCCGAATCAGGTAGCACGCAGAGAGATTGAGCAGCTCTATGCTCAAAATCCCCAAAATCATCTGATCGGCTAAGCCGAATCAGGTAGCACGCAGAGAGATTGAGCAGCTCTATGCTCAAAATCCCCAAAATCATCTGATCGGCTAAGCCGAATCAGGTAGCACGCAGAGAGATTGAGCAGCTCTATGCTCAAAATCCCCAAAATCATCTGATCGGCTAAGCCGAATCAGGTAGCACGCAGAGAGATTGAGCAACTCTATGCTCAAAAATCCCCAAAATCATCTGATCGGCTAAGCCGAATCAGGTAGCACGCAGAGAGATTGAGCAGCTCTATGCTCAAAATCCCCAAAATCATCTGATCGGCTAAGCCGAATCAGGTAGCACGCAGAGAGATTGAGCAGCTCTATGCTCAAAATCCCCAAAATCATCTGATCGGCTAAGCCGAATCAGGTAGCACGCAGAGAGATTGAGCAGCTCTATGCTCAAAATCCCCAAAATCATCTGATCGGCTAAGCCGAATCAGGTAGCACGCAGAGAGATTGAGCAGCTCTATGCTCAAAAATCCCCAAAATCATCTGATCGGCTAAGCCGAATCAGGTAGCACGCAGAGAGATTAAGCAGCTCTATGCTCAAAATCCCCAATATCATCTGATCGGCTAAGCCGAATCAGGTAGCACGCAGAGAGATTGAGCAGCTCTATGCTCAAAAATCCCCAAAATCATCTGATCGGCTAAGCCGAATCAGGTAGCACGCAGAGAGATTGAGCAGCTCTATGCTCAAAATCCCCAAAATCATCTGATCGGCTAAGCCGAATCAGGTAGCACGCAGAGAGATTGAGTAGCTCTATGCTCAAAATCCCCAAAATCATCTGATCGGCTAAGCCGAATCAGGTAGCACGCAGAGAGATTGAGCAGCTCTATGCTCAAAAATCCCCAAAATCATCTGATCGGCTAAGCCGAATCAGGTAGCACGCAGAGAGATTGAGCAACTCTATGCTCAAAATCCCCAAAATCATCTGATCGGCTAAGCCGAATCAGGTAGCACGCAGAGAGATTGAGCAGCTCTATGCTCAAAATCCCCAAAATCATCTGATCGGCTAAGCCGAATCAGGTAGCACGCAGAGAGATTGAGCAGCTCTATGCTCAAAATCCCCAAAATCATCTGATCGGCTAAGCCAAATCAGGTAGCACGCAGAGAGATTGAGCAGCTCTATGCTCAAAATCCCCAAAATCATCTGATCGGCTAAGCCGAATCAGGTAGCACGCAGAGAGATTGAGCAACTCTATGCTCAAAAATCCCCAAAATCATCTGATCGGCTAAGCCGAATCAGGTAGCACGCAGAGAGATTGAGCAGCTCTATGCTCAAAATCCCCAAAATCATCTGATCGGCTAAGCCGAATCAGGTAGCACGCAGAGAGATTGAGCAGCTCTATGCTCAAAATCCCCAAAATCATCTGATCGGCTAAGCCGAATCAGGTAGCACGCAGAGAGATTGAGCAGCTCTATGCTCAAAATCCCCAAAATCATCTGATCGGCTAAGCCGAATCAGGTAGCACGCAGAGAGATTGAGCAGCTCTATGCTCAAAAATCCCCAAAATCATCTGATCGGCTAAGCCGAATCAGGTAGCACGCAGAGAGATTGAGCAGCTCTATGCTCAAAATCCCCAAAATCATCTGATCGGCTAAGCCGAATCAGGTAGCACGCAGAGAGATTGAGCAGCTCTATGCTCAAAATCCCCAAAATCATCTGATCGGCTAAGCCGAATCAGGTAGCACGCAGAGAGATTGAGCAGCTCTATGCTCAAAATCCCCAAAATCATCTGATCGGCTAAGCCGAATCAGGTAGCACGCAGAAAGATTGAGCAGCTCTATGCTCAAAATCTCCAAAAATCATCTGATCGGCTAAGCCGAATCAGGTAGCACGCAGAAAGATTTGAGCAGCTCTATGCTCAAAAATCTCTTAAAATCATCTGATAAGCGCAGATTTGTTCGTGAAGACCAGAGATGCAAATGTGTCACTTTTCTATGCAAAGTCAAACTCGACTCTTATTTTTCCCTTTTTGGAGTTACTCTCTTTTTCAAGGTTTATTTTCAAATTTTCCTAAATCTGGAAGCACTTGGATTCATATTCGCTTTTAATTTCCGAAATCGAAGATCAATCATATTAAAGTCGGCTGAATTTTCTCCTAACCTGGAGTCGGACTGAATCAATTTTCAAAGTTCCAGAATCAAACAAGACTCTCATATCAAATCAAATTCCAAAGAGTTGAAACCAATTAGGCTCAATTTAAATCTATTTTCAAAGAATCGGAGCCAATCAGGCTCAAGTCAAATCAACTTCAAAGTTCCGGAGCCAATCGGGCTCAAACCAAATCAATTTTCAAAGAATCAGAGCCAATCAGGCTCAATTCGAATCAATTTTCAAAGAATCAGAGCCAATCAGGCTCAATTCGAATCAATTTTCAAAGAATTGGAGCCAATCAGGCTCAAATTAAACCAACTTTCAAGGAGTCAGAGCCAATCAGGCTCAATTCAAATCTATTTTCAAGGAATCAGAGCCAATCAGGCTCAGATCAAATCAATTTTAAAAGAATCGGAGCCAATCAGGCTCATGTCAAATCAACTTTTAAAGAATCAGAGCCAATCAGGCTCAAACCGAATCAATTTTCAAAGAATTGGAGCCAATCAGGCTTAAGTCAAATCAGGTTTCAAAGTTTGGAGCTGATTAGGCTCAAATTAAATATTTCCAACAATTCGGAGTCATTCAAACTCGAAATCAACTCATCTTCTCAAAATTGGAGCCTTTCGGACTCGAGTTAATTCATTCTTCTAAGACCAGGAGTCAATCATACTCAAATCAGCTTAGATTCAACCAAACTCCCATTTATTCAATTTTCCAAAATCAGGAGTCAATTAGACTCTTAATCAAATCAATTTTCAAAAGCCTAGAGTCAATCAGACTCCAATTTACTCTAATTCTCAAAATCCGGAGTAAATCAAACTCCTAATCAAATCAATTTTCAAGAGTCCGGGGTCAATCAGACTCCAATTTATTCAATTTTCCTACAATCAAGAGTCAATCAGACTCAATTCAAGTTAGATTCTTAAAATCAACCAAACTCAATTCAATTTATTCTTTTAAAATCAAGAGTCAATCAGACTCAATTCAACTTAGTTTCTTAAAATCAACTAAACTCAATTCAATTCATTCTTTTAAAATCAGGAGTCAATCAGACTCAAAAATAAAAAAAATTGCCCAATCAAGAGTCACTTTGACTCAATTTCGAATTCAAATTCCACTTATCAGGAGTCAATCAAACTCATTTAAAATAAATTCACCTTCTAAAATCATTTAGTCAATCAGATTCAAATAAATTCAATTTTCTAAAATCAGGAATCAATCATACTTAAAGAATTTCAAATTTCTAAAAACAGGAGTCAATTGGACTCGAAGCAAATTCAATTTCACAAAACCGGGAGTCAATTAGACTCAAAGAATTTCAAAAAAAACAGACTCAAAGAATTTTAGTTTCACAAAATTAGGAGTTGATAAAACTCAAAGAATTCTTGCTTCACAAAATTGGGAGTCAATCAGACTCAATTTAGTTCAAACTCATGAATTAGGAGTCAATTAGACTCAAACAAATTCAAATTCTCAAAATCCAGAGTTTGGAGTCGATTCAACTTGAAACAATTCCTATTTCCAAGGGGAGTTGCACTGATTCTCATTTTACAAAGGAGAGTCATATGATCTTGAAAATTTTCACATTTCTCAAACACGAATTCATACGGACTCAAAAATTCACATTCTATAAACACGAAGGAAGTCATACAGACTAAATATATATATATATATATATATTTAAAAAAGACAGAGTCACGCGGACTCTAGAACTCAGTATTTTACATAAATGAAGTCCCATGGACCTCAACAAATTCACATTTTTCACAAACGGAGTCATGCGGACTCAAGAGTTCATATTTTACATAGACGGAGTCATGCAGACCCGAAAATTCATATTTTACACAGACGGAGTCATGCAGACTCGAAAATTCATATTTTACAGAGACGGAGTCATGCGGACTCAAAAATTCATACTTTACAACACGAAGTCACGCAGACTTGAAGAATTATGAACTTTTGCAAAATCGAAGTCATGAAGACTCAAAGAATCAAAGGAGCCGAATAAGGCTCAGGTACTTGATTGATTAATGATGATGATGATGATAATGATGATGCTAGACTGACGAGGAGCTTTTAGCACTGAAATGAGCTCGTTTGAATGAGCTTGTCACGAGTGTGGATTTGCCACGAAAGTGGGCTTATGAGGCATGTTTGCCACGAAGTGGGCTTATGTGCATGGATTTGTCATGGGCATTGGTTTGGCTAAAAGAGTGCCACCGGGATGGGCTTTCATGAATGAAGCCGCCACATAAATGGGCTTATAACGAGAGTTGCCCTGAACGTAGGCTTTCGATGAAAGAGTGCCATGTGAATGGGCTTATGATGGGGTCGCCACAAAAGTGGGCTTATAATGGTGGTCACCACGAAAGTGGGCTTTTGATGAGAGGGTGCCATATGAATGGGCTTATGATGGGGTCGCCACAAAAGTGGGCTTATAATGGTGGTCACCACGAAAGTGGGCTTTTGATGAGAGGGTGCCATATGAATGGGCTTATGATGGGGTCGCCACAAAAGTGGGCTTTGGAGAAAATGCTTTCCTGCATCTGCGGACCCTTGAAATAAATAAGAAGAAAGAGGGAAGCCACCTATGCCCCTAGTCTTGGACCCTTCATATTTCCACTTTAGCATCGTGTTATGATAGTGTTTAAAAAAATCCTGCTTGCATTGCTTTTGAGATGCTCATGGAGACTCCTCAACTCTTTATTCATCATCTTAAACCCACACATTTGAGACCTTTATTTGACTCATCAAAGGGGGACAATTTTGACAAAATGATTACACAAGCGACTGACTCAAACTCTTTATTATTATGAATCGATGTGCTTTCATCATGAACAATGTATCATCTTACCTTTCATTTATTCATCATCTTACAATGTTAGTACTTTTCCGACAAATCTAAACTTTGAAGGTTCTCTTTTTGAGTTAGCTGATTCTTTGCCTATCCAGAGTGTGCTTCAGATTAGTGCTTTAGCTTAGAGAATAAAAGACAATCTATTTCAATCCATTCAAAACAAACTTGATTACTCGAGAACTTTGCTTTGACATAGAGGGATTTTGGCAAACGAAGTTTGCCCCTAGTTTGAGTAGGACTCGGAGGCATTGCTTTTGGGATTAAATGAGGTGTTCAGCAAACGAAGTTTGCCCCTGGTTTGGCGATATATATGTGGCTTCGGGCAAACTTACGCAAGTTTACCCCCTAGTCTGAAGAAAGGAAACCAAAGGCACAAAGGGTGATGCTTATGGTTTAGGGATGGTTATGGACCGAGAACCTTGGAAGGTTCGCCTACTTATCCCTGAACGGGAATCAGGTCCAAAGTAGTTCAGCTAAGGCCTGAAAGAAAGATGCCATGAGATGGCGAGGGTGATGACCGAACCGAGTAGGCTGCCTACGTATCCCCGAGTGGGAATCAGGTCAAAAACGTAGTTCATCAACTCTGGAGGTCTTGAAAGAATAAGGCTTCAAGAATTTGTGGGCTTTTCGAGCCATGTTTCCATATGGGTCCAATGGATGCTCTTTCTGAAATGGGTTGCTTGTGGTAGCCTTTGAACAGGGTCATGAACTACTTCTCCCTTTTATGCATTTTTTCTTCTTTTCCTCTTTTCTTCCTTCTTTTTTTTCTTTTCCCTTTTTTTTTTTGTTTTGTGGCGGTTGATTCTTTTCGCCTTATCACTAGCCAGTCAATCTTTACAACTCTCATAATACATCGTGTTTTAATCATACTCTATTATACTCACAAAGCAATATCAGCCCTCTAAATTACTATTTATTTTTCTCAAAGATACCTTTGTATTGTTTTAGGCCCACTTAGCCATTGAGCCTCTCACAAAATTTTGATACTAATTGATACTTTTAAATCTCTCTTTTCATTTCCAATTTCTTTTCTTTGTTGAGAACAACACAAAGCCTTCATGTACCAATGATATACTTTGAAGTGCTCAAGAATTCTCAATCTTATTTATTCTCTTTTTTTTTTTTTTTTTTTTTTTTTTTTTTTTCTTTCCTTTCTTTTCTCTACCTCACTATCTCATATTCTCTTCATGATTTTGACTGGCTAGGATTCGGATTTTGAAATCAACACGCATCTTATTTTTGCTCTAACTTTTGCCTAGGCGCCCTTTCGGGTTTTCATCCTAGCGAGCTCCTTCATCTTCTTCTTTCTCTTTTCTCTTTTTTATTTTCTTCATTTTTTTTTTTGTGCTCTAAATTTTGCCTAGGTGCCCTTTCGGGTTTTCATCCTAGCGAGCTCCTTCTTTTTTTTTTTTTTTTTTTTTTTTTTTGGGGAAGAAGAAGTTCATTTAATATATTTGACTACCATCAAGGATCAAGTTATGGCTTTGGACTAGTTGGGCTCATCTTCTAGGCTTGGTATTTAAGAGAAGGGGATGGTGAGCAAGTTTCAAGTTCCAAGTTCATCTTTTCAAGATTGAGCAAGAGCATCTTTAAATCCTCAAAGTAAAGCTAATCAATTATCTACTCCTCCTTGGTCTTGGCACAAAATTTTCTTGATCGCTTGGGATCCTTTTCAATGCAAAGATTTATTAACAAAGTATTTTTCATGATCATTTGAAAAATGATTTTTATTTTTTTTTCTCTTCTTTTTTTTCTTTCTTGGCTTAATGATCCATACATTCATGACTTGGCACACTGAATCAAGCAAAATGAGACTTTATTCAATTAGTATAAAAGAAGAGTACATGACTTGACTCGATAAACTTGACAAGGACTTAAAACTCGATAACAGATTGACTAGAAGACTCGACTAGACTTGACATTTGACTCTAACTCGGACATGACTTGACTACAAACTGGAATAGACTCGACTTTGGTCTCAATTGGAGTGTCCTAGATGATCTTCAATTTATTATATTTCCAAAAGCATCCACATTTTCTTTAGCAACAGTATTCCAAAACACTATCACCTCACTAGCATCATTTGACCCTTCGGGCTCAACACTTTCCTTTAGCATATGTGTGGAAACAGCATCCATGTCTATGTCCCACTCTTTAGCAGAACAGCCCTCCTCTGACTCATACCCAATTTTGTCAATGCCTTTTTCAATTTTATTGATTGGGTCAGGGCTAATTAGTTTTTGCGAACTCGTGGAGGCAACAAATCCCTTGAGAGTGCTCAGTGATTGCTGGGATTGAAAGGATTGCAAGTCATGCCAAATGTTACTCAGTGGGTTCAGCGAAGGAGTGATCATTTTCTGCTCAATGAGATCTTGGATATCATGGCGGAGTTTTATGCAATAATTGGTCATGTGACCAGGGGTCTGGTGGTAGGCGCAGTATAATGATGGGTCATATTTGAGGGGTAAGGGATTTGATGGTGGCCTTGGGTCCAGGATATTGAGGTGACCACTCTTGATGAGGTGACCAAGGGCCATGGATAATGGCATGCCAAGGTTGGTGAAAATTCTTCGCTTGCGGGTTTGGCTTGATTTTGGATTCGACTTTGAGCTTGAGCTGGCTTTTAGGTTTGGATTTGCGGTTAGGCTAGGATTTCTTGAGTTGGGATGTTGGCTTGGATTAGGTTTTTGGCTGGATGGGGTCAGGCTTGGATATGAGCTTGAGATTGGATGTGGGCCTTGCAGATTGGTCAAGTATGACTGCGGGATTTGGTGATTGACCAGATATGAGCTCTGGTGATTGGTTGGGCTTGGGTGCATGGTTAGATTTGGATATGGGCATTGATGCATGGGTGGGTTTGGACATGGGCATTGTTGCCTCTCTAGGCGATCCATTATTCTCTTTTCCAATTGATCCATTTTCACCTCATCGTTGGCCATCTGATCTTTCAGCAATTGAATGAACTCAAGCATGACTCCCTCTAATTGCTTCACCCTAGAATCTTGTTGCTCAACAATGACTTGCAGTTTGCTTACTTTCTCCTCCAAAGCTCTGTAGGCCATTGGTGGGTCTATCTCGACATGATGGTCCATGATCTCCTCTAAGTAAGAGAGATAAACCCAAGAAGATTAGAAGTGTCCTTACTAGGGGCTCTGGTTGTTCCACTCTTTCTAAAAAAACAAATAGGAAAAAGGTCCGCATGCAGAATTGAATAGTAAGGAAATTTTTTTTTTTTTTTTTTTTTTTTTAGGGACTTTGATCTTAATCGGAAGGAAGATGTTGTGAGTTCGTATGCTACACATGCATGCAATGACAAAATGTTCATGCTTTGATGATTCGATGTGGCTAAATGCATGCACCGTACACATGGCACGCGGATGAAATGCAAGTGTGTGTGTGCCTACTCTATATGCCAAATAAAAGAAAATTCTAATCCTAACAGGTAAACACATAAACACATAAAATCCTCACCCATGTCAAGTGCGCCAACTTCTCCTCTCATTATGATCTTCACTACCCTTTCAAAGGTTGGATATTCAAAAATTTTCGAAATTCATTTGAAAATCACTTGTTTAGAATGATGAGATCTTTCAAAACAATTCTCAAGAATTTTGAATCTTTTATTTTTAAAAAAATGAGGATGTGAAAACATTTCTTAATGAAGATGATTAGATTGAAATTTTGCTTTAAAATTCATTTGAAGAGCACTTTTTTTAAAAAAAAAACAATTCTCAAGATTTTGGATTCTTCCTTCAAGAAGGAGAATGCGAGAATATACCTCAACAAGGGGTTGACTTGGGATTTTAATCAAAAGGTGAATCCCAAAGATTTTAAAAAAGTGACTAAATACTTTGGAATGAAGAAGTCAAAAACTTATCTTCTTTCAAAGATGGATTTAAAATTCCTTGGGTAGAAGGATCACATGTTTGGATAATCACCGCACTTTTCATAAATTTGGATGCATACAAGGTCAATGATGCTTAGCTAAACATGATACAAGAGATGTAATCTTATAATCAAGATTCGGCTTATTCTTAAATGTCATAGGACATGAAAAGGAATTGCTCAAAAGTGATTAAGAGGTTACACATCTTTTATCAAGTAAGCATCGTCATCATCTCAAGTACTCCCTTCCGGGCATACAAAACTCCCTAGCACATAAATCCTAATCAAGAATCGATTCCCTAATTTTGAAAGGTTCTATGGAAACTACTATGCAAAGGCCGGGTTTTGGTCAAATAAGGGACCCTTGACACACACCCGATAGGATGCTTCATATACCAAAACATGGTACGAGATCAAGGGTGATCACACTGCCCCATGATGGCTTGACCGACCGGGGTTGCCCCGAGCCTCCAAGGTCATAGTTCCGTGCAATCGACTGGCGAGATATGCAAGTGCAATGCAACGGGCATACAAAAATTAATTAATTTGATTAGAAGGATGCTTTCAAGTCTAATCCTCGAGTGAACCCAAAATCAGAATTCTGGTCTGCGAAACCAGAGATTCTGGGTTCGATCCCCAGCAGAGTCGCCAGATTGTGGATATCGCAGGTTTTTTTCAAAATTTACCCACTTTTAAAACAAATATTTTCAAATTCAAAGAGTCGCCACTTAATTTTTAAAAGGAAAAATTAAGAAACCATTTTAAAAGCAAACTGATCTTTTGCGAAACCAAAGATAAACTGGGTCCGGGGATTATGGAATGAAAGGGGAAGGAGCCCGGCGGACTAAAACACCCCCTTTCATCCTATCTCACGATAGGCCTCTACTCAACATCCTTTTTAATCAAGTTATTAATCTAAGCATGCCCTCAATTAATACATATATAGGTATACATCACACAAGCATGTTGGAAATGGTGTAAAATTGCTAACGACAAAACATCATTCATAAGCCACGTAATACAAGTAGCAAACAACATGATATGCAATAGAGAACTAGAAAACATACCCGGGATCCAGCCGCGAATATCAAATGTGCAATGCATGCAAAAATAAACCTAAGAAAGGTCTCTAACACATATATACACATAAGGCAAAACCTAAGCTAAGGTGTCGCACATGGGGTCGAAAAATCAATTAAAATCAATAAAATAGATTAAACTAGAGAAGGGTTGAGAAATTGTACCTCAAAGCGCTACAAAACAAAGGTTAGTACACATGCCTTAGACAAGATATAATATCAAAAGGTAATTAATCATAGGTCATGTTCAATTAAATTCAACTAAGTCCAATTTCATCCAAGAACTAGTTCTAACTATAAGCATCAATGTACATGAATGAATGAATGATTATGAACAAGGATGAGACATGAATTTATTCACTAATTTGGATCCCTAAGCCTCTGGGTTTAATCTAAATTATCATTATTCAAAACATAGTTTGAGTCCCAAGACATTAAGAGACCATTTGAGTTAAAATAAATAAGATTAGACAAAAACAGTAGCAGTTTTTTGTGATTTACAGAGAGCAGACCCGACGTTCAAAAATGGATATAAAATACTTTCAACGGTTGGATCTTACTGATTTTTGGATATGTCATGCCTCTGTGAGTCTAGTTTCTAACCCAACTTGAAAATCAAGATTTCAACGGTTAGATCTCCGGGAATATGGAAAATACTAGACCTCACTCAGGATTCTGCAACTCTCTGTCCAGAGATCTTGTATGATTTTCTAAAAATAGTAAAAAAATGAGAAACACTTAGATCTTTTTAGGGTACCTTCCTAACACATTAAGGTACTTATAAAAAATTATTTGAGACCCCAAAAACTTAATTAAGGTTCTGATCTATTAATTTCAAAACGGACTTATTATTCTGAAAGTATTCTAGAACTCTGGACAGATTATGATTAGCTCACAAAAACCATGATCAAACCCTTCTAATCACAAGATCTTGCTAAAACAAAAATCACAGTGGTAAAACAATGTGTTATGAACATTTTCCCGTTGGTTTCATTCGATTCCAACGGTCGGATTTCAAACTAAAAATCCTTGATCAAAAACAGTTTATGAACCCACTGTTTCATTTTGCTAGTTCAAGTTTATTGATTGGCCTCAACTATTAAAACATGAAGTTGGGGCTCAAACCAAACTACTTCTTCTACCATTTGATGGTCATTGAAGACTATGAGGCACACCACACTTATGGATCTTGATGAAGTATTGAAATGAACTTCACAAAATCCTCAAATAAAGAACTCAAACCTATGGACCAAAACTTGAGTTCAAAATATTACTCCTACCATTTGATGGTCATTGGAGCCTAAATATAGTTACATCTACTTAAAACCTCATTGGAATATAGTAAGGATTCCATAAGATTCCTTAATGAAGAGGTTCAAGTTATGGATTGAAATTTGAATCTCTCTAACTATATATAGATTAAAATTATGATTCATTCTAATCTCCATGTAGATCATGAGATCTTAGAAGTTGAAGAATCAAACTCAAAGAGGTTCAATGAGATATGGAAGATCTCATGAACCTCTTTAGTGAAATAGAAGTAAGGAAAATCAAAGATTACTTAGAGAAACTAAGATTACTCCTACCATTTGATGGTCATTGGAGTCTTAAATGAAGTTAAAATCTAATGAAACCTTATTGGAATATGGTAAGGATTCCATAAGATTTCTCCATGAAGAGGTTCAAGTCATGGATTAAGACTTGAATCTCACTAATTATATATAGATTAAAATTATGATTCATTCTAACCTCCATGTAGATCATGAGATCTTAGAAGTTGAATAATCAAACTCAAAGAGGTTCAATGAGATATGGAAGATCTCATGAACCTCTTTAGTGAAATAGAAGTAAGGAAAATCAAAGATTACTTAGAGAAACTAAGATTACTCCTACCATTTGATGGTCATTGGAGTCTTAAATGAAGTTAAAATCTAATGAAACCTTATTGGAATATGGTAAGGATTCCATAAGATTTCTCCATGAAGAGGTTCAAGTCATGGATTAAGACTTGAATCTCACTAATTATATATAGATTAAAATTATGATTCATTCTAACCTCCATGTAGATCATGAGATCTTAGAAGTTGAATAATCAAACTCAAAGAGGTTCAATGAGATATGGAAGATCTCATGAACCTTACAAGAAATGGTAGAAATAAGAAATCAAAATTTGCTTTGAGAAACCAAGAACACAAATTCTTCAAAATTGAATTTATTTTAAACCCAAGGCATCAATTAGACCCAAATCAATGAAGTAATATGAGATTCAATCACAAGTTCTAAGTGGTGTGTGATGAAATGAGGTAAGAAGAGAGGTTTTGAAAATGTGTAAAGTTCCTAGAACTATGAACTTGTGATTGAATGGCCTAATTCTATCAAATGATTGAGAGGTTACCTCTAAAACCTCAAGGGATTCTTCAACTTCTTGTGAAGATCTTCCAAGACTTTAAGATTTTCTTCAAAATTCTTCAAATTCTTCAAGCTTCTTCAAGAAATTCTTCTTTTCTCTATATGATTTTGTATCTCTCTCTCTCTCTAAATTCAAATATATGTGTTGATTCAAGTATATTCCAAGTATATCTTTCAAGTCCCCTAACAATGAAGGTGAAAGTTTGTTTATATAGACAATTAATCCAGGGATAAATGGGTAAATTCGGGGTGGAAACCCATGTGCAAAGATTTCTTCTAGAACATGTGAGAAAAGCAGTCTGTTACAGCCGGCGGCACTCGACGGGTGCCGGCGGCACTCACTGAATGCCGAGCGGCACTCCCTGAGTGCCGGGCGGCAAACACTAAGTGCCGGCGCGGCACTCAGTGAGTGCCGCCGTGTTTTCCGCGTGCCGGGGCTAACTGAATTTTGTCTCTCTTTTTGATTTTTCAAAAAAAATGTTGGTGTAAACACAATTTTTCTATTCTATATATATATATATTTGTATTAATATCCCCCATGTGCATGGTATCAACCATGTGCATGGTATATTTTGAATATACTACTCTATTTTTTTGTATTTTCTCCTTTTCCAAGATTTTTATTTATTTTGTCCTCCTATTTATCTCAAAAGAACTCTTTATTATTTTTATTTTTCTTAAAATCCGGTTCCCAGACTGGGTTTCTCACGCGTTCTTTATTACTCGGGTTTCTCCCGAATACCCAAACTCTCTCTCTCTTCCTTCTCCTTTTTATATTTTCTATTTTAATTTTGAAATTTGCCTTGAAGAATCATTTTGAATTTTCTGGAAGATCTTCGAATGTCACCGATCATTGTCATCATCGGTCTTTGAGAGGTAACCAATCCCTGGATTTGACGTTTGGTCAAAATTGGGGTGTCTACAGTTACCATGCTAAATAATCTTCCATTGTAAACATTGAAGAACCATACGACTTTAGGACATGATTTTACGCCCTCTTTGTTTACTGCCAACCGATAAATTATAAAATTTCCTTAGTTTGCCCTTTGAGCCGTTACAATGCCTCTTTTTCTTGGTTCACCATTATCCTCTGTAAAAGCTCCAACTTGATCAACTTGGAGTATACCACTGGAAGAGTGATCAACTTTTAGTAGTATTAAGGCGATGTGTTGATTGAGAAGAAGAAAATAAGATGCTATTGGGGTAGTTGCTTGGTATTCAATGCATAGTCATTTGAGAAGCGAGAAAAGAAAAAGGAAAAGAAAAAAATAAAGAAGAGGAAGGTTGAAAAAAAAATGAAAGAAAAGAAGAAAACTGAATGAAAATGAATGAAGAGAAAGAAAAGATGAAAGTTTGTAGAAGAAGAATGAAAGAGATCGAACATGCCTTATAATGCCATTCTAAACCTACCCAATTAATCCGTTCTATCATTTTTCATTGCCTAAGCCACATTACAACCTTTGAAAAGTCCTATTTGATCTTAGGAAACATGGTTTGGATATGAAAACGATGGGAGGGGGATTAAAACATGGTAATGATTAATTTTTCTTGATTATTGGCATCCTATCTTTGAGACTATTGTTCTTTCGTGTCATGCGTCTTTTTCGAGTCATATGTGAGCATTTCTTGTTTTGGAAATATATTTCTTTGCTCCCATATATTAAAAAAATTACACATGTTTCTGAGTGTTTCATTTTAGAGTGTAATTGACATTGTGAGATTCGTAGTCGAGACATAGTTAAATGGTTATCCGAAGTATATTCCAAGTTCAGATCATGCGCGTGTTCATTTGACTACCACATCAAACACGTGCAATTGTGTGAGGAACTCTATTGATTTATACGATGCATGTGCTTGAGATTGTTTTTCATGACTTAGGTGGATGTCTCATTACGTTTCTTTATGTTCGTTATTCTACTTCAGATCTTTGTTTTATGATAAGAAGTATTGATTGTTATATTTTTCATTTTTAAATAAAATTCTTTGAATTTATAAATTAATAAAGATGGTTGTGGGTGACTTGTTGACGAGAACCCTCACGAGACTTCACTCGTCCGACTAGGGACACCTAGGGGTTTAAAAGGCTTGTTGCATATGCTAAATGCAATCGTGATCCATGCAAAAATGGAGTAGTATTTGTAATAGTAGTTTTATTTTTCTATTCTTTTTGCTCGAGGACTAGCAAAGTGTAGGTTTGGGGGTGTGATCGGCGACGAATAGTTGTTGTTTATAGTCCTAAAAATACACTTTGTTAGCCCATTTCATGTAGTTATTAAGTGATTTGTAATAAGTATTCTATATTTTGTAGGTTTTGGAGCTTTAATATGAAAATGCACAAAAATCCAATGATTAGTGGCTTTGGAAGTCATTCTGGGCTCAAAAGATGGTTCTGGTGAAGGATGAATGCAGTAGCAGCCTCGGAAAATTACATTTTTGACAAGTAATACTTCAGATTTGAGAAATTTCTCCAGAGATATAAAATGTAGATCTTTGAGTTACGGACGCGTGGCCCAAATGGTGAGTCAATCCGAGGTCTGAGTCAAAAGTTATTGCAATTCTACGAAAGTCGTGCAGAGCATCGAAAAATCTGAGAAAATTCTGGAAAATGCCCAGGTCGCTAGAGCGACCCGCGCGCGCGACTCGCTCGCGCGACCCGCGCGAGCGACCCTTTGAAAAAGTCAAAGTTGTGTATTTTGAAGCCCTGAAGAGTCCTGTGCGATCCGAATTGGTTAAATACGTCCAGAAACGTAAAAACAGCAGTTTTAGTGCGAATTGACTTAGGAAAGCTTCCTAAATCCTTCCAAACTCTATATAAATCCTATTCTAAATCAAATTTAGATATACAAATCATTACACATCATTATACACATCAATATACAGCCATATTATACATTATTTTCAGCCATTGAAGAGAGAAAAGCAAGGAGAAGAAGAAGAAGACCAAGGATTCCCATGGCCTCCTCCATCAACCTCTTGCTGTTCATCAATTCTATGGCCAACTAAACTCTAGATCTAGGGTTTCAATGAAACCCTAGCCAAGTAATAGGGTTTTATTTATGTTTTTATTTTAGTTTTATTATGTATGGATGACAGTCACATGTTTAGAGGATTTTTATGAATAAATCGTACTTCTAGTGATTAAATCATTACTTTCAGAATTTATTCTTGTCTTAGATCTATTTTGACTTTGATGTGCTCAACGATCTATGCTTGCTGTGCTTGTTTAGATTGTTTACATGTGATGGTGCTTTATTGATTTGTGCTATCAAGTATCCGAATAGTCCATGCCTAGGTTAGACGGATTAGATCACAACCCTAGTTTAGTGTGGGATAATTCGTGCTAACCGAAGATGGATTATGTTGGTGCTTGAACCATGATTATTTTCTTGACGGAGGAATTGGGCTTGTAACTACAATTCCCCATAATCATCCAACTTAGTAAGCTAAAGTAATTCACAAATATTCCTTATTATGAAGCTAGTGGTGGAGTTGCAATCCTAGGTTCACTTTACATATTTACAAAAACACTTTTAATTGCTTTCATAGTTTAGATTTACTTTTATTGTTTTTAGTTTAATTATAATTCAAATCAAAATCCGTTTTTATAATTAATTAGATTTAGGTTTTAAGATTAAAACACGGTAGTTAATCAATCTCTGTGGGTTCGACCTTTACTTCCACACTGCAAATCTTTTGAAAAGTAGAGAACACTTTTTATATCTTGATTCTGACAAGATCAATGATCTTGTAATTCGATCAAAAAATATTGTAGAACGAATGTTATGGGTCAATTAATAAATCCCTATATTGTGATAAATTGGAACGCATCTGTCACGACCCATCCCACTACGCGTGGAAATAGGACACGTGGCACGCCACCAAGGCTCATCCAAACATCATCTAATAATACGCAGCGGAAAGAACTTCTATAAAACAACCCTGGGTATATTAAAACTTAGGAAACGTTCCCCTCTGTATTATAAAATACATTGAAATTAGAGTCATAAAAAGTTTTGGCCATTGGAAACACATTCAAAGAAAAATAGTTTTGAAAACAGAGGTTCAGTCGACTGCCCAGTCGACTGCACTAGGGTCCAGTTGACTGCTCCGTCGACTGTGTCAAGCAGAACCAAGAACCCTAAATCTCAACAGAGGTCCAGTCGACTGCCCAGTCGACTGCTTTCTGAAACCAGTCGACTGCTTTTCAATCGAAGGAGGCAGTAGTTCAAGTCAACAGTGTTCAGTCGACTGCCCGAGGGGTTCAGTCGACTGCTTCTCTGATATTCACTTACAGTATCTCAAATACACGAGATCCAGTCGACTGATCAGGGGGTTCAGTCGACTGCTTCTCTGCTGGCAGCACTGTGCTGGAAATATAAGTCCTGCTACCCAAAACCAATAACAATCACAACCACAACTGATTCCAACATACTAAAACACAGTTACAGGCGTTCAATTACAAGATTACAATACTGCAGGACTAATCTATGGTTCTATTACAACATATTACCAAACCTTACACAAGTTTAGGATTTAAAACAAAACATTATACAAGTGTTATCCCCGGCGTTCATCGGCATCACTCATCACGCTTCTTCTTATCCTTCTTCTTACCTGCAATCGAGTACATCTCCACTGCTCAGCTATAGGCTGAGCGTACAATTCTAAATGTATGCTTATATGACAATTCATGGTTTAAGCATCTAAAACACATAGAAATAGTCTCTGGGGTGAGTGGTACGCATTCATCCGGTCGATGCCGTAGGAGGCCCACCTCTCCCACGCATCTCGTACACTGGTTGGGCCTTCCTCCATACCAGGTACCGTGTACTGGTTGGGCCCACCTCCAATCTAGACACAACCACAAATTCCAATTCCAACAAGATCACAATCCTCAAGGTTCGAGGAGCTTACTCCGAATGAATTTGCACCAAACTCCCCTTTGACCCAAGTAGACACATAACATGCTCACATAAACAGTTATACGTGCTTTTATCATAATTTCACGTGCATAATTAACGGGCCTAGCTAATACATGAATTTCGCCCGGATCCAAGAATATCAAAAGTGATGTCCAAAACATGAAAATCCATATATTTCATAGATCTAGAATTCATACCTCGTGCGAATCTCTTCAAACTTTGAAGGATCGTCTAGGGGGCTAAATAATCGTCGGATTTCGAATTTGGTACAATTCCTATAAGTTTTACCTGATTTTTCCCAAAAGTCCAAAAATTAAGATTTTACAAAAACTTGGCCAAACATGACCTAAGTGGCATCAAAACGTAGATCTTACCTCCACGAGTTCAAATCTGAAATCTGGAGAAAATCTGACAGACGAACGGTCGTCGATCGGCGTCGCAAAGCCCGTGGCAACTAAATCTCCCTTCTCTCTCCTCTCTCTAGATATTTGTTTGGATTTGGATGAGAATGAATTCTCATCCTCATCTATATATAGGCAAAAGTTATGGAAATTACGCTTACCTCCCCGTAAGTTTCTCAAACTTCTAATTACCTCTCGAAACTTCGCACACGTCCATTTTATGCCTTTACGAGTGAAAACTATAAATTTCAAAAGTTTCCTACTAAGTTTCGTTTGGGTCCAAAATAACGTCCGAAAATTATATTCAGTGAAATCTCTACACAACCTACCTTTTTAATTAACGCATCTCTCACGTTCTCACCACAGTTCTCAAAATGATACTATCATAACCAAATTACCAGAATTATACTACACAGGTATAATTACTATTCAACAAATACCAGATAAAGTCAAATAACATTTAAATCACATAAATGTCATTTACTCATGATTATGCAATATGAACTTGCCATGCTCCTGTGTCCTCACTGACACCTTACCGTTGACTCACAGTCAACCTCAATCCACCATTATCAATTAACATTGATAACCTCTCAATCTACAATTATGCATGATAAAACTATAAATTTTTGGAACGGGTGTGACAACTCTCCCCTCCAAAAAGGAAGTTTGTCCCCAAACTTTACCTTAAGCGTCGAACAAGTACGGATACTCATTCCGCATGTCTTCCTCACTGTCCCATGTAGCCTCTTCCACTGTATGACTACGCCATAGTACTTTCACCATTGGAATAGTCTTGGTTCTCAAAACTTGCTCTTTTCGATCTAGAATCCCTACAGGATGTTCCACATAAGTCAAATCTCCCTGAATCTGAAGCGGTTCAGGTACAATGATCTTACTCGTGTCAGTCATACAACGTCTCAACATAGACACGTGAAACACATTGTGCACATGTTCCAACTCTGATGACAAGGCCAAACGATAAGCTACTGGACCAATTCTCTCTAGGATTTCAAAAGGTCCTATGAATCTCGGATTGAGCTTTCCCCTCTTCCCAAATCGTACAATGCCTTTTGAAGGCGATACTCGCAAGTATACGAAATCCCCCACTTCAAAATTTATCGGTCGTCGTTTCAAATCTGGATAACTCTTATATCGGCTCTGAGCTACTTTGAGTCGCTCTTGAATCAACTTCACTTTCTCAGTAGTCACCTGTATTAACTCAGGTCCTAACAACTTCCTTTCTCCAACCTCGGTCCAACAAACTGGTGATCGACACTTGCGGCCATACAGAGCTTCATATGGTGCCATCCCAATACTCGACTGAAATCCGTTGTTGTACGCAAATTCAATTAATGGAAAGTGGTGCTCCCAATCACTCCCAAAGTCTAATACACACAATCTCAGCATATCTTCCAAGGTCTGAATCATACGCTCTGACTGTCCATCGGTCTGAGGATGAAATGCAGTACTGAAACTTAATTTTGTACCCATAGCTTCTTGCAAACTTCCCCAAAATCTTGACGTAAAACTACTATCACGATCTGACACAATCACAGCTGGGACTCCATGTAGTCTTACAATCTCTTTCACATATAATTCCGCTAACTTGGATGGTTTAGTCGTCTTGATCGGTAGAAAATGAGCTGACTTTGTTAACCGGTCAACTATAATCCAAATCTTATCATTCTTATTACATGATCGTGGAAATCCTGAAACAAAGTCCATTGTAATCTCGTCCCACTTCCATTCTGACACTGGCAAAGGGTGTAGTAACCCCGCGGGTACTTGTCTCTCTGCCTTGACTTGTTGACATGCCGAACATTTGGATACAAACTTGGCAACTTCACGCTTCATACCCTTCCACCAAAAGTTTTCTCTCAAGTTTCTGAACATCTTATTACTCCCCGGGTGTACTGAATATTTCGTACTATGAGCTTCTTCTAGAATTCTCTCCTTCAAGTCTTTCACATTCGGTATACATAATCGGTTTCCTAGTTTCAACGTTCCTTGATCTAATACAAAACCAGGTCGCTTTCCCAAAGATATCTCATCTCTCATTTTACACAAATAAACATCGTAAATTGTTCCTTCTTGATCTCCTCAATAATATCTGGGTGTGCCCTGATTGCCATCATTAAACCACCACTAACCTTAGGTATCACATCCAAGTCCAAACGTTCCATTTCTTTTACCAATTCTTTTTGTTGTGTTAGCTCGTCGGCTAAATTCCTCGGCGTCTTCCGGCTTAATGCGTCGGCTACTACATTCGCCTTCCCCGGATGGTACTCAATCGACAGATCATAATCCTTCATCAACTCCAACCATCTTCGTTGTCTCATGTTCAAGTCCCGTTGGGTGAAAATATATTTCAAACTCTTGTGGTCTGTGAATATCTCACACTTTTCTCCGTACAAATAATGTCTCCAAATCTTCAAGGCATGGATTACTGCAGCTAATTCCAGATCATGAGTCGGATAATTACTCTCATGTGTCTTCAACTGTCTAGAAGCATAAGCAATCACTTTACCCCCTTGCATCAACACGCATCCCAACCCTTTGTGTGAAGCATCACTATGGATCACAAATCCCTCGGTTCCGGATGGTATTGTCAAAATAGGTGCTCTCGTTAGTCGTGACTTCAATTCTTGAAAACTGTCCTCGCATTCCTGACTCCATTCAAATGTAACTCCCTTCCTCATTAACTTTGTCATAGGCAATGAAATCTTCGAGAAGTGTTCAATAAAACGGCGGTAGTATCCCGCTAATCCCAAGAAACTTCGAATTTCGGATACAGAAGTCGGTCTTTGCCAATTTGCTACAGCTTCTACTTTGTGAGGATCAACTGATACTCCGTTCTTATCAATTACGTGACCAAGAAAAGTAATGCTAGGTAACCAAAATTCACATTTCTTGAATTTCCCAAATAACTGCTTCTCTCGTAATCTCTGAAGTATCAACCTCAAGTGGTTCTCGTGTTCTATCTCACTAGGTGAATAGATAAGGATATCGTCAATGAATACAATCACAAAATCATCCAAATAGTCTTTGAATACTCGATTCATAAGGTCCATGAACGCAGCTGGTGCATTGGTAACTCCAAATGGCATAACTAAGAACTCATAGTGTCCATAACGCGTTCTAAAAGCTGTTTTCTCAACATCTTCGACCTTCACTTTCAACTGATGATAACCCGATCTTAGGTCTATCTTGGAGAATACTTGTGCTCCACGAAGTTGATCAAATAAATCATGAATTATGGGTAACGGGTACTTGTTCTTAATCGTCAACTTGTTCAGTTCCCGGTAATCAACACACATACGCATGGAGCCATCTTTCTTCTTCACAAACAATACTGGAGCTCCCCACGGCGAAATACTTGGTCGAATGAAACCTTTATCAAGTAACTCTTGTAGTTGAACCTTCAGTTCCTTCAATTCTACTGGTGCCATTCTATACGGTGCTTTGGATACTGGCCTTGAGTCTGGCATTACCTCAATAGTGAACTCGACCTCTCTCTCAATAAGAACATCTGGTAGATCATCAGGAAATACATCTGGATATTCTCGTACTATCGGAATGTCTTCTACTTTTAATTCGGTCGCTGAGACATCAGTCACTGAACATAGGAATCCTTGACATCCCTTTTTCAATAATTTTCCTGCTCGGATAGCTGAAATCAAGTACGGCGGCGGTGTAACCCCACTTCCCTGAAAACAAAAGTTCCCATATACCGGTGATCGAAAATTAACCTCTTTCCGTTCACAATCTATCGTAGCTTGGTTAAGGCCTAACCAATCCATTCCCAATATTGCATCAAAATGATTTACTCCAATCGGTATAAGGTCTACCGTCATCAACTTCTCACCTAATTTGATCTCACAGTTCTTATATACAGTAGATGTCATTATCGCTTTACTAAGTGGCATAGCAATAGACAATTCATATCCTAGTGGCGCGGACTTAACAGTTAAATGTTCCACAAAGTTATAAGATACAAACGAATGCGTAGATCCCGAATCAACGAGTATGCGTGCTAAGTGCGAACATACAAGCACCATACCTGAGACCACTGTATCAGTAGCAGCCACGTCTCCAGGGTTCATCTGGAATGATCTTCCCTGACGTTGCTCTGTCCTTTGTCCCCCGTCACTAAACTGTTTAGGCTTCGAACCACTAGAAGCCATAGAACTTGCCCCTTGTTGAGAACGCTTCTTTGGGCAATCCTTCGCTCGGTGTCCCAAGGTACCACAGTCAAAACACTTGAGTTGCGAATGAGTCGCAGAACTCACACTGTTTCCCCCTGTAGATCTGTTCTGAAAGTTGGTCAGAAAACATCGACCAGTGTGTGGTCGGTTACAAAGTGAACACAACGGTATGTTACTTGGTACTCTCCTGGAATTACTAAAATCAGAATTAGAGCCTCGTGAAAACGGCCTCTTAAAAGATCCACCCTGACTTCGGTCACCACCCTCATGACTTCGCTTTCCTTGGTGATTTTGTCTCGATCTCTCTATTCCACTTTCGGCTACTAGTGTCGTCTGCTGTACCGCTGCAACAGTCGAGTGTTCGTAGGTTTCTACTCTCAACCGGATATTTTCCCTTAAGCCTTCTTCAAATTTCCTTGCCCTATCTTCCTCTCCTGGCACCGAACCTTTACCAAACCTCAACAACGCATTATACTTGGAAGTATACTCTGTCACAGTCATGTCTCCTTGCTTAAGGTTATCAAATTCTCTCTTCTTTGCATTGTAGGCGGCTCGCGGAAAGAATCGGTGATTGAATTCTGCCTTGAACCCTTCCCAAGTAATCGGTGCTCCTTGATCTAAAACATTTACCCACCAGTTCTGGGCTTCACCCTTCAGTACATCACTTGCGTTCTCAATCTTCTCTCTATCTGTCATCGAAATAGATCGGAAAATTCGCTCCATGTCCATGACCCAATGTTCTGCTAATGTTGTATCAGGTGTCCCATGAAACTCCATTGGTTTCTTTCGAGTAAACTGTTCAGATATTGATCTCATACCCCTATTTTCAGGCGCATGTACTACAACTATCGGTTCTGGCTCCAATGGAGGTGTTGGAGGTAATCTGTCCGCTATATTTCGTATCATCTCTCCTATGTTCCCCATCATTTCAGCCATTTCATTCATTTGGCGAGTATGTGGCGATAATTCTCGTTCTTCGTCACTCATGATTTCAATCCTATAGTTCTCAATGCATAAACACTATGCATGTACAACAATCACAATAGCATGTATGTAAAACAACATCCATATGCATCAAACATCTCTAAGATGCATGAATGCAATTGAAAACATGTGGCAATCCACTCAACACTCCACTCGTCGTCGAACGTTCCCAAAGTTTTGTTACCTCTAGCTCTGATACCAATAAATGTCACGACCCATCCCACTACGCGTGGAAATAGGACACGTGGCACGCCACCAAGGCTCATCCAAACATCATCTAATAATACGCAGCGGAAAGAACTTCTATAAAACAACCCTGGGTATATTAAAACTTAGGAAACGTTCCCCTCTGTATTATAAAATACATTGAAATTAGAGTCATAAAAAGTTTTGGCCATTGGAAACACATTCAAACAAAATTAGTTTTGAAAACAGAGGTTCAGTCGACTGCCCAGTCGACTGCACTAGGGTCCAGTCGACTGCTCCGTCGACTGTGTCAAGCAGAACCAAGAACCCTAAATCTCAACAGAGGTCCAGTCGACTGCCCAGTCGACTGCTTTCTGAAACCAGTCGACTGCTTTTCAATCGAAGGAGGCAGTAGTTCAAGTCAACAGTGTTCAGTCGACTGCCCGAGGGGTTCAGTCGACTGCTTCTCTGGTATTCACTTACAGTATCTCAAATACACGATATCCAGTCGACTGATCAGGGGGTTCAGTCGACTGCTTCTCTGCTGGCAGCCCTGTGCTGGAAATATAAGTCCTGCTACCCAAAACCAATAACAATCACAACCACAACTGATTCCAACATACTAAAACACAGTTACAGGCGTTCAATTACAAGATTACAATACTGCAGGACTAATCTATGGTTCTATTACAACATATTACCAAACCTTACACAAGTTTAGGATTTAAAACAAAACATTATACAAGTGTTATCCCCGGCGTTCATCGGCCTCACTCATCACGCTTCTTCTTATCCTTCTTCTTACCTGCAATGGAGTACATCTCCACTGCTCAGCTATAGGCTGAGCGTACAATTCTAAATGTATGCTTATATGACAATTCATGGTTTAAGCATCTAAAACACATAGAAATAGTCTCTGGGGTGAGTGGTACGCATTCATCCGGTCGATGCCGTAGGAGGCCCACCTCTCCCACGCATCTCGTACACTGGTTGGGCCTTCCTCCATACCAGGTACCGTGTACTGGTTGGGCCCACCTCCAATCCAGACACAACCACAAATTCCAATTCCAACAAGATCACAATCCTCAAGGTTCGAGGAGCTTACTCCGAATGAATTTGCACCAAACTCCCCTTTGACCCAAGTAGACACATAACATGCTCACATAAACAGTTATACGTGCTTTTATCATAATTTCACGTGCATAATTAACGGGCCTAGCTAATACATGAATTTCGCCCGGATCCAAGAATATCAAAAGTGATGTCCAAAACATGAAAATCCATATATTTCATAGATCTAGAATTCATACCTCGTGCGAATCTCTTCAAACTTTGAAGGATCGTCTAGGGGGCTAAATAATCGTCGGATTTCGAATTTGGTACAATTCCTATAAGTTTTACCTGATTTTTCCCAAAAGTCCAAAAATTAAGATTTTACAAAAACTTGGCCAAACATGACCTAAGTGGCATCAAAACGTAGATCTTACCTCCACGAGTTCAAATCTGAAATCTGGAGAAAATCTGACAGACGAACGGTCGTCGATCGGCGTCGCAAAGCCCGTGGCAACTAAATCTCCCTTCTCTCTCCTCTCTCTAGATATTTGTTTGGATTTGGATGAGAATGAATTCTCATCCTCATCTATATATAGGCAAAAGTTATGGAAATTACGCTTACCTCCCCGTAAGTTTCTCAAACTTCTAATTACCTCTCGAAACTTCGCACACGTCCATTTTATGCCTTTACGAGTGAAAACTATAAATTTCAAAAGTTTCCTACTAAGTTTCGTTTGGGTCCAATATAACGTCCGAAAATTATATTCTGTGAAATCTCTACACAACCTACCTTTTTAATTAACGCATCTCTCACGTTCTCACCACAGTTCTCAAAATGATACTATCATAACCAAATTACTAGAATTATACTACACAGGTATAATTACTATTCAACAAATACCAGATAAAGTCAAATAACATTTAAATCACATAAATGTCATTTACTCATGATTATGCAATATGAACTTGCCATGCTCCTGTGTCCTCACTGACACCTTACCGTTGACTCACAGTCAACCTCAATCCACCATTATCAATTAACATTGATAACCTCTCAATCTACAATTATGCATGATAAAACTATAAATTTTTGGAATGGGTGTGACAGCATCTAAAAGATAGAGATATGATTGGACTATGATGAGACGGAACTATGTGATAAATGTGAAATTCACAATTATTGGGATAATACGAACTATAAGTGATAAATGCAACATAATTCCTTAGTGTTCACTGCTCCCCGTTATGTGATATGTTTTTTTGATAGCTCGACTTGCTGAGTGTACCATTTTTCCAGTGGCTTCGTGATCAAGCTGGCCTAAGCCTTATGCCCGGCTTTATTTGTTAGACGTCTAGGCATATTGACTGAACTTCTGTGTGTATACTTAGTTTGGTTGATACCCCAACCAAACTAGCACCGAAGTGGATGTTGGTAGTATGTCCAGGCACACATGGGATATATGTGTGGGCTGTTCCACGGAGGGTGGCCAAGTGCTGAACCTAAGGAACACAAAGATAAATTTAATGCTAGTAAATAATAAAAATAGATTATTTCATAAGACTGATAAGCATGAAATAATGAACGCGGCGTTTAAGTTAGAATATGGACGGCTTATGGATGGAATTATTTACCTGGTTTGTGATCATTCGATTTACAGGATGGTGGGCCCACTAACTTTTATGCAGGGCTAGCTCCCCATAGATATCCGACTGGTAAGTATTCGGTTAGTATTAGTTGGGTTTGGGACCACTACCACCACATTAAAGGAAACTACTATTATGTTCTGAAATGTGTGTGGAACTACTGTTCTAACTCGATAGAGATCATGTGTGATGGTGTTGCTTATTTTCTATATGACGATAATATATAAGGTGTCTTGGTTATATTTTCTTTTTGAGTATTTTTGGGAGTCTATGGGACACCGATGTTCCCTAAGACTCATTTAATATTTTTGTTTAACTCATACCAGTATTTTATATACTGACCCGGGTGCATAATGCATTCGGAGCATTTCTATATGAAACATAGTCGAATGTATCTGCAGGTCAGTAATGGAGAAAATTTTCTGTGGAGCTTTATCTGTGTGAAGAGATTGTCGTTGTACCACTTTTTGTCAGAGTTGTATTTATTTTCTTCTTGTACTTGAGGGTTATTGCTGGTAATGTGGGCCATGTTTGTATAATTGCTATGAGGATTGTATATTGGGTATTGGGAACGTTCTAGTTGCTCTGACTAGAGGTTGTAATAGAGGTTATTCTTTCATAGCTTTAATTGCAAATGAAAAGATTTTTTATTATTAAAGAGAACTAGAAATGTTTATTCAGTTTCCGTTTGTCAATGTAAGTGATTTAGTTGATTTAACTTTAATCAAATGGATTTGAGAATTTTTGGAATCCTGTGAGTTGCTTTTTTTTAAAATGGAAATGTGGTGGTTTTATTTTAAAAGAAATGGAGATTTTACTATAAAGTTTTTAATCAGGTTTTTAACAACGGATCTATGTCCTTATTTAAGGAGTATTAAATATTATTTTCAATAAATTATCTTTTAGCCTGTGTAAGGGTGTCACTTTCGGGGTTTTGGAAATTGTATATTAGTCTAGATACATGATCTGGATTAAATATTTGGTTGTCCAAAAATCGGGGTGTGACATAAGTATTGGTTCCAATCTCTAGAGCCAAATACCATCAAGACATGGGAAGCGTTGCATACTGTGTTCTTACAAAAGTTTTTCCCTATTACGTGTACAAATCAAATTCGAAAATCTATAATAAACTTTGTGATGCAAGATGGGGAAACACTATATGATACATGGGAATAATTTAAGGAAATTTTACGCACTTGCCCCTATCATCAAATCCCTAAGTGGCAATTGGTTCAAATCTTCTATGAGGGACTTGTTCCCTCTGTTCACAACACAATCGATGATGTTTGTGCGGGAATGTTCCTCCACAAAAGAGCCGACGAGGCTTGGAATTTTTTTGAAACATTAAGTGAGAATTCGATACATCAAGCCATGTCGGTATGTCCTGAGGGGTGTCTTCCACCTAAACCCAAGCGAGAGGAGTGTTTCTAGTCAAGTCATTCAATTGAAATACAAGAACTATCTAAAAAAACTTGACCGATTTATGACAATGAACCAAACATCGGGCTCACCCTCTTCTGAAATTTGCCAAATATGTTCTGATTCTTCACATTCTACACTTGCATGCTCATCCGCATCTCAATTTTTGTAATTTATGGAACAACACATACACTCTATTCAACAATTCCCACGAAATAGTTATAATCCTATGACAACTAATTTTCATAATACTTATCGACCCCAATTTCAACAAAGTCAAAACCAACATCGCCCTCCTAATCCGACCCCTCCGAGGGATAACGCTTTCGAGGCAAAGGTGTTCGCGTCCCTTAAGACTATCGAAACGCAAGTGCAAGCATAAGCATAAATAATGCACTCTCACACACAATCCATTGCGAAGCTTGAGTCCCAAATGGGACAACTAGCTAACACGATAAGTCATCAAACCAAAAGTAAGTTGCCTAGTCAGACTATTCAAAATCCTAAGGGACAATATGAGATTGAGGGAACGAGTAATCAAGTAAATGCCTTCTCGACTAGGAAGACTACGCGTGAGGAAGAAGTTATAGAGATTCTGAGAGACTATTTACAAGATGGGTACATTAATTTGAATCAAGAGAAGGGTGAGGACACGAGCCGAATTAGGAAAGAAAATGAACCGGTCCCGACTAATTATATTTCGAAAATGCCATTCCAACCAAACATTGAGGAACCGTCACATTTTTCAAAGAAAGGGTCAAAAACTGAAGATATACTTGAGGTATTTAAACAAGTTAAAATCAATATTCCATTTCTCGATGCTATTAAACAAATTTCCGCATACGCTAAATGTCTTAAAGACCTATGCACTCAAAAGGGCAAGTTGCGCAGTCATATTCCGAAAAAGGTCTTTCTTACCGAAAAAGTAAGTTCAATCTTCCAATATGCTCCTCCAAAGTATAAGGATCCTAGAACACCAACCATTTCTTTCCATATAGGTGACACTTTAATCCATCGGGCTCTCCTTGACTTAGGAGCAAATGTTAATCTCTTACCTTACACGGTTTACAAACAGTTAGGTCTAGGTGAACTTAAACCCACGGCCGCTACCATACAATTAGCGGATCGTACTGTTAAAATCCATAGAGATAATGTTATTATCCTTTCAATTTCATGGTCCTTGACATCGAACCAGTGATAAATGCTAGGAAACACACTCCTGTCATTCTTGGTCGTCCATTCTTACCAACCGCAAACGCGCATGTCAATTGTCAAACGGGGGTGATGAAGGTGTCGTTTGGGAATATGAACCTTAAATTAAATATATTTAATGCTATTGATCAACCTCCCAAGGATGACGATTACCCATGTGTGGTAGAGAGTGAGGTTAGACAAGCTAATGGACCCAATAAAGTAATAAACATGAATAAATGGAAGGAGATAATGCAAAATGAATAGAAAAATCCTAATAACCTGGATCCTAATGATGAATTTACTCAGAAGGTCAGAAATAGATTTGAGCATAATCAAGGAGAACCGTCGATCGAGTTAAGAAATAATGACATTATTTCTGCTTTCCATCGGAGTCTCCGTCTTGTCTTCAAGGGTACAAACACTGAGTTACGGCCTCCATGAGTCTTGAGCTAGAATCGTCTAGCCAAAGACATAAAAGATAGCGCTTCTTGGGAGGCAACCCAAGCTTTTATCATTCTGGTTTCTCATTTTTGTATACTCTTCGGTTGTTTTGGGTCAGTTTTGAGTCAATTTTGGACGTTGTGGGCAGGTTTGGAGGTCAGGGTTAATTTTTTTTGAAATTATTTACATTGAAATGAAGAGAAAAGAGAAAAAAAGACATGTCGCGCACGCGGGATCGTACACACGAGAATATCGCCCGCGCGGTCTTTTTCCTTAGAATTTTTTCTGTATGAAACTTAAAAGCAACCTTAGATCTATCTCGCGAAGGGACTCGCGCGCGCGAAGGTCGCTTGCGTAGCCCTCTCGCGCAAGGGTTTTTTTTTTGTTTTTTTCTCTATTCTCTTACCTTCTTTATCCCAAACCTGGGCAGTTGTGTTCTTATCTTTTCTGTTTGCTCCCTTAGGACCCTTTTAGATCAAGTCTTTCTTTATTTTGATAGTTCCGTTTGTGCTTGTTTTTTTTTTCGTTGAGTCTTTCAATTTTAGTTTAGTTTTTCAACAAGTATGCCATAGTCTGCATTACATATATATATTGGCTATCGTTGTTATTTTGTTTTTTTATTTTCTTTTATCAAGTATTGACAGGTGAATTAGTGCTTCATTTGGAGTAATTGAACTTTATCACCTTATTTATATACGTTTACCTATTTTGTGATTGCTGGGATGGAGGTAATGTCCTTCCTTACGTACTGATGATGCCGAAAACTGGTAAGAGATATTCAAAGAGAGATATTGGGACACAAGAATTTGTATGTGGTTCGGTCCCGTTTACGAGGTGACCTACGTCCACGAGGTTGCGTCAGTGCGCTTCACTAGCATATCACCGGTGGGCCTGGTGAGCCAACAGTTGGGTGGCACTACCAGTAAAACCAACCGGGTGTATGTGTATAAGTGAGAATTGTATGCTATTCTTTTTGTTAGAATGCCCCATTTCAATAGGGGCAGGTGGCCTCTTTTATAGATGTAAGAGACCTCCCGTACAAGGTAAGTTTATAGATTAGGAAGCCTAATCTATTTACAGCCTAATTTACATGAATTTAGGGATGTTTCCTAAGTGGTTTAGGAAACTATCTACTCCTTCCATAAAATCTTCTAACTGGGATAGGAAACTGCCTGGAGGCTTGCTAACCAAGCAATCACGCCTATTGGGGGCGCTCCCACCGTGGGGCCCATCTGGAAAGAACCACCGGACTTACGACCAAACCGGGCAATTTTGGGTAACAACCCAGGATGGCTATGTAGTCAGTCCAAATTCAAGATGACTTGGCTTCTCTATGCTAAGGTGGTGAGGCCCGACTTTGACCTGATATTTTAGTACATATCAGCTGGCCCCCATTTTCGAAACTGAGGTGAGGCCTCATCGGATAAGATTCAAAAATTAGTATCGCCCTGGGGGAGCATCCAGTAGAGAGGTCGGGTATCTACCTCGGATCAGGCCGGTCACATCAGTCAGCTAGATCCAGACCGAGCGATGACCCTGCGGGACCATGGTTGGCATCTGCCACGTGCCAACTAACGGTTAGCTTGGTTAGAATCCAGCGAGGCCGGTCTTAAAGTAACTGAGCAGTTGTATGATAACCGAACCGTCTCATCAAGCATTTAATACACACGCCTTTGAGGCGACGCTTCACAAGCTCGAGGTGACAGCTGTTAGGCAGTTTCGGCGGGAAAGTGTTTGAACCGTTGGATCTGCTTTGATCTTGGCCATCAGTGCTCCTTATATAAGGAACACTTGCCCATTTCTTGAATTCCTACTGCCAAAATGTATATTCCCGAGCGGTTTCAGAGCAAAAAGTCCCCGGTCAGGATTTCCGAACCCTTTCTTGCGTTGATTTTGTAAGTTTCTTTCCCGTCCAAGTTCCTTCTTCCCCCTTCCCTCTTCCCTTTTTCTTTCCAAAACGAGGATGGAGGGAGTGAACCCCCTGGGAATCGAGCGAGAGTGGGATTTTTTCCTCCTTAGAGTTCTATTCTTTCTTTAGGTTAGGAGGTACCTTGGGCCAATTGAACCGAGCGGGTGTCCCCTAAGTAGTCTTGAGAGAGTGTCACCTAGCAATAAGGATCATTTACTCTCTGCCTTTTAGGTTAGTGACACTACTCCCTCTATATATCAGGCTTGGGGTCTCTGACCCATACCTAGGCCGTAACCTACTTCCCCATCCAACCATAGGAGTACCAAAAATAGAACATTCCGACTTCGATTCTGCTTCCCAATCAGAGGACGAGATGTCCCGGTTGGGAACACCTGACACCAGCTTGGATCCACCTTCTGCCTCCCCATATAACCATCAGAGTGAGGTCAGGATTCCTGTTCACATGTTTGATAGTGAGTCTGACCAGGAGGCCCCCGTTGCCTCTGTTTCCCGGGGCGAAGGTGATGAGACACCGGGGAGACTCGACCCCGAGGTTGTGTTTTCCTGTGAGTCTTCCTCCTCTGCCCTATGCTCCCAAGATCTCGTGCGGATTAGGGAGAGGTATTTGCTCCCTTACGATTGTTCCTTAGCCGTTAACCCTAGCGGAGCGCACCTTTACCAGCCATGCTTCGTTACCCTGTTTGAGGATGCACTTATGGCTGGCCTCCACCTTCCGCTTCACCCAATCGCCCGAGATGTCCTGATTTACCTCGGGATTGCTTCCGGGAAATTAGCTCCCAATGGGTGGAGGTTCTTAATGGGGTCAATCTCCCTTTGGCCCCAAGCCTTCTGGTATGAACTCACCCTTCAAGAGTTCTTATGGACGCACTGTCCGTTCCCTGTACACCGAGAAACCAGGTTCTTCTTTTTTGCAGCCCGGCAGGGCTGAATGATCATTGTCAACTGCTCGAGCAATAACAAAGAGTGGAAGAGAAAGTTCTTTCAGGTGTCCACCCTTGGTCTTTGCGACCCAGTCCTGGGAACCTAGTTAAGGACTTCCTGGGTGGGGAAATTGAGGGATAAGACCACTCGGTATGCCTCTTTTTGCTTTCCCTTATCATAGAAGGTTGTACATCTGCTAACTATTTTCATGTTTTTGGTTACAGCTGGGTCGACTAACCCTCCAGGGATCCCCGTGGAGTGTCAGCCTAGGGTCTTAGGTTTGGCGGACTTGCCTACCAACATCTGGAATATACTATCCCGGACGGGCAATTTTGTCCAATCTTATTCTCCAGAGGAACCCGTCCAAGCTCCCACCTTTCCTCCAATCATTCCTGGTGAGCGCCTAGCAACCTGTATTTCCGTTCCACATTTCCCTTTGCTTGCCTCCTCCGTTTATTGACTGGGTAATTTTTTTTCTGCAAAAATGTCCCCTAAGAGGGATTTGGAGCAGCTGAGGGCCAGACAGGCCACTGCCGATACTGCTACAGCCGCCGCCGCCCAGTTGGTGGTGGCCCAGGGAAAGAGACCCACCACTAAGGCCTTGGGCAGCGAGCGTCCCCTTAGGCGGATCTGGCATGGGACTACTGTGGATATCGCAGGTTTTCAAATTTTACCCACTTTTAAAACATTTTTCAAATTCAAAGAGTCGCCACTTAATTTTTAAAAGGAAAATTAAGAAACCATTTAAAAGGAAACTGATCTTTTGCGAAACCAAAGATTAATTTAACTGGGTCCGGGGATTATGGAATAAAAGGGGAAGGAGCCCGACGGACTAAAACACCCCCTTTCATCCTATCTCGCGATAGGCCTCTACTCAACATCCTTTTTAATCAAATTATTAATCTAAGCATGCCCTCAACTAATACATATATACATATACATTACACAAGCATGTCAAAAGGGTGTAAAATTGCTAACGGTAAAATATCATTCATAAGCCACGTAATTCAACTAGCAAACAACATGATATGCAATAGAGAACTAGAAAACATACCCGGGATCCGGCCGCGAATATCAAACGTGCAATGCATGCAAAAATAAACCTAAGAAAGGTCTCTAACACATATATACACATAAGGCAAAACCTAAGCTAAGGTGTCGCACATGGGGTCGAAAAATCAATTAAAATCAATAAAATAGATTAAACTAGAGAAGGGTTGAGAAATTGTACCTCAAAGCACTACAAAACAAAGGTTAGTACACATGCCTTAGACAAGATATAATATCAAAAGGTAATTAATCATAGGTCATGTTCAATTAAATTCAACTAAGTCCAACTTCATCCAAGAACTAGTTCTAACTATAAGCATCAATGTACATGAATGAATGAATGATTATGAACAAGGATGAGACATGAATTTATTCACTAATTTGGATCCCTAAGCCTCTGGGTTTAATCTAAATTATCATTATTCAAAACATGGTTTGAGTCCCAAGACATTAAGAGACCATTTGAGTTGAAATAAATAAGATTAGACAAAAACAGTAGCAGTTTTTTTGTGATTTACAGAGAGCAGACCCGACGTTCAAAAATGGAAATAAAATACTTTTGATGGTTGGATCTTATTGATTTTTGGATATGTCATGCCTCTGTGAGTCTAGTTTCTAACCCAACTTGAAAATCAAGATTTCAACGGTTAGATCTCCGGGAATATGGAAAATACTAGGCCTCACTCAGGATTCTGCAACTCTCTGTCCAGAGATCTTGTATGATTTTCTAAAAATAGTAAAAAAATGAGAAACACTTAGATCTTTTTAGGGTACCTTCCTAACACATTATGGTACTTATAAAAAATTATTTGAGACCCCAAAAACTTAATTAAAGTTCTGAGTTATTGATTTCAAAACGGACTTATTATTCTGAAAGTATTCTAGAACTCTGGACAGATTATGATTAGCTCACAAAAACCATGATCAAACCCTTCTAATCACAAGATCTTGCTAAAACAAAAATCACAGTGGTAAAACAATGTGTTCTAGATGAAGTATGGAAGACTTCTTGAAACCTAAGAGAAGGATTAGTCCAAGCCATGGGAGTAAACTTGAATTAACACACTTTCTCCTACCATTTGATGGTCATTGGAGACTAAATGAAGTTAAAATCTACTTAAACCTCATTGGAATATAGTGAGGATTCCATAAGATTTCTTAATGAAGAGGTTCAAGTCATGGATTAAGACTTGAATCTCACCAATTATATGTAGATTAAGACTATGATTCATTCTAATCTCCATATAGATCATAAGATCATAGGAAATTAAATAATCAAACTCAAAGAGGTTCAATGAGATATGGAAGATCTCATGCACCTTTTTAATGAAATAGGAATAAGGAAAATCAAGGATTACTTAGAAGACCAAAGATACAAACTCTTTAAAGTCAAATTTATCTTAAACCCAAAGCTAATTACATCCAAATTGATGAAATGTCATGAGATTCAATCACAAGTTCTTGGTGGTGTGTGATGAAATGGGATAAGAAGAGAGGTTTTGAAAATGTGAAAATGTTCCTAGAACTATGAACTTGTGATTGAATAGTCTTAATTCTATCAAGGATTAAGAGGTTACCTCTAGGACCTCAAGTATTTCTTCAACTTCTTGTGAAAAACCTTCCAAGATTTCCCAAAATTCTTCAAATTCTTCAAGTTCTTCAAGAAATTCTTCTTCTCTCTCTCTCAAAATATGTATGATTCTTGTATATATCTATCTCTTGATTTTCAAGTTCAAGTCCTCCAAAATGGAAGAGAAGGTTTGTTTATATAGGCCATTATTCCAGGGATAGATGGGTAAATTCGGGTGGAAACCCATGTGCAAGGTTTTCTTCTAGAACATGTGAGAAGATGCAGTCTGTTACAGCCAGCGGCACTCGCTGGGTGCCGGCGGCACTCACTGAGTGCCGGGCAGCAAACAGTGAGTGCCGGCGCGGCACTCAGTGAGTGCCGCCGCGTTTTCCGCGTGCCGGGGCTAACTGAATTTTGTCCCTTTTTTGATTTTTAAAAAGTATGTTGGTGTAAACAAAAATTTTTTATTTTATATATGTATATATTTGCATTAAGATCCCCCATGTGCATGGTATCAACCATGTGCATGGTATATTTTTGAATATACTATTTCTTTTTTTTTTTGTATTTTCTCTTTTTCAAAAATCTTTTTATTTATTTTGTTCTTCCTTTTTTTCAAGAAAAACTCCCTCTTTCTTTAAAATAAAATGGATTTCCAGACTGGGTTTCTCACACGTTCTTCATCGTTCGGGTTTCCCTCCCGAATGCCTGAATCCTCTCCCTTTATCATTTTCATCATTTTCTAATTTTTTCTTGAAGATTTTTGAATTTCTTGGGAAAATCTTCGAATGTCACGGATATCATCATCATCGGTCTTTGAGAGGTAACCAATCCCTGGATTTGACGTTTGGTCAAAATTGGGGTGTCTACAGTTTGCCCCTCTTTGACAGAGCTCGTGAAGCAACGCATATCACAAGCGAATGTCAAAGCCTGTGTGAAAGACAAACCTTTGACCAAATAGTCGAATCCAGGTAAAAAAACAAAAGTGCGTTGCAAAATCGGGTGCGCAGATAGTCAAGTGCTGGTCGTGCTCAAAGGTGAGCTGCCTACGTATCCCAATGGGAATCAGACCAGGACGTAGTTCGGGCAAAGGGCAACAAAACACCAACGCAGGTAGTCACACAGATGAATACACCTATCTCATCGTGATGCACATGCTCATGCAATCTTATACCTTGTGCTCCCAAATGTGATGATCCCGAATCACGTTACTCTTCCTATTATCAGAAATGTACCAAATACATCGAATCATCCTATTATAACACCGTCTTACTCTAGGAACATTATGACTGATGTATGTACATTTCATATGCATATGAGAATCGTCTGATTGACTGAGATGCGCCCTGCGCCTTATACTCCATAGCCAAATCAGGTAGCACGCTGAAAGATTGAGCCGCTTCATGCCTTACGCTCCATAATCTCCCAAAATCATCTGATCGACTAAGTCGAATCAGGTAGCACGCTGAAAGATTGAGCCGCTTCATGCCTTACGCTCCATAATCTTCCAAAATCATCTGATCGACTAAGTCGAATCAGGTAGCACGCTGAAAGATTGAGCCGCTTCATGCCTTACGCTCCATAATCTCCCAAAATCATCTGATAGACTAAGTCGAATCAGGTAGCACGCTGAAAGATTGAGCCACTTCATGCCTTACGCTCCATAATCTCCCAAAATCATCCGATCGGCCAAGCCGAATCAGGTAGCACGCTGAAAGATTGAGCCGCTTCATGCCTTACGCTCCGTAATCTTCCAAAATCATCCGATCGGCCAAGCCGAATCAGGTAGCACGCTGAAAGATTGAGCCGCTTCATGCCTTACGCTCCATAATCTTTCAAAATCATCCGATCGGCCAAGCCGAATCAGGTAGCACGCTGAAAGATTGAGCCGCTTCATGCCTTACGCTCCATAATCTTCCAAAATCATCCGATCGGCCAAGCCGAATCAGGTAGCACGCTGAAAGATTGAGCCGCTTCATGCCTTACGCTCCATAATCTTCCAAAATCATCCGATCGGCCAAGCCGAATCAGGTAGCACGCTGAAAGATTGAGCCGCTTCATGCCGTACACTCCATAATCTTCCAAAAATCATCTGATCGGCTAAGCCGAATCAGGTAGCACGCTGAAAGATTGAGCCGCTTCATGCCTTACACTCCATAATCTTCCAAAAATCATCTGATCGGCTAAGCCGAATCAGGTAGCACGCTGAAAGATTGAGCCGCTTCATGCCTTACGCTCCATAATCTTCCAAAATCATCTGATCGGCTAAGCCGAATCAGGTAGCACGCTGAAAGATTGAGCCGCTTCATGCCTTACACTCCATAATCTTCCAAAAATCATCTGATCGGCTAAGCCGAATCAGGTAGCACACTGAAAGATTGAGCCGCTTCATGCCTTACGCTCCATAATCTCCCAAAAATCATCTGATCGGCTAAGCCGAATCAGGTAGCACGCTGAAAGATTGAGCCGCTTCATGCCTTACACTCCATAATCTTCCAAAAATCATCCGATCGGCCAAGCCGAATAAGGTAGCACGCTGAAAGATTGAGCCGCTTCATGCCTTACGCTCCATAATCTTCCAAAATCATCCGATCGGCCAAGCCGAATCAGGTAGAATGCTGAAAGATTGAGCCGCTTCATGCCTTACGCTCCATAATCTTCCAAAATCATCCGATCGGCCAAGCCGAATCAGGTAGCACGCTGGAAGATGAGATGGAAATTTACTGCCTCACCAAGTAAAATCAAAGTTGACTTGGTTCAATTCATAATTCCTAACTTTCAGGAGCTGATTAAATTTCGAATTAACTTTCCTAAACCTGGAAACACTTGGATTCATATTTGCTTTTAATTTTTGAAATCGAAGATCAATCATATTAAAGTCGGCTAAATTTTTTCCTAACCTGGAGTCGAATCAAATCAATTTTCAAAGTTCCAGAATCAAACAAGACTCTCATATCAAATCAAATTCCAAAGAGTTGAAACCAATTAGGCTCAATTCAAATCTATTTTCAAAGAATCGGAGCCAATCAGGCTCAAGTCAAATCAACTTCAAAGTTCCGGAGCCGATCGGGCTCAAACCAAATCAATTTTCAAAGAATCAGAGCCAATCAGGCTCAATTCGAATCAATTTTCAAAGAATCAGAGCCAATCAGGCTCAATTCGAATCAATTTTCAAAGAATTGGAGCCAATCAGGCTCAAATTAAACCAACTTTCAAAGAGTCAGAGCCAATCAGGCTCAATTCAAATCTATTTCAAGGAATCAGAGCCAATCAGGCTCAAATCAAATCAATTTTTTAAAGAATCGGAGCCAATTAGGCTCAAGTCAAATCAACTTTTAAAGAATCAGAGCCAATCAGGCTCAAATCGAATCAATTTTCAAAGAATTGGAGCCAATCAGGCTTAAGTCATATCAGGTTTCAAAGTTCGGAGTCAATTAGACTTTGGTTGAATACATGCTTCCGCAAATCCCGGAATCAATCAGACTCTTAATCAGATTAAACTTCAAACTTACTCCAATTTATTTAATTTTTCAAAATCGGAGTTAATCAGGTTCTAATTTAACAAATTTCCAAAGAATCGGAGCCAATCAAGCTCAAGCCAAATTAATTTCCAAAATTTCGGAGTCATTCAAACTCGAAATCAACTCATCTTCTCAAAAATCGGAGCCTTTCGGACTCGAGTCAATTCTTTCTTCTAAAACCAGGAGTCCGTCAGACTCAAATAAGCTTAGATTCAACCAAACTCTCATTTATTCAATTTTCCAAAATCAGTCAATTAGACTCTTAATCAAATCAATTTTCAAAAGCCCGGAGTCAATTAGACTCTAATTTACTCTAATTCTCAAAATCCGGAGTAAATCAAACTCCTAATCAAATCAATTTTCAAGAGTCCAGAGTCAAGCAGACTCCAATTTATTCAATTTTCCAAAAATTGGAGTCAATTAGACTCTTAATCAAATCAATTTTCAGAAGTCTGGAGTTAATCAGACTCCAATTTATTCAATTTTCCTACAATCAAGAGTCAATCAGACTCAATTCAACTTAGATTCTTAAAATCAACCAAACTCAATTCAATTCATTCTTTTTAAAATCAAGAGTCAATCAGACTCAAATCAACTTAGTTTCTTAAAATCAACTAAACTCAATTCAATTCATTCTTTTAAAATCAGGAGTCAATCAGACTCAAATAAAAAATTTGCCAAATCAAGAGTCACTTTGACTCAATTTCGAATTCAAATTCCACTTATCAGGAGTCAATCAAACTCATTTCAAATAAATTCACCTTCTAAAATCATTTAGTTAATCAGATTCAAATAAATTCAATTTTCTAAAATCAGGAATCAATCATACTTAAAGAATTTCAAATTTCTAAAAACAGGAGTCAATTGGACTCGAAGCAAATTCAATTTCACAAAACCGGGAGTCAATTAGACTCAAAGAATTTCAAAAAATAGACTCAAAGAATTTTAGTTTCACAAAATTAGGAGTTGATAAAACTCAAAGAATTCTTGCTTCACAAAATTGGGAGTCAATCAGACTCAATTTAGTTCAAACTCATGAATTAGGAGTCAATTAGACTCAAACAAATTCAAATTCTCAAAATCCAGAGTTCGGAGTCGATTCAACTTGAAACAATTCCTATTTCCAAAGGGGAGTTGCACTGATTCACATTTTACAAAGGAGAGTCATATGATCTTGAAAATTTTCACATTTCTCAAACACGAATTCATACGGACTCAAAAATTCACATTCTATAAACACGAAGGAAGTCATACAGACTAAATATATATATATATATTTAAAAAAAGACAGAGTCACGCGGACTCTAGAACTCAGTATTTTACATAAATGAAGTCCCATGGACCCAACAAATTCACATTTTTCACAAACGGAGTCATGCGGACTCAAGAGTTCATATTTTACATAGACGGAGTCATGCAGACCCGAAAATTCATATTTTGACACAGACGGAGTCATGCAGACTCGAAAATTCATATTTTACAGAGACGGAGTCATGCGGACTCAAAATTTCATATTTCACAAAGCCGGAGTCACGTGGACTCAAAATTTCATTTCGTTATTCAAACGAAGTCACACGGACTCAACAAATTCACTTTTTTATACAAATAGAATCATACAGACTCAATCAAACTCATATTTCATACAAATGGAGTCATACAGACTCAACAAATGTATATATATATATTTATACAAATGGAGTCACACGGACTCAAAGAATTTCCTATTTATACAAATGGAGTCACACGGACTCAAAGAATTTCCTATTTCAAAATCGAGGGTTAATTTATAACATTTCAAATTTTCTTAATCAGAGTCAATTTTGACTTAATCAAAAAATTCCAATTTTCAAAATCAGGAGTTAAATCAAACTCAATTTATTTCAATTTCCCAAAATCGGGAGTCAAATTAGACTCAATTTATTTCAATTCAGTTCATCAGAGTTAGTCAAACTCAGTTTTATTCAAATTCTAAATCAGAAGTTAGTCAAATTCAATTCAATTCAATTCAACTTTCAGAATCGGGAGTCAATTAGGCTCAATTCAATTTTTCAAAATTTGGAGTCAATCAGCCTCATTTCAGTTCCATATTCTAAAATTGGAATTCAATCAGACTTAAATAATTTCTATTTCACCAATTCAAAAGTCAATTAGACTCAAAGAATTTCTGTTTCACAAAATTGGAGTCAATTCGATTCACAAAGAATTTAGAATTTCCAAATCAGGAGTTTGAACAAGACTCAACAAATCATTAAGGACTAATGCGAATGCGAGGTTGCCATTGAGGACTAACACCGATAATGTCGCCATTGAGGACTAATGCAAAGTTGCCGTTGAGGACTAACACCGATGATGCTGCCATTGAGGACTAACGCAAGGTTGCCATTGAGGACTAACACCGATAATGCCGCTATTGAGGACTAACGCAAGGTTGCCATTGAGGACTAACACCGATAATGTCGCCATTGAGGACTAATGCAAGGTTTCCATTGAGGACTAACACCGATAATGCCGCCATTGAGAACTAACGCAAGGTTGCCATTGAGGACTAACACCGATAATGCTGCCATTAAGGACTAACGCAAGGTTGCCATTGAGGACTAACACCGATAATGCTGCCATTGAGGACTAACGCAAAGTTGCCATTGAGGACTAACACCGATAATGCTGCCATTGAGGACTAACGCAAGGTTGCCATTAAAGACTAACACCGATAATGCTGCCATTGAGGACTAACACCGATAATGCTGCCATTGAGGACTAATGCAAGGTTTGGGAGTCTCCTTGGACTCAAAGAATTGGAAAGAATGATTTTCTGTATCTGCGGACCTTTGGAAGAAACATATCAATTCTATCAAAAGAGGGAAGTCACCTTTTTCCCCTAGTCTTGGACCCTTCATATTTCCACTTTAGCATTGTGTTATGATAGTGTTTAAAAATCCTGCTTGCATTGCTTTTGGGATGCTCATGGAGACTCTTCAAATCTTTATTCATCATCTTAAACCCACTCATTTGAGACCATTATTGACTCATCGAAGGAGGACAATTTATACAAGACGACTGACTCAAACTCTGTGTTATTATGAATCAATGTGCTTTCATCGTGGATAATGTATCATCTCACCTTTCATTTATTCATCATCTTACAATGGTAGTACTTCACCAACAAATCTAAACTTTGAAGATTCTCTCCTTTCGAGTTAGCTAGTTCTTTGCCTATCCAGAGTGTGCTTCAAATTAGTGCTTTAGCTTAGAGAATAAAAGACATTCTATTTCAATCCATTCAAAACAAACTCGATTACTTGAGAACTTTTCTCTGACATAGAGGGATTTTTGACAAACGAAGTTTGCCCCTAGTTTGAATAGGACTCGAAGGCCTTGCTTCTGGGATTAAATAAGGTGTTCAGAAAATGAAGCTTGCCCCTAGTCTTAAGGGCAAATAGGCTTATCCAAGGGTTTTGAGAACATGATGGTGCAGGATGCCTGCAGTGCATTTACTCCCAACCTAGAGGTAATCATCATGAATGCGGTGGGTTGAAGTAGGACATCCCAATGCTGATGGGCAAACTTTGTTTGCCCTTAGTTTGGCAATATATATGTGGCTTCAGGCAAACTTACGCAAGTTTGCCCCTAGTCTAAAGGAAGGAAACCAAAGGCACAAAGGGTGATGCTTATGGTTTAGGGATGGTTATGGACCGAGAACCTTGGGAGGTTCGCCTACTTATCCCCGAACGGGAATCAGGCCCAAAGTAGTTCGGCTAAGGCCTGAAAGAAAGTGCCAGATCATAGCAAGGGCGGTGACCGAACCGGGTAGGCTGCCTACGTATCCCCGAGTGGGAATCAGGTCAAAAACGTAGTTCATCGATTCTGGAGGTCTTGAAAGAATAAGGCTTCAAGAATTATGGGCTTTTCGAGCCATGTTTTCATTTGAGTCCAGTGAGTGCTTTTTTCTGGGCAGATTTTCTAAAACAGATTCCTTGTGGTAGCTTTTGAACAAAATGATGAGAACATGAACTACGTCTCCCTATTATTATTTTTTTTCTTTTATTCTCTTTTTTTTTTTGGCGGTTGATTCTTTTCACCTTTTCACTAGCCAGTCAATCTTTACAACTATCATAACACATCGTGTTTGAATCATACTCTACCATACTCATAAAGCAATAGCAGCCCTCCAAATCACTCTTTATTTTTCTTAAAGATACTTTTGCATTGTTATAGGCCACTTATCCACGAGCCTCTCACAAAATTTTGATACTAATTGATACTTTCAAATCTCTCTTTCCAATTTATTTTCTTTGTTGAGAACAACACAAAGCTTTGGGATAATTCATCTACCAATGATGTACTTTGAAGTGCTCAAGAATTCTCAATCTTATTTATTCTTTGCCTTTTCTTTTCTCTTTCCTTTCTTTTCTCTACCTCACTATCTCTTATTTACTTCATGATTTTGACGGCTAGGATTCGGATTTTGAAATCAACACGCATCTTATTCTTGCTCTAACTTTTGCCTAGGCGCCCTTTCGGGTTTTCATCCTAGCGAGCTCCTTCATCTTCATTTTTTTTTCTTTTTCTTTTTTTTTTTTTTTTAATTTCTCTTTTTTTTTTCGTGCTCTCACTTTTGCCTAGGCGCCCTTTTGGGTTTTCATCCTAGCGAGCTCTTTCTTTTCTTCTTTTTTTCTCTTTTTTTTTGGAAGAAGAAGTTCATTTAAAACATTTGGCTACCATCAAGGATCAAGTTATGACTTTGGACTGGTTGGGCTCATCTTTTAGGCTTGGTATTTAAAAAAAGGAGATGGTGAGCAAGCTTCAAGTTCCAAGTTCATCTTTTCAAGATTAAGCAAGAGCATCTTTAAATTCTTAAAGTAAAGCAAATCAATTCTCTACTCCTCCGTGGTTTTGGCACAGAATTTGCTTTGATCACTTGGGGATCCTTTTCAATGCAACGATTTATTAACAAAGCACTTTCTATGATTATTTGAAAAAAGTGATTTCTTTTTTTTTTTTTTTTTTTTTTTTTTTTTGGGGCTTAACGATCTATCCATTCACGACTATGCACATTTATTTAAGCTAAATGACATTTTATTCAACTAGGATAGAAGGAAGATTACATCACTCGACTCGATTGACTTGATGAAGACTTGACAATAAACTCGATAATAGACTAACTAGAAGACTCGACTGGACTCGACATTTGACTCCAACTTAGACATGAGTCGATTACAAACTGGACTAGACTCGACTTTGGTCTCAATTGGAGTGTCGTAGATGATCTTCAATTTATTATATTTCCAAAAGCATCCACATTTGCTTTAGCAGCAGTATTCCCAAATACTATCACCTCACTAGTATCATTTGACCCTTCGGGCTCGACACTCTCCTTTAGCATATGTGTTGAAACATCATCCATGTCTATGTCCCACTCTTTAGCAGAACAGCCCTCCTCTGACTCATACCCAATTTTGTCAATGCCTTTTTCGATTTTATTGATTGGGTCAGGGCTAATTAGTTTTTGCAAACTCGTGGAGGCAACAAATCCCTTGAGAGTGCTCAGTGATTGCTGGGATTGAAAGGATTGCAAGTCATGCCAAATGTTACTCAGTGGGTTTAACGAAGGAGTGATCATTTTCTGCTCAATGAGATCTTGGATATCATGGCGGAGTTTTATGCAATAATTGGTCATGTGGCCAGGGGTCTGGTGGTAGGCGCAGTATAATGATGGGTCATATTTGCGAGGTAAGGGATTTGATGGTGGCCTTGGGTCCAGGAGATTGAGGTGACCACTCTTGATGAGGTGACCAAGGGCCATGGATAATGGCATGCCAAGGTTGGTAAAAATTCTTCGCTTGCGGGTTTGGCTTGATTTTGGATTCGACTTTGAGCTTGAGCCGGCTTTTATGTTTGGATATGGGGTTAGGCTGGGATTTCTTGAGATGGGATGTTGGCTTGGATTAGCCTTTTGGCTGGATGGGGTCAGGCTTGGATATGAGCTTGAGATTGGATGTGGGCCTTGCAGATTGGTCAAGTATGACTGCGGGATTTGGTGATTGACCAGATATGAGCTCTGGTGATTGATTGGGCTTGGGTGCATGGTTAGATTTGGATATGGGCATTGATGCATGGGTGGGTTTGGACATGGGCATTGTTGCTTCTCTAGGTGATCCATTATTCTCTTTTCCAATTGATCCATTTTCACCTCATTGTTGGCCATCTGATTTTTCAGCAATTGAATGAACTCAAGCATTACCTTTTCCAATTCCTTCACCCTCGAATCTTGTTGCTCAACAGTGTCTTGCAGCTTGTTTACTCTTTCCTCCAAAGTTCTCAGGGCCATTGGTAGATCAATCTCAAGATGATGGTTCATGTTCTCCTAAAATCAAGAAGACGAACCCAAGAAGGTTAGAAGTGTCCTCACTAGGGGATCTGGTTGTCCCATTCTTTCTACAGGTTCATGACAAAAAAAAAAAAAAAGAAAGGGCCGCAGGCAGAATCGATTTTCAGAAGGCAAGGAATTTTGAAGAACTATTTTGATCTTGATTGGAGAGAAGATGTTGTCAATTTGTATGCTACACATGCATGTAATGACAAAATGTTCATGCTTTGATGATTCGATGTGGCTAAATGCATGCACCGCACACATGGCACACGGATGAAATGCAAGTGTGTGTGTGCCTATTCTATATGCCAAAGAAAAGAAAATCCTAATTCTAACACAGAAGCACATAAGCACATAAAATCCTTATTCATGTCAAGTGCGCTAATTTCTCCTTTTACTTGTGATCCTCATTACCCCTTCAATGATTGGGTATACATGTACTTTTTTTTAAAATTTATTTGGAAAGCATTTCTTGGATGATAAAATCTTTTGAAAACAATTCTCGAGAGTTCTTTTGAAAATAAGGATGTTAAACATTCCTCAACAAAATGATTGGATTAAATTTTTGCTTTGAAATTCATTTGAAGAGCATTCTTTTTCAAAAACATTTTCCAAGATTTTTTGGATTTTTCCTTAGAAAATGATCATGTGAAAATGTACCTTAACAAAGGTAATTAATTTGGAGTTTTAATCAAAAGAAGTGAACTCCAAAGATTTTTTTTATTATTTTTATTTTTTTTTCGAAAGGGTGATCGAAAACCTTGGGGAAAAGATAGTAAAATCTGTTTTCTTTCAAAGATGGACTTAAAACTCTTTGGGCAGGAGGATCACATGGTCGGATTATCATCGTACTTTCCAGGAATTTGGATACATACAAGGTCAATGATGCTTAGCTAAACATGATATAAGAGATGTAATCTTGTAATCAAGGTTCAACATGTTCCCCTGATGTCGCGGGATACGAGGGGAATTGCTCAAAAGTGATTAAGAGTTTACACATCTTCTATTAGGCAAGCATCGTCATCATCTCAAGTAATCCCTTCCGGGCATACAAAACTTCCTAGCACATAACTCTAATCAAGAATTGAATTCCTAATTTTGAAAGGTTCTATGGAAACTACTATGCAAAGGCCGGGTTTTGGTCAAATAAGGGACCCTTGACACACACCCGATAGGATGCTTCATATACCAAAACATGGTACGAGATCAAGGGTGATCACACGGTCCCATGATGACTTGACCGACCGGGGTGCCCCGAGCCTCCAAGGTCATAGTTCCGTGCAATCGACTGGCGAGACATGCAAGTGCAATGCAACAGGCATACAAAAATTAATTAACTCGATTAAAAGGATGCTTTCAAGTCTAATCCTCGAGTGAACCCAAAATCAGAAATTCTGGTCTGCGAAACCAGAGATTCTGGGTTCGATCCCCAGCAGAGTCGCCAGATTGTGGATATCGCAGGTTTTCAAATTTTACCCACTTTTAAAACATTTTTCAAATTCAAAGAGTCGCCACTTAATTTTTAAAAGGAAAATTAAGAAACCATTTAAAAGGAAACTGATCTTTTGCGAAACCAAAGATTTAACTGGGTCCGGGGATTATGGAATAAAAGGGGAAGGAGCCCGACGGACTAAAACACCCCCTTTCATCCTATCTCGCGATAGGCCTCTACTCAACATCCTTTTTAATCAAATTATTAATCTAAGCATGCCCTCAACTAATACATATATACATATACATTACACAAGCATGTCAAAAGGGTGCAAAATTGCTAACGGTAAAATATCATTCATAAGCCACGTAATTCAACTAGCAAACAACATGATATGCAATAGAGAACTAGAAAACATACCCGGGATCCGGCCGCGAATATCAAACGTGCAATGCATGCAAAAATAAACCTAAGAAAGGTCTCTAACACATATATACACATAAGGCAAAACCTAAGCTAAGGTGTCGCACATGGGGTCGAAAAATCAATTAAAATCAATAAAATAGATTAAACTAGAGAAGGGTTGAGAAATTGTACCTCAAAGTGCTACAAAACAAAGGTTAGTACACATGCCTTAGACAAGATATAATATCAAAAGGTAATTAATCATAGGTCATGTTCAATTAAATTCAACTAAGTCCAACTTCATCCAAGAACTAGTTCTAACTATAAGCATCAATGTACATGAATGAATGAATGATTATGAACAAGGATGAGACATGAATTTATTCACTAATTTGGATCCCTAAGCCTCTGGGTTTAATCTAAATTATCATTATTCAAAACATGGTTTGAGTCCCAAGACATTAAGAGACCATTTGAGTTGAAATAAATAAGATTAGACAAAAACAGTAGCAGTTTTTTTGTGATTTACAGAGAGCAGACCCGACGTTCAAAAATGGAAATAAAATACTTTTGATGGTTGGAGCTTATTGATTTTTGGATATGTCATGCCTCTGTGAGTCTAGTTTCTAACGCAACTGGAAAATCAAGATTTCAACGGTTAGATCTCCAGAAATATGGAAAATACTAGGCCTCACTCAGGATTCTGCAACTCTCTGTCCAGAGATCTTGTATGATTTTCTAAAAATAGTAAAAAAAATGAGAAACACTTAGATTTTTTAGGGTACCTTCCTAACACATTAAGGTACTTATAAAAAATTATTTGAGACACCAAAAACTTAATTAAAGTTCTGATTTATTGATTTCAAAACGGACTTATTATTCTGAAAGTATTCTAGAACTCTGGACAGATTATGATTAGCTCACAAAAACCATGATCAAACCCTTCTAATCACAAGATCTTGCTAAAACAAAAATCACAGTGGTAAAACAATGTGTTATGAACATTTTCCCGTTGGTTTCATTCGATTTCAACGGTCGGATTTCAAACTAAAAATCCTTGATCAAAAACAGTTTATGAACCCACTGTTTCATTTTGCTAGTTCAAGTTTATTGATTGGCCTCAACTATTAGAACATGAAGTTGGGGCTCAAACCAAACTAATTCTTCTACCATTTGATGGTCATTGAAGACTATGAGGCATATTACACTTATGGATCTTGATGAAGTATTGAAATGAACTTCACAAAATCCTCAAATAAAGAACTCAAACCTATGGACCCAAGTTTGAATTCAACTTATCACTCCTATCATTTGATGGTCATTGGAGCTAGAGAGATACATACTCATAGGTTCTAGATGAAGTATGGAAGACTTCTTGAAACCTAAGAGAAGGATTAGTCCAAGCCATGGGAGTAAACTTGAATTAACACACTTTCTCCTACCATTTGATGGTCATTGGAGACTAAATGAAGTTAAAATCTACTTAAACCTCATTGGAATATAGTGAGGATTCCATAAGATTTCTTAATGAAGAGGTTCAAGTCATGGATTAAGACTTGAATCTCACCAATTATATGTAGATTAAGACTATGATTCATTCTAATCTCCATATAGATCATAAGATCATAGGAAATTAAATAATCAAACTCAAAGAGGTTCAATGAGATATGGAAGATCTCATGCACCTTTTTAATGAAATAGGAATAAGGAAAATCAAGGATTACTTAGAAGACCAAAGATACAAACTCTTTAAAGTCAAATTTATCTTAAACCCAAAGCTAATTACATCCAAATTAATGAAATGTCATGAGATTCAATCACAAGTTCTTGGTGGTGTATGATGAAATGGGATAAGAAGAGAGGTTTTGAAAATGTGAAAATGTTCCTAGAACTATGAACTTGTGATTGAATAGTCTTAATTCTATCAAGGATTAAGAGGTTACCTCTAGGACCTCAAGTATTTCTTCAACTTCTTGTGAAAAACCTTCCAAGATTTCCCAAAATTCTTCAAATTCTTCAAGTTCTTCAAGAAATTCTTCTTCTCTCTCTCTCAAAATATGTATGATTCTTGTATATATCTATCTCTTGATTTTCAAGTTCAAGTCCTCCAAAATGGAGGAGAAGGTTTGTTTATATAGGCCATTATTCCAGGGATAGATGGGTAAATTCGGGTGGAAACCCATGTGCAAGGTTTTCTTCTAGAACATGTGAGAAGATGCAGTCTGTTACAGCCAGCGGCACTCGCTGGGTACCGGCGGCACTCACTGAGTGCCGGGCGGCACTCTCTGAGTGCCGGGCGGCAAACAGTGAGTGCCGGCGCGACACTCAGTGAGTGCCGCCACGTTTTCCGCGTGCCGGGGCTAACTGAATTTTGTCCCTTTTTTGATTTTTCAAAAGTATGTTGGTGTAAACAAAAATTTTTTATTTTATGTATGTATATATTTGCATTAAGATCCCCCATGTGCATGGTATCAACCATGTGCATGGTATATTTTTGAATATACTATTTCTTTTTTTTGTATTTTCTCTTTTTCAAAAATCTTTTTATTTATTTTGTTCTTCCTTTTTTTCAAGAAAAACTCCCTCTTTCTTTAAAATAAAATGGATTTCCAGACTGGGTTTCTCACACGTTCTTCATCGTTCGGGTTTCCCTCCCGAATGCCTGAATCCTCTCCCTTTATCATTTTCATCATTTTCTAATTTTTTCTTGAAGATTTTTGAATTTCTTGGGAAAATCTTTGAATGTCACGGATATCATCATCATCGGTCTTTGAGAGGTAACCAATCCCTGGATTTGACGTTTGGTCATAATTGGGGTGTCTACAACTACAAATCATCCGGAACCCGTAGGGACGTCAGCTCCCCGAGTGGTGGTGGTTGAGGAAACAGAACCCTGGGCGGACGCACCTTCTACCTTGCCAATAGGGGGACGTGTTGAGGTTAGGGAAAGGGTGAAGTATGCCCTAATCCCTAGTCAAGTGGAGACATGCGCAGGCCTGTCTCCCGAAGACTTTCAGGGCTGGCTTTACAACCTTTCTCATATGGTAAGCTTCTTCGTCTCCCGCACGGTTGCTTTCCTTCCCCTTTTTCTTTTTATTTACCATGTTGACTGACCAGTCCTCTTTCTTTTGTCGCAGGTTGGCTGTATGGCCGCTGGGTCTGAGTCTTTCCTGTCTCCTTGGCTGGGAAGGCCATCATCGCTGAAGCTGCCTTGTCAAAGGAGTGGGCAAAATCGGAGGCCGAGAAGACTACCCTATCCATTGAGAAGGACAATGCCAAGGCATTGGCCTTGAGCTTGTGGGCAACCCAGGAAAATCTGTAAGCTATATAGGCCGATTTAGAAGCTTCCAGAGCCCTTACAGCGGTGGCTGAGGCCCGAGCAAAGGCCGCACCTGATGTGACAGCCGCTGAATCCAATGAGGAGGCTTTTGCTGATGGCTTCTTCCAGGGCTACGAGGATCTGAAATGGCGGGTCGCCCAGGATCACCCTGAGTGGGACATCACGTCCTACGAGGGGATTGACCCTATTTTAAAGGTCCCACCCAGTGTACTTTAGGAACTTACCCTGTTTTACTGTCCGGACAATTTTCCTCTGATCACTATAGGTACTTAGAAAATTAGGATTCCTAGCCCAGTTAATGATCAGTGTGATTTCCTGTTTCGGTCTGGTACCCCACTGCCCCCCAAGCATTTTTGCAAAGGTGGGAGTTTAGGAGTGAGGGACCATAGGAAACCGACCTAGAACATGGGTGGTTACAGGGTCCTTTGAGGCTTGCCATCATCAGCCACCTAGGGGGTTTGCCCCCATCGTCAGTTGGACCTAGGCGAAGATTGTGTCTCGGTGTTAGGCCCGAGGTCTTTTTATGCCTTGGTTTTGGGCCAAGGTCTTTTATGCCTCGGGTATAATACCAAGATCTTTTTGTGCCTTGGTTTTGGGCCAAGGTCTTTCAATTTTGCACGGAACACTGTTAGGAATAATTTCACGAAGTAAAATAGAAAATCTTTAATTTATTTAAAAATTTATTGTGATTGCTCAAGTAGAGCTACAAAAAAATCCTAGCCAGTGCTAACCCGCTCATCCCCGAGCACTACTGAAAGTATTTACGGAGGTGTTATATGTTCTATGGGTGAGAGAGCTCATGCCTGTCCAAAGTTTGCAACCAGTAGGTGACCGGTCAGTTGATCCGGGTGACCATATACGGTCCTTCCCAGTTTGGCCCCAGCTTTCCGTGGCCCGGGACTTTGGTAGACTGGTTTACAGCCTTCAGGACGAGGTCTCCCACTTGGAAACCCAGAAGCTTGACCTTGCTGTTATCGTATTGGGAGACTCTTTGATTATACGCTGCCACCTTTAGATAGGCCCGGTCTCTTCTTTCTTCTACCAAGTCAAGTTCTGTTCTGAGGGCCTCTTCATTGCTCTGATCGCTGATGTTTGAGGGTAACCTGAGCTTTGTGGGGACCATCGCCTCGAAGCAATAAGTGAGTGAGAAAGGTGTTTCACCTGTTGTCGCTCAGGGAGTTGTGTGGTAGGCCCACATGAGAGCTGGTAGTTCCTTTGCCCATAGCCCTTTGGCATCTTCAAGCCTTGATTTAATTGACAAAAGAATAGTCCGGTTGGTCACCTCAGTTTGGCCATTGGCCTGGGGGTGCTCAGGGGATGAGTAGTGATTGGATATCCCGTAGCCCCAACAGAACTACCTGATAGCGGTGTATCAAATTACCTACCGTTGTCACTAACCTGAACCCGGGGGATGCCGAACCTACTGAGGATGTTCCTCTCCACAAAGTTTTCCATTTTCTTCTTGGTGATTATTGCCAAGGGCTCGGCCTCCGCCCACTTGGTGAAGTAATCCACGACAATGACAGCGAACTTGACTTGTCCCTTTCATGTTGGTAGGGGACCGACAATGTCAATGCCCCACTGAGCGAACTTCCAGGGGCTGAGGATTGGCGTCTGAAGTTCTCCCGGACGGTTAATCATGGGAGAAAATCTTTGGCACGTATCACACCTCTTGACGTATTCTTGGGAGTCTTTGGCCATGGTCGGCCAATAGTAACCTTACAGCAGTGCTTTATGTGAGAATGCCCGGCCTTCGATGTGGTTCCCGCACACCCCTTCATGGATTTTGTACAGTATTAGTTAGACTTGTGCAGGGTGGACACAGCGGAGGTACGATATAGAAATCCCTTTTTTTAGAGGATGCCATCAATGATATGGTACCTTACCGCTCGATATTTAACCCAACAGGCTTCTTCCTTTTTGTCTAATAACGCGCCTGTTGCCAGAAATGCCATGATTGGGTCCATCCAGCTAGGTTCTAGGGTGGCCGGTTCGACCTCCACGCATTCTGAGTTGCACACACTTGGATCGGGCATGTACTCTATTCTTATCCCGGGCAAGTCTAACTCAGAAGATGAAGTAAGGTGGCTAACCGGTCGGCCCTAGTGTTTTGCTCCCTAGGTATCTGCGTGACAGAGAAACCCTTAAGCTTCTTTGAAACTGCTTGGACAAGGGCTAGATAAGCTACCGTGTTATGCTCTCGAGCCTCATAATTTTGATTGGCTTGATTTACCACGAGCTAAGAGTCGTTGTACCCTTAAATTTACAGTGTGCCCATTGAGGTTGCCATTTGTAATTCGACCAACAAGACTTCATACTCAGCCTCATTATTGGAGGCTTTGAATCTGAACCTGAGAGCATACTTAAGTTGGATCCCATCAGGCATGGTTAAGATGATCCCTGCTCCACTACCCTGTTTGTTGGAAGAACCATCCACCTAAAGTACCCAGGTCGGGAGATCTGACTGTAGGCCGGGCGGTAAGGTCGGTGTGGTAGGATCTTCAACTGGGTCTTCTTGGTACATGAATTCAACAATGAAGTCTACCATTGCTTGTCCCTTGATTGATGTGCAGGGTCTGTAGACCACTTCAAATTCCTCTAACTCCAGGCCCATTTGACGAGTGTTCCGGACGTTTCAGGCTTATTCAAGATCTTACAAATGGGTTGATCCGTAAGGACCATGATAACGTGGGCCTGGAAGTACGGGCGAAGTCTCTGAGCTGAAGTGATAAGGGCGAGGGTGAGCTTTTCAATGCGGGAGTATCTTATTTTTGGGCCTTGAAGTGCTCGACTTGTGTAATAGACCGAGAATTATATCCCGTGCTCTTCTCGAATGAGTGCCGAACTGACCGCCGAGGGTGACATTGCAAGGTATAAGAACAATTCCTGGTCTGGCGCAGGCACTGAGAGTAGAGGGGGAAATGCCAAGTACTTCTTGAGTTCCTGAAATGCTTCCTCACACTCCTTTGACCATTAAAAATCCTTACGGAGGATCTTGAAGAATGGAAGACACCGGTCGGTAGCTCGGGACACGAATCTGTTTAGTGCGCCCACCTGCTCGGCCAAACTCTGTACCTCTTTGGTTGACCTGGGTGACCGCATATTTTTGATGGCTTGAATTTTTTTGGGGTTTGCCTCAATCCCCCGCCTGCTGACTAGGTGCCCCAAAAATTTCCCGGACGAGACGCCAAATGTGCACTTGGCCAGGTTCAACCTCATCCCAAACTTTCTCAAAATGCTAAAGGCCCCGGCTAAATGCTCAAAATTGTCAGACTCGTCGCGGCTTTTAACCAGTAGATCGTCAATGTAGACCTCGATGGATTTCTTGATCAAGTCCTTAAACATGTTATTGACCAGGCGCTGATAGGTTGCCCCGGTATTTTTGAGACCGAACGGCAAGGCTTTATAGTAGTAGGTCCCCTGATCCATAATGAACGAGGTTTTTTCTTCGTCCCTGGGGTACATGCTAATCTGATTGTAACCGGAGTAGGAGTCCATGAATGAGAGGAGAGAATGACCAACTGTGGAGTCCACAAGGAGATCTATCATGGGCAGTGGATAGTAGTCCTTGGGGCAGGCTTTGTTAAGATCGGTGAAGTCCACACACATCCTCCACTTCATGTTGCTTTTCTTGACTAGTACTATGTTTATGCTAACCCATCGAGATAGTGGACCTCTTGGATAGATTTCGCTTTGAGGAGTTTATCGACCTCCTTGCGTACTGCCTTCTTCCTCTCCGGGCCCCATACCCCGTGTCTTCTGCTTCACAGGTTGGAAATCTGGGCTGAAATTGAGTCAGTGAGACATTACCCAGGGGTCAATACTGGGCATGTCTTCATGACACCAAGAAAACACATCTTGACTCTGTTGTAGGAACTGAATTAGTTTCTCCCTAAGGCCAGGCTCCAGCTAGGTACCGATGGTGATTATTTGGTTGGGGAGTTGCGGGTCTAGCATCACCTATTCCAGATCCCTGATCGGTCCCACTCTGACGTTCTGATCCCTCAGATCCATCTCCTGGAAATTCAGCATTTCAGTGATGGCCTCCCGGCGCAAAGAGCTGACATAGCAACTCCGGGCGACGGCTTGGTCTCTGCGTAGGCTTCCGGGCCACTGGGGGTTAGGAATTTAACCACCAGGCTGTGCGTTGATACGACCGCCCTGACCTTGTTGAGGGTTGGCCTTCCAACGATGATGTTATACACAGATGGAGCTTCCACTACCACAAAGCTCGGCAGTACAGATGCTTGCTGAGTGTAGGCTCCCATGAGGACCGGGAGCTCGATGGTACTGAGCGGGTAGGTGCTGGAGCGGTTGAACCATACCAGGGGAGCGGCCACTGGTCGGAGCCGATCCTTGGATATCCCAAGCTGGTCGAATGCTGAGACAAACATGATGTCGGAGGTATTTGGACTTCAAAAATGGGAGCATAATTTGGGAAAGCTTTGTTACCCCAACTATTACCGAGGATGATCTTTACCTCCTTCTCATGAATGTACTTGATCATTTGATGCACAGTGGATGATACAGCTTTGTTGGCATGAAGCCAGGGCCTTCCAATCAGCAGATTGAACGAGGAAGGTATGTCCATAACTTGAAAGATCTCAGTGCTCACCAAAGATCCTACCCGGATTTGGAGAGAAATGGTTCCCATCACATTTCTTCTAGTGTTGTCATAGGCTCTCACAGATTGCACAGATGGCGTGATGTCAAGGACATTGACCCCCAAGGCGGTGGCAGTCCTCAGGGCACAGGCATTTAAGGCCGAGCCTGTGTCGACTAGACAAAATGGCACCTGTTGTTCCTTACATCCCACGGTGATGTATAATGCCTTGTTATGTGCGGATCCCTCCGGTGGCTGGTCTTCATCGGAGAATGTAATGATCGGGTCGGGGGTAAGCGCACCCAAGAAAGTTACCATGTCCTCCGGCGCGGCGTCGATGGGGACTTCAATCCCAGCCAAGGCATTCAACACGGCTTGCCTGTGCTTATAGGATGTTACCATGATGTCCCACATCGAGAGATGTGCTTGGGTTTTCTTTAGCTGCTTGATCAGCTCATTATCTTCTTCGATGACCTCATCCATCTTACCCTTCCCTTTGTCTTTAACTGGACCTTTCTCGATGGCTTCGGTGGCAGGCTGTGGAGGCTGATAATGACGGCCTGACTTGGTTAGATGATAAATCTCGGCAGGAGTAGGTCCTTCTACAGTCCCATCCTTCTTAAACCAATCACAATCCGTTCCCACAAATGGCTTTTCTGGCTCGTTCCAGATGGAAGCATCACTCTCGTTGTTAGGATCATACCATTTGAGGTCTACCGCCCCTAGGTCATGCTCTTCCAGGAAGAACAAGTCCTGCTCGTCGTCAAGCTGCTGCTGCCACTCGTCATTCTCCCCTCCGATCAGATGAATTCCCTCAGAATCCGGGATGTCAATGCAAAGCAAGGGTTATCCTAGGGGGGTGATATAAGTAGCAGGGTTGAAGGGTACGGGACTGGACTCAATGAGGTTGACATTTTGGTGGTTTGGTAGGGAATTTTGGGTGATATGAGGCTGCTTTGGTGGTGGCTCGATGATATTCTGGTCGATGAGGTCTTGGATGTCATGGCGGAGGCGCATGCAATCATCAGTGTTATGGCCGGGGGACTTGGTGGTAAGTACATCGCTTGGACATATCGCAGTTAGGCGGGAGCGGGGTATTTCGAGGCTGGAGTAATTGGAGATGGCCTTTTTTGAGGAGGCGATCTAGGGCTGAGGAGAGAGAGATTTCTAGCTTGGCAAAATTGCGAGGGGCTTTTTCTGGAAAGGGCGGTTGGAGGAATTTTCCTGGTTGGAGGGTTGGTATGGTCTTGGAGGGTATGCCATGGGTTGGCCGCTAAGGGCATTGACATCCGGGGGATTCCGGGAGTAGTTGGGCCTTCTTGGCTGACTCGGAGGGTCTTCCTTTTTGATCTTCCCCTCCCTGATAGCATCTTCGATTCGGGTTCCGACTTCAAACAACTCCTCAAAGGTGGAGATGGACTGGTAGAATAATTTCTCATGATAGAGCGCCTGCAGATTCCGGATGAGCATCCTTACCTGTTCTTTCTCGATTGGCCGGTGGGTCATTTGGGCTACCTTGTTCCTCCATCTGCTCAGAAATGCAGCGAAGGATTCATTGTTGCTTTGCCGGGTTGTTTCCAAATCCTTGATGGTGACATCCAGCTCTTGATTGTAAGAGTAATGATCGACGAAGACTCGAACAATGTCCTCCCAGGCCCGGGTTTTGGAGGCTTCCAAGGTTAGGAACCATGATAGTGCAGATTTTGCCAGAGTTTGCGGGAATAGCATTGCAATGTGCTCGTGGGTGCAACCCATGGACTGGAAGATACTCATACATAGCTTCACGTGGCTTTTCGGGTTTCCAGTTCCATCAAAGCGATCGATGGCAGGCATTTTGAAATTCTCTGGCAGTTTCAGCTTGACAGGCTCGAAGAGGCCTTCCAGATCTAACATGTAATCGTCGATACCCTTGCTTTTCCTGAGTACGCTTTCCAGTTTGTCAACCTTGTCTATCTTTCCTTGGAGCTTCTTCTCGTATGCGGACGGTGGGACCCCCTGAAACCAGTCTTCTTCCCCATTATTCTCAGGTGGGGGTAGTTCAAATTCCGGCGGTGGAAACCCGGGCGGAGGTTGCGGCCGCCGCTGCATCAGTTCTTCTATGAACTTCAGAACCTGGGCCAGGCTGTCGGACTGCTGGCTTATGGTCGCTCCCAATTCAGTAACCTTGTTTTCCAACTCTTCCCTATTCATGTTGAAGCAAGCTATCGGACTGATTCTGAATAACCGATTATCCAAACTCCTGACCCACGAATAAGACCCTGACTGCTGACCTTGGGAATCTATACTGACCTGACAGATTTTGAAAGGACTAGATTAGATCTTTGACAGTGGTGACTTTAGGCAGACAAAGATAGTGATATGGACTGACTCGAAATAGTGCGTGCAGATTGATGGGGAATGGTGCATGCAAATGGAACAAACATGCGGATGTAAGCCCTAATCTATATGATGCTCATATTTCTAATAGATAGTATCTAAACAAATAAGGTCCTAGCCATACAGAGTGTGCTAACCTTACTTTCTAGTATGATCACCAAGGGATAACATGGATTTCCAAGATACTTCGGGAATTTTGGGCAGAGTTTCTGGGGGAAACTGGTCAATATGGTCATATCTGGGATATCTGGACGGAGTTTCTGGGAGAAACTGGTCAATGTGGTTATATCTGGGATATTTGGACAGAGTTTCTGGGAGAAACTGGTCAATATGGTCATATCTGGGATATCTGGACATAGTTTCTGGGAGAAACTGGTGAATGTGGTTATATCTGGGATATCTGGACAGAGTTTCTGGGAGAAACTGGTGAATGTGGTTATATCTGGGATATTTGGACAGAGTTTTTGGGGAAACTGGTAAGTACGGTTATAGTGATCATACTTTCTAGCAGGTTTTCATACTCCTATGTCTCAAGACCGACAAACAAGGTTTGCGGTGTATATCTTTGCGAGCATGGAGCAGACATCCTTGTCATGATGCTTAGGCAGGTCAACTCAATGTGACTACATGTGAGTGATTGCCTTGGGAATCATAAGAAAGAGGTTCTGTTCTATGCTACATAAGCGTCTACACCGCGCAGGTAATCCCGTCAGGGCATACAGCAGTTATATCGCATTGTCCTATCTGAAAAGATAAATGAACAGTCCTATGAAAGGTTCTACAGGAATCTATATGCAAAGGCTGGGTTTAGTCAAAGAGGGTCCGTTGACGAGAGTTCCAATATACCGTCAGGGAGACAGTACAGAGGTTTTTACTCTTTTTAATATACCTTGGAAGGTACAGTATCAACGGTGACTTGTGCCTTGGCACAGCAAGACCTGAACAATATCAGCGCCGCGTTTCAAACACAGTCGGAGGGGGGAAATGCAAGAGTGCAATGCGGTGAACCAAACACGGTAAAAAGATGATTTTAAGGATGCTTCTTATGAGTCAAACCTCTGTATTATTTTGTTTTTAAAATAAAAATCCCCAGCAGAGTCGCCAGATTGTGGACACCGGAAGTGGACCACTTCTCTTGTTTGAGATTGTTTTGAAAAGGAATTTGACTTGGATCAAAGAAAAGAAAATGGTCTGTTGAAAACAGATACAGAGTCGCCACTTGGTCTTTAAGGAACCAAGAAACCTATGTTGGGTTTGTGCCCTCAAACCATTACTTTATGTATGAGACATTAGCATTATAATATATGGATATCAGCTTTACATTTCATTGTGTATGTTTCTTTCATGAGATGATTGTTTTGTCCTTAGGTATCATAGTAAGCAATTCGTGTGTGTATGAGATACACACAAGTGAGATACGAATTACTATTCTTTGATACTTAGAATATGTCACAGTGGATGATGAGACTGGATACCTCATCAGGTCTACACTGTAGCATAATTAACTACCATTGGATGGAGTGATTAATCTCAATCACTAGAGTGTAGCTCTTAGTTGATATGCTAGTGCTTATAGTGCATTGACGGACCTGAGCTTTCCTATTGACGCTTAAGGCTGTCAACAGTCAATAGGAACTCATAACTTGTATAAGGTACGTGTTCTCAATCTTGAGATGATTATGAACACAGACTATGGATATGGCTGCTTTGACTTACCAATCAGTGAGGTCTATAGAAGATCAACACCTGGGTATCTTGGGTATGTCATGTCCATAGGGTTGTGAACATATATTGTCAAGATAGAATCTACCCTCTGATTCAGAGTAAGCATTCCCTTGAGAATGTCACCAAGTTGATTACTGAGTACTGCAGTCTTGTTGATAAGAGTTATCAACATGTTTGGTAATCATGAGTAGTGAATGGGACTCAAGGAATACAAGAAGTAATCATGATTCAGGTTGACAGTGACAGTTATCCGACTACCTGAATATGATTACGAATGCTGACGGTAGAGGGACATTAGTACACCATACAAGTCTAGTTATCGCTTCGGATATGTTCTTTTGCGTTGGAGTTCAGTTATCGTTTTATAGTGGAATAAACGTTAACTGACCAGTTAGTTAGTTTGCTGATCAAAGAGTTTGGTCATGGTAATTAACAAACTGGTCTGAGCCAACAATAAAGAGCCTAGGAGGTCCCACTCTTAGCTCCGCTAGGATGCTTGGAAAGACACTTGAGGAAGCTGTTAAGACAAGTTCGATCGATCAAAGTATGTTCGATCGATTGAAGTCAACAGGTTCGATCGATCGAGAATGGTTCGATCGATCGAAGTCTAGGTCGGTTCTGGAAATCTATAAATAGGGCAGCTGCGTTCTGGAAGAATGTGATCGTCGTTTTTATACGCAGAAGCTGCAGAAACTATCATAGTCTTCCCGAAACTTTCCTATCCTCTCTATTAGGGTTCCCACCAACCCTAGTCTTTCCGGCAGGCATCCGCAGGAGTCATAAGGGTGAAGATCATCTAGTGCAGGCTGCTGGAAGTTAAAGTTTCAGAATTGGGTTCAAGACACTAAGGTATAATTCTTGCACCCTTGTACGCATCTATGGAATTGACAAGTAGTAGATCCTGGAATACCAAAAGTTTTATAACTTAACCTATTTCCGCTGCGCGTTTAAACTCTAACTTTAAACCACTTTTTCCTTCAATTGGTATCAGAGCCACGCTCGTTTGGATCTATAGATGCGTTTTTGGAACCCTAGTTTTGATTTGCATGTTTATTTTAGAACTGTTTTCGAAACTGCATCGTCACAGATCTGTTTCTGCAGTGTTATCGTAGCAGAATACAAAACTGTGATTGCATAGGATGCAAGGTGGGTTCGATCGATCGAACTTGTTTCGATCGATCGAACATTCTGTTCTCAATCGATCGAACTCGTTTCGATCGATCGAAGCCTTCTGGTGTTCAATCGATCGAATAGTGTTCGATCGATCGAGACAGATTCTCTGTCCAGGTGTTCTGTTCACAGTTGTAAGGGTTTTTTAAATTATACTTTAATCTTAAATTATTTCTGTAAAATTTTTAAATCATTCTGTGAAACAGAATGTTCAAGCGATTGAACAGTGTTCAATCGATCGAAGGTTCGAGCGATCGAACGGTCTTCGATCGATCGAACTGTGACAGAGAAGTAAGATGCTGTTTTAAGTTCTAATTCAGTATGTAAAGTATTTATATACTGTGTGAATCAATTAAGTGTTCCAATAGTTACATATATTTGTTATGTATGTGTGGATGCGTGTACGACTAACCCTTTTGCAGCAAAATTAGTCGCTATCTCCCATGGCACCAAGTCGTTTAAATATTTATATTTAAATTGTTTGAGATTGGTGCATGTTGTAATTTATTAATGGTTTGGTTTTAAGGCGTATGTAAAGGGCGCTGCGGCTTCAATCCTACGAAAAGGAAAGTCGCACCGGTTTCCCTAGCCTTTTATTTCCTTTTTGCTATTTCTTTTTTCTAGATAAATTGTAAGCTTCAAAAGAAGCATAGGTCCAATGTAATAGAATTAGAAATTCCATGAAGATGGAGCAAGGAGTCGTTGTCCATAAAGATGGAGCCGGAGGCGACCAAACCAAGAAGGTGGATCTATGGAAATAGAGCCATGGGAGATAGAGGCATTGTTTGAATGCCTATATTTCATTTTAGTTTTTTGTTTTATGTGCTTGTTTTGTGATTGGCGTATAATACATTGTTGCATGCACTTAAAACAAGTTTTCTAAAATAAAATTCAAAAACCGTTTTTCAACACATTAGTAAACATTGGATGTTTATGGGTAGTGTGTGGAAACATTTTTCAAAAGCAAAATCCTTAATTTACTAAATCTAGTGGGAGAGGGTCTTATCAAATAACACCCACGATCTTCCATTAACGGTTCATTGTAAGATGAGTAGTGTATTCTGTGTCACCTCGCCAGGGGTGATCATTCCATACGGAGGGTACACTGCTCATTGGTTACTAGATGTGAACTTCCTATGGATAGGATCAATCAGACGTGTTAGAGGGTGACCACCACACGGAGGCGCTACTTGAGACGGTTGTGATTGGATCCTAGTTAATGGTACACACTAGCTAAGCTATGGATAAGGGATCCCACACGGGGCATTATTCAGAAACTTAGAGATCAAATAGGTTCGGGAGTCATGGCTATTTTGCAAGAGTTGCATAGCGGATAAGTCATGATAAATCGAAAGATCGAACATTGACCACCACACGGAGGCTTTATTCTTTCATTTCGATATTCCGGCGACTTTGTTTTAAATAAGAGTTTTAAGGATTCTTTTATTTCAAACTGTCAATTCTGATATCCATATTTATTTTGTTTGTTTGATTTTCAGTAATCATAATGTCTGGATCTGCATTTAGTCCACTTGCCACCATACTCACTCAAAACAAGTTAACTGGAAATAACTACATTGAATGGAAACGTAACCTTGACATCGTTTTAACTGCGGAGGATCACATATATGTCCTCACCACCCCAAGCCCTGAAGAACCCGCGGCAAATGCTTCGGCAGCTGCCAGACGCGAGTTCGACAAATGGAAGAAGTCGAATGGAATGGCCCGTTGTTACATTCTGGCCTCAATGGCTGGTGTGTTACAACACCAATTCCAATCGAACGATTCTGCCAGTGACATTATCACATCCCTGAAAAAGATGTTTGGGGAGCATGGCAGGCCTGCCAGACAGGTAGCCATGCAGAAGATAATGAGTGCAAAGATGTCGGAAGGTACTCCAGTCAAAGAACATGTTTTAAAAATGATTGGTTATTTAAACGAACTGGAGACCTTGGGAGCCAACATCGATGCACAGACCCAAGTTGATATGATCCTCAACTCGCTGTCGCCATCATTCGCTCAATTCAAACTAAACTATAATATGAATCAAATGGATTTTTCAATGAGCGAATTAATGAGTTCTTTACTGGCAGCAGAAGGGGTGATCAAACCTGGGGGCAGCGTTTTAAACGTTGAGAAAAGCGCTTCTTCTTCCCGATCTACACCGAAAGGTAAGAAAGGAAAGAAGAAGGCTGGCACTGGTGGTTTAAGTGTTGGACCGGTCCCTAAGATTGCAAAATCTAAGGGAAAAGGTAAGGGCAAAGGGAAGGTGGGTGGCCAAGGCAAAGGAAAGTGTTTCCAATGCGGTGAGAAGGGCCACTGGAAGAGGAACTGTCCAGAATTCTTAGCTACAAGAGTTCAAGGTATGATTGAATCACATGTGATTGAAGTAAGTTTTATTACGGATACTTCAAACACTTGGTGCATTGATTCTGATGCGACTAACCATATCTGTAATTCATTGCAGGGGTTCAGATCAACCAGGAAATGCAGTGATGGGGAGATCGTGCTTACTCTAGGTTCTAGCGCAACCGTATCTGCAGTTGCTATAGGAGTCGTAGTTTTAGAATTTTCAGACAATAAAGTTTTGATTTTATCAGATGTACTTTACGTCCCTTTAATGAGACGTAATTTAATTTCAGTTTCTAATTTAACGAATAATGGTTATTCCTTTCATTTTGGAACTGAAGTTGTCATTAAAAGAAGCAGTTCTTTTATATGTTCTGGTGTTAAATCAAATGGTTTGTATGTGATTACTCCCAATATTTCAAAAGATTCTTGTTTGGAACTTAATAACTCAGTGGTAACTTTACCATCTAAAAGAAAGGAACCTTCCACTAATCCAACAAGGCTTTGGCATATGAGGCTTGGCCATATCAATCTGAATAGTATTGGCAGACTAGTCAAAGAAGGGGTCTTAGGCGATTTGGTTCTCGAACCAATGGAAGTCTGCGAATCTTGTTTGGAGGGTAAGATGACCAAAAGGCCCTTTCCTGCAAAGGGCAACAGGACCAATGCATTGTTGGAATTAGTTCATACTGATGTGTGTGGACCAATAAATATTAGAGCAAGGGGTGGTTATGAATATTTCATAACATTTACCGATGACCACTCTAGGTATGGATATGTATACCTAATGCAGCACAAGTCTGAAGCCTTTGAAAAGTTCAAAGAGTTTAGGGCTGAAGTGGAGAAGCAATCGGGCACACATATCAAGGCCATTCGATCTGATCGAGGTGGCGAGTACCTCTCTAATGAGTTTATTGATCACCTCGTACAGAATGGGATTCTGTCACAGTTGACTGCACCTGGTACGCCTCAGCAGAACGGTGTAGCGGAGAGAAGGAATCGGACTCTTTTAGACATGACTAGGTCGATGATGAGTTATTCAGAGTTGCCATTATTCCTTTGGGGTTATGCTTTGGAAACCGCTGCATACATACTAAATCTAGTACCAAGCAAATCTGTTCCCAGGACACCACGAGAGATGTGGATTGGGCGCAAGCCTTCTTTGCAACATCTCCGGATATGGGGGTGTCCGGCACATGTGCTTAAAGGAAAGATGAGCAAGTTGGATTCTAGATCGGAAGTATGTTACTTTGTAGGGTATCCAAAGGGTACTTATGGATGGTATTTTTATGATCCAAGAGAACAGAAAGTGTTTGTTAGTACAAATGCTGTTTTCTTGGAGGATGATTATATCATGAACCATAAACCTAAGGGAAGGATAGATCTTAGAGATATAGAAGGAGAGCCCTCAGTCCAACCCGCAGTTGATAACGATGAAAATCAAGAAAATACCACTTCTTCACCCATTTCCGTACCGGTACCTCGTCGTAGTGGGAGGATTATCAGCCAGCCTGATAGATACATGTTCTTAGGAGAAGTTTTTGAAGCTGTCTCCATAGAATCTGAATCTGATCCTACCACTTACGAAGAGGCAATGGCTGATGTTGATTCAGCTCATTGGATTAAAGCTATGAAGGCTGAATTGGAATCTATGGATTCCAATCAGGTCTGGGATCTTGTAGAACTTCCAGCCAATATTAAACCCATTGGCTGCAAGTGGGTCTATAAGAGGAAAAGAGGATCTGATGGAAAGGTTGAGACCTTTAAGGCAAGGCTTGTGGCGAAAGGCTATACTCAGAGGGAGGGCATTGACTATGAGGAAACCTTCTCGCCGGTAGCCATGCTCAAGTCCATCAGAATACTCTTATCCATTGCTGCATGCCTAGATTATGAAATCTGGCAGATGGACGTCAAGACTGCATTCTTGAATGGCAATCTTGAGGAGGACATCTATATGCAAGAACCAGAAGGGTTCATAGCTGGTCGGAAAGGTAACTTGGTATGCAAGTTGCAAAAGTCCATTTATGGGCTTAAGCAGGCATCCAGAAGTTGGAACATCCGATTTGACCAAGCGTTCAAGTGGTTTGGTTTCATACAGAATCTGGATGAGCCTTGTGTATACAAGAAATGTGAAGGGAAAGTAGTGGCTTTTCTTGTGCTTTACGTTGACGACATTCTACTCATTGGGAATGATGTAGTGGCGCTGTCAACGGTCAAGGTTTGGCTAGCTAGTACTTTCGATATGAAGGATCTAGGAGAGGCGAGCTATATTCTTGGGATAAAGCTCTTTCGGGATCGCAAGCGAAAGATAATGGGATTATCTCAAGCTGGTTATATCGAGAAAGTGCTAACTAGGTTTTCAATGGATAATTCGAAGAAAGGTTTGTTACCTTTCAGGCATGGTTTAGCGTTCTCCAAGGACCAGTGTCCAAAGACACAAGAGGAGAGGAATCGCATGGCAGGAATTCCCTATGCCTCGGCAGTGGGAAGTCTCATGTATGCGATGTTATGCACTAGACCAGATATCTGCTTTGCCGTTGGCATGGTTAGCAGGTATCAATCGAATCCTGGTCCAGAGCACTGGACAGCCGTTAAGCACATTCTTAAGTACTTGAGAAGAACTAAAGATTACATGCTTATGTACGGCGGTAGTGAGTTAATTCCAGTAGGATACACTGACTCGGACTTTATGTCAGATAAAGATTCGAGAAAGTCGACATCCGGACATCTCTTTACCTTGGGAGGTGGTGCTGTTAGTTGGAGGAGCATTAAGCAGAAATACATTGCAGACTCAACTACAGAAGCTGAGTATGTGGCTGCTTGTGAAGCCGCAAAGGAAGCTGTTTGTCTCAAGAAGTTCCTTATGGAACTCGAGGTGGTACCAGCGTCGCTGTCGCCTATTACGCTATACTGCGATAATAGTGGGGCAGTGGCTCAGTCCAAGGAGCCAAGGAACCACGGGAAGGGAAAGCACGTAGAGCGGAAATATCACCTAATCCGAGATATAGTTCAACGTGGAGATGTGACTGTCACCAAGATTGCCACCGCTGACAATCTTGCTGATCCGTTTACAAAGGCCTTACCACAGAAGGTCTTTGATCGTCATCTAGATAGTCTAGGTCTTAGATATAGTTCTGAATGGTTGTGAGTGCAAGTGGGAGTTTGTTGGGTTTGTGCCCTCAAACCATTACTTTATGTATGAGACATTAGCATTATAATATATGGATATCAGCTTTACATTTCATTGTGTATGTTTCTTTCATGAGATGATTGTTTTGTCCTTAGGTATCATAGTAAGCAATTCGTGTGTGTATGAGATACACACAAGTGAGATACGAATTACTATTCTTTGATACTTAGAATATGTCACAGTGGATGATGAGACTGGATACCTCATCAGGTCTACACTGTAGCATAATTAACTACCATTGGATGGAGTGATTAATCTCAATCACTAGAGTGTAGCTCTTAGTTGATATGCTAGTGCTTAGAGTGCATTGACGGACCTGAGCTTTCCTATTGACGCTTAAGGCTGTCAACAGTCAATAGGAACTCATAACTTGTATAAGGTACGTGTTCTCAATCTTGAGATGATTATGAACACAGACTATGGATATGGCTGCTTTGACTTACCAATCAGTGAGGTCTATAGAAGATCAACACCTGGGTATCTTGGGTATGTCATGTCCATAGGGTTGTGAACATATATTGTCAAGATAGAATCTACCCTCTGATTCAGAGTAAGCATTCCCTTGAGAATGTCACCAAGTTGATTACTGAGTACTGCAGTCTTGTTGATAAGAGTTATCAACATGTTTGGTAATCATGAGTAGTGAATGGGACTCAAGGAATACAAGAAGTAATCATGATTCAGGTTGACAGTGATAGTTGTCCGACTACCTGAATATGATTACGAATGCTGACGGTGGAGGGACATTAGTAGACCATACAAGTCTAGTTATCGTTTCGGATATGTTCTTTTGCGTTGGAGTTCAGTTATCGTTTTATAGTGGAATAAACGTTAACTGACCAGTTAGTTAGTTTGCTGATCAAAAAGTTTGGTCATGGTAATTAACAAACTGGTCTGAGCCAACAACAAAGAGCCTAGGAGGTCTCACTCTTAGCTCCGCTAGGATGCTTGGAAAGACACTTGAGGAAGCTGTTAAGACAAGTTCGATCGATTAAAGTATGTTCGATAGATTGAAGTCAACAGGTTCGATCGATCGAGAATGGTTCGATCGATCGAAGGTTCGATCGATCGAAGTCACTTCGATCGATCGAAGTCTAGGTCGGTTCTGGAAATCTATAAATAGGGCAGCTGCGTTCTGGGAGAAAGTGATCGTCGTTTTTATACGCAGAAGCTGCAGAAACTATCATAGTCTTCCCGAAACCTTCCTATCCTCTCTATTAGGGTTCCCACCAACCCTAGTCTTTCCGGCAGGCATCCGCAGGAGTCATAAGGGTGAAGATCATCTAGTGCAGGCTGCTGGAAGTTAATGTTTCAGAATTGGGTTCAAGACACTAAGGTATAATTCTTGCTCCCTTGTACGCATCTATGGAATTGACAAGTAGTAGATCCTGGAATACCAAAAGTTTTATAACTTAACCTATTTCCGCTGCGCGTTTAAACTCTAACTTTAAACCACTTTTTCCTTCAACCTAATTTTGACTCACCCAAGCGGATAAGGGCACCGGCCCTTCATCACCAAAGAACTTGGTTCGGGGTTTTGGTACGAGAGAGGAAGGAGCCTTTGTCGCGACTAAAACACCCTCAACTCGCCCCGTCTTTCGACGGGCCTCAATTAGCATCCAAATAATCATCTTATACTATGTATGGTTCGACAAATAATACTATGATAGTATATTACATTACATAAGAAACTTGAAAATGGAAGATCTAAAGATAAAATATCATTCATAAGATCTAAATCAAATATCATGCAATGTAAAGTGAAAGATCACACAAATAAACCTAGGAAAAATCGTCTAATCACGCTTCAAGTAATTAGGTTTCCTTAATCTAAAGGGGACATGAATCGTTATTGAAACAAATAAACAAAGAAATCAAAATATGCTTAGCAAGCTAGTATGATGCATGTTAATCTTTGATAAAAGAAGACCTCTCAATCCCCGGGACAGATGAGAAAGGATGATTAGATCAAGGGGAAGCATGAATGGGTGATCGAGTTCATTCCTTATAATCTCCTTAGATTAAGAGTTACAAAAACCCCAAATCTTGCATGAATGCAATGTATGTATCTAGAATGTGCCAAGGTTGTAGTGTGCTTTGTGCTTATGGATTCCTAGAATGACTTAGAAGTCTAAAATGTGTATGAATGGATGGATGAAATCAATATGGGATATGTACAAATGTAGTATGAACTACTTCCTAAGATATGAACTAATTTGGAATGCATATGAGCCTCAAATCAAAGAATGAAGGTTGAAATGTACTTGCTGTGAATAGTGGACAGAACAGTAGCATGATCTTTTGGAATTTTAAAAGAGGGGTTAGGAATGTTTTCAATGCATGATATTTTGTGGAGATGTTCCTTGTTGTGTCTAGAACACAACCCAAAAGGCCAATCTTGAATAGCTATCACAGATTGAGAGAAATCATATAAACAATAGAGGTCACTCAGAAACAGAGTTTGTACTGTCGACTGAAATGTTAGAAAATCTTAGAAAATGAAAAAGAATGATCTAGAGGCCCATTTTATACATAACGTTTCCTAAGACATTGAAGTTTAAGGGAAAAATAAGTTAGGACCACCCCTTTTGGAAAGGGTTTCTGGAAAAGAGGTCGTAAGTTGACCTAGCTGCTGTGACAGCAAAAACAGAATGTTTGGAAGGAATGTTGGGACCCAAATGGACCATTTCCAAGTACTTCCAAGTCAAACCAAAAATCATGGGTGCTCTCCAATGAGTCAGGAAGACTTTCTAAGTGGCCTTGTATCCATATGTTGAGTATTGAGTCCTAGAAAAATCTTTGAACTCAACTCACTCACTGTTTTGACTCATTGTTTTGAAGATTTTTGGAGAAAACAAAGTTTTGTTTCTTGAAACCAAATGAGAGGGATTGAGAGGGGTTTTGAAATAGATGTTTTGAAGACATATTTTCAACACTCAATAAGGATCATAGCCACTTAGAATACCTACATCAAACTCATCATTTAAGAACCTCCAAGATTGTTGGAGAGATTTATTTTATTTTTGGACATAACTTCAATACATTCCAAGAATACCTTGGAAGTATTGAGGTTATGATCATCATCTATCAAACATGTTTTTGAGATCAAGAGCTACTATCCATAAGGATTCACTCACCCCAAACTTCATGTCATCACTTAGATGATGATGAACTAGTATGTAAATAAAGAAAATAAAAAGAAATGGGATAAGAAGAGATGAACAATAAATAAACAAGCAAGTAGATGATAATCAATAGATGATATTCATGAAGCATGAGACTTGTAGATTGGTGTATCACTCATATGTAATGACACTAGACATGGAAGAAGCTTCCACTCTCTTGAATGCTCACTAAAATGGTGGTTGGGAGTATTGAATGTTGAAGTAAATGGAAGTAATGAAGTAAAAACAAAATTAGAACTCACTTTTGTTTTTGAAAATCAAAGAAGAAAGCTTCTGTTCTCTCTACTCTAGCCTTATCTCTACAACTTTCTCTCCCAAACTTTTCCAAAACTCACATTTGACTCCCCCAAAATGAGGAGTAATGGGGTGTTTATATAGGCCAACTTGGGGTGTTTTTGGGATTTAGAAAGTACTCCCATTGGCTCCAAACATCTGAAATCATAAAACTACGTCGTTTTGGCTGTTAATTAATCAAAATGGGACCACAAAAGTTATTACAAAAATACACTACTCTGGGGGGGAGTGCCGCGGCGGCACTGGGCCAGTGCCGCGGCGGCAGTGGACCAGTGCCGCGGCGGCAGTGCTCCTCCCTTAGTCTGGATAATGCTGTTTAGGCCCCCCGAAGTTCCGGTATTCGCGAAAAGGCCCTATTTTGTCCGAAATTCACAGAAAATGCATACGAACTCCAAATCGAGGTTGTGATATACCGTTGGAAAGGTAATGGAGTCTACTTTACATAAAAAAAAAGTTCGGGGATAGGTCACTTTGAAAAGTTTTGCGGTATTCGCGATAAAAGCCGATTTGATCGTCTTTTTCGCCTTTGGAAATTCATAATAAATTCGTTTTAAATCCAGAAATTATGTGCGACATACCGTTGGAATGCTATTGACCTCTAGTATCCATGAAAAATATTTGAAAATTGTTTCGGTGCCCCGATTCCAAAGTCAAATCTTGGTCAAATTTGTCAAACCTGGGATTCCCGGGAAGTTCTGGGAACCTCCGGGAGCTCCCAGGAGCCGACGTTTTCGCTCGATTCTCTTTTAAAACTTATTTTAATACTTTTCTAATGATTCCGGTGAATTCGGACAATTTCGGTCAAACTTGGTCAAACTCCGGTCAAACCTGGTCAAACCTTGGTCAAACCGGTCAACGGGGACTTTTGGGGAACTTCCGGGACTTCCGGGAGTCTCTGGGAGCTGACGATTTCATCCGATTTTTCTTAAAAACTCATTTTATCACTTTTCTTATGACGTAGCATGTTTTCAGAACTTTGGGACCAAATCTGGGAGTTTTCGGGCTTTCAGGGGCATTTTGGTCATTCTGAGCATTCTGAGAGATAGAGCTGACTTCCGAGAGTCCTTTTGAGTCTTTTACGATCATTGCGAACCACCAAGCTATGGGTCTCCTAAATCTGATAGCCGACAAAATGGGGTGTCTACAGTTTGCCCCTCTTTGGCATGAACTTGCGAGGCAACGCATGTCGCAAGCGAGTGCCAAAGTTTTGAAGAGACAGGACTTTTTGGAGGCTGTAGATTTAGGACAAACAGCATTGCAAAAGATGAAAGGATGATGCTGTGGCTAGTGTTGGTCGTGCTCTGTGTGAGCTGCCTACGTATCCCAAGGGGAATCAGACCAGGACATAGTTCAAGGCAAGGAATCGATCATACATGCACATACACAATAATCAGGCTGATGCTATGCTATATGAGGATGATATGCAATGTGTGGATGTGATATGATCTCATACATGAGTCCTATCATGCCTAGCTTTCTGATCCTAGAATGAGCAGGTGCCATGGGGTGTGCCATTCTGAGTGGGCTGGTGTTGTGCTAGTGTTTGCGATTGTGACGTGGTGGGTGACTCATATAAGGGCATTGAAGTCTAGAAGACTCCGGGTTTAGGGGCAAACTTCTGGAAGTGTGCTTCGTAAACAAACGTAATTGGGTGTGGGGTCTCAGAGGACTATGATCGAAGACGTCTTTTGGCAAATAACCGACGGACACAGGGGCCCTGGAATTTAAGAGACTGACACAGAAGTCACGGGACGATCGTGAAATCCTGAGATGTCACATGATGAACACGGAAGCCCCATGGTGTAATGAGAGCGATGATGATTAATGGACCGACGATGTTTGCATCGAGATGACGAGTCGACAATGGACTACTGTGATTGAACTGACGGTGTATAAATCCGCTGAGGATTAATCTGAATCTGCTGGGGATGAAGCGATACTTTCTAGGATCTCTCTTCAACTGCTCCTTTTGATCAAATCTTACGGGCCTGTCGGGGTCTCCGGGAACTGGTATCTTTCTGCGTCTATCCTCGGGGGATAATGCAGGGTTCTCGGGGAATCTCTTTCGGTGCTCAATCCAAGAGAACCTGTCGGGGTCTCCGGGAGCTGGTATCTTTCTGGGTCTGTCCTCGGGGGATAATGCAGGGTTCTCGGGGAATCTCTTTCGGTGCTCAATCCAAGAGAGCCTGTCGGGGTCTCCGGGAGCTGGTATCTTTCTGCTTTTGTCCTCGGGGGATGATGCAGGGTTCTCTGGGAATCTCTTTCGGTGCTCAATCCAAGAGAGCCTGTCGGGGTCTCCGGGAGCTGGCATCTTTCTGCGTCTGTCCTCGGGGGATAATGCAGGGTTCTCCGGGAATCTCTTTCGGTGTTCAATCCAAGAGAGCCTGTCGGGGTCTCCGAGAACTGGTATCTTTCTGCTTTTGTCCTCGGGGGATGATGCAGGGTTCTCGGGGAATCTCTTGTTGGGTTTGTGCCCTCAAACCATTACTTTATGTATGAGACATTAGCATTATAATATATTGATATCAGCTTTACATTTCATTGTGTATGTTTCTTTCATGAGATGATTGTTTTATCCTTAAGTATCATAGTAAGCAATTCGTGTGTGTATGAGATACACATAAGTGAGATACGAATTACTATTGTTTGATACTTAGAATATGTCACAGTGGATGATGAGACTGGATACCTCATCAGGTCTACACTGTAGCATAATTAACTACCATTGGATGGAGTGATTAATCTCAATCACTAGAGTGTAGCTCTTAGTTGATATGCTAGTGCTTATAGTGCATTGATGGACCTGAGCTTTCCTATTGACGCTTAAGGCTGTCAACAGTCAATAGGAACTCATAACTTGTATAAGGTACGTGTTCTCAATCTTGAGATGATTATGAACACAGACTATGGATATGGCTGCTTTGACTTACCAATCAGTGAGGTCTATAGAAGATCAACACCTGGGTATCTTGGGTATGTCATGTCCATAGGGTTGTGAACATATATTGTCAAGATAGAATCTACCCTCTGATTCAGAGTAAGCATTCCCTTGAGAATGTCACCAAGTTGATTACTGAGTACTGCAGTCTTGTTGATAAGAGTTATCAACATGTTTGGTAATCATGAGTAGTGAATGAGACTCAAGGAATACAAGAAGTAATCATGATTCAGGTTGACAGTAACAGTTATCCGACTACCTGAATATGATTACGAATGCTGACGGTAGAGGGACATTAGTACACCATACAAGTCTAGTTATCGCTTCGGATATGTTCTTTTGCGTTGGAGTTCAGTTATCGTTTTATAGTGGAATAAACGTTAACTGACCAGTTAGTTAGTTTGCTGATCAAAGAGTTTGGTCATGGTAATTAACAAACTGATCTGAGCCAACAATAAAGAGCCTAGGAGGTCCCACTCTTAGCTCCGCTAGGATGCTTGGAAAGACACTTGAGGAAGCTGTTAAGATAAGTTCGATCGATTGAAGTATGTTCGATCGATTGAAGTCAGCAGGTTCGATCGATCGAGAATGGTTCGATCGATCGAAGGTTCGATCGATCGAAGTCACTTCGATCGATCGAAGTCTAGGTCGGTTCTGGAAATCTATAAATAGGGCAGCTGCGTTCTGGAAGTAAGTGATCGTCGTTTTTATACACAGAAGCTGCAGAAACTATCATAGTCTTCCCAAAACCTTCCTATCCTCTCTATTAGGGTTCCCACGAACCCTAGTCTTTCCGGCAGGCATCCGCAGGAGTCATAAGGGTGAAGATCATCTAGTGGAGGCTGCTGGATGTTAAAGTTTCAGAATTGGGTTCAAGACACTAAGGTATAATTCTTACACCCCTTGTACGCATCTATGGAATTGACGAGTAGTAGATCCTGGAATACCAAAAGTTTTATAACTTAACCTATTTCTGCTGCGCGTTTAAACTCTAACTTTAAACCACTTTTTCCTTCAATTGGTATCAGAGCCGCGCTCGTTTGGATCTATAGATGTGTTTTTGGAACCCTAGTTTTGATTTGCATGTTGATTTTATAACTGTTTTCGAAACTGCATCATCACAGATCTGTTTCTGCAGTGTTATCGCAGCAGAATACAAAACTGTGATTGCATAGGATGCAAGGTGGGTTCGATCGATCGAACTTGTTTCGATCGATCAAACATTCTGTTCTCAATCGATCGAACAGTCTTCGATCGATCGAACCTTCTGGTATTCGATCGATCGAATAAAGTTCGATCGATCGAGATTGATACTTTGTCAGGTTCTCTGTTTCACAGTTTTAAAGTGTTTTGAAATTAAAAACATTAATTTTAAAATATTCTGTAAAATTTTCAAATCATTCTGTGAAACAGAATGTTCAAGCGATTGAACAGTGTTCAATCGATCGAAGGTTCGAGCGATCGAACGGTCTTCGATCGATCGAACTGTGACAGAGAAGTAAGATGCTGTTTTAAGTTCTAATTCAGTATGTAAAGTGTTTATATACTGTGTGAATCAATTAAGTGTTCCAATAGTTACATATATTTGTTATGTATGTGTGGATGTGTGTACGACTAACCCTTTTGCAGCAAAATTAGTCGCTATCTCCCATGGCACCAAGTCGTTTAAATATTTATATTTAAATTGTTTGACATTGGTGCATGTTGTAATTTATTAATGGTTTGGTTTTAAGGCGTATGTAAAGGGCGCTGCGGCTTCAATCCTACGAAAAGGAAAGTCGCACCGGTTTCCCTAGCCTTTTATTTCTTTTTTGCTATTTCCTTTTTCTAGATAAATTGTAAGCTTCAAAAGAAGCATAGGTCCAATGTAATAGAATTAGAAATTCCATGAAGATGGAGCAAGGAGCCGTTATCCATAAAGATGGAGCCGGAGGCGACCAAACCAAGAAGGTGGTTCTATGGAAATAGAGCCATGGGAGATAGAGGCATTGTTTGAATGCCTATATTTCATTTTAGTTTTTTTATTTTATGTGCTTGTTTTGTGATTGGCGTATAATACATTGTTGAATGCACTTAAAACAAGTTTTCTAAAATAAAATTCAAAAACCGTTTTCAACACATTAGTAAACATTGGATGTTTATTATGGGTAGTGTGTGGAAACATTTTTCAAAAGCAAAATCCTTAATTTACTAAATCTAGTGGGAGAGGGTCTTATCAAATAACACCCACGATCTTCCATTAACGGTTCATTGTAAGATAAGTAGTGTATTCTGTGTCACCTCGCCAGGGGTGATCATTCCATACGGAGGGTACACTGCTCATTGGTTACTAGATGTGAACTTCCTATGGATAGGATCAATCAGACGTGTTAGAGGGTGACCACCACACGGAGGCTCTACTTGAGACGGTTGTGATTGGATCCTAGTTAATGGTACACACTAGCTAAGCTATGGATAAGGGATCCCACACGGGGCATTATTCAGAAACTTAGAGATCAAATAGGTTCGGGAGTCATGGCTATTTTGAAAGAGTTGCATAGCGGATAAGTCATGATAAATCGAAAGATCGAACATTGACCACCACACGGAGGCTTTATTCTTTCGTTTCGATATTCCGGCGACTTTGTTTTTAAATAAGAGTTTTAAGGATTCTTTTATTTCAAACTGTCAATTCTGATATCCATATTTATTTTGTTTGGTTTGATTTTCAGTAATCATAATGTCTGGATCTGCATTTAGTCCACTTGCCACCATACTTACTCAGATAAAGATTCGAGAAAGTCGACATCCGGACATCTCTTTACCTTGGGAGGTGGTGCTGTTAGTTGGAGGAGCATTAAGCAGAAATACACTGCAGACTCAACTACAGAATCTGAGTATGTGGCTGCTTGTGAAGCCGCAAAGGAAGCTGTTTGGCTCAAGAAGTTCCTTATGGAACTCGAGGTGGTACCAGCGTCGCTGTCACCTATTACGCTATACTGCGATAATAGTGGGGCAGTGGCTCAGTCCAAGGAGCCAAGGAACCACGGGAAGGGAAAGCACGTAGAGCGGAAATATCACCTAATCCGAGATATAGTTCAACGTGGAGATGTGACTGTCACCAAGATTGTCACCGCTGACAATCTTGCTGATCCGTTTACAAAGGCCTTACCACAGAAGGTCTTTGATCGTCATCTAGATAGTCTAGGTCTTAGATATAGTTCTGAATGGTTGTGAGTGCAAGTGGGAGTTTGTTGGGTTTGTGCCCTCAAACCATTACTTTATGTATGAGACATTAGCATTATAATATATGGATATCAGCTTTACATTTCATTGTGTATGTTTCTTTCATGAGATGATTGTTTTGTCCTTAGGTATCATAGTAAGCAATTCGTGTGTGTATGAGATACACACAAGTGAGATACGAATTACTATTCTTTGATACTTAGAATATGTCACAGTGGATGATGAGACTGGATACCTCATCAGGTCTACACTGTAGCATAATTAACTACCATTGGATGGAGTGATTAATCTCAATCACTAGAGTGTAGCTCTTAGTTGATATGCTAGTGCTTAGAGTGCATTGACGGACCTGAGCTTTCCTATTGACGCTTAAGGCTGTCAACAGTCAATAGGAACTCATAACTTGTATAAGGTACGTGTTCTCAATCTTGAGATGATTATGAACACAGACTATGGATATGGCTGCTTTGACTTACCAATCAGTGAGGTCTATAGAAGATCAACACCTGGGTATCTTGGGTATGTCATGTCCATAGGGTTGTGAACATATATTGTCAAGATAGAATCTACCCTCTGATTCAGAGTAAGCATTCCCTTGAGAATGTCACCAAGTTGATTACTGAGTACTGCAGTCTTGTTGATAAGAGTTATCAACATGTTTGGTAATCATGAGTAGTGAATGGGACTCAAGGAATACAAGAAGTAATCATGATTCAGGTTGACAGTGATAGTTGTCCGACTACCTGAATATGATTACGAATGCTGACGGTGGAGGGACATTAGTAGACCATACAAGTCTAGTTATCGTTTCGGATATGTTCTTTTGCGTTGGAGTTCAGTTATCGTTTTATAGTGGAATAAACGTTAACTGACCAGTTAGTTAGTTTGCTGATCAAAAAGTTTGGTCATGGTAATTAACAAACTGGTCTGAGCCAACAATAAAGAGCCTAGGAGGTCTCACTCTTAGCTCCGCTAGGATGCTTGGAAAGACACTTGAGGAAGCTGTTAAGACAAGTTCGATCGATTAAAGTATGTTCGATAGATTGAAGTCAACAGGTTCGATCGATCGAGAATGGTTCGATCGATCGAAGGTTCGATCGATCGAAGTCACTTCGATCGATCGAAGTCTAGGTCGGTTCTGGAAATCTATAAATAGGGCAGCTGCGTTCTGGGAGAAAGTGATCGTCGTTTTTATACGCAGAAGCTGCAGAAACTATCATAGTCTTCCCGAAACCTTCCTATCCTCTCTATTAGGGTTCCCACCAACCCTAGTCTTTCCGGCAGGCATCCGCAGGAGTCATAAGGGTGAAGATCATCTAGTGCAGGCTGCTGGAAGTTAATGTTTCAGAATTGGGTTCAAGACACTAAGGTATAATTCTTGCTCCCTTGTACGCATCTATGGAATTGACAAGTAGTAGATCCTGGAATACCAAAAGTTTTATAACTTAACCTATTTCCGCTGCGCGTTTAAACTCTAACTTTAAACCACTTTTTCCTTCAACCTAATTTTGACTCACCCAAGCGGATAAGGGCACCGGCCCTTCATCACCAAAGAACTTGGTTCGGGGTTTTGGTACGAGAGAGGAAGGAGCCTTTGTCGCGACTAAAACACCCTCAACTCGCCCCGTCTTTCGACGGGCCTCAATTAGCATCCAAATAATCATCTTATACTATGTATGGTTCGACAAATAATACTATGATAGTATATTACATTACATAAGAAACTTGAAAATGGAAGATCTAAAGATAAAATATCATTCATAAGATCTAAATCAAATATCATGCAATGTAAAGTGAAAGATCACACAAATAAACCTAGGAAAAATCGTCTAATCACGCTTCAAGTAATTAGGTTTCCTTAATCTAAAGGGGACATGAATCGTTATTGAAACAAATAAACAAAGAAATCAAAATATGCTTAGCAAGCTAGTATGATGCATGTTAATCTTTGATAAAAGAAGACCTCTCAATCCCCGGGACAGATGAGAAAGGATGATTAGATCAAGGGGAAGCATGAATGGGTGATCGAGTTCATTCCTTATAATCTCCTTAGATTAAGAGTTACAAAAACCCCAAATCTTGCATGAATGCAATGTATGTATCTAGAATGTGCCAAGGTTGTAGTGTGCTTTGTGCTTATGGATTCCTAGAATGACTTAGAAGTCTAAAATGTGTATGAATGGATGGATGAAATCAATATGGGATATGTACAAATGTAGTATGAACTACTTCCTAAGATATGAACTAATTTGGAATGCATATGAGCCTCAAATCAAAGAATGAAGGTTGAAATGTACTTGCTGTGAATAGTGGACAGAACAGTAGCATGATCTTTTGGAATTTTAAAAGAGGGGTTAGGAATGTTTTCAATGCATGATATTTTATGGAGATGTTCCTTGTTGTGTCTAGAACACAACCCAAAAGGCCAATCTTGAATAGCTATCACAGATTGAGAGAAATCATATAAACAATAGAGGTCACTCAGAAACAGAGTTTGTACTGTCGACTGAAATGTTAGAAAATCTTAGAAAATAAAAAAGAATGATCTAGAGGCCCATTTTATACAGAACGTTTCCTAAGACATTGAAGTTTAAGGGAAAAATAAGTTAGGACCACCCCTTTTGGAAAGGGTTTCTGGAAAAGAGGTCGTAAGTTGACCTAGCTGCTGTGACAGCAAAAACAGAATGTTTGGAAGGAATGTTGGGACCCAAATGGACCATTTCCAAGTACTTCCAAGTCAAACCAAAAATCATGGGTGCTCTCCAATGAGTCAGGAAGACTTCCTAAGTGGCCTTGTATCCATATGTTGAGTATTGAGTCCTAGAAAAATCTTTGAACTCAACTCACTCACTGTTTTGACTCATTGTTTTGAAGATTTTTGGAGAAAACAAAGTTTTGTTTCTTGAAACCAAATGAGAGGGATTGAGAGGGGTTTTGAAATAGATGTTTTGAAGACATATTTTCAACACTCAATAAGGATCATAGCCACTTAGAATACCTACATCAAACTCATCATTTAAGAACCTCCAAGATTGTTGGAGAGATTTATTTTATTTTTGGACATAACTTCAATACATTCCAAGAATACCTTGGAAGTATTGAGGTTATGATCATCATCTATCAAACATGTTTTTGAGATCAAGAGCTACTATCCATAAGGATTCACTCACCCCAAACTTCATGTCATCACTTAGATGATGATGAACTAGTATGTAAATAAAGAAAATAAAAAGAAATGGGATAAGAAGAGATGAACAATAAATAAACAAGCAAGTAGATGATAATCAATAGATGATATTCATGAAGCATGAGACTTGTAGATTGGTGTATCACTCATATGTAATGACACTAGACATGGAAGAAGCTTCCACTCTCTTGAATGCTCACTAAAATGGTGGTTGGGAGTATTGAATGTTGAAGTAAATGGAAGTAATGAAGTAAAAACAAAGTTAGAACTCACTTTTGTTTTTGAAAATCAAAGAAGAAAGCTTCTGTTCTCTCTACTCTAGCCTTATCTCTACAACTTTCTCTCCCAAACTTTTCCAAAACTCACATTTGACTCCCCCAAAATGAGGAGTAATGGGGTGTTTATATAGGCCAACTTGGGGTGTTTTTGGGATTTAGAAAGTACTCCCATTGGCTCCAAACATCTGAAATCATAAAACTACGTCGTTTTGGCTGTTAATTAATCAAAATGGGACCACAAAAGTTATTACAAAAATACACTACTCTGGGGGGGAGTGCCGCGGCGGCACTAGGCTAGTGCCGCGGCGGCAGTGCTCCTCCCTTCGTCTGGATAATGCTGTTTAGGCCCCCCGAAGTTCCGGTATTCGCGAAAAGGCCCTATTTTGTCCGAAATTCACAGAAAATGCATACAAACTCCAAATCGAGGTTGTGATATACCGTTGGAAAGGTAATGGAGTCTACTTTACATAAAAAAAAAGTTCGAGGATAGGTCACTTTGAAAAGTTTTGCGGTATTCGCGATAAAAGCCGATTTGATCGTCTTTTTCACCTTTGGAAATTCATAATAAATTCGTTTTAAATCCAGAAATTATGTGCGACATACCGTTGGAATGCTATTGACCTCTAGTATCCATGAAAAATATTTGAAAATTGTTTCGGTGCCCCGATTCCAAAGTCAAATCTTGGTCAAATTTGTCAAACCTGGGATTCCCGGGAAGTTCTGGGAACCTCCGGGAGCTCCCAGGAGCCGACGTTTTCGCTCGATTCTCTTTTAAAACTTATTTTAATACTTTTCTAATGATTCCGGTGAATTCGGACAATTTCGGTCAAACTTGGTCAAACTCCGGTCAAACCTGGTCAAACCTTGGTCAAACCGGTCAACGGGGACTTTTGGGGAACTTCCGGGACTTCCGGGAGTCTCTGGGAGCTGACGATTTCATCCGATTTTTCTTAAAAACTCATTTTATCACTTTTCTTACGACGTAGCATGTTTTCAGAACTTTGGGACCAAATCTGGGAGTTTTCGGGCTTTCAGGGGCATTTTGGTCATTCTGAGCATTCTGAGAGATAGAGCTGACTTCCGAGAGTCCTTTTGAGTCTTTTACGATCATTGCGAACCACCAAGCTATGGGTCTCCTAAATCTGATAGCCGACAAAATGGGGTGTCTACAGTTTGCCCCTCTTTGGCATGAACTTGCGAGGCAACGCATGTCGCAAGCGAGTGCCAAAGTTTTGAAGAGACAGGACTTTTTGGAGGCTGTAGATTTAGGACAAACAGCGTTGCAAAAGATGAAAGGATGATGCTGTGGCTAGTGTTGGTCGTGCTCTGTGTGAGCTGCCTACGTATCCCAAGGGGAATCAGACCAGGACATAGTTCAAGGCAAGGAATCGATCATACATGCACATACACAATAATCAGGCTGATGCTATGCTATATGAGGATGATATGCAATGTGTGGATGTGATATGATCTCATACATGAGTCCTATCATGCCTAGCTTTCTGATCCTAGAATGAGCAGGTGCCATGGGGTGTGCCATTCCGAGTGGGCTGGTGTTGTGCTAGTGTTTGCGATTGTGACGTGGTGGGTGACTCATATAAGGGCATTGAAGTCTAGAAGACTCCGGGTTTAGGGGCAAACTTCTGGAAGTGTGCTTCGTAAACAAACGTAATTGGGTGTGGGGTCTCAGAGGACTATGATCGAAGACGTCTTTTGGCAAATAACCGACGGACACAGGGGCCCTGGAATTTAAGAGACTGACACAGAAGTCACGGGACGATCGTGAAATCCTGAGATGTCACATGATGAACACGGAAGCCCCATGGTGTAATGAGAGCGATGATGATTAATGGACCGACGATGTTTGCATCGAGATGACGAGTCGACAATGGACTACTGTGATTGAACTGACGGTGTATAAATCCGCTGAGGATTAATCTGAATCTGCTGGGGATGAAGCGATACTTTCTAGGATCTCTCTTCAACTGCTCCTTTTGATCAAATCTTACGGGCCTGTCGGGGTCTCCGGGAACTGGTATCTTTCTGCGTCTATCCTCGGGGGATAATGCAGGGTTCTCGGGGAATCTCTTTCGGTGCTCAATCCAAGAGAACCTGTCGGGGTCTCCGGGAGCTGGTATCTTTCTGGGTCTGTCCTCGGGGGATAATGCAGGGTTCTCGGGGAATCTCTTTCGGTGCTCAATCCAAGAGAGCCTGTCGGGGTCTCCGGGAGCTGGTATCTTTCTGCTTTTGTCCTCAGGGGATGATGCAGGGTTCTCCGGGAATCTCTTTCGGTGCTCAATCCAAGAGAGCCTGTCGGGGTCTCCGGGAGCTGGCATCTTTCTGCGTCTGTCCTCGGGGGATAATGCAGGGTTCTCGAGGAATCTCTTTCGGTGCTCAATCCAAGAGAGCCTGTCGGGGTCTCCGAGAACTGGTATCTTTCTGCTTTTGTTCTCGGGGGATGATGCAGGGTTCTCGGGGAATCTCTTGTTGGGTTTGTGCCCTCAAACCATTACTTTATGTATGAGACATTAGCATTATAATATATTGATATCAGCTTTACATTTCATTGTGTATGTTTCTTTCATGAGATGATTGTTTTATCCTTAAGTATCATAGTAAGCAATTCGTGTGTGTATGAGATACACATAAGTTAGATACGAATTACTATTCTTTGATACTTAGAATATGTCACAGTGGATGATGAGACTGGATACCTCATTAGGTCTACACTGTAGCATAATTAACTACCATTGGATGGAGTGATTAATCTCAATCACTAGAGTGTAGCTCTTAGTTGATATGCTAGTGATTATAGTGCATTGATGGACCTGAGCTTTCCTATTGACGCTTAAGGCTGTCAACAGTCAATAGGAACTCATAACTTGTATAAGGTACGTGTTCTCAATCTTGAGATGATTATGAACACAGACTATGGATATGGCTGCTTTGACTTACCAATCAGTGAGGTCTATAGAAGATCAACACCTGGGTATCTTGGGTATGTCATGTCCATAGGGTTGTGAACATATATTGTCAAGATAGAATCTACCCTCTGATTCAGAGTAAGCATTCCCTTGAGAATGTCACCAAGTTGATTACTGAGTACTGCAGTCTTGTTGATAAGAGTTATCAACATGTTTGGTAATCATGAGTAGTGAATGAGACTCAAGGAATACAAGAAGTAATCATGATTCAGGTTGACAGTAACAGTTATCCGACTACCTGAATATGATTACGAATGCTGACGGTAGAGGGACATTAGTACACCATACAAGTCTAGTTATCGCTTCGGATATGTTCTTTTGCGTTGGAGTTCAGTTATCGTTTTATAGTGGAATAAACGTTAACTGACCAGTTAGTTAGTTTGCTGATCAAAGAGTTTGGTCATGGTAATTAACAAACTGATCTGAGCCAACAATAAAGAGCCTAGGAGGTCCCACTCTTAGCTCCGCTAGGATGCTTGGAAAGACACTTGAGGAAGCTGTTAAGACAAGTTCGATCGATTGAAGTATGTTCGATCGATTGAAGTCAGCAGGTTCGATCGATCGAGAATGGTTCGATCGATCGAAGGTTCGATCGATCGAAGTCACTTCGATCGATCGAAGTCTAGATCGGTTCTGGAAATCTATAAATAGGGCAGCTGCGTTCTGGAAGTAAGTGATCGTCGTTTTTATACGCAGAAGCTGCAGAAACTATCATAGTCTTCCCAAAACCTTCCTATCCTCTCTATTAGGGTTCCCACGACCCCTAGTCTTTCCGGCAGGCATCCGCAGGAGTCATAAGGGTGAAGATCATCTAGTGGAGGCTGCTGGATGTTAAAGTTTCAGAATTGGGTTCAAGACACTAAGGTATAATTCTTACACCCCTTGTACGCATCTATAGAATTGACGAGTAGTAGATCCTGGAATACCAAAAGTTTTATAACTTAACCTATTTCTGCTGCTCGTTTAAACTCTAACTTTAAACCACTTTTTCCTTCAATTGGTATCAGAGCCGCGCTCGTTTGGATCTATAGATGCGTTTTTGGAACCCTAGTTTTGATTTGCATGTTGATTTTAGAACTGTTTTCGAAACTGCATCATCACAGATCTGTTTCTGCAGTGTTATCGCAGCAGAATACAAAACTGTGATTGCATAGGATGCAAGGTGGGTTCGATCGATCGAACTTGTTTCGATCGATCGAACATTCTGTTCTCAATCGATCGAACAGTCTTCGATCGATCGAACCTTCTGGTATTCGATCGATCGAATAAAGTTCGATCGATCGAGAATGATACTTTGTCAGGTTCTCTGTTTCACAGTTTTAAAGTGTTTTGAAATTAAAAACATTAATTTTAAAATATTCTGTAAAATTTTCAAATCATTCTGTGAAACAGAATGTTCAAGCGATTGAACAGTGTTCAATCGATCGAAGGTTCGAGCGATCGAACGGTCTTCGATCGATCGAACTGTGACAGAGAAGTAATATGCTGTTTTAAGTTCTAATTCAGTATGTAAAGTGTTTATATACTGTGTGAATCAATTAAGTGTTCCAATAGTTACATATATTTGTTATGTATGTGTGGATGTGTGTACGACTAACCCTTTTGCAGCAAAATTAGTCGCTATCTCCCATGGCACCAAGTCGTTTAAATATTTATATTTAAATTGTTTGAGATTGGTGCATGTTGTAATTTATTAATAGTTTGGTTTTAAGGCGTATGTAAAGGGCGCTGCGGCTTCAATCCTACGAAAAGGAAAGTCGCACCGGTTTCCCTAGCCTTTTATTTCTTTTTTGCTATTTCCTTTTTCTAGATAAATTGTAAGCTTCAAAAGAAGCATAGGTCCAATGTAATAGAATTAGAAATTCCATGAAGATGGAGCAACGAGCCGTTGTCCATAAAGATGGAGCCGGAGGCGACCAAACCAAGAAGGTGGTTCTATGGAAATAGAGCCATGGGAGATAGAGGCATTGTTTGAATGCCTATATTTCATTTTAGTTTTTTTATTTTATGTGCTTGTTTTGTGATTGGCGTATAATACATTGTTGAATGCACTTAAAACAAGTTTTCTAAAATAAAATTCAAAAACCGTTTTCAACACATTAGTAAACATTGGATGTTTATTATGGGTAGTGTGTGGAAACATTTTTCAAAAGCAAAATCCTTAATTTACTAAATCTAGTAGGAGAGGGTCTTATCAAATAACACCCACGATCTTCCATTAACGGTTCATTGTAAGATAAGTAGTGTATTCTGTGTCACCTCGCCAGGGGTGATCATTCCATACGGAGGGTACACTGCTCATTGGTTACTAGATGTGAACTTCCTATGGATAGGATCAATCAGACGTGTTAGAGGGTGACCACCACACGGAGGCTCTACTTGAGACGGTTGTGATTGGATCCTAGTTAATGGTACACACTAGCTAAGCTATGGATAAGGGATCCCACACGGGGCATTATTCAGAAACTTAGAGATCAAATAGGTTCGGGAGTCATGGCTATTTTGAAAGAGTTGCATAGCGGATAAGTCATGATAAATCGAAAGATCGAACATTGACCACCACACGGAGGCTTTATTCTTTCGTTTCGATATTCCGGCGACTTTGTTTTTAAATAAGAGTTTTAAGGATTCTTTTATTTCAAACTGTCAATTCTGATATCCATATTTATTTTGTTTGGTTTGATTTTCAGTAATCATAATGTCTGGATCTGCATTTAGTCCACTTACCACCATACTTACTCAGATAAAGATTCGAGAAAGTCGACATCCGGACATCTCTTTACCTTGGGAGGTGGTGCTGTTAGTTGGAGGAGCATTAAGCAGAAATACATTGCAGACTCAACTACAGAATCTGAGTATGTGGCTGCTTGTGAAGCCGCAAAGGAAGCTGTTTGGCTCAAGAAGTTCCTTATGGAACTCGAGGTGGTACCAGCGTCGCTGTCACCTATTACGCTATACTGCGATAATAGTGGGGCAGTGGCTCAGTCCAAGGAGCCAAGGAACCACGGGAAGGGAAAGCACGTAGAGCGGAAATATCACCTAATCCGAGATATAGTTCAACGTGGAGATGTGACTGTCACCAAGATTGCCACCGCTGACAATCTTGCTGATCCATTTACAAAGGCCTTACCACAGAAGGTCTTTGATCGTCATCTAGATAGTCTAGGTCTTAGATATAGTTCTGAATGGTTGTGAGTGCAAGTGGGAGTTTGTTGGGTTTGTGCCCTCAAACCATTACTTTATGTATGAGACATTAGCATTATAATATATGGATATCAGCTTTACATTTCATTGTGTATGTTTCTTTCATGAGATGATTGTTTTGTCCTTAGGTATCATAGTAAGCAATTCGTGTGTGTATGAGATACACACAAGTGAGATACGAATTACTATTCTTTGATACTTAGAATATGTCACAGTGGATGATGAGACTGGATACCTCATCAGGTCTACAATGTAGCATAATTAACTACCATTGGATGGAGTGATTAATCTCAATCACTAGAGTGTAGCTCTTAGTTGATATGCTAGTGCTTAGAGTGCATTGACGGACCTGAGCTTTCCTATTGACGCTTAAGGCTGTCAACAGTCAATAGGAACTCATAACTTGTATAAGGTACGTGTTCTCAATCTTGAGATGATTATGAACACAGACTATGGATATGGCTGCTTTGACTTACCAATCAGTGAGGTCTATAGAAGATCAACACCTGGGTATCTTGGGTATGTCATGTCCATAGGGTTGTGAACATATATTGTCAAGATAGAATCTACCCTCTGATTCAGAGTAAGCATTCCCTTGAGAATGTCACCAAGTTGATTACTGAGTACTGCAGTCTTGTTGATAAGAGTTATCAACATGTTTGGTAATCATGAGTAGTGAATGGGACTCAAGGAATACAAGAAGTAATCATGATTCAGGTTGACAGTGACAGTTGTCCGACTACCTGAATATGATTACGAATGCTGACGGTAGAGGGACATTAGTAGACCATACAAGTCTAGTTATCGTTTCGGATATGTTCTTTTGCGTTGGAGTTCAGTTATCGTTTTATAGTGGAATAAACGTTAACTGACCAGTTAGTTAGTTTGCTGATCAAAAAGTTTGGTCATAGTAATTAACAAACTGGTCTGAGCCAACAATAAAGAGCCTAGGAGGTCCCACTCTTAGCTCCGCTAGGATGCTTGGAAAGACACTTGAGGAAGCTGTTAAGACAAGTTCGATCGATTGAAGTATGTTCGATCGATTGAAGTCAGCAGGTTCGATCGATCGAGAATGGTTCGATCGATCGAAGGTTCGATCGATCGAAGTCACTTCGATCGATCGAAGTCTAGGTCGGTTCTGGAAATCTATAAATAGGGCAGCTGCGTTCTGGAAGTAAGTGATCGTCGTTTTTATACGCAGAAGCTGCAGAAACTATCATAGTCTTCCCAAAACCTTCCTATCCTCTCTATTAGGGTTCCCACGAACCCTAGTCTTTCCGGCAGGCATCCGCAGGAGTCATAAGGGTGAAGATCATCTAGTGGAGGCTGCTGGATGTTAAAGTTTCAGAATTGGGTTCAAGACACTAAGGTATAATTCTTACACCCCTTGTACGCATCTATGGAATTGACGAGTAGTAGATCCTGGAATACCAAAAGTTTTATAACTTAACCTATTTCTGCTGCTCGTTTAAACTCTAACTTTAAACCACTTTTTCCTTCAATTGGTATCAGAGCCGCGCTCGTTTGGATCTATAGATGCGTTTTTGGAACCCTAGTTTTGATTTGCATGTTGATTTTAGAACTGTTTTCGAAACTGCATCATCACAGATCTGTTTCTGCAGTGTTATCGCAGCAGAATACAAAACTGTGATTGCATAGGATGCAAGGTGGGTTCGATCGATCGAACTTGTTTCGATCGATCGAACATTCTGTTCTCAATCGATCGAACAGTCTTCGATCGATCGAACCTTCTGGTATTCGATCGATCGAATAAAGTTCGATCGATCGAGAATGATACTTTGTCAGGTTCTCTGTTTCACAGTTTTAAAGTGTTTTGAAATTAAAAACATTAATTTTAAAATATTCTGTAAAATTTTCAAATCATTCTGTGAAACAGAATGTTCAAGCGATTGAACAGTGTTCAATCGATCGAAGGTTCGAGCGATCGAACGGTCTTCGATCGATCGAACTGTGACAGAGAAGTAATATGCTGTTTTAAGTTCTAATTCAGTATGTAAAGTGTTTATATACTGTGTGAATCAATTAAGTGTTCCAATAGTTACATATATTTGTTATGTATGTGTGGATGTGTGTACGACTAACCCTTTTGCAGCAAAATTAGTCGCTATCTCCCATGGCACCAAGTCGTTTAAATATTTATATTTAAATTGTTTGAGATTGGTGCATGTTGTAATTTATTAATAGTTTGGTTTTAAGGCGTATGTAAAGGGCGCTGCGGCTTCAATCCTACGAAAAGGAAAGTCGCACCGGTTTCCCTAGCCTTTTATTTCTTTTTTGCTATTTCCTTTTTCTAGATAAATTGTAAGCTTCAAAAGAAGCATAGGTCCAATGTAATAGAATTAGAAATTCCATGAAGATGGAGCAAGGAGCCGTTGTCCATAAAGATGGAGCCGGAGGCGACCAAACCAAGAAGGTGGTTCTATGGAAATAGAGCCATGGGAGATAGAGGCATTGTTTGAATGCCTATATTTCATTTTAGTTTTTTTATTTTATGTGCTTGTTTTGTGATTGGCGTATAATACATTGTTGAATGCACTTAAAACAAGTTTTCTAAAATAAAATTCAAAAACCGTTTTCAACACATTAGTAAACATTGGATGTTTATTATGGGTAGTGTGTGGAAACATTTTTCAAAAGCAAAATCCTTAATTTACTAAATCTAGTGGGAGAGGGTCTTATCAAATAACACCCACGATCTTCCATTAACGGTTCATTGTAAGATAAGTAGTGTATTCTGTGTCACCTCGCCAGGGGTGATCATTCCATACGGAGGGTACACTGCTCATTGGTTACTAGATGTGAACTTCCTATGGATAGGATCAATCAGACGTGTTAGAGGGTGACCACCACACGGAGGCTCTACTTGAGACGGTTGTGATTGGATCCTAGTTAATGGTACACACTAGCTAAGCTATGGATAAGGGATCCCACACGGGGCATTATTCAGAAACTTAGAGATCAAATAGGTTCGGGAGTCATGGCTATTTTGAAAGAGTTGCATAGCGGATAAGTCATGATAAATCGAAAGATCGAACATTGACCACCACACGGAGGCTTTATTCTTTCGTTTCGATATTCCGGCGACTTTGTTTTTAAATAAGAGTTTTAAGGATTCTTTTATTTCAAACTGTCAATTCTGATATCCATATTTATTTTGTTTGGTTTGATTTTCAGTAATCATAATGTCTGGATCTGCATTTAGTCCACTTGCCACCATACTTACTCAGATAAAGATTCGAGAAAGTCGACATCCGGACATCTCTTTACCTTGGGAGGTGGTGCTGTTAGTTGGAGGAGCATTAAGCAGAAATACATTGCAGACTCAACTACAGAATCTGAGTATGTGGCTGCTTGTGAAGCCGCAAAGGAAGCTGTTTGGCTCAAGAAGTTCCTTATGGAACTCGAGGTGGTACCAGCGTCGCTGTCACCTATTACGCTATACTGCGATAATAGTGGGGCAGTGGCTCAGTCCAAGGAGCCAAGGAACCACGGGAAGGGAAAGCACGTAGAGCGGAAATATCACCTAATCCGAGATATAGTTCAACGTGGAGATGTGACTGTCACCAAGATTGCCACCGCTGACAATCTTGCTGATCCGTTTACAAAGGCCTTACCACAGAAGGTCTTTGATCGTCATCTAGATAGTCTAGGTCTTAGATATAGTTCTGAATGGTTGTGAGTGCAAGTGGGAGTTTGTTGGGTTTGTGCCCTCAAACCATTACTTTATGTATGAGACATTAGCATTATAATATATGGATATCAGCTTTACATTTCATTGTGTATGTTTCTTTCATGAGATGATTGTTTTGTCCTTAGGTATCATAGTAAGCAATTCGTGTGTGTATGAGATACACACAAGTGAGATACGAATTACTATTCTTTGATACTTAGAATATGTCACAGTGGATGATGAGACTGGATACCTCATCAGGTCTACACTGTAGCATAATTAACTACCATTGGATGGAGTGATTAATCTCAATCACTAGAGTGTAGCTCTTAGTTGATATGCTAGTGCTTAGAGTGCATTGACGGACCTGAGCTTTCCTATTGACTCTTAAGGCTGTCAACAGTCAATAGGAACTCATAACTTGTATAAGGTACGTGTTCTCAATCTTGAGATGATTATGAACACAGACTATGGATATGGCTGCTTTGACTTACCAATCAGTGAGGTCTATAGAAGATCAACACCTGGGTATCTTGGGTATGTCATGTCCATAGGGTTGTGAACATATATTGTCAAGATAGAATCTACCCTCTGATTCAGAGTAAGCATTCCCTTGAGAATGTCACCAAGTTGATTACTGAGTACTGCAGTCTTGTTGATAAGAGTTATCAACATGTTTGGTAATCATGAGTAGTGAATGGGACTCAAGGAATACAAGAAGTAATCATGATTCAGGTTGACAGTGACAGTTGTCCGACTACCTGAATATGATTACGAATGCTGACGGTAGAGGGACATTAGTAGACCATACAAGTCTAGTTATCGTTTCGGATATGTTCTTTTGCGTTGGAGTTTAGTTATCGTTTTATAGTGGAATAAACGTTAACTGACCAGTTAGTTAGTTTGCTGATCAAAAAGTTTGGTCATAGTAATTAACAAACTGGTCTGAGCCAACAATAAAGAGCCTAGGAGGTCCCACTCTTAGCTCCGCTAGGATGCTTGGAAAGACACTTGAGGAAGCTGTTAAGACAAGTTCGATCGATTGAAGTATGTTCGATCGATTGAAGTCAGCAGGTTTGATCGATCGAGAATGGTTCGATCGATCGAAGGTTCGATCGATCGAAGTCACTTCGATCGATCGAAGTCTAGGTCGGTTCTGGAAATCTATAAATAGGGCAGCTGCGTTCTGGAAGTAAGTGATCGTCGTTTTTATACGCAGAAGCTGCAGAAACTATCATAGTCTTCCCAAAACCTTCCTATCCTCTCTATTAGGGTTCCCACGAACCCTAGTCTTTCCGGCAGGCATCCGCAGGAGTCATAAGGGTGAAGATCATCTAGTGGAGGCTGCTGGATGTTAAAGTTTCAGAATTGGGTTCAAGACACTAAGGTATAATTCTTACACCCCTTGTACGCATCTATGGAATTGACGAGTAGTAGATCCTGGAATACCAAAAGTTTTATAACTTAACCTATTTCTGCTGCTCGTTTAAACTCTAACTTTAAACCACTTTTTCCTTCAATTGGTATCCGAGCCGCGCTCGTTTGGATCTATAGATGCGTTTTTGGAACCCTAGTTTTGATTTGCATGTTGATTTTAGAACTGTTTTCGAAACTGCATCATCACAGATCTGTTTCTGCAGTGTTATCGCAGCAGAATACAAAACTGTGATTGCATAGGATGCAAGGTGGGTTCGATCGATCGAACTTGTTTCGATCGATCGAACATTCTGTTCTCAATCGATCGAACAGTCTTCGATCGATCGAACCTTCTGGTATTCGATCGATCGAATAAAGTTCGATCGATCGAGAATGATACTTTGTCAGGTTCTCTGTTTCACAGTTTTAAAGTGTTTTGAAATTAAAAACATTAATTTTAAAATATTCTGTAAAATTTTCAAATCATTCTGTGAAACAGAATGTTCAAGCGATTGAACAGTGTTCAATCGATCGAAGGTTCGAGCGATCGAACGGTCTTCGATCGATCGAACTGTGACAGAGAAGTAATATGCTGTTTTAAGTTCTAATTCAGTATGTAAAGTGTTTATATACTGTGTGAATCAATTAAGTGTTCCAATAGTTACATATATTTGTTATGTATGTGTGGATGTGTGTACGACTAACCCTTTTGCAGCAAAATTAGTCGCTATCTCCCATGGCACCAAGTCGTTTAAATATTTATATTTAAATTGTTTGAGATTGGTGCATGTTGTAATTTATTAATAGTTTGGTTTTAAGGCGTATGTAAAGGGCGCTGCGGCTTCAATCCTACGAAAAGGAAAGTCGCACCGGTTTCCCTAGCCTTTTATTTCTTTTTTGCTATTTCCTTTTTCTAGATAAATTGTAAGCTTCAAAAGAAGCATAGGTCCAATGTAATAGAATTAGAAATTCCATGAAGATGGAGCAAGGAGCCGTTGTCCATAAAGATGGAGCCGGAGGCGACCAAACCAAGAAGGTGGTTCTATGGAAATAGAGCCATGGGAGATAGAGGCATTGTTTGAATGCCTATATTTCATTTTAGTTTTTTTATTTTATGTGCTTGTTTTGTGATTGGCGTATAATACATTGTTGAATGCACTTAAAACAAGTTTTCTAAAATAAAATTCAAAAACCGTTTTCAACACATTAGTAAACATTGGATGTTTATTATGGGTAGTGTGTGGAAACATTTTTCAAAAGCAAAATCCTTAATTTACTAAATCTAGTGGGAGAGGGTCTTATCAAATAACACCCACGATCTTCCATTAACGGTTCATTGTAAGATAAGTAGTGTATTCTGTGTCACCTCGCCAGGGGTGATCATTCCATACGGAGGGTACACTGCTCATTGGTTACTAGATGTGAACTTCCTATGGATAGGATCAATCAGACGTGTTAGAGGGTGACCACCACACGGAGGCTCTACTTGAGACGGTTGTGATTGGATCCTAGTTAATGGTACACACTAGCTAAGCTATGGATAAGGGATCCCACACGGGGCATTATTCAGAAACTTAGAGATCAAATAGGTTCGGGAGTCATGGCTATTTTGAAAGAGTTGCATAGCGGATAAGTCATGATAAATCGAAAGATCGAACATTGACCACCACACGGAGGCTTTATTCTTTCGTTTCGATATTCCGGCGACTTTGTTTTTAAATAAGAGTTTTAAGGATTCTTTTATTTCAAACTGTCAATTCTGATATCCATATTTATTTTGTTTGGTTTGATTTTCAGTAATCATAATGTCTGGATCTGCATTTAGTCCACTTGCCACCATACTTACTCAAAACAAGTTAACTGGAAATAACTACACTGAATGGAAACGTAACCTTGACATCGTTTTAACTGCGGAGGATCACATATATGTCCTCACCACCCCAAGCCCTGAAGAACCCGCGACAAATGCTTCGGCAGCTGCCAGACGCGAGTTCGACAAATGGAAGAAGTCGAATGGAATGGCCCGTTGTTACATTCTGGCCTCAATGGCTGGTGTGTTACAACACCAATTCCAATCGAACGATTCTGCCAGTGACATTATCACATCCCTGAAAAAGATGTTTGGGGAGCATGGCAGGCCTGCCAGACAGGTAGCCATGCAGAAGATAATGAGTGCAAAGATGTCGGAAGGTACTCCAGTCAAAGAACATGTTTTAAAAATGATTGGTTATTTAAACGAACTGGAGACCTTGGGAGCCAACATCGATGCACAGACCCAAGTTGATATGATCCTCAACTCGCTGTCGCCATCATTCGCTCAATTCAAACTTAACTATAATATGAATCAAATGGATTTTTCAATGAGCGAATTAATGAGTTCTTTACTGGCAGCAGAAGGGGTGATCAAACCTGGGGGCAGCGTTTTAAACGTTGAGAAAAGCGCTTCTTCTTCCCGATCTACACCGAAAGGTAAGAAAGGAAAGAAGAAGGCTGGCACTGGTGGTTCAAGTGTTGGACCGGTCCCTAAGATTGCAAAATCTAAGGGAAAAGGTAAGGGCAAAGGGAAGGTGGGTGGCCAAGGCAAAGGAAAGTGTTTCCAATGCGGTGAGAAGGGCCACTGGAAGAGGAACTGTCCAGAATTCTTAGCTACAAGAGTTCAAGGTATGATTGAATCACATGTGATTGAAGTAAGTTTTATTACGGATACTTCAAACACTTGGTGCATTGATTCTAGTGCGACTAACCATATCTGTAATTCATTGCAGGGGTTCAGATCAACCAGGAAATGCAGTGATGGGGAGATCGTGCTTACTCTAGGTTCTAGCGCAACCGTATCTGCAGTTGCTATAGGAGTCGTAGTTTTAGAATTTTCAGATAATAAAGTTTTGATTTTATCAGATGTACTTTACGTCCCTTTAATGAGACGTAATTTAATTTCAGTTTCTAATTTAACGAATAATGGTTATTCCTTTCATTTTGGAACTGAAGTTGTCATTAAAAGAAGCAGTTCTTTTATATGTTCTAGTGTTAAATCAAATGGTTTGTATGTGATTACTCCCAATATTTCAAAAGATTCTTGTTTGCAACTTAATAACTCAGTGGTAACTTTACCATCTAAAAGAAAGGAACTTTCCACTAATCCAACAAGGCTTTGGCATATGAGGCTTGGCCATATCAATCTGAATAGGATTGGCAGACTAGTCAAAGAAGGGGTCTTAGGCGATTTGGTTCTCGAACCAATGGAAGTCTGCGAGTCTTGTTTGGAGGGTAAGATGACCAAAAGGCCCTTTCCTACAAAGGGCAACAAGACCAATGCATTGTTGGAATTAGTTCATACTGATGTGTGTGGACCAATAAATATTAGAGCAAGGGGTGGTTATGAGTATTTCATAACATTTACCGATGACCACTTTAGGTATGGATATGTGTCCCTAATGCAGCACAATTCTGAAGCCTTTGAAAAGTTCAAAGAGTTTAGGGCTGAAGTGGAGAAGCAATCGGGCACACATATCAAGGCCATTCGATCTGATCGAGGTGGCGAGTACCTCTCTAATGAGTTTATTGATCACCTCGTACAGAATGGGATTCTGTCACAGTTGACTGCACCTGGTACGCCTCAGCAGAACGGTGTAGCGGAGAGAAGGAATCGGACTCTTTTAGACATGACTAGGTCGATGATAAGTTATTCAGAGTTGCCATTATTCCTTTGGGGTTATGCTTTGGAAACCGCTGCATACATACTAAATCTAGTACCAAGCAAATCTGTTCCCAGGACACCATGAGAGATGTGGATTGGGCGCAAGCCTTCTTTGCAACATCTCCGGATATGGGGGTGTCCGGCACATGTGCTCAAAGGAAAGATGAGCAAGTTGGATTCTAGATCGGAAGTATGTTACTTTGTAGGGTATCCAAAGGGTACTTATGGATGGTATTTTTATGATCCAAGAGAACAGAAAGTGTTTGTTAGTACAAATGCTGTTTTCTTGGAGGATGATTATATCATGAACCATAAACCTAAGGGAAGGATAGATCTTAGAGAGATAGAAGGAGAGCCCTCAGTCCAACCCGCAGTTGATAACGATGAAAATCAAGAAAATACCACTTCTTCACCCATTTCCGCACCGGTACCTCGTCGTAGTGGGAGGATTATCAGCCAGCCTGATAGATACATGTTCTTAGGAGAAGTTTTTGAAGCTGACTCCATAGAATCTGAATCTGATCCTACCATTTACGAAGAGGCAATGGCTGATGTTGATTCAGCTCATTGGATTAAAGCTATGAAGGCTGAATTGGAATCTATGGATTCCAATCAGGTCTGGGATCTTGTAGAACTTCCAGCCAATATTAAACCCATTGGCTGCAAGTGGGTCTATAAGAGGAAAAGAGGATCTGATGGAAAGGTTGAGACCTTTAAGGCAAGGCTTGTGGTGAAAGGCTATACTTAGAGGGAGGGCATTGACTATGAGGAAACCTTCTCGCCGGTAGCCATGCTCAAGTCCATCAGAATACTCTTATCCATTGCTGCATGCCTAGATTTTGAAATCTGGCAGATGGACGTCAAGACTGCATTCTTGAATGGCAATCTTGAGGAGGACATCTATATGCAACAACCAGAAGGGTTCATAGCTGGTCGGAAAGGTAACTTGGTATGCAAGTTGCAAAAGTCCATTTATGGGCTTAAGCAGGCATCCAGAAGTTGGAACATCCGATTTGACCAAGCGGTCAAGTGGTTTGGTTTCATACAGAATCTGGATGAGCCTTGTGTATACAAGAAATGTGAAGGAAAAGTAGTGGCTTTTCTTGTGCTTTACGTTGACGACATTCTACTCATTGGGAATGATGTAGCTGCGCTGTCAACGGTCAAGGTTTGGCTAACTAGTACTTTCGATATGAAGGATCTAGGAGAGGCGAGCTATATTCTTGGTGATAAAGCTCTTTCGGGATCGCAAGCGAAAGATAATGGGATTATCTCAAGCTGGTTATATCGAGAAAGTGCTAACTAGGTTTTCAATGGATAATTCGAAGAAAGGTTTGTTACCTTTCAGGCATGGTTTAGCGTTCTCCAAGGACCAGTGTCCAAAGACACAAGAGGAGAGGAATCGCATGGCAGGAATTCCCTATGCCTCGGCAGTGGGAAGTCTCATGTATGCGATGTTATGCACTAGACCAGATATCTACTTTGCCGTTGGCATGGTTAGCAGGTATCAATCGAATCCTGGTCCAGAGCACTGGACAGCCGTTAAGCACATTCTTAAGTACTTGAGAAGAACTAAAGATTACATGCTTATGTACGGCGGTAGTGAGTTAATTCCAGTAGGATACACTGACTCGGATTTTATGTCAGATAAAGATTCGAGAAAGTCGACATCCGGACATCTCTTTACCTTGGGAGGTGGTGCTGTTAGTTGGAGGAGCATTAAGCAGAAATGCATTGCAGGCTCAACTACAGAAGCTGAGTATGTGGCTGCTTGTGAAGCCGCAAAGGAAGCTGTTTGGCTCAAGAAGTTCCTTATGGAACTCGAGGTGGTACCAGCTTCGCTGTCACCTATTACGCTATACTGCGATAATAGTGGGGCAGTGGCTCAATCTAAGGAGCCAAGGAACCACGGGAAGGGAAAGCACGTAGAGCGGAAATATCACCTAATCCGAGATATAGTTTAACGTGGAGATGTGACTGTCACCAAGATTGCCACCGCTGACAATCTTGCTGATCCGTTTACAAAGGCCTTACCACAGAAGGTCTTTGATCGTCATCTAGATAGTCTAGGTCTTAGATGTAGTTCTGAATGGTTGTGAGTGCAAGTGGGAGTTTGTTGGGTTTGTGCCCTTAAACCATTACTTTATGTATGAGACATTAGCATTATAATATATTGATATCAGCTTTACATTTCATTGTGTATGTTTCTTTCATGAGATGATTGTTTTATCCTTAAGTATCATAGTAAGCAATTCGTGTGTGTATGAGATACACATAAGTGAGATACGAATTATTATTCTTTGATACTTAGAATATGTCACAGTGGATGATGAGACTGGATACCTCATCAGGTCTACACTATAGCATAATTAACTACCATTGGATGGAGTGATTAATCTCAATCACTAGAGTGTAGCTCTTAGTTGATATGCTAGTGCTTATAGTGCATTGATGGACCTGAGCTTTCCTATTGACGCTTAAGGCTGTCAACAGTCAATAGGAACTCATAACTTGTATAAGGTACGTGTTCTCAATCTTGAGATGATTATGAACACAGACTATGGATATGGCTGCTTTGACTTACCAATCAGTGAGGTCTATAGAAGATCAACACCTGGGTATCTTGGGTATGTCATGTCCATAGGGTTGTGAACATATATTGTCAAGATAGAATCTACCCTCTGATTCAGAGTAAGCATTCCCTTGAGAATGTCACCAAGTTGATTACTGAGGACTGCAGTCTTGTTGATAAGAGTTATCAACATGTTTGGTAATCATGAGTAGTGAATGAGACTCAAGGAATACAAGAAGTAATCATGATTCAGGTTGACAGTAACAGTTATCCGACTACCTGAATATGATTACGAATGCTGACGGTAGAGGGACATTAGTACACCATACAAGTCTAGTTATCGCTTCGGATATGTTCTTTTGCGTTGGAGTTCAGTTATCGTTTTATAGTGGAATAAACGTTAACTGACCAGTTAGTTAGTTTGCTGATCAAAGAGTTTGGTCATGGTAATTAACAAACTGGTCTGAGCCAACAATAAAGAGCCTAGGAGGTCCCACTCTTAGCTCCGCTAGGATGCTTGGAAAGACACTTGAGGAAGCTGTTAAGACAAGTTCGATCGATTGAAGTATGTTCGATCGATTGAAGTCAGCAGGTTCGATCGATCGAGAATGGTTTGATCGATCGAAGGTTCGATCGATCGAAGTCTAGGTCGGTTCTGGAAATCTATAAATAGGGCAGCTGCGTTCTGGAAGTAAGTGATCATCGTTTTTATACGCAGAAGCTGCATAAACTATCATAGTCTTCCCAAAACCTTCCTATCCTCTCTATTAGGGTTCCCACGAACCCTAGTCTTTCCGGCAGGCATCCGCAGGAGTCATAAGGGTGAAGATCATCTAGTGGAGGCTGCTGGAAGTTAAAGTTTCAGAATTGGGTTCAAGACACTAAGGTATAATTCTTACACCCCTTGTACGCATCTATGGAATTGACGAGTAGCAGATCCTGGAATACCAAAAGTTTTATAACTTAACCTATTTCCGCTGCGCGTTTAAACTCTAACTTTAAACCACTTTTCCTTCATCTCTTTCGGTGCTCAATCCAAGAGAGCCTGTCGGGGTCTCCGGGAGCTGGCATCTTTCTGCTTTTGTCCTCGGGGGATGATGCAGGGTTCTCGGGGAATCTTTTTCGGTGCTCAATCCAAGAGAGCCTGTTGGGGTCTCCGGGAGCTGGTATCTTTCTGCTTTTGTCCTCGGGGGATGATGCAGGGTTCTCGGGGAATCTCTTTCGGTGCTCAATCCAATAGAGCCTGTCGGGGTCTCCGAGAGCTGGCATCTTTCTGCGTCTGTCCTCGGGGGATAATGCAGGGTTCTCGGGGAATCTCTTTCGGTGCTCAATCCAAGAGAGCCTGTCGGGGTCTCCGGGAACTGGTATCTTTCTGCTTTTGTCCTGGGGGGATGATGCAGGGTTCTCGGGGAATCTCTTTCGGTGCTCAATCCAAGAGAGCCTGTCGGGGTCTCCGGGAGCTGGCATCTTTCTGCGTCTGTCCTCGGGGGATAATGCAGGGTTCTCGGGGAATCTCTTTCGGTGCTCAATCCAAGAGAGCCTGTCGGGGTCTCTGGGAACTGGTATCTTTCTGCTTTTGTCCTCGGGGGATGATGCAGGGTTCTCGGGGAATCTCTTTCGGTGCTCAATCCAAGAGAGCCTGTCGGGGTCTCTGGGAGCTGGCATCTTTCTGCGTCTGTCCTCGGGGGATAATGCAGGGTTCTCGGGGAATCTCTTTCGGTGCTCAATCCAAGAGAGCCTGTCGGGGTCTCCGGGAACTGGTATCTTTCTGCTTTTGTCCTCGGGGAATCTCTTTACTTGATCAGGGACAAGGATCCGTTACCAGAATTCTCGTGTTTGATCGAAATTCGCGACGGTTGTCCTGAAACGACCGATTCGGGTCTTTGGGAGCCGATTTTTCCCAGTTTTTGCCTGCTTGAGGTAGTTCTGACGACTTCTAGTCTGCTTGGGGTAAAACCTCATAAATCTCGACTGGAATGGGCCACCGGGGCTGATCGGGGCCAAAAACGGGGTGAAAAAGGCCAAAACGGGCCAGAACGGGGCAAAACGGAGCAAAACGGAGCGAAGCGGGGCCCACGGAGAGCAGTGCCGCGGCGGCACTGGGCCACTGCCGTGACGGCAGTTGGCCAGTGCCGCGGCGGCACTGGGTGACCGGACTTCATCTTCCTATATCTCGGGTTTTTGAGCTCTAGAAGCTCATTCTTGGCCATTTTAGGGTGTTTTTGGAGCCAAAATTCATCAAAACGCAGCTTGTGCGCGCTCAGGTGAGTAATCTTTCCCCGTAGTTGGATTTTTGATTGGTGTTTTGGTTTGCCCAAATTTTCAAGAAGAAAGTTTAAATGTGACTTCCATTTTTCTTGTAGATCCATGGCTTCGAGCTCAAGGAGACCGTCTAAGAAGGCCAAGGGACGGATGAAGGCCGAGGTGCAAGCTCCGGACTTGATTTTACAGGACCCTCAACGCCATCTTTCGGCCACGGCTCTAGCGAGCTTGGTATGTGAAACTCTCGACCTTTTAGGACTGCTTTCATGTATTATGCTAGTTTTGTGAGCCGTAGTGTGCACCTAGAGATCGTTAGAAGTTCGATTTGTGCTCGAATGTGGATTTTGTGAATTCGGCTCTCGGGTCGTGAATAGTGATTTTGTGCATCTTTTGTCGTCTTTGTTGTGTGCAGGTGCCGGAAGTGGCATTGAAAGGCCATGGTAGCCTTGCCCATGCTTTCTTATGGTATACCAAGCTTTTGCCTACCGTTAAGAGGATGGTTGATGATGCCGGGTTCGGAGGCTTCGTTCGCTTGGTTTCGAAAAGTAGCAATGATTTGGCTCACTTCTATGCACTGGCCGAGAGGTGGTGGGACACTACCAACACTTTCCACCTGCCGTTCGGAGAGATGACTATGACGCCTTTTGATTTCTCCATTATCACGGGCTTGAGGGTTGGCGGGAAGCGCCTGGTTCTGGACTGGAGGCGGTGGAGATGTTGATTGGGGCTGTTCCCCCTAACCTGGAGAGACATTGGTTCCCCTGCGGCTGGCTTTACCGGGCCTATGGCAGAGGTAATCACAATCTGAACAATTCCCAGCTTTTGAGGGTTTATCTTCTGTACGTCCTCGGGTGCTCCATCTTTGCGACAAGGAACGACCGGGTGAGCTTGAGGCTCCTTTCTTGCCTGGAGACCATTGATGAGATCCCCTCCTACAATTGGGGCGGTGCTGCCCTGGCCCATCTCTACAAGCATATGGGGGAGGTCTCTCGGGGCGATGTTAAATCTACTGGGGGATTCTGGCGAGCTTGGGAGGTACGCACTGTTTCCTCTTTTTATTTTTTTCATCTTTTTGATTTCCATACTTGTTTTGATCTCTCCTTTGTCTGTGCAGCTTTGGAGTTTTAAATATTTGAAGATGTTGGCTCCTTCCCCGGCGGATGAATCAGGCGAGGATGAGGATGGCATGGCTCCTGTGCCTCTATTCCCACGAGGTTTGAGATGGCGGAGGGACGTTGTTGGGTGAAGAGCGGGGCCCACCGGATTGTTTTGCTCAGAAACTTCTTAACTGAGCTGACGGCCTCTAGTGTTGACTGGACGCCTTGGGAGGGCGTCGCTTACGCGGCCCCAGAGGAGATACAAGCGGTTAAATCTCTTACCTCTTGCCGCCTTCTGCTAGAGAGTACCGAGTGCAGGCAGTGGTTCCTTGGGGAGCGGGTCTCCCGGCAGGTGGTTGGTGGTTCCCGGTATCGCGTCCCTCATGATCCTCCTGCGATGGATGCTAGTGACCTCTCTGGTGATGCTTTGCTGGCGGCCTTAGCCGGCACCGATGTTTGGGATCATTTCCTCTCCGAGACCGGTTACGAGGCTTACCGCGGCCGCTTCTTGATGCCTAACTTCCCACTCCTGGAGGTGAGTTCCCTTTTTGCATTTTTTTGTTTATATTCATTGTCCATGTTTTTGATTTATCTTTTCCTAATCTTATTCTGTGCCTTCAGCTTCGCGAGATGTACAGGAGGCAGGCTCCTCAGGCTCCCGACCCTATCCCCTCTTGGGATTGGAACGTCAATGTTCTAGGCGCTGATGGCACTCCCCAAGTGATGGAGGTGCCACGAGTCACATGTGGGTACCCTACTCAGCCAGTGGGCGTCCTCAATGTTCCTTGGAGTTATGCTGAGGAGGGTCACGCCTTGGCGGCTAGCCTACGGTCCTTGGTCCTTACACGAGACCACCGGGTATGTCTCTAATTTTGCACTTTCTTAAGGTTATAAGGTTCTAACCCTGATTTTTTTTTACTTTGACAGATGGATGGTATGCGGCAATTTGCCGCCAATCAGATGGCGTCCTTGGTAAGTCTCTGACTCGACTCTGTTGTTGTATTTTTTTTTGTTGTTCCCTTACTGATTGCCCTCATTTTTATTTGTGTGTGCAGTACCGTGGAGGCGGGGCTGGCTCATCGAGGACTGGTCCAAGATGTAGAGGTGGTAGGAGGAGGCCGTCGCCGACGTACACTCCGGGTGGTCCGACGGAGGACGAAGAAGAGGAGGACTGAGGCTTCCCAAGCGGGAATTATTATTTTATTTTCTTTTCCTGTTTTCGATTGGGTTGTACTGAGGATATGATTATTTGGACAGTGTAGGACGATGTGTAGCACAATTTGTGACCTTTTGACAGAGTATTATGATGTTTTGCCTCCTAGGCCGGATATCTTCCGGTTTAGAGGCGCAGTTGTGTGCTTGTTGATATATGTGCACCGTGATTGCTGGATGTTACTGCGATGGGCAGTTTTGTGATAGTGAGTGCTTTTGCCTTGCAGGTGGGATAGTCCGTGAAACGGGGAGGTGCTGCCGAAATTTTAAATTTTGCTAGAGCCGCGACAGAAAATATGGCTTTGTATGATCCCGCTCAACTCACAGCTTGGCTGAACATTACGGATGGCGTGGAGCAGATCAACCTCTTTAGCTACGGCTTGACCGAGCTGTTTTCTCTTTGCCAGGTGACCTTGAACACTGAGTTCTTGCGTGCTGCCATTGCCCACTGGGACCCGGTGAATCATGTCTTCAACTTCAACGGCCTGGAAATATGCCCCATGTTTGAGGAGTTCTGTGCTATTCTTCGCTTCGATTCTGACTCTGACTTGATTCTCCCTTTTGCTGATACCCTCAGCCTACGCGAGCCTTGGCTGAATACCTGAATTGCTCTGTCACTATTTCCCGCCGGCTGATTCAAGGTGAGGTTCTCAACATTGCTTCTACTATTGCCCGGTACGCCAGGCCTGGGAATCCCAACGTGTATGATGCTTCCCGTGGGGCCGCTTTGATATTGTGCATGACTTCGCACTTCCTGTTCTCGAGCACTTCCATTGACTTGGTGCATGTGTGCCTCGGGCTGAAACTTAGCAGGAATCCCATGGCCATGGTTCTAGCTGAAACTTTGAATGGTTTGGACAATGCCTTCATCCAAGGGACTCCTCTTCTTTCTGGGGCGCCTTTGGTGTTACAGGCTTGGCTTTACGAGCGCCTTCAGCTGTGGACAGGCCGTATACCACCAGTTTACTTTCGTCGAGCTGTGCTTCATTCTCACTATACCTTTGCCGATTGGGTGGGCATGATGAGCACCTTATCTGAGGCTGACATTTGCTGGATCGTGAGGCGTTGGGGCCTCTATGCTATCACCACGAGCCTCAGGGGTCACCAGAGAGTGTGGTTGATGGGTCTGAGAGAGACTTCTTTCTATCATCCTCGCCGTTTGGCCCGACAGTATGGACAGGTTCAGGAGGTTCCCCGGGGGTTTACTGAGAGGGTTTTCGCTTCCAGGATCAGAGCTACCACTATTGCTGCTTTTATTGATGGTTGGACTGACCGAGTAAAGGCCTACTTCTAAAGACCTTTGAAGAAATAAAAGACACTAAGACAAAACTAGTCCTGACTGATTCTGCTCATTCCTCCAAGTGTCTTTGAACATGTGGTTGCTTTTTGAAAGACTTTTATTTCTTTGATTATTCCTGCCTATGTAATATTCAAAGTTTGTTTATTGGTGAACCTTGGTTACTTTGGGAATCTCATTTTATGCATTTTAGCTTTCTAGAAACATTTTTGTAATTAGTTGTTGCTTTTGGTACTTGCTTGAGCATGCTGGGGTTGTTAGAGGCAAACGAGGCGGGTAGCCGAAGTTTGCCCCTGGTTTGGGATATATATGGTTGTGAGGCAAACTGGGCAGATGACCGACGTTTGCCCCTAGCTTAGAAGAGGTTCAGGCAAACGAGGCGAGTGGCCGGAGTTTGCCCCTAGTGTGGAGGGTGGTTTTTGGGTTATGGTAAGGACCGCAACTTTATTTTTCTCACGTGCTCATAATTTTTGCCTAGGCACCAAGGAGGTGACCTAGCGAGCTATTTTCTCTCTTTTGTTATTGCTCACTTTGGATTTAGCTCTAATTTTTGCCTAGGCGTCCTTTCGGATTTTCAACCTAGCGAGCCATCCTTCTTTTTCTTTTTAAAAGTCTGCCTACGTACCCCCGAGCGGGGATCAGGTCCAACGTAGTTCGGGCCAAGGCAAGGCTTGAAAGGAAAGGTTATTTTTGTTGGTGAAGTGACCGAACCGATGTGGTTGCCTATGTATCCCCGAGCGGGAATCAGGTCGAGCGCAGTTCAAGGCAAGGCTTGAAAGGAATGGTTATTGGATAGTCAAGCATAGTATTTTTTGAGACGATCCATGTTGATTGGTTCTTTGAATTCGACACCATCGAGGTCCATGAGATAAGTTGCTCCTCCGGAAAGAACAGTCTTGACGATATAAGGGCCGACCCATTTAGGTTTAAACTTCCCACGGGGATCAAAGATCGGAGCTCGCAACTCCTTAAGGACAAGGTCGCCCTTGACAATCTTCCTTGGACGAACCCTTTTGTTGAAAGCACGGGCTATCCTCTTCTGATAGATTCGGACATGGTCGACCGCCGCTAGACGCTTTTCATCTATGAGGGCCAATTCTTCATACCTTTCTCTCAACCAATCTGATTCTGAAATTTCACACTCTGCCATCACGCGTAGGGATGGTAATTCTATCTCCACCGGAAGTACCGCTTCCATTCCATACACTAGTGAGTAAGGAGTCGCTCCTGTGGACGTCCTTATCGATGTACTGTATCCCCAAAGTGCAAATGGTAGCTTTTCATGCCAGTCTTTGTAAGTATCAGCTGATTTTTGCAGTATGGCCTTGACATTCTTATTCGCAGCTTCGACTGCCCCATTGGTCTGTGGTCGGTATGGCGACGACTTGTGATAGGTGATTTTGTATTCCTCGAACAGATCCCTGACTTCTGCCTTGAAATGACTTTCGTTGTCCGAAATAATCTCATGGGGAACTCCATAACGGCAGATGAGATTTCTCTTGATGAATTTGGCCACTTCCTTGGCCCCCAACTTGGTGTAGGATGCAGCTTCTACCCATTTTGTGAAGTAGTCTATGGCCACCAGGATGTACCGATTTCCATTTGAGGCCTTTGGAATGATTTCACCAATAATATCGATTCCCCAGGTGGAGAATGGCCAAGGCGAGGTCATGCTGTATAGAAGAGATGGTGGCGCATGCATCATGTTTGCATGGATCTGGCACTTGTGACACCTTCTTACGTACTCACAACAATCTTTCTCCAATGTTGTCCAGTAGTACCCTTGCCTTATAATCTTCTTGGCCAACATGTGACCGTTCATGTGAGGGCCACAGACCCCTTCGTGTATTTCCTCCATCATTCTTTTGGAGCTCTTTCCGAACAAGCAGGTCAGGTTGTGACCGTTGTATCCTTTCTTCAGCAGTTTCCCGCCGCAAATGATGAATTGCGCTGCGAATCTTCGAATTGCCCTTTTGTCTTTCTCCGTAGATTCTTGGGGGTATGTCCCTTTTTTTATGAAATCCCAGACATCCTGATACCATGGTGCTTCATTCTCTTCTTCTTCGACTGTGGCGATTATGTTGAACGAAGGCTCGTACCTCTGCTCAATTACCAAGGGCATCATCCTGACTCCCACAGGAATTTTGATCATCGAAGCTAGAGTGGCCAAGGAATCTGCCAGCTGGTTCTCTTCCCTGGGCAAGTAGAGAAATGTGATATTTTCGAACTGCCTCTTGAGTTGGTCGAGACGATCATGATAGGGCTTCAACCTTTCTTCTTTTACTTTCCATTCTCCTCTAGCTTGTGATATGATGAGGTTTGAATCCCCGAAGACATCCAACCTCCGAACTTTCAGCTCTAAGGTTGCTTCCATTCCCAGAATGCATGCTTCATACTCAGCAGTGTTGTTGGTGGAGTTATAATTGAGCTTGACTGCTAACGGAGTGTGGTCCCCACTCGGCGATACTAGGATCATCCCTACTCCGTATCCCTTCATGTTAGCTGCTCCATCGAGTCAACGGCATGTTCTGCAAGATGCTCAGCTACGGTTCTCCCTTTTACCGACTTGCTCGTAACATACTTGATATCGAATTCGGATAATAGAAGTAACCAACGGGATATACGACCGGTCAGGGCGGGTTTTTGAGAAGGTATTTTAGAGGATCCATGTAGGATATGAGCACAACCGGAAAGGCCAGCATGTAGTGCCTTAGTCGGCGAGTGCACCAGACCAAGGCCCAACATGTTTTTTCGAGGGTAGAATAGTTGAGCTCATACCCAGTCATCCTCTTGCTGAGGTAATATATGGCTTTTTCGGAGTGGCTTTCTTCTCCTTCTTGGGCTAGCATGCAACCCATGGCATTTTCAGAGACGGATAGGTAAAGGAATAAGGGCTTATGAGGCATTGGTGGTGAAAGGACAGGCGGATTTTGAAGGTAGGCTTTTATTTTGTCGAAAACGGCTTGGCATTGGTCATCCCATTGGAACTTCTCCCCTTTTCTCAACAATCGGAACAGAGGATCGCATGTAGCTGTGAGCTTGGAAATGAAACAGCTGATGAATTGGATTCTTCCGAGGAACCCCCTTACTTCTTTTTCATTCCGTGGTGGCGTCATTTCAAGGATTGCCTTGATCTTAGAGGGGTCCACCTCTATTCCCCTTTATGTGATGAAAAAACCCAGGAGTTTACCGGAGGTTACGCCGAAAGTGCATTTCTTTGGATTCAGCCTCATCTTGTATTTGCGCAACCTTTCGAAGAACTTTTCCAGCGCTACCAGGTGCCCTTCTCTATCCTTGGATTTTACAATCATGTCGTCTACGTATACTTCTATCTCTTTGTGAATCATATCATGCAGCAGAGTGGTGGCAGCTCTTTGGTAAGTCGCCCCCGTGTTCTTGAGTCCAAAGGGCATTACTCTATAACAGTAGGTTCCCCAAGGGGTGGTGAATGTCGTCTTTTCCCGATCTTTTGGCGCCATTAGAATCTGATTGTACCCTGAGAAGCCATCCATGAAAGACAGTAGCTCATGTCCTGCAGTGTTATCTACCAAGACGTCAATGTGGGGAAGCGGGAAGTCATCCTTGGGACTGGCCTTGTTCAGATCACGAAAGTCGACGCACACAAGAACTTTTCCATCCTTCTTCGGGACTGGCACGATATTGGCAACCCATTCCGGGTATTCGGTGACAATGATGAACCCTGCCTTGAACTGCTTCTCTACCTCTTCTTTAACCTTGAGTGCCCATTCCGGTCTCATGCGCCTCAGTTTCTGCTTGACAGGTTTAGAATTAGGGAGGAGAGGAATATGATGTTGGACGATGTCGGGATCGACCCCAGGCATGTCTTCGTAAGACCAAGCAAAAACATCTTTGAACTCTTTTAGCAAGAGGGTTAATTTTTCTTTTTCTTCTTTATTAAGGGTTGAGCCAATTTGCACAATCTGTGGATTATCTATTTCACCTAGGTTAACTGATAAAGTATCTTCGATTATTTCATAAGCAGGTGGTTTTTCAATTAGTTGCTTTAGTTCGATTGGGAGATCCTCGGAGGGATCTATGCATTCACAAGTGTCAGACACAGAGGAGTAAGCAGAATCGTCTTTCATTTCATTCATGACAGGTGAAGTGATTACATTGGATAGTGGTGGGCTTACAGCAGCCGACTTCAGTACAGACTCGATAATCGGTAGTACAGACTTCGGGGGAATAGGGGATTGGGAGACACAGACAGATGACTCTACAGCCTGGTTGCTCAGACCCTCCTCAGTTGGCTTGATCTGATCATCTTGGCTCTTGGCCCTCTTTTCTTCCTCCTCCTCAGCGGATTCCTCCCACATCTTCTTGATTGCTTCAGTGTCAAGGTATTTCAACCAGTCTTCCTCTAGGGTCTTTTAAACTTCTTCGGGATAGAACGGGTCTTGATATGGAGGCCTCTCGCAGTCAGCAAAGATTTCAAGCCTGGGGTGCCTTCTCCCAGTGGTTCGATGGATCCAGGGTTCAGGGAACCCGAAGTAAGGGAAATCATCCCCTTCTTTGACGAATTGTCCATTCAGAGTCTTGCGGTATGGTGGGAGACCCTTCACCCTTTTCTTCCATGGCCTCTGTAGCTCGGCGTCTTCATCAGTGGGCTTGTACCCTAACCCAAAAGTGCCTTGTTGCCCTTTGATCTGCGGGAATTCCCGAATTCCTTGCTGGCGTCGACCCAACCCCATTCCGGGGAAGTAGTTCATCTTGCGGACAATGTTAACGACTGCGGAGTGGACCTCAGGGAATCGGTCTTCATCCTTGATCATATGAACTTCTTCCATGAAGAATCCTCCGATTTCTCCTTCTTCTAGCTTAGGTATTTGGACTTCAAAAATGGGAGCATAATTTGGGAAAGCTTCGTTACCCCAACTATTACCGAGGATGATCTTTACCTCCTTCTCATGAATGTACTTGATCATTTGATGCACAGTGGATGATACAGCTTTGTTGGCATGAAGCCAGGGCCTTCCAATCAGCAGATTGAACGAGGAAGGTATGTCCATGACTTGAAAGATCTCAGTGCTCACCAAAGATCCTACCCGGATTTGGAGAGAAACGGTTCCCATCACATTTCTTCTAGTGTTGTCATAGGCTCTCACAGATTGCACAGATGGCGTGATGTCAAGGACATTGACCCCCAAGGCGGTGGCAGTCCTCAGGGCACAGACATTTAAGGCCGAGCCTGTGTCGACTAGACAAAACGGCACCTGTTGTTCCTTACATCCCACGGTGATGTATAATGCCTTGTTATGTGCGGATCCCTCCGGTGGCAGGTCTTCATCGGAGAATGTAATGATCGGGTCGGGGGTAAGCGCACCCAAGAAAGCTACCATGTCCTCCGGCGCGGCGTCGATGGGGACTTCAATCCCAGCCAAGGCATTCAACATGGCTTGCCTGTGCTTATAGGATGTTACCATGATGTCCCACATCGAGAGATGTGCTTGGGTTTTCTTTAGCTGCTTGATCAGCTCATTGTCTTCTTCGATGACCTCATCCATCTTACCCTTCCCTTTGTCTTTAACTGGACCTTTCTTGATGGCTTCGGTGGCAGGCTGTGGAGGCTGATAATGACGGCCTGACCTGGTTAGATGATCAATCTCGGCAGGAGTAGGTCCTTCTACAGTCCCATCCTTCTTAAACCAATCACAATCCGTTCCCACAAATGGCTTTTCTGGCTCGTTCCAGATGGAAGCATCACTCTCATCGTTAGGATCATACCATTTGAGGCCTACCGCCCCTAGGTCATGCTCTTCCAGGAAGAACAAGTCCTGCTCGTCGTCAAGCTGCTGCTGCCACTCGTCATTCTCCCCTCCGATCAGATGAATTCCCTCAGAATCCGGGATGTCAATGCAAAGCAAGGGTTGTCCTAGGGGGGTGATATAAGTAGCAGGGTTGAAGGGTACGGGACTGGACTCAATGAGGTTGACATTTTGGTGGTTTGGTAGGGGATTTTGGGTGATATGAGGCTGCTTTGGTGGTGGCTCGATGATATTCTGGTCGATGAGGTCTTAGATGTCATGGCGGAGGCGCATGCAATCATCAGTGTTATGGTCGGGGGCTCGGTGGTAAGTACATCGCTTGGACATATCGCAGTTAGGCGGGAGCGGGGTATTTCGAGGCTGGAGTAATTGGAGATGGCCTTTTTTGAGGAGGCGATCTAGGGCTGAGGAGAGAGAGATTTCTAGCTTGACAAAATTGCGAGGGGGCTTTTTCTGGAAAGGGCGGTTGGAGAAATTTGCCTGGTTGGAGGGTTGGTATGGTCTTGGAGGGTATGCCATGGGTTGGCCGCTAAGGGCATTGACATCCGGGGGATTCCGGGAGTAGTTGGGCCTTCTTGGCTGACTCGGAGGGTCTTCCTTTTTGATCTTCCCCTCCCTGATAGCATCTTCGATTCGGGTTCCGACTTCAAACAACTCCTCAAAGGTGGAGATGGACTGGTAGAATAATTTCTCATGATAGAGCGGCTGCAGATTCCGGATGAGCATCCTTACCTGTTCTTTCTCGATTGGCCGGTGGGTCATTTGGGCTACCTTGTTCCTCCATCTGCTCAGAAATGCAGCGAAGGATTCATTGTTGCTTTGCCGGGTTGTTTCCAAATCCCTGATGGTGACATCCAGCTCTTGATTGTAAGAGTAATGATCGACGAAGACTCGAACAATGTCCTCCCAGGCCCGGGTTTTGGAGGCTTCCAAGGTTAGGAACCATGATAGTGCAGATTTTGCCAGAGTTTGCGGGAATAGCATTGCAATGTGCTCGTGGGTGCAACCCATGGACTGGAAGATACTCATACATAGCTTCACGTGGCTTTTCGGGTTTCCAGTTCCATCAAAGCGATCGATGGCAGGCATTTTGAAATTCTCTGGCAGTTTCAGCTTGACAGGCTCGAAGAGGCCTTCCAGATCTAACATATAATCGTCGATACCCTTGCTTTTCCTGAGTACGCTTTCCAGTTTGTCAACCTTGTCCATCTTTTCTTGGAGCTTCTTCTCGTATGCGGACGGTGGGACCCCCTGAAACCAGTCTTCTTCCCCATTATTCTCAGGTGGGGGTAGTTCAAATTCCGGCGGTGGAAACCCGGGTGGAGGTTGCGGCCGCCGCTGCTTCAGTTCTTCCATGAACTTCAGAACCTGGGCCAGGCTGTCGGACTGCTGGCTTATGGTCGCTCCCAATTCAGTAACCTTGTTTTCCAACTCTTCCCTATTCATGTTGAAGCAAGCTGTCGGACTGATTCTGATTAACCGATTATCCGAACTCCTGACCCACGAATAAGACCCTGACTGCTGACCTTGGGAATCTATACTGACCTGACAGGTTTTGAAAGGACTAGATTAGATCTTTGACAGTGGTGACTTTAGGCAGACAAAGATAGTGATGTGGACCGACTCAAAACAGTGCGTGCAGATTGATGGGGAATGGTGCATGCAAATGGGACAAACATGCGGATGTAAGCCCTAATCTATATGATGCTCCTATTTCTAACAGATAGTATCTAAACAAATAAGGTCCTAGCCATACAGAGTGTGCTAACCTTACTTTCTAGTATGATCACCAAGGGATAACATGGATTTCCAAGATACTTCGGGAATTTTGGGCAGAGTTTCTGGGGGAAACTGGTCAATATGGTCATATCTGGGATATCTGGACGGAGTTTCTGGGAGAAACTGGTTAATGTGGTTATATCTGGGATATTTGGACAGAGTTTCTGGGAGAAACTGGTCAATATGGTCATATCTGGGATATCTGGACAGAGTTTCTGGGAGAAACTGGTGAATGTGGTTATATCTGGGATATCTGGACAGAGTTTCTGGGAGAAACTGGTGAATGTGGTTATATCTGGGATATTTGGACAGTGTTTCTGGGGAAACTGGTAAGTACGGTTATAGTGATCATACTTTCTAGCAGATTTTCATACTCCTATGTCTCAAGACCGACAAACAAGGTTTGCGGTGTATATCTTTACGAGCATGGAGCAGACATCCTTGTCATGATGCTTAGGCAGGTCAACTCAATGTGACTACATGTGAGTGATTGCCTTGGGAATCATAAGAAAGAGGTTCTGTTCTATGCCACATAAGCGTCTACACCGCGCAGGTAATCCCGTCAGGGCATACAGCAGTTATATCGCATTGTCCTATCTGAAAAGATAAATGAACAGTCCTATGAAAGGTTCTACAGGAATCTATATGCAAAGGCTGGGTTTAGTCAAAGAGGGTCCGTTGACGAGAGTTCCAATATACCGTCAGGGAGACAGTACGGAGGTTTTTACTCTTTTTAATATACCTTGGAAGGTACAGTATCAACGGTGACTTGTGCCCTGGCACAGCAAAACCTGAACAATGTCAGCGCCGCGTTTCAGACACAGTCGGAGGGGGGAAATGCAAGAGTGCAATGCGGTGAACCAAACACGGTAAAAAGATGATTTTAAGGATGCTTCTTATGAGTCAAACCTCTGTATTATTTTGTTTTTAAAATAAAAATCCCCAGCAGAGTCGCCAGATTGTGGACACCGGAAGTGGACAACTTCTCTTGTTTGAGATTGTTTTGAAAAGGAATTTGACTTGGATCAAAGAAAAGAAAATGGTCTGTTGAAAACAGATACAGAGTCGCCACTTGGTCTTTAAGGAACCAAGAAACCTAATTTTGACTCACCCAAGCGGATAAGGGCACCGGCCCTTCATCACCAAAGAACTTGGTTCGGGGTTTTGGTACGAGAGAGGAAGGAGCCTTTGTCGCGACTAAAACACCCTCAACTCGCCCCGTCTTTCGACGGGCCTCAATTAGCATCCAAACAATCATCTTATACTATATATGGTTCGATAAATAATACCATGATAGTATATTACATTACATAAGAAACTTGAAAATGGAAGATCTAAAGATAAAATATCATTCATAAGATCTAAATCAAATATCATGCAATGTAAAGTGAAAGATCACACAAATAAACCTAGGAAAAATCGCCTAATCACGCTTCAAGTAATTAGGTTTCCTTAATCTAAATGGGACATGAATCGTTATTGAAACAAATAAACAAAGAAATCAAAATATGCTTAGCAAGCTAGTATGATGCATGTTAATCTTTGATAAAAGAAGACCTCTCAATCCCCGGGACGGATGAGAATGGATGATTAGATCAAGGTGAAGCATGAACGGGTGATCGAGTTCATTCCTTATAATCTCCTTAGATTAAGAGTTACAAAAACCCCAAATCTTGCATGAATGCAATGTATGTATCTAGAATGTGCCAAGGTTGTAGTGTGCTTTGTGCTTATGGATTCCTAGAATGACTTAGAAGTCTAAAATGTGTATGAATGGATGGATGAAATTAATATGGGATATGTACAAATGTAGTATGAACTACTTCCTAAGATATGAACTAATTTGGAATGCATATGAGCCTCAAATCAAAGAATGAAGGTTGAAATGTACTTGCTGTGAATAGTGGACAGAACAGTAGCATGATCTTTTGGAATTTGAAAAGAGGGGTTAGGAATGTTTTCAATGCATGATTTTTTTATGGAGATGTTCCTTATTGTGTCTAGAACACAACCCAAAAGGACAATCTTGAATAGCTATCACAGAGTGAGAGAAATCATATAAACAATAGAGGTCACTCAGAAACAGAGTTCGTATTGTCGACTGAAATGTTAGAAAATCTTAGAAAACGAAAAAGCATGCTCTAGAGGCCCATTTTATACAAAAAGTGTCCTAAGACATTGAAGTTTAAGGGAAAAATAAGTTAGGACCACCCCTTTTGGAAAGGTTTTCTGGAAAATAGGTCGTAAGTTGACCTAGCTGCTGTGACAGCAAAAACAGAATGTTTGGAAGGAATGTTGGGACCCAAATGGACCATTTCCAAGTACTTCCAAGTCAAACCAAAAATCATGGGTGCTCTCCAATGAGTCAGGAAGACTTTCTAAGTGTCCTTGTATCCATATGTTGAGTATTGAGTCCTAGAAAAATCTTTGAACTCAACTCACTCACTGTTTTGACTCATTGTTTTGAAGATTTTTGGAGAAAACAAAGTTTTGTTTCTTGAAACCAAATGAGAGGGATTGAGAGGGATTTTGAAATAGATGTTTTGAAGACATATTTTCAACACTCAATAAGGATCATAGACACTTAGAATACCTACATCAAACTCATCATTTAAGAACCTCCAAGATTGTTGGAGAGATTTATTTTATTTTTGGACATAACTTCAATACATTCCAAGAATACCTTGGAAGTATTGAGGTTATGATCATCATCTATCAAACATGTTTTTGAGGTCAAGAGCTACTATCCATAAGGATTCACTCACCCCAAACTTCATGTCATCACTTAGATGATGATGAACTAGTATGTAAATAAAGAAAATAAAAAGAAATGGGATAAGAAGAGATGAACAATAAATAAACAAGCAAGTAGATGATAATCAATAGATGATATTCATGAAGCATGAGACTTGTAGATTGGTGTATCACTCATATGTAATGACACTAGACATGGAAGAAGCTTCCACTCTCTTGAATGCTCACTAAAATGGTGGTTGGGAGTATTGAATGTTGAAGTAAATGGAAGTAATGAAGTAAAAACAAAGTTAGAACTCACTTTTGTTTTTGAAAATCAAAGAAGAAAGCTTCTTTTCTCTCTACTCTAGCCTTATCTCTACAACTTTCTCTCCCAAACTTTTCCAAAACTCACATTTGACTCCCCCAAAATGAGGAGTAATGGGGTGTTTATATAGGCCAACTTGGGGTGTTTTTGGGATTTAGAAAGTACTCCCATTGGCTCCAAACATCTGAAATCATAAAACTACGTCGTTTTGGCTTTTAATTAATCAAAATGGGACCACAAAAGTTATTACAAAAATACACTGCTCTGGGGGGGAGTGCCGCGGCGGCAGTGGACCAGTGCCGCGGCGGCAGTGCTCCTCCCTTCGTCTGGATAATGCTGTTTAGGCCCCCCGAAGTTCCGGTATTCGCGAAAAGGCCCTATTTTGTCCGAAATTCACAAAAAATGCATACGAACTCCAAATCGAGGTTGTGATATACCGTTGAAAAGGTAATGGAGTCTAATTTACATAAAAAAAAGTTCGGGGATAGGTCACTTTGAAAAGTTTTGCGGTATTCGCGATAAAAGCCGATTTGATCGCCTTTTTCGCCTTTGGAAATTCATAATAAATTCGTTTTAAATCCAGATATTATGTGCGACATATCGTTGGAAAGCTATTGACCTCTAGTATCCATGAAAAATATTTGAAAATTGTTTCGGTGCCCCGATTCCAAAGTCAAATCTTGGTCAAATTGGTCAAACCTGGGATTCCCGGGAAGTTCTGGGAACCTCCGGGAGCTCCCAGGAGCCGACGTTTTCGCTCGATTCTCTTTTAAAACTTATTTTAATACTTTTCTAATGATTCCGGTGAATTCGGACAATTTCAGTCAAACTTGGTCAAACTCCGGTCAAACCTTGGTCAAACCGGTCAACGGGGACTTTTGGGGAACTTCCGGGACTTCCGGGAGTCTCTGGGAGCTGACGATTTCATCTGATTTTTCTTAAAAACTCATTTTATCACTTTTCTTACGACGTAGCAAGTTTTCAGAACTTTAGGACCAAATCTGGGAGTTTTCGGGCTTTCAGGGGCATTTTGGTCATTCTGAGCATTCTGAGAGATAGAGCTGACTTCCGAGAGTCCTTTTGAGTCTTTTACGATCATTGTGAACCACCAAGAGATGGGTCTCCTAAATCTGATAGCCGACAAAATGGGGTGTCTACAAAGTCTGTGAGTCTTGTTTAGAGGGTAAGATGACCAAAAGGCCCTTTCCCGCAAAGGGCAATAGGAACAATGCATTGTTGGAATTAGTTCATACTGATGTGTGTGGAACAATAAATATTAGAGTAAGGGGTGGTTATGAGTATTTCATAACATTTACCGATGACCACTCTAGGTATGGATATGTGTACCTAATGCAGCACAAGTCTGAAGCCTTTGAAAAGTTCAAAGAGTTTAGGGCTGAAGTGGAGAAGCAATTGGGCACACATATCAAGGCCATTCGATCTCATCGAGGTGGCGAGTACCTCTCTAATGAGTTTATTGATCACCTCGTACAGAATAGGATTCTGTCACAGTTGACTGCACCTAGTACGCCTCAGCAGAACGGTGTAGCGGAGAGAAGGAATCGGACTCTTTTAGACATGACTAGGTCGATGATGAGTTACTCGGAGTTGCCATTATTCCTTTGGGTTTATGCTTTGGAAACCGCTGCGTACATACTAAATCTAGTACCAAGCAAATCTGTTCCCAGGACACCACGAGAAATGTGGATTGGGCGCAAGCCTTCTTTGCAACATCTCCGGATATAGGGGTGTCTGGCACATGTGCTGAAAGGAAAGATGAGCAAGTTGGATTCTAGATCGGAAATATGTTACTTCGTAGGGTATCCAAAGGGTACTTATGGATGGTATTTTTATGATCCAAGAGAGCAGAAAGTGTTAGTTAGTACGAATGCTATTTTCTTGGAAGATGACTATATCATGAACCATAAACCTAAGGGAAGGATAGATCTTAGAGAGATAGAAGGAGAGCCCTCAGTCCAACCCGTAGTTGATAACGTTATAAATCAAGAAAATACCACTTCTTCACCCATTTTCGCACCGGTAACTCGTAGTAGTGGGAGGATTATCAGCCAGCCTGATAGATACATGTTCTTAGGAGAAGTTTTTGAAGCTGTCTCCATAGAATCTGAATCTGATCCTGCTACATACGAAGAGGCAATGACTGATGTTGATTCAGAACATTGGGCTAAAGCTATGAAGGCTAAATTAGAATCTATGGATTCTAATCAGGTCTGGGATCTTATAGAACTTCCAGCCAATATTAAACCCATTGGTTGTAAGTGGGTCTACAAGAGGAAAAGAGCATCTGATGGAAAGGTTGAGACCTTTAAGGTTAGGCTTGTAGCGAAAGGTTATACTCAGAAGGAGGGCATTGACTATGAGGAAACCTTCTCGCCGGTAGCCATGCTCAAGTCCATCAGAATACTCTTATCCATTGCTGCATGCCTAGATTATGAGATCTGGCAGATGGACGTCAAGACTGCATTCTTGAATGGCAATCTTGAGGAGGACATCTATATGCAACAACCAGAAGGGTTCATAGCTGGTCGGAAAGGTAACTTGGTATGCAAGCTGCAAAAGTCCATTTATGGGCTTAAGCAGGCATCCAGGAGTTAGAACATCCGATTTGACCAAGCGGTCAAGTCATTTGGTTTCATACAGAATCTGGATGAACCTTGTGTATACAAGAAGAGTGAAGGGAAAGTGATGGCCTTTCTTATGCTTTACGTTGACGATATTCTACTCATTGGGAATGATGTAGCGGCATTGTCAACGGTCAAGGTTTGGCTAGCTAGTACTTTTGATATGAAGGATCTAGGAGAGACGAGCTATATTCTTGGGATAAAGCTTTTTCGGGATCGCAAGCGAAAGATAATGGGATTGTCTCAAGTTGGTTATATCGATAAGGTTCTATCTAAGTGTTCAATGGATAATTCCAAGAAAGGATTGTTACCTTTCAGGCATGGTTTAGCGTTCTCCAAGGACCAGTGTCCAAAGACACAGGAGGAGAGGAATCACATGATAGGAGTTCCCTATGCTTCAGCAGTGGGAAGTCTTATGTATGCGATGTTATGCACTAGACCAGATATTTGCTTTGCCGTCGGCATGGTTAGCAGATATCAGTCGAATCCAGGTCCACAGCACTGGACAGCAGTTAAGCACATTCTTAAGTACTTGAGAAGGACTAAAGATTACATGCTTATGTACGGTGGTAGTGAGTTAATTCCAGTAGGATACACTGACTCAGACTTTATGTCAGATAAAGATTCGAGGAAGTCGACATCCGGTCATCTCTTTACCTTGGGAGGTGGTGCTGTCAGTTGGAGGAGCATTAAGCAGAAATGCATTGCAGACTCAACTACAGAAGCTGAGTATGTGGCTACTTGTGAAGCCGCAAAGGAAGCTGTTTGGCTCAAGAAGTTCCTTATGGGGCTCGAGGTGGTACCAGCGTCGCTGTCACCTATTACGCTTTATTGTGATAATAGTGGGGCAGTGGCTCAGTCCAAGGAGCCAAGGAACCACGGAAAGGGAAAGCACGTAGAGCGGAAATATCATCTTATCCGAGATATTGTTCAACGTGGAGATGTGACTGTCACCAAGATTGCCACCGCTGACAATCTTGCTGATCCGTTTACAAAGGCCTTGCCATAGAAGGTCTTTGAACGTCATCTAGATAGTCTAGGTCTCAGATGTAATCCTGTATGGTTATGAGTGCAAGTGGGAGTTTGTTGGGTTTGTGCCCTCAAACCATTACTATATGTATTAGACATTAGCATTTTAATATATGGATATCAGCTTTACATTTTATGATGTATGTTTCTTTCATGAGATGATTGTTTAATCCATAAGTATCATAGTAAGCATTTCGTGTGTGTATGAGATACATACAATGAGATACGAATTATTATTCTTTGATACTTAAAGCTTGTCACAGTGGATGATGAGACTGGATATCTCATCAGGTATACACTGTAGCATCATTAACTACCATTGGATGGAGTGATAAATCTCAATAACTAGAGTGTGACTCTTGGTTATTATGCTAGTGCTTATAGTGCATTGACGGACCTAAGTTTCCTATTGACGCTCAAGGCTGTCAATCAGTCGATAGGAACTCATAACTTGTGTAAGGTACGTGTTCTCAATCTTGAGACGATTATGAACACAGACTGTGGATATGACTTCTTTGACTTACCAATCAGTGAGGTCTGTAGAAGATCAACACCTGGGTATCTTGGGTATGTCATATTCATAGGGTTGTGAACATATATTGTCAAGACAGAATCTACCCTCTGTTTCAGAGTAAGCATTCCCTTGAGAATGTCACCAAGTCGATTACTGAGTACTGCAGTCTTGTTGATAAGAGTTATCAACATGTTTGGTAATCATGAGAGGTGAATGGGACTCAAGGAATTCAAGAAGTAATCACGATTCAGGTTGACAGTAACAGTTATCCGACTACCTGAATATGATTACGAATGCTGACGGTAGAGGGACATTAGTACAACATACAAGTCTAGTCATCGCTTCGGATATGTTCTTTTGCGTTGGAGTTCAGTTATCGTTTTATAGTGGAGTAAACGTTAACTGATCAGTCGATTAATTTGCTGATCAAAGAGTTTGGTCATGGGAGTTAATCAACTGATCTGAGCCAACAATAAAGAGCCTAGGAGGTCCCACTCTTAGCTCCGCTAGGATGCTTGGAAAGGCAAATGAGGATGCTGTCAAGACAGGTTCGATCGATCAACATTCTCTCGATCGATTGAAGTCTAGACCGGTTCGATCGATTGAAGATGGTTCGATCGATCGAATGTTCGATCGATCGAAGCCACTTTGATCGATCGAGAGCTAGGTCGGTTCTGGGAATCTATAAATAGGGTAGCTGCGTTCTGAAAAAGTTGTTCGTCGTTTTTGAACGTCAGAAGCTGTAGAAACTGTTTTGGAGCCCCAAAACCCTCTGTATCCTCTCCATTAGGGTTCCCACCAACCCTAGCCGTCCTGCGAGCATCCATAGGAGCCATAAGAGTGAAGACCATCTAGTGGAGGCTGCTGGAAGTCAGAGATTTCAGAATTGGGTTCAAGACAGTAAGGTATAATTCTTGTCCCCTCTTGTGCGCATCTATAGAGTTGATGGGTAGTAGATCCGGGCATGCCAATTAAGTTTCATAACTTGATTTTTCCGCTGCGCGTTTAAACTTAGAACTTAAACCGTATTTTTCCCAACAGGTAATCGGAGCCTGGTCCTGAATACCTCTCTGCTGATCTTGTTTGTGATTCTTTCCCGGGCCCTTCTCCGAGCCCTCCCATTTCTGTTTAGCTTTCGGGGATTCTTCTCCCGTAAAACTAGCGCGCTTGGGCTTCAAAAACTCCTCCGTATTGATGTACTTCCCAACCCTCTTTGAGAGTTCTACCAGGGTTGCCGGTCGGTCACGATAAAACGACGTTGGAACTTTGGTGTATTGAACCCATGAGCAGAAAGCCATGATTACGGCCGTTTCATTCAGGTTTCGGATCTGGAGCCTCTGCTGATTGAAATAGTCCATGTACTCCCTCAAGGACTCTCCTTTACGTTGCTTAACGGTAAGCAGCTGGGTATCCGGTTGTGCCTGGTCGAGCATCTCCACAAACTGGTTGATGAAGAGCTTGCTCAATGTCTTAAAGTCATCAACCGTTCGGGGTTTCAGAACATGGAACCACTGTGCGGCTGGGCCTTTTAGGGTACTAAGGAAGGCCAGGCACAGTAACTCGTCAACCATGGTGACCAACGCCATCTGAGCCTTGTAAGTGTGAACATGATCTACTGGGCTCCCTGAACCGTCGTTAGAGCTGAGATGTGGCGGTTTGAATTTTTACGGGATGGGGAATGCGGTGATCCGAGAAGTGTAGGGCGACTCGGTCTCTGCATTGGTATGATCGTGGAGCTACTTGTGGTTCAGTTTTTTGATTTGCTGTCACAAGTCATCAAACTGGGCCTTTACATCTCGCTCGGTTCTCCTTTCCATATCCAAGCGGTACGTCAGGTCTGATCATGATGCTTCCTCCTCGAAGTGCGTCATCCTCGGGGATAGAACCCGGCTCTGGGCCGGGGGGTCTTTGGCTGATTCTCGGGGCTTTGGCCTTGATTCCACCCTCCTGGTGGCGCGTTACCTATTGATTATATCTCTAGCATCTTCCACCCGGTGTGGATTGGTCTAAGCTTGCCGCCTGGGCACTCTGCTACGGTCTCCATCCTGGGAGTGTTCCCAATCCGACGGGGATACCGGCGCGAAGTGGGTGTGGTTCCGGACTCGTGCGGACTCCCGGTCAGGTGTGCCCTTCCCAGTCAAGTTCTCGGATTATGGGCACTTTTCCTGCAAGGCCAACAACACTTCGATTTGCTGCTGGGTTTGCCACTGGCCTTCCAAAAGTTGCGCGAGCATCGCCGTCATTTGCTCAGAGGTCATGGAGGCGCCCTACTGCTCGAGCTGCAAGTTCTCCTGACCGACCAGAGTATTATTTTTCTTACCCATCTTCGGTGGCATGTTGATCAGTCCCGAAATTTGTTGGTGAAAAACTTATCGATTCCCACAGACGGCACCAAACTGATGATGCCAAAAATTGGTACGAGAGATTCAAAGAGAGATATTGGGACACAAGAACTTGTATGTGGTTTGGTCCAGTTTACGAGGTAACCTACGTCCACATGGTTGCATCAGTGCGCTTCACTAGAAGATCACCGGCGAGCCTGGTGAGCCAACAGTTGGGTGGCACTACCAGTAAAACCAACCGGGTGTATACGTATAAGTGAGAATTGTATGCTATTCTTTTTGTTAGAATGCCCCCTTTCAATAGGGCAGGTGGCCTCTTTTATAGGTACAAGAGACCGCCCGTACAAGGTAAGTTTATAGGTTAGGAAGCCTAATCTATTCATAGCCTGATTTACATGAATTTAGGGATGTTTCCTAAGTGGTTTAGGAAACTGCCTGCTACTTTCATATAATCTTCTAACTGGGATAGGAAACAACCTGGAGGCTTGCTGACCAAGCAATCACGCCTATTGGGGGCACGCCCACCGTGGGGCCTATCTGGAAAGAACGACCCAACTTACCACGAAACCAGGCGGTTTTACGTAACAACTCGGGATGGATGTGTAGTCAGTCCAAATTCAAGATGACTTGGCTTCTCTATGCTGAGGTGGTGAGGCCCGACTTTGACCTGATATTTTAGTACATATCGAATACTCTGCTTTCTTTTGTTTAATTGTTTCATTAGGGACAATGAAAGGTTTAGGTTTGGGGGTAGGTACTCACATGCACATTATTATGCACCAGTTTTTCAAAACAATTTCAGTACGTGTGCTTGAAAAAACAATGTTGTCGACGTATTTGCAATCTCGAGTCAATACTTCTTGTTATGTAACTTGGATTGTTATAGAATGGTAAACATGAGAAGATGTGGTTAAACATTTGCTGAATTCATGATGCGACGTCTTAGGTTATGTATCACTCAAATCGTAGTTTTATATCATAGATTTGCACACAAAGCTACGCACTGCACGTAGTCAAATGAATGCATGTTTGATGTGAATTGTAATATGATTTGGATTTCTGGATAACACATAGAGTGGAGACTTAACCCGGTGCGCTCGTCAAATTTCATTGAAATAGCGCATTAACTCGTTGTTTAGTCTTACTATTCTTGTTTTGGTTGATAGTCAAGTTAAAATATTTGCTACCATGCTAAACAATCTTCCGTCATAAACATTGAAGAACCATATGACCATAGAAAATGATGGTAGGCCCTCTTTGTTTACCTTTCCAGATAAATGATAAAATTTCCTTAGTTCGCCCCTTTGAGCCTTTAAAGTGTCTCTTTTTCTTTAATCACCATGATTTTTTTTTTGCTCCAACTTGGCTAACTTATAGTTTACCACTGAAAGATTGATAAACTTTTAGTGGTGATAAGGTGATGTGTCGATTGAGAAGAAGAAGAAAATAAGGTGATGTTTGGGGTAAATCCCTTGGTATTCAATGAATATTCATTTCAAAAGCAACGAAAGTAAAAAGAAGAAAAGAAGGTGAAAGAAAAAAATATGGAAAGAAGAGAATGAAAAGATGATGTTGGTCGAAGAATGAATGAAAGAAAGAAAGAAATCGAACATGCCTTACAATGCTATTCTGAAGATTACTTGATGAATCCTTTCTATTCTTTTTCATTGCTTGAGTTACGTTACAACCTTTGAAAAGACCTATTTGATCCTAGAAAACATGGTTTAGATATTGAAACGATGGAACTAGATTAAAACATGGTAATGATTAATTTTTCTTGACTGTTGACGTCCTATCCATGAGACTACTGTTCTTTCGTGTCAAGCATCTTTTTTGTGTTATATGTGAGCGTTTCTTGTTTTGAAAACATATTTCCTTTGCTCCCATATATTAGAAAATTTATACATGTTTTTGAGTGTTTTATTTGAGAGTGTAATTAACATTGTGAGATTCGTGGTCAAAGCATAGTTGGATGGTCATCTAAGTTATATTCCAAGTTCATGACATACGCGTGTTCATTGGACTACCACATCACACACGTGCAATTTCATAAGAAATTTTATTGATATATACGATGCATGTCCTTGGGATTGTTTTTCATGACGTAGGTGGGTGTTTGGTTCCGTTTCTTCTTGTTCTTTATTCTATTTCAAATCATCATTTTATAATAAGGAGAAATGAATGATTGTTTTTGTTTTCAATAAAACTTTTTAAACGTATAATTGTCACACCCCGATTTTTGGAGAACCAAATATTTAATCCAGAGCATGTATCCAGACTAATATTCAATTTACAAAACACCGAGAGTGACACCCTCACACAGGCTAATAAATAATTTATTTGAAAATAGAATTTAATACTCATTAAATAAGGACATGTGATCCTGTGTTAATATAAAACTATGTATTATTAAACTTATATTCTCAATCCTCCATTTCATTATAAAAGAAATAATATTCCATTACAAATACTATACCATTTTAATTTACAAAAGGAATACAAAATTCATTAAATAAAATTTCTTACAAAGCTCAGCGAGAAAAAAAAAAAAAAATTAAATTCTATACATCCGATGGTCAGAGCAACTACAACGTTCCAATGCCCAAAGACTCCACAACCAAGCACAACGGTCACATTATCAAAAGTAATATCCTGCACATGTCATCCAACTACATTTTAAAAAGAAATGTACCCGAATGCATAACAAACTCGGGTCAGTCACATGACTGGTATGAGTTAAACAAAAATAATAAAATCTAAGGGCTCCAACCTGAACCCGTAGACTACAAACCATATTACAACACTATTGGGCCAAGACAGGTAGTTCCACACACATATTTGGACAAAAGGGTAGTTTTCATTTATGTGGTGGCAAGTAGTTTCTTGCCCAAAACCCAAAGCTACTACGATTTCATACTTACCCATCTACTTATGGTGAGCCAAACTTGTAAAATATTAGTGGGCCCACCATCCTGCAAATTGAATGATCACAAACCAAGCAAACAATTGTGTATACAAACCGTCCACATTCTAACTCAAACGTTGCATTCAGTATTCCACGCTTATAAGTCTTATGAAATAATCCATATTCATTACTTATTAGCCTTAAATTTATCTTTGCATTCCCTAGCTTCACTACTTGGCCACCCTCCATGGTACAGCCCACACATATATCCCATGTGTGCCCGGACATACTACCAACATCCACTCCGGTGCCAGTTTGGTTGGGGTATCAACCAAACCAGGTATACACAACGGAAGGCAGGTCAATATGCCTAGACGTCTATACAATATAAGCCGAGCATAAGGCTTAAGCCAGCTTGATCACGAAGCCACTGGCAAAAGTACACTCAACAAGTCTTAAGCCAGCTTGATCACGAAGCCACTGGCAACAGAGTACGAGCTACCAAAAACAATAACGCAACAATGGGGAGTAGTGAACACTAATGAATTATGTTGCGATTATCACTTATCGTTTGTATTATCCCAAAAATTGTGAATTTCACGTTTATCACATAGTTCCGTCTCATCATATTCTAATCACATTTCTAACCTTTAGATGCATTCCAATTTCTTACAATAAAAGGGCTTTATCAATTAGCTGATAACAATCTTCCCTCAATAATTTCTAATCAAATTACAAGATTCCCAATATACTATTCAATGTATTGAATTTGCTCCTTTTTATCAAAATGACCACAAAATAAGGTCACTTATTTCAGGTACAATAACCTCAACCCAACATTCAATATTAGCCTACAAGAAACACATAATAAAAATTCACCTTCTCATATCGTAAAGCATTTACTTAAACATTTTTCACTGCTACTGAAATTGTAAATTTCTGCCCAAACGGTGCAGAATCTGAAAAAACACTATTAGACGAAAGTTGTGCAGAATCGCGTTTCCTACAGGCCATCACGGACAAAATTCCATAATACTAAGCCATGGTTTTATAATATGTTTTTTCAAAGTTTCTGCCACTGTTAAAATAGAAAATAAAACAAATTTTCTATTATTTATTCATTATCAAAATTATTCCCCTCTGTGTATTTATCAAATTAACTATCCACATGATCTATCCAAATACACCGAGATCACATTCATAAAATCACATGAAGAAAAATAAGTATTTATCATTCAATAGTAACGAATGGGGATCAACACACAATTTAACACCAACCACAAAATTAACAAAAAATAATTGGATTTTCTTGCACATACATATACATACGTGTATATAAATATACCCAAATATAAATTTTAACTCACCTATTTGATCAAAAATCGACAACCACGAACGCCCTGCGATTCCACACGTGCCCACGAACCCGAGACCCTTCTCCTTTCTTCTTCTTCTTCTTCTTCTTCTTCTTCTTCTTCTCTCTCTCTCTCTCTCTCTCTCTCTCTCTCTCACACACACACACACACACACACACATACACACACACACACGTCTGTTCTCTCTTTAGGTGGCTAGGGTTAATGATATATGGATATCATACTCTCCTAACTAGGTTTATAAAACTACTAACACTTGACTACACAAGAATTCTGTTTTTCTTCTTTTGGGCTCACAAAAGAGACCTATATGAGCCCAAAATGCAATCCAAACCACTAAAATAGCTAACCCAAATGGTACTCATACACCGGGTACTTAATTTTCATGTTAAATTCACTAATTAACTTACTTGTGGGCCCCAAAACACTACCCGACACTAAACTCGTCATTCTACAAAAATTGTAACTCAGTCATACAAATAATCTATCATACAATTTAATTAAAGCTCAAAATGTCATGTCATGATAATAATGAAACATTAGAAATTTTAATACAAAAACAATCGGGGAAATATTATTGGTATTACTAACAAATTAAATATGCTTACTAGCAATTTAATTCATGGGTTCTCCAAACTTAAAATTTTTAAACACGTGTCTTACATATGCACACTCATATAATATTACTAACTGAAAATAATTATTAAAATAATTATTTGCACACTTAGAAATTTTAGGGTTATTACAATAATGAAATAAAGATGGTTGTGGGTGACTTGTAGACGAGAACCCTTATGAGACTTCACTCGTCCGACTAGGGACACCTAGAGGTTTAAAAGGCTTGTTGCATATGCTAAATGCAATCGCGTTGCCTGCGACAGTGAGTTAGGATATTGTAATTGTATTTCAAATTTATTTTAATGTTTTTCTTTGCTCGAGTACTAGTAAAATGTAGGTTTGGGGGTGTGATCGGCGACGACTAGTTGTCGTTCATAGTCCTAAAGGTACGCTTTGTTAGCCCATTTTATTTAGTTATTAGCTGTTTTCTAATAAGTATTCTACATTTTGTAGGTTTTGGAGCTTTAACTTGATAATGCACAAAAATCCAATGACTAGTGGCTTTGGAAGTCATTCTGGGCTCAAAAGTTGATTCCGGTGAAAGCTGAATACAGTAGCAGTCTCAGAAAATTGCATTTTTGACCATGAAGACTTTGGTTTTGAAAAATTTCTCTAAATGTATAAAATGTAGATCATTGAGTTACGGACACGTGGCCGTAAACGGTGAGTCAATCCGAGGTATGCATCAAAAGTTATCGTAATTCTACGATCAGTACACAAAGTTGAGAAAACCTGGAAAAAGCTGAGAAAAGGCATCTCGCTAAACCGGCCCGCTCACGCGATTTTGGGGATCGCGCACAAGCGGCCTATGCGAGCGACCCGTATAAAAAAGTCAAAGACCTGTATTTCGATATCCTGAAGAGCCTTGTGTGAACAGAATTGGCTGAATACGTCCAGAAACGTAGATAAAGTAGTTTTAGTGCGATTAGGTTTAGGAAAGCTTCCAAAACTTGCTCCAAATCTATATATATCCTGTTTAAGTCAAATTAGAGGTTACACAACATTATACACATCCTTCTACAATGAAAAACTTCAGCCATTGGAGAGAGGAAAACAAGGAGAAGAAGAAGAAAACCAAGGATTTCCATGGCCTCCTCCATCAACCTGTTGCCAATCTTCAATTCTATGGCCGCTTAGACCTAGATCTAGGGTTTTAATGAAACCCTAGCCAAGTAATAGGGTATTATTTATGTTTTTCTTTTAGATTTATTATGTATGGATGATGATTACATGTTTCGAGGATTTTGAATAATAAAATCGTACTTCTATTGGTTGAATCATTGCTTTTAAAGTTTATTCGTGTCTTAGATCTATTTTGAATGTAATGTGCTCAATGATCTATATTTGATGTGCTTGTATAGATTATTTACATGCAATAGTGCTTAGTTGAATTATGATATCAAGTAGTCAAATAATTCATGCCTAGGGAAGACGGAGTGTGCCGCAACCCTAGTTTAGTGTGAGACACTTCGTGCCAACTGAAGATGAATTATGTTGATGCTTGAATGGTAGTTATCTTCTTGACGGAGGAATTGGGCTTGTAGCTACGATTCCCCATTATCATCCAATGTAATAAGCTAATTGAATCCATCAATACCCTTATTATGAAACTAGTTGTGGATTTGCAATCCTAGGTTTAATTCTCATATTTATCAAAACAACTTTTAATTGCTTTCATAGTTCAGATTTATTTTCACTGCTCTTATTTTAATTAAAATCAAAATCAAAATTCTATTTTCTTAATTAACTAGACTTAGGGTTTTTAAAATTAAAGTGCTTTAGTAATTCAATCTCTGTAGGTTCGACTTTTACTTCCACACTACAAATCCTGAGAAAGTAAAGCATATTTTTATATCTTGATTCTGACATGATAACACTCGGTTAAGCCTGAGCGGCACTCACCGAGTGCTAGAGCGGCACTCACCGAGTGCTAGAGTGGCAGTTGGTGAATGTCGTGCGGCAATCATGGACTGCCGTGCGGCACTTTCTCGAGTGCTGCTCGGAGGTCTGGGCAGATCTATTTCTTCTTTTATACTCTCTTTTCTCCAAAACTCTGCAAATAGCTCTTCTCATTCTTTCACTCCCTTCTCAAATGGTCCCACATTAGCTCTCAAATCCTCTTCCCATGGATAGGTACTCTCTCAGGCATTGAAAGGCTTAACTTCGAGTGTTTTAGGCTGAACGACCTCTTCTCTTTTTGAAGTATGGCCTTAGATGAAGGTTTGCTTTGAGCCGCTATTCAGTGTTGGGATCCCGCACTCCACATCTTCCGCTTAAACATACCGGTTGTTTTAGGAGTTCAGTGCTATCCTCTACACTGATCCTTTTATGGATTTGACAGTTCCCCTAGTTCAAGCCGGTTATGTTTAGGATTTGGCTACTTTTCTTCATATTTCCCATAATGTTGCAGGCCCTTTTGTTCATGATAAGCAGATCAATTTTTAGCGCATTTCCTCCATCTATGCTCCCATGGGGGTTACGACAACATGTACCAGATCATATGGCGTAGTGCTTATTAATTGCTATGGTTTCTGATTTCCTCTTCCACTCATCTTATGATGTTCTCATACACATTGCTTACGGTCTACGGGAAATGAAGAATGTTGTCATGCTGGTCCTTTGTGAGACTTTGATGGGATTAGATCATGCCCGTACTGCGGGGGCCATGTTATCCACCGGGGCACCCTATTGTCTTATAGGTTTGACTCATGGAGCACTTGGATTTCTTTATCCACCCTCTACACCTTCGTAGGTCACTCCTTATGATCGTTTGGAGATCCACCGCCTATTTCATTCTACCGCTGCTTAGCTTAATTGGCTTCAAGGTCTCTCTCTCGATGATATATGTTGGGTCTGTCTGCAGTGGACTTATTGCTCTGTTACAGTATGACTTCCTAGGCGACCTGGTATCTGGCTGCCGGCCTTACATGCTACCACCTTTTACACTCCTAACTGAGTGGTTCGTTAGTACGAACGTATCCAAGATGTTCCTAAGGATGTTACTGTAGACTTCATGAGGAGCTCTATCATGCGCCCTTCCATTGGAAAGGCTTTTACTAAAGCTTGGCATGATAGGGTGGCGACCACTTTTCGAAGAATTCCTACTTCAATTGTGCCTACCGTTGAGTGTCTTTTGGAGATCCAGACTCTAGTTGAGAGATAGACTTTATAGACATATATAATGAAAACAAAATGTAGGTCAAAGCTTTTATTCCACAAAACTTCTGACATATCTTGCTTACTCTTTTAGGCTTTTGAAAGTGATTTTCTTCTTTTTCTTTCCAACAAATGCCCTTGTATTAGAAAATGTTTTAGCATGTTAAATCAAAGCGTTCACTCTTTTGATCTATCTTTTAGTTGTGAAATCTTCCCTTCAATGTCTTTTCTTAGTTTTTTATTACCATGCTTTGAGTCTTGCTTAGAGCTTTAATAGTCCTATACCATGAGTTCTCATTTGTTCCCTTATAGTACTTATTTTGATAGCCAGGAGATCCAAAGATTGGTTGAGGGAAATATCTGGGTTCTTTAAATAGCAAACAAAGTTTACCCCTGGTTATGGAGCTCTAACGTGGTTCTGGGAAAATGTAAGTTAGCCCTAGTTTAGTACCAGGATTTTTTAGGTTCTTCATGGACCGAAGGCTTTTCAAGAGCCAGCCTACTTATCCCCAAGTGGGTATCAGGCCCAAAGTAGTTTGGCTTAAGGCTTGAAGGAAGGTGCCATTCAGGCAATTATTAATGACTGAATCGAGCAGGTTACCTACATATCCCCTAGCGGAAATCAGGTCAAGCATAGTTCATCAACGTAGGAGGTTTTGAAAAGAACGGTTTCAAGCAAAGTACTTTTTGAGGCAATCAATGTTAATTGGGTGTTTAAATTCAACCCCATCTAGATCCATAAGATAAGCAGTCCCTCCGAAAAGGATAGTCTTAATGATGTATGGCTCGACCCAGTTGGGTTTGAATTTTTCTCTAGGGTCATAAATAGGCACTTTAAGTCCTTTGAGGACCAGGTCACCCACAGCAAGCTTCCTTGGGTGAACCTTTTTGTTGAAAGCACGAGCTATCCTTTTTTGATATCCCCGAGTATGGTCTATCAGCTCCAACCTTTTTTCATCAAACAACATCAACTCCTCATACCTTCCCTGTATCCATTCTAGCTCAGTCACTTCACATTCTGCCAAAACCCTAAGAGAGGGTATTTCCACTTCAACCGCAAGGACAGCTTCCATCCCATGGCGTAGCTCCTATAGAGGTTCTAACGGAGGTTCGGTATCCCTATAGTGCGAACGACAGTTTCTCGTGCCAATCCTTATACCTATCTGTCGTTTTCCCCAGGATTACTTTAACATTTTTATTTGCTGCTTCCACTGCCCATTCGTTTGTGGTTTGTACACAAAAGATTTGCGGCGGGTGATCTTGTATTTCTCCAAGAGCGGGATGACCTTACCTTGGAAATGGCTGCCATGATCTGAAATGAAATCATTTGGGACCCCATATCTACAAATTATGTTTTTCTCGATGAAGTTCATCACATCTTTAGCCTTTAAAGTCACATATGACGCCGCTTCTACCCATATAGTGAAGTAGTCAATCGCCAAAATTATGTACCAGTGTCCGTTGGAGGCCTTTAGAACTATTTCACCAATAATATCAATATCCCACACGAAAAACGGCCAAGGTGTGGTCATGCTATGAAGTTGGATGGAGGGGTATACATCAGATTAGCATGGATCTAGCACTTATGGCATCTTCTGACATATTCACAACAATCTCTGTCTAAGGTCGTCTACTAGTACCCTTGCCAAATTATCTTCTTCGCCAACATATGCCCATTTATATAGGGCCCACAAACTCCTTCGTATACTTCCTCCATCATTCTCTTAGCTTCTTTCCCATACAGACACTTCAGATTATACCCGGTGTAAGACTTCTTCCACAAATTATCTGCGTAGATCACAAATCGAGCGAAAAACCTATGAATTGCATTCTTGTCCTTCTCTAAAGATCCTTCAGGGTATTCTCCTTTCTTAATGAAATTCCAAACTTCCTCATACCAAGGCATTTCACCTTCTTCCTCTATGTCTGCGATCATTTCAAATGAAGACTGGTTTCTTACTTCTATGGATAGCGGGATCATGGTGGCTCCTGATGGGATTTGTGTTGAGGCTGGTTGCTAGGGAGTTGGCTAGCTGATTCTCCTCATGGGAATTGTAATAAAACAAAATTCTCTTAAATCGCAAGGTCTCAATTTCTCATGCTTCACCTTCCAATCTCCTCGTACGTGCGATATAATCAGGTTAGAATTTCCAAAAACATCAATTCTTTCAACTTTTAAGGCCAATGTTGCTTCTATCCCAATTATGCATGCTTCATTTTCTACCGTATTATTGGTGGAGTTGTACCTAAGCTTGACGGGTAATGGGGTGGGGGTTCCATTAGGTGCTATAAGGATGATTCCGACCCCATAGCCTAATTGGTTAGCTGCTACATCAAAATACATCTTCCACTGATTTTCCTCTTTTCCCATCATACCTTCGTTCGGGAAATGAAACATACCCTTCTCCTCGGATTTTATTACAATATCGGCCAGGTACTCAACAATAGCCCTCCCCTTTATAGATTTAGCAGTGACCTACTTGATATCGAATTCAGCCAGCATCACGATCCATCGGGAAATCCTACTAGTCAAAGCGGGTTTTTCAAATAGGCATTTGAGAGGGTCCATTTGGGATATTAGGGTTACGGGAAAGGCTAACATATAGTGTCTAAGGCGATGGGTACACCAGACTAAAGCCCAATAGGCTATCTCCAAGGGTGAGTACTTTAGGTCATATCTGGTCATCCTTTTGCTCAAATAATAAATGGCCTTCTCTATGTGTCCCTCTTCTCCTTCTTGGGCCAACACACATGATCTTGTCAAAATCAAAATATAAAAGTATACTCTACTTTAAAAGATTTGTAGTGTGGAAGTAGAGGTCAAACCAATAGAGAATGAAATACTAAAGCACTTTAATTTTAAAACCTAAACCTAGTTAATTAAGAAAATAGAATTCAAATTTTGATTTTAATTAAACTAAGAACAGTGAAAATAAATCTAAACTATGAAGGCGATTAAAGCTATTTTGATAAATATATGTATTGAACCTAGGATTGCGAATCTACCACTAGCTTCATAATAAGGATATACATACATTCAATTAGCTTATTACGTTGGTTGATAATGGGGAATTATAGCTACAAGCCCAATTCCTCCATTAAGAAGATAACTACGATTCAAGCATCAACACAATTTATCTTCAATTGGCACAAAGTGTCTCACACTAAACTAGGGTTGCTGCACACTCCGTCTTCCCTAGGCATGAACTATTCGACTACTTGATATCATAATTCAAATAAGCACTATTGCATGTAAATCATCCATACAAGCACAGCAAATATAGACTACTGAGCACATCACATCCAAAATAGATCTAAGATAAGAAGAGATTTTGAAAGTAATGATTTAATCAATGAATATGATTATATTAATTAAAATCCTCTAAGCATGTAATCATCATCCATACATAATAAAATTCAAAGAAAAATATAAAATACACCCTATTAATTGGCTAGGGCTTCATTGAAACCCTAGATATAGGTCTAGTTGGCCATAGAAGCAGAGCACGGCAAGAGGTTGATGGAGTAGACCATGGGAATCCATGGTCTTCTTCTTCTTCTCCTTGTTTTCCTCTCTTTAATGGCTGAAGTTTTAGTTGTTGAAGGATGTGTATAATGTTGTGTAACCCCTATTTTTACTTAAAAGAGGATACATATATATATAATTTGGTGCAAGTTTTGGAAGCATTCCTAAACCTAATCGCACTAAAACTGCTTTATTTATGATTCTGGACGTATTCAGCCAATTTTGTTCACACAAGGCTCTTCAATACATCAAAATACGCATTTTAGGTATTTTCAACAGATTGCTCACGTGGGCCACTAGCGCGTGATCCCCAAAATCGCGCGAGCGGGCCGCTTCAGCGAGATGCCTTTTTCCATCTTTTTCTAGATTTTCTCAACTTTGCGCTCCGATCGTAGAATTGCGATAACGTTTGACTCGGACCTCATATTGACTCACCATTTGCGGCCACGCATCCATAACTCAAAGATCTACATTTTATATCGAAGGAAAAATTTCTCAAATCCAAAGTATTCCTTGTCAAAATTTCAATTTACCAAGGCTGCTACGACATTCAACTTTCACCAGTGTCACCTTTTGAGCCCAGAATATCTTCCAATGCCATTAATCATTGAATTTTAGTGCATTTTCAAGCTAAAGCTCCAAAACCTACAAAATATAGAATACTCATTAAAAAACAACTAATAACTAAATGAAGTGTGCTAAAAAAGCGTAACTTCAAGACTATGAGCAGGAACTATTCGTCCCAAACCTATACTTTGCTAGTCCTCGAGCAATGAAAACCATAAAAATAAATACTGCTATACTTAAAAATCCTAACTCACTGTCGCAGACAATGCGATTGCATTTAGCATATGCAACAAGCCTTTTAAATGCTTAGGTGTCCCTAGTAGGAGAAGTAAAGTCTCGTGAGGGTTCTCGTCGAATAAGACACCCACATTCATCTTCATTTCATTATGCATTTAGAAAGTTTTATTAAAAATGAAAAATATAGCATTCAATACTCTTTATTATAAAATAATGATTTGAAATCGAATAACGAACATGAAAAACTGGAACCAAACGTCTACCTACGTCATGAAAAACCAAGTACATGCATCATATAAATCAATAAAGTTTGTCATCAAATTGCACGTGTGTGATATGGTAGTCAAATGAACTCACGCATGTCATGAACTTGGAATATAACTCAAATAACCATCCAACTATGCTTCGACTACGAATCTCACAATGTTAATTACACTCTCAAATGAAATGTTTGGAACATATGTAATCTCTCTAATATATGGAAGTAAAGAAAATATATTTTCAAAATGAGAAACTCATACATATGACTCGAAAAAGAAGCATGACACGAAAGAGCAGTAGTCTCATGGATAGGATGCCAATATTCAAGAAAAATTACATATTTTCATCCCCCTCCCATCGTTTTACATATCCAAACCATGTTTTCTAGGATGAAATAGGACTTTTCAAAGGTTCTAACGTGGCTCAGGCAATGAAAAAGGATAGAAATGATTCATTAAGTAGGTTTAGAGTGGCGTTGTAAGGCATGTTCGATTTCTTTCATCATCTCTTCTACCAACTTTCATCTTTTCATTCTCTTCTTTCATTTTTTTTAATTTCTTTCCTCTTTTTTTTTCTTTTTTCAACCTTTTTCTTTTTCCTTTTCGTTGCTTTTGAAACGAATATTCATTTAATACCAAGGCAACTACCCCAAACATAATCTTGTTTTCTTCTTCTTCTCAATCGACACACCACCTTATTAACACTAAAAGTTGACGAATCTCTCACTGGCAAACTCCAAGTTGGTCAAGTTAGAGCAAAAGAAAGGACAATATTGATAAAAAAGGGCATTTTAACAGCTCAAAGGGGCGAACTAAGAAAGTTTTTATCATTTATCTGGATAGGTAAACAAAGAGGGCCTACCATCATCTCCTATGGTCATATGGTTCTTTAACGTTTACAACGGAAGATTTTTTAGCATGGTAACAAATGTTTTAACTTGACTATCAATCAAAAAAAGAATAATGAGACTAAACAACGAATTAATGCGCTATTCTAATGAAATTCGACAAACACAAAATGTATTTATAACCCTAAAAAAAAAAGACACACTCAAAAGCTTATTGGATTTAGTCTCCATCATGTGTTATCTAGAAATCCGAATCATATTATAGTTCACATCAAACATACATCCATTTGACTACGTGTAGTGCATAGGTTTGTGTGCAAATCGATGATATAAAACTACGATTCAAATGATACATAACCTAAAACGTCACATCATGACTTCAGCAAATGTTTAACCACATCTTTTCATGTTTACCATTCTATAAAAATCCTAGTTTCCTAACAAGAAGTATCGACTCAAAATTGCAAAAATGTGGATAACATCATTTATTTAAGCACATGTATCGATTTTTTAAAAAACAAAATTATGCATAATAATGTGCATGTGAGTGCATACCCCCAACCCTAAGCCTTTCATTGTCCCCAATGAAACAATAAAATGAAAGAGAGGAGAGTACGTAAGGAAGGAATGACATTACCTCGATTTCAGTAATCACAAACCAGGTGAACGTATATGAATATGGTGATAAAGTTCAATTACTCCAAATGGAGCCACTAATTCACCTATTAGTACTTTACAAAAGAAAATAGACAAATAAAAGAACACCAACAGCTAATAGAAATATAAATATGTAATGCAGACCGTGGCATACTTGTTGAAAAACTAAACTTAAACCAAAAAACTCAATAGAAAAAAAAAAGCACAAAAGAAACTATCACAACAAAGAATGACTCGATCTAAAAGGGGCCTAAAAGAGCAAACAGAAAGGAGAGGTTAGGAGTGAGTAAAAGAGAACAAATTAGAAAACACAAAAATTCCTCCTTCGCACGAGCGGGCCGCGCGAGGTAAATCTGAGGTCCGTGTTCAAGGTTCATAAAAATATTTTCTTAGTCAAAAGATCACGCGAGTGGGCCACTCGGGCGATAAGCTCTCGCGTGTACGATTCAAGGCTCGAGCAAATACTGAGGTCTTCTCTAACAAAGTTTAAGAATTTTTTTTGCTAAGACAAAAACTCGCACGAGCGGGCCGCACTAGCGACACGTCGCGCGAGCAGGCCATGTGCACAACATGTTCTCTTTATATTTTCTTTTCTTTTCTTTCTTTGTGAATAAGTTCAAAATCAATTGACCTCGACCCCCAAACCTATCCAGAAAACAAAAAGCTGACTCAAATAGACCCAAAAAGTGTACAAAAATAAGAAAACGGAATGATAAAAACTTGGGTTGCCTCCCAAGAAGCGTTGTCATTTACGTCTTAAGCTAGACCATTCTAACTCAAGACTTATAGAGGCCGAAACTTAGACTTTGCACCCTTGAAGGAATTAGGGATACTCAGGCTAAAAACAGAAATTGTGTTGTTATTTGTTAACTCATTCGACGGTTCCTCGTTTTCGGTTTCGAATCGATTCTTGACCTTTTGAGTAAATATTTCACTAGGATCCGGTTCAGTAGGGTCTATTTCATTAAGGTACATCTGTGCACTACACACTATATAATTTTACTTTCTTAAGTTTTCTTATTTATGAAGCTCTTTAGCATGCCTTACCTAACTCTTTGCCATACATGGGTAATTGTCGTCCTTGGGAGGTTGATCAATGACATTAAAAATGTTTAATTTTAGGTTCATGTTCCCAAACGACACTTTCATTACCCCCATTTGACAGTTGACACACTCATTAGCGGTGGCTAAGAATGGATAACCGAGAATGACAGGAGTGTGTTTCCTAGCATCTATCACCAGTTCAGTATCAAGGACCATGAAATCGACAGGATGGTAACATTTCTCGACTTTAACTAGGACATCCTCAATGATCCCTCTAGGGATTTTTACGGAACAATGTGCTAATTGTATGGTAACGGCCGTGGGTTTATGTTCACCTAAGAGATTAATACTTGCTCCTAAGTCAAGGAGAGCCCGATGAATGATAGTGTCACCTATGATACATGAAATCGTTGGTGTACCGGGATCTTTATACTTTGGAGGAGCGTGTTGGAAGATTTAACTTACTTTTTCTGTGAGGAAGACCTTTTTCAGAATATAACTACGCAACTTATGCTTTTGAGGGCATAGGTCTTTAAGACATTTAGCATAAGCATGATTTTATTTAATAGCATCGAGGAATGGAATGTTTATTTTAACTTATTTAGACACCTCGATTATATCTTCAGTTTTTGATCCTTTCTTTGAAAGATGTGACGGTTCCTCAATGTTTGGTGGGAAAGGCATTTTCGGAACATAATTAGTTGGGACCGGTTCATTTTCTTACCTAATTAGGCTCGTGTCCTCACCCTTCTCTTGATTCGAATTAATGTTCCCATCCTTTAAAGCATCTCTCAGAATCTCTATAACTTCTTCCACTCGTATAGTCATCCTAGTCGAGACGACGTTTACTTTCTCACTCGTACCCTTAATCTTATATTGTCCCTTAAGGTTTTGAATAATTTGAGTAGGCAACTTACACTCGTTTGTACAACTCACCGCAGTAGCTAGTTGTCTCATTTGGGACTCAAGCTTTATAATGGATTGTGTGTGAGAGTGCACTATTTGTGCTTGTGCTTGCATTTTGATATTCTTAAGGGACGCCAACACCTTCTCCTGAAAAGCATTATCCCTTGGAGGGTTAGAATTAGGATGGGATGTTGGTATTGACTTTGTTGAAACTGGGGTCGGTAAGTATTAGAAAAATTAGTCATCGTAGGATTATAAGTATTTTGTGGGAATTATTGAATAGAGAGTATGTGTTGTTCCACGAATTCCAAAAATTGAGATGCGGATGGGCATGTAAGTGTAGAATGCGAAGGATTGGAACATATTTGACAAATTTCGTTAGAGGGTAAGCCCAACGTTTGGTTTATCATCATAAATTGGTTAAGTTTTTTAGATAGTTCATGCAATCCAATTGAGTGACTTGACTCGAACCTCCTCTCACTTAGGTTGAGGGGGAAGGCATCCCTCAGGACGTACCGACACGGCTTGATGCATCGAAGTTTCACTTAACTTTTGAAAATTTTTCCATGCCTCGTCGGCACTTTTGTGTAAGAAGGTACCCCCACAAACTGCATCGATGGTATTACGAATAGAGGGAACAAGTCCCTCACAGAAGATCTGCACTAATTGCCACTTGGGAATTCGATGATGTGGGCAAGAGCTCAATAGTTCTTTAAATTGTTCCCAAGTGTCATAGAGTGTTTCTTGCTTCACAAAGTTCATTATAGATTTTCTTATTTGATTAGTTCTTGTGATTGGGAAAGACTTTTGTAAAAATGCGGTATGTAATGCTTCCCATGTTCCAATAGTGTTTGGCTCGAGAGATTAGAGCCAATACTTAGCTTTATCTTTTAAGGAGAATGGAAAGAGACGCAACTTTAATTCATCATCAGTTAGATTTTAGATTTTGAATGTAGAGCATATGTCTTGGAACTCTCCTAAGTGATAATAAGGATCTTCCTTAATACGGCCATGAAATGAAGGAAGAAGTGCGATGGTAGATGACTTTATCTCAAAGTGAGACGCCGTCACCTCCGGTAATTTGATGCATGCTTGTAGTGTGTAGGCCGTAGCAATGAAATAATCTTTTAAGGGAGGTGGTTGAGGTATATTATGGTTATTTCTATTATTTCCGTTATTCTTGTTGCTTCCAAAGTCGGCCATTGGAATAGGTTCGATGTTAATAGTTTAAGTTTTTCTTAAACGTTTAAGAGTGCTTTGGATTTTGGACTCAAACAAAGATGACAATTTAGGTATTGATTCGTCGTCTAACATCTACCGAGCTCTAGAAGCTTGGGTTGAAGACCTAAGAACTCTAAGGGTTTGCTTGAGTTCAAGATTAAGCGGATGTAATTAAGGTTGCTTCGAACGAGTACCAAACATAAACTAAAGAACTGACACTACGATAAAGACTAACTCAATCAAATAAGAGAATAAACTACGTAAATAACACCACAAGCACACAACTACTATGATGCATACAATTATCCTATTATGCAGTGATTCGTATCAAAGTCAAGCACCCCGGGTTTCCTAGCTAATGCATGTGCTCACTCCACACATAAGCTAATGCAAGTAATGCATTTCAGTGCCTTGACTTATAGTGCCTTGGTGCAAAATTTAAAACACAGCTGATTTACTCCGCTGATGTGCACCGCTATTCTACTCCAACTTGCTATGATTTGACAACTTGAGAGCTGCAAAATACGGGTAATTTTAATGACTCAAAAATTCAACTGGAAAATAAAGGAAATAAAATCTAACCTAATATTTACAAACTAACTAAATTAAGATTCTAAAAATTAATGGCAAAAATATTGCAATCTCCGACAACGACACCAAAAATTTATCTCGTCAAAATCAAAATATAAAGTTTACTCTACTTTAAAAGATTTGTAGTAAGAAAGTAGAGGTCGAACACAGAGATTGAAATACTAAAGCACTTTACTTTTAAAACCTAAACCTAGTTAATTAAGAAAACAGAATTTTGATGTTGATTTTAATTAAACTAATAACAGTGAAAATAAATCTAAACTATGACGGCGATTAAAAGTTGTTTTGATAAATATGTGTAGGGAACCTAGGATTGCAAATGCACTACTAGCTTCATAATAAGGATATCTGTGGATTCAATTAGCTTATTACGTTGGATGATAATGGGGACTCGTAGCTACAAGCCCAATTCCTTCGTCAAGAAGATAAATACGATTCAAGCATCAACTAAACTAGGATTGCGGCACACTCCGTCTTCCCTAGGCATGAACTATTCGACTGCTTGATATCACAATTCAAATAAGCACTATTACATGTAAATAATCCATACAAGCACAGTAAATATAGATTATTAAGTAAGACAAGAATAGATTTTGAAAGTAATGATATAATCAATGAATACATTTTTATTAATTAAAATCCTCTAAACATGTAATCATCATCCATATATAATAAAACTAAGAGAAAAACATAAAATACACCCTATTACTTGGCTAGAGTTTCATTGAAACCCTAGATCTAGGTGTAGTTGGCCATAGAAGAGCACGACAAGAGGTTGATGGAGGAGGCCATGGAAATCCTTGGTCTTCTTCTTCTTCTCCTCGCTTTCCTCTCTTCAATGGCTAAAGTTTTAGTTGTTGAAGGATGTGTATAATGTTGTGTAACCCCTATTTTGACTTAAAAGATGATATATATAGATTTGGAGCAAGTTTTGGAAGCTTTCCTAAACCTAATTGCACTAATATGGCTTTATTTACATTTCTGGACGTATTCAGCCAATTCCGTTCACACAGGGCTCTTCAGTACATCGACATACGCATTTTAGGTTTTTTCAACAGGTCACTCGCACGGGCCACTCACACGCGATCCCAAAAAAATGTAATGGGCTAACAAAGCATAACTTCAAGACTATAAAGGGGAACTATTCGTTGTCGATCAATACACCCCATCGAATCTTCGGACACTGAAAGCTATATAAATAGAGGCTTTTCGGGTGAGGGTGGTGATAGGACAGGTGGGTTTTGGAGATAGGTTTTGATTTTATGGCTTGTTGGAATAGGTATCCCACTCGAACTTTTCTCCCTTTCTTAGTAATCTAAACAGCAGATCACAAGTTAAGGTGAGCTTTGAAATGAAACGGCTAATGAAATATATCCTACCTAAGAATCCCCTCAGCTCTTTCTAATTCTTCGGTGGCTAAATTTCATCTATGGCTTTGATTTTGATTGGGTCCACCTCTATTCCCCTTTGGGTGATAAAAAATCCTAACAACTTCCTGGTAGGATCTCTGAAAATGCACTTTTGTGGATTCAACCTCATTCTAAACTTTCTCAACCTCTTGAAGAATTTCCTCAATGCCGCCAAGTGTCCTTTCCACCTCCTAGACTTCACGATCATATCATTTACGTATACCTCCACCTCCTTATGAATCATGTCATGTAATAACGTGGTGGCAGCCCGTTGATACATTGCCCCTGCGTTCTTGAGTCTAAATGGAAATACGTGCCCCAAGGCATGATGAAGGTGGTTTTCTCCCTATCCTCTGGTGCCATGGGAATTTGATTATATCCTGATAATTCATCCATAATAGACAGAAGCTCATGCCCTGCAGTGTTATCAACTAGTATGTCGATATGACGTAAATGGAAGTCTTCTTTAGGGCTTACCTTGTTCAAGTCTCAGAAATCAACGCAAACCCTAACACGACCATCCTTCTTCGGGACCGACACATTGTCGGCAATCCATTTGGGATACTTGGTGACCATCAAGAATCCAGCTTTTGACTGGTTTTTAACTTCCTCTTTTACTTTAAGAGCCCATTCAGGCCTTATTCGCCTCAAATTTTGTTTTATTGGTTTTGAGTTAAGAAAGAGAAGGATATGATGTTGGACTATCTCTAGATCAATTCTTGGTATATGACTATAAAACCATGTAAAAACATCTTTGAATTCATTTAATAGACTGATTAATTCTTTGCTTTCTTCATTGCTAAGTGTGGAGCCAATAAAAACATTTTGTGGGTTTTCTTCATTTACCAGATTTATCGTAAGAGTTTCTCAATGATTTTACATGCAGATTCTTTTTCTTTTTCAATTAATTTTGCAATTCATTTGGTATTTCATAATTATCACGTTTATCACATTCATTTAGTACATTCGAGTGGGCAGAATCAGTCATACTTTCATTAACTTTGTTCGGAGTGATTACAACAGACATACCAATAGTAAGATGCCTCATTTGGGCGGTTATAGACTCCAGGGAGGGGGGATTCTTATCACTAGACTTGAAGACCCACTCTTTGTTAACTCCTCTCTTGAGTTCTATGGTGTGGCAGCCGGGCAGGTTCCCTGTTAACGTCTCAATTTCCCCCTCATTTTCTGGCTCTTCTGCTTTTTCTTCATTCTCTTTGTCTTCATCTTTCCCCTTGTCTTTTCCCAGCACATCTTCCACCATATCCTCGACATATTCTTCGGCTTTTGCAACCTCTTCTCGACCATTTCCTTCGGTCTTTGCACTTCCCTCATCCAACAGAGTCTGCATAGCTGGACCATCTAGTATACCGATCCAATCTTTGACAATGTCAAACTTCACGGGTACTTGCAAATATGGATCTTCGTGTTTGGAGAATTCATCGGGGAAGAAGATTTCAAACCCTGGCTTCAAGAAATTGTCTTTCTGATCCATCCATGGCTCTGGAAAGCCACAGAAGGGGAAATCTTCTCCTTCCTTCACAAAGTACCTATTAAGCGTCTTCTAACAAGGGTCCATCGGTGCATCAGTTGCTTTCTTGCTTTCTCTCAATTCCTTCTTCGATGGCTGATAGCCTAGACCATGAGTATGAGTCTGTGTGGGGATTCTTAGAAACTCTAGTAAACCTTGGTGATTTTTTCCCAGTCCCATTCCCGAGAAGAAACCCATCATCTTCATAATTCCGACGACTAATGGGCTCGCGTACTGATCAAAATATAGTGGCTGGAACTCCCTTGGCTTTACTCCCTCCAACATATTGATGAATTCAAACCCTCCCAAACTTGTTTCCTCTTCTTGCAATTATATCTCTAGAACCGGTGTGCTTGACAAAGCTTCAGATTGACGGACCTAACTATCTCCGAGAATATCGTAAACCTTGCTTTTCCAAACACACTTGACTTTCTGATGATTTGTTGATGGTATGGTGCTGAAACTATCTAGCCATGGTCTACCCAACAGTATGTTGAAGGAGGTAGGGATGTCGGTGATCTAAAACTCAGCTTCTTTTACCAAAGGCTCAATGGTAAGATTGAGGAAGATTATACCCATGACCATCTTCTGGGTGTTGTCATATGCTATTATCCTCTGCTCAGATGATATGAAAGTTGACTCATCTAGACCCATTCGCTTGGCTATTCAGAACGAACACACGCTAAGAGCAGACCCACTGTCAATGAGACAAGTAGGTATAGTATTCCCCAAGCATTCAATAGTGACGTAGAGCAGCTTATTGTGAATAAGTCCTTCGGGGGGTTAGTCGTCTGAGGAGAAGGTGATAGCCAGGGATGGGATTCTATTGATCAGTCCCATGAGATCCTTTGGTGCTGTGTTGATAGAAACATGAGACTGATTCAAGGCATCCAGGACTGCCTGCCTGTGATGTTTGGAAGCGAAAAACCACCCCCAGATGGTGATGTTGGTTTGGGCCTTCTTCATTTTCTTTAAAACCTTGTCTTCTTCTTCTTCATTCTTCTTTCCTTTTCCTTTATCTAACTCTCTCCCCGGGTGAGCTTCCTCTAGCTCGTATGGTTTAAAGTGTCTCCCCGACCGGGTTAGATGACTTACCTTATCTCTTGCCCATAAACTATCGATTTCTGAAGCGACTTTTGAACTCTCTTTCCCCATTTCTGTCTCCTCGTCACTCTCTTACCATAAATCATCTTTCACCTGATCTACATCTCGATTATCAACTTTGCTAGTTTCTTGAACCCACCAATCTATTTACTTTGTTATTCCCTTTTCATATCCTCCTGACTGATTTCCCAAAGTACAGATTATCAAATCTCACGGCAGTTGGTAAGGCTTCTTTGGTTTCCCAACTTTAATGATCAGCTTGGATGGATCGAAGGTCGTCTCCTCTAACCCCAAGAAATAAAAGGCCCTGTGGCGGTAGTACAACATGATGATTCGATAGCAGATTTCTAGTAACATTTGGAGCTTTGGTAGGCAGCTCTGACATTACCTTGTTATCAATGAGTTCTTGAATTTCATGCCTCAACCTTGTGCACCGATCTGTAGCATGACACTTTCGTTGGTGAAATTCGTAATAGAGATCCTCCCGGAAGCTCGATGGAAGATGATGCAGTAAAGATTGAGGTTCTAATGGACAAAGATGTCCCTTTGTCATCAGCCTGTCAAGAGCAGTTGATAGTGACACTCCTAAATCTGAGAACTTCTATGGTTGTTTATCTCCTCCTCTCCTTGTTATGTCAAATTTTTTGTCTAGCTCACTTAGTACATTGACGTCGGTGGGGCCTGAGTGACCCCCCGAATGTCCTCCGTTTGACCCATAGTTTGGCCTCCTGTACTTGTTCGGTTACTCTTCTTTCTTAATTACCCTTCATGGATTGCGTCTTCTATCCTTGTCCCTACGTTAAGGACTTCGATGAAAGTGTTGATTAATTGGAACCGCATCTTCTCCTGGTAGACAGGTTGGAGATTCTTCATAAACATCCGGATCTGTTCTTTTTTAGATGCTCTTTGCACCATCTTAGCTACCTTTCCCCTCCATCGACTCAAGTATTCAGTGAATAATTCCTTACTCCCTTGTCTAGTGGTTTCCAAATACCAGACTGTGACATCCAAGTCTTGGTTGTACTCGTACTGTGCTACAAATGCTTTAACCACCTCTTCCGAGACCGTAGTCTTGCTTGGTTCAGGTGTGAGGTACTAGGCTAAGGCAACCCCAGTCAAGGTCTACTAAAATAAGACGGCCATGATGGCAGTGCTCAACCAACTAGGTTGGAAAATTTTGATACACAACCTCACATGGCTTCTAAGATTCCCTGTTCCATCAAACTTATCAAAAATTGGCATTTTAAAATTGGCAGGCAGCATCTCATGGACCCCATCATATGGCCCTTCCAATTCTAGCAAATAAGTATCAACTCCTTGAGCCTTACGCACCACTCTCTCAAGCTTCTCGACTTTCTCAGCCATTGCCCTTTCTTTCTCAGTCTTTTCCCTTTCTCTGTCAACTAGTAGTACATTAGCCCTGTGTGCCTCCTAATCATCAAACCAGTCTTCTTCTCTCGCTACTAGAGGGGGCTGGTCGCCAACTTGTGGATTTGTGGGTGGTGACTAACGGGTCATTGCTTCTATCATGTTCATCATACGGTTCATGTTCTCAGCCTATCGTCTCATGTGCTCTTCCTGCCTTTCTACTATTGCTCTCTGTTCTACTTCTTCCTCAATATTCCTTACATATGCCATTTTAGTGTTACTTGCTCTTCTTATCAGTCTCCCTGTAGGACCACTAAACCAGACTATGCCTGAACCAGGTGCTATTTTTGCCCTACAAAAGAATGCCTGGACCAGATGCTATTTTTGCTTTTGAAAAGATTTTTCATTTTGTCATTTCTCTTTTTCTTTACCATTTGCAATTATTTGGTAAAACTTTTTATGAATGGTTCATATATCATACGGATGCAATGTGTGTGTGTGCCTACTCTATATGCAAGAGGAAAAGAAAATCCTATTTCTAACACATAGAAATGTAAGCACATAAAATCCTCACCCATGTCAAGTGCGTTGATTTCTCCTCATTGTGATCCTCGTTACCCTTTCAAACGTTTTGAAGTATTTCTTAGATGATAAAATATTTTGAAAACAATTCTTGAGAATGAGTATGTTAAACTTTCCTCAACAAAGATGATTTAATTGAAATTTTGCATTTGAAACAAACACTTCTCCCAAAAACAATTCTCAAGAATTTGGATTTTTTTTTCTTTGAGGGTGATTATGTGAAAATATACCTTACCAAAGGTTGGCTAGGAATTTTAATCAAAAAGTGAACTCCAAGGAAAGACCGCTTGAAACTTTGGAATAAAGATGGCCACCATATGTTTGCTTTCAAAGATGGATTCAGAAATTCCATGGATAGAAGGATCACAAGATCGGATTATCACTGTACTTTTTCATGAATTTGAATACATACAAGGTCAATGATGCTTATCTTAACAGGATATAAGAGATGTAATCTTATAATCAAAATTCGGCATCTTCCCAAATGTCATGGGACATGAAGAAGAATTGCTAAAAAGTGATTAAGAGGTTACATATCTTTCATTAATCAAGTATCGTCATCATTTCAAGTAATTCCTATCGGGCATACAAAACTTCCTAGCACATAACCCTAATCAAGAATTATTTTTCCTAAATTTGAAAGGTTCTATAGAAGCTGTTATGCAAAGGCTGGGTTTTTGTCAAGTAAGGGACCCTAGACACACATCCAATAGAATGTTTATATGCCAAATCATGGTACAAGATCAAGGGTGATCTTACAGTCCCATGATAACTTGATCGACTGGATTTCCCCAAGCCTCCAAGGTCATAGTTCCGAGTAATTGACTGGCTAGACATGCAATTGAAATGCAACAGGCACACTAAAGTTAATTAATTCGATTAAAAGAATGCTTTCAAGTCTAATCCTCGAGTGAACCCAAAATCAGAAAGTCTGGTTTGTGAAACCAAATATTTTGGGTTCGATCCCCAGCACAGTCTCCAGATTGTGGATATCGTAGGCTAACCATGCTTTAAAAACTTTTTCAAATTTCAAATCCAAATACGAGTTGCCACTTAATTTTTAAAGGGGGAAATTAAGAAACTTTTTCAAAAGCAAACTGATCTATGTCCTTATTTAAGGAGTATTAAATATTGTTTTCAATAAATTATCTTTTAGCCTGTGTGAGGGTGTCACTTTCAGGGTTTTGGAAATTGAATATCAGTCTAGATACATGTTCTGAATTAAATATTTGGTTACCCAAAAATGAAGATGTGAGGCTCTAATCTCTAGAGCCAAATACCATCAAGACATGGGAAGCGTTTCATACTGCGTTCTTACAAAAGTTTTTCCCTATTACACGTACAAATCAAATTCAAAAATCTATAATAAACTTTGTGATGCAAGATAGGGAAACACTATATGATACATGGGAACAATTTAAGGAAATTTTATGCACCTGCCCCCATCATCAAATCTCTAAGTGGCAATTGGTTCAAATCTTCTATGAGGGACTTGTTCCCTCTGCTCACAACATAGTCAATCTTGTTTATGTGGGAACGTTCCTCCACAAAAGCGCCGACGAGGCCTGGAAAATTTTGTGAAACATTAACTGAGAATTCGATGAATCAAGCCATGTCGGTACATCCTGAGGGGTGTCTTCCACCTAAACCCAAGCGAGAGGAGCGTTTCGAATCAAGTCATTCAATTGAATTACAAGAACTATCTAAAAAAATTGACCGATTTATGACAATGAACCAAACGTCGGGCTCACCATCTTATGAAATTTGCGAAATATGTTCCGATTCTTCACATTCTACACTTGTATGCTCATCCGCGTCTCAATTTTTGGAATTCGTGGAACAACACATACACTCTATTCAACGATTCCTACGAAATAGTTATAATCCTATGACAACTAATTTTCCTAACACTTATCGACCCCAATTTCAACAAAGTCAATACCAACATCACCCTCCTAATCCTAACCCTCCGAGGGATATCACTTTTGAGGCAAAGGTATTGGCGTCCCTAAAGACTATCAAAACGCAAGTGCAAGCACAAGCACAAATAGTGCACTCTCACACACAATCCATTGTAAAGCTTGAGTCTCAAATGGGACAACTAGCTAATGCAGTAAGTCATCAAAACAAGAGTAAGTTGCCTAGTCAGACTATTCAAATCCTAAGGGACAATATGAGATTGAGGGTATGAGTGAGCAAGTAAACACCATCTCGACTAGGATGACTATGCATGAGGAAGAAGTATAGAGATTCCGAGAGACTATTTAAAATATAGGTACATTAATTTGAATCAAGAGAAGGGTGAGGACAAGAGCCGAATTAGGAAAGAAAATGAACCGCTCCCGATTAATTATATTCCAAAAATGCCATTCCCACCAAACATTGAGGAACCGTCACATTTTTTAAAGAAAGGGTCAAAATCTGAAGATATACTTGAGGTATTTAAACAAGTTAAAATCAATATTCCATTCCTCAATGCTATTAAACAAATTCCTGCATATGTTAAATGTCTTAAAGATCTATGCACTCAAAAGCACAAGTTACGCAGTCATATTCTAAAAAAGGTCTTTCTCACTGAAAAAGTAAGTTCAATCTTCCAATACGCTCCTCTAAAGTATAAGGATCCTAGAACGCCTACCATTTCTTGCCTTATAGGTGACACTTCAATCCATCAGGCTATCCTTGACTTAGGAGCAAGTGTTAATCTCTTACCTTACACGGTTTACAAATAGTTAGGTCTAGGTGAACTTAAACTACGGCTGCTACCATACAATTAGCGGATCGTTCTGTTAAAATCCATAGAGGAGTCGTTGAGGACATCTTGGTAAAAGTTGATAAATGCAATTATCCTATCGATTTCATGGTTCTTGACATCAAACCAGTGATAGATACTAGGAAACACACTCCTGTTATTCTTGGTCGTCCATTCTTAGCAATCGCTAATGCGCGTGTCAATTGTCAAATGAGGGTGATAAAGGTGTCATTTGGGAATATGAACCTTAAATTAAATATCTTTAATGCTATTGATCAACCTCCCAAGGATGACGATTACCCATATATGGTAGAGTGTGAGGTTAGATAAGCTAATGGACCCAATAACATAATAAACATGAATAAAGGAAAGGAGATAATGCACAATGAACAGAAAAATCCTAATAACCTGGATCCTAATGATGAATTTACTCGGAAGGTGAGAAATCGATTTGAGCATAATCAAGGAGAATCGTCGATCGAGTTAAGAAATAATGACATTATTTCTAATTTCCATTGGAGTCACCCACTTATCTTCAAGGGTACAACACTGAGTTACGGCCTCCATGAGTCTTGAGCTAGAATGGTCTAGCTAAAGATGTAAAAGATAGGGCTTCTTGGGAGGCAAACCAAGCTTTGATCATTTTGGTTTTTCATTTTTGTATACTCTTCGGTCGTTTGGGTCAGTTTTGAGTCAATTTTGGTCGTTCTGGAGAGGTTTGGGGATCGGGGTTAATTTATTTTAAACTTAATTACATTGAAAGGAAAAGAAAGAGAAAAAAGACATGTTGCACGCTCTACCCACTCACGCTACGTGTCGCTCGCGCAGCCCGCTCGCACGAGATGGTACCTTAAGAAATAATTTTCAAATTTTTATATATACCCTAAGATTTAGATCGCGCCTGGGATCGCGTGCATGAGAATATCACCCGTATGGTATTTTTACATAGAATTTTTTCTATATAAAACTTAAAAGCAGTCACAGATCTACCTCACGGAGGGACTCGCATGCGCAAAGGTCGCTCATGCCGCCCTATCGCGTGAGGGGTTTTTTTTTTGTTTTTTCTCTATTCTCTTACCTTCTTTCTCCCAACCCTGGTCATTTGTTTTCTAATCTTTTCTGTTTGCTCCCTTAGGACCATTTTGAATCGAGTCTTTCTTTGTTTTCATATTTCCGTTTGTTCTTGTTTTTTTTATTTTCGTTGAGTCTTTTAGTTTTAGTTTAATTTTTCAACAAGTATGCCATAGTCTGCATTACATATATATATTGGCTATCACTGTTATTTTATTTGTTTATTTTCTTTTATCAAGTATTGACAGGTGAATTAGTGCTTCATTTGGAGCAATTGAACTTTATCACCTTATTCATATACGTTTACCTGTTTTGTGATTGTCGAGATAGAGGTAATGTCATTCCTCTTATGTACTCTCCTTTCATTTGTTTTATTGTTTCATTAGGGATAATGAAAGGTTTAGGTTTGGGGATAGGCACTCACATGTACATTATTATGTACCAATTTTTCAAAAAAAATTCAGTACGTGTGCTTATATAAACGATGTTGCCGACATATTTGCAATCTCGAGTCAATACTTCTTGTTATGTAACTTGGATTGTTATAGAATGGTAAACTTGAGAAGATGTGGTTAAATATTTGCTGAAGTCATGATGCGACATCTTAGGTTATGTATCACTGAAATCGTAGTTTTATATCATAGATTTGCACACAAAGCTACGCACTGCACGTAGTCAAATGGATGCATATTTGATGTGAATTGTCATATGATTTGGATTTCTGGATAACACATAGTGTGGAGACTAAACCCGGTGCGCTTATCAAATTTCATTGAAATAGCGCATTAACTTGTTGTTTAGTCTCACTATTCTTGTTTTGGTTGATAGTCAAGTTAAAATATTTGCTACCATGCTAAACAATCTTCCGTCATAAATATTGAAGAACCATATGACCATAGGAAATGATGGTAGGCCCTCTTTGTTTACCTATCCAAATAAATGATAAAATTTCCTTAGTTCGCCCCTTTGAGCCTTTAAAGTGTCTTTTTCTTTAATCACCATGATTCTTTTTTCTGCTCAAACTTGGCCAACTTGGAGTTTACCACTGAAAGATTAATAAACTTTTAGTGGTGATATGGTGATGTGTCGATTGAGAAGAAGAAGAAAATGAGATGATGTTTGGGGTAATTTCCTTTGTATTCAATGAATATTCATTTCAAAAGAAACGGAAGTAAAAAGAAGAAAAGAAGGTGAAAGAAAAAAATATGAAAAGAAGAGAATGAAAAGATGAAGTTGGTCGAAGAATGAATGAAAGAAATCAAACATGCCTTACAATGCTATTCTAAAGATTACTTGATGAAGCCATTCTATTCTTTTTCATTGCCTGAGTTACGTTACAACCTTTGAAAAGTCCTATTTGATCCTAGAAAATATGGTTTAGATGTTAAAACGATGGGAACTGGATTAAAACATGGTAACGATTAATTTTTCTTGACTGTTGACGTCCTATCCATGAGACTACTGTTCTTTTGTGTCATCCATGTTTTTCATGTTATATGTGAGAGTTTCCTGTTTTGAAAACATATTTCCTTTTCTCCCATATATTAGAAAAATTACACCTATTTTTGAGTGTTTCATTTGAGAGTGTAATTAACATTGTGAGATTCGTGGTCGAAGCATAGTTGGATGGTTATTTGAGTTATATTCCAAGTTCATGAATACGCGTGTTCATTTGACTACCATATCATACACGTACAATTTTATAAGAAACTCTATTGATATATACAATGCATGTGGTTGGGATTGTTTTTTATGACGTAGGTGGGTGTTTTGTTCCGTTTCTTCTTGTTCGTTATTCTATTTCAAATCATCGTTTTATAATATGGAGTATTGAATGATTGTTTTTCTTTTTAATAAAACTTTTTAAATGTATAATGAAATAAAGATGGTTGTGGGTGACTTGTAGACGAGAACCCTCACGCGACTTCACTCGTCCGACTAGTGACACCTAGAGTTTTAAAAGGCTTGTTGCATATGCTAGATGCAATCGGATTGCCTGCGACAGTGAGCAAGGATATTTTAATTGTATTTCGTATTTTTTTTTAATGTTTTTCTTTGTTCGAGGACTAGCAAAGTGTAGGTTTGGGGGTGTGATCGGCGACGACTAGTTGCCGTTTATAGTCCTAAGGGTACGCTTTGATAGCCCATTTCATTTAGTTATTAGTTGGTTTTTAATAAGTATTCTATATTTTATAGGTTTTGGAGCTTTAACTTGATAATTCACAAAAATTCAATAACTAGTGGCTTTGGAAGTCATTCTGGGCTCAAAAGTTGATTCCGGTGAAAGCTGAATGTAGTAGCAGCCTCGGAAAATTGCATTTTTGATCCTGAAGACTTTGAATTTGAAAATTTTCTCCAAGGTATAAAATGTAGATCTTCCAGTTATGGACACGTGGCGGCAAACTGTGAGTCAATCTGAGGTATGAGTCAAAAGTTATCACAATTGTACGATCGGTACACAAAGCAGAGAAAATCTAGAAAAAGCTGAGAAAAGGCATCTCGCTGGAGCGGCCCGCTCGCGCGATTTTGGGGATCGCGCGCGAGCGACCTATAAAAAAAAATTCAAACACGTGTATTTCGATATCCTGAAGAGCCTTGTGTGAACGGAATTGGCTGAATACGTCCGGAAACGTAAATAAAGTAGTTTTAGTACGATTAGGTTTAGGAAAGCTTCCAAAACTTGCTCCAAATGTATATATATCCTGTTTTTAGTCAAATTAGTGGTTACACAACACTACACATCCTTCTACAATGAAAAACTTCAGCCATTGGAGCGAAGAAAGCAAGGAGAAGAAGAAGAAGACCAATGATTCCCATGGCCTCCTCCATCAACCTCTTGCCAATCTTCGATTCTATGGCCGCTTAAACCTAGATCTCGGGTTTCAATGAAACCCTAGCCAAGTAATAGGGTGTTATTTAAGTGTTTGTTTTTAGATTTATTATGTATGGATGATGATTATATGTTTCGAGGATTTTGAATAATAAAATCGTACTTCTATTGGTTAAATCATTGCTTTTAAAGTTTATTCCTGTCTTAGATCTATTTTGAATGTATTGTGCTCAATGATCTATATTTGCTGTGCTTGTATAGATTATTTACATGCACTGGTGCTTCATTGAATTATGATATCAAGTAGTCGAATAGTTCCTACACTCCACGTCTTCCGCTTTAGTTACCAGGAGATCTGTCCCTTGTTTGAGGAGTTCAGTGCTATCCTCCACACTGATCCTTTGGCGGATCTGACGGTTCCCCTAGTTCAGTCCGGTTATGTTCAGGATTTGGTTACTTTTCTTTATATTTCCCACAATGTTGCAGGCTCTTTTGTTTATGACATGCAGCTTGATTTTGAGTGCATTTCCTTCATCTATGCTCCCATGGGGGACCCTTACGACAACATGTTCTAGATCATACGGTGTAGTGCTTTATTGATTTCTATGCTTTCTTATTTCCTCTTCCAGTCATCTTCTGATGTTCTCATACCCATTGCTTACGGTCTGTGGGAAATGAAGAGTGCTGTCATGCTGGTTCTTTGTGAGACTCTGATGGGATTGGATCATGCCCATACTACGGGGGCCATGTTATCCACCGAGGCACCCTTTGTTTTATCGGTTTGGCTCATGGAGTGCCTGGATCTCTTTATCCACCCTCTACACCTTCGCAAGTCACTCCTTATGATCGTTTGGAGATCCACCGCCTATTTCATTCTGCCACTGCTTGGCTTAATTGGCTTCAAGGTCTCTCTCCCGATGATATCTGCTAGGTCTGTCTGCAGTGGACTTATTGCTCTATTGCAGTATGACTTCCTAGGCGACCTGGTATCTGGTTGCCTGCCTTACATGATACCACCTTTTACATTCCTAGCCGAGTGGTTCGTCAGAACGAACTTATCCAAGATGTTCCTAAGGATGTTACTATAGACTTCATGAGGAGCTCTACCATGCGCCCTACCATTGTAAAGGCTTTTACTAATGCTTGGCATGATAGGGTGGCGGCCCCATTTCGGAGAATTCCTACTTTAGTTGTGCCTACCGTTGAGTATCTTTTGGAGATCCAAACTCTAGATGAGAGATAGACTTTACAGACATACATAAATGAAAATAAAATGTAGGACAAAGCTTTTATTCCACAAAACTTCTGACAAATCTAGCTTACTCTTTTACGCTTTTGAAAGTGATTTTCTTCTTTTTCTTTCCAACGAATGCCCTTGTATTAGAAAATGTTTTAGCATGTTAAATCAAACCGTTCACTCTTTTGATCTATCTTTTAGTTGTGAAATCGTCCCTTCAATGTGTATTCTTGGTTTTTTATTACCTTGCTTTGAGTCTTGCTTAAAGCTTTAATCGTCCTATACCATGAGTTCTCATTTGTTCCCTTATCGTACTTATTTTGATAGCCATGAGATCCAAAGACGGGTTGAGGGAAATACCTGGGTTCTTTGGATAGCAAACTTGCCCCTGGTTATGGGGCTCTAACGTGGTTTCTGGCAAACATAAGTTGCCCCTAGTTTAGCACATGGATTTTTTAGGTTCTTCATGGTTCGAAGGCTTTTCGAGAGCCCACCTACTTATCCTCGAGTGGGTATCAGGCCCAAAGTAGTTCAACTTAAGGCTTGAAGGAATGTGCCACTCAGGCAATTATTAATGACTGAACCGAGTAGGTTGCCTATGTATCTCCTAGCAGGAATCAAGTAAAGTGTAGTTCATCAATGTAGGAGGTTTTGAAAGGAACGATTTCAAGCAAAGTGCTTTTTGAGGCAATCGATGTTAATTGGGTGTTTATAATCAACCCCATCTAGGTCCATAAGATAAGCAGTCCCTCCGAAAATGAGAGTCTTAATGATGTATGGCTCGACCCAGTTGGGTTTGAATTTTTCTCTGGGGTCATATATAGGCACTTTAAGTCCTTTCAGGACCAGGTCACCCTCAACAAGCTTGGGCAAACCTTTTTATTGAAAGCATGAGCTATCCTTTTCTGATATCCCCGAGTATGGTTTATCGCGTCCAACCTTTTTTCATCAAGCAACATCAACTCCTCATACCTTCCCTGTATCCACTCTAGCTCAGTCACTTCACATTCTGCCAAAATTCTAAGAGAGGGTATTTCCATTTCAACCGCAAGGATATCTTCCATCCTATGGCGTAGCTCCTGTAGAGGTTCTCACGAAGGTCCGGTATCCCTATAGTGCTAATGGCAGTTTCTCATGCGAATCCTTATACGTATCCATTGTTTTCCCTAGGATTACTTTAACATTTTTATTTGCTGCTTCCACTGCCCCAATCCTTTGTGGTTTGTACAGGGAAGATTGGTGGTGGGCGATCTTGTATTTCTCCAAGGGTGGGATGACCTCACCTTGGAAATGGCTGCCATGATCTGAAATGAACTCATTTGGGACCCCATATCTGCAAATTATGTTTTTCTCAATGAAGTTCACCACATCTTTAGCCTTCAAAGTCATATATGACGCCGGTTCTACCCACTTAGTGAAGTAGTCAATCGCCACAATTATGTACCGGTGTCCTTTGGAGGCCTTTGGAACTATTTCTCCAATAATTTCAATATCCCTCACGAAAAACAGCTAAGCTATGGTCATGCTATGGAGTTGGGATGTAGGGGTATGCATTAGATTAGCATGGATCTAGCACTTATGGCATCTTCTGACATATTCACAGCAATCTCTGTCTAAGGTCATCTACTAGTACCCTTGCCACATTATCCTCTTTGCCAAGATATGCCCATTTATGTGGGGCCCATTAACTCCTTCGTGTACTTCCTCCATCATTCTCTTAGCTTCTTTCCCATATAGACACTCTAGCTTATACCCGGTGTAAGACTTCTTCCACAACTTATCTGTGTAGATCACAAATTAAGCAAAAAACCTACGAATTGCTTTCTTGTCCTTCTCTGAAGGTCCTTCAGGGTATTCTCCTTTCTTAATGAAATTCCAAACTTCCTCATACCAACGCATTTCATCTTCTTCCTCTGTGGCTGCGATCATTTCAAATGAAGGCTGGTTTCTTACTTCTATGGATAGCGGGATCATGGTGGCTCCTGAGGGGATTTGTGTTGAGGCTAGGGTTGCTAGGGAGTTAGCTCGCTGATTCTCCTCATGGGGAAGGTAATAAAACAAAATTCGCTTAAATCGTAAGGTCTCAGTTTCTCATGTTTCACCTTCCAATCTCCTCGTACTTGGGATATAATCAGGTTAGAATCTATGAAAACATTAATTCTTTCAACTTTTAAGGCCAATGTTGCTTCCATCCCAATTATGCATGCTTCGTATTCTGCCGTATTATTGGTGGAGTTATACCTAAGCTTGACGGCTAATGGGGTGGGGGTTCCATTAGGTGCTATAAGGATGATTCCGACTCCATAGCCTAATTGGTTAGCAGCTTCATCGAAATACATTTTCCACATATTTTCCTCTATCCCCATCACTTTTTCGTCCGGGAAATGAAACTCACCCTTCTCCTCGGATTCTATTGCAAAATCGGCTAGGTACTCAATGATAGCCCTCCGCTTTATAGATTTGGCAGTGACATGCTTGCTATCGAATTCAGCCAGCATCATGGTCCATCGAGAAATCCTACTAGTCAAACCGGGTTTTTCAAATAGGTAATTGAGATGGTCCATTCGGGATATCAGGGTTATGGGGAAGGCTAACATATATTGTCTAAGGTGACGGGTACACCAGACTAAAGCCCAATAGGCTTTCTCCAAGGGTGAGTACTTTAGCTCATATCCGATCATCCTCTTGCTCAAATAATAAATGGCCTTCTCTACGTGCCCCTCTTATCCTTCTTGGGCCAACACACATGATCTTGTCAAAATCAAGATATAAAAGTATACTCAACTTTTAACGATCTGTAGTGTGGAAGTAGAGTTCGAACCCACAGAGATTAAAATACTAAAGCACTTTAATTTTAAAACCTAAACCTAGTTAATTAAGAAAACATAATTTTAATTTTGATTTTAATTAAACCAAGAACAGTGAGAATAAATCTAAACTAAGAAGGCAATTAAAAGTTATTTTGGTAAATATGTGTATTGAACCTAAGATTGCAAATCTACCACTAGCTTCATAATAAGGATATATATGCATTCAATTAGCTAATTACGTTGGTTGATAATGGGGAATCATAGCTACAAGCCCAATTCCTCCATCAAGAAGATAACTACAATTCAAGCATCAACACAATTCATCTTCGGTTGGCACGGAGTGTCTCACACTAAACTAGGGTTGCGGCACACTCCGTCTTCCCTAGGCATGAACTATTCGACTACTTGATATCACAATTCAAATAAGCACTATTACATGTAAATAATCCATACAAGCACAACAAATATAAACTATTGAGCACATCACACCCAAAATAGATTTAAGACAAGAATAGATTTTGAAAGTAGTGATTTAATCAATGAATCCGATTTTATTAATTAAAATCCTCTAAGCATGTAATCATCATCCATACATAATAAAACTAAAAGAAAAACATAAAATACACCCTATTACATAGCTAGGGTTTCATTGAAACTCTAGACCTAGGTCTAGTTGGCCATAGAAGCGGAGCACGGCAAGAGGTTGATGGAGTAGGCCATGGGAATCCTTGGTCTTCTTCTTCTTCCCCTTGTTTTTCTCTTTTCAATGGCTAAAATTTAGTTGTTGAAGGATGTGTATAATGTTGTGTAACCCCTATTTTGACTTAAAAGAGGATATATATAGATTTGGAGCAAGTTTTGGAAGCTTTCCTAAACCTAATCACACAAAAACTGCTTTATTTATGTTTCTGGACGTATTCAGCCAATTCCATTCGCACAAGGCTCTTCAATACATCAAAATATGCGTTTTAGATATTTTCAATGGGTTGCTCAAGCGGGCCACTCACGCGCGATCCCCAAAATAACGCGAGCGGGTATCTCCAACAAGATGCTCTTTCCAGCTTTTTCTAGATTTTTTCAACTTTGCGCACCGATCGATGAATTGCAATAACGTTTGACTCGGATATCATATTCACTCACTGTTTGCGGCCACAAATCCGTAACTCAAAGATCTACATTTTATATCAGAGGAAAAATTTCTCAAATTCAAAGTATTCCTTGTCAAAAATACAATTTACTGAGGCTGCTACTACATTCAACTTTCACCAGAGTCACCTTTTGAGCCCAGAATGTCTTCCAAAGCCACTAATCATTGAATTTTAGTGTATTTTCACGTTAAAGCTCCAAAACCTACAAATTATAGAATACTTATTAAAAAAAAACTAATAATTAAATGAAATGGGCTAACAAAGAGTAACTTCAGGACTATAATCGGGAACTATTCGTCGCCAATCTCACCCCCAAACCTATACTTTGCTAGTCCTTGAGCAAAGAAAAAGATAAAAATAAATACTACTATACTTAAAAATCATAACTCACTGTCGCAGGCGATGCGATTGCATTTAGCATATGCAATAAGCCTTTTAAACCCTTAGGTGTCCCTAGTAGGACAAGTGAAGTCTCGCGAGGGTTTTCGTAGAATAAGAAATCCACAACCATCTTCATTTTATTATGCATTTAGAAAGTTTTATTAAAAATGAAAAATATAGCATTCAAAACTCTTTATTATCAATAATGATTTAAAATAGAATAATGAACATGAAGAAATGGAACCAAACGTCTACCTACATCATGAAAAACAATCCCAAGCACATGCATCGTATAAATCAATAGAGTTTCTCATAAAATTGCACATGTGTGATATGGTAGTCATATGAACACACGCATGTCATGAACTTGGAATATAACTCGGATAACCGTCCAACTGTGCTTCGACTACGAATCTCACAATGTTAATTACACTCTCAAATGAAATATTCGGAACATGTGTAGTCTCTCTAATATATGGGAGTAAAGGAAATATGTTTTCAAAATGAGAAATGCTCACATATGGCTCGAAAAAGAAGCATGACATGAAAGAGCAATAGTCTCATGGATAGGATGCAAATATTCAAGAAAAATTAATCGTTAACATGTTTTAATCCCCCTCTCATTGTTTACATATCCAAACCATGTTTTCTAGGATCAAATAGAACTTTTCAAAGGTTGTAACATGGCTCAAGCAATGAAAAAAAATAGAAATTATTCATTAAGTAGTTTTAGAGTGGCGCTGTAAGGCATGTTTGATTTCTTTCATCATCTCTTCTACCAACTTTCATATTTTCATTCTCTTCTTTCATTTTTTTTTTAATTTCTTTCCTCTTCTTTTTTTTCCTTTTTTTAACCTTTTTCTTTTTCCTTTTCGTTGCTTTTGAAACGAATATCCATTGAATACCAAGGCAACTACCCTAAACATAATCTTGTTTTCTTCTTCTTCTCAATCGACACACCGCCTTATCAACACTAAAAGTTGACGAATCTCTCAGTGGTGAACTCCAAGTTTGTCAAGTTAAAGCAAAAAAAAAAAGGACAATAGTGATTAAAGAAAAAGGGTATTTTAACAGCTCAAAGGGGTGAACTAAGGAAATTTTTATCATTTATCTGGATAGGTAAACAAAGATGGCCTACCATCATCTCCTACGGTCATATGGTTCTTCAATATTTACAATAGAAGATTATTTAGCATGGTAAACAAATATTTTAACTTGACTATCAATCAAAACAACAATAATGAGACAAAACAACGAATTAATGCGCTATTCAGATGAAATTCGACAAACACAAAATGTATTTATAACCCTTAAAGAAAGATAGGCTCAAGAGCTCATTGGGTTTAGTCTCCACCATGTGTTATCTAGAAATCTGAATCATATTATAGTTCACATCAAACATGCATCCATTTGACTACGTGCAGTGCATAGGTTTGTGTGCAAATATATGATATAAAATTACGATTCGAATGATACATAACCTAAAACGTCACATCACGACTTCAGCAAATGTTTAACCACATCTTTTCATGTTTACCATTCTATAAAAATTCTAGTTTCCTAACAAGAAGTATCGACTCGAAATTGCAAAAATGTGGGTAACATCATTTATTTAAGCAAAAGTATCGATTTTTTTTTAAAACAACTGTGCATAATAATGTGCATGTGAGTGCATACCCCCAACCCTAAGCCTTTCATTGTCCCCAATGAAACAATAAAATGAAAGAGAGGAGAGTACGTAAGGAAGGAATGACATTACCTCGATCTCGACAATCACAAACCAGGTGAACGTATATGAATATGGTGATAAAGTTCAATTACTTCAAATGGAGCCACTAATTCACCTATAGGTACTTGACAAAAGAAAATAAATGAATAAACGAACACCAATAGCTAATAGAAATATAATATGTAATGCAAATCGTGGCATACTTGTTGAAAAACTAAACTTAAACCGAAAAACTCAACGAAAAAAAAAAGCATAAAAGAAACTATCATAACAAAAAAGGACTCAATCTAAAAGGGGCCTAAGAGAGCAAACAGAAAGGAGAAAAAACACAAATAAGGGTTAGGAGTGAGAAGAAGAGAACAAAAGAGAAAAACACAAAAATTCCCCCTTCGCACGAGCGGGTCGCGCGAGGTAAATTTGAGGTCTGTTTTCAAGGTTCATAAAAATCTTTTCTAAGTCAAAAGATCACATGAGCGGGCCACTCGGGCGATAGGCTCTTGCGCGTGAGCAAATACTGAGGTCTTCTCTAACAAAGTTTAAGAATTTTTTTTGCTAAGACAAAAACTCGCACAAGCGGGCGGCACGAGCGATACGTCGCGCGAGCGGACCGCGCGTGTAACATGTTCTCTTTATATTTTCTTTTCTTTCTTTGTGAATAAGTTCAAAATAAATTGACCTCAACCCCTAAACCTATCCAGAAAACAAAAAGCTGACTCAAAGTGACGCAAAATGTGTACAAAAATGAGATAAGTGAACGATAAAAACTTGGTTTGCCTCCCAAGAAGCGCTGTCTTTTACGTCTTCAGCTAGACCGTTCTAACTCAAGACTTATGGAGGCCAAAACTCAGACTTTGCATCCTTAAAAGGCATTAGGGATACTCCATTTGAAAACAGAAATTGTGTCATTATTTGTTAACTCATTCAATAGTTCCTCTTTTTCGGTTTCGAATCGATTCTTGACCTTTTGAGTAAATCTTTCAATAGGATCCGGTTCAGTATGGTCTATTTCATTAAGGTTCATCTGTGCACTACACATTATATAGTTTTCCTTCCTTAAGTTTTCATATATATGAAGCTCTTTAGCATACCTTACCTCACTCTTCTCCACACATGGGTAATTGTCATCCTTGGGAGGTTGATCAATGACGTTAAAAATGTTTAATTTTAGGTTCATGTTCCCAAACGACACTTTCATTACCCCATTTAACAGTTGACACGCTCATTAGCGGTGGCTAAGAATGGACGACCGAGAATGACAGGAGTGTGTTTCCTAGCAACTATCACCGGTTCAGTATTAAGGACCATTAAATCGATAGGATAGTAACATTTATTGACTTTAATTAGGACGTCCTCGATGATTCCTTTAGGGATTTTTATGGAACAATGCGCTAATTGTACGGTAGCGGCCGTGGGTTTAAGTTCACCTAATCCTAATTGTTTGTAAACTATGTAAGGTAAGAGATTAACACTTGCTCCTATGTCAAGGAGAGCCCGATGAATGATAGTGTCACCTATGATACATGAAATTGTTGGTGTACCGGGATCCTTACACTTTGGAGGAGCGTGTTGGAAGATTGTACTTACTTTTTCCATGAGGAAGACCTTTTTCAGAATATGATTGCGCAACTTATGCTTTTGAGTGTATAGGTCTTTAAGACATTTAGCATAAGCAAGAATTTGTTTAATAGTGTTGAGGAATGGAATGTTTATTTTCACTTGTTTAAACACCTAGAGTATATCTTCAGTTTTTGATCCTTTCTTTGAAAGATGTGACGGTTTCTCAATGTTTGGTGGGGACGACATTTTTGGAACAAAATTATTTGGGGCCGATTCATTTTCTCACCTAATTCGGCTCGTGTCCTCACCCTTCTCTTTATTCGAATTAATGTTCCCATCCTTTGAAGCATCTCTCGGAATCTCTATAACTTCTTCCTCTCGTATAATCATCCTAGTCGAGACGGCGTTTACTTTCTCACTCGTACCCTTAATCTCATATTGTCCCTTTGGGTTTTGAATAGTTTGAGTAGGCAACTTACCCTCGTTTCTACAACTCACCGCATTAGCTAGTTGTCCCATTTGGGACTCAAGCTTCATAATGAATTGTGTGTGAGAGTGCACTATTTGTGCTTGTGCTTATGCTTGCGTTTTGATATTCTTAAGGGACACCAACACCTTCTCCTGAAAAGCATTATCCCTTTGAGGGTTAGGAATAGGAGGGGGTGTTGGTATTGACTTAGTTGAAATTGGGGTCGGTAAGTATTAGAAAAATTTGTCGGAACATATTTGACAAATTTCGTTAGAGGGTGAGCCGAACGTTTGGTTCATCATCATATATCGGTCAAGTTTTATAGATAGTTCTTGCAATCCAATTGAGTGACTTGACTCGAACCTCCTCTCACTTAGGTTGACGGGGAAGGCATCCTGACATGACTAAAAAGTTGTGCACTCTTGTGCAACACCCAAGTATAGGTGATCGTGTAAGTAATACTGGATAAGTCCAGGTCAATCCCACATGGAAGGAATAGGAAGAAAATATACTAAGTTACAACCTAAAGAAAAAGAAAAGACAATAAGAATGTAGGAGTGGAAGTTCTAACAAATCCTAAATAATTAAATTAAACTAAATAATAAACTAAAACATATAGACACATAACTAAAGAAAAGAATAAATTAAAGGTGTTGAAACACGTGAATCCACATTGATCCTAACCATCTACCATACACATTCATTAATGTTCTAAGGAGTTCATTCATCTTCAATATTCTGTATTTTTCTAAAGATATAGAATCAATAGCCCTTTCATGACTGAGACTACATCATCACAGTTGATTTAAAATACTTGGAAGACAATTTAAAACAATGGTTATTACTTGCACTCTAAATGGTGTTAGCATTCAAAGTGGTTTTCAAAAGTCATTGAAGAAAATAGCCTTAAGACTTTAAGTTCTAAAAACTGTTGTGACAAACTGAGCTTATAGGGACAATTTGTTGACACATTTCTATAACAAAAGTCATGGAATACTTAAAAGAATCATCTCAGGAATTACGGAGTAACATGTTCAATCGATCGAAGCGCACTCGATCGATCGAACAACATCATCCTTCAATCGATCGAAATGTCTTCGATCGCTTGACTATAGCTCTGGTTCGATCGATCGAAATACCTTCGATCGATTGAGCCCAGTTTTTCTAAAGATTGCATGGCAGAGGCTGGAAATCAAATGTTTCATCATATATTCCCAACATCTAAACTACGGAAACGTGATTAAACTAATGTAGGAATAACAAACTAGAGTAATCATAATAGCTAGATTAATAAACAATCAAATAGAGAAAAGGAAAAGAAAAACCTGGAATAATTTGAATATAACTTATAATAAACATGAAACCAACTTGAATCTTCAATATAACAATGGAAAAGAGGAAGAAAAACAAGAATCTAACCTAATCTACTCCTAATCTAACCCTAAAACTACCCCCCAAATTGTTGTTTTTTGCGTTCTGGAGCATCCTCCTTTCGTCTGGTATCAAAATGACTTATTTATAGTGTTCCTGCAGAGTTTATGCAACTTTTGGGTGAAAATAAAGTTCAATCAATCAAACTTAGTTCGATCGATCGAACTCTCAATCGATTGAACTCTCCTCAATCGCTTGAACTTCTCTGATTTTAACATCTCTGCGCACCGATGGGAGAATGGCCATAACTTTTCACTCAGACCTTGGATTGACCTCCCGTTTGTGGCCACGCGACGGTAACTCAAAGATCTACACTTTGTATTTCTAGAGAAATCTTCCAAATCTGAAGTATTCATTGTCAAAATAGTTGAGTCAAGTATTTTGGCGCCAAATCTGAAGTCCCCGACAACGGCGCCAAAAACATGACACGACTAAAAAGTTGTGCACTCTTATGTAACACCCAAGTGTAGGTGATTGTGCAAGTAATACTGGATAAGTCCAGGTTGATCCCACAGGGAAGGAATAGAAAGAAAATATGCTAAGTTACAACCTAAAGAAAAAGAAAAGACAATAAGAATGTAGGAGTGGAAGTTCTAACAAACCCTAAATAATTAAATTAAACTAAATAATAAACTAAAGCATATAGAAACATAACTAAAGAAATAAATAAATTAAAGGTGTTGGAAACACGTGAATCCACATTGATCCTAACCATCTACCATACACATTCATTAATGTTCTAAGGAGTTCATTCCTCTTCAGTATTCCATATTTTTCTAAAGATATAGAATCAATAGCCCTTTCATGACCGGGACTACATCATCACAGTTGATTTAAAATAATTGAAAGACGGTTTAAAACAATGGTTATTACTTGCACTCTAAATGGTGTTAGCATTCAAAGTAGTTTTCAAAAGTCATTGAAGAAAATAGCCTTAAGGCTTTAAGTTCAAAAAACTGTTGTGACAAACTGAGCTTATAGGGACAATTTGATGATAGATTTCTAAAATAGAAAGTCATGGAATACTTTAAAAATTCATCTCAGGAATTAACATGTACGATTGAATGAAGCGCTCTAGATCGATTGAACAGCATCATCCTTCAATCCCTATAAGCTCAATTTGTCACAACAATTTTAGAACTTAAAGCCTTAAGGCTATTTTCTTCAATGAATTTTGAAAACCACTTTGAATGATAACACCATTTAGAGTGCAAGTAATAACCATTATTTTAAACCATCTTCCAAGTATTTTAAATCAACTGTGATGATGTAGTCCCGGTTATGAAAGGGCTATTGATTCCATATCTTTAGAAAAATACGGAATACTGAAGAGGAATGAACTCCTTAGAACATTAATGAATGTGTATGGTAGATGGTTAGGATCAATGTGGATTCACGTGTTTCCAACACCCTTAATTTATTTATTTATTTAGTTATGTGTCTATATGCTTTAGTTTATTATTTAGTTTAATTTAATTCTTTAGGATTTGTTAGAACTTCCACTCCTACATTCTTATTGTCTTTTCTTTTTCTTTAGTTTGTAACTTAGAATATTTTCTTCCTATTCATTCCCTATGGGATCGACCTGGACTTATCCAGTATTACTTGCATGATCACCTACACTTGGGTGTTGCACAAAAGCGCACAACTTTTTAGTCATGTCAAGTTTTTGACATCCGATAAAATCTCAATAGGAGCATCCGCATCTCCACCCTCAACAACAATAGTAGCCGTTGCCGGGTCACGCATAGTCGGGGCAGCTGATGTAGACAATGATGGGCCAGCCATGACGAGGTGGCACAAATAATGATGATGGGGCAGAAGGATCTACAGGCGGGGGTGTTTGCAAAATACAACCGCGCTAAAATAAGAAAATGCACGGATTTAGTTCACAACTACTTGTTATATCTACACTTTGTGTTACAATGCCAGCTTTTACACAATATGATTTATCTATGATAAGTTGTATTGTTTTTGCTATTATTTGTGCAGATTACTATTTTGCTGTGAGAGGAAATGAATAATAGGACAAAGGGAATGCTGGATTACAAACAAGAAAATTTAAAGCTAAAGTATGAAGTTCAAGCGATCGAAGAGTTTCAACTTTCAAGTGATCGAGAGTTGGATCTATTGAGGACGGTTCAAGCGCTTGAGAAATCCAGAAGTTCAATCGATTGAGTGATGTTCGATCGATCGATCATGGCTTTTATTAGAACTTACGCGTATGCGGCAGAATAGTTGTAATCAACCTAGTATTAAGTTTTTGTATAAATACTCGTCATGTTTACATCCTGGAGGACACCCACTTTACTTTTCATCAGTTTACATAGGGTGATGATGCCAAAAATTGGTAAGAGTAAAGTAGAGCAATTTTAGTAGAGAGACAGAGTGAGAGACTGGTTTTTTGTATGTGGTTCGGCCCTACTAATGAAGGTACCTAGTCCATGGCTGTGTCTGAGCATGTTCACTATACTGTAAAAGAGATGGGGGCCTGTGGTGAACCAACAAGTCTGGAGCTACCGTAGGCCGGCGGGGCATGTAGATGAATGCTATAGAGGTGGTGTGTAGACTGAAAAGTCATCCCCTTCAATGGGGGGTGAGAGGTCTCTTTTATAGATGTAAGAGACCTACTCGTACATGGATAAGGAAATATAATCCATTTAGAATGTGATTGACACCAATCAAGTAAGTTTCCTAATTATATTAGGATTGATTGACATTAATTGTGGGGGTTTCATAATTGGATTAGGAAATAATTTTCACTTTCCATTAGTCTCCTAGCTTGAGTAGGAAACTGCCTGTAATGCTCGGGATCATGCCTGTGGACCCGGATGAGCTGTTCCCACGGTGGAATGTGCTTGTGTGGTCTTCCCGACCTGTTGGCCGGGTCGTGGATGAACCGTTCGGGAGGCATCAGGTGGACCAAACCACTCGGGATGATGCTTGTCAGTAGTTGCAGAATAGAACCGCTCGGGCATGGGCTGATTTTGGGTGTATCAATTGCCCCCCATTTCCAAGGTTGGCTGGATGCTATATCGGGGCAAGTTTGGAAATTAGTTTGATGTTACTTGCCACTGTCTGAGTGCTTGGGGAAGCTGCCTCGGGGCTTCTGAGCCTGGTGAGTCCTCAGATGCTGGCTGACAATTGAGACCCAGCCTAGCTCGGGACCTTTAGTTGCTCGGGAACTGACCGGGAGTTGAGACCTGACCTAATTCGGAGTCTTTGAATTCTCGGGAAGTGGCCAAGAGTTGAGACTCGGCCTACTTCGGAGTCTTTTTTGCTTGAGTTAGCCTCCAAGAAGGTTATCTTCTGCCCGTGATCCTTCGTCAAGGTTGTGGGTAGAAGAATTTTACCATGTTGGAAAAGTCGACCTAAAGCGTATTGCTTTAGGGTCCTTTTATGTTAACTCCCCAGGATGGTTGTCTTCCACGCAGCCAGACTTTGTCAAGACTGTTGGGAGAAGAGCTTGACCATGTTGGTGGAGCCGACCTAATTCACGTTGCTTTAGGGTCTTTTGGCTCCTCTATCGTCGGCCAACCTAAGAGATTTTAGTCACGTCTATCGTCGGTTTGGACCTAAGTGGAGTTAATGCCTCTGAGTACTGTAGGTGCTCGGGTTGTCCAAGATTTTGACCTGGTTATCCGCGAGGCCTGTAGATACCCGATGTGATTGTATATTTAGTTCACTGCGCCGGCTTGCCCCCCAAGCTTTTGCTAAGACGAGGATCTTACAAAGGCTATGACTGTAGGTAACCGACCTGGAACATGGTGATTGTAGGGTCTTTTAAAGCTTGCCATCATCAGCTACCTAGGGGGTTTGCCCCCATCATAGGTTGGACCTAAGCAAAGACGATGCCTCGGGCATGACCCCGAGGTCTTTTACCTCGAGTGCGATCCCGAGGTCTTTAGTGCCTGGGTTCAGAGGCCGAGGTCTTTTTAGTGCCTGAGTTCAGAGCTCGAGGTCTTTTTAGTGCCTGAGTTCAGAGCTCGAGGTCTTTTTATGCCTCGGGGTTAGGCCAGAGGTCTCTGTATGCCTCGGGGTTAGGCCCGAGGTCTTTGTAAGAGCTCTGTGACAATCGGTGGAGCCTCATGTGGTGATCAAGCAAGTACCACTATAGTCGGACTCATCTAGAATGATGGAGATAGGGGGCCGGATCAGGACAGTCGGGCTCCTGATTTCTCTGTGCTGGAGGCACAGTCGGAACTGCTTGATCCTGACCGATGTGAACTGGAGGTCGGGTCAGGGCTGTCGGACTCAGACTGTTGCGAACTAGAGGTCGGGTCGGGACGGCCGGACCCTGCCTGCTGTGAGCTGGAGGTCGGGTCGGGATAGGCAGACCCTGCCTGCTGTGAGCAGGAGGTCAAGTCGAGAGTGCTGGACTCTGACTGCTATGAACTGTTAGAACTCCTAGGCTGATCTCACTTTTGCTTACTTCTGGAAGACTCGTTGCTTTCCTGCCCGGGGTCTTTGATCTTTTGAAATTCATCAGTGTCAATGTATTTTTCAACACTCTCTGCGAGTTTAACCAAGGTTACCGGTCGATTTCTGTGAAACGACGTGGCGCACTTGGTGTGTTGAACTCTTGAGCAGAAGGCTATAATAGCGGCGGTTTCATCAAGATCATAGATGCTGACCTTCTCTTGATTAAACTGGCTGGTGAACTCCTTGAGGGTCTCATTATTCCTTTGTATGACCGTCAGTAGATGTATGTCAGGCTTTGGCTGTTCATGAATACCAGCGAACTGGTTGATGAACTGCTTGCTGAGTTGCTTGAAATCACGGACCGATCGGGGCTCCAAAGAGTAGAATCATTGCACGTCCAGGCCTTTCAAAGTGCTGGGGAAGGCTAGGCAGTTTAGATCATCAGAGTTTGTGGCAAGGGCCATCTGAGCATTGTAGGTCCGGACGTGGTCCACCGGGCTTCCCGAGCCGTTATAGGGATCTAGGCGAGGCTGCTTAAATTTGCGCGGGATGGAGAATCTCGTGATCTGGGTGGAAAATGGTGACTCTGTCTCAGTATTGGCTTGATTCGGAAAACGGCTTTGACCAAGCTTTTTACCCACTCCGTCAATCTGCTTCTACAAGTCCTTGATTCGGGCTTTCACACCTTCCCGACCGGTATCTGAGGGGTTGGTCGGATTGGTGGAAGAGGCTTCTTCTTCATGGTGGTGTGTTGTCCTCTGGGATCGGGCTCGGCTATGGCTCCGGGTAACTGTTCGCCTAGGGATAACTCGACTCTTGACCGAGTGACCTTTGACTGATTCCCGGGCCATATGCTCCTGCCTTTCCTTTCGGGCAACACGCCCACTGTTGATGTCTCTGGCATCCTCAACACAGGACAGGTTGGCTCGGACACGTTGTCTGGTCAAGATCGGTTCCCGACCGTACGCAACGTTCCCGGGTCATTTCCCGGCTCCTGGAGGACTGCTTTGCTGGGCTAGTAGGGCTTCGATCTGTTGTTGGATTTGACACTGGCCCTCCACGAGTTGTGTGAGGGTCGCGGTGATCTGCTCGGATGTCATGACTGCAGCAGCCAGTGCCGGGGCCGGCGGAACATCCCGGTCGGACTGCTGATTAGCTTTCTTACCCTTCTTCGGTGGCATGACGATCAATCAAGAGATTTTTTGATGAGAAGACTTGTCGCTTCCCACAGACGGCGCCAAACTGATGATGCCAAAAATTGGTAAGAGTAAAGTAGAGCAATTTTAGGAGAGAGAGAGTGTGAGAGACTGGTTTTTTGTATATGGTTCGGCCCTATTAATGAAGGTACCTACGTCCACGGCTGTGTCTGAGTACGTTCACAATACAGTAAAAGAGCCGGGTGCCTGTGGTGAACCAACAAGTCTGGAGCTACCATAGGTCGGCCGGGCATGTAGATGAATGCTATAGAGGTGGTGTGTAGACTGAAAAGTCGGCCCCTTCCATGGGGGGTGAGAGGTCTCTTCTATATATGTAAGAGACCTATTCGTACATGGATAAGGAAATATAATCCACTTAGAATGTGATTGACACCAATCAAGTAAGTTTCCTAATTGTATTAGGATTGATTGACATTAATTGTGGGGGTTTCCTAATTGGATTAGGAAATAATTTGCACTTTCCAATAGTCTCCTAGCTTGAGTAGGAAACTGCCTGATGTTGTCAATATCAAGATATAAAAAGTGTACGTTACTTTTCTAAGGATTTATAGTAGTGAAAGCAAAGGTCGAACCCACAGAGATTGAATTACTATGACTCTTAATTTTAAATCCTAAATCTAATTAATTATAAAAACGAGATTTTGATTTTGAATTTAATTAAACTAAGAACAATAAAATAGATCTAAATTATGAAAGCGATTTAAAAGTGTTTTTGTAAATATGTTTAAAGGAACCTAGGATTGCAAATCCACCACTAGCTTCATAATAGGAATATTTATGCATTCAATTAGATTATTAAGTTGGATGATAATGGGGAATTGTAGCTACAAGCCCAATTCCTCCATCAAGAAAATAATTATGGTTCAAGCACCAACATAATCCATCTTCGGTCAGGACGAATTATCCCACACTAAACTAGAGTTGTGACATAATCCGTCTAACCTAGGCATGGACTATTCGGATACTTGATAGCACAATTCAATAAAGCACCATTACATGTAAATAACCTATATAAGCACAGCAAACATAGATCATTGAGCACATCACAGTCAAAATAGATCTAAGACAAGAATAAACTTTGAAAGTGATGATTTAATCAATTAGAAGCACGATTTATTTCTAAAAATCCTCGGAACATGTAATCATCATCCATACATAATAAAACTAAAATGAAAACATAAATAAAACTCTATTACTTGGCTAGGGTTTCATTGAAACCCTAGATCTAGGTTTAGTTGGCCATAGAATTGATAAACGGCAAGAGGTTGATGGAGGAGGCCATGGGAATCCATGGTCTTCTTCTTCTTCTCCTTGCTTTTCTCTCTTCAATGGCTGGAAAAAATGTATAATATGGTTGTATATTGATGTGTATAATAGTGTGTAATGATTTGTAACCTTAAATTTGATTTAGAATAGAATTTATATAGAGTTTCGAAGGATTTAAGAAGCTTTCCTAAGTCAAATCGCACTAAAACAGCTATATTTACGTTTCTGGACGTCATATACACAAACCACCTTCGCTGGGCGGTTTAATTTAATAAAATACGCGTTTTTGGTTTTTTCACAGGTCGCTCGCGCGGCCCGCACGCGCGAGGTTCTTTTCGCTGCACTGCGCGACGTTCGTAGAATTGGGATACCATTTTGCTCGGAACTCGGATTGACTCGCCGTTTGGAGCCACGCGTCCGTAACTCGAAGATGTACATTTTATATCTCTGGATAAATTTCTCAAATCCAAAGTATTCTTTGTCAAAAATGCAATTTTCCGAGACTGCTACTGCATTCAGCTTTCACCGGAATCACTGTTTGAGCCCAAAATGACTTCCAAAGCCACTAATCATTGGATTTTTGTGCATTTTCAAGTTAAAGCTCCAAATCCTACAAAATTTAGAATACTTAGTAAAAAATAACTAATAACTACATGAAATGGGCTAACAAAGCGTATTTTTAGAACTATAAACGGCAACTATTCGTCGCCGATCACACCCCCAAACCTACACTTTGCTAGTCCTCGAGCAAAAAGAAAAGAAAAATAAAACTACTACTACAAATACTACTCCATTTTTGCATGGATCACGATTGCATTTAGCATATGCAACAAGCCTTTTAAACCTCTAGGTGTCCCTAGTCGGACGAGTGAAGTCTCGTGAGGGTTCTCATCAACAAGTCACCCACAACCATCTTTATTAACTTATAAATTTAAAAAGTTTTATTCAAACGAAAAACAAAACAATCATTACTCCTTATCATAGAACGATGATTTGAAATAGAATAACGAACAAGAAGAAACAGAATCAAACGTCTACCTACGTCATGAAAAACATTCTCAAGCACATGCATCGTATAAATCAATAGAGTTTTTCATAAAATTGCACGTGTGTGACATGATAGTCAAATGAACACGCGCGTGTCATGAACTTGGAATATAACTCGGATGACCATCTAACTATGCTTCGACTACGAATCTCGCAGTGTTAATTACACTCTAAAATGAAACACTCAGAAACAGGTGTAAATTATCGCGTATATGTGAGCAAAGAAAATATGTTTTCAAAACAAGAAACGCTCACATATGACTTGAACAAGACGCATGACACGAAAGAACAGTAGTCTCATGGATAGGATGCCAATAATCAAGAAAAATTAATCTTTACCATATTTTAATCCCTCTCCCATCGTTTTCATATCCGAACCATGTTTCCTAGGATCAAATAGGACTTTTCAAAGGTTATAACGTGGCTCAGGCAATGAAAAAGGATAGAAAGGATTGTTAGGTAGGAAATCTCAGAACGACATTATAAGGCATGTTCAATTTCTTTCATTCGTCTCTTCTACCAAATTCATCTTTTCATTCTCTTCTTTTCATTCCTTTCAATTTTTTCTCCTTCTATTTCTTTTTCTATTTTTGTTCTTTTTTTTTCTTATTCTTCTTTTTTTTTTTTTTTTTAACCTTATTTTTTTTCTTCATTGCTCTTTTTTTTTCCGTTGCTTTCGAAATGAATATTCATTAGATACCAAAGCAACTACCCCAAACATCATATTGTTTTCTTCTTCTTCTCAGTCAACACATTGCCTTACCACCACTAAAAGTTGATCAATCTTTCAGTGGTACGCTCCAAGTTGATCAAATTGGAGCTTTTAAACAAAATAATGGTGATTAAAGAAAAAGGCACTTTAACGGCTCAAAGGGGCGAACTAAGGAAATTTTATAATATATCAATTGGTAGTAAACAAAGAGGGCCTACCATCATGTCCTATTGTTATATGGTTCTTCAACATTTACGACGGAAGATTATTTGACATGGTAGCAAATATTTTAACGTAACTATGAACCAAAACAAGAATAATGAGACTAAACAACGAGTTAATACGCTATTCCCATGAAATTCGACAAACACAAGATGTATTTATAACCCTCTATAAAGAAAAGATAGGCTTAAAAGCTCACTGGGCTTAGTCTCCACCATGTGTTATCTAGAAATCCGAATCATATTATAGTTCACATCAAACATGTATTCAAGCGACTACATGCAGTGCATAAGTTTATGTGCAAAACTATGATATAAAACTACGATTAGAATGATACATAACTTAAAACGTTACATCATGACTTAAGAAAATATTTAATCACGTCTTCTCATGTTTACTATTCTATAATAATCCAAGTTACATAACAAGATGTATCGACTAGAGATTGCAAAACCGTAGGTAACATCGTTTGTTTAAGCACAAGTATCGAAAAAAATTTCAAAATTTTGGTGTATATAATAATGTGCATATGAATGTATACCCCCAAACCTTAACCTTTCATTGTCCCCAATGAAACAATAAAATGAAAGAAAGGAAAGTACGTAAGAAAGGAACGATAATACCTCGATCTCGGCACTCACTAACAGCTGAACATATAATAAAATGGAATCAAAGTTTAATACTCCAAATGGAGCACAATTTCACCTGTTAATACTTAACAAAAGAAAACTAAACTAACAAAAGAATCAGAAAAGCTACATATGTTTTTTTCTTTTTATTTCATTATTTTATTTTATTTTTTTTTTGTAAACAGTAGAAACTAAACTAGAATTAAAAGAACGTAAAGGAAATAAAGAAAAATAAAACTAGAACTATGGTAACAAAGATAAACTTAAACTAAACAACTGACCAGGTGCGGGAGACAGGAGATTAGAGAACAAAAGAGAAAATTCCTGAAAATCCTACCTCGCACTAGCGGACCACGCGCACGAATCCCTCCGCGAATTTAAGCAGAAGCTTGATTAACATTTTATAAAAGAAAGATTTCGAAGTCCCCAGATCGCGCGAGCGGGCCGCTCGAGCGACCTCCTCGCGCGCGCAAATTCCGGCGCGAGATGATACTGAGGCTAAATATCACATAAGGCTTTAAAAAATTTCACTAATGGGCAAGCTCGCGCGAGCGGGCCGCGCACGCGAGTTTCCATTTTTTCTTTTTTTTCTTTATTTTTATGTATATAAGCTGAAAATAAGTTTACTCCGACCCCCAAACTTGTTCAGAATGACCAAAACTGACTCTAAATGACCCAAAAATGACCAAAAACAATAGAAATAGACGAACTAAAGCTTGGGTTGCTTCCCAAGAAGCGCTATCTTTTACGTATTTAGCTAAACCGTTCTAGCTCAAGACTCAAGGAGGTCGTAAATCAGAGTTTGTATCCTTTAGGGCGTTAGGGAGATTTCAGTGGAAAGCCAAAATAAGGTCGCTATTCGTTAATTCCTTTGATGACTCTCCTTTATCGTGTTCAAATCGATTCCTAACCTTTCGAGTAAATTCGTCATTAGGGTCTGTACTATTCAAATTCATCCGCTCATTTTCCACTATATTATTATTCTAACTCACGTTTATGTCCTGATTAAGTTCAACCGTTCTTCTAACCTCACTACCCTCCATATATTGATAATCATCATCTTTAGGAGGTTGATCAATCGCATTAAACACGTTTAATTTAAGGTTCATGTTCCCGAATGACACTTTCATTACACCTGTTCGACAGTTGACACGTGCATTAGCGGTGGCTAAGAATGGATGACCAAGAATGATAGGAGTGTAGTTCCTAGCATCTAAAACAGGTTCAGTGTCAAGGACCATAAAATCAACAGGATAATAGCATTTGTCAATTTTAACTAAGATGTCCTCGACGATTCCTCTAGGTACTTTCACAGAACGATCCTCTAATTGAATAGTAGCGATCGTAGGTTTAAGTTCACCTAAACCTAGTTGTTTATAGACATGATAAGGTAAGAGGTTAACACTAGCTCCTAAGTCAAGGAGAGCCCGATGAATGATAGTGTCACCTATGACACATGAAATAGTAGGCGTACCAGGATCTTTATACTTTGGAGGAGCGTGTTGAAAAATTGAGTTTACTTTTTTCGTGAGAAATACCTTTTTCGGAGTATGACTGCGTATTTTGCGCTTTTGAGTGCAACGGTCTTTTAGGCATTTAGCGTAAGCGGGAATTTGTTTAATAGCATCGAGGAATGGAATATTGATTTTAACTTGTTTAAACACCTCGAGTATATCCTCAACCTTTGACCCTTTCTTTGGAAAATTTGATGGTTCATCAACGTTTGGTGGAAAGGGCAATTTCGGTATATGATTAGTCAGGGCCGTTTCTTTTTCTTTCTTATTTTTAATCGTATCCTCACCCTTCTCTTTATTAAAATTAGTATTCGTATCCTTCCCATTCTCATTCTTATTAGGGGTTTCTATCACCTCCTCTCGTGTAGTGATCCTAGTTGAGACGGCGTTTACTTGCTCATTTAACCCCTTAACCTCATATTGTCCCTTAGGGTTTTGAATTTTTTGACTAGGCAACGTCCCATCGTTTCTACGACTCACTACAGTAGCTAGTTGTCGCATTTGGGATTCAAGCTTCGCAATGGATTGTGTGTGTGAGTGCACTATTTGTGCTTGTGCCTGTACTTGTGTTTCAATTTTATTAAGGGACGCCAACACCTTGTCCTCGAAAGCGTTACCCCTTGGAGGGCTCGATTAGGAGGCGGTTGTTGGTATTGATTAGGTTGAAACTCAGGTCGATATGCATTAGGAAAATTAGTCGCCTCATTAGGATTATTATTATTATTTTTCCACGAGAAGTTAGGATGGTTTCTCCATGGCGCGTCCGGATTATTAGTAGTCAAATTATAATTATTTCGTGGGTATTGTTGAATAGAATTAATGTGTTGCTCCACGAATTCCAGAAATTGAGATGCAGAAGGACATGCAAAGATATTATGAGATGGTTCAGAACATAATGCACATACTTCTGAAGAAGGTGGAGTGGACCTAATTCCCATCCTCATAAGATGGTCAAGTTTTCTATTTAATTCTTGAAATTCAATTGAATGACTTGACTCGAACTTTACCTCTCGCTTAGGTTGAAGGTATCCCTCAGAACGTACCGACACAGCCTGATGCATTGAATTCTCGCTCAAAGTTTCAAATATTTTCCAGGCCTCGTCGGCGCTTTTGTGTAGGAAGGTACCCGCACAAACGGCATCGACGGTATTACGAACAGAGGGAATAAGTCCCTCATAAAAACCCTGTACCAACTGCCACTTTGGAACCTGATGATGTGAGCAGGAACGTAATAATTCTTTAAATTTCTCCCATGTGTCATAAAGTGTTTCACCATCTTGCATCACAAAATTAGTTATAGATTTTCTTATCTGATTAGTTCTTGTGATTGGGAAAAACTTTTGCAAAAATGCAGTATGTAATGCTTCGCATGTTTTTATAGTGTTTGGCTCAAGTGATTGAAGCCAATACTTCGTTTTATCCTTTAAAGAGAATGGGAAGAGACGCAGTTTTAATTCATCATCAGTAAAATTTTTTATTTTTAACGTAGAGCATATATCTTGGAAATCCCCTAAGTGCTGATAAGGGTCTTCATTTATACGGCCATGAAAAGAAGGAAGTAGCGAGATGGTAGACGACTTTATCTCAAAGTGAGATGCCATCGCCTCTGGTAATTCGATACCTGCTTGAGGTGTGTAGGTCGTAGGAATAAAATAATCTTTAAGCGGAGGAGGTGGCGGTATATTAGGGTTATTATTGTTATTTCCATTGTTTTGATTATTTCCAATGTCGGCCATTGGAATAGGTTCTATGTTAATAAAGCGTGGTTTCTTTAGGTTTTTAAGGATACTACGTATTTCGGACTCAAACAACAACGATGGTTTCGGAGTTAATTCGTCGTCTATGTTTAACCTAGTTCTAGAAGTTATGTTTGAATACTTGTTAATTCTTAATGTACGTTCAAGTTCAAGATCGCAAGGTTTTAATTCCAGTTTTCTTGAGCGTGTACCAAACATAAACTAAAAGAAAATAAACTAAAAACAAAAACTGACTCAAATAAAAAAAATAAATAGCAATCACGCAACTAAGATAACAAGAACTCAACTACTGTGATGCATGTAAATTATCCTGTAATGCAGTGACCACGTCAATTCCCAGCGCCCTGGGTGTCCTAGCTAATGCAGTGCAATTAACCCTAAACTAATGCAAATAGTGCGTCACAGCGCCCTGACTTACAGTGGTTTAAAGCGAGTTTCACAAGAAGCAAATTACTTGATTTTTTTTATTGATTTGCGTAAGCTCCTTTGGTGTGATTAGCTAATCCACTCGGAAACGTTAGAATTTTGACGACTCGAGAAACTACAAAATAAATTAAAAAGTTAGTAACTCAAAACAAAAATGAAAAAGAAAAAAAGAAAACCTAATCTAATATTTACGAATTAACTAAACTAAGATTTTAAAACTAAAGGTAGTAATTTGCAATCCCCGCAACGGCGCCAAAAATTGATGTTGTCAATATCAAGATATAAAAAGTGTACTTTACTTTTCTAAGGATTTGTAGTAGTGAAAGCAAAGGTCGAACCCACAGAGATTGAATTACTACGACTCTTAATTTTAAAACCTAAATCTAATTAATTATAAAAATGAGATTTTGATTTTGAATTTAATTAAACTAAGAACAATAAAATAGATCTAAATTATGAAAGCGATTTAAAAGTGTTTTTGTAAATATGTTTAAAGGAACCTAGGATTGCAAATCCACCACTAGCTTCATAATAGGAATATTTATGCATTCAATTAGATTATTAAGTTGGATGATAATGGGGAATTGTAGCTACAATCCCAATTCCTCCATCAAGAAAATAACTATGGTTCAAGCACCAACATAATCCATCTTCGGTTAGCACGAATTATCCCACACTAAACTAGGGTTGTGACATAATCTGTCACAGCCTGGCCCACACTGCACGATATTGTCCGCTTTGCAGACTGAGTAGGGTTACACCCCCGGCCCAGCCCACTCACGGCTTTGCTCCTGGGTAGGGTAAACCCCCGGCCCAAAACGCGTCATGCAATGTAAGGTACGACTCACACATATACAACACATTACCTCACCGTCCCTAGGCAATGTGGGACGCCAAACTTCCACCCCCCTCCCATGGAGAGCTGGGCAGGGCCTGACATCCACCCCTCCTTAGAGAGACCCACGTCCCCGTGGGCTTTCCCCACGCATGGACATGGCACACTTTCGGCTGGTGTGATGTGAGTGATGACTCACTAGCTGTTGGAGGGTGTCTTTTGAGAACCCAGTATTTGGCCTTGAAGGCAGTCCAGAAGGTGGGCAAGTGAGAATTTCCTACGGTTGGGAAAATAAGTAATAACTCATGGTTATGTGCTTAAATGTTTACATAGGCATATGTAAATATAATTGATTATTATATTGTTAATAGCGACTCATCGGAGTCATTAGATGCCTGGTGAGGACGGATTTGAACACGTTACGTAATTTGGTAAGCTAATTAGCAATTTCGTAAAATTTGTAGAAACTTGCATTTTAGCAACCAAACGGAACTTAGTCGGAAACCTTTTTAATTTTGAAGTTTCACCTGTAGAGCTATGCATTAGCTGTGTAGAAAGTTTAAGAGACTGATTAGAAGTTTTGAAAACTCGTGGGGAGGTAAACGCAATTTCTGAAAGCGTTGCCTATATATAGATAGTGATGACTTTCATAAATTTTATAAACTTTAACATAAATTCAAGAAGAGGCCAAATGGAGGATTTCTTGGCTTAGAGCTTCAAGACTCGAATCGACGGAGTTCTACCCATTTGTTTTTCATCGAATTTCGTATTTGAACTCTACGAGATAAGGCCGTCGTTTTGATACCTATTAGGCCTTGTTTGGTTAAGTTTTCCGAAAAATCATTTTCTAGAATTTTCATACAAAGTTGATATTTGGACTTTTGATTAATAGGAATTGTATTAGAAGAAGTACTGCACGTTCTTTGTGCTTGAGTTTTCCTTGGATCGGCGTTTAAGAGCGTAAATCGGAGGTGAGTGATATAAATCTTAAGTTTTGGATGATTCTATGGTTTAATGCATTTGATATGCTAGGAATGTATATAGATATCATGTGTAGTTCATATTGGGCAAAACTCATGTATAAAGTAGGCCCAAAGTATGTTGAAATGAAAAGCATGGTGATATGTGTTAAATGAGCATGTTTATATGCCTATGTGGGTTAAAGGGGGATTTGTGCTAATTCACCGTGAGACATCCTCTCGAAGGGGGAGGATTAGTAGTGACGACGGTCACTTGCTGAGAAAGGCATTAATACGACATGTCGAAGGGGCATGGGTCGTAGTTGAGTCTTAAGACTTTGGATCGGTGAAGGTGCACTTATTCCCTAGAGACCAATAGTTATGTGTTATGATGGATTGGAACATATTTGTCATCCGTATGCTTGATTCATATTATTCACTAAGCGTTAGCTTAAACAAATCCATATATCTGTGGTTATATAAATAACCATTCAGGTGCAAGGACTGGAGGGGAGAATCGCGGGTAATGTGGCGAGGAAGGACCGGAAGCTCCTAATGTTTATAGAACTTGTAGCACTTTTGTAATATGTGTTTAACTCATGCCGGTTGTTTAACCGTGCAACTTGTATTAAGACTTGTTATATATGCGAGTACGGCACTTGGTTCACTTTAGGACCTAGCTTGCCGAGACGTGGGAAGCTTGTACCTTTAGTACGTGTAATCCGAGAAAGGTTCATGGTGGTTGTATAAACGGTGTATGTGTTTTTGCAAGCCCTTCGAATGTTTAACAAAGCTTTGAAATTGTTTTGGTTTGAAATGCATTAGTTGAAATGGTTTTGTTTTGAAAGGAGTTGGTTTGAAATTGTTTTGTTTGGTTTGGTTTCTTTTGGTAATATGTGTATTATTTTATTAGCGGCGTTTGTGCGGAAGCAGCGGGAATCAACGACGTTTATTAGAGAAGCGCCGGTAATTAACGGCATTTGCAAAAAAGCGCCGGCAATTGTGAAACGGTCTTTTGGAGGTTTGGATTCTGCCTAGGCCCCATTCGACTGGTCGAGCGGGGCAATTCGACCGGTCAAATGCCCCCTGCCAGAAATTTTAAACTCCTACTTCCAATGTTCGGAACAACTTCTAATTAGGCATGGAGGTACCTTTGGGGACCCTTTGACCTATAAAACTGTTACTTTTGAAAACGAAACTCGTTAAGGCGTGTTTGGGCACGTGTTTAATATAACCTTTGAAAAACTATTTGGAAGTTGGTTGTTTTGGAGCAAAACTTTTATTAAGGTCATTTTTGGGAACTATAATCATTGTTGGTATGCCTTGATGGCGTGCCTCGTGACCTAGATTCATATGTATGGATCCAGGGCGTGACATGTAGTGGTATCAGAGCCAAGCCTAGCCGGAAGTGTGCCATGTCCATGCGTGGGGAAAGCCTACGGGGACGTGGGCCTCTCTAAGGGGGGGTGGATGTCAGGCCCTGCCCAACTCTCCATGGGAGGGGGGTGGAATTTTGGCGTCCCACATCGCCTGGGGATGGTGAGATAATGTGCAGTATATGTGTGAGCCGTAATTTACATTGCATGACGCATTTTGGGCCGGGGGTTTACCCTACCCAGGAGCAAAGTCATGAGTGGGCTGGGCCGGGGGTGTAACCCTACTCAGTCTGCAAAGCGTACAATATCGTGCAGTGTGGGTCAGGCTATGACATAATCCGTCTAACCTAGGCATGGACTATTCGGATACTTGATAGCACAATTCAATAAATCATCATTACATGTAAATAACCTATATAAGCACAGCAAACATAGATCATTGAGCACATCACAGTCAAAATAGATCTAAGACAAGAATAAACTTTGAAAGTGATGATTTAATCAATTAAAAGCACGATTTATTTATAAAAATCCTCAGAACATGTAATCATCATCCATACAGAATAAAACTAAAATAAAAACATAAATAAAACCCTATTACTTGGCTAGGGTTTCATTGAAACCCTAGATCTAGGTTTAGTTGGCCATGGAATTGATGAACGCCAAGAGGTTGATGGAGGAGGCCATGGGAATCCATGGTCTTCTTCTTCTTCTCCTTGCTTTTCTCTCTTCAATGGCTGGAAAAAATGTATAATATGGCTGTATATTGATGTGTATAATAGTGTGTAATGATTTGTAACCTTAAATTTGATTTAGAATAGGATTTATATAGAGTTTGGAAGGATTTAGGAAGCTTTCCTAAGTCAAATCGCACTAAAACATCTATATTTACGTTTCTGGACGTCATATGCACAAACCACCTTCACTGGGCACTTTAATTTAATAAAATACGCATTTTTTGGTTTTTTCACAGGTTGCTCGCGCGGCCCGCTCACGCGAGGTCCTTTTTGCTACACTGCGCGACTTTCGTAGAATTGCGATAACGTTTTGCTCGGAACTCGGATTGACTCGCTGTTTGAAACCACGCGTCCATAACTCGAAGATGTACATTTTATATCTTTGGGGAAATTTCTCAAATCCAAAGTATTCTTTGTCAAAAATGCGATTTTCCGAGCGTGCTGCTGCATTCTGCTTTCACCGGAATCACCGTTTGAGCCCAGAATGACTTCCAAAGCCACTAATCATTGGATTTTTGTGCATTTTCAAGTTAAAGCTCCAAATCCTTTAAAATTTCGAATAATCATAAAAAAAATAACTAATAACTACATGAAATGGGCTAACAAAGCGTATTTTTAGAACTATAAACGGCAACTATTCGTCGCCGATTACTGCCCGTAATGCTCGGGATCATGCCTATGGGCCCGGATGAGCTGTTCCTGCGGTGGGATGTGCCTATGCAGGCTTCTTGACCTGTTGGCCGGGTCGTGGATGAACCGTTTGGGAGGCATCAGGTGGACCAAACCGCTCGGGATGATGCTTGTCAGTTGACACGCGAATATTCTTGTGTGCTCTTGTGCAATACCCAAGTGTAGGTAGACGTGCAAGTAGTAATTGGTAAGACCAGATCGATCCCACTGGGAAGGTGTTGACCTATTAACTTAGACTAAACTCAAAAGAAAGGGAAAAAAAAATTCAATAAGATTTAATAATGGTGCAGAACACAAAGTTCCACAAACTAAGACTACTAACGAAAGCAATTTGAATTAAACTAAAGAACTAAATAGCTAACTGAAGCAATATTTCAAAACAGATTTTTCTTAATAAAGGAAGTGTCGGGATCACACAAATCCACTGTGACCCAGCCATCTACCATGCAGTTACATTGAAGCACTAAGGAGTACATTACCTACAGTATACCGTATTTCTCTTAAAATAAAGAATCCATAGCCCTTTCATGTCCGGGACTATATCATCATAGTTAACTTAAAACACGTAAAAGCGGTTTAATTCAATAGTTAAGACTCGTACCTACAATGGTGTTAGCATTGAAGGTGGTTTGCAAAATATATTGAAAGAAATTGCCTTAGGGCCTTGATTTTAGAAACTGTTTTGACAAACTGAGCATTTAGGGACAGTATGATAACAAATCTCAAAAATAAAAGGTCCTGAAATACTACAGGGAACATCCTCAAGAATCAGAGAGTTTGATCGATCGACGATCGTTCGATCGATCGAAAGCCTTCATCCCTCAATCGATCGAAATGTCCTTCGATCGCTTGACTATCTCTGGTTCGATCGATCGAACTACCTCCGAGCGATCGAACACAGGATTTATTCTGCTGCATGGCAGAGGCTAGAGATCACTGTTTCATCGTGTTCTCCCAACCCTAGGACTACTCAGACATCGTCTGGAGTATCACAGACTGGTTTTTATCATATGAAAACATTAAGGCTTTGTTTGGATGTGAGTTTTGCATGAAAACTATGAGAACTAATGATATAAACTTGGCTAAAATGCAATACTACTAAGTTAACGAGTTACACTATTCTAAACTAAGTGCAGAATATAAATAAACAGTACAGAAGCAACCTGGAACGAAGAACTTTATCAAACCTTAGAGTAATCAAGCTATATAAACCAAGAATCAATGGAAAACCTACAAAACACCAAGAAAAACTCTCCTCTCTCTCTAAAATTGATAAAAAACAAAATTCGGCCTCCTTTGGGACGTATACCATGCTCATATATATATAGAAAACCTAAAGGCTAGGGTTACAATTCCGCCACTGCTGCGTACGCGAACGTTTCTGAAAATACCATGTTCGATCGATCGAACATTTCTCGATCGATTAAACATTTGGAACTCAAGCGCTTCAACCTTCTTTAAGCGATCGAACCTTCGATCGATCGAACTATCGTCGATCGCTCAAACTTCAAACTTTAGCTTTGAATTCTTTTGTCTGCACTACAGCATTCCAGTTGTCCTGACGTTCATCTCTCTAGTCCACACAGCAGAGATCTGCACAAATAATAGCTAAAACAATACAACTTATCATAGATTAATCACATTGTATGAAAACTAGCCTTGTAATGCAAATTGCAGATAAAACGGGAAGTTGTGATTAAAACCAATGCAATTCTTCCTTTTAGCGCGGTTGTATTTTACAAATACCCCCGCTTTGCATCAGTAGTTGCAGAATAGAACAGCTCGAGCATGGGCTGATTTTGGGTGTATCACAGAGTGAAGAGAGTTTGTTCTTGATTTTTGTAGGTTTAAAGTTTGGATATTGCTTTTGGGATTGATTTCTACAGTTTAATATAAGTTTCTCCATTCCAGGTTCTATAATCTTAGTTTATTGACATTCCACTTGCTTAATATCATAGTTTAATCTGTTAGAATCGTTAGTTTTTGTAGTAGTAGTCTTAAACCTTAAGTTTCCATAGTTTGTATGTTTAAATCACAAACAAACAAGACCTTAATGAATATTTATGTTAAAAACGAATCTGTGATACTCCAGACCATGTCTGAGTAGTCCTAGATTTGGGAGACCACAATGAAACAGTAATCTCCAGTCTCTGCCATGCACTAGAATAATTCCTATGTTCGATCGATCGAAATTAGTTCAATCGATCGATACAGAGATAAAGTCAATCGATCGAGGACAATTCGATCGATTGAGAGATGATGATTTTCGATCGATCGAAAGTGCGTCGATCGATCGAGCCTTCTGATTCTTGAGAGCATTCTATGCAGTATTCCTAGACTTTCTGTTTTTGAGATTCATTATCAAACTGTCCCCAAATGCTCAGTTTATCAAAACAGTTTCTGAACTTTAAGCCTTTTACAAACCACTTTGAATGCTAACACCATTTAGAGTGCGAGTCTTAACTATTGATTTAAACTGCTTTCCGGTGTTTCATATTAACTATGATGATAAAGTCCCGGTCATGAAAGGATTATGGATTCTCTTAAGAGAAATACGGAATACTATAGAAGATGTACTCTATTGAGCTTCAATGTAATTGCATGGTAGATGGCTAGGTCACTACGGATTCGTGTGATCCCAACGTTCTCCTTTTTCATTAAGAAACCCATTTTTTTTTAAAATATCGCTTTAGTTAATTAGTTAATCAATAGTTTGATTTAGTTGCTTTACATTTAGTAGTTGTTAATTGTGGAACTTTGTGTTCTACATTTTTCTCGATTATTGAATTTTTTTTTCTTTTAGAGTTTGATCTAGGTATTTAGTTTACAACCTTCCCTGTGGGATCGACCTGGTCTTAATCAGAATAGTACTTTCACGATTACCTACACTTGGGTACTGATTCGAGGTGAAAAGTGCATGTTTATAGTGTATTATACGGTCTTTTATGCATACTTTTATCCCCAAGTCCCTAGATTTAGAAGCATATCAATGATTAAGTGTTTTCTATGATGTTGAGACTCAAACATGTGTTTTTACACTATTTTACAGGTCATGGACAGCAAACATTGCATAGAAAGTGATTTTGGTGAAGAGAACAACAGAAGCAGCTGAGAAAATGGCAATTTTGACAATTAAGACTTCAGATTTGGAAGATTTTCCCAGAGATATAGAATGTAGATCTTTGAGTTACGGTCGCGTGGCCGCAAACGGGAGGTCAATCCGAGGTCCGAGTAAAAAGTTATGGCCATTCTCCCATCGGTGAGCAGAGTTGTCAAAATCAGAAGAGTTCAAGCGATTGAAGAGAGTTCAATCGATCGAACCTTCGATCGATCGAACTAAGCTCGATCGATCGAACCTTATTTTCACCCAAAAGTTGCGTAAACTCTGTGGGAACCCTATATATACGTCGTTTTGACGCCAGACGAAAGGAGGACGCTCCAGAACGCAGAAAACAGCAGTTTAGGGTAGTTTTAGGGTTAGAGTAGGAGTAGTTTAGGTTAGATTCATGTTCTTTCTCCTTGTTTTCATTGATTTACTGAAGATTATTGAAGATTAAAGTTGCTTTCATGTTTATTACAAGTTATTTCCAGATTATTTACAGGTTTTTCTTCTCCTTTCCCTCTATTTGATTGTTTATTAGTTTAGATGCTTTGATTACTTTAGTTTTCTTTTCCTGCATTAGTTTTATTATGTTTTCGTAGTTTAGACGTTGGGAATATGTGATGAAACATTGAATCCCAGCCTCTTCCATGCAATCTTTAGAAACCTTGGGTTCGATCGATCGAAGGTATTTCGATCGATCGAACCAGAGATAGTCAAGCGATCGAAGATAGTTCGATCGATTGAAGGATGATGCTGTCCGATCGATCGAGAGCGCTTCGATCGATCGAACTTGCAGAATCTTGAGATGATTCTTTGAAGTATTCCATGACTTTCTGTTTTAGAAATCTGTCATCAAATTGTCCCAATAAGCTCAGTTTGTCACAACAGTTTTTAGAACTTAAAGCCTTAAGGCTATTTTCTTCAATGACTTTTGAAAACCACTTTGAATGCTAACACCATTTAGAGTGCAAGTAATAACCATTGTTTTAAATCGTCTTTCATGTATTTTAACTCACTTGTGATGATGTAGTCCCGGGCATGAAAGGGCTATTGATTCTTTATCTCTAGAAAAATACGGAATGCTGAAAAGGGATGTACTCCATAGAACGTTAATGAATATGCATGGTAGATGGTTAGGATTAATGTGGATTCACGTGTTTCCAACACCTTTAGTTTATTTATTTAATTAGCTATGTTTCTTTATGTTTAGTTTATTATTTAGTTTAATTTAATTAATTAGGATTTGTTAGTACACCTTCACTCCTACATTCATCTTTTCTTTTTCTTTAGGTTATAACTTAGTATCTTTTCTTCCTATTCCTTCCCTGTGGGATCGACCTGGACTTCCAGTACTATATTACTTGCACGATCACCTACACTTGGGTGTTGCACAAGAGCGCACAACTTTTTAGTCGTGTCAAGTTTTTGGCGCCGTTGCCGGGGAAGGCAACTAGGTTAGGATTTTACTAAGTTATTTCCAATTTTTTTCTTACTTTTCACAAAAAAAAAAAAAAAAAAAAAAAAAAAAAAAAAAAAAAAATCATTGGACTTTTTCTCTCACAAGAAAAAAAAAAATTCTTTTGTTTAAATATTTTGGGTAAACATGTCTTATCCATATTACCCTCCATACAACACAAATACCACGAATGGGTACACATTAGGTAATGAGAACTATACCCCGAGTTGGCAAGCACCCACATATGATGCACATTATCAACCTGAGTGCTACCAATCACCACAGTGGGAAAACCATCGTGTTAGTCCTCCATGTTATCAAACGTATCAAGAACCTCCACCTGGAGAGTTCTATCAATCGCAATGGGGATATAACCAAAATGATAGTGTAGGATATAGTAGTAGTTCCCACGATTACCAAATGCACCAAGACTTTCCTTCTGGGGAGTCTTGCACACAAACACAATGGGAAGGGGACTATTACCAACAACAATGGGGTGAAACTTCATATAGTTATAATGAGGAGAATAACCAAGTTGAGGATAATGGTATGTTAGAATTGCTGCTTAGTGAAATGAAAAGGCTAGAGAGTGCAATTGATAAATTAGGAGCTAGATATCAACAAGCATTTGATAGCCAACCTTTAGGAGACCATACCAGTCCTTCAACGCTACAACCAGAATTTCAAGACACTAACAATGGAATGGAATTAGAGGACAATGATGGGTTCATACCGAGTGAGGTTAACAACTCATTTGAGAAAGTGATAACCCAACAAGAACTCCAAAACCAAACCATTGAGCATGAAGTTGTAGAACCATCTTCTCCTCAACATACAACCCCATACATCAACTCCTTCACTGCCTGGATAAAACTGCACAATCTCTTTGTCCAGAGCACCTCAATAGATGACATATATAGTGAGGAGAGTTACAAGGATGAGAATGAGGTTTTAAAAGATGACGAGAGTTTAGGTGATTGCACGCAATTAGGAAAGGAAGAGTCCCCTGTTGACTCTACCCCTACCTTTGATAGTGACCCTAGGGAGGACGTAATTGAAAAATCTAAATCCTGTTTAGATTCATGCGATATTCATGAACCCTCACCTCTTTCGACCGAAGAGGTGGTGTCACCAAGTTGCCCATCACCTATCCTTGCTCTCAATCAAAGCTCTCGTCCTGAGCTTGAATGTTATGTGTACCCCATTCGTGAACAAACAGAATGTGTTGTGGAAGAGGATGGTAAGGATACTAGCACATGTTCTTCACAAAATTTTAACTTTCAAAATTCTTTGAGAGAAGACTTGGAAAATATTGGGCCCACTTTAGATGATCTTAAAATTCAACAAGAAGCTAGCAATCTTCTAGACTGCTTGACCTTCTTGAGTGATTATGACATTGAGGCCCAAATAGATAGCTTTATCCAAGTCCAGTCCAAAACCATGTGCATAGAACAGAAATTCAATTCCTATGATTATATCTCCATAGATTCTGTTCTAGGACAAGCGGAGGGTGGTGAAGCTTCATTAGAACATCACTTCGACCCTGACCCTTTTATTGAACCATGGCCTCCCCCTGTTTTTAGTATTCAAATAGAGGCTGTTATAGGAAATACCAACACTAAAGATCGTTTCTTGCATATAATTCCTAAAAAGTGTGGTATTCCTTTTATAACTGTCCCAAAAAAATTTGGAAGCCATAGGTTTTGCATCATCTCCTCTGACCTTGAGCCTGACATTAGTTGGGGGGAGTTGCATTTTTATGAGGATCCCAACATTCTTCTCACTGTTAAATTATTTTATTGGGAAGATCCTCAAAAATTTCGGTTGTTACTTTATGATAAGTATCTTGATTAACCGAATTTATTAACTGAGTTGTTATATTATGTTCTCTATTTTTCCTTGTTGCTACTAATGATTTTGCAGGTAACTTGAAATTTTTTTTTTTTTTGGATATTAATGCCTCGAGGTAACATCCTTCCTTCTCTCGCTTTACTTTACATGTCCATGTGCTTAGTTTAGAACATTGGGGACAATGTTTAGTTTTAGTTGGGGGGAGTGAGTCATTGCATGCCTCGTTTCATTCTTTTTATGTTTTAATGTCAATACACCTGCTTAGCAACATGTAACTCAGTAAATTAAAAAATTGCAAAATTTTAAAATTTTTAAATATATCTATTTTTAAATATAATAAAATGGTTCTTGTATTTCTCTCTTAGTTAATGTAGTTAGTGATGATGCATTAGTGCTATTTTTTGTATGTTATTAGTATGTGATACACTATGATAGTTTGTTTACTATCTTAGTTATAGTATGTTTTATGCCTTTTGATCTTTAAACAACTTTGAGCACGTTGTGACAACCTTGTACATAGCTAAAATGGATTAGTAAGCATAGTTTAAGTGTCTTGAAAGACTGTAGTGGAGACTAATAACCCAAGTGAGCTTTTGTGCCATTCTTTGTTTTTGAGGGTTTTATAAAATTACTCTTACTTTTTGAAAAGCGTATTAATTCGTTGAAAGTCTCATTTTTCTTCTTCATTTTGACTGATCACTAGAAGAGAACGTTCAGGATTTACCAACTTTAGAGCTCTCGAATTTACTGAAATGAATTATCCTATTAACTTAGAAGATGATTTAGGCCATCTTTTGACCATACATGGATAATACAGCCTTGGCCTACCTCTATGCTATTCCTTTACTTCACCTCTTGAGCTTATCATAATCGCCTTGTCTACACAATCCTAAAGTCTATACCTAACTCCAAATTAGGAGTTCAAGCCTCAGTTCTTTATCTAGGAATGATTGGGATGTGTTATCTTAACAAGAAGTTTGGTTCTGTGAATAAGGGAAAGTTGGCAAAGAAAAAAAAATGAAAAAAAAAGAAAAGAAAAAGAAAAGAAAATAAAAGAAAAAAAAAGCATGAAAAGAAAAAAAAAATGCCAATGGTTGTGACAAAAGAAAAAAAGGAATGAAAAGAAGAGTGTGAAAAAAATAAATAAAAGAAAATAAGAAGAGAGAGATTGGATATGTGGGAAGTTTGAAAAGTTATAGTAGACATTCCAATCACATCCTTTGACCCAATTGAATATCACGAGCCTCTTTCTTCTTTCACTTAATACCTCTTTTTCAAAGTCCTGATGATTTTAAGTAAATTGGATTTGAAGTTAAGGTAATGAGAGAGTTATCCACGGTATCTCGCTCTTCTAGTGAAAAGTATCCTTTCATGAGACTTTATGCACTAAAATTTCCGTTTTTCTATTTAGATATGAGAAGCATTAGATTCCATTTACAATTACTCTTTACAGCTTCCATATCATGAGTGATAATTATTACACCTAATTCGGAGTGATTTCATCTTAAGAGTGTAATCCCGGTGAGAGTTGAGTCAAAATGAACGTCTTGATAGTGTCTTAGGTTATGCAAGCTTTGAAATTAAAGTTTTGTATTTTGGTTGTCCATTCACACACACACTTGAAGATTAATATGTATGGAATATTCTAATAACTTTGATAGTAGATTAACTGTAATGTGTGTGTTGCAGGGCTATGACATACTAGAGAGTTTCATGAGATTGTTGAGCTTAACTACATTGCTAAATGAGAGGAAAAATTTCTTGAAAATATTTAAATGAGAACCATTACCTTAAATATGAATTTTGTGGGTAGATTCACTGCAAACCCTCACGAGACAACACTCGTCCACTAGGGGGAACCTAGGGGTTTAAAGGCTTGTTGCATACGCTAAATGCAATCGCGATTCCTGCGAAAGTGATTTAGGATTTTTACTTTCTTTTGTTTTCAATTTTTTGAGTTTAAATAAACATTGCTGTAGTTCGCTTCATTGCTAGGGACTAGCAACGAGCTAGTTGGGGGGTGTGATTCGAGGTGAAAAGTGCATGTTTATAGTGTATTATACGGTCTTTTATGCATACTTTTATCCCCAAGTCCCTAGATTTAGAAGCATATCAATGATTAAGTGTTTTCTATGATGTTGAGACTCAAACATGTGTTTTTACACTATTTTACAGGTCATGGACAGCAAACATTGCATAGAAAGTGATTCTGGTGAAGAGAACAACAGAAGCAGCTGAGAAAATGGCAATTTTGACAATTAAGACTTCAGATTTGGAAGATTTTCCCAGAGATATAGAATGTAGATCTTTGAGTTACGGTCGCGTGGCCGCAAACGGGAGGTCAATCCGAGGTCCGAGTAAAAAGTTATGGCCATTCTCCCATTGGTGCGCAGAGCTGTCAAAATCAGAAGAGTTCAAGCGATTGAAGAGAGTTCAATCGATCGAACCTTCGATCGATCGAACTAAGCTCGATCGATCGAACCTTATTTTCACCCAAAAGTTGCGTAAACTCTGTGGGAACCCTATATATACGTCGTTTTGACGCCAGACGAAAGGAGGACGCTCCAGAACGCAGAAAACAGCAGTTTAGGGTAGTTTTAGGGTTAGAGTAGGAGTAGTTTAGGTTAGATTCATGTTCTTTCTCCTTGTTTTCATTGATTTACTGAAGATTATTGAAGATTAAAGTTGCTTTCATGTTTATTACAAGTTATTTCCAGATTATTTACAGGTTTTTCTTCTCCTTTCCCTCTATTTGATTGTTTATTAGTTTAGATGCTTTGATTACTTTAGTTTTCTTTTCCTGCATTAGTTTTATTATGTTTTCGTAGTTTAGACGTTGGGAATATGTGATGAAACATTGAATCCCAGCCTCTTCCATGCAATCTTTAGAAACCTTGGGTTCGATCGATCGAAGGTATTTCGATCGATCGAACCAGAGATAGTCAAGCGATCGAAGATAGTTCGATCGATTGAAGGATGATGCTGTCCGATCGATCGAGAGCGCTTCGATCGATCGAACTTGCAGAATCTTGAGATGATTCTTTGAAGTATTCCATGACTTTCTGTTTTAGAAATCTGTCATCAAATTGTCCCAATAAGCTCAGTTTGTCACAACAGTTTTTAGAACTTAAAGCCTTAAGGCTATTTTCTTCAATGACTTTTGAAAACCACTTTGAATGCTAACACCATTTAGAGTGCAAGTAATAACCATTGTTTTAAATCGTCTTTCATGTATTTTAACTCACTTGTGATGATGTAGTCCCGGGCATGAAAGGGCTATTGATTCTTTATCTCTAGAAAAATACGGAATGCTGAAAAGGGATGTACTCCATAGAACGTTAATGAATATGCATGGTAGATGGTTAGGATTAATGTGGATTCACGTGTTTCCAACACCTTTAGTTTATTTATTTAATTAGCTATGTTTCTTTATGTTTAGTTTATTATTTAGTTTAATTTAATTAATTAGGATTTGTTAGTACACCTTCACTCCTACATTCATCTTTTCTTTTTCTTTAGGTTATAACTTAGTATCTTTTCTTCCTATTCCTTCCCTGTGGGATCGACCTGGACTTCCAGTACTATATTACTTGCACGATCACCTACACTTGGGTGTTGCACAAGAGCGCACAACTTTTTAGTCGTGTCAGGTACAACACACAAGCGCACACAAATAATTATTGTGTCAAATGATTTTGGCGACGTTGCACAAGACCAACTAGCTCATTGCTAGTCTTCGTGTCAAGTATTTTTAGATATGAGAAGCCTTTGTTTCCATTTATATTTACTCTTTATAGCTTCCATATCATGAGTGATAATTATTACACCTAATTCAGAGTGATTTCATCTTGAAAGTGTGATTCTGGTGAGAGTTGAGTCAAAATGAACGTCTTGACAGCGTCTTAGGTTATGCAAACTTTGAAATTATTGTTTTTTTATTTTGGTTGTCCATTCACACACACACACTTGATGATTAATAGGTATGGAATATTATAATGACTTTGATAGTAGATTAAGGGCGCGTTTGTTTGCCGGATTGGACTATTTTAGTCCAATCTGGATAATACTATGTTTGGTTGGGCCTTTAGTAGTATTATTTAACCAAAGGTATTATATGGTGTGGTTAAAATTAGTGCCCGTTAGGAAGTATAAAACTATACCTGGGGAGGGGTGGTATTACGAAAACACGGGGATAGTTCGAGTTGGATTGTGGGACAACTTGACCATTTTACCCCCGGAATATATATACCCACTTCTTGTAACATTTCTCATATTTCTTCAGAATTGTCCCTCAGACTTGAGAGCAAAGAGAGAGGCGACAAAGGCGATAGACGAGAAGTCGTAGCAGACGCCGACGCCGACGCCGGAGTAGGTGACGCCGACGACAAGGCAGTGACTTTCTTCCTCTCTCTCTCTCTCCAAAAGACGCTAGAACAACGCAGACGGCTCAGGTTCTTCTTTTTTTTTTTTTTTTGATTTCTTAACTTTTTCTTACTAAAATGTCAGATCTACAAAGGTTATGGGTTATCCTCCTTGGATCTACAATGTTTTTTGTTTTGCATGACAAATTTCTGAAACTTGTGAGCTTTCATAATCTAGGGTTTGCTTAAATGCTAGACAAAATCAATAGATCTATGTTCTCTTACTTAATATTGTGCTAGATCTATGTTTATCTGCATTTTTAGACTGAATTTGCAATTTTTTTTTTATGACTGCGATTGTAGACAGATTTAACACAGTCCAATGCAAACCCATATATATATGATATATATATAATTTTTGTGAATATATACCAACCAGGCCCCATGGAATGATTGGTAATTCACCACGAAAGAGTTGTTCAGGTGTGTAGAGTAAGAGCAGCCATTTTCATGCTTGTTTTTTGTTGATCTTACAGACTAGAGTTGGCTTTTCTTGTCCAATACTTTTAGATGTTCCAAACCAATACATTAATGTACTTTATTTCATTAAAGTATGGCTATAAAGACTAGAGTATGGCTTTTCTTACAGACTAGAGTATGGCTTTTCATTAAAAGTATGTATTTTATTATGGATGGAAGTGATATGCTGGTTATGTCATACCACTAGAAAGAATTTCTCATAGAGTAGTGAAACATTTCTCATATAATATGAGAAAATTCTCACATTTACTGAGAAATTCTCAATATTTACTGAGAAATCTTTAATGTTTACTGAGAAATTTCTCATAGTTAATGAAACATTTCCCATATAATATGAGAAAATTCTCATATTCACTGAGAAATTCTCAATGTTTACTGAGAAATCCTCAATGTTTACTGAGAAATTTCTCATAGTTTAGTGAAACATTTCTCATATAATATGAGAAAATTCTCATACTTACTGAGAAATTCTCAATGTTTACTGATACACCACAAAAAATCATATACAAAAAAAACTATAACTTGCCCTTGATCAAAACCAAACACAACCATCATTCCAAAAACTATAACCCATACTTACTGAGAAATTCTCAATGTTTACTAAGATTGATTATGTCAATTTCATTTTTCTTTTCCTTTTCTTATACCATATTCAAAAGTCCTTATAGATAATATGTTGGATAATATGTTGTTTTGCATTACTCCTTAGGGGAGAGTTGTAGGTAATTTAGACATGGTTTTATGTTTTATGTGGTGGTGTTAGATTTTTTGTTTTGAAGACTTTGAACTATGTTTGGTTGATGCTATAAGTATGTTTGTGTTGATGTCGGAACTTGGAAGTATTTTTGTGGTTATGTTAAAACTGTGTTTTAATTCATATGAGACTATGTTTGGTTGATGCTATAAGTATGTTTGTGTTGATGTTGGAACTTGGAAGTATGTTTGTGTTTATGTTAAAATTATGTTTTAATTCATATGAGACTATGTTTGTGTTGATGATAGAACTATTTTTTTTTGTTCCCCTCAAAAAAGTGTAGGATATAATATAAACATGCCAATATTAGTATGAATTGTTCAAACATGTAATATAACCACCCACCATTCCCAGTCCCCCAATTTCACAAGAACCCCCAATTTCACAAAAGTGTTTTTAGGTAAAAAGTACTGGGAGAATTCAATTAACAATTACAGTTTTTCATAATATAATGAGAATTTCTCACTCTTTTCAAGTGGGAAATTTCTCATTCATACTGAGAAATTCTCAATGTTTACTCAGAAATTCTCAATCTTTACTGAGAAATCCTCAATGTTCACTGAGAAATTTCTCATATAATATGAGAAAATTCTCATATTTACTGAGAAATTCTCAATGTTTACTGAGAAATCCTCAATGTTTACTGAGAAATTTCTCATAGTTTAGTGAAACATTTCTCATATAATATGAGGAAATTCTCATAGTTACTGAGAAATCTTCAATATTTACTGAGAAATCCTCAATGTTTAGTGAGAAATTTCTCATAGTTTAGTGAAACATTTCTCATATAATATGAGAAAATTCTCATATTTACTGAGAAATTCTCAATATTTACTGAGAAATCCTCAATATAAAAGAAAATTCATTTTTTAAAAAATTGCAAATAACTATAAATATATAAGAACTTCACTTTCAGCACTTTGTTTTTTTTATAATAACTATAATTGTTGTCTTTAAAGAAGAACTTCACTTTCTTAGTTATTCATATATAAGAACTTCACTTTCAGTACTTTGTTTTTTTAAAGTTTTTTTTATGCACAAGTGAGTATGTTTTTGTAGTTAAATGAAACTTTTTGTACTATTTTTGGCTTGATGAAATGACTTCTTGTTATTTTACTGTAGGTATATGAACAGAGATTGTTGAAAAGAGTATCAGCATGCCTAGATTTTTATCATTTTGGTGAAAATTTGTAATCTTTTCTATTTTGCATCGTTTTCTTTCCATGTAATAGTATCTAGAGATTGTTGAAAATGAATACAAAAACTTGAGTATTTGGGATATCGACTCCAATGTTATGTTCTTTAATCTAGTTCGTGAAAATATGTTATATTAGGACATATGTAGTTTTCTAGTTCGACTCCATTGTAGTTTTTTTTTTTTTTTTATTTCTTTTGCATAAAAAAGTATGTGACATATGTATTTTGTAGTTAAATGTTATGAAAAAAGTGTGGGACATATGTATTGTGAAGGGGCTTTAGTATATTCATGGCAATTTTGTAATTTTTTAGCAAAAGGGGCATTTATGGAAAGTTATAGATTAATCCAGGCTTATATCATAGTCATCCAAACACAGTATTGGACTAATTGTGTTTTATCCCCAGTATAATCCGACACGATACAAACACAGTATAAAAATAATACTACACTGTTTTTATCCTGTGGTTAGTTATCCCAGCATAACTAACTACAGTTTATACTATACCCCTTTATCCTATCCGGCAACCAAACGAGGCCTAACTATAACGTGTTTGTTGCATGGCTATGGAATACTAGAGAGTTTCATGAGATTATTGAGCTTAACTATATTGTTAAATGAGAGAAGAAAATTTTCTTAAAAACTTTTAAACGAGAACCATTACCATAAATATGAATTTTATTGGTAGATTCACTGTAAACCCTCAAAGACAATACTCGTCCACTAGGGGGAACCTAGGGGTTTAAAGGCTTGTTGCATATGCTAAATGCAACTGCGATTCCTGTGAAAGTGAGTTAGTATTTTTACTTTCTTTTGTTTTTAATTTTTAGAGTTCAAATAAACATTGTTGTAGTTTGCTTCATTGATAGGGACTAGCAACGAGCTAGTTGGGGGGTGTGATTAGAGGTGAAAAGTGCATATTCATAGTGTAGTATATGGTCTTTTATGCATACTTTTATCCCCAAGTCCCTAGATTTAGATGGATATCAATGATTAAGTGTTTTCTATGATGTTGGGACTCAAACATGTGTTTTTACACTATTTTATAGGTCATGGAAAGCAATCGTTGCATAGAAAGTGATTCTGGTGGAAAAAACAACATAAGCAGCTGAGAAAGTGCCATTTTTGACAATAACGACTCCATATTTGGAAGATTTCTCTGAAATACAAAGTGTAGAACATTGAGATACGGTCGCGTGGCCACAAATGGGAAGTCAATTCGAGGTTCCAGTGAAAAGTTATGGCCATTCTCCCATCGTGCGTAGAGCGGACAAAATCAGAGAAGTTCAGGCGATTGAGGAGAGTTCAATCGATTAAGAGTTCGATCGATCTATGTTCGATCGATTGAAATTTATTTTCACCCAAAAGTTGCATAAAACTCTACAGAAACCCTATAAATAAGTCGTTTTGATACCAGACGAAAAGAGGATGCTCCAGAACGCAAAAAATAGCAGTTTAGGGTAGTTTTAGGGTTAGACTAGGAGTAGATTAGGTTAGATTCTTGTTTTTCTTCCTCTTTTCCATTGTTATATTGAAGATTATTGAAGATTCAAGTTGGTTTCATGTTTATTACAAGATATATTCAGATTATTCCAGGTTTTTCTTTTCCTTTTCTCTATTTGATTATTTATTAATCTAGCTATTATGATTACTCTAGTTTGTTATTCCTGCATTAGTTTAATCATGTTTTCGTTGTTTAGACGTTGGGAATATGTGATGAAACATTGATTTCCAGCCTCTGCCATGCAATCTTTAGAAAAATTGGGCTCAATCAATCGAAGGTATTTCGATCGATCGAACCAGAGCCATAGTCAAGCGATCGAAGACATTTCAATCGATTGAAGGATGATGCTGTTCGATCGATCGATCAAACATGTTAATTCCTGAGATGATTCTTTTAAGTATTCCATGACTTTCTATTTTAGAAATGTGTCATCAAATTGTCCCTATAAGCTCAATTTATCACAACAGTTTTTAGAACTTAAAACCTTAAGGCTATTTTCTTCAATGACTTTTGAAAATCACTTTGAATGCTAATATCATTTAGAGTGCAAGTAAAAACCATTGTTTTAAACCGTCTTCCAAGTATTTTAAATCAACTGTGATGATGTAGTCCTGGTCATGACATAGCTATTGATTCTATATCTTTAGAAAAATACGGAATACTGAAGAGAAATGAACTCCTTAAAACATTAATGAATGTGTTTGGTAGATGGTTAGGATCAATGTGGATTTACGTGTTTCCAACACCTTTAATTAATTTATTTCTTTATTTATGTGTCTATATGCTTTAGTTTATTATTTAGTTTAATTTAATTATTTAAGATTTGTTAGAACTTCCACTCATACATTCTTATTATCTTTTCTTTTTCTTTAGGTTATAACTTAGTACATTTTCTTCCTATTCCTTCCCTGTGGGATCAATCTAGACTTATCCAGTATTACTTGCACGATCACCTACACTTGAGTGTTGCACAAGAGCACACAACTTTTTAGTCGTGTCAAGCTTTTGGCGCCGTTGCCGGGGATACACTATGGCTCTGGTTCGATCGATCGAAATACCTTCGATCGATTGAGCCCAGGTTTTATAAAGATTGCATGGCAGAGGCTGGAAATCAATGTTTTATCATAAATTTCCAACGTCTAAACTACAGAAACATGATTAAACTAATGCAGGAAAATAATAAACTAGAGTAATCATAATAGCTAGATTAATAAACAATCAAATAGAGAAAAGGAAAAGAAAAAACTGAAATAATCTTAATATTACTTGTAATAAACATGAAACCAACTTGAATCTTCAATAATCTTCAATATAACAATGGAAAAGAGGAAGAAAAACAAGAATCTAACCTAATATACTCCTAATCTAACCCTAAAACTACCCTAAACTACTATTTTTTGCATTCTGGAGCGTCCTCCTTTTATCTGGTATCAAAACGACTTATTTATAGGGTTCTTACAGAGTTAACGCAACTTTTGGGTGAAAATAAAGTTCGATCGATCGAACACTCAATCGATTAAACTCTCCTCAATCGCTTAAACTTCTCTGATTTTGACAACTCTGCGTACCGATGAGAGAATGACCATAACTTTTCACTCGGAACTCGGATTGATCTCCAGTTTAAGGCCACGCGACCATAACTCAATGATCTACACTTTGTATTTCTAGAGAAATCTTCCAAATCTGAAGTCTTCATTGTTAAAAATGGCTCTTTCTCAGCTGCTTATGTTGTTCTCTCTAGCAGAATCACTTTCTATGCAATGATTGCTTTCCATGACCTATAAAATAGTGTAAAAACACATGTCTGAGTCCCAACATCATAGAAAACACTTAATCATTGATATTCATCTAAATCTAGGGACTTGGGGATAAAAGTATGCATAAAAGATCATATAATACGCTATGAATGTGCACTTTTCACCTCTAATCACATCCCTCAAGACGTACCGACACGGCTTGATGCATCGAATTTTCACTTAACATTTCAAATAATTTCCATGCCTCGTCAGCACTTTTGTGTAGGAAGGTACCCGCACAAACGGCATCGATGGTATTACGAATAGAGGGAACAAGTCCCTCATAGAAGATCTGCACTAATTGCCACTTGGGAATTCGATGATGTGGACAAGAGTTTAATAGTTCTTTAAATTGTTCCCAAGTGTCATAGAGCGTTTCTTGCATCACAAAGTTCATTATAGATTTTCTTATTTGATTAGTTCTTGTGATGGGGAAAAACTTTTGTAAAAATACAATTTGTAATGCTTCCCATGTTCTAATAGTGTTTGGCTCAAGAGATTAGAGCCAATACTTTGCTTTATCTTTTAAGGAGAATGGAAAAGACGTAATTTTAATTCATCATCAGTTAGATTTTGGATTTTCAATGTAGAGCATATGTCTTGGAACTCTCCTAAGTGATAATAAGGATCTTTTTTAATACGGCCATGAAATGAAGGGAGAAATGCGATGGTAGATGACTTTTGTAACAACCTTCATTTCCATTTATTTCTAAATTACATTTTCATAATTAATTTGTTATAGCATTGTCATATTTAAATTTGTATTGTTTGCTTTCTTTTTGTTTCAAATCCCCTATATTAAAACTGGTTGCTTGTTTTAATCCCTATTAAAATTCTTTTGGGGTCAAACTGCAATTTTTGTAAAATTTAGCAATACCTGTGTTGAATTTCAAAACTGTATTTCAAAACGGTGGAAATGTTTTCTTTTAACTCAATCAGTATTTTTATAAAACCAGAAAACCACTTCCTACATTAAAATAAATTTCTGTATTTTTGCGTCGAACCCCGCGTCACGAAAATACCAGTTTATGTCCAAAACTGTCTGCGCGGTGCTAAACTTCCACAGATTTTGGAAGTGATGTAAAGTGTGATTGGACATACACTTTATTTCTATTTATGGCAACTCATCATTGGTTAAGGCCTTGTTTGGTTGTTACATATGTGAGTGTACATTGCTAGTGCCATAAGCTTGTTTTCCCAAACAATTTCAATTGCCCCCTATAAGCCTAACTTGGCTCTTCAACATCTGAGAATGTATATACGTATATACATATCTGTGAATAAGTTGCATTTTAGTTAATTTGGAAATCAAATTGAATTTGTTGAGTGTGTGTGGTGGTTCTTGGTGGCCAAGTTAAGGAATCTATATATATACTCATATACACTCTCTTCACAATCCACACATTCTTAGAGACTGAAAACACAGAGAGTTTAGAGAGAGCTTGAGAGAGTTCTACAGAATTTTATAGAGAGAAGAAGCTCTTCAATCCTCCATAGCCGAAAGCTTGGATTGGATTCTTATATTTGCTTATCTTTCTCAAACAATCACACATCTTCTCAATCACAGTGAGCATTACTCACTCATCTTGGATGTAACTCATGCCTTAATTTCTGTTTGGATAGCTTGAAGTATATATCTCCATTACAAATTTTACGTTGAAACTCCATAGCTCAAAAACATGGATTTTCCAAACTTAATAAAAACTCGTTTTCTGAATGAAATATGAAAGATTATACATCCTACATGCCATGTTTAAAGTATTAGAGTCTAATTTGATCACATGAGAAAGTATGCTAAAAATGAAGTTTTGACATCTTTTGAAATTTCATGAAATTCTAGAGTTATAAATTGATTCATGTAAAATTGATTTCGGATTCTTAATCCTTGTTGAAAAACAAAGAGAATCATATATTATAAGGCCTAATTACTCTCGAAATTGAAAATGGGTCAAATAGACCCCATTTAACTGAAACAGAGCAGTTTCTGCGAGGAAGAAGAAGCCTCAGCTTCATCTCGCACAACGATCGCGCGCGTGAAGATCGCGCAAGCGGACCACGCGAGCGACCCGTCGCGCGAGCGGCCCACGCGCGCCAACCTCGTTTCCCCAAGCAGACAGAAGAGTTTATATATATAAAATGAAATTTAGGCAGGTCGCGCGAGCGAGGTCGCGCCAGGGACCTTTCGCGCGAGCGATCCGCGCGCGCGACCTTGGCTTTTTCAGGCGGACAAAAAAGTTTATATATAAAATGAAAATTAGGTATATCGCGCGAGCAGCCCGCGCGAGCGGCCCGCGCGCGCGACCTCTGGCAGTTTCCAGTTTTGCTCGTTTTGTGATAAGGGACTGTTTGGGATAAAATTTGTATACTGTTTGGGAAATTTACTAAATCATAATCCTTTTTGGTTATGTTTAAATGATCAAAACAATGAATTGCGACTTATCAATCCCCGTACGTACATTGTTCCTTTAATTCAGCAATTTACTTTGTGTTTAAGTTCATGGCATTCATGTGGGGTCAGTGGTACATGCATGTGGGTGTTAGTCAGTGTAGAAAAGAGTAATGGTCAGTGTGGAAAGAGTATTGAGATTGAGATTGTGTGGTGGACACTCCCTGGTTATGGTGTACCAAAGTGTGACGTGATGAGATTGCGGTTGTGGTTGTGGTTGTGGTTGTGGTTGAGGCTTCGGTGAGGGTATCTTTGAAATGCGACGGTGGCAAATATGGACACTCCCTGACGCCCATGGAAGCGTTAAAGTGTGTGAAGCCGAACTTGGACACTCACTGGCACCCATGGTAGTGCTAAAGTGTGGCCTACGGACACTCCCTGATACCCGAGTCTGGATACTGAGTGAGGTTGCTCCGGTATTTGCATGGCGGATTAGGTAGTCAAAGTGTGAGGCAATGGACACTCCCTGGTACCCCGGACCAAAGTGTGAGGCAAACTGGACACTCCCTGGCGCCCCGTTGCTAAAGTGTGGCTATCTTAGTGTTTCAAAGATACCAGAGTGAGATAGTGGGTTGTTGTGTCTGTCGAGAGAAAAGAGTCGGCAAGATGAGTGTGGTGCATTGTCTCATACACGATCATAGGCTTTATGAATGGACGACTTTGGATATATATTCCTCGTTGGTTTATAAATTAAATTCTCTCTATGTCAAACTATTGATTTTAGAAATTGAAAATGGAAAAAGGTAAATGGGTATGTTTTACATTCAAAATTATGTTTTTAACACTCACCAGCTTCTTGAAGCTGACGACGTTGATGCATCCTGGACATTCGTGTTCAGGTTTTTCAGGTTACAATCAGGAGGAATCTTATGACTACGCTAACTGAGAATGGCTGCCTTTGGAATGAGAAAACTGTTTATTGATTATATGTTTTAAGTTATATGTTTTAAGTTTTAAACTGTTTGTTTCATGAGGATGACTGTAATAGACTTTAAGTTATTGTTTTGTTTCAAGGCGGTCTGTGCCTTAGTAGACCCCGTATCATAAGATGTAATAAGTTAGAAAAATTTTATAAGCCTTGATTGCTCTGCTCTGATAATTATTTTTGTTGTTCGACGTTTGGGACGGAATCGATCCTTCAAACTGTCGCGACCTACGGGTCCATAAAGGAAATTAAACGCTTTTCTTATTTATGCTACGTCGGGGCGTGACAGGATATAGTGGTATCAGAGCCAGGTTATTATTTATCTCAAGATAGTTTAGCCAGGTTAGGGTTTACCAGTATAGACCCTATTCCACATTCCATTAAGTGTTACACACCCGATGATACGACAGGGAGGATAGACTCAGAACCCAAACGCCTAAGATTATTCTGTCCTGACTTAAGTAGTACCTTTTTATCAGGTATGGATCCAGCTCATCCGCTATATGTAGCAGACAGATTTGGAGGACACTTTGTGACACCTGGGGCAGTGATCCCAGCCTTTCTCAACTTATATCATGCGGCCATTGAGCAGTTGACCACAACAACCGTAGTATCTGATTTATGGCACCAGGTTCATGTGGTAGGCTTAGTCGACCTGACTCGTATCCGCCTAGAGCTTCGTTACTTTGCAAAGGCTCAGCGCTTGGTTTTGGTTGAGGTTTTGAGGTTGGTTGATAGCGATGCTTTCTATCTTCCTCTCGAGATCCAGATTGTGCACGCCCATCTGGCTCAGTTAGAGATGCCCCCACCAGTAGTTCCCATCGCCGAGGACGATGCTGGGGTTGTTCATGTGGTCCTAGTAGGTGGAGAGATTGTAGAGGACGGCATAGGTCTAGATAATCTCGCCGCTGAGCTCGAGGCTGAGCTAGCACTTGAGCTAGCCTTACCTGAGGAGATGCTAGTTGAGGCAGATGCCCCTGCGCCTGCTTCATCTTTGACCTCTCCAGGCTATGATGGGGTGGGCCCCTTTCAGGCTCAGCGATTTCGCCCCGTCGACTCGCTAGATCTCCTGATAGCTGCTTATGGAGACGATTGACGTTCTAGTTATGACTTGTACATATTAACTACTTTTGACTATTAGCTCTCTCTTTTTGCAACTGTAATTACATGCATTAGAGTGTAGGGCAATGGCCCATTTTTGTAACATTAACTCTTGCATGCGTCCTAACCCATACAGGTAGGGTAGGCATTGATCTGACCATACATGCTTTTTGTATCAACTTGACAAGAAGTTATATATATAATATACTCTTTTGGATATTGTCGTCATTTGAATTGCTTCATAGTACTGTTGCATACATGTTTCTCATTCTACTATCACTATCATGCATAGAATGGCTGGAGGACTAAGGAGGAACAGGAACTTGATCGAGGGAGCACCCGAGGCTGCCGATCCTACGGGGATGTTCGAAGCGTTTATCAGACGGTTGGAAAGAATCGGTAATAAGAATGACAACCGACGAGACCGTCAAACTGGAGATAAATTACTGGAGAGATTCCGTGCACTAAGGCCCGAGCAGTTTGCGGGTACCGCGGAACCCTGGAAAGCAGAACAGTGGTTAAGACAAATGGACCGCATGTTCGAAGCTGTCCAGTGCAACGAGATGGACAAGAGGAGGTTGGCTACCTTTTAATTGACCGATGCTGCCGCAGATTGGTGGGATTCGGTTATAGCTACTATCGGGAATGGAGCTGCAATGGGGATGACGTGGACTGCGTTCAAGGGGAGATTTCTGGAAAAGTATTTCCCGGCTACGGAGAGGCATAGATGAGAGAAGGAATTCATGGATCTGACGCAAGGAACCAAGTTAGTGCAAGAGTACACCACATAGTTCGAAAGACTGTCTCGGTTCGCTCCACACTTGGTTGATACTGAAGAGAAGAAGATCCGTAAGTATAACCAAGGGCTGACACCGCAGATTTGTTGTCTGACTCTCGGCCACCTAGATAAATCGTTTGAAGGACTTGTTGGTTTGGCTACCGACCTGGAAAAGGATGCTCGAGTGAACCGAAAGCAATTTGATTTCCGACCGCCTCAAAGGGGTAATTTTGGGAATAGACCACCAATGAATCGTTCCCAAGGGCAGAAGAGGAATTTCGACGGAAGCAAGAAGACCAAGGCTATTACCTATCCGACTCAACCTCGAGTAGGAGAAGGAAGTGGTGGCGGAAAGTGCTTCAACTGTGGCAACCCTGGTCATCTGGCTCGTGATTGCAAGGCACCAAGGCGTGCTGCTCAGCAAGGGATAGTCTGCTTCAACTGTGGTGAACCAGGTCACATCAGCAGGTTCTGTACTGCTCCTAAGCAGGTGACTTATGGTCAACAGGGTCAGACTCGCTTGAATGCTGTTATTCCTGATGCCGCTGGATATGATTGAACTGTGTACGAAGAAGGAGATTATGGAGAAGCTCAACCTGATCAACAAGCAGTGGAAGGTACATTAACTCTGTTTAACTCCCATGTTAAAGTGTTATTTGATTCGGGTGCTACTCTATCATTCATATCTGTTAATACAATTCGGAGATTGGGTATCTTACCTCATCGCTTAGAGAAAGCTTTGAAGGCTACTTCGCCACTAGGAGCTGCAGTCAGATTAGGACACATGTGCAAGGATTGTCCTTTACGACTAGCAGACCGTGAAATCCCTGCAAGGTTGATTGTCCTAACGATGAAAGAGTTCGACATAATCCTAGGGATGGATTGGCTCACTCAGAATCAAGCAACGTTGGATTGTGCGAGGAAGAGAATTACATTCTCCAACAATGGGAATCAATCATTCGATTTTCAATGTAATCCTTTGGGAGATATGTTCCTCACAAGATGTTTAGCCAACATCGAAGTCGTCAGTACAGAGGTGACAACGTCATCTATACTGTTGGTAAAAAACGGTTTGAATCAAAGTTTAAACGCGCAGCGGAAAAAGTCTAGTTATAAAAACTTTTGGTATCCCTGGATCTACTACTCGTCAACTCCTTAGATGTGTACAAGGGTGCAAGAATAATATACCTTAGGTCTTGAACCCAATTCTGAATATGGCTTCCTTTAGTAATGTCCAGCAACAACCTCTAGGTGATCTTCACTCTTATGTCTCCTCGAACGCTTCCCAGAGAGGCTAGAGATGGTGGGATCTCTAATGGAGAGGATGCAGAAGGTTTGGGAACCCTAAAACAGTTTCAGCAGCTTAAGGACGTTAAAACGACGAACTTCTTTCCCAGAACGCAGCTGCCCTATTTATAGATTCCCAGAACCGACCTTACTTTCAATCGATAGAAGTAACTTCGGTCGATCGAACCTGCGATCGATCGAACCAAGTTCGATCGATCGAACCTGTCTAGACTTCAATCGATCGAAACAACTTCGATCGATCGAACCAGTCTTGACAGCATCCTCAATTGCCTTTCCAAGCATTCTGGTGGAGCTAAGAGTGGGACCTCCTAGGTTCTTAATTACTGGAATCAATAATTAATTATTATTCCATCTAGTCAGTACTCTTGACTAAGGAATCAATAATTAATCAATTATCATTAATGCCACTATAAAATGATAATTGCACTCCGGTGCATAAGAACATAATCACACATACATAAGTGATTGCTAGACTTGTATAATATTATACGGATGTCCCTCTACCAGGCAGTATTCGTATCTATCTTTGGGATGTATGTGTAAAGATACTGTCGACCCAATAGATAGTACATCTTATATTCCTCAAGTATCATTCACTACGCTCGGATTACTAAACATGTCAACAATAACACTTTGTTGACAAGGCTGGCCAGCTCTCAGTAATCACTCCTAGTGACATTCTCGAGGGAATACTTACTCTTCGTTTTATAGAAGAGGGTAGAATTCCATCTTGACAATATATGTTCGCAACATTGTATACCTGATTTACCCAAGATACCCAGGTGTTGATCTTGCAAGACCTCACTGATTGGTAAGTCAAAGCAATCAAGCATACAACTTGCGTTCATAACTGTCTCAGGATTAAGGACATGTATCCCTATACAAGTTTTGAGTTCCTATTGACGGTGACAGCGTTTAGGTGTCAATAGGTTTAACTCAGGTTCGTCAATGCACCGAGTGCACTAGCATATTAACCAAGAGTCAAAGACTCTTATGAATGAGATTCATCATTCTACCCCGTAGACGTTAATCATGCTACAGTGTATACCTGATAAGTTATCCAGACTTATCATCCACCGTGACTTATTTGAAACAACAAGGATTTGTGATTCATATCTCATATGTGTAATCGCATACACAAATGAACCACATGCAATGTTGTTTAAGGATTTCAGTCTAATATTCATCTCATGAACTAACATGCATAAATGCATTTTGATATTCCATTATCCATCTAACTGGTTTGAGGGCATATTCCCAACAAAGTCCCACTTGCACTCATAACCATATAGTGTTACAAACAAACACCAACATTGTTTACGTGATTTGTCAAAATCCTTAACCCGTAAGGTTTTGCATAGGGACTGATGATCATCGACTGAAACAATCCATAGTAGAACATCTCCATGTTATACTATATCCCTAGACAAAAAGACGTCACCAAACATGTATCCAGTAAAGCTAATTCGAAAATAGTCCAAAATAACATCATCTAGCATATATCTACTAGTTCTATCTCAAGCCCTAGAGAATATGTGCTTTATGATAGTTCAGTGAACTGAACTTCCATTTGGACTGATATCTGTGAACAACCTCGACGGTTTAACAGATATCCCATACCTAACATCACATACAAGGTTTATCAACAGCCTAGGCTTATGATATACCTTTCATGCGACCTCTTTCATCTTGCATCCTAAGATTACAAGTCTTGAAAGAGCAATAGGTTATGTTCAAAAGGTGAATAACCTTTATCGAAATGTTCTACGTTGAATCTTGCCAATAACTTTATGATATAGAAGTTTGAGATAATCTCATTACCTTAACTTCCCGATCTTGAATGAGCATAATCCAAAGATTATTGCTCGCCTCACCGAGATCATAAATATCAAATATACTGAAGAAACTTAACCTCAACCATTGATAACACTACTTTGACATCTCATAATGATAAAGGTGTTATCATTTTGGGGAACCATAATCACCACCATACTTCCTTAGTGCAAGGATCCTTTCATCCAGTTAAGCCATATCCACACTTCAGAGAAATCCAAAGTATTTTGACTAACAAGTCAAAACAGATGTGCTTATCTCTGGATGATTGCTTTAGTCCGTAGACTTATGCAAATCATATACCAGAGCTTCCTTATCACAAAAATTTGTTGTACCAGGGGATTTCAACAACGTTGAGAATTCTCCCACTACAATGAAGCACCAATGTTGGAACGGATGAAGAGGTAGTAGATTTTAGTTCCTGATGATTTATAGATTGCTTTAAGATATAAATAACTTTACTCTTTTATATTATCTTTCCTTTGCAAAATTTGGTCTCCAACCAACTTTTGTTTTCTCTGGAAACACTACAAAAGTATTATACTTCTAATCTAGATTCAAAAGGCTCATCATTTCTTTACACCAAAGTACTAGACATCCTTATCCAAAGTTACCACGAGAAAGAAGTCACATTCTTTTCACAACTTTGGGGATGTCTATCGAAAAGATTTGCTTTTGAATAAGATCCAGTATATACATTGTAGTTCCATCGAGAAAAACAAGGAATAGTAGTAACTCTAAATAACTCATCCCATGACCCAGTCATATCTAAAAGAAGATAGTTCCTTCTACCTGCTACACCATCCCGTGGAGGCGCACTAGGTGTAGACTGTCGAGAAAGAATCTCATTCTTATCTCCTTTGGACAATAAATGCATTAGACAGATACTCACCATTTTGATCAAATCAAAAGGCAACGATATTCTTTTACCAATTACTCTTCATTCCAAAACTTTTGAATTTCTTCAAAATTGAGGATGAAGGTGCAATGAGTAAATCTATATCAGTATCTGGAGCAGCCAAAACCACTTTACAACTCTAATGTTTATTGGCCTGCATATGTGAGTATGCCCTAATTCTATTAATTCCTTGGTCGTGTGATATTTCAAAAAGAAAAATCACCTGATCACATTACCCTCTAAATAGGATTGACAAATAGGCAGTGGTCTTAGCAACCAAAAAAAAAAGTCTAGGATCCAATCCTCTACTTCCTATTTATCCTATTTAGATTAATATGATCTGACCTCTAAACCAAAGGATTTATAGAATTAGTTGAAGGTGCTATCCTTTTAGATAGTAAAATACCCATGAGTTATTTAAATACTACGTTGGATAATATATGAGAAACAAGAGTAAATCGGTGAGATACTTGCTTGACAAGTTATTAGATCACATAAAAAGAACACTTTCTTTTAATCAACAATTTCAGTACCAAAATCAAAAGGACAAATTAATTCAAAACTGAAATCCATCTAATAACTCCATAATTTTTTATTACAATATAAACTACTAATCTAATAGCAACTCTTGCATTAGATCCCAAAAGCAATCAAGATCTTCAAATCACTGCACATTCTTATTTTTTCAATCCTCTGCAACAATTACAGATATAATCAAAAAATTAGAATCAGTGCCCCAAGTGTTTGAAGTATCAGTTTTTCAACTTACTTCAAAAAACTAGTGATTAGATCATACCTTGCCTTTTGGCAGTCAAGTATCCCACACAGTTCCTTTGCCAATGCCCTCTCACGCCATAATGGAAATACTTTCCTTTCGGCATAGCACCAGCCTTTCCCTTTCCAATTCTTGCCTTCTTCCCAATAGTTGGGTTAGGCTCACCTATTCTTGAGCCTTGCTTTTCCTTCTCTAAACATGTGCCCTTAGGCTTAGTTCCAGAAGATGAAGTCATTCCAATGTTCTGAACATTTGACTCCTCTTTGACTATATCCATCGTTGCCTTAAGAGAGCTCATCAATTCACTTGTTGAAAAAACTATTTTACTTATTTTAAAAACCTTTTTAAATTCAGTGAATGATGAAGGCAACGAATGCAAGATTATGTCAACTTGAGTCTCACCATCAATGTCGGAACCCAGAACTTCCATTACTTTGAAATAAGTAATCATTTTAAAAACATGCTCTCTTATAGAAGTTCCTTCCAACATTTTGGTGTCCATGACTAACTCCAAGGCTCTAAGCCTTGCAGTTCGACTCAGTTCCCCAAACATCTCCTCAAGGTTCAATATTATAGCACAGGCAGTGTTCAAAGGTTGATGTTGCTGCTTCAACACATCAGACAAAGAGTCTAACATGCTAGAGTGAGCTATACCATCAAATCTTATCCATTGCCAATATTGATCCGCAAGATCAGTTGGGGTGTCATGACATGGAATAGGTGGACAGGGAATGGTAAGAACGTATTTACATCCATTAGCAGTTAATAATTCATCCAGTTCTAGTTTCCATTCAACGTAGTTGTTTCCAATTAGCTTATTCTGGATCATGGTTATAGCAAGTGGGCTAGACATAATGAATCTGAAATACAAATAATATAACAGAGTTACATTATGAAAATCATAAATATGACAATTTATATGATACATTGGAATTCCCTTAACCAACTCATTAATTGTCTTCAGGATGTCAAGCCTATAAAATTAAGTCTCCGTGTGGCGATCATAACCTCATAGCTTGATTGGGAAACCCATCATGAATGTCATGCAACTCTTACAAAACAATTCATGACTCCTGAACTTTTGGTCTCTAAGTTTCTGGATAATGCTCCGTGTGGAATCCCTTACCCATAGCTTAGCTAGTGTTCACCATTAACTAGAATTCGATGACAACCGCCTCAAGTAGTGCCTCAGTGTAGTGGTCATCCTCTAACGCGTCTCATTGATTCTATCCTAAGGAAGTTCATATCTAGTAACCAATGAATAGTCTATCCTCCGTATGGAATGATCACCCATGGCTGGGTGACACAGAATATACTATCCACCTTACAATGAACCGTTTATGGAAGACCATGGGAGTTATAAAACTAAGTCCCTCTCCCACTAGATTTTATAAGAAGTTCATATCTAGTAATCAATAAGATATACCCTCCGTATGGAATGATCACCCATAAATGAGTGACACAGAGTATTTCTCATACTTACAATGAACTAATTGGAATTTTTTTTTAAAAAAAAATTCTTCACATTACCCATAAACATCCAGTGTTTACTAATGTGTTGAAAAAAGTTTTTGAATTTTATTTTAGAAAACTTGTTTTACGTGCATGCAACAATGTATTATATGCCAATCACAAACCAAGCACTTAAAACAAAAAACTAAAATGAAATATAGGCATTCAAACAATGCCTCTATCTCCCATGGCTCTATCTCCATAGAACCTCCTTCTTGGTTTGATTGCCTCCGACTCCATCTTTATGGACAACGGCTTGCTCCTCCATCTTCATGGATTTTCTAATTCTATTACATTGGTCCTATACTTCTCTCGAAGCTTACAATTTATCTAGAAATAGAAACAACAATAAAATAAAAGGCTAGGAAAACCGGTGCGACTTTCCTTTTCATAGGATTGAAGTCGCAGCGCCCTTTACATAAGCCTTAAATCCAAACCAATAATTAAATACATCATTCACCAATCTCAAAAATTTAAACACAAAAATTTAGAAAACTTGGTGCCACGGGAGATAGTGACTAACTTGCTGTAAAGGGGTTAGTCGTATGCACATCCACACATATATAACAATTATACGTAACTATTAGAACCCCTAATTGATTCACACAATATATAAACACTTTACATACTGTTTTAGAACTTCAAACAACATCATACCTCTCTGTCACAGTTCGACAGATCGAAGACCGTTCGATCGATCGATTGAACACTATTCAATCGCTCGAACATTCTGTTTCACACAGTGATTTGAAAAATTTACAGAATATTTTAAAATTAAAGTATTTAATTTCTTTTTTTTTTTTTTTTAAAAAAAACTTTAACACTGTGAAACAGAGAACCTGACAAAGAGTCTCGCTCGATCGATCGAACTACATTCGATCGATTGAACATCTGAAATGTTCGATCGATCGAACCCCGTTAGATCGCTTGAGTACAGAGGATGTTCGATCGATCGAGACTACTTCGATCGATCAAACCCGCCATGCATCCTATGCAATCACAGATTTGTATCCTGCTGTGGTAGCGCTGCAGAAACAGATCTGTGATGATGCAGTTTTGAAAACAGTTCTAAAATCAACATGCAAATCAAAACTAGTGTTCCAAAAACACATCTAAAGAACCAAATGAGCGTGGCTCTGATACCAATTATTGGTAAAAAAATGGTTTGAATCAAAGTTTAAACGCGCAGCGGAAAAAGTCTAGTTATAAAACCTTTTGGTATCCCTGGATCTACTACTCGTCAACTCCTTAGATGTGTACAAGGGTGCAAGAATAATATTCCTTAGGTCTTGAACCCAATTCTGAATATGGCTTCCTTTAGCAATGTCCAGTAGCAACCTCTAGGTGATCTTCACTCTTATGCCTCCTCGAATGCTTCCCAGAGAGGCTAGAGATGGTGGGATCTCTAATGGAGAGGATGAAGAAGGTTTGGGAACCCTAAAACAGTTTCAGCAGCTTAGGGACGTTAAAATGACGAATTTCTTTCCCAGAATGTAGCTGCCCTATTTATAGATTCCCAGAACCGACCTTACTTTTAATCGATCGAAGTAACTTCGATCGATCGAACCTGCGATCGATCGAACCAAGTTCGATCGATCGAACCTGTCTAGACTTCAATCGATCGAACCAACTTCGATCGATCGAACCAGTCTTGACAGCATCCTCAATTGCCTTTCCAAGCATTCTGGCGGAGCTAAGAGTGGGACCTCCTAGGTTCTTAATTACTGGCTCCGATTAATTATTATTCCATCTAGTCAGTACTCTTGACTAAGGAATCAATAATTAATCAATTATCATTAATGCCACTATAAAATGATAATTGCACTCCAGTGCATAAGAACATAATCACACATACATAAGTGATTGCTAGACTTGTATAATATGATACGGATGTCCCTCTACCAGGCAGTATTTGTATCTATCATTGGGATGTATGTGTAAAGATACTGTCGACCCAATAGATAGTACATCTTATATTCCTCAAGTATCATTCACTACGCTTGGATTACTAAACATGTCAACAATAACACTTTGTTGACAAGGCTGGCCAGCTCTCAGTAATCACTCCTAGTGACATTCTCGAGGGAATACTTATTCTTCGTTTTATAGAAGAGGGTAGAATTCCATCTTGACAATATATGTTCGCAACATTGTATACCTGATTTACCCAAGATACCCAGGTGTTGATCTTGCAAGACCTCATTGATTGGTAAGTCAAAGCAATCAAGCATACAACTTGCGTTCATAACTGTCTCGGGATTAAGGACATGTATCCCTATACAAGTTTTGAGTTCCTATTGACGGTGACAGCATTTAGGTGTCAATAGGTTTAACTCAGGTCCGTCAATGCACCGAGTGCACTAGCATGTTAACCAAGAGTCAAAGACTCTTACGAATGAGATTCATCATTCTACCCCGTAGACGTTAATCATGCTACAGTGTATACCTGATAAGTTATCCAGACTTATCATCCACTGTGACTTATTTGAAACAACAAGGATTTGTGATTCATATCTCACATGTGTAATCGCATACACAAATGAACCACATACAATGTTGTTTAAGGATTTCAGTCTAATATTCATCTCATGAACTAACATGCATAAATGCATTTTGATATTCCATTATCCATCTAACTGGTTTGAGGGCATATTCCCAACATATACCTGTAGTCAAGGACTTCGAAGACGTATTTCAAGATGTTTCTGGTTTGCCGCCCGAGAGAAGTATAGAGTTCTGTGTTGGACTTATACCGGGTACCGTACCGATCACCAAGGTTCCCTACAGAATGGCCCCTACCGAACTATTAGAATTGAAGGAACAAGTTCAAGAGCTCGAGAACCTAGGTATTGTACGTCCAAGTACATCGCCTTGGGGAGCACCAGTGTTATTTGTAAAGAAGAAGGACGCGACGCTCAGACTATGTATCGACTACAAAGAACTGAACCGCGTGACTATCAAGAACAAGTATCCCTTGCCTTGGATTGACAATTTGTTTGATCAACTACAAGGAGCTTCGACATTTTCCAAGATAGACCTAAGGTCGGGATATCATCAGTTGAGGGTACGGAAGGAGGATATACCTAAGACTGCGTTCAGAACCCGATATGGTCATTATGATTTTCTGGTGATGCCGTTTGGAACGACCAATGCCCCGGCATTGTTTATGGATCTGATGAACAGAGTGTTCAAGCCTTATTTAGATCAGTTTGTCATCGTCTTTATTGATGATATTTTAATCTATTCAAAGTCAGGAGAAGAACACGAGCAACACTTACGGATTGCGATGCAGACGCTTAAGGACCACCAGTTATATGCCAAATTCAGTGAGTGTGAGTTCTGGTTACAAGAAGTGAAATTTTTGGGACACAAGGTGTCATCTCAAGGAATTTCAGTGGATTTGTCCAAGACCGATGTTGTGTCAAACTGGATTAGGCCGAGCAACCCTATAGAAGTTCGGAGTTTTCTTGGACTCGCAGGCTATTATCGGAGATTTGTTGAAGGATTCTCCAAAATAGCGGCACCTTTGACTGGGTTGACGAAGAAGAATTTGAAGTTCGAGTGGACAGAGAAGCATGAGCGAGCCTTTCTAGAGTTGAAAGAGAGACTCACTACCGCACCGGTACTAGCAATACCCAAACCTGATGAGAAGTTCACTATCTTTAGTGACGCGTCATATCAAGGACTAGGGTGTGTACTTATGCAAGATGGTAAAGTTATCGCTTATGGATCCAGACAGCTGAAGCCGAATGAGTTGAACTATCCCATTCATGATTTGGAATTGGTGATTCGAGGTGAAAAGTGTATGTTTATAGCGTATTACACGGTCTTTTATGCATACTTTTATCCCCAAGTCCCTAGATTTAGATGCATATCAATGATTAAGTGTTTTCTATGATGTTGAGACTCAAACATGTGTTTTTACACTATTTTACAGGTCATGGAAAGCAAACATTGCATAGAAAGTGATTCTGGTGAAGAGAATAGCGGAAGAAGCTGAGAAAACACCAATTTTGACAAAGAAGACTTCAGATTTGGAAGATTTTCCCAGAGACATGAAATGTAGATCATTGAGTTACGGTCGCGTGGCCGTAAACGGGAGGTCAATCTGAGGTCCGAGTGAAAAGTTATGGCCATTCTCCCATCGGTGCGCAGAGCTGTCAAAATCAGAGAGTTCAAGCGATTGAAGGAGAGTTCGATCGATCGAACCTTCAATCGATCGAACTAAGCTCGATCGATCGAACCTTATTTTCACCCAAAAGTTGCGTAAATTCTGTGGGAACCCTATATATACGTCGTTTTGACGCCAGACGAAGAGAGGACGCTCCAGAACGCAGAAAACAGCAGTTTTAGGGTAGTTTTAGGGTTAGATTAGGTGTAGATTAGGTTAGATTCTTGTTTTTCTTCCTCTTTTCCATTGATTTACTGAAGATTATTGAAGATTCAAGTTTCTTTCATGTTTATTTCAAGTTTATTTCAGATTATATCCAGGTTTTTCTTTCCAATCCTTGTTATTTGATTGCTATTAGTTTATATGCTATGATTACTCTAGTTTGTTATTCTTGTATTAGTTTAATCATGTTTCTGTAGTTTAGACGTTGGGAATATGTGATGAAACATTGAATCCCAGCCTCTTCCATGCAATCTTTAGAAACCTTGGGCTCGATCGATCGAAGGTATTTCGATCGATCGAACCAGGGATAGTCAAGCGATCGAAGGCATTTCGATCGATTGAAGGATGAGACTGTCCGATCGATCGAGAGCGCTTCGATCGATCGAACATGTTAATTCCTGAGATGATTCTTTTAAGTATTCCATGACTTTCTGTTTTAGAAATCTGTCATCAAATTGTCCCAATAAGCTCAGTTTGTCACAACAGTTTTTAGAACTTAAAGCCTTAAGGCCTTTTCTTCAATGACTTTTGAAAACCACTTTGAATAACACCATTTAGAGTGCAAGTAATTACCATTGTTTTAAACCGTCTTCCAAGTATTTCAAATCAACTGTGATGATATAGTCTCGGTCATGAAAAGGCTATTGATTCTTTATCTTTAGAAAAATACGGAATGCTGAAAAGGAATGAACTCCATAGAACATTAATGAGTATGCATGGTGGATGGTTAGGATCAATGTGGATTCACGTGTTTCCAACACCTTTAATTTATCTGTTTAATTATTTATGTTTCTTTATGCTTTAGTTTGTAATTTAGTTTAATTTAATTAATTAGGATTCGTAGAACCTCCACTTCTATATTCTTATTTTCTTTTATTTTCTTTAGGTTTTAACTTAGTAGACATTCTCCCTATTCCTTCCCTGTGGGATCGACCTGGACTTCCAGTACTATATTACTTGCACGATCACCTACACTTGGGTGTTGCACAAGAGCGCACAACTATTTAGTCATGTCAATTAGCAGCAATGGTATTCGCACTCAAGATTTGGAGACATTATCTCTACGGTGAGAAGTTTGATTTGTTCTCCGATCACAAGAGTTTGAATTACTTGTTCACACAGAAAGAGTTGAACATGAGGCAACGCAGATGGATGGAGCTGATCAAAGATTATGACTTCACATTAGAATACCTCCCCGGTAAAGCTAATGTGGTCGCCGATGCTTTGAGTCGACAAACTCGTGAGACGATCGCCACCTTAATGGTTAGAGAGTGGCGACCATTGGAGACCTTGGCGGAGTTCAATGTACAGAGTGCTGAAGAAGGAGAAGGACAATTGTTCGGATGTCTCATCCTACAGCCTGTTCTTATCGATCGCATTATTGGAGCTCAGAAAGAAGATGAGGAGTTTCAGACATGGTTCGTGAAGATGTCAGAAAAAGACCCGACAGAATGGAAGGTGGGTATCGATGGAGGATATCTGGCAACGACGCCAAAAATTGATCTCATCAAAATCAGGATATAGAAGTATGCTCTACTTTAAAAGATTTGTAGTGTGAAAGTAGAGGTTGAAATCACAGAGATTGAAATACTAAAGCACTTTAATTTTAAAACCTAAACCTAGTTAATTAAGAAAATAGAATTTTGATGTTGATTTTAATTCAACTAAGAACAGTGAAAATAAATCTAAACTATGAAGGCGATAAAAAGTTGTTTTTGATGAATATGTGTATGGAACCTAGGATTGCAAATCCACCACTAACTTCATAATAAGGATATCTGTGCATTCAATTAGCTTATTACGTTGGATGATAATGGGGACTCGTAGCTACAAGCCCAATTCCTCTGTCAATAAGATAACTACGATTCAAGCATCAACATAATTCATCTTCGGTTGGCACGGAGTATCTCACACTAAACTAGGGTTGCGGCACACTCCGTCTTCCCTAGGCATGAACTATTCGACTGCTTGATATCACAATTCAAATAAGCACTATTATATGTAAATAATCTATACAAGCACAGTAAATATAGACAATTAAGCACATCACCAAAATAGATCTAAGACAAGAATAGATTTTGAAAGTAATGATTTAATCAATAAATACGATTTTATTAATTAAAATCCTCTAAACATGCAATCATCATCCATACATAATAAAACTAAGAGAAAAACATAAAATACACCCTATTACTTGGCTAGGGTTTCATTGAAACCCTATATCTAGGTCTAGTTGGCAATAGAAGCAGAGCATGGCAAGAGGTTGATGGAGGAGGCCATGGGAATCATTGGTCTTCTTGTTCTCCTTGTTTTCCTCTCTTCAATGGCTGAAGTTTTAGTTGTTTAAGGATGTGTATAATGTTGTGTAACCCCTATTTTGACTTAAAAGATGATATATATAGATTTGGAGCAAGTTTTGGAAGCTTTCCTAAACCTAATCGCACTAAAACTGCTTTATTTACGTTTCTCGACGTATTCAGCCAATTCTGTTCACATAGGGCTCTTTAGTACATCGAAATACGTGTTTAGGGTTTTTTCAACGGGTTGCTCGCGCGCGATCCCAAAAAAATGTAATGGGTTAACAAAGCGTAACTTCAGGACTATACAGGGGAACTATTCTTCGCCGATCAATACACCCCATTGAATCTTCAAACACTGAAAGGTACATAAAACAGAGGCCTTTCAGGTGAGTGTGGTGATAGGACAGGTGGGTTTTGGAGATAGGTTTTGATTTTATCGAAGTCTTGTTGGCATAGGGTATCCTACTCAAACTTTTCTCCCTTTCTTAGTAATCTAAATAGCAGATCACCAGTTAAGGTGAGCTTTGAAATGAAACGGCTAATGAGCTATATCCTACCTAAGAATCCCCTCAGCTCTTTCTCATTCTTCAGTGGCTATATTTCATCTATAGCTTTGATTTTGATTGGGTCCACCTCTATTCCCCTTTGGGTGATAAAAAATCCTAACAACTTCCCGGTAGTAACTCCGAAAGTGCACTTTTGCAGATTTAACCTCATTCTAAACTTTTTCAACCTCTCGAAGAATTTCCTCAATGCCCCCAAGTGTCCTTCCCTCCACTTAGACTTCATGATCATATCATCTACGTAGACCTCCACCTCCTGCGTTCTTGAGTCCAAACGGCAATACGTGCCCCAAGGCGTGATGAAGGTGGATTTCTCCCTATCCTCTGGTGCCATGAGAATTTGATTATATCCTGCAAATTCATCCATAAAAGACAGAAGCTCATGCCCTACAGTGTTATCAACTAGTACATCAATATGAGGTAAATGGAAGTCGTCTTTAGGGCTTGCCTTGTTTAAGTCTCGAAAATCAACGCAAATCCTAACACGACCATCCTTCTTCGGGACCGATACAATGTTGGCAATCCATTCGGGATACTCGGTGACCATCATGAATCCAGCTTTTGACTGCTTTTTAACTTCCTCTTTTACTTTAAGTGCCCATTCAGGCCTTATTCACCTTAATTTTTGTTTTATTGGTTTTGAGTTAAGAAAGAGAGGGATATGATATTTGACTATCTCTTGATCAATTTTTGGCATATCACTATAAAACCATGCAAAAACATCTTTGAATTCATTTAATATACTGATTAATTCTTTGCTTTCTTCATTGCTAAGTGTGGAGCCAATAAAAACATTTCGTGGGTTATCTTCATTTACCAGATTTATCGTTAGAATTTCTCAATGATTTCACATATAGATTCTTTTTCTTTTTTGACTAATTTTTGCAATTCATTTGGTATTTCATAATTATCACATTCATTTAGCACATTCAAGTAGGCAGAATCGTTCATACTTTCATTAACTTTGTTCGGAGTGATTACAACAGACATAACAATAGTAAGATGCCTCATTTGGGTGATTACAAACTCCAGGGTGGGGGGATACTTATCACTAGACTTGAAGACCTACTCTTTTTTAACTCCTCTCTTGAGTTCTATGGTGTGGCAGCCTGGCAGGTTCCCTGTTCCCATCTCGATTTCCCCCTCATTTTCTGGCTGTTCTGCTTTTGCTTCATTCTCTTTGTCTTCATCTTTCCCCTTGTCTTTTACCAACACATCTTCCACCATATCCTTGACATATTCTTCAGCTTTTGCAACCTCTTCTCGAGCATTTCCTTCGGTCTTTGCACTTCCCTCATCCAACAGAGTCTGCATGGCTGGACCATCTAGTATATCGATCCAATCTTTGACAATGGCAAACTTCACGGGTACTTACAAATATGGATCTTTATATTTGGAGAATTCATGGGAGAAGAAGATTTCAAACCCTGGCTTCAAGAAATTGTCTTTCTGATCCATCCATGGCTCTGGAAAGCCACAGAAGGCGAAATATTCTCCTTCCTTCACAAACTAAGGAGACCCATTGTCAATGAGACAAGCAAGTACAATATTCCCCAAGCATTCAACAGTGACGTAGAGCGGCTTATTGTGAATGGGTCCTTCGGGGGGTAAGTCGTCTGAGGAGAAGATGATAGCCAGGGTTGGAATTCTGCTGATCATTCCCACGAGATCCTCTGGTGCTGTGTCGATAGAAACATGAGACTGATTCAAGGCATCCAGGGCTGCCTGCCTATGATGTTTAGAAGCAATCAACATCCCCCAGATGGTGATGTTGGCTTGGGTCTTCTTCATTTTCTTTAAAACCCTATCTTCTTCTTCTTCATTCGTCTTTCTTTTTCCTTTATCTAACTCTCTCCCCGGGTGATCTTCCTCTAGCTTGTGTGGTTTAAAGTGTCTCCCCGATCGGGTTAGATGACTTACCTTATCTCTTGCCCATAAACTATCGATTTCTGAAGCGACTTTCGAACTCTCTTTTCCTATTTCTATCTCCTCGTCACTCTCGTACCACAAATCATCTTTCACCTGATCCACATCTCGATTTGCAACTTTGCTAGTTTCTTGAACCCACTAATCTATTTACTTTGTTATTCCCTTTTCACATTCTCCTAACTGATTTTCTAGAGTACAAATTATCAAATCTCACAGCGGCTAGTAAGGCTTCTTTGGTTTCCCAACTTTAGTGATTAGCTTGGATGGATCGAAGGTCATCTCCTCTAACCCCAAGAAATAAAAGGCCCTATGGTGGTGGTACAGCATGATGATTCAGCAGCGGATTTGTAGTAACATTTGAAGCTTTGGCAAGCGGCTCTAACATTACCTTGTTATCGATGAGATCTTGAATTTCATGCCTTTTGCACCGATCTATAGCATAACCCTTTTGCTGGTGAAATTCGCAATACAGATCCTCCCAAAAACTCGGCGGAAGAGGATTCGGCAAAGATCGAGGTTCCAACGGACAAAGATGTACCTTTGTCATCAGCCTGTCAAGAGCAGTTGATAGTGACACTCTTAAATCTGAGAACTTCTTTTGTTGTTTGTCTCCTCATCTTCTTTTTATGTCAAATTTTCTGTCTGGCTCACTTAGTGCATTAACGTCGGTGGGGCCAGAGTGACCCGCCGAATGTCCTCCATTTGACCCATAGTTTAGCCTCCTATACTTGTTCAGTCGCTCTTCTTTCTTAATTACCCCTTCATGGATAGCGTTTTCTATCCTTGTCCCTACGTTAAAGACTTTGGTGAAAGTGTTGATTGATTGGAACCACATCTTCTCCTGGTAGATAGGTTGGAGATTCCTCATTAACATCCGAATCTGTTCTTTTTTAGACGGTCTTTGCACCATCTTAGCTGCCTTTCTCCTCCATCGGCTCAAGAATTTAGCGAATAATTCCTTACTCCCTTGTCTAGTGGTTTCTAAATACCGGACTGTGACATCCAAGTCTTGGTGGTACTCGTACTGTGCTACAAATGCTTTAACCACCTCTTCCCAGACCCTCATTTTGCTTGGTTCGAGTGTGAGGTACTAGGCTAAGGCGGCCTCAGTCAAGGTCTGTTGAAATAAGACTGCCATTATGGCAGTGCTCAACCCACTAGATAGGAAAGCTTCGATACACATCCTCACATGGCTGCGAGGATTCCCTGTTCCATCGAATATGTCAAAGACTGACATTTTGAAACTGACAAGTAGCGTCTCGTGGACCCCATCATATAGCCCTTCCAATTCTAGCAAATAAGTATCAACTCCGTGAGCCTTACACACCACTCTCTCAAGCTTCTCGACTTTCTCAGCCATTGCCCTTTCTTTCTCAGTCTTTTCCCTTTCTCTGTCAGCTCGTAGTACATCAGCCCTGTGTGCCTCCTAATCATCAAACCAGTCTTCTTCTCTCGCTACTGGAGGGGGCAGGACGACAACTTGTGGATTTGCGGGTGGCGACTGGCGGGTCATTGCTTCTATTATGTTCACCATACGGTTCATGTTCTCAGCCTATCGTCCCATGAACGCTTCCTGCCTTTCTACTATTGCTCTCAGTTCTGCTACTTCCTCAGCATTCCTTTCATATGCTATTTCAGTGTTACTTTCTCTTCTTATTAGTCTCCCTGTGGGTCCCCTAAACCAGACAATGCCTGAACCAGATGCTATTTTGGCCCTATAAAAGAATTTTTTAAAAGATTTTTCATTTTGTCATTTATCTTTTTCTTTGCCATTTGCAATTATTTTGTAAAATTATGAATGGTTTATATGTCATATGGATGCAATGTGTGTGTGTGTGCCTACTCTATATGCAAGAGGAAAAGAAAATTGTAATTCTAACACATAGACACGTAAGAACATAAAATCCTCACCCATGTCAAGTGTGTTGATTTCTCCTCATTGTGATCCTTGTTACCCTTTCAAAAGTTTTGAAGTATTTCTTAGATGATAAAATATTTTGGAAACAATTCTTGAGAATGAGTATGTTAAACTTTCCTTAACAAAGATGATTGAATTGAAATTTTGTATTTGAAACAAACACTTCTCCCAAAAACAATTCTCAAGATTTTGGATTTTTTTTTTCTTTGAGGGTGATTATGTGAAAATATACCTTACCAAAGGTTGGCTTGGAATTTTAATCAAAAAGTGAACTCCAAGGAAAGAGCGCTTGAAACTTTGGAATAAAGATGGCCAAACATATGTTTCCTTTCAGAGATGGATTCAGAAATTCATTGGATAAAAGGATCATAAGATCGGATTATCACTGTACTTTTTCATGAATTCGGATATATACAAGATCATTGATGCCTATCTTAACAGGATATAAGAGATGTAATCTTATAATCAAAATTCGGCATCTTCCCAAATGTCATGGAACATGAAGAGGAATTGCTAAAAAGTGATTAAGAGGTTGCATATCTTCCATCAAGCAAGTATCGTCATCATTTCAAGTAATTCCTTTCGGGCATACAAAACTTCCTAGCACATAACCCTAATCAAGAATTATTTTTCCTAAATTCAAAAGGTTATATAGAAGCTATTATGCAAAGGCTGGATTTTGGTCAAATAAGGGACCCTTAACACACATCCAATAGGATGCTTTATATACCAAATCATGGTACAAGATCAAGGGTGATCTTACAGTCCCATGATAACTTGACCGACTGGGTTGTCCCAAGCCTCCAAGGTCATAGTTCCGTGCAATTGATTGGCTAGACATGCAAATGAAATGCAACAGGCACACAAAAAATTAATTAATTCGATTAAAAGAATGCTTTCAAGTCTAATTCTTAAGTGAACCCAAAATTAGAAAGTCTGGTTTGCAAAACCAAAGATTTTGGGTCCAATTCCCAGCAGAGTCTCCAGATTGTAGATATCGCAGGCTAACCACACTTTTTAAACTTTTTCAAATTTCAAATTCAAATACGAGTTGCCACTTAATTTTTAAAAGGGAAAATTAAGAAACCTTTTCAAAAGCAAACTGATCTTTTTGGAAACCAGAGATTTCTAGGTCCGGAGATTATGGAATGAGAGGGGAAGGAACCCAGCAGACTAAAACACCCCCTCTCATCCTATCTCGTGATAGGCCTCTACTCAGCATCCTTTTAATTAAATTAATAATCTAAGTGTGCCCTCAATTAATACATATATACGTACATTACAAAAGCATGTCGAAAGGGGTGCAAGATTGCTAACGATAAAAGGCATACAAAACCATATAATTCAACTAGCAAGCAAGAATGATATGCGAATAAGGGACAAGAAAACTTACCCAGGATCCAGCCATGAAATGGAAACGTGTAATGCATGCAATTAAATAGAAAAAAAAACCTAAAAAGAGTCTCTAATTCACATATACAACATAAGGCAAATCCTAATTCTAAGGTGTCACACATGAAGTTGAAAATTTATAACATCAAAGAGTAAAAAAAATAAACTAAAGAGGGGTTGAGAAATCATACCTCAATAGCGCTACAAAACAAATGGTCAGTCCACATGCTTTGAACAATATAATATTAATCCCTAAATAATATATTCAAACTTCTATCTTAATTCTATCGATCATGGAGGGAGTTGATATAATCATGAATTCCTTTAACTAGTTGGAATCATAACACCTCTATAGATATACAAGTCTCAACTAGGAGCCAAAGTAATATCCATATAGAGATGGTATAGTCCCAACTTGGTCATAAGGAACCTATAATTATATTCAACTAAGTTGAATTAGATGCAACTCAAACCAAGAATAAGTCCTAATTACAAGTATTAACATATACGAATGAATGTATGGACATGAACAAGTATGAGCTATGAATTATTCACTGATTTGGATCATTTAGCCTCTGGATTTAAGTCCAATTAATCAATGTTAATTCATGGTTGATTCGTGTCCAATATCGCATTCTTAACTTCATGATTTTACCCTTGTGGGACATGAATTATCGCTTATATTGGGAGACTTAATGGACAAATTGTACTGTTGTGATCTTGTTTATTGATCCCTTGTAGCTAATAAAAATCTCTTGCTTGTAGATTTTGGGAGCTTGGTAGAAGTTGGAACCAAACCCCTTTTGACATCCATGTCATAGAAAGGACAAAAAGTGAACGTCAGAAGAAGCGGATCGATTCGGCTTACAGAGGGGATCGATCTGTGTGTTTTAGAAGAGCTTACCATCAGGATCAAAAGAAGCGGATCAATCCGGCCTTTTAAGCAGAATCATCCGCGATTTTGGAGTAGCATTATGCGATAAAGATCCTAAAATGGATCTATCCAACATTTAGAAGGGATCGATATGCGGCTTCTCGAGGAAATATTAAGGGCTTAGTTACAAGGCGTATCGATCCGCTGCTTCTGAAGATGTTTACCCTTTCTAATTTACAAGTTTGCCATTTTGTGTATGCAGTATATATACTTAGAGATAGATTTTTGTTAGGGTTAGCTTTTATTATCCTTGTTAGTTAGTAGTAGAAAACCCTCTCTCTCTTTGTTATCCACCTCTCCATCTCATTTACTCCTCCATCCACCTCTTTCTAATTGTATTAAAGACTAAGAGAGAGAAGATAGCTTGTGTATTGAATACCTTGAAGCTTGCTTGGATTTGTATTGAATTTTATATGGTATTTATGATGGATTCTTCTAGTTGGTATAATCTCTATTTTTCTCTCTTTAATGTTGATGTTATTATTGTTATGAGTAGCTAAATCATGTAGGTTGGGGATTATAAACCCACCATGGACCCATGTGTGCTTTAATGTAGAATTCTCATACTTTGTAGCATATGTAGAGTTCATGGGTGCAAGGTTTGATTTCTTGAGACTCTACTTACAATGTCAAGCATTATAAGTAGTTAAATCTCTAGATTTCAAACCTAAACTCATGTATTGTATTGCAACATTTATCTTGTATGTAGGTTATCTACCACATGTGTACAAATTTGTTACAATGGGATTCTCTACCCTAGAATGTGCTACAAGCATGAAATCCATATGTTGATTGGTCCACGGTGGGGGAATGCTCCCCAACCTCGGTTTCTCCATTTGCAAACCTCAAATCTCTACTTGAAATTTTTCTTAGATTAAAGCTCATTTCCATTTTGTAAATTGTCATTATAGTGTAACTTATGATTAATGGAATCAATCCGAAAAAGTCGAAATGACTTAGTTTTGCTTTTTAGTTTGTTAATTACTCCTCACATTATAATTGGTTATTAAACGCCCACCTAGCACTGTTGCATTCCAATCCCTATGGACTCGACACCCTATTTCCACTTTACTACATTTTTAATAAGGTAACTGTCACATCCCGATTTTTGGACAACCAAATATTCAATCCAGAGCATGTATCCAAACTAATATTCAATTTCCAAAACACCGAGAGTGACACCGTCACACAGGCTAATAGATAATTATTGAAAATAGTATTTTATACTCATTAAATAAGGACATGTGATCCTTTGTTAATATAAAAAAAACTCTGTATTATTAAACATATATTCCCAATCTTCCATTTCATTATAAAAGATATAATATTCCATTACAAATATAATTCCATTTTAATTTACAAAAGGAATACAAAGTTCATTCAATAAAATTTCTTGTAAAGTTCAGCGAAAAAAAAAAAAAAAAGTCTATACATCCGGTGGTCAGAGCATCTACAACGTTCCAATGCCCAAGACTCCACAGCCAAGCACAACGGTCACATCATTAAAAGCAATATCCTGCACATGTCATCCAACTACGTTTCAAATAGAAACGCACCCGAATGCATAACACACTCGGGTCAGTCACATGACTGGTATGAGTTAAACAAAAATAACAAAATCTGAGGGCTCCAACCTGAACCCATAGACTACAACCCACATTACAACACTATTGGGCCAAGAAAGGTAGTTCCACACACATATCTGGACAATAGAGTAGTTTCCATTTATGTGGTGGCAAGTAGTTTCTTGCCCGAAATCCAAAGCTACTACAAATTTTATACTTACCCATCTACTTATGGTGAGCCAAACCTGTAAAACATTAGTGGGCTCACCATCCTGCCAATTGAATGATCACAAACCAAGCAAACAATTTCGTATACAAACTGTCCACATTCTAACTCAAACGTCGCATTCATTATTCCACGCTTATCAGTCTTATGAAATAATCCATATTCATTACTTATTAGCCTTAAATTTATCTTTGCATTCCCTAGCTTCACCACTTGGCCACCCTCCATGGTACAACCCACACATATATCCCATGTGTGCCCGGACATACTACCAGCATCCACTTTTGTGCCAGTTTGGTTGGGGTATAAACCAATCCAGGTATACACAACGAAAGGCCGATCAATATGCCTAGACGTTTATACAATATAAGCTAAGCATAAGGCTTAGGCCAGCTTGATCACGAAGCCACTGGCAAAAGGGTACACTCAGCAAGTCGAGCTACCAAAAAAAAACACATCACACAACGAGGAGCGGTGAACACTAAGGAATTATGTTGCAATTATCGTTTATCGTTCATATTATCACAATAATTGTGAATTTCACGTTTATCACCTAGTTCCGTCTCATCATAGTCCAATCACATCTCTAACTTTTAGATGTATTCCAATTTCTTACATTAAAGGGTTTTATCAATTAACCCATAACAATCTTCCCTCAATAATTTCCAATCAAATTACAAGATCCCCAATATACTATTCAACGTATCTAATTTACTCCTTTTATCAAAATGACCAAAAAATAAGGTCAGTTATTTCAGGTACAATAACCTCAACCCAGCATTCAATATTAGCCTACATAAAACACATAATAAAATTTCAAATTCTCATATCGTAAAGCATTCACTTAAATATTTTTCACTGCTAATGAAATTGTAAATTTTTGCCCAAACGGTGCAGAATTAGGAAAAACTATATTGGACGAAAGTTGTGCAGAATCGCGTTTCCTACAGGCCAACGTGTACAGAATTCCATAATTCTAAGCAATGGTTTTCTAATGTTTTTCCAAAGTTTCTGCCACTGTTAAAATAAAAATAAAACGAATTTTCTATTATTTATTCATTATCAAAATTATTCCCCTCTGTGACATTCATAAAATCACATAAAGAAAAATAAATATTTATATCATTCAATAATAACGAATGGGGATCAACACACAATTTAACACTAACCACAAAATTAACAAGAAATAATTAGATTCTCTTTCACATATATATATACACACGTGTATATATATACCCAAGTATAAATTTTAACTCGCCTAGTTGATCAAAAATCGACAACCACGAACACCCCGCGATTCCACACGTGACCACGAACCCGGGACCCTTCTCCTTTCTCCTCCCTTTTCTTCTTCTTCTTCTTTTTCTTCTCTCTCTCTCTCTCTCACTCACTCTCTGCGGCTGTGCAAATAAGGGTTACCTAACCCTATTATAGATATATGTATATAGTATATTAGATATATACCTAATTAATACACACACAAATAATAATGACATACTATTCATGACCCACGACACACACAACTGCACACACATTTTTTTTTAAACCAAATTGAATTTTTTTTATAGTGTAAAGCACTCACACCGATTATTCGTATATTACCCTATTAATGATTCATTTAAGAGCATAAGAATATCAATTAAAACACTATAATTTAAAACTTAAATCGGGGTATTACAGTAACAAGAACTTGATTTTGACAATATCAATGATTTTAACCTTAGGTCATATAAAAGTCATTTAGATCATTATTTACAAAGTTTATTAAATCTGTAACAGAATTCTAGAAATTACAAAGAGCAGACTAGAACTTCAAAAATAGACAAATCATACATCCAACGATTTGATCTTGATTATTTTTGGATACTAGATGCCTCTGTGAGTCTAGTTTCTAACCAAAAAAGAAAATAGAAGATCAAACGGTTCAATCTCTGGGAATGGGGGAAAAACCAAACATCACTTAGAATTTTACAACTCTCTGTCCAGAGATTTTGTATGATTTTCTAAAAATAATAAAAAAATTCGAATGACTCTAATATTCTTAGGAGATCTTATTAACACATTAAACTTTATGGAAAAAAATATTTAAAGTCGGAATATTTAATTGAGGCTCTGATTCATCCATTTTAAAAGGGTGTTACTGTTCTGAAATTTTGGACAGAGAGTAGCTAGTTTGCAAATCCTAAGACCGAACCAACTTAAGCATGAAATCTCATCAAAACAAAAATTGCAGTGGTAGATCTTTGTGTTATGAACACTCTCTGATTCGAGGTGAAAAGTGCATGTTCATAGCGTATTATATGGTCTTTTATGCATACTTTTATCCCCAAAGTCCCTATATTTAGGTGCATTCTAATAAAAATGTTCTTTTTTTGTGTTAATGCTAAAATATATGTTTATGCGTTGTTTTATAGGTATTAGAATGCAAATCAATGAAGTAAAGATAAAGAAAGTGATTCTGGTGAAGAGAACAACAGAAGCAGCTGAGAAAATGCCAATTTTGACAATAAATACTTCAGATTTGGAAGATTTTCCTAGAGCTATGAAATGTAGATCTTTGAGTTATGGTCGCGTGGCCACAAACAGGAGGTCAATCGGAGGTCCGAGTGAAAAGTTATGGCCGTTCTCCCATCGGTGCGTAGAGCTGTCAAAATCAGAGAAGTTCAAGCGATTGAGGAGAGTTCAATCGATCGAACCTTTGATCGATCGAACTAAGCTCGATCGATTGAACTTTATATTCACCCATAAAATGTGTAAACTCTGTGGGAACCCTACATATAATTCGTTTTGACGCCAGACGAAGGGAGGACGCTCTAGAACGCAGAAAACAGTAGTTTTAGGGTTAGATTAGGAGTAGATTAGGTTAGATTCTTGTTTTTCTTCCTCTTTTCCATTGTTTTATTGAAGATTATTTGAGATTCAAGTTGGTTTCATGTTTATTACAAGTTATATTCAGATTATTCCAGGTTTTTCCTTCCCTTTTTCTTTATTTCATTGTTTATTACTCTAGTTATTATGATTGCCTTAGTTTACTGTTGCTGTGTTAGTTTATTGATGTTTTCGTAGTTTAGACGTTGGAAATATGTGATGAAACATTGATTTCCAGCCTCTTCCATGCAATGTTTAGAAACCATGGGCTCGATCGATCGAAGGTATTTTGATCGATCGAACCAGAGCCATAGTCAACTGATCAAAGGCATTTCGATCGATTGAAGGATGATGCAGTCCGATCGATCGAGAGCGCTTCGATCGATCGAACTTGCTAAATCCTGAGATTATTCTTTTAAGTATTCCATGACTTTCTGTTTTAGAAATATGTCATCAAATTGTCCCAATAAGCTCAGTTTGTCCCAACAGTTTTTAGAACTTAAAGCCTTAAGGCTATTTTCTTCAATGACTTTTGAAAACCACTTTGAATGCTAACACCATTTACAGTGCAAGTAATAACCATTGTTTTAAACTGTCTTCCAAGTATTTTAAATCAACTGTGATGATGTAGTCCCAGTCATGAAAGGGCTATTGATTCTATATCTTTAGAAAAATACGGAATGTTTAAGAGGAATGAACTCCATAGAACATTAATGAGTATGCATGGTAGATGGTTAGGATCAATGTGGATTCACGTACTTCCAACACCTTTAGTTTATATGTTTAATTAGTTATGTTTCTTTATGATTTAGTTTGCTATTTAGTTTAAGTTAATTAATTAGGATTCATTAGAACCTCCACCCGTACATTAATCTTTTCTTTTTCTTTAGTTTGTAACTTAGTAAATATTCTCCCTATTCCTTCCCTGTGGGATCGACCTGGACTTATCCAGTATTACTTGCACGATCACCTACACTTGGGTGTTGCACAAGAGCGTACAACTTTTTAGTCGTGTCACTCTCCAATTGGTCTCATTCAATTCCAACAGATCATGATTTAATTAAAAATCCTTAATTAAAGTTGGTTTATGAATTCACTGCAAAATTTTTGAGTTCACAACTTTTGGCTAAATTTATCAAACAAACTGTAGAGGTTGACTCATCCTAGAACTAATTCTCCTTTCCATTGGTGATCATTGGAGAAAAAAAAATGACTAATCCATGTGAGTCTTAATGAAACATGGAAATATTCTATAAGACTTTAAATTAGAGTGCCTAACATTATTTAAGACTTGGGTCTACTAATCACATATGGGAAAGATTATTCTCATTTGAATCACAAGTTCATAGAGAATTTAGAAGACCAACCCAAGGGAATCAAGTGAGATATTGAGCATCACATGAGTCCTAAGATAAGAATGTAACAAAAGAAAGGAAATCAAGATTCAAATGACATCCAAGTTAAACTTTGCTTTATGATTTATTTAATCTTAAACCTTAGGCTACTTTGATCAAATTCAAGTGAAAAGAGCAAGTGGAAGTTCAATCACAATTCTAGTGGTGTGTGATGAAATGAGGTGGGAAGAGACTTTTTAAAAATGAGTAAAAGATCCTAAATAATTCTATGAATTATGATTGAACTTAAATTAAGGATGAATTAGTCTAGAGTTTACCTCCAATTATCCTCAACTTCTTTGTGATTTGAAGGACTTCCAAAGGCTATTCAAGCTCTTCTTCTAATTCTTGCAATAACTTGCTCCTTAACTCTCCTAATTTTCTCTAAGATTCTCCTAGTTTTCTCAAAGAATATCAAGACTTAAGGGATTAAAGATTCAAGTCCAAGAAAGGGATCAAGATTTCAAAGAAAGATTGAGATCCCTTATACTGGGATATTCACTCCCTTTATATAGGCAAATTTCTGAGGGGTATTTCAGTAATTTTGAGGTGAAAACCCTAATTTCAGATGTACCTAACGTACTATTTCAAAAAGTAGAATCTAGGAAAATGCGGCAATTGATGGAGTTGTCTGCAGCACTCAGTAAGTGCAGGAGCGGCACTCGTTAATTGCAGCGATGGCACTCATCAAATGCCACAACGGCACTCAGACAACGCACGAACTGCCATCTTTTTGTGCACCTTATTTTGTCTTGTTTTCAACTTCTTTCTCTTTTTCTGATCCTTTTCTTCCATTTTCTTGCTTCCAGAACTGCTTCTATTTAGCGGCAATTAGCGAATTGTCTACGACATTTAGTGAGTGCCGGTGCGGCACTTACTAAATGTCGCTGCGGCAATCAGTGAGTGCTGGTGCGGCACTGCGTGACTGCCATAGGCTTCACCACGAGACTACTGCAGGCTTTGTCGCATGTCGTTTTCTTTTATTCTTCCCTTTTCCTCTTTTTTTGCTTCTTTTTTTTTTTCTTTCTTTTGAATTGAAGAGCCTTTCGAAGAGCTTGAGTCACCTTGGAAACCCTAGGTTCATTTGGACATTGTCATCATTGAACTTAGAGGTAACACTCCCCTCAATTCGACATTTGGTCAAAATCAGGGTGTCTACACAAGCCGAGGTAACAAACCGAATAATCCTGCAGTCCATCAAGACCAGGCTTAAAAAAGCCAAGGGCCTTTGGGCAGAAGAGCTACTGACCCTTCTATGGGCCTATCGCACCACTCCCCGAGCGACAACATGGGAAACCCCATTCTCACTTACTTATGGCTTCAAGGCAGTGGTCCCCACAGAACTTGGACTGCCAACATATCAAGTGGCAAACTTCCATGAGCAAGGCAACGAGGAAGCCCCCAGAGTAGAGCTCAACCTAATAGAAGAGAAAAGGGACTGGGCATATCTAAAAGTTGCAGCCTACAAGTAGTCGGTCTCACGGTACTTTAACAGCAAGATCAAGCACTGCAGTTTTCGGATTAGGGACCTCGTCCTAAAAGCGGTAAATAAGTTGACTAAAATCTCGAGTCATGAAAAACTAGGACCAAACTGGGAAAGACCCTACAGTGTTACCCAGATCAACAGGCTGGGAACATACTAGTTACAGATGCTAGAAGGACAGGAACTGTCACACATCTGGAAAATGGAACACCTACGGAAGTACTTTCAGTGAGATAAGGATAATCATTGGTCAGGGATTTGTGATTTCTTTAAAAAAAATTGTAGCTCTTTCTGAGCAATTTTTTTGATTGAATAAAGGGCTTTCTTTTACAAAATGTGTTCCCTACCAATGTTCTGTGACACACAAAAGACTTCAGGATCACACTCGAGGCGTACAAAAGACCTCGGGATCACACCCTAGGGACTAATTCTACTTAGATTCATAACATACGATAGGGGCAAACCCCCTAGGTTGCCAATAATAGAGGAGTCAAAGGACCTTAGAACTACTATCGTTCTGGGTCGATTGCCTATAGTCATTACCTCTACACATCTCTGCCTTAGCAAAAGCTTGGGGGCAAGAAGGAGTAATGAACTAATACAGGAAACCACACCGGGCATCAACAGACTTGGAATTTACTCTGAAACATTCCTAAGTACCTACAATGCCCAGAGTTAATCGACCGGGAGGTAACAGGATTAAACTTCCACAATATCCCAGGCGGGACCTATAAACCCCCTAGTCTACAAACCTCGTAGCCATTAACGACGGGAGATTTAAAGGCAATACAGGTCCCTAAAAGACCAAGGGTTCTCTACCGATCAAAGTTCTAAACCCTTTTGCTATGGTAGGGTCTGATAAGACTAACAATTGGTTGGGCACGAACAATCATAACTAAAAAAAGTAGGCAGTAAGAGTACACAAATGAAAACATTATGCGAAAGGTGGCCTCAAAGGACCTTTTGTCATTCCTAGTTACAAAAATTACATTGTGTGGGGGTCAATTATAGTAGCCTCCCCCCTCCCCCCCCCCCCCCCCCCCCCCCTTAAAAATAAAAATAAAATAAAAAAAGAAAAAGACAAGCACAAAAAGATAATAAATACAGGTATAGGCCGAGGACTAAGACTCGTCCACCACCACCACTTCATCATCGGTCTCCCTGACCTCTTCGCCGATAGTAGTGTCCTCGGCCGGCGCGTCTTCAATGGCGGCTCCTTCAATAGCATTAGGTCCTGTCTCCTAGTAGTCAGTGTTTGACCCTGTGTAATCAGTAAGGTCCAGCTTGGGATGGTCCATATCCAGCCTTCTTTTCAAGTTCGCGTGCCCCTAAAAGAAATCATCGTCGAAGTCATCATCGAACCTTGGCGCCTCCTCCCGAACAGTAGTAGCCTTAGCCAGGGCCTTCTCTGCAGCTTCTTGACCTCTCGAGTGGGCCCCAACTCTGTTAGAGTGGTCTCCAATTCCGCATGGGCCGCTCCAAGCTCAAGAGCCAGCCCCTTCACTTTATCCTTCTCCAGGGCCAGGGCAGTTTCCTTAGCTTCCAAGGCTGCTCTCTCATTTGAAAGAGTGGCCTCAGCAGCAGTCGCCCTCTCAGCCAAGGCGGGCAAGAAAGACTCAGCCCTGACAGCCATACAGCCAACCTCCAAGAATAAGACAGAAACTGATCAGTCACACCCAACAAATGGTTAAGAAAAATAAAAATGAAGGAAATAGGGCAAGTTATTTACAAAGTGAGAGAGGCTGTTGACAAGCAGGGGTATTTGTAAAATACAACCGCACTAAAATAAGGAAATGCACTGATATAGTTTATAATTCCCTATTTTATCTGCAATATGTGTTACAATGCCAGTTTATATATAATGTGACGAATCTATGATACGTTGTGTTGTTTTAGCTGTTATTTGTGCAGATTTCTGCTTCGCTGTGTGTAGGAATGAATAGCAAGATAAGGGTAAAGCTAAGTTATGAGCAAGACAATTCAAAGCAAAAATATGCAGCTCGAGTGATCGAAGAGAGCTCAAGCAATCGAGTGTTCGATCGATCGAAGACTATTCAAGCGCATAATCCAAAGTTTAAGCGATCGAGTAAAGTTTGATCGATCGAACATGCTTTTATCAGAAACTTACGCGCACGCAGCAAATATATTTTAGTCAACCCTAGCTTTAGGTTTGATTATAAATAGTGGTTATAAACACACCCACAAGGATGCCACATATTCTGTTTGACAGTTTATAGAGAGATAGAGATATTTACTTTTGGGTTTTGTAGGTTTTTCGAGGTCTAATATTAGTTTTGGCTTGGATTCTTAGTACGTAATCGAACTTCTTTCATTCCAGGTTTTGTATTATCAGTATTTAAAATTTCTTAGTTTAATCTCGTAGTTTAATCTGTTATTAGGTTTCCATAGTAGTAGTGATAAAATCCTTAGTTTTCGTAGTTTGCATGTTTAAATCATAACCAAACGAGACCTTAATGATTTATAACGTTAAAAACAAATTTGCAGTACTCCAGACCATGTCTGAGTAGTCCCAGAGTTGGGAGATCATGATGAAACAGTGGTCTCCAGCCTTTTCCATGCATCAGTATAAAACTTACGTTCGATAGATCGAAGTTAGTTCTATCGATCGAACCAGAGATAAAGTCAACCGATTGAAGACATTTCGATCGATTGAGAGATGATCATGTTCGATCAATCAAAAGTGCGTCAATCGATCGAACTTTCAAAATCTTGAGATTATCCTTTACAGTATTCCTAGACTTTCTGTTTTTTAGATTTGTTATCAAACTGTCCCCATATGCTCAGTTTGTCAAAACAGTTTCTTAACTTTAAGCCTTAAGGCATTTTTCTTCAATAACTTTTGCAAACAACTTTGAATGTTAACACCATTCATAGTGCGAGTCTCAATTATTGTTTTAAACTACCTTCATGTATTTTTGAATCAACTATGATGATATAGTCGCGATCATGGAAGGACTATTGAATCTTTATTTTTAGAAAATACTGAATACTATAGATGGGTGTACTCCATAGGGATTTAATGTAATTGCATGGCAGATGGTGTGGTCACTGTGGATTCGTGTGATCCCAACGCTTCCCCTTTTTATAAAGAAAAACCATTTTAAAATATCGCTTTAGTTAATTAGTTAATCAATAGTTTAATTTAGTTGCATTACATTTAGTAGCTTTTAATCGTGGAACTTTGTGTTATGCATCCTTTCTAAACATTAATTTTTATTTTCTTTTGAGTATAATCTAAGTAGCTAGCTTAACACCTTCTCTGTGGGATCGACCTGATCCTATCCAGTACTACTTGCACGTCTGCCTACACTTGGGTATTGCACACAAGAGCACACAAAATATTTTTGTGTCAAGTTTATGGCGCCGTTGCTGGGGAAGGTGACCAGTTAATACTTAGATTACCTCATTCTTCCTTCATCTTATGCTGTTTTTCTTTTTCTTTAGTTCTTTAGGTTAAATCTTTTTAGACTTCTTCCCTTTAATGTTCGATAATTCTATCAAAGGAATTTTTGGAAATCCATTCTACTTGTCTGAATCTTCTAGTTCTATTAATCCCGTAATCACACTTACTGATTCAATGGGTGACAATCAAAGTGAAAATGGTGAGAATGTGGTTGTGCCTATTGATGATTCGTTGTGTCCCTTGCGCAATCTCATGCAACCCAAACACGCACCTACACCTTCTTGTATTCTCATTCCACCATATGCAGGCGAATTCCAATTTCACAATGGAATGATTCAACCCCTTCCAACCTTTCATGGAATGGAGAGAGAAAAGGCATATCTATATGTCAAAGATTTTGAGGATATTTGTAAAATATTCTCCAAAAATTATCCTGTAGATGTGACACGCCTAATGTAATTTCCCTTCACCCTGAAGGATAACGCAAAGGCATGGCTGCTCACCCTCAAACCAAACTCTATCTTCACCTAGCATGCGATCAACACTGCATTTTTAAAGAAATTCTTTCCACCTCGCATGACTACCGAACTTAAAACGTCAAATCAATTCCTACAAACAAAAGAACAATGAAATCTTCACTCAAACTTGGGAGCGTTTCAAGGATTTGCTTCTCTCATGCCTACATCACGGGTATGAGAATTGGCAAACCATCAGCTTCTTTTATGAAGGACTAAATGGTGAAATAAAAAAGTTGGTTGAAACTATGAGTGCAAGTGCATTCCTTAGCAAAAACACCGAAGAGGTTGAAACCCACTTTGAGTGGTTAGCCGAACATGCTCATGAATGGTCTAACTCTGAGGATGCTTCACGTGCACAGATATTAGGTGTAGAAGATAAAAGCATTCATCAATTAAAAAGTGTAGATCACCTTATGACCAAATACGAGGAACTAGCAAAAAAGTTAAAGGAGTTAGGAATAAAAGGAGAAAGTTCTAGGCAGGTTTAGCCCGAGGAACCATGTGGCACATGCAACATGTTGGGACACGCCACTTAATACTGTCCCAATGTGCCGTACTTTTAAGAACAGGTCCCCATGGAAATGAACTCCTTGCAAGGAATAGAGGGGCGGGCAATTCCTATAACAATAATTTTCAAAATAATAAAAATCGATGGAATCACCCCGGTTTTGATTAGAAAAACGACTCTGGGACTCAAAATCAATATCAGCAATAGCACTACAACAACAATAACCAATATCAAGGGTAATACAATAGGCAGTCCTAACCGTTCAATCAAAACAGATCTAATAACTACAACCAAGCTCAACCCTCTAATAATCCATAGTCAAGTGTGTACGTGCCACCACATAAAAAGGTGCACGAGGAAGATCCGATCTCTAACGCAAATCTAGCATAGTAATTGATTCAAATGATGAGTAAAATGTTTGCGACGTTAGAGAGAATAGATGCACGACAAGAGGGATCGAGTAGAACATTTCCTGCCCAACCACTTCCAAAGCCTAAGGGATACAACAATGGTCCCAATAATCAAGAACATGCTAAAGCCATAACTACTTTAAGAAGCGGCAAGATTATAGGGCAAAATATGCCTCTTCCTACACTTAAAGAGTACGAAGAGGAGGAAGTGGTAACTAGCAAGCAACCTTCTACTCTGGATGAGGAGCCGATTGCTAATAACGAATCATTAATCAAATGATGAAGCTCCTACAGAAGTAGAAGAAGTTAAGAGAAGGCCTAGAAAGGATCTCGTTAATGACGCATTACCTAAATGCCCTTTCCTCGCTCCTTACCCTCAAAGGCCAAAAAAGCCCAAAAATGAGATAAAGAATCAGGAGTTCTTGGAACTATTTGAACAAATAAAAATAAACCTTCCACTCCTTGATGTAATCAAATAAGTGCCGGCATATGCTAAATATCTTAAAGATTTATGCACTATCAAGAGGCGGCAGAATGTGAAAAAACACGCCTATGTCGCTTGCCAAGCAAGCGAAATCATCCAAAATGAACTGCCCCCAAAACTCAAGGACCCTGGTACTCCGACTGTCTCATCCCAAATTGGGAATCAAAGAATAGACAACGCGCTCCTCGATTTAGGTTCGAGTGTAAACCTACTGCCATAATCTGTCTATAAACAACTAGGGTTGGGTGAACTCAAACTCAATCGAGTTGTATTATAACTGGTAGATAGGTCAGTGAAATATCCTAGAGGAATACTGGAGGACATTCTTGTGCAAATAGGCTTGTTTGTCTTCCCAGTTGATTTTGTAATCTTAGACACTGAACCTGTGTCTAATCCATGTGCACAAATCTTGGTGATTTTCGGACATCCATTCCTCAACACAATGGATGCCACGATAAAGATAAGAAGTGGTATTATGACCATCGTATTCGGGAATATGACTTTGAACATCAAAATCTTTTCAAATCCTCGACCTGAAGAATACGAAGATGAGGAAGGAGTGAACCTCATGAAGACAGTCATTGAAGATGAGGTCAATTTTGTCGTTTACAAAGATCCTTTGGAAGTAGCTGTGTCACAATTTGATGCTATCTATCAACCAAAATACTCTACTCCATTGGACGCCGCATCAGACTTGTCTCGTGATGGAAACAAAAGAGGAGGATAGAGTTGAATGAATGTGGGTGACACCATATAACTATTGCCTCCAAAAACAAAATTAGTTATGCCCTCAAAATTTTAATTTCCTGATTTAGAATTAAAGGAGCTCAAATACGCTTTCTTAGGGATTGAAAAAACGTACCCTGTCATTATATCATCTACTCTAAGTATGGAACAAGAGCGTAAACTAATCCAAATGCTGAAATAACACAAGGGAGCATTGGGATGGACTATTGCCGACCTCAAGGGCATAAGTCCATTTATTTGCACCCACAAAATATATTTGGAAGAGGACGCTAAACCATCACGACAAATGTAGAGGCGTCTGAATCCCAACATGCAAGAAGAATTCAAAAAGGAAGTGTTAAAACTACTTAATGTTGGGATCATTTATCCTCTCTCTAACAACCCTTGGGTTAGCTCAACCCAAGTGGTGCTGAAAAAAGTACGCGTAATAGTTATTCCAAATAAAGATGGCAAATTAGTACCAACATGCATCCCCACCGGATGGAGGATGTGTATTGATTACCGAAAACTAAACACTGTGACCCGAAAGGACCACTTTTCGCTACCATTTATGGACCAAATGCTATAACGAGTGGCGGGTCACAAGTACTATTTCTGGACGGATACAGTGGGTATAACCAAATTGAAATTGTTCCTAAAGAACAAGAGAAAACAACTTTTACATGTTCGTTTAGTACTTTTGCTTACCGTCGCATGCCCTTTGGCTTATATAATGCACCTGCTACTTTTCAGCAGTGCATATTAAGTATCTTCAGTGATATGCTCGAACAGATATTGGAAGTGTTTATGGGGGATTTTTCTGTGTTCGGCCATATTTTTTAAAATTGCTTGGAAAATCTTGAACGTGTGCTAGCACAATGCGAGGACAAACACTTAGTACTAAACTGGGAAAAGTGTCTTTTATGGTAGCCAGTGGAATAGTCCTTGGCCACATTGTTTCTGATAAAGGCATCCAGGTAGATAAGGCAAAGATCGATATGATCTCAAATCTTCCTGCTCCCTACGCAGTTAGAGATATCCGCTCTTTCTTGGGACATGTTGGTTTTTATAGGAGATTTATCCAAAACTTTAGTGCCATTTCCCGGTCACTCTATCAATTGCTTGTCAAAGACATACTTTTTGAGTGGTCGGATGCCTACCATACATCTTTTGATACACTAAAGCAACTCCTCATAACTGCACCAATTATTCGAGCTCCCGATTGGAGTCTCTCATTCGAATTAATGTACGATGCTAGTGACTACGCCATCGGCGCAGTCCTATGCCAGAGGAAAGATAACAAGCCTTATGTCATATGTTATGCTAGTAAAACTCTAAACGATGCTCAAATGAACTACACTACCACCAAAAAAGAGTTATTAGCAATAGCCTTTGCCTTGGACAAGTTTCGGTCATACCTCATAGGCTATCCAATAGTCTATTTCACAGATCATTCAGCACTTAAATACCTATTTCACAGATACTACTACTCCAAGAATTTGAGCTAACCATAAAAGACAAAAAAGGAGTAGAGAATGTGGTCGCGGACCACCTATCTAGGTTAACATTTGTTGACAAATCTAAACTAACACCGATTAAAGAAGAATTCCCAAACAAATAGCTACTGGCTATCTCTAGTTTTCCCTGGTACACAGATATCGTTAACTACCTAGTTATGGGAGAAACCCCCAGACATTGGTCAAATTAGGATAAGAAACGATTCCTCTCGTTCGCACATCACTTCTTCTTTTATGACCCGTACCTTTTCAAATATTGTGCTGATCAGGTCATCAAACGTTGCATTCTAAATGAGGATATAATCGTAATCCTAGCATCATGCCATTCAGAAGCCTATAGTGGCCACTTAGCTTTGCAAAAGACCGCACAAAAAATCTTACATAGCGGTTTTTATTGGCCCACCGTATTTAAAGATGTCGATTCTTTTTGCAAAATGTGCCAACGTTGTCAAAAGCTTGGTACAATTTCAAAATGGAATTCTATGCCCTTGACTCCTATAATCATAATAGAAATATTGGATTGTTGGGGCATAGATTTCATGGGTCCGTTCCCGAAATCGAACAACTGTGAATACATACTCCTAGCTGTGGAATATGTATCAAAATGGGTAGAGGCGATACAGATGAGACACAATGACCACAGAACAGTAATGGCCTTTCTAAAAGAACATATTCTGTTGCATTTCGAAACCCCAAGGGCGTTAATAAGTGACCAAGGCAAGCACTTCTGTAATAGGCCCTTGGAGTCACTCCTCAAGAAATATAAGGTCAATCACAAGATCGCTCTAGCCTACCACCCACAAACTAACGGGCAGACAGAGTTGGCTAACTAAGAAATCAAACATATTCTCGAAAATTGGTTAGCTTAAATAGAAAAGACAGGGGATACAAATTAACCGATGCTCTATGGGCTTACCGTACCACATACAAAACGAACATGGGAATGTCCCCGTACAGGCTAGTGTATGGAAAGGCATGTCACCTCCCTATCAAAATTGAGCATAAAGCATATTGGGCAACACGCTCATTAAACTTTGAAATTAAAGAGGGAGGCCAGATAAGAAAACTCCAACTCACAGAACTAGAGGAAATCCGTCGAGATGCGTATGACTCTGCGAAGGTTCATAAGGAAAGGTTGAAGGCTCGCCATGATCAAACGATCTTTCGTAAAACATTCGAGCCAGGGTAGAAAGTCTTGCTGCATGACTCTCACCTTCACCTTTTTCCAGGAAAACTCCGATCCCAGTGGACAGGTCTGTTTATCGTGAAATCTGTCTTTCCACATGGGGCTGTTGAGCTAATATATCCCAAGAACGATGAAAGTTTCAAGGTCAATGGCCAAAGGTTAAAGCCTTTTTTTGGAAAACTTCCAAACAGAAGCTGAGCACATCTAACTGGACGAGCCCAACTATTCTTCCACCTAAAATGCCTAAAAGAGTCACAACCTTTTATTGTAAACTTTTCTTTTTCTTGTTTTCTTATTTTCTGCTATTTTTGCTTTATTTCTTCTTCTTGAATGTGACATTGTTCTCAATCCGCTATTCCTCTTGTTACTTAACTGCAGGTTCCAAAATGAGAGATAATGATGTCCATTCAATAGGCTCTTGGGCCGATTCTGAATATCAGCCCCACATGGATAGCTGAAGAGGTCGCATTCTGCCTTTTACCATATGAAGGGCCAGATGCGAATGTTTTCATCGACATATCTTATGGATACATCCCTTACCCACCAGCTCTCCTCGACATCAATCCTTTTGAAAATATGGATCTCCCTGAAGAAGAAGGAGAAGATGAGGGTTATTTTGTTGGTAAAGTTGATGATGCACTCCTAGAGCAATGGGAGAATGACTTGATGTGGGAACCTTGGGACGAGAATGACTTACAAGATGTTGTGCCTGAATGCCACAACGTTGTTTTCACATATGTCAATGACTTCCTCATTGCCGAGCTGGTCCTATACCTTTATGTGCACTTGAGCTACTTGCTGTTCAGACTTCGATGTCCTTTACCAGCTAGTGCATGCTGGGCATTCATACCAATAGTGAGGTTAGGACGATATCATATTCTCCTTTATTTTATTTTTCTCGCTTTTGTTTCATTTATTTCATTTGTTTCTATTTCTTGTTTACCTTGTTTTATTTTCCTTTTATCTTCTTCCGTTTTTCCTTGTCCAGGATAATCATTATGAACCACATCATTCTAACAGTGTTCCTTCTGCACTTACTATTTCATGGACTTCCCATCGGGTCTACTGGTACTCAACCACAAGAGATAGAATAGTTGTGGAGTTACACTCCTTTATCTATGACGCCGACAGGCTCACCAAGATCACCTCTTGTTTTCTCTTTGAATTCTTTAGAGGTTTCGGACATGCTTGATGATACCCTTGCTGCTTTCAGACTATTCTGGGAATGGGAATTGACAGGTTTGGCCTCCACTTTAGAAGAATTGGTGGAGCATGAAGCAATTGTGGAAGAATAAGTTTTCATGCTTGAAGAATAGTGGTTCACTTCAATTGTAGTTTTCCATTTGTCTATCCTTTTGCAATTGAAGTGTAATCATAGATAAAGACAGTTTATTTTTCTATTTATAATTTTTGCTTTTCAGTGTAATAAGGTCTGAAGTACCAAGTTTGGGGGAAATGATGTTGCAAAATGGATGCTATTAAAATTAAAATTTATGAAATTTTGCAATTTATATTACTATGATGATCAATTATGGCTTACATGTTCTGTGTTTGTACTACTTGAGACTATTCTTGTATGTCCAGAACAATTTTTGTTAGTTAGGGGTACACAGGTTCACTAATTCAAAGATTCCTTGAAATTCTGTGTTCGATCGATTGAACCACTCTTGATTGATCGAAGGTCGAGAACTCTCAAGTGCTTGAAAAAGTCTCAATCGATTGAATACTCGATCGAAAAAACTTTCTCGATCGATCGAAACTTGTATTTAAACGAGGCATCCAGGGTACAGTTCATCAGTCTCTCCCTCTTCCCTCACCACTCTCGAGTGATTCTATACAAAGAGAAAACTCTGGCATTTTTGCGTCCCCTCATCACACACATCCATTGAAGCATTCTTGATCACCCCAAATCATCATCATCCCCACCTCTCCTCTCTACTGCACGTACATCCGAGGTAAGGTCCTCATGGCTTTCCCCATTTCCTTTTTCTATTGAAACCGTGAGGGGGTGCCCACCATTGGTCCTAAGACCAATTAATTATTGTTTTGATCTTATATTTCTAATATTCTTCTCATTTCTGTGTTTGATCGTTGTCCCCGCATTTCTTCTGCCTTCGATCAATCGAACTGGGCTCAAGCGATCGAGCCTGGTCCTTGTTCAATCGATCAAAAAATCTTCGATCGATCAAACTACTGCAGAAGAAATTTTCAATTTTTATTTTGTTTTTCATGTTTTAATTAGCTTTTCTTCTTATTTCCTATTTCAAGTCTCCCTCCATGAATCCTACTACAAGATAACACCGAGAGAAACCATTTGACCTGACCATTCCAGACCTGGTACCCGAACACGGGTTCCAGAATCTTTTTGACCAGTTATGGTACACTCGTTTCTTCAGCCACCGTAAGGTTATGTTAGAGAGACCCCTAGAGACGGTTTGGCTATCATCTCCCTGGTTCTTGGCACAGAACCAAGCAATGCCACAGTGGTACTAGATATATCTCTTGGGTGAGAAAGGCTTGTGCTACCATGATTAAAGACCCGGTCACCCCATTTACATATCGCTCATTCATCCGGGGCCGGGAGATCATTTTCAGTCCTGCCACATTAGCCGCAGCGCTAGGAGTCCTCGAGGAGCCTGAGTATGACTGTTCGCAGAGACTGGGAGCTCCCGAGACCCCATATACTGTTATAGTGTGGGAGATTACAGGCAGGTCCATCCAGTTTTGGAATAGCATCTTGCTCATCGAGGATCGCCATTTGACTGACGATTACCATATACTCCATATGTTGCTGTGTAACTGCATTTTCATGACTTCCTATCATGAAAAGTTGGCACCATGGTATGTCAGGGTTCTATATTCTGTGGGGACAGGAAAAAGGGTCTTCTTCCCGCGTTTATATATTGAGTTCCTGGTTCAGTCCACGTGCTATGTTTTTGCAAAGAAACATCTAAAAGGTGCGTGGGCCATTCATAATGTTGTAGCCCATGTTGGATTGCTCCCCCTCCCTGCTGACACATTTTAGGCCTCTTCTAGCATATTTGGGGAGACAGTGGCTCGCCACTCAGATGCCCAGAAAAGAAAGAGAAAAAGGAAAGGAAAGGAGAAGGTTGGAGCAAAGAAGAAGAGGGGAGGAGGGATAGATACCGAGGGAGTTGCTTCTAGGATTCCTACTGAGGCTGAGGAGTAGGATACTGAGGATGAGGAGGATTCCATTGCTGCTACACAGTAGTTCAAGTTTAGATAGAGATCTCAGGCTCCGGCCTAGGGAGAGCCGTCATATATCTCTCTTCAAACTCTCCATACATTGCTCTTGGGAGAGAGGAAAGCCTGGATACGACTTGAAGGCAAGATTGACCACCTGACCATGTAGCTCAACACACTTTTAGTACAGTTGGGGGTGGCCCAGTCTTTGCATACATCTTCCCAGACCCTAGCTACACCACCTTCATCTGACCATTCATCATTTGCTCCACCAGCATCTGCTGCTCCTTCTATTCCATCCACATCTACGGCACCATCAATTATCTCTGAGATACCACCTCCAGTTAAGCTGGTTCCTTCCACGACTATTCCTTCGAACATGACTGTGAGTGACCTAGTGACGGTCCTACTATTGCTGAGGGTGGAGTTGTTGATGCTCTAGAAGCGCCCATTAAGATTCTATCTGATATAGATGACGATTAGTAGTTTCTGGTAGTTGAGAGTATGAGAGTTTTGTTTTATTTTTTTATTTTATTTTTTCTTCCTGCTCTTTTAGTACTTTTTGTTGGATAGTTGGACATTGTGATCACTGTCTGTACCAATATTATTTTATATTTCCAGTGAATCGTGGTGTGTTATATATGGATCATGTTTATGTATTGATAAAAATATTTATCTTAGTTGTTTAGAGATTATATGGTTCATTTACAGGTTGCTATTCTCGCGGTCATTGGTTTGCTTTAATCAGGAGATACCCATCTATTTTTATTGACAATCAACTTTTGAGGACATCATTGTTTTCAGTTAGGAGTAGGGGATAGATAAGTATTCACCTGCTTATTCCACACTTAGCTCCTTGAAACTATGAGAAACTTCATTTACAGTCTAAATTGAAACTTTAAAATTTTGAAATTTTTTGAACTGAATTGGTAGAACAACTTTGAACATTCACTCCTGCTTAACTGTTACTATGCAATGACACAATCGTATAAGTCCCTTCCTTTTATGAGTTACGTTCATGCATTTTTTCTAGTATCACAAGGGTGATTGCATGTGTAGACCTTTCATGTATCCAACATCCATATGCACCAGTTGATAGCTATGCAGAAAACCTAGAAATGAGTTAATACGACTGTTGTGTTAAAAGAATAAGTAGTTGAAACGAATTACCCTTAGTGAGCTTTTGATACAATCTTCACTTCTGAGGAAATTGTCACATCAATTCGAATTGTTTTCTTGACTATACTTATAAAAATTCATTGAAATAATCTGAATTAATTCTTCATTTGGACTGCTTATTAGAGGAGAACTGTAACACCTATACCTGGAAAGAGAGTTAATTATTATGTTAATATGTATTAATTTATATAATTAGTATATAAACTGGGTTAAGGGGAGGCATTGGTCTCCCGTGAAAAGTGTTCAAAGAAGGACACAGTTGGAAAAAGTCCCCAGTGAGGTGGAACAGGTATGGAAGTGGGGCATAGTGAAGGGCCTAGATAATATAATTTGCATTTTAAATTATTATATGCATTTTAATATGATTAAATGGATAATTGTTTAAGTTGCTTATATATCATGATGTTATATGTTAGCTTCTAATACCAGTTTGAGTACTCGTATAAGGGTATAAATGAAAATGATTCATAATTGGTAGGTGAGATAGCAACTTCACAAAATATTTGGGACCATATGGGACTTAGACAAATGCTCGTTAGATAATTGGGTAATTAATGGAATGTTTGGGGGATTTCATAATAAGAACTTAAAAAATTTTGGGGGTATAAATGAAAAGATAGGAAAAATGAGTCATTGACAACACAACATACATAGAGCATGTGTGTCAAGAGACTAAGATGTCTCTTAATTCATAGAAAATTAGACTAAGGAAGAGAGAGACTGGAGAGAGAGAAGACGAACACAAGACGTCAACGTCCAATTCACGTCGTTCCGTCGCCGTCAGACGTCCAATTCACGAATCGAAGCCGTATTTGGACTCGTGGAGGTGAGACGATCGTTTTGATACCTTCCTTTTACATTTTAATCATCGAATTTTGGTAGCTCATTCTAATCGGTGATAAGCGGTTGCCAAAAATTTGTAGGAATTACTCCGGAGTAGGATTTGGCAAGAATCGTTAAGGAATTCGCTTGTTGAGGGTAAAATCTGTAAGAGGTGAGTGATACTAATCCATGGGTTGAATGTATAATTGTGTTTAGTGTTACAATTTATGATGCTACTAGGTTAAATTTATGTTGGTTAAAGCACGATGGTATAAATTGGAAGTCATTATGCCTAATTTTTGCAAGGATTGCCTAGTTAAGATGATTATGTGACTATGTGTTATGTGGGTTGAAGAAAGCCTTATGTTGGTTCACCGTGAATTTACTCCATAATAAGAAGACATGGAAAAACCCAACGGTGTAAGGGTACTCACCACACTAACTGTGTAAAGGTGTGTGAATGACGACCCAGCTGTGGAAGGGTATGTGAAATGGTGTGATTTAGAGGTGCTATATGCGCATAAGGAAAAAGGGTAAGAGCGACATCACGGTGAATTAATATTTGGTCTTTTGGAGACTAAATGATATATTGATTGTTGACTTGTTCATTGAATGTGACATTACATGCATACATGTGATTAGCTTTACTGACTAAGTGAAAGCTTAAGCAAATATATATTTTCTATTGTGGTTATTGAATAACCACCATAGGTATGGAACGGAAAGAGGAGAGGAAATGACCGGCACATCGGGTTTGGGCTCGGGAGTTGTAAATATGTGTGATTATGTCCATACGCTTAGATGATTTTAGTTTCAAAATGTAACTCTAATATTTGAACAACTTGAGTTTTAAGAGGTTGTAATATGTAAAGTCCAAGTTGATGTTAATTATGAGTTTTGTTATGTGGGTTACACTTGCAAACCCCAAGTTATGATTATTGGGAAAGAACTTGAGGATTAGCTAACCATGAATGTTAATTAACTTTGGTTTCCTTATACTTAAATGTTTATGCATATTTTGGGATAAATGAGGAGTTGATGCAAGTTCATGTTTCTAAGGAGGAACCTATGTGTTTTGATTGATCAAATAACTTCTCAAATGCTTTGAAATGTTTTTGAAAACTCTCATGGTGTTTGGTTAATGTTAATGAGACTTTTTCTAAACTTGAAAAGTGAGAAGGGTTGTATTTTGGTTTGTTAATGGTGGTAGAACCCATTGAAACTTAGGAAAAACTTGTTTCTACATCCTTTGAGTACTACAAATGTTATGGGCATGATTGGATTTCAAATGGAACCTATATGGAATGAGTTGGAGAGGATTAGACAAGTTTGACAGATTTTGTTTACTCATGTTAAGTTTAATGTTGGAAATGATGCATGTTTGTGTTCTTCTCTTGTGAAACATGGTTTCATGGATTGTTTGAGACAAGAGAGAGTTTGTGTGCAAGTTTTGGAGCATTTGGAAGTACTTAGACATGTTTTAAAGTGTTTTCCATAAGTCCCATGAGTTTTGATGTTGATTTGGTTTGGTTTTGACTTGCAAGTAGGAATTTTTAGTAGTAACATAATACTTCTGAGAAAAGTTGGATTAATCAAACTTTGGGCATAAATGCTTCTGTAGAAAGTTGGATTAATCGAACTTTGGGCAGAATAGTTTCTACAGAGAGTTAGATTAATTGAACTTTGGACAGAAATATTCGTGCAGAGAGTTGGATTAAGCTAACTCTTGGCAGAATGCTTGAGAGTAATTTGGGCACTCAAATTCAAAGTTTGAATGAGCACAACTTGGTCTAAGGAGTTCATAATCACGCGTCGATTCCAATATTGGGTTCCTCATTTGAAAAGCTAACTTTTGAGATGGTATCCCGACAAAAATCTTAAATGACTATTGTACCCTTGGGGTTAATTTCATACAAATGAGTTTTATAAAGAGTTTAAAAAAGAGTTTAAACTTGATTTATTTTATGGGGACGTACCTTGGTGGCATTGTTACATGTGTCCTAATCCGCCCGAGGCAGGTTGGGGTGTGACAAGAACGTTCAGGATCTACCAGCTAAACTTAATGAACACTGAAATGCTAAAACTAAGAAATTAAGAAAATGATTTAAGTCATCGCTACCCATTCCCTAATCTATACATATTCCTTTACCTTTATCCAAGAAGCCATCTCATTTCTAATCCCACACTGATTCAATATTTCAAATCTATTACGAGAATACAAACTCCTAACCTTATACCTTGACCCCAATGGACCTCTAATATAAATAAATTGTCAAATATATGGTTGGAAAAGAGAAGTTGTGGGAGGTTTAGTTAAAAAAAAGAGAGAAAAGAAATGCTTGAATGTGAAAAGGGAGTAGGTGTATATATATATAAAAAAGAGAGAGAAGAAATGAAAGAGAACATATGCAAAGAAGGGGAGTTGGTTGGAGATGTGAAAAGAACAAAATGGGAAGATAGACTTCATCACATACTAAGATACACATTCTCTCTCTCATCATCTTCAACTACCATATAAAAGCCAAAAATTCAAAGTCTTAATGATTCTTAACGAATTATTTTGAACATGAATGTGTGAAGTTGAGTTATCAATGGCATTTCGTTCCTCTAGTAAGTGGTATTCTATTCATGAGACTATACACTCTAAATGTTAATTTTTTATAGACTCACGTATGAAAGCAATAGTAACCAAAATATCACTCTTATCAAAGCTTTCGTACAACGTGCGATCATTATTAAACAAGTTTCTATGAGATGTTCCTTTCTGAGTGTAAACCAATGTGAGAATTGAGTTGAAACTAAGAGATCTAGAGGTACAATAGTCTAAATAACTCTAAACAAGGATTGATGCATAGCTATTAACTTCACATACACATGGATGCATGAATGTGATATATATGTTATATCTATCCAGGTGGCATGAGGAGCATATGAATGTCTTTCATGGTTTGAATGAGATTAATATGCTTTTGTAGAGCTGAGTTAGCGATTGAATAGGAGGGGATGTTAAAAGTTGTTCTGTATCTTTTTGAACTTAAATTTGATAATTTTGTGGGTATATTCATTGTAAACCCTCACGAGACAATACTCGTCCACTAGAGGGAACCTAGGGGTTTAATGGCTTGTTTCATTTGCTAAATGCAACCACAATTCCTGCGAAAGTGAGTTAGGAAGTATCTATTTCTATTAGGTTAGATTGTTTTTTATTTTCTTTTAGTCATTGTAGTATTCTTTTCGCTTGTTTTATCATCGCTATATCGCTAGGGACTAGCAATAAGGTAGCTGGGGGTTGTGACAAGCGGGGGTATTTGTAAAATACAACTGCGCTAAAATAAGAAAATGAACTGATATAGTTTACAATTCCCTATTTTATCTACAATATCTGTTACAATGCCAGTTTATATACAATGTGACGAATCTATGATAAGTTGTGTTGTTTCAGCTGTTATTTGTGCAGATTGCTGCTTCGTTGTGTGTAGGAATGAATAGCAGGATAAGGGTAAAGCTAAGTTATAAGCAAGACAATTCAAAGCAAAAATACGAGCGATCGATGAGAGCTCAAGCCATCGAGTGTTTGATCGATCGAAGACTGTTCAAGCGCTCGAATAATCCAAAGTTCAAGCGATCGTGTAAAGTTCGATCGATCGAACATGGTTTTATCAGAAACTTACGTGCACGTAGCAGATATATCGTAATCAACCCTAGCTTTAGGTTTGAGTATAAATAGTGGTTATAAACACGTCCACAAGGACACTACACATTATGTTTGACAGTTTATAGAGAGAGAGAGATTTACTTTTGGGTTTTGTAACTTTTTCAAGGTTTAGTATTGGTTTTGGCTTGGATTCTTAGTACGTAATCGAAGTTCTTTCGGTCTAGGTTTCGTATTATTAGTATTTACAGTTTCTTAGTTTAATCTCGTAGTTTGCATGTTTAAATCACAACCAAACTAGACCTTAATGATTTATAACATTAAAAACAAATATGCAGTACTCCAGACCATGTCTGAGTAGTCCCAGAGTTGGGAGATCATGATGAAACAGTGATCTCCAGCTTCTACCATGTAGCAGTATAAAACATGCGTTCGAACCAGAGATATAGTTAAGCGATCGAAGACATTTCGATCAATTGAGAGATGATGATGTTCAATCGATCGAAAGCCCGTCGATTGATCGAACTTTCAGAGTCTTGAGATGATCCTTTGCAGTATTCCTAGACTTCTACTTTTGAGATTTGTTATCAAACTATCCCCATATGCTCAGTTTGTCAAAATAGTTTCTTAACTTTAAGCCTTAAGGCATTTTTCTTCAATAACTTTTGCAAACCACTTTGAATGCTAACACCATTCATAGTGCAAGTCTCAACTATTGTTTTAAACCTCCTTCATGTATTTTTGAATCAACTATGATGATATAGGCCCGGTCATTGTGGATACCGACATTTGGGCCCACTTTTGTTTTTAAAACATTTTTTCAAATTTCAAATTCAAAATCAAAGAGTCGCCACTTAATTTTTTTTTTGGAAAATTAAGAAACCATTTTTAGAAGCAACTGATCTTTTGCGAAACCAAAAATTCTAGGTCCGGGAATTATGGAATGAAAGGGGAAGGAGCCCGGCGGACTAAAACACCCCTTTTCATCCTATCTCGTGATAGGCCTCTACTCATCATCCTTTTTAATCGAATTATTAATCTAAGCATGCCCTGAACTAATACATATATATAAATAATACATTACACAAGCATGTTGAAAAGGGCGCAAAATTGCTAACGACAAAATATCATTCATAAGCCACATAGTTCAAATAGCAAGCAAGATGATGTGCAAATAGGGAACTAGGAAACTTACCCGGGATCCAGCTGCGAATTTAAACGTGCAATGCATACATACAAAATAAACCTAAGAAAAGGTCTCTAACGCATATAAACACATAAGGCAAGACCTAGTCTAAGGTGTCGCGCATGGTGTCGAAAATCAAGAAAATCAATGAATGAAATAAGCTAGAGAAGGATTGAGAAATTGTACCTCAAATGCGCTACAAAAAAAATATTAGTCCACATGCTTCACATGATAATATGATATCAAACAATCAATCCTAATCCTCTAGCTTAGATCTATTAAGCATGAAATCCAACTTTATCCAATAGCTAGTTCTAATCATAAGCATTAATGTACATGAATGAATGAATATGAACAAGAATAAAACATGGATTTATTCACTAATATGGATCACTTAGCCTCTAGATTTAAGCTAAATTATCATTATTCAAAATATGATTTAGATCCTAAGACATTAGGAAACCATTTAATGTTGAAATCAATGAGACTAGACAAAACAGTGACTATTTTTCCTAAATTACAGAGAGCATACCAGATTTTAAAAGGTAGAAAAACCATACTTTCAACGGTTAGATCTTAATTATTGTTTGATATGATATGCCTCTGTGAGTCTAGTTTCTAACCCAAAAAGAAAATCAAGATTTGAACGGTTAGATCTCTGGGAATATGGAAAACACTAGACATCACTCCGGAATCTGTAACTCTTTGTCCAGAGATCTTGTACGATTTTCTACAAATAGTAAAAAATTGAGAAACACTTAGATATTTTTAGGGTATCTTCCTAACACATTAAGGTACTTAGAAAAAAATTATTAGGGACCTGGGAAACTCCGTTAAGGTTCTGATTATGAATTTTAAAATGGACTTGTTGTTCTGAAATTTTGGGCAGAGAGTTGCATGTTTTGAAATCATAAGACCAAACCATCTTAGGCATGGAATTTCATCAAAACAAAAATCACAGAGGTACTTAAATGGGTTATGAACATCCTCCTATTGGTCTCATCCATTTCCAATGAATCATGACTCTATAAAAAATCTTTGATCACGATTGGTTTATGGATTCACTGCACCTTTATTAAATTGATGTTCATAGTTTAAAACCAACTTGATCCATGATCCTAGGAAGGACTAGAATCAAGTTTGATTATGATTAATGAGACAAATGATGAAATAGGGAGAAACCCCTAGATTTAACCTTGATGGATTCGTATCATAGATCACATAATTGGAGATCTAGCAAGAAAATCCTAAGGTCTTACTTATTTTAAATGAAAATCTAAATCCAATTCTTCTCTCAAATGTATGGTCCTTGAAGAATATAGAGTCATATTATTATTTCTCCTACCAAGTTAATGGTCCTTGGAGACAAGATGACATCCCAATTACATAAACCTCTATGGAATATAGCATGAATTCCATAAGATTTTTAGTGAGGAGATTTCAATCCATGAGTCAAGACTTGAATTCAACCAACTACACATAGAGATGATCATAATCCACTCTAATCCCCATATAAATCATAAGATCAAGGGAATTAGAGGATCAAACTCAAAGAAATCTAATGAGATATTGAGGATCTCATAAATCTCTTGAGAAGAATATAAACAAGGGAAAGGAAATCAAATGTTATTTGAAAATTTCAAGTCAAAACTCTTTTATTCATAAATCCAAAGCTCTCTTTTGAATCCAAATTAACGAAACACCATGAGATTCAATCACAAATTCTAAGTGGTGTGTGATGAAATGAGGTAGGAAGAGAGGTTTTGAAAATGTGTAAAAGTCCTAGATCTAAGAATTTGTGATTGAATTGCCTAATTCTACAAAGTGATTGAGAGGTTACCTCCAAGACCTCAAAGGTTTCTTCTAATTCTTGTGAAATGCTTCCAAGAATCTTCAAGTTCTTCAAAAATTCTTCAAGTTCTTCTCAAAATTCTTCAAATTCTTCTCTATTTTCTCTAATGTATCTCTATATCTCTCTCTTTATGAATTATTTTTTTTGAATGTAAGAGTAAAAGTGTAATACCTATAATTTTTTTTTTATTTTTCGGACTATATTTATAAACTATAGTTTCTAATTTCAGTACCGTTAACTTTATCATAGTGCAAATTATATTATAGTTTTAATATCCATGCATTTTACCCAGACTGTATTTAGAATCCGGATTGAGATTTACACGCGAACCCGTAAAAATACTTGTGTTTTCACGAAATTCTATGTAGCCACGCTTAACGAGACAAGTCGCGTCAATCACATCGATCACATCACCTAGTCATATCCCCCCAAATTTGGAAAGCAAGCAACCACCCATGCCTCCCTTAACCACCCTCACCACCCCAACACTCCACCCCCTTACCTCTTCTAACCACCCCCTTACACATGTGTATGAATGTATGCATGTATATATGCTAGTGTGTGTGTGTGCATGTGAGAGTGCAGTAATATGAGTGAGTGACTATGGTGTGTGCAGTGTGTGTGTGGTAATGTGTGGCGTGTGACAATGGTGGTAATGAGTGTGTGTGCATGCATGTGGTATGGTGTTGTATTTGTGTTGTGTAGTGTGTAGTGTGTAGCATAAATATATCCTATATGTGTGCAGTGTGTGGCGTGTGTAGCTGGTGTTTATGTGTGGTGGTGGTAATAAGGGTGAGGCGTAGTGTTATGTGCATGTGTATATATATATTACATGTTTACATATTAGGTAAGTCTGTGTGTGTGTGCTCTATATATACATGTAGTTAAGAGACCCCAAACCCCCTCATTTCATTGGTTATCAAAAGACATAGAAATAAAGAGAGAGGAGTCCGAGAGAGTTAGAGAAAGAAGAGAAGGAAAGCTCACCCCCGAGCTACACTGCTACCCCGACCCTACGGTGAGTTCCTAACTCACTCGGTATATTAGTTATAATGTCCGTATTATTTTCCGTATATTATTTTTAGAGAGAAATTCTGTTTAACATGTGGTGTCCCTAACTTAGGCCCATATCACCTGTCCGTTTTTATTATTATTATTATCTTGATCGTATTTTTTTTTTGATACCATGCTTAAACTAGTTGTACCACGAACCTAATGTCCGTATTTTGATGTCCGTCATCAATATTAGTATCGTTATTATTATTTATTATTATTAATATCTTATTAAGTTAGCCGTTAAATTTCGTGCTTTAACATGTGGTACCCCTAACCTAAATATGTACCATGATCTCTATATTATTAATGTTATTATTATTATAATTATTTAGTCTTCCGATTAAACTCATGTTTAATATACTATACTAGATTAACGTCCATATTATTATTCCGTGAATAATAATATTATTATTACTATCCTTATTATTATTATTATTATTAATGATTCTGGTTAAACTCCATGTTACCATGTTGTATCCCGAACAGACTATTATCTTTGTTATTATTCAGTGAATAATAATAATATTATTATTATTATTATTATTATCTTTATTATTATTATTAGTGTTATTATTACTACTATCAAATAAACGTCATGGTCTAATATGTTGAACCCCGAACATATTAATGTTCGTGTTATTATCCCGTTAATAATGTTATTATTATTATTAATTTATTTATTCCAAGTTTAGCCTTATGTGAATATTAATATGTTGTCCCCCAAACATATTATTTTCCGTTATTATTATTATTATTGTTTATTATTATCAGTCGATTTACCGCGTGCTTTAACGTGTTGTATTACGAGCTTAGGGCTCATACTATATTTCAAGATTAGCACCTGTTTAATTAACTTGTACCTCGTGCATGTCACATGAAACACCTCACGTAGAAGTCGGTGTCGTAACGTCAAGTCGACGTGTACGGGTATAAAGTCAGACGGTCGCAGAGACCAAGTCCGTATGCATTTGGAGTTATGTGTAGTCGACCGCGGAGGTCTGAAAGTTGATATGTAGTGAGTCGGTACTATCAAATGGAATTACAGAATCGCATGTCGGCAATAATTGCTACTATGGCCACGGAGAGGCAAACACGATAGCAAAGTACCATGTTGATAAGAACAAATCGAGAAATGAATAAACACGGTTAGCCTGTAAGGCGAGATTACTGCTGCGGTCCCGATGACCAACGATAGTAAAGTAACCGTTTCGCAAATCGGCGACGATATTCATAAGGCAAGGTCCCGGGGACCTAGAGTACTTGGTTAGCTTGTAAAGCGAGATTACTACTTTGGCCATGGAGAGGCAAACAACGATAGTAAAGTAACCATAGCTCGACCTACTGGGCGAGTCACTCTAAGCCAACGGCGTTACACTGGTAATGTAACAAAGTTAAGTGAGTCGTATGTTAAGTCGAGTGAAGTCGAATATATCGATGATGCATAGTTCACGCACGGTCTCATTATAATTCATTCAATAGTCATAACTATTCACTATGTACTTTCGGATACGTATTTTAGTAGGAGTGTTCGGTTAGGACGCTCACTTAGCTTTTATTAAAGCTAACGGCATACTACGTCCTGGACATTCCCACGTCTAGGATTCACAGGATATGACTACCCGGAGGAGCACTATTCGGAAGGAGCCTACGAAGAGGAAGCCTTCGAAGGGGAAGCCTACAACGATGAAGGTTATGGCTATGCCAGTTAGAGGCGCGACTTCAAAGAAGAAGACTTAGTTGTCCTTTATAGATTTTTGTCCAGTTATACTAAGTTGTATATTGGCATTACACGCCTTCCCTTAACGACCTTATACTTTCTTTTGTCGTTACATATAAATATGTAAACGGCGTCCAACGCCTTAATCTCTTTCGTTATTTTATCTTTTGAAACCACAAACTCTGATGTAATAGTTAGTAACCTTTTAATGTATATATTTAGTTTATGCCTCCGTTTAAGTCATTCTTTTGTTATCTAGTGTGTTGTGGACAATTGGTTAATGTAACTAGCCATAGCTTACGGACCCAGAAAGGAAAATTTTAATTTCCTCCTAATTTCTGCTACTCCGGGGCGTGACAGGATTTTTGGTATCCGAGCTTTAGGTTAAGACGTGTACACCAATTGTCTTACACACTTAAGTTATAAACCATTGGACCTTTCCGTCTCTGAAGATATTAACCATATGATAGTTTTGTGTGGAACAGGTTAGCATGGAACCTTTTCATGTCCAGGATGGATTTGGGGGACACCTGATATACTCAGATCATATAGAGCCAGCAGATCCAGTATTATACCGCCAGAGGATTCGCCAGAGGGCCCTGCAAAACGTAGAGGAGGGAATGTGGAATTACATGTACCTAAGGGGGATTCACGATCCAGCAATCTTACAAATGGAGGCACGCTACCATGAGAATACACTGAGGCTCGTTCATCAAGAGGCAATTGATATGGTAGAGGACCGTCATACTTTTCATGTCATTACCTTTCGAGTATAGTTGATGCCCCCGCCACCTCCGGTAGGATCACCACCGCAGACACCCCCACTTCCACCAGCAGAGGCTAATGTAGAGGAAGAGGGAGATTCTGATGACAATGGAGATTCTGATGATGAGGGAGATTCCGATTATGATGGAGATTCCGATGAGGAGGGAGAGTCAGATGAGGATGAGGAGCCTGAGGAAGATCCTAATGAGGGAGATAGCGACGACGAAGAGCCGGAGATGGAACTGATAGAGGACGAGCTAGTGGAGGATGATCCAGATGAGGATGAGCTAGATGAGGGTGAGCCAGATGAGGAGCCTATAGAGGATGAACCCATAGAGGATGAGCCAGTGGAGGATGAGCCAGTGGAGGACGAGCCAGTGGAGGACGAGCCAGTGGAGGAAGAACCAGTGGAGGAAGAGCTAGTAGGGGGAGATGAACCAATTATCGAGGAAGTTGACATAGATGAAGCCCCGGTACCCCAAGCGATAGGTCTGCTTCCTTGGTGGCATTTTGGGATAGCAGGCGAGGTTGACAACGATGAGGATGATGAGGAGGATGAGTTCGACCCATACCTTGATTGGGTCCCACCAGAGGAAATCACCAATGGAGATGATGCTCCACCCCCCGAGTCTGATGATAATGGTGACTATTGGAACAAGACTCGTAATATCGGCAAGAGTTGGATTAGGGCTCGCAAGGCTTAGTGTTTAGGAGTGATGTATTAGAATGGGCTGATAGCCCCACTATTATGTGTATATATGTATTAGATCGGGTTAGTAACCTTATCTTTTGTAAGATGCATGTGTTAGGGTAATATTCCCAATTTTGTAATCCATGCATCCTAGATGATGTAAATCGGCCCTATAACCTCTAACTATGAATGAAAACTATCTTTTGATATATGATGTGTTCCAATGATCTTGATATTTTTTTTAAAAAATTTTACTACCTCGTTAAATTTCATATCTCAATGTACATTGCTGCATTAATAACTTGTAGATGAGTGCGTGTGTGCTAGTAGTAACCAATAGATGTTTATGTAGGTACACCGACACACGGATCACTATGGCAGGAAGACCCAATCGTAATCGTCCAGTTGAGCAGATTAAGGCCCCACCCCCAGTGCCCACAACTGCTGATCCTACTGGCCTATTCGAGGCCTTTGTGCGAAGGCTAGAATGCATCAATAATGTGAATAACAACGCGAATAATGGCAACAACCCCGCACCACCTCTGAGACCCGTAGAGGATAGAGTGGTAGAACGTTTCTGTCATTTCCGTCCTGAGAAGTTTGACGGTGATGCCGAGCCCTGGAAAGCAGAACAGTGGCTCTGGGAAATGGAGTCGATCTTCGACACACTGGGATGTACGGAGATTGAGAAGCGTCGACTGGCGACCTTCCAGTTGACATACGTTGCAGCCGATTGGTGGGAATCGGAGAAAGCAACTATAGGAGAAGCGGCAGTAAGAAGGATGACCTGGGCTACATTTAAAGAGATGTTCCTGGAGAATTATTTTCCGCAGACAGAGAGGAATAAGAAAGAGAGAGAGTTCATCGACCTGACGCAGGGAAATCGAACCGTAAGAGAATATACAGTGCAGTTTGAACGATTGTCCCGCTTTGCCCGTCACATGATTGATACCCTAAAGAAGAAAAATCGACAGTACCACCAGGGCCTCTAGCTACCACTTCAGCGTATGACTCACAACAATCAAGGCCTGACCTTCAAAGCCCTGGTAAGCATGGCAATCGTACATGAAGAAATCAATGGTCGAGAACGAGGACGTTTTTGGAACCGACCACTATTCAGGAGCAATCAAGGTAACCAAGGATCGAGACTCCCAACAAAATTCCAAGGGAATAAACGTAATTGGACTGGCGAAAGGAAGCCACACGTCACGTTCCCCCAGAACCAACCAGCTGTACCCCAAGCACAACCCCCAACAGGACCACCCGCTGCCACTGGAGCCAATAATGATGGATGCTTTAATTGTGGAAAACCAGGACACAGGTCCAAGGACTGCCGAGCTCCAAGGAGAAGCCGAGAGGACACCGTCTGCTACAATTGTGGCAAAAAGGGCCACATATCCAAGAATTGTCGAGCACCTCGAGGTGGATACTACGGAGCATCTACTCAAGGTCAACCTAAGAAAGCCCGCCTGGACGCCATTATTCCGGAGGAAGCCGGATTCGATGAAGGAGAACAACAGAATATGGAAGGTACCCTCACATTGTTTAACAGTCAAGTTAAAGCTTTATTTGATACTGGTGCTTCAAACTCTTTCATTGCTATTAAGATTGTACAACGATTGGGTTTAGTACCCCAGGCGCTTGATGTAGCTTTGAACATTATGTCCCCCTTAGGAGTGAACATTAAGTTGGGAAAAGTGTGTAAGGATTGCACTTTGAACTTGGGAGATCAGAACCTCCCTGCTGATCTGATAGTTCTGTTGATGAAGGAATTTGACTTAATATTAGGAATCGATTGGCTTACGAAATACCATGCCAAATTAGATTGTGTTAGCAAGTCTATTACTTTTTCAATACCCGGAAGCCAACCATTCAGATTCCAATGCGATCCATTGTGCAACACTTTCCTCACCAGCTGTCTAGCTACTCTTGGAAGCGTAAGTTCAGAAATCCTAATTGCACAAATCCCCGTAGTCCAAGACTTTGAGGACGTATTTAAGGACATCTCAGGACTACCACCCAAGAGAGAGATCGACTTTTGTATTGAGTTGGTACCCGGTACCCTACCAATATCCAAGACCCTGTATCGGATGGCCCCGACGGAAATGCAAGAATTAAAGAAGCAAGTCCAGGAACTTGAGGATCTCGGATTCGTTCGACCAAGCACGTCGCCTTGGGGAGCGCCAGTGCTATTCGTTAAGAAGAAGGATGGGACACTTCGGCTCTGTATCGACTACAAAGAGTTGAACAAGGTTACAATCAAAAACCGATACCCACTCCCCAGAATCGACGACCTATTCGATCAATTGCATGGAGCGACGATCTTCTCCAAGATAGATCTACGATCTGGATATCACCAACTATTGGTTCGACCTGAGGACGTATCAAAGACAGCCTTTAGGACGAGATATGGGCACTATGAATTCCTGGTCATGCCGTTTGGACTAACGAACGCCCCAGCTGTATTCATGGACTTAATGAACAGGGTGTTCAGGCCCTACTTGGATCGATTCGTAATTGTGTTCATAGATGATATACTAATCTACTCAAAGACCAAGGAGGAACACAAAGAAGATGTGAGTATTGCACTTCAGACGCTTCGAGACAACCACTTGTACACGAAGTTCAGCAAGTGTGAATTTTGGGTAAAAGAAGTCAAGTTCTTGGGTCACACTGTTTCACAGGATGGGATAGCTGTAGATTCAACGAAGACAGATGCTGTTCTGCATTGGAATAGGCCAAACACTGCAACCGAAGTTAGAAGTTTCCTTGGTCTAGCCGGATACTACAGAAGATTCGTTGAAGGATTCTCTAAGATAGCATCCCCTTTGACCAATCTGACAAGGAAAGATGTAAAGTACGAATGGAAGGACAAGCATGAATGCGCGTTTCAAGAATTGAAGAAAAGATTGACCTCAGCGCCCGTGCTTGCGATACCAAAGAGTGGTGAGCAGTTCACCATTTATACCAACGCATCACACCAAGGACTTGGATGTGCGCTCATGCAGGACAGAAGAGTGATATCATATGGGTCACGACAACTGGAACCACACAAAATGAACTACCCTACGCACGACCTCAAACTAGCTGCAATCGTTTTCGCTCTCAAGATTTGGAGACATTACCTTTACGGAGAGATGTTCGACCTGTTTTTAGATCACAAGAGTCTGAGATACTTGTTCTCTCAGAAGGGGCTAAACATGAGGCAATGACGTTGGATGGAATTGTTGAAGGATTATGATTTCACTTTGCAATAGCACCCTGGTAAAGCAAACGTTGTTGCCGACGCACTAAGTCGAAAGCCCCACAAACTGATCATAATCTCTCTTATGGTCAAAGAGTGGAGAGTGTTGGAAACACTAGCTGAATTTGACTTTCAGACCACCGAATCTAGTGAAGGATGACTTTTTGGATGTCTCGTAGTACAATCGACACTTATCAATCGCATCCTTGAAGCTCAAGGAAAGGACGAAGGACTTCGTCAGTAGTTTGAGAAAGCATCAGCAAAGGACCCAGTAGAATGGAACATTGGAGCAGACGGAGGATTTAGATACCGCAATAGACTTTGTGTGCCTAATGAGGACAATTTAAGGAAGGACATACTGAACGAAGCGCACAAGTCAAGAATGACTATCCACCCTGGAGGAACAAAGATGTATAAGGACTTAAAGAGGAACTTTTGGTGGGAAGGAATGAAAAGAGAGGTATCGGATCATGTATCCAAATGTTTAACCTGCAAACAAGTCAAAGCAGAACACCAGAGGCCAGCAGGATTATTATAACCACTACCAGTTCCTGGATGGAAATGGGAACACATTACTATAGACTTCGTTATAGGAATGCCCAGATCGCAACAGAATCATAACGCTATTTGGGTGATCGTGGACCGACTCACCAAATCATCTCATTTCATCGCCTACAACATGACGTACCCAGTTGAGAAGATGAGCAGAATGTACTTACAGCAAGTTGTACGACTGCATGGAGTGCCCGTATCAATCGTATCAGATCGTGACTCACGTTTTACATCTGGATTTTGTGAAAGCTTGCAAGCAGCAATGGGAACTTCATTGAAGTTAAGTTCAGCATTTCATCCCCAAACCAATGGACAAACAGAACGAGTCAACCAAGTAATGGAAGACATGCTCCGAGCTTGTGCCATAGACTTTGAGAGTTCTTGGGATACGCACCTACCATTGGTAGAATTCGCTTACAACAACAGTTATCATTCTAGCATCGGGATGGCACCTTTTGAAGCTTTGTATGGAAGACCGTGTCGATCACCGTTGTGCTGGACTGAGGTTGGAGACAACAAACTTTTGGGACCAGAAATGGTTCGAGGGACGAATGAAAAGATCAACATCGTGAAAGAAAAGATGAAAGTAGCACAGAGTAGACAGAAGAGCTACGCAGATAAGCACCGCAAGGAATTGGAGTTCAGTGTTGGAGATCACGTACTTCTCAAGGTATCTCTGGTGCGAGGCATTGTTAGATTCCGACAGAAACGAGGAAAGTTGTCACCGCGCTACATTGGACCGTTTGAAATTTTAGAGCGCGTGGGAAAAGTTGCCTACAGACTTGCACTGCCACCCAAGATGTCAGGAGTACACAATGTATTTCATATCAGCATGCTAAGAAAGGTTATACATGATCCGTCATATGAGATTGACTTCACGGACATCGAGGTGAACAATAACCTGACTTATACTGAAGGACCAGTTCGAATTTTGGATCGAGGAGTCAAGAAACTGAGGACTAAGGAAATTCCTCTTGTGAAAGTTCAGTGGAGACACCATGACGAACGCGAAGCTACCTGGGAGTTAGAATTAGAAATGCGAGAGAAGTTCTCAGCCTTGTTTAGTGACTAGCTAGCTCAGATTTCGGGGACAAAATCTTTTAATAGGAGGTGGATATTGTAATACCTGTAATTTTCTTTTTATTTTTCGGACTATATTTATAAACTATAGTTTCTAATTTCAGTACCGTTAACTTTATCATAGTGCAAATTATATTATAGTTTTAATATCCATGCATTTTACCCAGACTGTATTTAGAATCTGGACAGAGATTTACACGCGAACCAGTAAAAATACTTGTGTTTGCACGAAATTCTATGTAGCCACGCTTAACGAGACAAGTCGTGTCAATCACATCGATCACATCACCTAGTCATATCCCCCCAAATTTGGAAAGCAAGCAACCACCCATGCCTCCCTTACAACCCCAACCACCTTCACCACCCCAACACTCCACCCCCTTACCTCTTCTAACCACCCCCTTACACATGTGTATGAATGTATGCATGTATATATGCTAGTGTGTGTGTGTGCATGTGAGAGTGCAGTAATATGAGTGAGTGACTATGGTGTGTGCAGTGTGTGTGTGGTAATGTGTGGCGTGTGACAATGGTGGTAATGAGTGTGTGTGCATGCATGTGGTATGGTGTTGTATTTGTGTTGTGTAGTGTGTAGTGTGTAGCATAAATATATCCTATATGTGTGCAGTGTGTGGCGTGTGTAGCTGGTGTTTATGTGTGGTGGTGGTAATAAGGGTGAGGCGTAGTGTTATGTGCATGTGTATATATATATTACATGTTTACATATTAGGTAAGTCTGTGTGTGTGTGCTCTATATATACATGTAGTTAAGAGACCCCAAACCCCCTCATTTCATTGGTTATCAAAAGACATAGAAATAAAGAGAGAGGAGTCCGAGAGAGTTAGAGAAAGAAGAGAAGGAAAGCTCACCCCCGAGCTACACTGCTACCCCGACCCTACGGTGAGTTCCTAACTCACTCGGTATATTAGTTATAATGTCTGTATTATTTTCCGTATATTATTTTTTGAGAGAAATTGTGTTTAACATGTGGTGTCCCTAACTTAGGCCCGTATCACCTGTTCGTTTTTATTATTATTATTGTCTTGATCGTATTTTTTTTAATGATACCATGCTTAAACTAGTTGTACCACGAACCTAATGTCCGTATTTTGATGTCCGTCATCAATATTAGTATCATTATTATTTATTATTATTAATATATTATTAAGTTAGCCGTTAAATTCCGTGCTTTAACATGTGGTACCCCTAACTTAAATATGTACCATGATCTCTATATTATTAATGTTATTATTATTATAATTATTTAGTCTTCCGATTAAACTCATGTTTAATATACTATACTAGATTAACGTCCATATTATTATTCCGTGAATAATAATATTATTATTACTATCCTTATTATTATTATTATTATTATTATTATTATTATTATTATTATTAATAATTCTGGTTAAACTCCATGTTACCATGTTGTATCCCGAACAGACTATTATCCTTGTTATTATTCAGTGAATAATAATAATAATAATATTATTATTATTATTATTATCTTTATTATTATTATTAGTGTTATTATTACTACTATCAAATAAACGTCATGGTCTAATATGTTGAACCCCGAACATATTAATGTCCGTGTTATTATCCCGTTAATAATGTTATTATTATTATTAATTTATTTATTCCAAGTTTAGCCTTATGTGAATATTAATATGTTGTCCCCCAAATATATTACTTTCCGTTATTATTATTATTATTATTATTATTATTATTGTTTATTATTATCAGTTGATTTACCGCATGCTTTAACGTTTGTATTACGAGCTTAGGGCTCATACTATATTTCAAGATTAGCACCTGTTTAATTAACTTGTACCTCGTGCATGTCACATGAAACATCTCACGTAGAAGTCGGTGTCGTAACGTCAAGTCGACGTGTACGGGTATAGAGTCAGACGGTCGCGGAGACCAAGTCCGTATGCATCTGGAGTTATGTGTAGTCTACCGAGGAGGTCTGAAAGTTGATATGTAGTGAGTCGGTACTATCAAATGGAATTACAGGATCGCATGTCGGCAATAATTGCTACTATGGCCACGGAGAGGCAAACACGATAGCAAAGTACCATGTTGATAAGAACAAATCGAGAAATGAATAAACACGGTTAGCCTGTAAGGCGAGATTACTGCTGCGGTCGCGACGACCAACGATAGTAAAGTAACCGTTTCGCAAATCGGCGACGATATTCATAAGGCAAGGTCCCTGGGACCTAGAGTACTTGGTTAGCTTGTAAAGCGAGATTACTACTTTGGCCACGGAGAGGCAAACAACGATAGTAAAGTAACCATAGCTCGACCCACTGGGCGAGTCACTCTAAGCCAACGGCGTTACACTGGTAATGTAACAAAGTTAAGTGAGTCGTATGTTAAGTCGAGTGAAGTCGAATATATCGATGATGCATAGTTCACGCACGGTCTCATTATAATTCATTCAATAGTCATAACTATTCACTATGTACTTTTGGATACGTATTTTAGTAGGAGTGTTCGGTTAGGACGCTCACTTAGCTTTTATTAAAGCTAACGGCATACTACGCCCTAGACATTCCCACGTCTAGGATTCACAGGATATGACTACCCGGAGGAGCACTATTCGGAAGGAGCCTACGAAGAGGAAGCCTTCGAAGGGGAAGCCTACAACGATGAAGGTTACGGCTATGCCAGTTAGAGGCGCGACTTCAAAGAAGAAGACTTAGTTGTCCTTTATAGATTTTTGTCCAGTTATACTAAGTTGTATATTGGCGTCACACGCCTTCCCTTAACGACCTTACACTTTCTTTTGTCGTTACATGTAAAGATGTAAACGGCGTCCAACGCCCTAATCTCTTTCGTTATTTTATCTTTTGAAACCGCAAACTCTGATGTAATAGTTAGTAACCTTTTAATGTATATATTTAGTTTATGCCTCCGCTTAAGTCATTCTTTTGTTATCTAATGTGTTGTGGACAATTGGTTAATGTAACTAGTCATAGCTTACGGACCCAGAAAGGAAATTTTAATTTCCTCCTAATTTCTGCTACTCCGGGGCGTGACAAAAGGTTTTTTCCTATAAAGAAGATGAAGGCCTGTTTATATAGACCAACATAACAAGGTTAAATGGGTAAATTCGGGTGGAAACCCATGTGCAAAGTTTTCTTCTAGAACATGTGAGAAAAGCAGTCTGTTACAGCTAGCGACACTCGTTGGCTGCCGGCGGTATTCACTGAATGCCGGGCGGCACTCACTGAGTGCCGCCGGATTTCCCGCGTGCCGGGGCTAACAGAATTTTGCCCTCTTTTTAATTTTCAAAGTATGCATTACCACAATCTTAATTATTAGCAAAGTATATACTAATATACTTATACTTGTAGTGTACTTTATTAAAATACACCTATATACATGGTATATGCTATCATTTTATTTATTTCTTTCTTTTCCTTCTTTTTCTTCTTCTTCTTTTTTTTTTTGAAAACTTCTTTTATATTCATCTCTCTCTTTTTTTGAATAAAAATTTCTTAGACGGATTTTCTTGCATGTTTTTCAACGTCCGGGTTTCCCTCGGGTACCCAATTTCCCTCTCTTTCTCTTATTTTTTGTTTTGAGGAATCCTTGAAGAACTTATGTTTTTTGGGAAACCTTCCAATTTTACCGGCCTTTGTCATCATCGGTCTTCTGGAGGTAACCAATCCCTAGGCTTGACGTTTGGTCAAAATCGGGGTGTCTACGGTTTGCACCTCTTCGGCAGAGCTTGTGAAGCAACGCGTATCATAAGAGAATGTCGAAGCCTGTGTGAAAGACAAGCCTTTGACCAAAACTGTCGAGCCCAGGTAAAACAAAAGGTGCGTTGCGAAATTTGAGTGCGCGGAGAGCCAAATGCTGGTCGTGCTCAATGGTGAGCTACCTACATATCCCATTGGGAATCAGACCAGGGCGTAGTTCGGGCAAGGGACAACTCCTAAGCACAAATAATCACATGGATGAATGCACCTATCTTAACATGATGCACATGATCATGGAATAACGATTGTCAATGAAATGTCATGCTTCATGCTATATAGATGCGAAGATCCAAGATCATACTCTTTCTGGTGATATGAATGCATTCTATGTCTTACAGCGATATGAATTGCCTCAACTTGGATGACTTCAATAAGGATTTGCCTCAATCTAGAGGACTATAGCAAAGATTGCCATCGAGGACTAATATTAGATGCCATAGAGGACTAACACGAATGATGCCGAAACTGAGGACTAATGCAAGGTTGCCATTGAGGACTAACACCGATGATGCTGCCATTGAGGACTAATGCAAGGTTGCCATTGAGGACTAACACCGATGATACTGCCATTGAGGACTAACATCGATAATGCTGCCATTGAGTACTAATGCAAGGTTGCCATTAAGGACTAACACCAATAATGCTGCCATTGAGGACTAACGCAAGGTTGCCATTGAGGACTAACACCGATAATATTGCCATTGAGGACTAACGCAAGGTTGCCATTGAAGAATAATGCTTAGAGAAGCTGCCATTGAGGACTAATGCTTAGAAGTTGCCATTGAGGACTAATGCTTAGAGAAGTTACCATTGAGGACTAACGCTTATGAAGAGAAGATGCCATTAAAGAGTAATGCTTAGAGAAACTGCCATTGAGGACTAATGCTTAGAGAAGCTGCCATTGAGGACTAACGCTTAGAGAAGCTACCATTGAGGACTAATGCTTAGAGAAGCTGCCATTGAGGACTAATGCTTATGAAGAGAAGATGCCATTGATGACTAATCAACATGGTAAGATATTGGTCAATAGCCACTCAGGGGCTTACAAGCAAGAACGATAGGTAACAGCCTTTCAAGGACTTATGTTACGAAAGTGACAATTAACAGCCCTTTGGGGGACTTATGTTGCACGAATGGAGACCAACGGCCTTGCAAGGACTTATGTTGCAAAAGTAGAGATCAATAGCCTCGTAAGGACTCATGTTGCAAAAGCGACAATCAACAGCCCTTTTGGGGACTTACGTTTCAAAAGCGAAGATCAATAGCCTCTTAAGGACTTACATTGCGAAAGTGACAATCAATAGCCCTTTAGGGGACTTACGTTGCAAAAGCAAAGATCAACAGCCCTTTAGGGGACTTATGTTGTGAAAATGAAGATCAATAGCCTCACAAGGACTTATGTCAATTAAATTCAAAAAACGAGAATCAGACTCAAATTAATTCAATTCAGTTCAATTTCTTAAATCAGGAGTCAATCAAACTCAAATCAACCTATTTTCTAAACGAGACTCAAAGAATTTGAACGAAGATGATAGAAATAATCATTTTCTGTATTTGCGGACCTTTTGAGGAAACACATCGATTCTATCAAAAGAGGGAAATCACCTTGGCCCTTAGTCTTGGACTCTTCTTATATTGCCACTTTATGCTGTGATAGTGTTCGAAACCTCTGCTCGTACTGCTCTTGGGATGCTCATGAAGACTTTTTAAATCTTTATTCATCATCTTAAACCCACACATTTGAGACCATTTATTGACTCATCAAAGGAGGACAGACCTGACAAAGCTAGTTACTCAAGATGACTGACTCAAACTCTACATTCATTATGAATGAATGTGCTTTCATCGTGAATAATGTATCATCTCACCTTTCATTTATTCATCATCTGACAATGGTAGTGCTTTGCTGATAAATCTAAGCTTTGAAAACTTCCCCATTTTGATTTAGCGAATTCTTTGCCTATCTAGAGTATGCTTTAAATTAGTGCTTTATAGAATGAAAGGCACTCTATTTCAATCCTTTCAAAACAAACTCAATTACTTAAGAACTTGCCTCTGGCATAGAGGGTTTTAGCAAACAAAGTTCTTCAAAGACCTCAAAGGTTTCTTCTATTTCTTGTGAAATGCTTCCAAGAATCTTCAAGTTCTTCAAAAATTCTTCAAGTTCTTCTCAAAATTCTTCAAATTCTTCTCTATTTTCTCTAATGTATCTCTATATCTCTCTCTTTATGAAATTTTTTTTTTGAATGTAAGAGTAAAAGTTTTTTCCTATGAAGAAGATGAAAGCCTGTTTATATAGACCAACATAACAAGGTTAACTGGGTAAATTCGGGTGGAAACCCATGTGCAAAGTTTTCTTCTAGAACATGTGAGAAAAGCAGTCTGTTACAGCTAGCGGCACTCGATGGCTGCCGGCGGCATTCACTGAATGCCGGACGGCACTCAGTGAGTGCCGCCGGATTTCCCGCGTGCCGGGGCTAACAGAATTTTGCCCTCTTTTTAATTTTCAAAGTATACATTACCACAATCTTAATTATTAGCAAAGTATATACTAATGTACTTATACTTGTTGTGTACTTTATTAAAATACACGTATATACATGGTATATGCTATCATTTTATTTATTTCTTTCTTTTCTTTCTTTTTCTTCTTCTTCTTTTTTTTTTTGAAAACTTCTTTTATATTCATCTCTCTCTTTTTTTGAATAAAAATTTCTTCGACGGATTTTCTCGCATGTTTTTTAACGTCCGGGTTTTCCTCGGGTACCCAATTTCCCTCTCTTTCTCTTATTTTTTGTTTTGAAGAATCCTTGAAGAACTTAAGTTTTTTGGGAAACCTTCCAATTTTACCGGCCTTTGTCATCATCGGTCTTCTGGAGGTAACCAATCCATGGGCTTGACGTTTGGTCAAAATCGGGGTGTCTACAGTCATAAAAGGACTATTGAATCTTTTTTTTTAGAAAATACGAAATACTATAGATGGGTGTACTCCATAGGGCTTTAATGTAATTGCATGGCAGATGGTGTGGTCACTATGGATTCGTGTGATCCCAACGCTTCCCCTTTTTATAAAGAAAAATCATTTTAAAATATCGCTTTAGTTAATTAGTTAATCAATAGTTTAATTTAGTTACTTTACATTTAGTAGCTGTTAATTGCAGAACTTTGTGTTCTACATTCTTTCTAAACATTAAATTTATATTTTCTTTTGAGTGTAATCTAAGTAGCTAGCTTAATAACTTCTCTGTGGGATCGACCTGGTCTTATCCAGTACTACTTGCACATCTACCTACACTTGGGTATTGCACACAAGAGAACACAAAATATTTTCGTGTCAGCTATAAAGACATCCTTGGAATGCCTGCAGAGATATCCCAACACACATCTCCACCTGACTAGGGAGAAGACCTGTCCTGATCCTCTCCCAGACCTCCACGAACTCTCCCAAAGCTATCCCGGTCGGTATATTCACCTCGGGATTGGTGTCCTGCACCACCTGCGAAGTAGATGTCCCGACCAGCTCTGGGTGAATTGTCGGTCCGTGCCTTAGCTGCCTTAGCGGTTGACTAATAGCAGCAAGCTCAGCAGCTAGCCTACTTTTACTCTCAGTCGCCCGAGCAACAATAGTGGCCTCCCTCGCCCTTAATGCTTCGGGATCTATCCTTGGGCCTGTAAAAGGGAAAAGGTAGGCTATAAGTGATCGGGAAAGCAATAAAAAAAATAACCAAGGAGGAAGTGAAGATGACTTGAGATGCAAGCGCTCAGCAAGAATGATTGGGGGAAATACGGGTCTTTCGAAGGGCTAGCCTGGCTCGTAGGTGAGTTTTCGATCTCCTGACTGGGTCAGCAAGTTCCCAATGTTTGTAGACTCCTCCGCCAAGGCCCTGATCTTGTCCTAGCACTCATCAAAAAGTTTCAGCAGATCGGTCGATCCCACTACAAAACAGGACATGAGACAGTTAGCTCTATAACTGCAACAAAAGCAAAAAAGGAAAAACAGACGCAAAATAGGAGCTTACTCCTCAACTTCCCCACCCAGGAAGTCCTCAGTTGAATTCTCGGGACCTTTTCACAGAGCCCAAGGGTGGATACTTGGAAGAATTTCTTGTTTCACCCCTTGATGTTGCTCGGGCAGTTGACGATGATCTTCCTCCACTGCCGAGCTCCTAGACAAAAGAACCTGACCTCCCCATGTATAAGGAACGATCAGTGGGTCCACAAAAATTCTTGAAGGGTGAGTTCGTACCCAAAAACCTGAGGCCAAAGAGAGATAGACCCCATCAAGAACCTCCAACCGTTCGGGGCAAGCCGCCCGGGAGTGATCCCGAGATAGATTAGGACATCTGTAGACACTCCGATTTTGACCAACCGTCGAATTTAGGGGAGTATTACCTCCAAGTCTGATGATAACAATGTTCGAATGAACCTAAGGTTTCTAAGGTGATTCAATCTCTTCGAAAGGCTATTCAATTCAAACAAAAAGGAAGAACGAAGAAAAGGAAAGGGAAAAGGGAAGGATAGAAGAAACTGGCATAAGGCGTAGCCTGCAGCAGTCACGCAGTGCAGCAGCGGTACTACCTGACTACCGAACCGGCATTCAGAAAGTGTCGTACCGACCCTCATTGACCGCTGCAAAAACACTCCAAATGCCGCAAAAATCAAAAATCCAGAAAAGGCGGCAGTTCGCGGAGTTGTATGCGTCATTCACTGACAGTGAATGTCGCATCGGCAGTCAATGAATGTCGTGCAGGCTATCAGCAAGTGTCGTTCTGGCACTCACTGAGTGCCGCGTACAACTCCATTAACTGCCGCATTTTTGGGCAGTCTGCTTTAACATAGTACGCTTTGTACCTTCAAAAGTACATCCGAAATTAGGGTTTTACCCCTGAAATTACTAAAATAACCCTTTAAAATTTGTCTATATAGAGGGGATGAATATCCCATTACAAAGGGTCTTGAAAAAATCTCAATTTTAAGGTTTTGAATCTAAAATATCTTGATACCCTTAGAGAAGATTAGGAGAATGTTAGAGAAAGTTAGAAGAATTAAGAAGCAAGAGCTAAGAGAAGAGCTTGAGCAACCTTTGGAAGACCTAAAACCACAAAGAAGTTGAGGATAATTGGAGGTAAACTTTAAACTAATTAGTGCTTAACTTAGGCTCAATCACAATTCATAGAACTATTTAGGATCTTTTACACATTTTCAAAAACTCTCTTGTCACCTCATTTCATAACACACCACTAGAATTGTGATTGAGCATCCACTTGTTCTTTCATTTGATTTGGATCAAAATAGCTTAAGGTTTAAGATTAAATGAGTCATAAAGTAAAATTTAACTTGGACATTATGCGAACTTTGATTTCTTTTCTTTTGGTCATGCTCCTCTCTTGGGGTTCATGAGGTTCTTGATACCTCTTTTGATTCCCTTGAGATAGTCCTTTAAGTTCTCTATGAATTTGTGATCCAAATAAGAATAACCATATCCATGCATAATTATTAGGTCCAAGTCTTAATTCATGGCTTAGGTCCTCTAATTTGAGGTCTTATGGAATCTATTCCATGTTCCATTGAGGCTCACTGACACGACTTGAAATGTGTTCTCTAAAGAGTACGTCCAAGTGTAGACGGTCGCGTCGCGTTAAAACCGGTAAGACCGGGTCGAATCCCAAAGGACGGATTGTAAAGGCGGAAGAATCTAGATTGAATCCTAAAATGAAATAAAAGATGATTTCTTGTAGAAGGGGGATCTAACAGTCCTATAGAATAAGTAAAAGAAATAAAATATAGTGAAACCAAAACTTAACTAGATAGAATTAAAAACTGTGATATCAAATATGAAAAAGAGTTGGGAACATGTGAGTCCACAAAGTGTCAGCCACTACCATGATTTAACAAGAATGAACAGCTGGGGTTTTATCCTTAGAGTATTCCTTATTTCGAAAATGATTAAGTTAAGTATTTTAAACACTAAGTATGTAAATCTTGCATATTTAGTGGTTCGTTTACCTCACTTATTTATGAAGAACTGAAATAAGTAGTTAATTAAAACTATGAACAATAACTAACAAATTGAGTATGGAATATTCGAAGTGTTTGTTATGATTGTTCATTGAGTTAATTATTCAAAAGAGCTCTTATTTCAAAATCAGATTGCAATTTGAACTAGGAAGATCAATTTGGACTTAGTTCTTGAAACAAAAGTTACTGGAATACAAAAAGCCGGAGAGTGGAGTAGAAATTGGCCTTTCGTGTTCCCTCTGTTCTGGGGTTCCTGGAGAACGGACCCCATGGTAGAGCAAATGTGGAAGGTAATGCAATGGATTCATCTGCAATGGATTCAACCTACGGCCAATCAAAAAGACAGAAAAAGAACAAAAGGAAGCAGAAAAAAAAAAATAAAAAAAAGAAACACACTAAGAAAAGAAAACTATTATACAACAACACAAGGTTCTCAAATTTTTCAAGAAGAATAATCAGGATCATCCAGGTGGATGGTCTCTGATTCTGGATCGAACCTCTCCAAAAATAGTTTTAAACGTTGCCCATTGACTTTAAAAGCATTGCTATTCTTGGGATTAACGATTTCTACTACTCCGTGTGGAAACACTTCCTTGACAATAAAAGGTCCTATCCATCTCGACCTCAGCTTCCCGGGAAAGAGATGAAGCTTTGAATCATAAAGTAACACTTTCTGTCCTGGTTCAAGCTTCTTTCTCAGGATGGAACGATCGTGTTTAGCTTTCACTTTTGACTTATAAGTTCGAGCACGATCATATGCATCATTCCTGATCTCCTCCAATTCATTGAGTTGTAGCTTCCTCAACGTACCACTTTCATGGATATCAAAATTTAGCAGTCTAGTGGCCCAATATGCCTTGTGCTCCAGTTCCACAGGCAAATGGCAAGCTTTTCCATAAATCATTCTATAAGGAGATATCCCAAGGTTCGTCTTATACGTTGTCCTGTACGCCCACAAAGCATCAGTTAAACGTGACGACCAATCCTTTCTATTGATGTTAACAGTCTTTTCCAGGATATGTTTGATCTCCCTATTGGCTAACTCTGCCTGACCATTTGACTGTGGGTGATATGATAAAGCAAACTTATGATTGACCCCATATTTCTTCATCAGCGCCTCAAAGGGCTTATTGCAGAAATGGGTTCCACGATCACTAATCATGGCCTTTGGTGTTCCGAATCTTGACAGAATATTCTCCTTTAAGAATGAGATCACTGTTCTGTGATCACTTTTTCTTGTCGGAATGGCCTCAACCCACTTGGACACATATTCGACCGCCAGAAGAATATATTCATAATGAGAGGATTGTGAGAATGGTCCCATGAAGTCAATACCCCAGCAATCGAAGATTTCAATAGTAATGATCGGGGTCATCGGCATTTCATTTCTCTTAGACAGGATTCCTAACATTTGACATCTAGCACATGCTCTACAGAATGCATAACAGTCTTTGAAAACTGTCGGCCAGTAGAAACCACTACTAAACACTTTTTGAGCAGTTTTCTGAGCTAAGAAATGGCCACCGCAGGCCTCTGAGTGGCAGGAAGCTAGAATTTGAGAGATATCTTCCTCGGGGACACATCGCCTAATTACTTGATCCGCACAGTACTTAAACAAGTACGGATCATCAAAGTAGAACCACCGGGCGATGGATAGAAACCTTTTTCTGTCAGGGTTGGACCAATGAGATGGAGTCTCCCCTGTTGCCAGGTAATTGACCATGTCAGCATACCAGGGCAGACTAGTTGCAGCAAAAAGTTGCTCATCTGGAAAAGATTCACTGATTGGAATGGATTGTGAAGAATTGTCTTCAAACGTTAATCGTGAGAGGTGATCAGCAACAACATTCTCCACCCCCTTCTTATCTTTGATAATCAAATCAAATTCTTGGAGAAAGAGAATCCAGCGTATCAATCGCTGTTTTGTATCCTTTTTGGATAGCAGATACTTCAACGCAGCATGATCAGTGAAGCAAATGATCTGCGAACCAATAAGATATTGCCTAAATTTTTCCAATGCGAATACAATCGCCAGCAACTCCTTTTCGGTAGTAGAGTAATTACGTTGAGCTCCATCAAGGGTTCTGCTGGCGTAGTAGATCACAGTAGGCTTCTTGTCCTTCCTTTGTCCTAATACAGCTCCGATCGCTGTGTCACTCGCATCACACATCAGCTCAAAAGGAAGACTCTAATCCGGAGATTGCATTATTAGAGCTGTTGTAAGGTGATGTTTGAGTTTATCAAAAGATTCCTGGCACTTGTTGTTCCACTCGAATGGTTGGTCCTTAACAAGGAATTGGCATAGTGGTCTAGATACAGCACTGAAATCCTTAATAAACCTCCGGTAGAAACCGGCGTGACCTAGAAACGATCGTATTTCTTTCACTGTAGTGGGGATAGGAAGATTGGAAATTATATCGATCTTTGCCTTGTCTACTTATATTCCCTCAGCAGACACGATATGTCCCAAGATAATCCCTTTTTGTCACCATAAAGTGACATTTTTCCCAGTTGAGGACCAAATTCTTTTTTCACATCTTTTCAAGACTTCCTGGAGGTTCTCTAAGCAATCATCAAAGCTGCTTCCAAATACGGAGAAATCATCCATAAAAACCTCCATAATCTTCTCCACCATATCGCTGAAAATGCTAAGCATGCACCGCTGAAAAGTAGCAGGTGCGTTGCACAATCCAAATGGCATCCGGCGATATGCAAATGTTCCAAACGGGCAGGTAAAAGTGGTTTTATCTTGATCAGCAGGATCAATTTCAATTTGGTTATAACCACTATAACCATCCAGGAAACAATAGAGTTGGTGACCCGCTACCCTTTCGAGCATTTGATCTATAAAGGGTAATGGAAAATGATCTTTCCGAGTTACCGCATTCAACCTTCGATAGTCAATACACATGCGCCAGCTCGTGGTTACACGTGTGGGTACCAATTCTCCTTCTTTGTTTTCTATCATTGTAATGCCAGCTTTCTTTGGTACTACTTGAGTCGGACTTACCCAAGGACTATCCGAGATTGGATAAATAACCCCAACATCCAGCAACTTCAAAACTTCCTTCTTCACCACCTCTTGCATGTTTGGGTTAAGACACCTTTGCATTTGACGACAAGGTTTGGCATCTTCCTCAAGGTAAATCCTGTGGGTACATATGGATGGGCTAATTCCTCTTAAATCAACAACGGTCCATCCTAACGCACTCCTGTGTTGCTTAAGCAACTGTATCAGTTTGCTTTCCTGTTCGTGATTTAAAATAGATGAAATTATCACAGGAAAGGTCTTCTCTTCTCCCAGGAATACATATTTCAATTCTTTTGGGAGCTCTTTCAGTTCCAACTCTGGAAATTACAGGTTTGACGGCACAGCCAACTTGGTCTTTGGCGGTAGCTGCTCATATTGAGCCGTCCACATTGTTCTTGCAACTTCCTCTTCAATAACCTCCAATATAGAGCATATCTTACTCATCCTTTCATCTTGTGGAGTGTATTTATCCAATTCATAACATGAGTTAGTCATAATGGACTCTACAGGATCAGAGTGAGCAGTTGAATCAAAGCAATCTTGAATTACTGCTTCTACCCAGTTCACCTCCTCTTCCTCATCCTCAAAATCTTCAATTTTGGGATTTGAAAAGATCTTGATATTCAATGTCATATTCCCAAAAGCAACGGTCATAACTCCACTCCTTACTTTAATTGTCGCATCAATTGTCGCGAGGAAAGGACGTCCAAAGATCACTAGAATCTGAGATTTAGCATTGTAAACTGGTTCAGTGTCCAGAACAACAAAGTCAACAGGAAAGACAAAGGTGTCAATCTGGACTAAGACATCCTCCAGCACTCCTCGCGGGTATTTAATTGATCGATCTGCCAGTTGGAGAGTAATGCGAGTGGGCTTAAGTTCTCCTAACCCTAACTGTTGATAGACAGTGTAAGGTAAGAGATTAACACTCGATCCTAAATCGAGCAGAGCATTGTTCACTTTCTTCTGACCAATTATGCAAGAAACTGTTGGCGTACCTGGATCCTTGTATTTAGGAGGCAAATCGTGTTTTACAATCGCACTTGCCTGGCATGCCAAGTAAGCACTCTTCTTAACACTTTGCTTCCTTTTTACAGTGCACAAGTCTTTTAGGAACTTGGCATAGGAAGGCACTTGTTTAATTGCGTCTAGGAGTGGGAGATTGATCTTTACCTGTTTGAATAACTCCAGAAACTCCTGACTTTTCGTTTCTCGTTGAGGTTTCTTCAACCTCTGAGGATATGGTACCGGAAAAGGACATTTGGTTGCCTCCTCAAGGAGGGGTTCTTTTCCAGGTCTTCTCTTTATTTCATTATCCTCAGGAATTGTTGTTTTGGGCTCAACTGTTTTGCCCTTTCTTCCTTCTTCCACCAATTCTTCTTCATTCTCTACCTCTTCTTCATCACTAACTACAGGTTGTATGGGCAAAGAGACTTTCTCAATTTCTTTTCCACTTCTCAACAAAGTTACCGCCTTGGCCTCCTCATGTGGTCCAGATCCCAAGGGTCCTGTACCCGAGTGTTGGCCTTTAGGATTTGGCTCTGGTTGTGCAGGGAACATGGTTCGTTCTCGATCACCTTGTTGGGCAGCTAACCTCTCTACACTTGTGTTGAGTTTACTCATTAGATGCATCATCTGCTGCATCATGAGCGTATTAGGATCCTCTTGTGCCTTCTTATGGGGTGGCACATAAGTGTTTGATGAGGTTTGGTTGTTACTCCCCTGATTGTAGTTAGATTGAGGTGAATGATTTTGATATTGGTTCTGGTAATACCCTTGATTTTGTTGATAAGTAGGAGGAGGTTGGTAACTCTGGTGGTACCCTTGGTTTTGAGGTCGGTATTGGTTTCCTTTATTCGGCTGCCATTGTTGAGATGGGTTTGCTGCAACAGCACTGTTTCTTTGATCAAAACCAGGATGACTCCACCTATCATTGGGGTTGAAACGACCAGGGGCATTTATAGCATGTACCTCCACTGGACTCTATTCTTGGTAAACAGGGTATATTTGGCAATGTTGAGAGGTATGCCCCATCTGTAGACAACTCGAACATGACTCTTCAGATGCAAATTGTATTACCGGGTCCTTCTTTGCTTCTAAAATTTCCAATTTACAAGCCAGTTGCTCGTATTTCTCCAGTAAGCCATCTTCCGCCTTCAGCTGATAAATGCTCTTTTTACTTGAACTCGAACTGGTCTGAGTTCTTGTCACTTGAGTTTCCCATTCTGGTGCATGTTCGGCTAACCATTCGAAATGAGCCTCTGCTTGGTCGGCATTCTTGGTCATAAACTCACCGTCACTCGTAGTTTCTACGAACTTCTTTGACTTTGGACTTAGGCCATCAAAGAAGAAGCTTATTGTTCGCCACTTCTCAAAACCATGGTGCGGGCAGAGCAGTAACAAATCCTTAAAATGCTCCCATGCCTCAGCGAAAGTTTCTTCCTCTTTCTGATTATACATCTTGATTTGTCTCAAGATGTCTGTTGTTAACCGATTAGGGAAGAACTTTTTGAGAAAGGCTTCATGAATTGCTGGCCAAGTCAAAATCGAATTCGGTTTGAGTGACAATAACCATGACTTCGCTTTGTCCTTCAAGGTGAAGGGAAAGAGCTTCAGTCGGATTATATCACTTGGGCAAGTCTGATCTGTGAAAGTGCCACAAACATCTTCGAAATCTCGAATGTGCAAGTACGCCTTCTCTTTATCCATCCCATGAAATGTGGGTAACAGTTGAATCATTCCATTACAAAAATGGAATGTACCCGTGTGTGGAGGGATGCGGATACAAGAAGGTGTGGCAGTGCGATCAGGAGCCAAGAGTTCTCGTAGAGGTCGTTGACCGTCATCGATGAGGTCATGCCTATTCTCTCCTTGTTGGCTCTCCGTATCAGACATTGAGTTAGAAGTGGATGGAGTAAAAATGGGATTATCAGCACTATGGATTGAATCTTCAAATAGATTTGTGATGAAGGCTTCAGTGGAATCAAAGGACATAGAAGGACACAACAATACAGCTTGTGTTCTGAAGAACAAAAGAAAAAGATAGATAGAAATGGGATAAGAAAGATCGGATCAATCAATAGAATCTGGCCTTAGTCACCGTCCCCGGCAACGGCGCCAAAAACATGACACGACTTGAAATGTGTTCTCCGAAGAGTACGTCCAAGTGTAGACGGTCGCGTCGCGTTAAAACCGGTAAAACCGGGTCGAATCCCAAAGGACGGATTGTAAAGGCGGAAGAATCTAGATTGAATCCTAAAATGAAATAAAGATGATTTCTTGTAGAAGGGGGATCTAACAGTCCTATAGAATAAGTAAAAGAAATAAAATATAGTGAAGCAAAAACTTAACTAGATAGAATTAAAAACTGTGATATCAAATATGAAAAATAGTTGGGAACATGTGAGTCCACAAAGTGCCAGCCACTACCATGATTTAACAAGAATGAACAGCTGGGGTTTTATCCTTAGAGTATTCCTTATTTCGAAAATGATTAAGTTAAGTATTTTAAACACTAAGTATGTAAATCTTGCACATTTAGTGGTTCGTTTACCTCACTTATTTATGAAGAACTGAAATAAGTAGTTAATTAAAACTATGAACAATAACTAACAAATTGAGTATGGAATATTCGAAGTGTTTGTTGTGAGTGTTCATTGAGTTAATTATTCAAAAGAGCTCTTATTTCAAAATCAGATTGCAATTTGAACTAGGAAGATCAATTTGGACTTAGTTCTTGAAACAAAAGTTACTGGAATACAAAAAGGAGTCAACCCAAGTCATAAACATACCAATCGATTGAATTAATATCAATCGATTGATATGAAATGACTTTCAATCGATTGACTTTTATATCAATCGATTGACTTGGAATCTATATCAATCGATTGGATTCTGTATCCAATCGATTGACATTGACTCTTTCATAGAATCATGGCAAAGGGCTGGGAAAGATGTTTCTTCACATTATTCCCAACCAGGAATCTACTCAACCATGTTTAGGACTGAATAAACATAAATACACTAAAAAATAAGATCAAACATTTCCATGGATTGAAATTTTTAATTAAAAATGTTGAAATCAACTAAAACTATAATATAAGTCACAAACAAACAATTCCTAAGCAACTAGAATCAAGAAAAGAAAACCTGAACTTGAGATTGAATGTAGAATATTAACTTTTCACTGGAATTCAACCAAAAACCAAAATAACTGGAGAAATCCCTACAAAAACAATACAAAGTGAGCCAACCCTTGACCCTCTTCACTCTCCTCTATATATAGTGTTAAGTCCACGAGCTTAAGGCGTCTAGGTTCACTCCATAACGGCTGGTCGTCGCCTGATTGCTGAAATCTTGCTCCATTAATCACAAACTGTTTCCAGTTTAAGTCAATCGATTGACAAAGATCTTAATCGATTGATAAATAGATCAATCGATTGGTAAAAACACCAATCGATTGATCATGAAAAACTGTCAATCGATTGATATCATGTCAATCGATTGGTATCAAGACTTCATCAATTTGTTTCTTGAGTTATTCCTTTCAACTTGTTATTCATTTTAACTTTAGAACCTGCATTCAAAGAGCTAAACACAACAACATACCACGAAAAATACATCATTGTGTAAAGAACAAAGTAAAACATAAGTGCAGGTAACACTAGAGAAATGGGGTTAAATCCAGTCAGTTCTTACTCCTTATCGAGCTAATATTAAGCTAATATCAGCTCTCATCACTCACATGGACCAACCCTTTTTTAATCTCCAACGACCATCAATGGGAAGGTGAATTAGTCTTAGGATGAATCAACCTCTAGGGTTTGATTGATAGACTTGACGAAAAATAAAACTCAACAATGGTGCAGTGAATTCTAAACCAACTTTGATCAAGGATTTTTAATTAAATAATGATCCATTGGAATTAAATAAGACTAATTGGAGAGTGTTAACAACACAAAGATCTAGCATCGTAATTTTTGTTTTTTTAAGATTTCATGTTTAAGATGGTTTGGTCATGAGTTTTGTGAAACAATCATAATCTATCAAGAATTTCATAATGGTAACACCTTCTTGAAATGAATAAATCAGAGCCTTAATCAAGCATCCTTGACTTCAAATGATTTTTTCTATGAAGTTTAATGTGTTAATAAGACCTCCTAAAAATATTAGAGTCATTCGGATTTATTTACTATTTTTAGAAAATCGTACAATGTCTCTGGACAGAGAGTTGTAAATTTCTGAGTGATGTCTGGTTTTTGCCCAATTCCCAGAGATTGAACCATTAAATTTTCGATTTTCTTTTTGGGTTAGAAACTAGACTCAAAGAGGCATCTTATGTCCAAAAATCACTAAGATCAAACCATGGTATCTATGCTTTTCCTATTTTTTAATTTCAGGTTTCTTCTCTGTAATTTCTGAAATTCTGTTATAGATTTGATAAACTTTACAAATAATGGCCTAAATGACTTTTCCATGACCTAAGGTTCAAACCATGTTTTAATAATGATTGGTTGAACTTAATATTTCGTATCTCATTCTTGTTTATATCCATGCATTCATTTTGTGCATGCTGATACTTAGGATTAGGACTAATTCTTGGCTTAAGTTGCATTTGATTGAATTTAGTTGAACATAACTATGGGTTCCTTGTGGTCATGTTGGGATTATATCATCTCTATATGGACATTACATTGGCTCCTAGTTGAGACTTGTATATCTATCGAGATGTTATGTCTCCAACTAATTAGAAAGAATTCATAATTATATCAACTCTTTCTATGCTTTGTGGATTCAAGCTAGAAATTTAAGCATGTTATTTAAGACTCTAAAGCATATCTCGTTCAAAGTATGTGGACTAACCCTTGGTTTTGCAGAGCTATGGAGGTACAATTTCTAGACTCCTTTATTTTTTGTTATTTTTTTTATTTTTTTTTCATTTTTTTTCTTTTATTGATTTTCGACTCCAAGCGCGACACCTTAGACTAAGTCTTGCTTTACGTGTATATATATGCGTTAGAAATCTTTTCTTAGGCTTTATATTTTGTGTATGCATTACACGTTTCAATATTGTAGCTGGATCCCGGGTAAGTTTCCTAGTTCCCTATTTACATGTCATCTTGCCTGCTATCTGAATTATATGGTTTTGAACGCTATTTTATCATTAGCAACCTTACACCCTTTTAGACATGGTTTTGTTATGTGTATATATATGTATTAGTTGAGGGCATACTTAGATTAATAAATTGATTAAAAGGATGTTGAGTAAAAGCCTATTACGAGATAGGATGAAAGGGGGTGTATTAGTGCACTGGCCTCCTTCCCCTCTCATTCCATAATCCCCGAACCTAGAAATCTCTGGTTTCCAAAAGATTAGTTAGTTTTTAAAATAGTTTCTTAATTTTCCTTTTAAAAATTAAGTGGTGACTCGTATTTTGATTTTGAAAGTGAAAATGTTTTAAAAAGTTGTGGTAAAAAAATGCGATATTCACAACATCCCGAGCGACCGGATGAAGGGAATGCAAAGACCAGCCATGAAGGCGTCCTCATAGAGAGTCATAAATCCCGACCAGTATATGTGAGACCCTCCAGGGAGTACGGTCAAGGAGCAGTGGTCAGGAATATCATACTTGCCCGTGATTCGTTCTAGGTCGGTGACGAGTAAACTGGTGGAAATCCACTCATTGGAAAATGCCACATCGGGACTCTTTGGAATCGATATCGCATCGCCAGAGCCCCGTGACACAGAGGCTACTGCGAGCACCTAAGCCGCCTCATTGTCTGGCACCCGAATAGGAATCCTACCCTTGCTATGTTGGTCGGATAGGGTTAACGAAGGAAGATTCAAGCTCATGTCTGGGATTTTTGACCGTGATTGTTCGTCTTCCAACTGGGAAGACGATTTGAAGCCTGAATGACACATCTCTAAGGCTCCTACAGCTGGGCGAGGGAGTAACTGACAGCCTAAGTAAGGGTCAGGAACTCCAAGTCTAAGATAAAAGGGGGGCAGGGCTAAAAGCCTAAAGGGCAAAAGGTACAAGGTCTTCAATGTGAAATAATACTCGGATAGAACCGCCCTAGGACTCCTCGACTGGTTCAATTGTTCACACTACCTGATATAAGGAGGAAGTAGAATCTCAGGAAGAAAAAATCTCACTCCCTCGCGAGCCCTTGGATTCCTATTCTCCAGCGTCACTCAGGAATAAAGGGAAGAAAAGGAGAGAAAAATACAGTGAATTACGAGGCTGGAGAGATGAATACGTACAAGATTACACTACAGGGAGGAGCTCGGGAAGCTTGACAGGACGCTTTTTTTCTGCAACTGCTTAATAATCTCTTTCAGCTGACAGCAGGAGCAGCAAAAATGCATGAGTGTCCTTTATATAGGTGACACGGACGGTCCAGATCATATCAGATCCAACGGTCCAATACAACTCCCACCTAAACGCCCGCCAACTGGCGCCTCGGGCAGTCCAAGCAGTACCTCAAAAGTTGTGCGCATTAATGACACGATGTGACAGATCAGTTGGGAAGTGACTGCTCGGTTGTGCCTGCACCATTCATGTTGGATCCTGACTGGGCCAATCACTTTCTGACGGGTGGCAGGCACTGACCCCAAGCTCCCAAGGCAACCGATCGGTCTGGCCCCGACTGACCAAGACGATCAGTCAGCCCCCGAGTAATGTCCCAAGCATGGTTCCGAACGGTTTACCAAGTAATACTAATTTTCAAATCTCATCTGATGAAGCATCACAATAGCCTTGGAAATGGGGGCAGCTGATATGTACAAAAATATCAGCTAGGAGTCAATCTCCGCCAGCTCAGTAAGGAAGGCCAAGTCACCCTGTAACTGCGTCCACCGTAGGGCCATCCAGAGTCGTATATCTGTAATCGCTCGGTATAGCCTGGGACGCAGCTAGTAGTTCGAGAATATTGCGTGGGCTTATCCCGTCACAGGCACAGTTCAGACACGCCCTTTGATATACTCCATAATGTTCTAAATAATTTCCTATCTCAGCTTGAAGACTATTGGAGAGTGTAGTTCGTTTCCTAATCCGATTAGGAAACCCCAATGATTTATGCTAGTCAATCTCAATTAAGACTGTATTACCTTATTCGTTCACTTACCTTGTGCGAGTATGTCTCTTGTATCTATAAAAGAGGCCACTCATTCCCTTAAAAAGAGATCGAAAATGTAAGGCACATACAGGTACTCACCCGGTCGATCTCTGGTAGCTCCATCCCCATTGTTGGTTCACCAAAGAACCCCCGACAATTTAACATAGTGCAAGTACTCCGAAACACACACGTGGACATAGGTCTCTTAATTAACAAGGTCGAACCACACTCAAATCTCTCTTGTTTAATTCTTTTTACCTCCAACCAAATTTAGGTATCATTATGGGAGTCTTAAAATAATGAAGAAATTATAATGATCATCACACAACTTCACCGTCATATGGAATAATTTCTCCTAAATTTGGACTCTGGTTGTAATTTTTCCGCTTCGTCCGGATGAAAGGGTCATACAACCTTCAAAATGGGCTAAAGGGAAGTGGCTCTCTGGCAGGCCCGGCCCAACTGGCAACTCCAAGTTATTGAGGATGGTGTGGTTGCTATCCTGCTTTGAAAAGAATTAGATGATTGCATTTAGATGTGACTCAAGAGAACAATAACAAGAATGTTTTTGGATGGTAATGTATAAATTTGCATGTGTGTAATGACACATCTCTCACTATGGACATAGATGTTAAAAGTGAAAACTATTACTGAGGTGATATGAGATGAGATGTTGGCTTGAATTTGCCAACTAACCAATATTGAACATGGCAGTTTAATTACGAAGACAACTTGTTTAGAGTTTAACTATTGGGTTTCATCATTTGTACCCTCAAACATATGGCATGTCCCTAGATATTAATAATATTATTATCTTCCACAGAGACTCCTTTTGCAAAACCATCAAAGATATCTTGCTTTGAAGTAATAAAAACTCAAGAGTAATGCTATTCTTTTAAATTTGAATCATAATTATATGTGGTTTCCAAACATTTTACCAGTTCTACTGCATGCAATGTTATTATGTTTCTTAAATTTGAATCTTAAATACTTTGTTATTATACTACATAACAGTAGCATGTGGTACCACTAATCGCTGTCACAGTATATAGTAAAAATATTAAACCATTTTAGATTCACATATGGTAACTATAGTATTATTCATAACTCAAAAAAACATAAACAAATGTACAAAAAAAAATTTAAAAATATTCTCCAATCTATTAGTTATCAGGTGGTATACATTGTGGAAAAAAAAAAGGAAACTTAAAATTAGATGTTTAAACAAGTTCTGAGTAGTTCAGCTAAAATGTGACACTAAGATATAGAAATTGTATTCTAAGTTCTATTGGCATGCATTTCCGCAGAGGAAACTAAGAATTTAAGGCTTTATTTAGTTCTTGAATTTTGCGAGGGCCAAAAAAAAATACAGAGGAAAATATTTTCATTTGTTTGATTAATAAGAAAATAATGAAGAAAATAAAAAAGAAAAAAGATTAAGTTAAAAAATATTATAAACATTTTGAATATTGTGAATGATGATGCAGAAAATTGGTAAGAGAGATTAAGAGAGAGATATTGTGACACAATCAATCGCATGTGGTTCGGCCACGTTAATAAAGTGATCTACGTCCACGGGTGCGTCAGTGCGCTTCACTAGTAGATCACCTGCGGGCCTGGGGAGCCAACAATTGGACGGCACTACCAGTAAAACCGGCATGGTGTATGCGTATGAATTAGTATAAGTTGTTGTTCTTTAGATGAAGAATGCGATCCCCATCTAAATTAGTATAAGTTGTTGTTCTTTAGATTAACTTCATCTGATGCGATCCCCATCAACTTCATGTGGTTCGGCACTACCACTAGCAGTCTTAATTTTTCTTATGTTCTGTTCTTTCTTCCAATTAGGAGGTTCGTTAGGTAAGCTGAACCGAGCGGGTGTTCCCGGGGTAGTCTTGAGAGAGTGTAACACCCGTACCCGGAGAACGGGTTAATTATTTGTATTAATATGCATTAATTAGTGAAATTAGTGTATAAAATGGATTAAGGGGAGGCTTGGACTCGCCCAAGTAAAAAGTGTTCAGAGAGGGACACTAGTTGGAAAAGTCCCCAGTGAGGTGGGACATGTATTGAAATGGAACCCAGTGAAGGGTAAATTGGTAAATTGCATTTTAAGTGATTAAATGCATTTTTATATGATTACATGGATATTTGCTAAGTTGCTTTTAATGGATATTGTTATGTGGTAGTAGTAGTTTGGACACCCAAATAAGGGTATAAATGAAAAAGATGTAAAATTAGTAGGTGCGATAGCAATTTCACAAAATATGTGGGACCCACGTTGGGACCCATACGAAACTTAGACAAACCCTCATTAGATAATTGGGTAGTTAATGGAATGTTTGGGGGATTTCATAATAGGAACTTAACAAACTTTGGGGGTGTAAATGGAAAGTGAGAAAAATTGAGGGAGTGACAACACACTACATGCATGGCATGTGTGTGTCAATGAGAGTGTCTCTCATTTCAGCAGAATTAAAACAAAACAAAGAGTAGAGCTCGGAGAGAGAAACGGAGAAACCGTCACCGACGTCGAATTCTCGCCGTTCCGTCGCCGCCGTTCGTCGGATTCGCGAATCGAAGCCGTTTTCGGACTCGTGGAGGTAAGACGGTCGTTTCTATACCTTCAATTTCTGTTTTACTCGCTGTAATTTTGGTAGCTTACGCCAATCGGTGACCGAGGTTGCCGAATTTGTATAGGAATTACTCCGGGGGAAAGAATTGGGCAAGAATTACTAAGGAATTCTGCATAATTAGCTTTATTTGGGGTATAAGCTGTGAGTGAGGTGAGTTTTCTACACCTAAATCTGATTGTGTTTAATGGGTTCAAGCTATATGTGATGTTAGAGATGTTAATTCATGATTAGGAATTATAAAGATGTTAATTGTGTGAATTCTATGTCAATTTTATGAAAATCATATGTTGATACATGAATATGTGTTATGTGCTTATATGTCTATGTGGTAGTCAATGAGCACCGGGGAAATGGTTCATTGTTGGGAGTAATAAGGGTGGCGAAGAGGAAGAATCCGATAAATACGGAAGTCCAAGGAATAGAAGTGACCACGGGACCAAGGGAGGTCTTCGGGTCTGAATGAACCATATAACCGGTGACTCGGCGATTACGTTTATGCTTATGTGTTATTTGTAGCATTGCACGTGTTAAACATACAATCATGTTTAGAATGCTCACTAAGCGTAATGCTTAAGAAAACCATTTTCCTATTTCTGTTGTGGTACATAACAACCACCGCAGGTACGGAGCGATATCCGGAGAGAAGGTGACGCGCTCGGGAATGGGGAAGAGAGTTAGAGCTTGTAAATATGTTTTAAACTTATATTATAGTGTAACTAGTGGGTTGAGGTTCTCAACTTGTGAATTAAAGTCTTGACTTATGGATGGGAGAGATGGGAGAGGTGGGAGAGATGGGGGAGATATGATCCTTGAGCTTGGGAACTACTTTTGAACTTGTACACAGATGTAAATTATGGTTTTACTTAAGTTGATATTCATATTTGGATCCTAACTTGTATTTTGGAAAGTTTGGATGTGGATTTGAGAACCAATGTAAAAATTCCTTTTGTTTTGCCCAAGTTGATGCAAGTTAATGGTTAGGACCATTTCGGCAAGTCCGGATGTGTCGTTAGTGTCTTGGACATGTTTCTTTAGTGTTTGTAATGTTAGTTATGACTTTGAGTTGAATTCCAACAAGTTTTATAAACTTTGAATGAGAATTGAGTTTTAAAGTTGAAAAGTTTGTTCTTGAACCAAATGAGATGGGTTCATGATTAACTTGATCCAATTGTGGGTATGATTCTATGATCCATGCTTAAATTGAGTTTAAAAGTGTTTGGAAGTGTATTGGAGATGTTTTCCCAAAGTTTCATAAGGTTTCCATATGTTTTGGTTGTGTTTTGGTAACTTGGAAACTTGTTTGACAGCAAAAAGGAATTTGAGCAGCAGGTTTGTGAAGGGGATCGATCCGCCCTTTATGAAGGGATCGATCCGCCCTTCCAAGGGGACATTCTGCGAGAATGTCAAGTAAGTGGATCGATCCGCCCATAATGAAGGGATCGATCCGCCCTTCCAAGGGGACATTCTGCAAGAATGTCAAGTAAATGGATCGATCCGCCCATAATGAAGGGATCGATCCGCCTTGTATTTTCCCACAACATGTCCGCTTTTACGGAAATATGCATAACTTCTTCTAGAAAACTCGGTTTCGCGTGCCGTTTGTTGCGTTGGAACTGGGACTCAAAATCCTAACTTTTGGTATAAAAATTTTACATACTTTATAAATGACCATTTTGCCCTTGGGGCCTATTTTGTAACAATAGAGTTGTTTAATGTGGTTAAACACACGTGTTTCTTAGTAATTCGCATATTTCTTTACAAATTAATGCAATTGGGAGCTTGTAGCATTGTTACACGTATCCTAATCCGTACGAGGTGGGTTGGGGTGTGACAGAGAGTGTCTGTAATACCCTGTATTTCCAATAAATATTTATGCACAGAGATTCTATATACTTCCCTTGACCATTCATGAAATTTCATCTTCGATCGATCGAAGCTCTTTCGAGCGATCGAGCATCCCATACATTCAAGCGATCGAACCCTTTTCCGAGCGATCAAAACCCTACCGACATAAATTTAATACGTGGTCCCCACTTCGATCGATCAAACCCTTTTTCAATCGATCTAACTGACCGATCTGAGTTCGATCAATCGAGAATAATTCGATCGATCGAGAGTGCAATTATCAGAATTCCAGTTTCTGCGCAAATGCTGCCACCTACACCGCCATTCCCCCTATATATACATTAGTCTCGTGGGTGTTGTGTGTTTGCTGAACTTAAGAGTTTGAGAGAGAGAGAGAGTGGTGAGTTTTGTGTGTGTTTATATATATACACAATTATATACACACACATACATATATATATCTGGGAGACCGAGAGAAGAAGAAAGATCAGAAGAAGAAGAAGAACAAGAAGAAGGAGAGAAAGAGAGAAGGAGACAGGGAGAGACAGAGGCAGAGAGAGAAAAAGAGGAAGCCATTAGAAAAGCTTCGAAGCTTTCAACCGAGCCAAACGCGCCCTTAACGACTTTCGGTGAGTTCCAAACTCACTCGGTAACTTAGTTATGATGTTTTACATATTCTGGACGTATTAAATTATAACCCAAACACCCCTAGCACATTCTGCACATTCATAGGCAGAATCTGTAGAAGACGAAGTTCGATCGATCGAACTGAGTTCAATCGATCGAACATCCCTGAGTCTCAATTGATCGAGAATACTTCAATCGATCGAGACTACCTTCACTTCGATCGATCGAGAAGACTTCAATCGATCGAACAGCACTTTCTTCGATCGATCGAGATGATCTCAATCGATCGAACCTAGCAGAACATGAATGTATTTCCTTTCAGTTTATAATGCATAGTGCGTAGTTGTTTAATTGTTGTTTTATGTTCCTACTATGCGATATTATGGATTACGGAGCTAATGGGATATGATAATGAGATTGAGATAACATAGTGAGTAACGTAGTCGGGTTCGGAACGTTAGTAATAGTACGACGCGATAACGAGATCAATTCGAGATGGTAACAATGGGTAGTATTGGATAACTGGGAGTTAAGTCAGTAAGATGATTGGTAGGTTCAAGGTTGTGTGAGTCGAGCTGATGATTCGCTCAGGTTGAATCTAATAAGTGTATGTCAAGGATTTGATCAGGACCGTGAGAATTATGGGTGCACAGTACTCGCAAGAGTTCTTAAAAGCGGTGAACAGTAAGAGTTCTTAAAAGCGCTGAACAAGAGTAGATGTGGCACGCCCATGATTTGAATTACCAGAGCTCTGTATGTACAGTACTCGCAAGCGTTCTTAAAAGCGATGAACATTAAGAGTTCTTAAAAGCGGTGAACAAGAGTATGGGTACATCCATGGACCATTCATTATATGAGAACAATGTATGGGTGCTCGCAAGAGTTCTTAAAAGCGGTGAACAGTTAGAGTTCTTAAAAGCGGTGAACAAGAGCACTGGTATGTTGTGCTGATATAATTAGTTCGAGAGAGAGAGTCAGTTGGGAATTGTGAGATCAGTCTTAGAGTGGGAATTAATAAGAATCGATTAATGATATGTCTAAATAAAAGAGGAAGAGATATATTTCGTATCACTGTCATCTATTGCTCATAACTGTAAATATGTTATTTCTATGAGACTGCGTTAGTTAGTGCTCACTCAGCTTTCAACAAGCTGACGGCCTTTATTGCCTGGACATTCCCCGTCCAGACTATCCTGTCCTTTACAATGCAGATGACGGAACTTATGGCGATAACGATTACCCTGAAGGGAGTTACGTAGAGAATGGCCCCACTGATGCCAGTTATGCTGACGCCTATCCGTACGCCAGCTGAAGACCTGAAGATAGATAGTAGTTTATATTACTACTTTTATTTTACTATTGTACTTTGTAGTTTAACAGGTACTTGGGCATATTTTGTCTCCAGACCTGTTGTGATCCTGTGGACCATACGCTGATGATTGTAATAGATAGAATCGTGTTTATATTTCAGTGGTTTACTGTTCCTGTTGTTCTTGTGGACTAGTACTGTGTGGTGTGGATTATCAGTGACTTTCACTTGTCATTCCCTATGGACCCATAAAGGAAATTTATTTTTCTCTATTTATGCTGCTCCAGGGCGTGACAGGGTTTTTGGTATCAGAGCTTTAGGTTCTGATACTGTCGTTCACTAACGTTTCCACACCATCTGGTCCTAGTATGTTAAGATTTCCTAAGATGAGATATGTGTTTAAGATAAGTTCGTCTGTCTGACGATAGATAGTTTTCCTTTGCAGGATAGCATGGATCCAAAGTTCCATCAGTTTGTTAACGATGCTTATGGAGGACACGTGATCCATGGGGATACCGCGGAGCCAGCTGACCCAGAGTTTTATCGTGAGCGCGTGTGCCAGATAGCTAGTCGACATTTAAAGGAGGAAATGTGGAGAGCGCTTTATGTGACCGAGAGGACTCACCCGACGCAGATGCGTATGGATGCTTACCATTCTGCGAGAGTTGGTAGAGACATTTGTTAGGAGATGTTACGGTTGGTTCGGAGTAAGCCAGAGATGGATGAGATCGAGTTGAGAGCTATTGTAGCCGGTCCACCAGAGCCTGTAGTTGCACCAATACCAGCAGCACCACCATCACCAGTGCTCGACGTACCAGTTCCAGAGCCTGAGCCGATTCAGGGAGATGAGGACCCAGACCTAGAGGATGAGCATCCCGATGAGGACATGGACGGAGATGGAGAGGAGGAGCCTATAGATGATGAGCCAGAGGATGACCCCGAGGAGCCAGAGTTTGAGCCAGAGGATCCAGTACAGGACCCGGAGGCTATTGAGGCAGACATGGTCGTAGACGAGGATGTGCCCGATGAGGAGGTAGTTGTGCCAGAGGTACCCGTTGTGCTTCAGATACCAGCCGGACCCATTATGCATATTGCAGTCATGGCCGATATGGCAGTAGGATGGATAGCAGAGATGATCGCTCAGCCAGCAGGTTTTGTTATAGGAGAGGCCGCGATAGCAGGAGCCCTTGATATAGCCGATGGATTCGCCGCAGTAGCAGTCGATGTCGCTAACCAAGCGATAGTAGAAGTGATGGAGGACGATGATGCAGAGATGATAGAGGATTGGGATATAGGGGTAGTAGTTGGAGATCTTGTTGCACCAGTCGAGGATAATCCACTCGAGGAGATGGATCTTGATTCAGAGGATGAGGCACCACCAGCAGGATCAGATGCTGACAACTTTTGAGTCAGGACCTGCAGGGCTTAGTTTTGTTAGTTTTACCAGGACATGTTGTCCACTAGATTTTTAGGAGCTTGAGAGATAGCTATTTGACCATAGCTTTGTATAGATGTTAGCAGTAGTATTAGTAGTTGACCTTAGTGTTATTTTTGCTTATGTCCCACGTGGTACATGGTATGGTTACTGTGTACTCCATGGTACATCTTTTGATATCTATATATATTCGAGCAGTACTTTTGATATTGATTGTTGGTTGTTTGATGTATTGTTTTGTAGAACTGTTAGTTCTTGTTGTTTCTCATTCTATCTCGGTTTCGTTTCTGTGAGAAGACTTTTAGCTAATCAATATGTCTCTTGTAGGCGATACTCGTTATTATCATGGTAGGACCCTTGAGAAATCACCAAGCGCGAATTGGAGCACCTATTCCGGAAGGGATGGATCCGACAGGAATTTTTGAAGCCTTTATGCAAAGGATGGAGCATGTGGGAGACACGTACAATCACTCCACTCACCAGAGAACTATTGCACCACTACCACCATGACAGACTGGAGATAAGTTGTTAGCAAACTTTCATGGGTTACGTCCAGAGAAGTTCGATGGACTAACAGAACCATGGAAAGCAGAACAATGGATAAGAGAAATGGAGTTAATATTTGAAGCTTTGGAATGCAGTGAACAAGAGAAGCGCCGTCTTGCTACATTCCAGCTCACTTATGCCACCGCAGATCGGTGGGAAGCTGAACGAGCCACTATCGGGACCGATGCTGCTAGAGCTATGTCGTGGGAGACATTCAAAGGCAGGTTTTTGGAGAAGTATTTTCCCGAAGATGAGAGAGATCAACAAGAGAAGAATTTTCTCAATCTAGTTCAATGAGGATGGACTGTACGAGAATACACAACACAGTTTGAGCGTCTATCCAGATTTGCTCAACATATGATAGACACTCCACAGAAGAAGGTGAAGAGATTTCACCAAGGATTGAACCCCCATCTCAGACATATGATGGTTGGTCATCTGAATCAATCATTCGAAGGGATCGTCAGATTTGCTGCAGGATTGGAAAAGGATGCTTATCTAGCACAGCAACCACAAGTGAATCGACCCCAGCCGTCAAGAGGGTTTCAACAGAGGAATTTCCAAAACCAGCTGCCAAGAAATACCCAAGGTTGGAGACCACAGAGTAATTTCCAAAGGAACAAGAGAACCTGGGAAGGAACTAGAAAGCCACCACAGGGCTATACTCGACCCCAGCAATATCACCAGCAGGGACCACAGCCTCAGGCACTGCTAACAGCCCCGCTAAGCAATAGCGGAGGATGTTTTAATTACGGAAAGCCAGGGCACGTCGCCAGATTCTGTACAACCGCTAGAACTGACCGCAGAATGGATGTTGTCTGTCGGAATTGCAACAAGCCGGGACATCTAAGTAAAGATTGTCGTGCACCTCGAGGAGGGTATTATGGAGCACCAGTTCAAGGAATTCAAGGACCACCAGATCCAACAAGGATGAATGCTATCATCCCAGGAGAAGTAGGCTTTAATGATGACGAGCAGCAACATTTGGAAGGTACGCTGGTACTCTTTCATAGTCCAGTTAAAGTTTTATTTGATACTGGAGCTGCACGCTCATTTATTGCTGTTAAGATTGTGCGTCAATTGGGTTTAGAACCCCAGACACTTGAGCCAGCACTTAATGTTGTGTCACCATTAGGAGTGACTGTCAAGTTGGGTAAAGTATGTAAAGATTGCCCATTGACTTTGGGAGATAGGAATCTTCCAGCAGACTTGGTAGTTCTGTCAATGTCCGAGTTCGACATTATCCTAGGAATGGATTGGTTGACTAAGTATAGTGCCAATCTGGATTGCCCTACTAGGACAATTGTATTTCCGATATAAGGAAAGCCGACGATCAGATTTCAGTGTCAGTCAACGAGCGACATGTTCCTTAAGAGTAGTTTGGCTACAATTAGGAGTACGAATACAGAACTCACGATGGATCAGATTCCTACGGTACAAGATTTTCAGGATGTATTTCAGGATATTAAAGGACTTCCACCGAAAAGAGAAATAGACTTTTGTGTGGAATTAATACCCGAAACATTGCCTATTTCCAAGACACCATATAGGATGGCGCCAACTGAGATGTTGGAACTGAAGAAGCAAGTTCAGGAACTTGAAGATTTAGGATTTATTCGCCCGAGTACGTCACCTTGGGGAGCACCAGTTCTGTTTGTGAAGAAGAAAGACGGAACACTTCGACTCTGTATAGACTACAGGGAGTTGAACAAGGTTACGATCAAGAATAGATATCCACTTCCTCGGATAGATGACCTATTCGATCAGTTACAAGGATCCAGGATCTTTTCAAAGATCGATCTTCGTTCTGGATATCATCAGTTATTAGTTCGACCGGAGGATGTTTCGAAGACAGCATTCAGGACAAGATACGGGCATTATGAGTTTTTAGTTATGCCTTTTGGATTGACGAATGCGCCAGCAGTATTTATGGACTTGATGAATAGAGCATTCAGACCATATCTAGATAAATTCATCATAGTATTCATCGACGACATTTTGATTTATTCAAAGACGGAGGAAGATCATAAGGAGCATTTACAGATTGGTTTACAGACACTTCGAGATAGTAAGTTATATGCAAAATTCAGCAAGTGTGAATTTTGGCTACAAGAGGTCAAATTCTTGGGACATGTTATATCTCAGGATGGTATCTCTGTGGACTCATCTAAGATCGATGCAGTCTTAAACTGGAACCAACCAACCAATGCAACAGAGGTCAGAAGTTTTTTGGGTTTAGCAAGATACTACAGAAGATTCGTTGAAGGATTTTCCAAGATAGCAGGACCTTTAACAGATTTGACAAGGAAGGAGATGAAGTATGAATGGACGAACACGTATGAGGGTGCATTTCAAGAGTTAAAAGAGAGATTGACTTCTACACCAGTACTCGTAATACCTAAGAGTGGAGAAAGGTATGTGATCTACAGTGATGCATCGCACCAAGGACTTGGTTGTGTGCTTATGCAAAACGGGAATGTGATTGCATATGGATCAAGACAACTGAAGGTACATGAGAAGAATTACCCTACGCATGATTTGGAATTGGCAGCAATAGTGTTTGCCTTAAATATTTGGAGACACTATCTGTACGGAGAAAAGTTTGATCTGTTTTCCGATCATAAGAGCTTGAAGTATTTGTTCTCTCAGAAGGAGTTGAACATGCGACAACGAAGATGGATGGAGTTACTCAAGGACTATGACTTTTCATTGCAATACCATCCAGGTAAAGCAAATGTCGTAGCGGATGCTTTGAGTCGTAAACCTCGACTAGTGATCGCTGCAATATTAATTTGAGAATGGCAAGCATTGGAGGTGTTAACTGAATTCGAACTTCAGCCAGTGGAACCAATGGAAGGACAACATTTTGGATGTCTTATGGTACAACCAACTTTGATTAGCCGTATCATAGCAGCTCAACAGATAGCAGAAGATTTGAAGTTATGGTTCGCCAAGATGTCAGCTAAAGAACCAGAAATCTGGAATGTTAGTACAGACGGAGCCTTACGATGTAAAGGTAGACTCTGTGTACCTAATAAGGAAAATCTTCGGAAAGACATATTGGATGAAGCTCATAAGTCACGAATGACGATTCATCCTGGAGGTACAAAGATGTACAAGGATCTGAAAAGGAATTTCTGGTGGGAGGGAATGAAGCGAGAAGTGGCTGAGTATGTTTCTCAGTGTCTTACTTGTAAACAAGTAAAGGCAGAACATCAGAAACCATCTGGACTTTTACAGTCGTTACCAATTCCTCAATGGAAATGGGAACATATCACCATGGATTTTCTGGTAGGATTGCCAAAGTCACAGCAAAACCACGATGCTATTTGGGTAATCGTGGATCGACTTACAAAGACGGCACATTTTATTGCCTATAGTATGAAGTATCTAGTAGAACGGTTAAGCCGGATGTATCTACAACACGTGATACGGTTACACGGGGTGCCTGTATCTATTATGTCAGATCGAGATTCACGCTTTACTGCAGAGTTTTGGAAGAGTCTCCAAACAGCGATGGGAACAAGATTGAACTTGAGTTCAGCTTTTCATCTACAGACCAATGGGCAAACTGAACGAGTTAACCAAGTAATGGAAGATATGTTATGTGCTTGTGTTATTGATTTTGAGAATTCTTGGGAGACGCACTTACCTTTGATAGAGTTCGCTTACAACAACAGTTATCATTCGAGCATAGGAATGGCGCCGTTCAAAGCTTTATACGAAAGACCTTGCCGATCGGCGCTATGTTGGACTGAAGTCAGAGATACTCAACTTCTTGGGCCAGAGATGGTACGAGAAACCAATGAGAAGATTTAGATTGTACGTGAGAAGATGAAGACAGCCCAGACTAGACACAAGAGTTATGCTGACAAGCGACGCAAATATTTAGAGTTTGCCGTTGGAGATCACGTGCTACTCAAAATTTTGCCAGTTCGAGGAATCGTCAGATTCGGTCAGAAGGGAGGCAAGTCATCGCCGTAATTCATCGGACCATTCGAGATTCTAGAACGTGTTGGAAAAGTTGCTTATCGACTTGCATTGCCGCCAAAGATGTCAGGAGTGCACAACGTTTTCCACATCAGTATGTTGAGGAAATGTGTTCACAATCCAGCACACGAGATCAACTTCGAAGATATTGAAGTCAACGACAACGTTACATTCAACGAAGGACCTGTTCGTATTTTAGATCGTAGGATCAAGAAGCTTAGAAACAAAGAAATTTCGTTAGTCAAGATCCAGTTGAAGCATCATGATGAAGGAGAAGCTTCATGGGAGCTAGATTCAGAAATGCGTGAGAAGTTTCCATTTTTGTTTTAGACCTTGTGTGTTTCCGATTTCGAGGACGAAATCTTTTGTTGAGTGGTGGATGATGTAATACCCTGTATTCCCAATAAATATTTATGCACAGAGATTCTATATACTTCCCTTGACCATTCATGAAATTTCATCATCGATCGATCGAAGCTCTTTCGAGCGATCGAGCATCCCATACGTTCAAGCGATCGAACCCTTTTTCGAGCGATCGAAACCCTACCGACATAAATTTAATACGTGGTCCCCACTTCGATCGATCAAACCCTTTTTCAATCGATCTAACTGACCGATCTGAGTTCGATCGATCGAGAATAATTCGATCGATCGAGAGTGCAATTATCATAATTCCAGTTTCTGCGCAAATGCTGCCACCTACACCCCCATTCCCCCTATATATACATTAGTCTCGTGGGTGTTGTGTGTTTGCTGAACTTAAGAGTTTGAGAGAGAGAGAGAGAGTGGTGAGTTTTGTGTGTGTTTATATATATACACAATTATATACACACACATACATATATATATCCGAGAGACCGAGAGAAGAAGAAAGATCAGAAGAAGAAGAAGAACAAGAAGAAGGAGAGAAAGAGAGAAGGAGACAGGGAGAGACAGAGGCAGAGAGAGAGAAAGAGGAAGCCACTAGAAAAGCTTCGAAGCTTTTAACCGAGCCAAACGTGCCCTTAACGACTTTCGGTGAGTTCCAAACTCACTCGGTAACTTAGTTATGATGTTTTACATATTCTGGACGTATTAAATTATAACCCAAACACCCCTGGCACATTCTGCACCTTCACAGGCAGAATATGTGGAAGACGAAGTTCGATCGATCGAACTGAGTTCAATCGATCGAACATCCCCGAGTCTCAATCGATCGAGAATACTTCAATCGATCGAGACTACCTTCACTTCGATCGATCGAGAAGACTTCAATCGATCGAACAGCACTTTCTTCGAGCGATCGAGATGATCTCAATCGATCGAACCTAGCAGAACATGAATGTATTTCCTTTCAGTTTATAATGCATAGTGCGTAGTTGTTTAATTATTGTTTCATGTTCCTACTATGCGATATTATGGATTACGGAGGTAATGGGATACGATAATGAGATTGAGATAACATAGTGAGTAACGTAGTCGGGTTCGGAATGTTACTAATAGTACGACGCGATAACGAGATCAATTCAAGATGGTAACAATGGGTAGTATTGGATAACTGGGAGTTAAGTCAGTAAGATGATTGGTAGGTTCAAGGTTGTGTGAGTCGAGCTGATGATTCGCTCAGGTTGAATCTAATAAGTGTATGTCAAGGATTTGATCAGGACCGTGAGAATCATGGGTGCACAGTACACGCAAGAGTTCTTGAAAGCGGTGAACAGTAAGAGTTCTTAAAAGCGCTGAACAAGAGTAGATGTGGCACGCCCATGATTTGAATTACCAGAGCTATGTATGTACAGTACTCGCAAGCGTTCTTAAAAGCGGTGAACAGTAAGAGTTCTTAAAAGCGGTAAACAAGAGTATGGGTACATCCATGGACCATTCATTATATGAAAACAATGTATGGGTGCTCGCAAGAGTTCTTAAAAGCGGTGAACAGTAAGAGTTCTTAAAAGCGGTGAACAAAAGCACTGGTATGTTGTGCTGATATAATCAGTTCAAGAGAGAGAGTCAGTTGGGAATTGTGAGATCAGTCTTAGAGTGGGAATTAGTAAGAATCGATTAATGATATGTCTGAATAAAAGAGGAAGAGATACATTTCGTATCACTGTCATCTATTGTTCATAATTGTAAATATGTTATTTCTATGAGACTGCGTTAGTTAGTGCTCACTCAGCTTTCAACAAGCTGATGGCCTTTATTGCCTGGACATTCCCCGTCCAGACTATCCTGTCCTTTACAATGAAGATGACGGAACTTATGGCGATAATGATTACCCTGAAGGGAGTTACGTAGAGAATGTCCCCACTGATGCCAGTTATGCTGACGCCTATCCGTACGCCAGCTGAAGACCTGAAGATAGATAGTAGTTTATATTAATACTTTTCTTTTACTGTTGTACTTTGTAGTTTAACGGGTACTTGGGCATATTTTGTCTCCAGACCTGTTGTGATCCTGTGGACTATACGGTGATGATTATAATAGATAGAATCGTGTTTATATTTCAGTGGTTTACTGTTCCTGTTGTTCTTGTGGACTAGTACTGCGTGGTGTGGATTATCAGTGACTTTCACTTGTCATTCCCTATGGACCCATAAAGGAAATTTATTTTTCTCTATTTATGCTGCTCCGGGGTGTGACAGTGTCACCTGGTGTTAAGGACTATTTATTTTTTGCCTTTCAGATTAGTGACCTTGCCCCCTTTGTATACTAGGCTCGGGGTTCTTGACCTATACTTAGGCCGTAACCTGCTTCCCCATCCTACCTTAGGAGTACCAAAAATGGAACATTCCGACTTCGATTCTGCTTCCCGATCAGAGGATAAGATGTACTGATGGGGAAGTCCTGACACCAGCCTAGATCCACCATCCGCTTCCCCGTCTGACCACCAGAGTGAGGGCAGAATTCTGATCCATCTCTTCGAAGATGAGTCGGACCAGGAAGCACCCGTTGCTTCCGTTTCCCGGGGTTCAGGTGATGAAACACCAGGGGAACCCGACCCCGAGATAGCCTTCTCCAGCGAATTCATCCCGTCCACCCTGCGTATTGAAGATCTCGGGCGCAGGGTGGACGGGATGAATTCGCTGGAGAAGGCTATCTCGGGGTCGGGTTCCTGACCACTGCTCCTTGGCCGTGAATGTTGGTGGGGCCCAAATCTACCAGCAGGGCTTCACTACCCTATATGAGGACATCCTCATGGCTGGGTTCCGCATCCCCCTCTATCCGGTTGGTCGGGATGTCCTGATATACTTAGGGATTGCCCCGGGGTAGTTGGCCCGGAACGGTTGGAGATTCCTCATGGGGTTCATCTCCCTATGGCCCCAAGTCTTTGGATACGAACTCTCCGTCCAGGAGTTCCTTTGGATGCATCGACCGTTCCCCATAAATGGGGAGACCGGGTTCTTTTCTCTCGGGGATCGTCAGGGGAGAAAAATCTTAGTCAACTGCCCGAGCAATAACAAAGGGTGGAAGAATAGGTTCTTCCAAATGTCCACCCTAGGGCTCTATGAGCCGGCCCTTGGGATCCAGATAAGGATTTCATGGGCTGGAGAGTTGAGGGGTAAGCCAGTCCGGTCTCTCTTTTTACTTTCTTCTTTGTTTTGCTCCAGTATTTGAGATTAATTGCTTTGTACTTTGCTTTGCAGCAGGATCAACCAGCTCTCCGAGCATCCTGACGAGTGCCAGGCTAGGATCAGGAGTTTGGCAGACCGGCCGATTAACATCTGGAACGTGTTGACTCGAATCGGCGACTTCCGAGTTACTGACGAGCCGGCTCAGCCCATTAAAGCTCCTGTATTCCCCCCAATTTTCCTTGGTAAGTGTTCGGACTCTGCCATCTTCTGCAGTCGTCCTTCCCTGTCTCTTTTAGTGATGGTTAACTGATCAATTTTCTTCTTTTGCAGAGATGGCTCCGAAGAGAAACATGGAGCAATTGAGGGAGAGGCAGGCTGCTGCCGCTGCTGCTGCTGAAGCCCGAATAGCAGTAGCGCAAGGGTAAAGGCCCACTGCCGAGGCCCCGGGTAGTGAGCACCATCTGAGGAGGCTCTGGCACGGAGTAGCACACCGTCCGGAGCCCGTGGGGACCTCAATGCCTCACATGGTGGTGTTTAAAGAGACCTACCCCCAGGCGGGGGTGCCGACCGTGGCACCGATGATCGCCTCGGCTAGAATCATGGAGCGGGTAAAACCTGGCTTGTTCCCCAGTCAAGTGGAGGCGTGTGTAGACATGTCTCCCGAGGTCTTCTAGAGCTGGCTGTACAGCCTCTCTCATATGGTGAGTCCTCCCGCCTTTGTTTCTTTTTCTTCACTTATTTTGTCAACTGTGCCTGTTTACTGACTGGGTGATCTTCACTTCTTGCAGGTCAGATACATGGCCGCCGGGGCTGAGTCCTTCTTGCCCGCTCTGGCCGGGAGGGCTATTACTGCCGAAGCCCCTCTTTTGTAGAAGCAGGCGTCCTCTGAGGCCAGGGTGACCGCTCTGGCTATGGAGAAGGATAAGGTAAAAGGTTTGGCCTTGAGCCTTGGCGCTACTTAGACTGAGCTAGCTGCAGCCCTGGCTGACCTGGAAGCCGCTCGGGCCAGCGCAGAGGCAGCGGAGGCACGGGAGAAGGCGCTAGCAGAGGAGACAGCGGCGGGGGCCCGGGAGGAAGCCTTTGACGATGGCTTATTCCAAGGCTACGAAGATCTGAAGCGCAGGCTATCCCGGGATTACCCCGAGTGGGACATCTCGTCCTACAAAGGGATTGATTCAGACTACTGGGATGTAGGTCCTGCCGAGGGGGAGGGCTCCACCGCTGATGCTGGCTTTGTTGAGGAGGCTGCCACGGGCAAGGGCTCTGTCCCGGGAGGAGGAGCTGACCCAGAGGGAGAGACTAGGGAGATAGAGGATGTGGTCGTGGTGGACGGTGCTTAGTCCCCGGCCTGTAATAATTTTTTTGTTTTTTTTTTTTGGGAGGCTACTACAACTGCCCCCCAGTCCCTGTATAAATAGTTATTAATTAATGAGAAGGTCCTTGAGACCAACTTTTCCATCAACTGCTTACTGTTTTTGTATTTTGTGTGCATGTGCTTGCCAATTCCCGACTGGTTTTAATTTTAAATTGATCATTCTTTGATTCCTTGCCTTAGCAAATGGTTTTGGATCATAACCGGTAGAACAACTGGTCTTCTTGACCTGTTTGAAGGTCCCGTCCGGTGTAGTATAGGAATTTATCCTGTTTTACTTACCAGACGGTATATCTCTGTCCTCTGTAGGTACTTAGGAATGTTAGGATTCCAAGCCCTATTAATGACAGGCATGATTTCCTTTTTTGTGTTTGGTGTATCCCCCCTGCCCCCCAAGCATTTTGCTAAGGCAGGTGTCTAGGAGGTATGAACCATAGGAAACCGACCTGGAACATGGGAGGTTGTAGGGTCTTTTGAGGCTTGCCATCATCAGCCACCTAGGGGGTTTGCCCCCGTCGATGGTTGGGCCTAAGCAAGGCCAGTGCCTTGGGGTTAGGCTCGAGGTCTTTTATGCCACGGGTATGTTCCCGAGGTATTGATGCCTTGGTTTTGAGCCAATGTCTTCTGCCTCGGGTGTCGGCCCGAGGTTTTTTTATTTTGTACCTTGGTTTTGAGCCAAGGTCTTTTGCCTTGGGTGTTAGCCTGAGGTTTTTGTGCCTTGGTTTTGAGCCAAGGTCTTTTGCCTCGGGTGTTAGCCCGAGGTCTTTCAATATTGCACGGGACACTGAGAGGAGTAATTTTGCAAAGTATAGTCTTTTATTTTATTCAAAAATTTATAATGATTGCTCAAATGGAGCTACAAAAATTTCCCAACCAGTGCTAAACTGCCCATGTCTCGGGGTTACTAATAGTAGTTGCGGAGGTGTTGCACATTCCAAGGGTGAGACAGATCACGTACGTCCAGGCTCCGAAGCCAGTAAGTTTTCGGTCTGTTGACTCAGGTAACTGTATATGGACCTTCCCAGTTTGGCCCCAACTTCCCATGGCTCGGGATTCGGGTAGATTGGTTAACTGCCTTAAGGACAAGGTCTCCTACTTGAAAACTGCAATGCTTCACCTTGCTGTTGTAATATCGTGAGACCCGCTGCTTACAGGCTGCCAACTTTAAATAGGCTCGGTCTCTGTTTTCCTCCACCAAGTCCAGTTCTATTCTGAGTGCGTCTTCGTTGTCTGGCACACTGTAATTTGCCACCCGGTAGGTAGGTAACTCGAGCTCTATAGGGAGCACATGAGAGTCGGAGTGCGGTAGGCCCACATGAGGGTTGGCAGTTCTTTAGTCCACAGCCCTTTGGTGCTCTCAAGTCTTGTTTTGATCGATTGTAAGATCGTTCGGTTTGTCACCTTGGCTTGACCATTGGCTTGAGGGTGTTCGAGGGAGGAGTAATGATTAAGTATCCCATAGCCTGAGCAGAACTGCTTGAACAATAGGGTGTCGAATTGCCTGCCGTTGTCGCTGACCAGAACCGGGGGAATGCCAAACCTACTGAGGGTGTTCTTTTCCATGAAGCTTTCTATTTTTTAATCGGTTATTGTTGCCAAGGGCTCGGCCTCCGCCCACTTGGTAATGTAGTCAACGGCGATGACAACAACCTTGATCTGTCCTTTTCCCATCGGTAGGGGTCCGACAATGTCGATACCCCACTGGGTAAAGGGCCAGGGGCTTTGGATTGGTATGTGAAGCTCTCCCGGTCGGTTGATCATGGGGGAATATCTCTGATACTTGTCACATCTTTTGACGTACTCCTGAGAATCCCGGGCCATCGTCGGCCAGTAATATCCTTGAAGTAGGGCCTTCCTAGAGAGTGCCCGACCTCCGATGTGATTCCCGCACACTCCTTCATGGATTTCATACAACACTATTTAGACCTGTGCGGGATGGACGCATCGGAGGTACGGTACAGAGAATCCCCTTTTGTAGAGGATGCCGTCTACAAGATGATATCGGGCCGCCCAGTACCTGACCCGGTGGGCCTCTTCTTTCTCGTTTGGTAACACACCCGTTGTCAAGAATGCCACGATCGGGTCCATCCAGCTTGGTCCTAAGGTGTCTGGTCCCACCTCCATGCATTCTGAGTTGATCACACTTGGCTCAGGTAGGTATTCTATCCGTATCCCGGGCAAGTCTGACTCAAAAGACAAAGCGAGGCGGGCTAACCGGTCGGCCTGGTATTTTCTTCTCTTGGAATCTGTGTGATGGAAAGACCTTGAAGCTTCTTCGAAACCGCTCGGACAAGGGCTAGATAGGCTACCATGTTTACTCCCCGGACTTCGTACTCTTGGTTGACTTGATTGACTACGAACTGAGAGTAGCTATAACCTTGGACCTGTTGCGCACCCATGGAAGTGGACAACTGAAATCCGACCAATAGGGCTTCATACTCAGCCTCATTGTTGGAGGCACAGAACCCAAACCTTAGGGCATACTCGAGCTGGATGCCGTCAGGAGTAGTCAGGATGATTCTACCCCACTGACTTGCTGGTTTGAGGAAACGTCCACATACAGCACTCAGGTCAGGATGTCAGCCTATAACCCGTGCGGTAAGACCGGTGGGTCGGGCTCTTCAACCGGGTCTTCTGGATATGTGAACTCAACCAGAAAGTCTACTACTGCTTGTCCTTTGATTGACGTCCGGGAGCGGTAGGCCACTTCAAATTCTTCTAGCACCAAGGCTCACTTAACGAGCCTCCCGGACATGTCAGGCCTACTTAAGATCCTGCGGAGGGGTTGGTCCATAAGGACCACAATAACATGGGTCTGAAAGTACGGACGGAGTCTGTGGGCGAAGGTGATGAGGGGGAATGCAAGTTTTTCGATGCGGGAGTATCTGCTCTCCGTGCCTTGGAGTGCCCGTCTGGTATAGTACACTGGGAACTGTATCCCGTGCTCTTCCCTAATGACTGTCTAGCTAACCGTTGAGGGTGATACGGCCAGGTATAGGAACAATTCTTCCCCCGGTACGGGTGTTGAGAGTAGAGGAGGAGATGCCAAGTACTTCTTGAGTTCCTGGAATGCCTCCTCACACTCCTCTGACCATTGAAATGCCTTACGGAGGATCTTGAAGAACGGCAGGCACCGGTCGATAGCTCTAGAGACAAATCTGTTCAGTGCGGTAACCCGTCCGGCCAGACTCTGTACTTCTTTGGTTGACCTGGGCGATTGCATGCTGATGACAGCCTGGATTTTCTCGGGGTTTGCTTCAATTCCCCGCCTGCTGACCAGGTACCCTAAGAACTTTCTGGATGAAATGCCAAATGTGCACTTGGCCGGGTTCAACCTCATCCCAAACTTCCTCAAAATGCTTAAGGCCCCGGCCAAATGTTCCAGATGGTCAGACTCGTCCCGGCTTTTGACCAGCAGATCGTCAACATATACCTCCATTGATTTCCCAATCAAGTCTTTGAACATGTGATTGACCAGGCATTGATAAGTTGCCCCGGTGTTTTTGAGGCCAAAGGGCATGACTTTGTAACAGTAGGTCCCCTGATCTATGATGAATGAGGTCTTTTCTTCATCCCCGGGGTACATGCTGATCTAATTGTACCCGGAGTAAGCGTCCATGAACGAAAGGAGCGAATGGCCGACTGTGGAATCCATAAGGAGATCTATCCTGGGCAATGGATAGCAGTCCTTGGGACAGGCTTTGTTCAGGTTGGTGAAGTCCACGCACATCCTCCACTTTCCATTGCTTTTCTTGACAAGTACCACGTTCGCTAAGTAGTCGGGATAGTGGACCTCTCGGATAGATTGGGCTTTGAGGAGCTTCTCGACCTCCTCACACACTGCCTTTTGTCTCTTGGGGGCCATGCCCCGTTTCTTCTGCTTCACCGGCCGGGAGTCTGGGTTGACGTTGAGCCGATGAGACATTACCCAGGGATCAATCCCGGGCATATCTTCATGGCACCAGGCGAACACGTCCTGACTCCATTGCAGGAATTGAATCAGCTTCTCCCTGAGGCGGGGCTCCAGTAGGGTGCCGATGCTAACCGTTCGGTCTAGGAGTCGTGAGTTCAACGTCACTTGTTCTAATTCTTCGATTGGGTCCACTCTATCCCTCGGGTCCATCTCTTGGACGTTCAAAGTTTCTGTGATGACTCCCCGGTGAAGGGAACTGACATAGCAACTCCGGGTGGTCGCCTGATCTCCACGCAGGCTCCCGGGTCCATAAGGGGACAGGAACTTAACTGGCAGGCTATGAGCAGAGACGACGGCCTTGGCTTTGTTGAGTGTAGGCCTCCCGAGGATGACATTGTAAGCAGATGGGGCCTCCACGATCACAAAATTTGCCAGCAGGGAGGTCTGCTGAGGGTAAGTCCCCATAAGAATGGGGAGCTCCACGGTTCCGAGCGGTTGTGTGCTGGATCCATTGAAACCCACCAGGGGAGTGGCTGTTGGGTTTGTGCCCTCAAACCATTACTTTATGTATTAGACATTGACTTTTTAATATATGGATATCAGCTTTACATTTCATTATGTATGTTTCTTTCATGAGATGATTGTTTATTCCATAAGTATCATAGTAAGTATTTCGTGTGTGTATGAGATACATACAATGAGATACGAATTACTATTCTTTGATACTTAAAGCTTGTCACAGTGGATGATGAGACTGGATATCTCATCAGGTATACACTGTAGCATCATTAACTACCATTGGATGGAGTGATAAATCTCAATCACTAGAGTGTGACTCTTGGTTAATATGCTAGTGCTTATAGTGCATTGACGGACCTGAGTTTCCTATTGGCGCTCAATGCTGTCAACAGTCAATAGGAACTCATAACTTGTATAAGGTATGTGTTCTCAATCTTGAGACGATTATGAACACAGACTGTGGATATGGCTGCTTTGACTTACCAATCAGTGAGGTCTATAAAAGATCAACACCTGGGTATCTTGGGTATGTCATATTCATAGGGTTGTGAACATATATTGTCAAGATAGAATCTACCCTCTGTTTCAGAGTAAGCATTCCCTTGAGAATGTCACCATGTCGATTACTGAGTACTGCAGTCTTGTTGATAAGAGTTATCAACATGTTTGGTAATCATGAGTAGTGAATGGGACTCAAGGAATACAAGAAGTAATCATGATTCAGGTTGACAGTAACAGTTATCCGACTACCTGAATATGATTACGAATGCTGACGGTAGAGGGACATTAGTACAACATACAAGTCTAGTTATCGCTTCGGATATGTTCTTTTGCGTTGGAGTTCAGTTATCGTTTTATAGTGGAGTAAACGTTAACTGACCAGTTGGTTAGTTTGCTGATCAAAGAGTTTGGTCATGGTAATTAATAAACTGGTCTGAGCCAACAATAAAGAGCCTAGGAGGTCCCACTCTTAGCTCCGCCAGGATGCTTGGAAAGATGCTTGAGGATGATGTCCAGACAGGTTCGATCGATCAAAGATATCTCGATCGATTGAAGTCTGCAGGTTCGATCGATCGATCGAAGATGGTTCGATCGATCGAATGTTCGATCGATCGAAGGCACTTCGATCGCTCGAAGTCTAGGTCGGTTCTGGGAATCTATAAATAGGGCAGCTGCGTTCTGGAAAAAGTTGTTCGTCGTTTTGAACGTCAGAAGCTGCAGAAACTGTTTTGGAGTCCCAAAACCTTCTCTATCCTCTCCATTAGGGCTCCCACCAACCCTAGTCTTTCTGGCAGGCATCCGCAGGAGTCATAAGGGTGAAGATCATCTAGTGGAGGCTGCTGGAAGTTGAAGATCAGAATTGGGTTCAAGACACTAAGGTATAACTCGTGTCCTCTCTTGTACGCATCTGTAGAATTGACGAGTAGTAGATCCGGGCATGCCAATAAAGTTTCATAACTTGATTTTTCCGCTGCGCGTTTAAACTTTCCATTTAAACCTGTTTTTCCTTCAATTGGTATCAGAGCCACGCTCGTTTGGATCCATAGATGCATTTTTTGGAACACTATTTTGATTTGCATGTTGATTTTAGAACTGCTTTCGAAACTGCATCGTCACAGATCTATTTCTGCAGTATTATCGCAGCAGTATACAAATCTGTGATTGCATTGGATGCAAGATGGGTTCGATCGATCGAAGTAGTCTCGATCGATCGAACTCTCTGTACTCGAGCGATCGAACAGGTTTCGATCGATCGAAACCTTCTGGTGTTCGAGCGATCGAACAGAGTTCGATCGATCGAGACAGACTCTTTGTCAGGATCTTTGTTTCACAGTTTTAAAAAGTATTTTGAAATTGAAAGTTTAATTTTAACGTATTCTGCAAAATTTTCAAATCATTATGTGAAACAGAATGTTCAAGCGATTGAACAATGTTCAATCGATCGAAGGTTCGAGCGATCGAACGGGCTTCGATCGATCGAACTGTGACAGAGAAGTTAGATGCTGTTTTTTGAGTTCTGATTCAGTATGTAAAGAGTTTATATACTGTGTGAATCAATTGAGAGTTCCAATAGTTATATTTTGTTATATATATATGCGTGGATGTGTGTTCAACTAACCTTTTGCAGCAAAAGTTAGTCGCTATCTCCCATGTCGCCAAGAGCATTTAATTTTGTGTTTGAATGTTTTAGATTGGTGTGTTGTTTTAAGTTTGGTTTGGTTTTAAGGCATATGTAAAGGGCGCTGCGACTTCAATCCTACGAAAAGGAAAGTCGCACCGGTTTCCCTAGCCTTTTATTTTGTTGTTGCTATTTCTATTTCTAGATAAATTGTAAGCTTCAAAAGAGGCATAGGTTCAATGTAATAGAATTAGAATATCCATGAAGATGGAGCAAGGAGCCGTTGTCCATGAAGACGGAGCTGGAGGCGATCAAACCAAAAGCAGGTTCTATGGAGATAGAGCCATGGGAGATAGAGGCATCGTTTAGATGTCTTTTATTTCATTTTAGTTTTTTGTTTTATGTGCTTTGTTTGTGATTGGCGTATAATACATTGTTGCATGCACGCAAAACAAGTTTTCGAAAATAAAATTCAAAAACCGTTTTCAACACATTAGTAAACATTAGATGTTTATGGGAAGTGTGTAGAAACAGATTTTCTCAAAAATCAAAATCCTTTTTTACTAAATCTAGTGGGAGAGGGTCTTATCAAATAACACCCACGATCTTCCATTAACGGTTCATTGTAAGATGAGTAGTGTATTCTGTGTCACCTCGCCAGGGGTGATCATTCCATACGGAGGGTACACTGCTCATTGGTTACTAGATGTGAACTTCCTATGGATAGGATCAATCAGACGTGTTAGAGGGTGACCACCACACGGAGGCGCTACTTGAGACGGTTGTGATTGGATCCTAGTTAATGGTACACACTAGCTAAGCTATGGATAAGGGATCCCACACGGGGCATTATTCAGAAACTTAGAGATCAAAAAGGTTCGGGAGTCATAACTTGTTTTGCAAGAGTTGCATAGCGGACAAGTCATGATTAATCGAAAGATTGAACATTGACCACCACACGGAGGCTTTATTCTTTCGTTTCAATATTCCGGCGACTTTGTTTTAAAATAAGAGTTTTAAAAGGATTCTTTTATTTCAAACTGTCAAATTCTGATATCCATATTTATTTTGTTTGTTTGATTTTCAGTAATCATAATGTCTGGATCTGCATTTAGTCCACTTGCCACCATACTCACTCAAAACAAGTTAACTGGAAACAACTACACTGAATGGAAACGTAACCTTGATATCGTGTTAACTGTGGAGGATCACATATATGTCCTCACCACCCCATGCCCCGAAGAACCCGCTGCAAATGCTTCGGCTGCTACTAGACGCGAGTTCGATAAATGGAAAAAGTCGAATGGGATGGCTCGTTGTTACATATTGGCTTCTATGGCTAATGTGTTACAACACCAATACCAGTCGAACAATTCCGCCAGTGACATTATCGAATCCCTGAAAAAGATGTTTGGGGAGCATGGCAGGCCTGCCAGACAGGTAGCTATGCAGAAGATAATGAGTGCTAAGATGTCGGAAGGGACTCCAGTCAAAGAACATGTTTTGAAAATGATTGGTTATTTAAACGAGCTGGAGACCCTAGGTGCCAACATCGATGCACAGACCCAAGTTGATATGATCCTTAATACGCTGTCGCCATCATTCGCTCAATTTAAACTAAATTATAATATGAATAAAATGGATTTTTCAATGAGCGAATTGATGAGCTCTTTATTGGCAGCGGAAGGGGTGATCAAACCTGGGGGCAGCGTTTTAAACGTTGAGAAAAGCGCTTCCTCTTCCCGATCTGTGCCGAAAGGAAAGAAAGGGAAGAAGAAGGCTAGCACTGGAGGTTCAAGTGTTGGACCGGTCCCTAAGATTGCAAAATCTAAGGAAAAAGGTAAGGGCAAAGGGAAGGTGGGTGGCCAAGGCAAAGGAAAGTGTTTCCAATGCGGTGAGAAGGGCCACTGGAAGAGGAACTGTCCAGAATTCTTAGCTACAAGAGTTCAAGGTATGATTGAATCACATGTGATTGAAGTAAGTTTTATAACGGATACTTCAAACACTTGGTGCATTGATTCTGGTGCGACTAACCATATCTGTAATTCATTGCAGGGGTTCAGATCAACCAGGAAGTGCAGTGATGGGGAAATCGTACTTACTCTAGGTTCTAGCGCAACCGTTTCTGCGGTTGCTATAGGAGTCGTAGTTTTAGAATTTCTAGACAATAAAGTTTTGATTTTATCAGATGTACTTTACGTCCCTTCAATGAGACGTAATTTAATTTCAGTTTCTAATTTATCGAATAATGGTTATTCTTTTCATTTTGGAACTGAAGTTGTGATTAAAAGAAACAGTTCTTTTATATGTTCTGGTGTTAAATCAAATGGTTTGTATGTGATTACTCCCAATATTTCTAAAGATTCTTGTATGGAACTTAATAACTCAATGGTAACTGTATCATCTAAAAGAAAGAGACCTTCCACTAATCCAACAAGGCTTTGGCATATGAGGCTTGGTCATATCAATCTAAATAGGATTGGCAGACTAGTCAAAGAAGGGGTCTTAGGCGATTTGGTTCTCGAACCAATAGAAGTCTGCGAGTCTTGTTTAGAGGGTAAGATGACCAAAAGGCCCTTTCCTGCAAAGGGCAATAGAACCAATGCATTGTTGGAATTAGTTCATACTGATGTGTGTGGACCAATAAATATTAGAGCAAGGGGTGGTTATGAGTATTTCATAACATTTACCGATGACCACTCCAGGTATGGATATGTGTACCTAATGCAGCACAAGTCTGAAGCCTTTGAAAAGTTCAAAGAGTTTAGGGCTGAAGTGGAGAAGCAATTGGGCACACATATCAAGACCATTCGATCTGATCGAGGTGGCGAGTACCTCTCTAATGAGTTTATTGATCACCTCGTACATAATGGGATTCTGTCACAGTTAACTGCACCTGGTACGCCTCAGCAAAATGGTGTAGCGGAGAGAAGGAATCGGACTCTTTTAGACATGACTAGGTCGATGATGAGTTATTCTGAGTTGCCATTATTCCTTTGGGGTTATGCTTTGGAAACCGCTGCTTACATACTAAATCTAGTACCAAGCAAATCTGTTCCAAGGACACCACGAGAGATGTGGATTGGGCGCAAGCCTTCTTTGCAACATCTCCGGATATGGGGGTGTCCGGCACATGTGCTGAAAGGAAAGATGAGCAAATTGGATTCTAGATCGGAAGTATGTTACTTTGTGGGTTATCCAAAGGGTACTTATGGATGGTATTTTTATGATCCAAGGGAACAGAAAGTGTTTGTTAGTACAAATGCTGTTTTCTTAGAGAATGATTATATCATGAACCATAAACCTAAGGGAAGGATAGATCTTAGAGAGATAGAAGGAGAGCCCTCAGTCCAACCCGCAGTTAATGACGATATAAATCAAGAAAACACCACTTCTTCACCCATTTCCGCACCGGTACCTCGTCGTAGTGGGAGGATTATCAGCCAGCCTGATAGATACATGTTCTTAGGAGAAGTTTTTGAAGCTGTCTCCATAGAATCTGAATCTGATCCTTCCACTTACGAAGAGGCAATGGCTGATGTTGATTCAGCTCATTGGATTAAAGCTATGAAGGCTGAATTGGAATCTATGGATTCCAATCAGGTCTGGGATCTTGTAGAACTTCCAGCCAATATTAAACCCATTGGCTGCAAGTGGGTCTATAAGAGAAAAAGAGGATCTGATGGAAAGGTTGAGACCTTTAAGGCTAGGCTTGTAGCGAAAGGTTATACTCAGAGGGAGGGCATTGACTATGAGGAAACCTTCTCGCCGGTAGCCATGCTCAAGTCCATTAGAATACTCTTATCTATTGCTGCATGCCTAGATTTTGAAATCTGGCAGATGGACGTCAAGACTGCATTCTTGAATGGCAATCTTGAGGAGGACATCTATATGCAACAACCAGAAGGGTTCATAGCTGGTCGGAAAGGTAACTTGGTATGCAAGTTGCAAAAGTCCATTTATGGGCTTAAGCAGGCATCCAGAAGTTGGAACATCCGATTTGACCAAGCGGTCAAATCGTTTGGTTTCATACAGAATCTGGATGAACCTTGTGTATACAAGAAGAGTGAAGGAAAAGTGGTGGCTTTTCTTGTGCTTTACGTTGACGACATTCTACTCATTGGAAATGATGTAGCGGCATTGTCAACGGTCAAGGTTTGGCTAGCTAGTACTTTCGATATGAAGGATCTAGGAGAGGCGAGCTATATTCTTGGAATAAAGCTCTTTCGGGATCGTAAGCGAAAGATAATGGGATTATCTCAAGCTGGTTATATCGATAAAGTGCTAACTAGGTTTTCAATAGATAATTCGAAGAAAGGTTTGTTACCTTTCAGGCATGGTTTAGCGTTCTCCAATGACCAGTGTCCAAAGACACAGGAGGAGAGGAATCGCATGATAGGAGTTCCCTATGCTTCGGCAGTGGGAAGTCTCATGTATGCGATGTTATGCACTAGACCAGATATCTGCTTTGCCGTTGGCATGGTTAGCAGATATCAGTCGAATCCGGGTCCAGAGCACTGGACAGCCGTTAAGCACATTCTTAAGTACTTGAGAAGAACTAAAGATTACATGCTTATGTACGGTGGTAGTGAGTTAATTCCAGTGGGATACACTGACTCGGACTTTATGTCAGATAAAGATTCGAGGAAGTCGACGTCCGGTCATCTCTTTACCTTGGGAGGTGGTGCTGTCAGTTGGAGGAGCATTAAGCAGAAATGCATTGCAGACTCAACTACAGAAGCTGAGTATGTGGCTGCTTGTGAAGCCGCAAAGGAAGTTGTTTGGCTCAAGAAGTTCCTTATGGAACTCGAGGTGGTACCAGCGTCGCTGTCGCCTATTACACTTTATTGTGATAATAGTGGGGCAGTGGCTCAGTCCAAGGAGCCAAGGAACCACGGAAAGGGAAAGCACGTAGAGCGAAAATATCATCTTATCCGAGATATTGTTCAACGTGGAGATGTGACTGTCACCAAGATTGCCACCGCTGACAATCTTGCTGATCCGTTTACAAAGGCCTTACCACAGAAGGTCTTTGATCGTCATCTAGATAGTCTAGGTCTTAGATGTAGTTCTGAATGGTTATGAGTGCAAGTGGGAGTTTGTTGGGTTTGTGCCCTCAAACCATTACTTTATGTATTAGACATTGACTTTTTAATATATGGATATCAGCTTTACATTTCATTATGTATGTTTCTTTCATGAGATGATTGTTTATTCCATAAGTATCATAGTAAGTATTTCGTGTGTGTATGAGATACATACAATGAGATACGAATTACTATTCTTTAATACTTAAAGCTTGTCACAGTGGATGATGAGACTGGATATCTCATCAGGTATACACTGTAGCATCATTAATTACCATTGGATGGAGTGATAAATCTCAATCACTAGAGTGTGACTCTTGGTTAATATGCTAGTGCTTATAGTGCATTGACGGGCCTGAGTTTCCTATTGGCGCTCAATGCTGTCAACAGTCAATAGGAACTCATAACTTGTATAAGGTATGTGTTCTCAATCTTGAGACGATTATGAACACAGACTGTGGATATGGCTGCTTTGACTTACCAATCAGTGAGGTCTATAAAAGATCAACACCTGGGTATCTTGGGTATGTCATATTCATAGGGTTGTGAACATATATTGTCAAGATAGAATCTACCCTCTGTTTCAGAGTAAGCATTGCCTTGAGAATGTCACCATGTCGATTACTGAGTACTGCAGTCTTGTTGATAAGAGTTATCAACATGTTTGGTAATCATGAGTAGTGAATGGGACTCAAGGAATACAAGAAGTAATCATGATTCAGGTTGACAGTAACAGTTATCCGACTACCTGAATATGATTACGAATGCTGACGGTAGAGGGACATTAGTACAACATACAAGTCTAGTTATCGCTTCGGATATGTTCTTTTGCGTTGGAGTTAAGTTATCGTTTTATAGTGGAGTAAACGTTAACTGACCAGTTGGTTAGTTTGCTGATCAAAGAGTTTGGTCATGGTAATTAATAAACTGGTCTGAGCCAACAATAAAGAGCCTAGGAGGTCCCACTCTTAGCTCCTCCAGGATGCTTGGAAAGATGCTTGAGGATGATGTCCAAACAGGTTCGATCGATCGAAGATATCTCGATCGATTGAAGTCTGCAGGTTCGATCGATCGAAGATGGTTCGATCGATCGAATGTTCGATCGATCGAAGGCACTTCGATCGCTCGAAGTCTAGGTCGGTTCTGGGAATCTATAAATAGGGCAGCTGCGTTCTGGAAAAAGTTGTTCGTCGTTTTGAACGTCAGAAGCTGCAGAAACTGTTTTGGAGTCCCAAAACCTTCTCTATCCTCTCCATTAGGGTTCCCACCAACCCTAGTCTTTCTGGCAGGCATCCGCAGGAGTCATAAGGGTGAAGATCATCTAGTGGAGGCTGCTGGAAGTTGAAGATCAGAATTGGGTTCAAGACACTAAGGTATAACTCGTGTCCCCTCTTGTACGCATCTGTAGAATTGACGAGTAGTAGATCCGGGCATGCCAATAAAGTTTCATAACTTGATTTTTCCGCTGCGCGTTTAAACTTTCCATTTAAACCTGTTTTTCCTTCAGTGGCTACTGGATGGACGCGATCCCTGGCTATCCCAAGCTGATCAAACGCTGACACAAACATAATATCGGTCGAGCTGCCTGTGTCCACCAACACCCTATTGATAATGTAATTAGCTATAGAGAGCATCACAACTAACGGGTTGACATGGGGGCAGTGTATGCCCTGCGCGTCATCAGAGGTAAATGTCAATACATCAGCGGGCGGGGAGCCGGTGGATTGGACTTGTCAGACATCCACCTGGAATGCCCTAGCATGCTTCTTCCTTGCCGACTGTGAGTCCTCGCCACCCGACGTTCCTCCAAAGATCACGTTAATTTGACCAAGAGGTTGTATTTAGCCAGGAGCTCGGACTCCTGCGCAGGCCGTCCATCCGTCGTGACGTATTCTGCAAGATGACCCTGCTCGATCAGTTTTTCTACGGCTATCTTCAACTTGAAGCAATCCTCTGTGTCATGACCGTGGTCTCTATGGAAGCGGCAAAACTTATCCCTGTTCCTTTTTCCAGGCGAGGCTTTGAGTTTTGCTGGTTGTTGAAGCAACCTCTGTTCCTCGGCGGCGACCATGACTTCATGGATTAGTCGAGATAGAGGCGTGAAAGTGATTTGGGGCTTGTCCCGTCCTCCTCTCTACTAGTCTTGCCTTAGCTTTTTTACCAGGCCCTTCTCAGAGCCCTCATGACTCCGCTTGGCTTTCGAGGACTCATCTCCCGCAAAGTCGGTGCATTTAGACTTCAGAAATTCTTCCGTGTCTATGTACTTTCCGACCCTCTCCGAGAACTCCACCAGGGTTGCCGGTCGGTCTCGATGGAACGACATAGCAACCTTGGTGTGTTGAACTCCCGAGCAAAAGGCCATGATGGCTGCTATTTTGTACAAATTGCGAATCTGGAGCCTCTGCTTATTGAAGCGATCTACATACTCCCTTAGGGATTTGCCCTTGCGCTGCTTGACAGTCAATAGCTGAGTATCCGGTTACGACCGGTCAAGCATCCCTACGAACTGGCTAATGAACAGCTTACTCAGTGTTTTGAAGTCATCAACCGTTCGGGGCTTGAGGGCATGGAACCACTGCACGGCTGGCCCCTTGAGAGTACTGGGGTAGGCCAAGCACAGCAATTCATCGATAGTGGTAACCAACACCATCTGGGTCCTGTAGGTGCGAATGTGATCCACTGGGCTCCCTATCCTGTCATAAGAGCTGAGATACGGTGGCTTAAACATCCGTGGGATGGGGAATCCGGTGATCCGAGCGGTATAGGGCAACTCGTTCTCCGTGTTGGTATAGTCATGACGCTGCTTACGGTTCAGCTGCTCGATTTGTTTTTGCAAGTCCTGAATTTGAGCATTCACATCCTCCCGCTCGGTCTTCCTTTCAATGTCCGAGCGGTAAGTCAGATCAGATGACGAGGCTTTTTCTTCAAAGTGTATTGACCTCGGGGATAGAATCCGGCTCTGACTTCGGGAAATCATATGCCTAAGATCTCCCCGGCTTTGGGCCAGAGGGTCTTTGGCTGATTCCCTAGGCTTTGGCCCTGATCCCTCTCCCCTGGTGGCGCGTCGCCTGTTGATGATGTCTCTGGCATCTTCCACCCGACGAGGATTGGTCCGAGCTCGTTGCTTGGTGCGCCTGGGGGCTCTGCTACGGTCACCATCCCGGGCATGTTCCCAATCTGACAGGGATACCAACGCAGAGTGGGTATGGTTCCGGACTCTTCCGGGCTCTCGGTCGGGGACACTCTTCCCGATCTGGTTCTCTGATTGAGGGCGCTTCTCCTGCAAGGCCAACAACGCTTTGATTTGCTGCTGGGTTTGCCGTTGGCTTTCCAGAAGTTGCGCGAGCGCTGCTGTCACCTGCTCGGAGGTCATGGAGACGGCCTGCTGCTCGAGCTGCAAGTTCTCCTGACCGACCAGAGCGGTATTTTTCTTACCCGTCTTCGGTGGCATGTTGATCAGTCAAGAAATTTGTTGATGAGGAACTTGTCATTTCCCACAGACGGCGCCAAACTGATGATACCAAAAATTGGTAAGAGAGATTAAGAGAGAGATTGTGACACAATCAATCATATGTGGCTCGGCCCCATTAATGAGGTGACCTACGTCCATGGGTGTGTCAGTACACTTCACTGGCAGATCACACGCGAGCTTGGGGAGCCAAGAATTGGACGGCACTACCAGTAAAACCGGCCGGGTGTATGCGTATGAATTAGTATAAGTTGTTGTTCTTTAGATAAAGAATGCGATCCCCATTAATGGGGGTGAGTGGTCCCTTTTATAGGTGCAAGAGACCACCCGCACAAGGCAACTAATTAGATAAGGAAGTTCTATCTAATTACAATTTGATGAGCATAAATCATGGGAGGTTTCCTAAGTGGCTTAGGAAACTATTTGCACTTTCCATTAGTCTTCTGATTGATTTAGGAAACTGCTGAGCGACTTGGTTGTCAGACTGCACATCATGGAGAGCTGCTGCGCTGCATGCCCGGGCTGTGTGGGCATCCCGAGCGGTTACAGTCGAAAGACCTCGGGACTGGTGGGCCACCAGCTCCCATTCCGGATAGTCCGGGTCCTTGGCTGCTGATGTGGCAGTTTGACTTTAGCAGAATATTGTAGGACGTATCAGTGAATTTTTTCCCTTTCCTTTTGTCATATAATCTGGTTGGTCAACATTGCATAAGATAGACAATCGGACAACCAATAGTTCATCATCCAAGAGGTTCTTACAAATTACTCATAGTAACTCTTTTATTTCTAAAAAGTGACTGTCGTCATTTTGACTTTTTTGTTTTAAAAAAAAAGTTTTTGGGACCTTTTGACAAAATTAAAAATAAAGTACTAAATTTGATGTACTGAAATTTTAAGCGATTGGATTTGCAATACTAAAAATAGTGTTTCAACAATTAAAACATACTGCATTCAGTGATTATTTTCAGTAGAATTATTTCATTTCAAGTTTTCAATGGATTTTTGGCAGCTTTTTCAATTAAGTGGTATATTATCAAACATACTGAAAAAATGTAAGTGTGTAGACAACCCATTTTGTCAGCTATCAGATTTAGGAGACCCATAGCTTGGTGGTTCACAATGATCGTGAAAGACTCGAAAGGACTCTTGGAAGCCAATTCCATCTCTCAGAATGCTCAGAGTGACCAAAATGCCCCTGAAAGCCCAAAAGCTCCCAGATTTGGACCAAAAGTTCTGGAAACATGTTACGTCGCAAGACAAATGATAAAATGAGTTTTTAAGTAAAATTGAATGAAATCGTCAGCTCCCAGAGACCCCCGAAAGTCTCGGAAGTTCCTGGAAAATCCCCGTTGACCGGTTTGACCAAGGTTTGACTAAGTTTGACCAAGGTTTGACCAAGTTTGACCAAGTTTGACCAAAATCGTCCGAATTCTCCAGAATCATTCTAGATCATGAGAAAAGTATTAAAATGAGTTTTCAAAAAAAATCGAGCGAAAACGTCAGCTCCTGGGAACTCCCGGAGATTTCCAGAACTTCCCGGGAATCCCAGGTTTGACCAGTTTGACCAGAATTTGACTTTAGAACTGGGGCGCCGTAATAATTTTCAAAATTTTTTATGGATACTAGAGGTCAATAGCTTTCCGATGGTATATCGCACATAATTTTCGGATTTAAAATGAGTTTATTATGAATTTTCGAAAATGAAAAAGGCGATCAAATCGGCTATTATCACAAATCCCGCAAAACTTTTCAAAGTAACCTATCCCTGAACTTTTTTTTATGTAAAGTAGACTCCATTACCTTTCCAACGGTATATCACAACCTCAATTTGGAGTTCGTACGCATTTTCTGTGAATTTCGGACGAAATAGGGCCTTTTCGCGAATACCGGAACCTCTGGGGGCCTAAACAGCATAATCTGAACGAAGGAAGAGCAGTGCCGCCGTGACACTGGCCCAGTGCCGCCGCTGCACTCTCCTCCAGAATAGTGTATTTTTGTAATTTTTCTTGGGGGTTGATTTTGATTAATTGAAACCAAAACGACGTAGTTCTATGATTTCAGATGTTTGGGACCAATGGGAACACTTCTAAAACCCCAAAACCACCCCAAATTGGCCTATCTAAACCTCCCATTGCTCTTCATTTTGGGGGTGTCAAATGAAAGCTTAGAAAAAGTTTGAGAGAGAAAGTTTGGGAGAGAAAGTTTGGAAAAGAAGCTTCCTTCTTTGATTTTCAAAACAAAAGTGAGTTCTAAACTTTGTTTTTACTTCATTACTCCCATTTACTTCAACATTCAATACACCCAACCACCATTTTAGTGAGCATTTAAGAGAGTGGAAGCTTCTTCCATGTCCAATATCATTACATATGAGTGAAACACCAAACTACAAGTTCTATACATCATGAATATCATCTATTAATTGCTATCTATTTACTTATTTGCTTATATAATGTTCATCTCTTCTCATCTCACTTCTTATTGATTTTCTTTATTTACTTACTAGTCCATCATCATCTAAATGATGACATGAAGTTTGGGGTGAGTGAATCCTTATGGATAGTAGCTCTTGACCTCAAAAACATGTTTGATAGATGATGATCATAACTTTAATACCTCCAAGGTATTCTTGAAGTTATGTTCAAAATAAAAATAAATCTCTCCAACAATCTTGGAGGTTCTTGATAATGAGTTTGAGATTGGCATTTCAAGTGGTTATAAGCTTCATTGAGTATTGAGAATATGCTTTCAGAATATCTACTCCAAAACCTCTCTTAAAACCCCCTCATTTTAATCCCTAGAAAGAAAACTCTAGTTTTTTTCCCAAAATTTTCAAAACAGTGAGTAATCTGAGTTCAAAGATTTTTCTAGAATTCAATACTCAACATATGGATGTAAGGTCACTTGGAAAGTCTTCCTAACTCATTGGAGAACACCCATGATTTTTTATTTGACTTGGAAGTACTTGGAAATGGTCCATTTGGACCCAAACATTCCTTCCAGACATTCTGTTTTTGCTGTCACAGCAGCTAGGTCCACTTCCAACCTCTTTTTCAGAAACCTTTTCCGAACGGGGTGGTCCTAACTTATTTTTCCCTTAAACTTCAATGTCTTAGGGAACATTATGTATAAAATGGGCCTCTAGATCATTTGTTTTCATTTTCTAATATTTTTCAACATTTCAGTCAACGGTACGGACTCTGTTTCTGAGTGACCTCTATTTTTTATATGATTTCTCTTAATCTGTGATAGTTATTTAAGATTGGCTTTTTTGGGTTAAGTTCTAGACACAATAAGGAAGATCTCCATAAAAAAATCATACATTGAAAACATTTCTAACTCCTCTTTTCAATTTCCAAAAGATCATGTTACTATTCTGTCCACTATTCACAGCAAGCACATTTTAACTTTCATTCTTTGATTTGATGATTACATGCACTCCAAATTAGCTCATGTCTTAAGAAGTAGTTCATACTACATTTGTATATATCCCATGGTGATTTCATTCATTCATTCATACACATTCTAGACTTCTAAGTCATTCTAGGAATCCATGAACACAAAGCACACTACAACCTTGGCACATTCTAGATACATACATTGCATCCATGCAAGATTTGGGGCCTTCATGGCTCCTAATCTAAGAAGATTATAAGGAATGAACTTGGTCACACGTTCATGCTTCCCCCGATCTAATCTTCCTTTCTCATCCATCTCGGGGATTGAGAGGTCTTCTTTTCTCAAAGATTAGCATGCATCATTCTAGCTTACTAAGCATACTTTGATCCTTTTGATTTATTTGTTTCAAGAACAATTCATGTCCCCCCCTTTAGATTAGGAAGTCTTGATTATTTGATACATGATTAGACGATTTTTTTCTTGGTTTATTTGTGTGATCTTTCACATTACATTTTATGATATTTGACTTAGATCTTATGAATGATATCTTATCTTTAGATCTTCCATTTCAAATTTTCTTATGTGATGTAATATACTATCATAGTATTAATTGTCGAACCATACATAGTATAAGATGATTATTTGGATGCTAATTGAGGCCTGTCGAAAGACAGGGCGAGTTGAGGGTGTTTTAGTCGCGATAAAGGTTCCTTCCTCTCTCGTTCCAAAACCCCGAACCAAGTTCTTTGGTTATGAAGGGCCGGTGCCCTTTATCCATTTGGGTGAGTCAAATTAGGTTTCTTAGTTCCTTAAAAACCAAGTGGCGACTCTGTATCTGTTTTCAATAGACCGTTTTCTTTCTTTAATCCAAATCAATTTCAAATAAACAAAGCAAAAAAAAGAGGTAGAATTCCGCGTGTCCACAATCTCGCGACTCTGCTGGGGATATTTAGTTTCAAAACAAAATAATATAGAGGTTTGACTTATAAGAAGCATCCTTAAAATCATCTTTTTACTATGCCTGGTTCACCGCATTGCACTTCTGCATTTCCCCGTCCGACTGTGTCTGAAACGCGGCACTGACATTGTTCAGGTCTTGCTGTGCCAAGGCACAAGTCACCGTTCATACTGTACCTTCCAAGGTATATCAAAAAGAGTAAAAACCTCCGTACTGTCTCCCTGACGGTATATTGGAACTCTCGTCAATGGACCCTCTTTGACTAAACCCAGCCTTTGCATATAGATTCTTGTAGAACCTTTCATAGGACTGTTGATTTATCTTTTCAGATAGGACAATGTGATATAACTGCTGTATGCCCTGACGGGATTACCTGCTCGGTGTAGACGATTATGCGACATGAGGTAGAACCTCTTTCTTATGATTCCCAAGGCAATCACTCACATGTGATCACATTGAGTTGACTTGTCTAGGCACCATGATAAGGATGTCTGCTCCATGCTCACAAAGATATCCACCGCAAACCTTGTTTCTTGGTCCTGAGACATAGGAGTATGAAAACTTGCTAGACAGTATGATCATCAACATCACCTATTCCCGTCGTATATCCATATTTCTTCCAGAAACTCTACCCAACTCATCAGGATATCCCAGTTTTTCCCAGAAACTCTGTCCAGATACCCCAGATATAACCATACTAACCGGTTTTTCCCAGAAACTCTGTCCAGATATCCCAGATATAACTATATTAACCAGTTTCTCCTAGAAACTCTGTCCAGATATCCCAGATATAACCATACTAACCAGTTTTTCCCAGAAACTCTGTCCAGATACCCCAGATATAACCATACTAACCAGTTTTTCCCAGAAACTCTGTCCAAATATCCCAGATATAACCATATTAACCAGTTTTTCCAAGAAACTCTGTCTAAATCTCCCAGATTCTCCAAATATACCAGCTTCTCCCAGAAACTTTATCCAAATTTCCTAAAAATACCCAAAGTCCCTGTTTCTCCCAGAAACTCTATCCGAAATTCCCGAAGTATCCCGGAAATCCCTGTTATCCCTTGGTGGTCATACTGGAAAGTAAGGTTAGCACACTCTGTATGGCTAGGACCTTATTTGTTTAACTGCTATCTGTTAGAAATAGGAGCATCATATAGATTAGGGCTTACATCCACGTGCTTGTCTCACATGCATACACCATTCCGGTCAATCTACACGCACTGTCTCAATTAAGTCCACATCACTGTCTTTGTCTGTCTAAAGTCGTCACTATTAGGATCTGATACACCCCTCTTTCAAAATCTGTCAGGTCAGTATAGATTCCCGGAGTCAGTAGCTAGGATCCTCATCTTGGGTCAGAAGTTTAGATAACCGTTTGGTCAGAATCAGTCCGACAGCTTACTTCAGCATGAATCGAGAAGAGTTGGAAAACAAGGTTACCGAATTGGGAGCAACCATAAGCCAGCAGTCCGACAGCCTAGCCCAAGTTCTGAAGTTCATGAAAGAATTGAAGCAGCGGCGGCCGCAACCTCCGTCCGGATTTCTACCACCGGAGTTTGAACCACCCCCACCTGAGAATAATGGGGAAGAAGACTGGTTTCAAGTGGTCCCACCGTTTGCGTATAAGAAGAAGCTTCAAGAGAAAATGGATAAGGTTGACAAGTTGGAAAGCGTACTGAGGAAAAGCAAGGGGGTCGATGATTACATGCTAGACCTGGAAGGCCTCTTTGAGCCTGTTAAGCTGAAACTGCCAGAGAATTTCAAGATGCCTGCCATCGACCGTTTTGACGGAACTGGGAATCCGAAAAGTCATGTGAAGCTATGTATGAGTATCTTCCAGTCCATGGGTTGTATCCACGAGCACATTGCGATGTTGTTCCCACAAACTCTTGCAAAGTCTGCACTATCATAGTTCCTAACCTTGGAAGCCTCCAAAACCCGGGCATCGGAAGACATTGTTCGAGTCTTCGTTGATCATTACTCCTACAATCAAGAGCTGGATGTCACTATCAGGGATTTGGAAACAACCCGGCAGAACAACAATGAATCCTTCGCTGCATTTCTGAGCAGATGGAGGAACAAGGTAGCCCAAATGACCCACCGGCCGATTGAGAAGGAACAAGTAAGGATGCTAATCTGAAATCTGCAACCGCTCTACCATGAAAAGCTGTTTTACCAGTCCATCTCCACCTTTGAGGAGTTATTTGAAGTTGGAACTCGAATTGAAGACGCTATCAGAGAAGGAAAGATCAAAAAAGAAGAGCCTCCGAGTGAGTCAAGAAGGCCCAACTACTCCCGGAATCCCCCGAATGTTAATGCCCTTAGCAGCTAACCCATGGCGTACCCTCCTAGGCCATACCAACCCTCCAACCAGGCAAATTTCTCCAATTGCCCTTTTCAGAAAAAGCCCCCTCGCAACTTTGCCAAGTTAGAAATCTCTCTCTCCTCAGTCTTAGACCGCCTCCTCAAAAAGGGCCATCTCCAACTACTCCAGCCTCGGAATACCCCGCCCCCGCCTAACTGCGATATGTCCAAGCGATGTACCTACCACCAAGCCCCTGGCCACAACACCGATGATTGCATGTGCCTCCGCCATGATATCCAAGACATCATTGACCAGAATATCATTGAATCGCCCCCGAAGCAGCCCCATATCACTCAAAATCCTCTACCAAACCACCAAAATGTCAGCCTCATCGAGTCCAACCCTGCATCTTTCAACCCGGCTACCTATATCACCCCCCTAGGACAACCCTTACCCCTCATTGACATCCCAGACTCTGTGAGAATTCATCTGATTGAAGGGGAGAATGACGAGTGGCAGTAACAGCTAGATGATGAGCAAGACTTGTTCTTCTGGAAGAGCATGATCTAGGAGTGGTAGACCTCAAATGGTATGATCCCAACAATAAAAGTGATGCTTGTATCTGGGCCGAGCCCAAAAAACCATTTGTGAAAGCGGATTGTGACTGGTTCGAAGAAGATGGGACTGCAGAAGGGCCTACTCCCGCCGAGATTGATCATTTGACCAGGTCAGGACGTCATTATCAGCCTCCACAGCTTACCACCGAAGCAACCGAGAAAGGTCCAGTCAAAGACAAGGGGAAGGGTAAGATGGATGAAATCATCGAAGAAGATAATGAGTTGATAAAATAGCTAAAGAAAACCCAAGCACATCTCTCGATGTGGGACATCATGGTAACATCCTACAAGCATAGGCAAGCCGTGTTGAATGCCTTGGCTGGAATTGAAGTCCCCATTGACGCCGCACCGAAAGATATGGTGGCTTTCTTGGGCACACTTACCCCTGACCCGATCATTACATTTTCTTATGAAGACCTGCCACCGGAAGGATCTACGCATAACAAAGCACTGTACATCACTGTTGGATGTAAGGGACAATAGGTGCCATTTTGTCTGGTCGATACAGGTTCTGCCTTAAATGTTTATGCCCTAAGGACTGCCATCGCCTTGGGGGTCGATGTGACGACGATGTCCTTGACATCACGCCACCTGTGTAATCCTTGAGGGCCTACGATAACACCAAGAGGAATGTGATGGGAACTATGTCTCTACAAATCTGGGTAGGATCTTTGGTAAGCACTGAAATCTTTCAAGTCATGGACATACCTGCCTCGTTTAACTTGCTGATCGGAAGACCTTGGCTGCATGTCAACAAAGCCGTATCATCCACTGTGCATCAAATGATCAAGTACATTCATGAGAAGGAAGTGAAAATCATTCTCGGTAATAGCTAGGGTAATGAAGCTTTCCCAAACTACGCTCCCATTTTTAAAATCCAAATACCTGAGCTAGAAGAAGGAGAGATCGGGGGATTCTTCATAGAAGAAGTCCACATGATCAATGACGAAGACAGGTTCCCCGAGGTCCACTCCGCAGTTGTCAATATTGTCCGCAAAATGAAATACTTCCCCGGAATGGGATTGGGCCGATGCCAACAAGGGATTCGTGAGTTCCCTCAGATCAAAGGGCAACAAGGCACTTTTGGGTTGGGGTACAAGCCCACTAAAGAAGACGTCGAGCTATAGAGGCTATGGAAGAAAAGGGTAAAGGGTCTCCCACCATACCGCAAAACCTTGAATGGACAATTCATCAAAAAAGGGGATGATTTCCCCTACTTCGGATTCCCCAAACTCTAGATCCATCAAACCACTGGGAAAAGGCACCCCGGGCTTGAAATCTTCGCTGACTGCAAAAGGTCCCCCTTATCAAGATCCGTTCTATCCCAAAGAAGTTATGAAAACCCCAGAGGAAGACTGGTTGAAATACTTGGACACTGAAGCCATCGAGAAAATGTGGGAGGAATTCGCTGAAAAGAAGGAAGAAAAGAGGGCCAAGAGCCAAGATGAACAGATCAAGCCAACTGAGGAGGGTCTGAGCAACCAGATTGTAGAGTCATCTGTCTGCGTCTCCCTATCTCCCGTTCCCCCAAAGTCTATACTGCCAATTATCGAGTCTGTGCCAGAGTCGGCTGCTGTAAGCCCACCACTGTCCAATGTAATCACTTCACCTATCATGAATGAAATGAAAGACGATTCAGCTTACTCCTCTGTGTCTAATAATTGTGAATGCACAGATCCCTCCGAGGATCTCCCAATCGAACTTAAGCAACTAATTGAAAAACCACTTGCTTATGAAATAATCGAAGATACTTTATCAATTAACCTGGGTGAAACAGATAATCCACAAATCGTGCAAATTGGCTTAACTCTTAATAAAGAAGAAAAAGAAAAATTAACCCTCTTGCTAAGAGAATTCAAAGATGCTTTTGCTTGGTCTTACGAAGACATGCCTGGGGTCGATCCCGACATTGTCCAACATCATATTCCCCTCCTCCCCAATTCCAAACCGGTCAAGCAGAAACTGAGGCGCATGAGGCCAGAATGGGCACTCAAGGTTAAAGAAGAAATGGAGAAGCAATTCAAGGCAGGGTTCATCATCGTCACTGAGTATCCGGAATGGGTTGCCAACATCGTGCCAGCCCCAAGAAAGATGGAAAAGTTCATGTGTGCGTTGACTTCCGCGATCTAAACAAAGCCAGTCCCAAAGATGACTTCCCGCTTCCCCACATTGATGTCCTGGTGGACAACACCGCTGGACATGAGCTACTTTCATTCATGGAAGGCTTCTCAGGATATAATCAGATTCTAATGTCGCCAGAAGATCGGGAAAAGACGACATTCACCACCCCTTGGGGAACCTACTGTTATAGAGTAATGCCTTTCGAACTCAAGAATGTTGGGGCTACCTACCAAAGATCCGCCACCACTCTGCTGCATGACATGATTCACAAGGAAGTAGAAGTGTATGTAGATGACATGATCGTGAACTCCAAGGACAGAGAAGGACACCTGGTAGCACTGGAAAAGTTTTTCGAAAGGTTGCGCAAATACAAGATGAGATTGAATCCAAAGAAATGCACTTTCGGTGTGACCTCCGATAAACTCCTGGGTTTTCTCATCACACAAAGGGGGATAGAGGTGGATCCCTCTAAAATCAAGGCAATCCTAGAAATGGCCCCACCGCAGAGTGAAAAGGAAGTGAGAGGGTTTCTCGGAAGAATTCAGTTTATCAGCCGCTTCATTTCTAAGCTCACAACTACATGCAATCCTTTGTTCCGATTGTTGAGAAAAGGAGAAAAGTTCCAATGGGATGACCAATGCCAAGCCGCTTTTGACAAAATAAAGGCCTACCTTCAAAATCTGCCTGTCCTTTCGCCACCCATTCCCCATAAGCCCTTATTCCTTTACCTATCTGTCACTGAAAATGCCATGGGTTGCATGCTAGCCCAAGAAGGAGAAGAAAGCCACTCTGAAAAAGCCATATACTACCTCAGCAAGAGGATGACTGTGTATGAGCTCAACTACTCTACCCTCGAGAAAACATGTTGGGCCTTGGTTTGGTGTACCCGCCGACTGAGGCACTACATGCTGGCCTTCCCAGTTGTGCTCATATCCCGCATGGATCCTCTAAAATACCTCCTCGAAAAACCCGCCCTGACCGGTCGTATATCCCGTTGGTTACTTCTATTATCCGAATTCGATATCAAGTACGTCACAAGCAAGTCGGTTAAAGGGAGAACCATAGCTGAGCATCTTGCGGAGCACGCTGTTAACTCCGAAGAAAGTGGGGACTTTCCATTTCCGGACGAGAATATCATGGAAATCAAGGAAGAACAGTGGAAGTTGTACTTTGATGGAGCAGCCAACATGAAAGGATATAGAGTAGGAATGATCCTAGTATCACCAAGTGGGGACCATACTCCGTAGGTGGTTAAGCTCAATTATAACTCCACCAACAACACTGCTGAATACGAAGCATGCATTCTAGAATTGAAAGTTCGGAAGTTGGACGTCTTCGGGGACTCAAATCTCATTATATCACAAGCTAGGGGAGAATGGAAAGTAAAAGAAGAAAGGTTGAAGCCCTATCATGATCATCTTGACCGACTCAAGAGGCAGTTCAGGAACGTCACGTTCCTCTACTTGCCTAGGGAAGAGAACCAGCTAGCTGATTCATTGTCTACCTTAGCCTCCATGATCAAAATTCCTGTGGGAGTCAGGATGATGCCTTTGGTAATTGAACAAAGGCACGAGCCTTCGTTCAACATAATCGCCGCAATCGAAGAAGAAGAGAATGAAACACCATGGTATCAGGATGTCTGGGATTTCATAGAAAAGGGGATGTACCCCCAAGAGTCTACCGAGAAAGACAAAAGGGCCATTCGAAGATTCGCAGCACAATTCATCATTTACGGTGGGAAATTGTTGAAGAAAGGGTACAACAGTCACAACCTGACTTGCTTGTTTGGGAAAAGCTCCAGAAGAATGATGGAAGAAATACACGAAGGGGTATGCGGTCCGCACACGAACGGTCACATGCTGGCCAAGAAAATTATAAGACAAGGGTACTACTGGACAACATTGGAGAAAGATTGTTGCGAATACGTAGGAAGGTGTCACAAGTGCCAGATCCATGCAAACATGATGCATACACCACCATCCCTTATGTACAGCATGACCTCACCTTGGCCATTCTCAACCTGGGTGATCGGGAGAGAACAAATCCTATTTATACGCCTTAACGAGCATTTGTTAGTACTTTTTATCCTATTTTTGTATATTTTTACTTCATTTTCTAGTTTTGACAGGATTTGGAAGAAATCACCTAAACCAGGATAAACAGGGTGAAAAAGCCAAGTCGCTCGCGCGAGCAGCGCGCGTGAGAAACTGAGAATCGCTCGCACAACCCGCTCGCGCGATCCGTACAGAAATCAAAGTTGCGTATTTCAGTATACTGAAGACTCCTGTGCAAACGAAACTGCTGAACGACGTCTAGACTGTAAATTACATCAGTTTCAGTTCGTTTCGGGTTAGGAAGGCTTCGAAAACTTGTTGTAAATCTATATATACCCTATTTTATTACAATTAAAGGGTTAGACATTATTGGAAAATATTATACATTATTTTCAGCCATTGAAGAGAGAAAAGCAAGGAGAAGAAGAAGAAGACCAAGGATTCCCATGGCCTCCTCCATCAACCTCTTGCTGTTCATCAATTCTATGGCCAACTAAACTCTAGATCTAGGGTTTCAATGAAACCCTAGCCAAGTAATAGGGTTTTATTTATGTTTTTATTTTAGTTTTATTATGTATGGATGACAGTCACATGTTTAGAGAACTTTTATAAATAAATCGTACTTCTAGTGATTAAATCATTACTTTCAGAATTTATTCTTGTCTTAGATCTATTTTGACTGTGATGTGCTCAACGATCTATGCTTGCTGTGCTTGTTTAGATTGTTTACATGTGATGGTGCTTTATTGATTTGTGCTATCAAGTATCTGAATAGTCCATGCCTAGGTTAGACGGATTAGATCACAACCCTAGTTTAGTGTGGGATAATTCGTGCTAACCGAAGATGGATTATGTTGGTGCTTGAACCATGATTATTTTCTTGACGGAGGAATTGGGCTTGTAGCTACAACTCCCCATTATCATCCAACTTAATAAGCTAAAGTAATTCATAAATAACCTTATTATGAAGCTAGTGGTGGAGTTGCAATCCTAGGTTCACTTTACATATTTACAAAAACACTTTTAATTGCTTTCATAGTTTAGATTTACTTTTATTGTTTTTAGTTCAATTATAATTCAAATCAAAATCCGTTTTTATAATTAATTAGATTTAGGTTTTAAGATTAAAACACGATAGTTAATCAATCTCTGTGGGTTCGACCTTTACTTCCACACTGCAAATCTTTTGAAAAGTAGAGAACACTTTTTATATCTTGATTCTGACAAGATCAATTTTTGGCGCCGTTGCCGGGGATTGCATTACTACCTTTAATCTTATAATCTTAGTTTAGTTAATTCGTAAATATTAGATTAGTTTTTATTCTTCTTATTTTCCGTTTTTGTTTTAAATTACTAACTTGTTCTTTTATTTTATAGGTTTTCGAGTCATCAAATTCCAACGTTTCTGAGTGGAGTAGCTAATTACATCAAAGGAGCTTACGCAAATAAAATAAATAAAAATTAAGTAAATTGCTCGCTTTAACTTCGTATCCAATCACTGTAAGTCAGGGCGCTGAGACGCAATTACTTGCATTAGTTTAGGGTGAATTGCACTGCATTAGCTAGGAAACCCGGGGCGCTGGGCTTGACGCGGTCATTGCATTACAGGATAATATTCATGCATCATAGTAGTACTGTGTGCTTGCTTGTCGTCTTATTTGCGTGATTGCTATTTGTTTCTTTTGTTTAGTCAGTCTTTGTTTTTAGTTTCTTTTTCTTTATTTTAGTTTATGTTAGGTACACGTTCAAATAAACCAGAATTAAAATCTTTCGATCTTGAACTTGAACGTACCATAAGAACTAGTAAGTCCACAACCCAAGCTTCTAGAGCTGGGTTGCAAGATGACGAATCAACTCCGATTCCATCGTTGTTGTTTGAGGCCGAAATTCAAAGTACCCGTGAACGGTTAAGGAAAACTCGAACTTTTAAAATCGAACCAATTAAAATGGCTGACAGTGGAAACAACAATAACAATCAAAACGACGGTGCTAATATGAATAATCTTAATATACCGCCACCTCCTCCACTTATAAATTATTTTATTCCTACTACTTACACGCCACAAGCCGGTATCGAATTACCTGAGGCGACAGCATCTCACTTTGAGATAAAGTCATCTACGATCTCGCTACTTCCATCTTTCCATGGCCGTCTAAATGAAGATCCATATCAACACTTAGGAGATTTTCAGGATATATGCTCTACTTTGAAAATCCAAAACTTAAATGATGATGAATTAAAATTGCAGCTCTTTCCATTCTCTTTAAAAGATAAAGCTAAATATTGGCTCCAATCTTTGGAGCCAAACACAATTAGAACATGGGAAGACTTACACACCGCATTTTTACAAAAGTTTTTCCCGATAATGCGTACAAATCAGATAAGAAAATCTATAACAAACTTTGTGATGCAAGATGGGGAATCACTCTACGACACGTGGGAAAAATTTAAAGAATTATTACGTTCGTGTCCACATCATCATGTTCCTAAGTGGCAGTTGGTCCAGGTCTTTTACGAGGGACTTATTCCTTTGGTCCGTAACACCGTCGATGCTGTTTGTGCGGTTACCTTCCTACACAAAAGCGCCGATGAGGCCTGGAAAATTTTTGAAACGTTAAGCGAGAACTCGATGCATCAGACTGTGTCAGTACGTTCTGAGGGATATCTTAATCAACCTAAGAGAGAGGTAAAGTTCGAGTCAAGTCATTCAATTGAAATAAAAGAACTATCTAAAAAACTTGACCGACTTTTAACAATGAACCAAATGACAGCCCCACCCGCTCATGAAATTTGTGCATTATGTTCTGATCCTTCACATTCGATACTTGCATGTCCATCGGCGAGTCAATTTCTGGAATTTGTGGAGCAACATATTAACTCTATTCAACAATACCCACGAAATAATTTTAATTCGACTACTAATAATCCGGATGCGCCATGGAGAAACCATCCTAACTTCTCTTGGAAAAATAATAATAATAATCCTAATGAGGCGACTAATTTTCCTAATGCATATCGACCTCAGTTTTAACCTAATCAATACCAACAACCGCCTCTTAATCCGAACCCTCCAAGGAGTAACATTTTTGAGGAAAAGGTGTTGGCATCCCTTAATAAAATTGAAACACAAGTACAGGCACAAGCACAAATAGTGCACTCATACACACAATCCATTGCGAAGCTTGAATCCCAAATGGGACAACTAGCTACTGTAGTGAGTCGTAGAAACGAGGGGACGTTGCCTAGTCAAACAATTCAAAACCCTAAGGGACAATATGAGATTAAGGGGTCAAGTGAACAAGTAAACGCCGTATCGACTAGGACGACTATTCGGGAAGACGAAGTTGTTAAGATTCTGGATCAAAATGACATTAACTTGAATAAGGAGGGTGAGGAGAGTAGAATTCAAAAAGATAAAGAACCGGTCCCAGCTAATTACATTCCAAAGTTACCTTTTCCACCTAATGTTGAGGAACCATCAAATCTTACAAAGAAAAAGTCGAAAATTGAGGATATACTCGAGGTATTTAAACAAGTAAAAATCAATATTCCATTCCTCGATGCTATTAAACAAATTCCCGCTTATGCTAAATGTCTAAAAGACCTTTGTACACAAAAGCGCAAAATATGCAGTCATACTCCTAAAAAGGTCTTCCTCACGGAAAAAGTAAGTTCTATTTTTCAACACTCACCTCCAAAGTATAAGGATCCTGGTACGCCTACGATTTCATGTGTCATAGGTGGCACTATCATTCATAGGGCTCTCCTTGACTTAGGAGCTAGTGTTAACCTCTTACCTTATCATGTCTACAAACAACTAGGATTAGGTGAACTTAAACCTACGGCCGCTACTATTCAATTAGCGGATCGGTCCATCAAAGTACCTAGAGGAATCGTCGAAGATGTCCTAGTAAAAGTTGATCAATGTTTCTATCCCGTTGATTTTATGGTCCTTGACACCGAACCGGTGCTAGATGCTAGAAAATACACTCCTGTTATTCTTGGTCGTCCATTCTTAGCCACGGCCAACGCACGTGTTAATTGTAGAACAGGGGTGATAAAAGTGTCGTTCGGGAATATAAAATTAAAATTAAATGTTTTTAATGCTGCTGATCAACCTCCTAAAGACGACGATAACCTATGTGAGGCGGAATGTGATGTGAGAGGGAATATTGAACCTAAGAACGTAATAAATATGAATGAGGGGAATAATATAGTGAATGATGAGTGGATGAATCCTAATACCTCGGCCCCTAATAAAGAATTTACTCAAAAGGTAAAGAATCGGTGTAATAACGATAAAGGTGAGTCGTCAAATGAATTAACACATAGCGACCTTGTTTCGACGTTTCACCGGAATCTCCCTAATGCCCTAAAGGGTACAAAATCCGAGTTACAACCTCCGTGAGTCTTGAGCTAGAACGGTCTAGCTGAAGACGTAAAAGATAGCGCTTCTTGGGAGGCAACCCAAGCTTAATTTCGTCTATTTTCTTTGTTTTTGGTCATTTTTGAGTCGTTTTTGTTAGTTTTTGAGTTCTCTGGACAAGTTTGGGGGTTGGAGTAGAGTTATTTTTAATTTATTTACATAAAATAAGTGAACCGAGAGAAAACACCAAATTGTGCGGGCAGCTCGCTCGCGCGAGACGTCGCTCGCGCGGCCCGCTGGCACGAGTTTGCCCCTTGGACGTTTTTCTTTGCTTTTCTTTATTTGAGCTTTCTGCTTCTCCTCGCGCCTGGTGTCGCGGGCGCTAGGTAGCTCGCTCGCGCGAGTATTAAAAAATAAAAATAAATAAATAAATTTGGGATTCGCGTGCGCGACGGCCGCTCGCGCGGACCGCTCGCGCGATACCCCATTTTTCTGATATTTTCTTTTGTTTTCTCTATCAGTCTCCCACACCTATTCATATAGTTTTTACTTTTCTGTTTCTATTTCTTAGGTATTTTTAGATCGAGTCATTTGTTGTTTTCATTATTCTAGTTATGTTCTTTTATAGTTTATTATCTTTTTGTTGTCGTACTTTCTTTAAGTCTTATAGTTTATTTAGTTTCGTTTAGCTTAGTTATAATTCTTTTAGCTATTTTTATTATTTTGTTTGTTTAATTTTCTTTTGTTAAGAAGTAACAGGTAACATTGAACTTTATAGCCATATTCCTTTGTGTTCACCTGTTCTATGCTTGTCAAGATCGAGGTACTATCGTTCCTTCCTTATATACTCTCCTTTCTTTCATTTTATTGTTTCATTGGGGACAATGAAAGGTTTAGGTTTGGGGGTATATACACATGCACATTATTTTATGCAAAATTTTCAAAATTTTCAATAAGTGTGTTTAAATAAACGATGATTACCGACGTTTTTGCAATCTTCATTCGATACTTCTTGTTTGGTAACTATGATTGTTATAGAATGATAAACAAGGGAAGATGTGATTAAATATTTGCTGAAGTTATGATGTAACGTTTTAAGTTATGTATTGTTTGAATCGTAGTTTTATATCATAGATTTGCACATAAAAGTTATGCACTGCACGTAGTCATTGAAATACATGTTTGATGTGAACTATAATATGATTCGGATTTCTAGATAACACAAGGTGGAGACTAAACCCGGTGAGCTTTTGAGCCTATCTTTTCTTTTTAGAGGGTTATAAATACGTATTGTGTTTGTCGAATTTCACTTGAAATAGCGTATTAACTTGTTGTTTAGTCTTATTATTCTTGTTTTGGTTGATAGTCAAGTTAAAATATTTGTTACCATGCTAAATAATCTTCCGTCGTAAATATTGAAGAACCGTATTACCCTAGGAAATGATTTTAGGCCCTCTTTGTTTATTGCCGACCGATAAAAGATAAAATTTCCTTAGTTCGCCCTTTGAGCCGTTACAATGCCTCTTTTTCTTTGTTCACCATTATGCTCTTTAAAAGCTCCAACTTGATTAACTTGGAGTATACCAATGGAAGAGTGATCAACTTTTAGTAGTATTAAGGCGATGTGTTGATTGAGAAGAAGAAGAAAATAAGATGCTATTGGGGTAGTTGCTTGGTATTCAATGAATAATCATTTGAGAAGCAAGAAAAGAAAAAGGAAAAGAAACATAATACAGAAGAGGAAGGTTGAAAAAAAAATGAAAAATGAATGAAAAGTACTAACAAATGCTCGTTAAGGCGTATAAATAGGATTTGCTCTCTCCCAATCACACCCCCAAACCTACATTTTGCTAGTCCTCGAGCAAAACTAAAATAAAAACTAACTAATAATAAAATACTACTCCATTTTCGCATGGATCACGATTGCATTTAGCATATGCAACAAGCCTTTTAAACCTCTAGGTGTCCTTAGTCGGACGAGTAAAGTCTCGTGAGGGTTCTCATCAACAAGTTCCCCACAACCATTTTTATTAACTTGTAAATTTAAAAAAAGTTTTATTAAAACGAAAAACAAAACATTCAATACTCCTTATCATAGAATGATGATTTGAAATAGAATAACTAACAAGAAGAAACGGAATCAAACGTCTACCTACATCATGAAAAACAATCCCAAGCACACGCATTGAATAAATCAATAGAATTTCTCATAAAATTGCACGTGTGTATGATATGGTAGTCAAATGAACACGCGCATATCATGAGTTTGGAATATAACTCGGATGACCATCTAACTATGCTTCGACTACGAATCTCACAATGTTACTTACACTCTCAAATGAAACACTCAGAAACAGGTGTAATTTTTCTAAACTATGTGAGTAAAGGAAATATGTTTTCAAAACGAGAAATGCTCACATATGACTCGAAAAAGACGCATGACGCAAAAGAATAGTAGTCTCATGGATAGGATGCCAATAATCAAGAAAAATTAATCATTACCATGTTTTAATCCCCCTCCCATCGTTTATATATCCAAACCATGTTTTCCAGGATCAAATAGGACTTTTCAAAGGTTGTAACATGGCTCAGATAATGAAAAAGGATAGAACGGATATATCAAGTAGTTTCAGAATGGCATTGTAAGGCATGTTCGATTTCTTTCATTCTTCTTCTACAAACTTTCATCTTTTCTTTCTCTTCATTCCTTTCCATTCATTTTTCATTATCTGAGCCATGTTACAACCTTTGAAAAGTCCTATTTGATCCTGGAAAACATGGTTTGGATATGTAAACGATGGGAGGGGGATTAAAACATGGTAATGATTAATTTTTCTTGATTATTGGCATCCTATCCATGAGACTACTATTCTTTTGTGTCATGCGTCTTTTTCGAGTCATATGTGAGCCTTTCTCGTTTTGAAAACATATTTCCTTTACTCACATAGTTTAGAAAAATTACACCTGTTTCTGAGTGTTTCATTTGAGAGTGTAAGTATCATTGTGAGATTCGTAGTCGAAGCATAGTTAGATGGTCATCCGAGTTATATTCCAAACTCATGACATGCGCGTGTTCATTTGACTACCATATCATACACACGTGCAATTTTATGAGAAATTCTATTGATTTATTCGATGCGTGTGCTTAGGATTGTTTTTCATGATGTAGGTAGACGTTTGATTCCGTTTCTTCTTGTTAGTTATTCTATTTCAAATCATCATTCTATGATAAGGAGTATTGAATGTTTTGTTTTTCGTTTTAATAAAACTTTTTTTAAATTTACAAGTTAATAAAAATGGTTGTGGGTAACTTGTTGATGAGAACCCTCACGAGACTTTACTCGTCCGACTAGGGACACCTAGAGGTTTAAAAGGCTTGTTGCATATGCTAAATGCAATCGTGATCCATGCAAAAATGGAGTACTATTGTATTAGTAGTTAGTTTTTATTTTAGTTTTGCTCGAGGACTAGCAAAATGTAGGTTTGGGGGTGTGATCGGGAGAGAACAAATCCTATTTATACGCCTTAACGAGCATTTGTTAGTACTTTTTATCCTGTTTTTGTATATTTTTACTTCATTTTCTAGTTTTGACAGGATTTGGAAGAAATCACCTAAACCAGGATAAACAGGGTGAAAAAGCATAAAGAAAGAAGCTGAAAAAGCCAAGTCGCTCGCGCGAGCCGCGCACGCGAGAAACCGAGAATCGCTCGCGCGACCAGCTAGCACGATCCGTACAGAAATCAAAGTTGCGTATTTCAGTATACTGAAGACTCCTGTGCAAACGAAACTGCTGAACGACGTCTAGACTGTAAATTACATCAGTTTCAGTTCGTTTCGGGTTAGGAAGGCTTCGAAAACTTGTTGTAAATCTATATATACCCTATTTTATTACAATTAAAGGGTTAGACATTATTGGCAAATATTATACATTATTTTCAGCCATTGAAGAGAGAAAAGCAAGGAGAAGAAGAAGAAGACCAAGGATTCCCATGGCCTCCTCCATCAACCTCTTGTTGTTCATCAATTCTATGGCCAACTAAACTCTAGATCTAGGGTTTCAATGAAACCCTAGCCAAGTAATAGGGTTTTATTTATGTTTTTATTTTAGTTTTATTATGTATGGATGACAGTCAAATGTTTAGAGAATTTTTATGAATAAATCGTACTTCTAGTGATTAAATCATTACTTTCAGAATTTATTCTTATCTTAGATCTATTTTAACTGTGATGTGCTCAACGATCTATGCTTGCTGTGCTTGTTTAGATTGTTTACATGTGATGGTGCTTTATTGATTTGTGCTATCAAGTATCCGAATAGTCCATGCCTAGGTTAGACGGATTAGATCACAACCTTAGTTTAGTGTGGGATAATTCGTGCTAACCGAAGATGGATTATGTTGGTGCTTGAACCATGATTATTTTCTTGACGGAGGAATTGGGCTTGTAGCTACAACTCCCCATTATCATCCAACTTAATAAGCTAAAGTAATTCGTAAATAACCTTATTATGAAGCTAGTGGTGGAGTTGCAATCCTAGGTTCACTTTACATATTTACAAAAACACTTTTAATTGCTTTCATAGTTTATATTTACTTTTATTGTTTTTAGTTTAATTATAATTCAAATCAAAATCCGTTTTTATAATTAATTAGATTTAGGTTTTAAGATTAAAACACGGTAGTTAATCAATCTCTGTGGGTTCGACCTTTACTTCAACACTGCAAATCTTTTGAAAAGTAGAGAACACTTTTTATATCTTGATTCTGAAAAGATCACTGGGGAATCGATATCATCGGTGAAATCATTCCAAAAGCCTCGAACGGAAATCGGTACATTTTGGTAGCCATAAACTACTTCACAAAATGGGTAGAAGCCGCATCCTACACCAAGTTGGGGGCAAGGGAAGTGGCCAAATTCATCAAGAGAAATCTCATCTGCCGTTATGGAGTCCCCCATGAGATTATTTCGGACAATGGAAGTCATTTCAAAGCGGAAGTCAGGGATCTGTTTGAGGAATACAAAATCACTTATCACAAGTCGTCACCGTACAGACCACAGACTAATGGGGCAGTCGAAGCTGCAAATAAGAATGTCAAGACCATACTGCAGAGATCAGCCGATACCTATAAAGACTGGCATGAACAGCTATCATTCGCACTTTGGGGATACAGAACATCGATAAGGACGTCCACAGGAGCAACTCCTTATTCACTAGTGTATGGGATGGAAGCAGTACTTCCGGTCGAGATAGAACTACCTTCCCTGCGCGTAATAATAGAATGTGAAATTTCGGAATCAGATTGGTTGAGGGAAAGATACGAAGAATTGGCTGTCATAGATGAAAAGCGCCTAGCGGCAGTCGACCATGTCCGGATCTATCAAAAGAGGATAGCCCGTGCTTTCAACAAAAGGGTTCGTCCGAGGAAGATTGTCAAGGGCGACCTTGTCCTTAAGGAATTGCGAGCTCCGATCTTTGATCCCCGTGGAAAGTTTAAACCTAAATGGGTCGGCCCTTATATCGTCAAGACCATTCTTTCCGGAGGAGCAACTTATCTCATGGACCTCGACGGTGTCAAATTCAAATAACCAATCAACATGGATCGCCTCAAAAAGTACTATGCTTGACCATTTCCCCATAACCATTTTCTTTTAAACCTTGGCCTGAACTACGCTCGACCTGATTCCCACTTGGGGATACGTAGGCAACCACATCGGTTCGGTCGCCCCACTCACAAAAAATAACCAATTTCTTTCAAGCTTTGGCCCAAACTACGTTGGACCTGATCCCCGTTCGGGGGTACGTAGGCAGACTTTAAAAAAAAAGGGATGGCTCGCTAGGTTGAAAATCCGAAAGGACGCATAGGCAAAAGTTAGAGCTAAATCCAAGGTGAGCAATAACAAGAGAGAGAAAAGAGCTCGCTAGGTCACCTCACTGGTGCCTAGGCAAAAGTTATGAGCATTTGAGAGAATAAAATCGCGGTCCTTACCATAACCCAGAAATCACCCTCCACACTAGGGGCAAACTCGGCCACTCGCCTCGTTCGCCTGAACCTCTTCTAAACTAGGGGCAAACGTCGGTCATCTACCTCGTTTGCCTCACAACCATATATATCCCAAACCAGGGGCAAACTTCGGCCACCCGCCTCATTTGCCTCTAATCGTCCTAGCATGCCTAAGCAAGTATCAAAAGCAACATCTAATTGAAATCTCGGCTACAAAATGTTTTTAGAAAGCTAAAATGCATAGAATAAGATTCCCAAAGTAACCAAGGTTCACCGATAAACCCAAAGTAACCAAGGTTCACCGATAAACAAACTATGAATATTACATAAGCAGGAAAGATCAAAAAAATAAAAGTCTTTCAAAAAGCAATCACACATGTTCAAAGACACTTAGAGGAATGAGCAGAATCAGTCAGGTCTAGTTTTATCTTTGTGTCTTTTATTTCTTCAAAGGTCTTTAGAAATAGGCCCTTGCTCGACTTGCCCAGCCCCTGATGAAAGCGGCGATGGTAGTGGCTCTGACTCGGGAAGCAAAGACCCTCTCAGTAATCCCCCGGGGGACCTCTTGAACTTGCCCATACTGTCTGGCCAATCGACGAGGATGATAGAAGGAGGTCTCTCTCAGTCCCATCAGCCACACTCTCTGGAAATCCCCAAGACTAGTGGTCACAACATAAAGGCCCCAATGCCTCACGATCTAGCAAATGTCAGCCTCAGATAAGGCGCCCATCATACCCACCCAATCGGCAGAAGTAAAATGAGTATGAAGCACATCTCTGCGAAAATAAACTGGCGGCACATTACCTGTCCATAGGATGCTCGTAGAGCCAAGCCTGTAACACCAAAGGCGCCCCAGAAAGTAGAAGTGTTCCCTGACTTGAAGCGCGATCCAAACCATTCAGGGTTTCAGCCAGAACCATGGCCATGGGGTTCTTACCTGCCTTCAGTCCGAGACATACATGCACTAAGTAGCTAGAAGTACTCGAGAACAAGAAGTGTGAAGTCATACACAGAATCAGAGCAGTCCCTCGAGTAGCATCATATACGCTGGGATTCCCAGGACTGGCATATCGAGCAATAATGGAAGCAATGTCAAGAACCTCACCTTGAATCAGCCGGCGGGAAATAGTGATAGAATAATTCAGATATTCAGCCAAGCCTCGCGTAGGACTGAGGGTATCAGCAGAAGGGAGAATCAGGTCGGAATCAGAATCATAGCCAAGAATAGCACAGAACTCCTCAAATAGGGGGCATATCTCCAGGCCATTGAAGTTGAAGACATGGTTCACCGGGTCCCAGTGGGCAATAGCAGCACGCAAGAACTCAGTGTTCAAGATCATCTAGCGAAGAGAGAATAGCTCGGTCAAGCCGTAGCTAAAGAGGTTGATCCGTTCCACACCATTCGTGATGTTTACCCAAGCTGTGAGTTGAGCGGGATCATACAAAGCCATATTTTCGGTCACGGCTCTAGAAAAATTCAAAATTTCGGCAGCACCTCCCCGTTTCACGGACTATCCCACCTGCAAGGCAAAAACACTCACTATCACAAAACTTCCCATCACAGTAACACCCAAAAATCACAGTGCACATGTATCATCACACGATCATCAACTAAAACAAGCACACAACTGCACCTCCAAACCGGAAGCTATCCGGCCTAAAAGGCAAAACATCATAATAATTTGTCAAAGGTCACAAACTGTTCCACACATCAACCTACACTGTCCAAATAGTCACATCATCAGTACAACCCAATCGAAAACATAAAAAGAAAATAAAACAAGATTTCCATTTAGGAGGCCTCAGTCCTCCTCTTCTTCGTCCTCTGTCGGACCACCCGGAGTGTATGTTGGCGACGGCCTCCTCCTACCACCTCTGCACCTCGGACCAGTCCTCGATGAGCCAGCCCCGCCCCCACGATACTGCACGCACAAATAAAATGAAGGCAATCAGTAGAAAAACAACAAAAAATATAAAAATAGAGTCAAGTCAGAAACCTACCAAGGACGCCATCTGATTGGCAGCAAACTGCCGCATACCATCCATCTGTCAAAGGGTAAAATCCAGGGTTAGAACCTCATAACCTTGAGGAGCGCAAAATTAGAAACATACCCGGTGGTCTCGTGTGAGGACCAAGGACTGTAAGCTAGCCGCCAAGGCGTGACCCTCCTTAGCGTAACTCCAAGGAACGTTGAGGACGCCCGCTGACTGAGTAGGGTACCCGCATATGACTCGTGACACCTCCATCACTTGGGGAGTGCCATCAGCGCCTAGAACATTGACGGTCCAATCCCAAGGAGGGATAGGATCGGAAGCCGGAGGAGCCTGTCTCCTTTACATCTCGCGAAGCTGTAGGCACAAAACAAGTTAGGAAAAGATGAGTCAAAAACATAGGCAACGGATAGAGAGAAAAGCAGAAAGGAAACTCACCTCCAGTAGTGAGAAGTTGGGCATTAGGATGCGGCCATGGTAAGCCTCATAGCTGGTCTCAGAGAGAAAGTAATCCCAAACATCAGTGCCAGCTAAGGCCGCCAGCAGAGCATTATCAGAAAGGTCACTAGCATCCATCGCAGGGGGATTATGAGGGACGCGATACCTGGAACCACCAACCACCTGTCGGGACACTCGCTCGCCAAGGAACCACTGCCTACACTCGGTACTCTCCATCAGGAGTCGGTAAGAGGAAAGAGGTTTGACTGCTTGAATCTCCTCTGGGACAGCATAGGCGACGCGCTCCTAAGGCGTCTAATCAACACTAGCAGCCATCAACTCGGTTAAGAAGTTTCTGAGCAAAACAATCCGGTGGGCCCCACTCTTCACCCCGACAACATCCCTCCGCCAACTCAAGCCTCGTGGGAACAGAGGCATACGAGCCATGCCATCCTCGTCTTCACCTGATTCATCCGTACGGGAAGGAGCTAGCATCTTCAGGAACTCAAAGCTCCAAAGATGCACATACAAAGGAGAAAGTCAGAAAGGGTACTAAAATCGAAAAGCCAAAAGATAAAATAGATGCAGTACGTACCTCCCAAGCTCGCCAAAATCCCCCTGTCGATTTAACATTGCCCCGGGAAACCTCACCCATATGCTTGTAAAGATGGGCCAAGGCAGCACCGCCCCAATCGTAGGAGGGGATCTCATCAATGGTCGCCAGGCAAGAAAGGAATCTCAAGCTCACCCGGTTGTTCCATGTCGCAAAGATCGAACAACCAAGGACATATAGAAGATATACCCTTAAAAGCTGAGAATTGTTCAGGTTATGATTCCCTCTGCCATAGGCCCGGTAAACCCAGCCACAAGGAAACCAGTGCCTCTCCAGATTAGGGGGAACAGCCCCGATCAACATCTCGACAGTCTCAGGGTCGATCTCATAGAAATAATCCAGAATCAGGCATTTCCCGCCTACCCTCAAACCGGTAATCATAGAGAAGTCGAAGGGCGTTATGGTCATCTCGCCAAATGGCAGGTGGAAAGTACTGGTGGTGTCCCACCACCTCTGAGCCAGAGCATAAAAATGTGCCAAATCGTTACTGCTCTTTGAAACCAGACGGACGAAGCCTCCAAAACCGGCATTATCTACCATCCTCTTGACGGTGGGCGAGAGTTGAGTATACCATAGGAAAGCGTGAGCGAGGCTATTGTGGCCCTTTAATGTCACTTCTGGCACCTGCACATACCAAAGACAACAAAACGATGCACAAAATCACTATTCATGACCCGAGGTCCAAATTCACAAAATCAACATTTGAGCACAAATCGGACTTCTAACAATCTCTAGGTGCACACTACGGCTCACAAAACTAGCACAATACATGAAAATAGTCCTAAACTGTTGAAAGTTTCACATACCAAAAGATGATGTTGGGGGTCCCGTAAAATCAAGTTCGGGGTTTGCATCTCGGCCTTCATCCGTTCCTTGGCCTTCTTAGACGGTCTCCTCGAGCTCGAAGCCATGGATCTACAAAGAAAATGGAAGTCAAAGTTTAACTTTCTTTTTGAAAATTTGAGCAAACCAAAACACCAATCAAAATTCCAACTACAAGGAAAGATTACTCACCTGAGCGCGCACAAGCTGCGTTTTGACAGATTTTGGCTCCAAAAACACACCAAAATGGCCAAGAATGAGCTTGGAAAGCTCAAAAACCCGAGATATACAAAAATGGAGTCCGGCCACCTAGTGCCGCCGTGGCATTGGCCAACTGCCGCCGCAGCAGTGGCCCAATGCTGCCACGGCACTGCTTCTCGCGGGCCCAGCTTTGCTCTATTTTGCTCCGTTTTGACCAATTTTGGCCTTTTTCAGCCCATTTTTGGCCCCGATCAGCCTCGGTGGCCCATTTCGGTCAAGATTTATGGGGTTTTACCCTGAACAGTCTAAAAATTGCCAGGGCTACCTCCAATAGGCAGAAACTGAGAAAAATCGACTCCCGAAGACCCGAATCAGCTGTTTTAGGACAACCGTCGTAAATTTTGATCAAGCACGAGGGTTTCCATAACGAATCCTGGTTTTGGCCGGTACACCAAAGAAATAGAAAAGAGAGATTCCCTGAGAACCCTACATCATCCCCCGAGGACAGATACCAGCTCCCGGAGGCCCCGACCGGCCCTCTTGGATTGAGCGTCGAAAGATTTGATCAACTGTGAGATATTCAGAGATGGGTCCTGGTTCCCGATCAAGAAAAGAGATTCTCCGAGAACCCTACATCATCCCCCGAGGACAGATACGGACAGATACCAGCTCCCGGAGGCCCCAACCGACCCTCTTGGATTGAGAACCGAAAGATTTAATCAACCGTGAGAGATTCAGAGATGGGTCCTGGTTCCCAATCAAGGAAAAAGAGATTCCCCGAGAATCCTACATCATCCCTTGAGGACAGAAACTGAAAGATTTGATCAACCGTGAGAGATTCAGAGATGGGTCCTGGTTCCCAATCAAAAAGAGATTCTCCGAGAACCCTACATCATCCCCCGAGGACAGAAACCGAAAGATTTAATCAACCGTGAGAGATTCAGAGATGGGTCATGGTTCCCGATCAAAAAGAGATTCTTCGAGAACCCTACATCATCCCCTGAGGACAGAAACCAAAAGGTACCAGCTCCCGGAGGCCCCGACCGGCCCTCTTGGATTGAGCGCCGAAAGATTTGATCAACCGTGAGAGATTCAGAGATGGGTTCTGGTTCCCGATCAAGGAAAAAGAGATTCTCCGAGAACCCTATATCATCCTCCGAGGACAGATACGGAAAGATACTAATTCCCACTACCCTCAGCAGAAAGTAACAAAAGAGGAATCGACTCCCAAAAATCGGCCATCAGGAACAATCAGAACATCACCCACATCCGGATTTTAGGAAATGAAGCACCGTCCTTCCACGGCTCCGTGTCTCTCGATTATCATAAGCTTTCTCATCTATCCATTTTCATCACAAGATCCCTCGGTCACCTTTAGCTGTCGTCTTCTAGACAACGCGCATCTAATCTATCTCGCTTGTTTGCAAAGCACAGAAGTTTGCCCCTAGACCCAGAGTCTTCTAAACCTTGATGTCCCTATCCGAGTCATCCACCACATCACAGTCGCAAACACTAGCACGACACCATCCCACTCGGAGTGGCACATCCCACAGCACCTGCTCATACTAGGGTCATAACAATAGACATAATAGGACTTATGTACACAATCATATCACATCCATGCATTGCATATCATCGTCGTAGCATAGCATCAGCCTGATTGTTGTATATGTGCATATGTGATTTATTCCTTTGTGCCCTGAACTACGCCCTGGTCTGATTCCCCTTGGGATACGTAGGCAGCTCACGCAGAGCACGACCAGCACAGACCTCAGCATCATTGCATCTTTTGCAGCGCTTTTATCCTAAATCTATAGCCTTCAAAAAGTCCTGTCTCTTTAGAAGCTTTGGCACTCGCTTACGACATGCGTTGCCTCGCAAGTTCATGCCAAAGAGGGGCAAACTGTAGACACCCCATTTTTTCGGCTATCAAATTTAGGATACCCATAGCTTGGTGGTTCACAATGATCGTGAAAGACTCGAAAGGACTCCTGGAAGCCAATTCTATCTCTCAGAATGCTCAGAATTACCAAAATGCCCCTAAAAGCCCAAAAGCTCCCAGATTTGGACCAAAAGTTCTGGAACCATGCTACATTGCAAGAAAAATGATAAAATGAGTTTTGAAGTAAAATTGAATGAAATCGTCAGCTTCTAGAGGCCCCCGGAAGTCCCGGAAGTTCCCGAAAAATCCCCGTTGACAGTTTGACCAAGGTTTGACCAAGTTTAACCAAAATCATCCGAATTCGCCAGAATCATTCTAGATTATGAGAAAAGTATTAAAATGAGTTTTAAAAGAAAATCGAGCGAAAAAGTCAGCTCCTGGGAACTCCCGAAGATTTCCAGAATTTCCCGGGAATCCCAAGTTTGACCAGTTTGACCAGAATTTGACTTTAGAACTGGGGCACCGTAATAATTTTCAACATTTTTTATGGATACTAGAGGTCAATAGCTTTCCGATGGTATATCGCACATAATTTTCGGATTTAAAATGAGTTTATTATGAATTTCCGAAAACGAAAAAGGCAATCAAATCGGTTTTTATCACAAATATCGCAAAACTTTTCAAAGTAACCTATCCCCGAACTTTTTTTTATGTAAATTAGACTCCATTACCTTTCCAACAATATATCACAACCTCAATTTGGAGTTTGTACGCATTTTCTATGAATTTTGGACGAAATAGGGCCTTTTCGCGAATAACGAAACCTCTAGGGGCCTAAACAGCATTATTTGAACGAAGGAAAAGCACTGCTGCCGCTAGGGGTGTTCAAAAACCGAACCAAACTGACAAACCGAACCGAACCGATCGGTTCGGTCAGTTTTAATTTAATTTGTGCAGTGCAAAACCGAAACCGAACCGAAAATTTACACACTCCGAACCGAACCGAAACCGATCGGTTTTGTCAAAAACCACACCGAACCGAACCGAACCGAACCGTTTACACCCCTAGCTGCCGCGGCACTAGCCCAGTGCCGCCGCAGCACTCTCCTCCAGAACAGTGTATTTTTGTAATTTTTCTTGGGGGTTCATTTTGATTAATATAAAACCAAAAACGACGTAGTTCTATGATTTCAGATGTTTGGGACCAGTGGGAACACTTCTAAAACCCCAAAACCACCCCAAATTGGCCTATTTAAACCCCCCATTGCTCTTCATTTTGGGGGTGTCAAATGAAAGCTTAGAAAAAGTTTGGGAGAGAAAGTTGTAGAGATAAGGTTAGAATAGAGAGAAAGAAGCTTCCATCTTTGATTTTCAAAACAAAAGTGAGTTCTAAACTTTGCTTTTACTTCATTACTCCCATTTACTTCAACATTCAATACACCCAACCACCATTTTAGTGAGCATTTAAGGGAGTGGAAGCTTCTTCCATGTCCAATGTCATTACATATGAGTGAAACACCAAACTACAAGTTCTATACATCATGAATATCATCTATTGATTGCTATCTATTTACTTGTTTGCTTATATAATGTTCATCTCTTCTCATCTCACTTCTTTTTTATTTTCTTTATTTACTTACTAGTCCATCATCATCTAAATGATGACATGAAGTTTGGGGTGAGTGAATCCTTATGGATAGTAGCTCTTGACCTCAAAAACATGTTTGATAGATGATGATCATAACTTCAATACCTACAAGGTATTCTTGAAGTTATGTTCAAAATAAAAATAAATCTCTCCAACAATCTTGAGGTTCTTGATGATGAGTTTGAGGTTGGCATTTCAAGTGGCTATAACCTTCATTGAGTATTGAGAATATGCTTTCAAAATATCTACTCCAAAACCTCTCTTAAAACCCCCTCATTTGAATCCCAAGAAAGAAAACTCTAATTTTTTTCCCAAAATTTTTAAAACAGTGAGTAATCTGAGTTCAAAGATTTTTCTAGAACTCAATACCCAACATATGGATGCAGGGCCACTTGTAAAGTCTTCCTAACTCATTGGAGAACACCCATGATTTTTGGTTTGACTTGGAAGTACTTGGAAATGGTCCATTTGGACCCAAACATTCCTTCCAGACATTCTGTTTTTGCTGTCACAGCAGCTAGGTCCACTTCCAACCTCTTTTTCAGAAAATGTTTCCAAAAGGGGTGGTCCTAACTTATTTTTCCCTTAAACTTCAATGTCGTAGGGAACGTTCTGTATCAAAGAGGCCTCTAGATCATTTCTTTTCATTTTCTAAGATTTTTCAACATTTCAGTCGACGGTACAGACTCTGTTTCTGAGTGACCTCTATTGTTTATATGATTTCTCTTAATCTGTGATAGTTATTAAAGATTTACTTTTTGGGTTGTGTTTTAGACACAATAAGGAAGATCTCCATAAACAATCATGCATTGAAAACATTTCAAACCCCTCTTTTCAATTTCCAAAAGATCATGTTACTGTTCTGTCCACTATTCACAGCAAGCACATTTTGACTTTCTTTCTTTGATTTTATGCTTACATGCACTCCAAGTTAGCTCATGTCTTAAGAAGTAGTTCATACTACATATGTATATATCCCATGGTGATTTCATTCATTCATTCATACACATTCTAGAGTTCTAAGTCATTCTAGGAATCCATGAACAAAAAGCACACTACAACCTTGGCACATTCTAGATACATACATTGCATCCATGCAAGATTTGGGGCTTTCATGGCTCCTAATCTAAGAAGATTATAAGGAATGAACTTGATCACACGTTCATGCTTCCCCCGATCTAATCTTCCTTTCTCATCCATCCCGGGGATTGAGAGGTCTTCTTTTCTCAAAGATTAGCATGCATCATTCTAGTTTACTAAGCATACTTTGATCCTTTTGATTTATTTGTTTCAAGAACAATTCATGTCCCCCCTTTAGATTAGGAAGTCTTGATTATTTGATACATGATTAGACGATTTTTTTTCTAGGTTTATTTGTGTGATCTTTCACTTTACATTGTATGATATTTGACTTAGATCTTATGAATGATATCTTATCTTTAGATCTTCCATTTTAAATTTTCTTATGTGATGTAATATACTATCATAGTATTAATTGTCAAACCATACATAGTATAAGATGATTATTTGGATGCTAATTGAGGCCCGTCAATAGACGGGACGAGTTGAGGGTGTTTTAGTCGCGACAAAGGCTCTTTCCTCTCTCGTACCAAAACCCCGTACCAAGTTCTTTGGTTATGAAGGGCCGGTGCCCATTATCCATTTGGGTGAGTCAAATTAGGTTTCTTGGTTCCTTAAAAACCAAGTGGCGACTCTATATTTGTTTTCAACAGACCATTTTCTTTCTTTAATCCAAATCAATTTCAAACAAACAAAGCAAAAAAAAAAAGAGGTGGAATTCCGCGTGTCCACAAAGTGCTGAAAGTTTTAATTTTCACCAGTTAAGTGGGTTATTAAACACACCTTGCTGTTTTTTTTTTTTTTTGCTAAGTTACATTTTGCATCCTTATAAATTAGGGTTTATATAGTTCATTCTTTCAAATCCATTTACAATTTTTTTGATTTTTTTTTACAGATCTAGATTCAATATAGAGGTGTAAAGTCTAATTTTATAGGTGAATTAATCGTTATGCCCCTAATGATATCTCACTTATGTATCATGTACTTCCTCCATCCCATTTTATGTGTCCATCTTGGTGAATCCAACTATTTAAGGAGACAAAAAGAATATACACCTACTGATAGATTTATTTTAATAAAATACAATATTATTTTATTATTGTGGTGTTAATATCTCTAAATGACAAGTTATGTGACTGTTGAAATTCTCTTAATGTTCCAACGTTTAAAACTTTGAATTGATGCCAAACGGTTTAAAACAAAAAAATTATGAGATAGTTATGGCCAATGTATATTACCCAACGTTTTATACACAATGCATGCTAAAAGTTATTTAGTTACTTGTCCATTTGTCAAAGTAGAGTAAATGTCACTATCAAAGTTCACAAAAACGTTTTTGTACCAACAAGGCATATAGTTAATATGTAGCTATGGGTATATATATTGCTTCACCTCTTTTTTCTTCAAAAAACAGCAGCAACATTTCTGCATATACTTTATTTTAATTTATTCATATTACATAAGTTTTGATTGGGTAAAGAAGGTACTAGTGGGCAAGCTTTTGCTTATCTAGTTGTGCAGACTTGATAGGCCTACGGCATGGGTGGCCAGGCTATTGTATCCCGGAGACGGCTTGCCAATTTTCTACTGCATCGGTTCAATCCGTAGAGGGCGCGTATCGTCTCAAGAAAGCGAACCACGCCTCATCTTGGTCACCCTCTTTCCAATTATATTGGTGGAATTAGAATTTTTCTTATTGTATTCTCTAACAATTTGAGACGATACAATGGAGAATTTTGGTGTTGGTTCTACTACTACTCCTAATGTTGGTTCTAAAGACCTCAACATGACGTTCCGTTTCCGTGGAGAGCATTTCAAGCAGTGGAGGCAAAAGATACTTTTCTATCTCATGATTTTAAAAGTGTGATTGTAACACCTGTAATTTTCTTTCATTGATAATATCAGTTTTTCGAATTTCTGTATTGGACTGACTATATTATTATATTATTATTTTAATTATCTGACGGTACGGCCGATAGTAACCGTACCGACTCGGCCGTAATAAGATTTAACTTAGTCTCATACTTGGACCCGGACACGGACATTAGAAATAATACTCGGTTGTACGTAAATCAAGACCGACACGTATACCAAGGAACTTATGCACGCAAACTGAGGAAGTGGCACAAAATCTGAGGTGGGCTCCCCATGGCCGGCCACATGGAAGCTACATGCAACCCCATTGACACATGTCACCATCCTATGTGACACTTGTCCACTGTGGGACACTTGTCATTGCATGTGCACATGCAAACATGCATGAAGACACCTCCCCCTCCACCATCTCTATATAACCATATGCATATACTCATGCATTTCATTTTCTTTGGCCTAAAAATCTGCACATAGAGAGAAGGCTAGGAGGTTAGAGATACATAGAGAGATAAAAGAGAAGTTAGGAGGAAAATCAAGAGTTGATCCTCCATTTCCTTGTGAGCACCTTCATATACACACTCATATACTTACATCCACATCACCATGGGGACTTAGGAACTGTGATTATAAGTCTTAGAAGTCCAAGAAGATTCCTAGAAGAAAGAAAAGTCAAGATGTTAAGAAGAAGAAGGAGTTCATCCTTGAAGTTTGAAGTTCAAGCGCTATTAAGCTCAAAAACAACATCCAAGCTCAATTTCAAGCTTTGGTGAGTAATTGTGAGTAATCTAACACAATTTAGAACCCATATAATATGTACTAATTTTTAGTAGAAGTTTGATGTTGTTATATTGAAGTTTTCATGACATGCAAGACAAATCCATAAATCTGAGCAAGTAAAACTCTCAGCAGAACATAGTTTAGCAAAATAAATGTTTTGTGCAGCTCAAACATCGGAATCAAGCTAGGGTTTTTTATGGTAAAAGCTAACTCATATATCTACAAATAACTCTTCTATAGAGCAGTCTAGAAATCACTTCTTCATGGGTGAAATGCATGTACAACGCAGTGTTATAAATCTGAGAAACTGAAACTTTCAGCAGAACATAGTTTAGTAAAATGAATGTTTTGTGCCGCTCAAAAATGAGAATTAAGCTAGGTTTTTTTTGTGGTAAAAGTTAACTCATATATCTACAAATAACCCTTCTATAACTCAGTCTAAAAACCCCTCCTTCATAGGTGAAATTCACGTAAAATGCAGTACTATAAATCTGGGACAGAACAGTCCGAGATATAAGAAATGTCTTATAAAATAAATAGTTTGAGTAGCTCAAAAATGTAATTGAAGCTAGATTTTTTTTGTACATGAAGATATTCCTATTATCTATAATGTTTTAGTTTTGAGTTTGATCTACAAAGCAATTTGTCATGCCCAAATAAATCATGTTAATTCAGTCAACACAGTGAAAATGTATCTTGGCAGATTGTACAGCTTTTTGTATATTGTTTTGTTTATGCATGGTGTTGATTGTTGATGCTAGTTTTCCAGTACATGTGTTATGAAAATCTCGTGCTATGGTAGTGCTATCGCGTAGATGAGTATGTTAAGGGTATCATCAGTTTTATTGATATTAAATCCATGATAATAAATCCATAACCTACGTAAATATAGTTTAATGACTGTTGGAAAGTTCATACCCAAACTATAAGTATATTATATGGCACGATTATTGCGTTGATAAATGATCGGGAAAGTTTCCATCATAAGTATATTGAGAGGAAAATGGAATGTCGGACGTATAGCGAAATATTAACGGTTATAAATGGATGATATTAATGAACTAAACTACGAAACGTGCGAACGCGTAAAATAACGATAAAACCTTCAATAATAGATTTAATGCGAATAAGGGACGTTGGGTTTTGTTTCTAGTTGTGTGACTACTGGTCAAAGTTGATTCGTGAACTTTTGTGTCGTGTTTGGATAATTCTTAAAAAGTTGGTCTCTCGATTATTCTATGGAATCAATTGGTGAGTTATGTTTTGTTCCTTGATCTGAGGATCGACATGACGTGTTTGGTCAAGTGCGGATGACCTGAGGATCGTCGTGACGTGTTCGATCAAGTGGTTGATTGTTTTTCTGCACCCTTGGACTGAGGATCGGCATGGCGTGTTCAGTTATGTACGGGTGACCTGAGGATCGGCATGACGTGTTCGTCCAAGTGATTATTAATTTCCCGTACCCTTGGTTTGAGGATCGGCATGACGTGTTCGGTAACGTGCGGGCGACCTGAGGATCGGCATGACGTGTTCGACCAAGAGATTGTTAATGTCCTGCACACTTATGCCATTTGGGCGACAGTTTGAGTGCCAGCTGGGCGACAGTTAACTATTCATTAAGTCTTCTCTCAGTCAATGTCATTGGTCAGCTCAGTTCTGGGTTAAGTTTCAAAGGGAATGATTGGGTTTAAATAAGACATGGTTTTGAGAATGAGAAAAGACGAACAAGGCCTAGTATCGAGAATAAGAAATGATGAACGAGATATGGTTTCGAGAAATAAGATGAGATGAAGAATAACTTACATTAAGTGGTGGTAACCTTAAGGGGACCCTCACTTAGCTTAACCGCTAATGGTTTTTCATGCCGCTGGACCTTCCACGTCCAGCCTTTGCAGGTCCAGACAGAGCCGATTGCTATCAAGATGCTGACTTTACTACTGAAGACTATGCTGGTGAAGATTACTACGAGGAAGGCTACGGTTTCGCCAGCTGAAGACTTTGGAGCTTTTCTTTTATTATAGTTCTGTTATTATTATATTAGTGATGTAATAGTTTAGCTGGTCTTGTAATATGTATATTTTAGATATCTTTTTGGCCTGTAATATACTACTGATGTAAGACTTGGATGTTTTAAATTTCTGCTTTCGCTGAACTTAGTCACTTTCCCATATCACATTATTATTATAAGCATGTTTGGACAATCAGGTGACACTCACAATCAGTCACGTGCCTACGAACTCATAAAGGAAATTTATTTTTCCCTATTTTTGGTACTTCGGGACGTGACAGGGATTTTTGGTATCAGAGCTTTAGGTTTAGACGCGCTCACTGATTGTCCTACACCTTAAGTTATGAGCCTAAGATTTACCTCGTATTAGTACTGACACTAAGTTAGCTCCTCTTGCATGACTATGGAGTCGAGCTTCGTTCATGATGATTTCGGAGGTCACTATAATTGCGACGGTCGTATCCAGCATGCCGACCCAGTACTATATCGACAACGGATCTGGTAGAGGGCAAGGCATATCTTGGAGGAGGACATACGGAGAGCTGTGCTTACCGATACATTGCAGTATCCGGATCGAGTGTGGCCCGAGTCAATCCATGCTTCAGAGACTAACATACATATTCACCAGGACCTTATCAGCATGACTCAGGACGAGGCACTATATGATGATATACTCTTCCCGATTATCATGGCCTCTCCAGCACCACCATTCTCACCCGAGCCCACACCAGAGCCAGATGCTGATTCAGATCCCATAGATATAGATAGCGATGACGACATAGCGAGTGGAGAGGATTCTGCAGGCAGTGACCACTCAACAAACGACCTATCTAATGGTGACGACACAGATGACGACGATGACCTCACAATTGAGGACGATCCGGCAAGTAGCGACGACGAGCCGATCGAGGAGGTTGACCCAGCAGACGATCTTCAGAGAGTAGGGGATGATGTACACGACCATCCAGCACCACCAATTGACGAGGACAAGATGATACTAATGCCTGAGTAGAACCACGAAGCAGATCCAGCTGACATCGAGGAGGAGGACCCTGAGGACGAATTCTTAGAGGACCCGTTATAGATAATAAGAGAGGAAAACTTTACCTTAGACATGGTAAGGGAGTACCATAGTAAGCAGTTATATCCTTTCTACTCATTCCACTCCTTTTGAGTAAATCGATGCCTTCTATTCTAATGGACATTTTTTCTGAAAATGGTATCTAGATATTTTGTAAAGTGGCTCCGATTGCCATCAATAACTATTGTGATACACTCCTTGATAAGTAATTCATTTCCTTGAATTTTTAGAAATTTTCCAGTCAACAATTCTTGAGTATGTACCTTGATCATCTGATTCTTGACAAATTCTTTTGAGAACAAGTTCGATCACTAGTACTGGAAAGTCATTCTTTTGACTTATTATTCTTTGAACTAAAATCTTGAAAGTTCATTGTCTTTGAAATTATTCTAAATAAATTTGATTACTAATACTGCAAAGTCATTCTTTTTGACTTATTATCCCTTGAACAAATTCTTACAAGTTCTTTTCATTTGAAATAATTCTAAATGAGTTCTTTGATCTTGTTTTTGTTAGGAAATCAAAAATGTTGTACTCTCTGTACATCTTGACCTCTTATTGTCTCTCTCAGTTGCTACCTTATTCTTTATCAGTAGGGTTTCGTTTGGACTATTTTACTTATGAAATACCTAATTCTTATTTCATTCGTTGAAGGCCTTATGCCATCAGTTACTTTCATTTCCTACAAATCTTGAGATACTACGATTACTTCCATAGTAATCAGTCATCCAATTATTGTTGGATTTACATTTTATTCTTGAATGGATCACATCATTATACTATTATACTTCTATCTGTGAGGATTCATATGCCTTTTCGGATTCGGCTTCATTTTGGGTCAATTTGTTCAAATGTTTGAATCATCGTATTCTAGCTACCGGGATTATGATGATAACCATAATGTGAAATATAATAGGTTATGATTGCTTCACATAAGGTATGATAGAAACCTTATAGACACGAACTCATACGTAGGAACAGAAGAATCTTCTCGATCTCTGCAATGGATGAATCATCTCAAACAACTGAGGGCCGGTCCAGAAGGCTAAGCAACATAATACCTAAGGAGATCGATCCCACCAGTGTATTTGGAAGACTGATACAAGGCTTATGGAAGACCGCTGACGGCACAAGCACAAGTGACTATGGAAACGAGTTATTTAGAGACCTCCATATCGTCCATTCAGAATCGATTTTTAGACCACTCAAGCCACAACCTGCTACACTACCAAGGTCAACCCTACTACAAGGAGCACATGAGATATTGACTTAACCCGAGGCGATGGAAGACGCAAGAATAGAACATACCTTCAACAGATCGAACGACCTCATAGACTGCTAATATCGACCACGTTTAATCACAACGAATGACTCGCACCGCGAACATTAGTGAAGATGAGTACTGCATTCCACCTTTAAGCCAATGATCAGATCGCATAGGTCCTATACAACATCGATGTTCCATCAACAAGCTGAAGAAATGCATCTCTGACCCTGCGCACGTTATAAATTAAAACCATGTAAGGCTGAGTAACTATATTCATCTTTCTGATTTAGCTCCTTTTGAGTAAACCCACTATTTTCTACCATTGGTTGCATTAGATCAATTATCCTTATGATGAACCTTGGGATGTCCTTTATTGTTTCACTAATTGAAAGTTATTCGTTGTCCTCTCTGATTTCACTTAACAAGATTTTGGATCATTCTGATCAGTGATAAATTCAATTGTGAAATCATTTGCTTTCTAATGCTAATAAGTCACCTCTCTGGACTTATCACCATAAAAATCGATTCCAATAATTCATTTATAAACCAATCATTGTAAGTCATTTGGACTTATGATCTGTTAAATTAATCTTTGTAAATCGTTTGGACTGTCAACTGTTTGACCAACTTTTGCAAGTGCGTATCCCTTGACATTATTGCAAAGGATCTCTTTATATTTGTTCACCTAAGGAACTCAAGCATATTGCACCCCTTTGTAAATTAGTCTTCATTTCCTTTCATTTCACAAATTCTTCTTATTGGTAACCTTGACTTTTATCATTAAGGTTTCACCTAAATTATTGGCTCATGAGACAAGGAATTCTTATGTCCTACCTGGGAGGCCTTGCACCTATAGTCATTGCATTACTATGATTGTCCTATAGTAATTATCTAATGGTTATTCTCAGATACTCATTCTATATATTGTGATCCTACGTACAAGTGATTGATCACGTACCTCTTCATTTTTAACTCGGCACATAATGAGTATTCATTTTGTTATGAATTCAACTCCTTACAAGTTAATTCAATCCTACACCAATTACCCATAACAACTTATATGCTTGTTAATTAATGCATGGAGAAATTGCTTAATGACTTGTGCCATCACCTACAATGCCAAAACTCCACGACGATTTCATGATGACACGCAAAGGAACTCAATCACAATAACACGCTTAAAAGGACGCCACGACCCTTACAAGTTATAGAAGACAATTGTGAGACCAACTAGACTTCTCAACCATCGCATCAAAAAGCTAAGAGGCAAGAATCTTTCCCGATTAACGACACAGAAGAAACAAACCTGTTGGCACATAAATTTCAACCCAAATTTAAGTTCAACTCAAATTTAAGTCCAACCCAAAGGAAGGTTCATGCTAGTTGAATTGGCCCAATTAGGTCAACTGGCCAAAATTCAGATAGGGATTAAGCTCAGTTTGGCCCAATAAGATTAATTGGCCCAATAAGATTAGATGGCTTAATAAGAACCCACCCACAAAATTGTTTCAAAACCCAAACAATAGTCATTATACCCCAAATATGACTCACGTATCTTTACAATACATATGAGATACAAGGTTCAAAGCAAAGTTGGGATTACGGATGAGGTATCAATGTTCGAATTTTGAACAAAGATTCACAATATCATTTGGGATCCTTAAAAAATGAGATACGTGTCATCTCACTTGGAGATGACACAAGTATCAGTATTCAAATTTTCAAATAGGATATTTGAATATCACTTGAGATCTTTGGAAAATACGTACGTATCATCTCAAATAGAGATGATACAAACAAAATGAAGTTCGTACCAAGTCAAAAAATGATATCCTAATTCGAATATTGGATATAAGAAGAAGATACGTACCATCTTACATAGAGATGGTACAAAACAAAAAAGAGACATCTGCCATCAAGGGAGGATGATATATATCAATATTCGAATATCTCTTTCAAAAGATACGTATTATCCTAAAGATAGGAATGTTTCCAACGACAGTTGAAAGATTCAAAAGATACGTATTATCTCTTTCAAATTTCAAAGAGATATGGCATTATCCCATGAAGCCTCTATAAATAAAGGGCTGAAGCATCAAAGAAAAGGGGAAGATAGATAGAAAAAAACAAAGAGAGAAACAGAGAGAGAGATCGACAGAAGAGAACATACGTACAAAGCTACAGAAGCTGGAGAGAGAAACACCTCTTTAGAAGAAGTAGAAGAAGCAGAAGAACAGAAGAAGAAGACGTCAATACAAGACTCCCAAAAGTATCAAACACAATGGAGTTCATCAGGTAAAGGGTTCCAAACCCTCTGGTAAAAAAAGATGTATTCGAATCTAATGTATTCGAACTATGTAAAAACGGACCAAAATCCGTTCTTTCAATCAATAAAAAATTCCTTCTTGTTTACCATCTGTTGTTTCTTTTTGTTTAATTTTGTTTTCTTCTTATCGTTAATCGGAGGTCAAAAAATAATTAACGATCTGCCATTAGGTAGATCGGAGACAGGGACACCACAAATCAAACAATCAACACTGTCGTCCAAAGGACAGTGGTAATTTGTTAAACACAAATTTTTGAATCCTACAAAACAAACACAACTCAGCGGGACGACGAAACTTTGTGTCAACAAATTTCTGGCACGCCCGGTGGGACCTGTCTCTCCTCCCATCTTTCGATAAAAGAAAGAAACAAAACACACAAAAAAATAAAGTTTGATGGCTTTTAGAAGGATCAAAAAACGAACTTACTAACTTCAGATTCGTATTTTATCTCATCAGGAATGCGGAGCTGATTCTAGAAAGGCCAAAGTATACTCTCATCATCAGGAGACCACCTTCTCCTCAAAATGAAAAGGCAAGATCCTGGAAAGAGGTTTTGCTTACCCCAGTGCCTGTCACTTACGAGGCCCCAAGGCGCGAAACGCCCTTGCAGGTCTCCGTAGTGGCTCGTACAAACGGAAAAGCATCTTCTCTGAACAAGGTCGAAACCTTGAGAAGGGGGGCTGACGTACTTCTACAATCAGCCAAGAAGATCGGGTCTACACACCCGTTAACCAAAAAGTTTTTGAAAACTGCTGAAGAATCTGTGGAGGCAGCAGCAATTGCCACTGCAGTGGCTATGTCAGGTGCCTCTGATGCCGCCATACTTCATGTGGCCTCTGGAGCCGAGAAAGCGGTCATAACAGCGATGGCAGCCCAAAACGCTGCTACCAAAAATTCGTTTGTACAACGAAATTCGTTTGTTTAACGAAAGGCACCTACGGTGCGTTCGTTCGCCGAGCAGAATGCATCTAGTATGCATTCCCTGGGCCAACGAAATATTCGTTCGAACCCCCTTCAAGTTAACAAAATTTTGACTGGAAGTTCATTTGTTCAACGAAATGCACCCATGATGCATTCATTTGCCGAGCAGAACGCATCTAGCATGCGTTCCCTGGGCCCACACAAGGTTCGTGGTGTGAGTTCGTTTTCCAATGTACTCCCCACTAATCCAAAATCTTACAAGTCTGCACCCACACCGTGTTCGGGAGCTCGACGGAACATATATCCGCACCATCAACAGAATCAGCGGATTAACCATCATCCCATTCGAAGAAATCCATATCCTACCACTTCGATGGTAGAACGAAGTGGGTATCTTGCTCGAGGTACGGAACGAAGTGGGTATTTTACTCGAGGTACGGAAGTCGTTCCATCTATGACAATAGGGACTCGCCCTGACATAACTCCAAGTAAAAAGAGCAAGAAACAAAAAGAGGAAGGATCGGTGGCGGCTAATGTCATAGCCGCAATTGAAAAGGCTCTGAATAATGAAAGCCAGAAGGCATCAAATAAATCCCCAATTTTTTCCACAGGAATTTCGGATACAAATGCCCGAAGCAACAAAAACAACTCGTCAAGTTCGTCTTGCCAAAATCAACTGTCACACCAAAGACCTGTTACAAGGTCTATGAGCAAAGGGATTAGCGTTGATAGGCGGAAAAACGAAGTTTCATGTAACGAATATCTTGACGAAGATATCTATATTCAGAATCCATTGTATGGAGTCGAAGAATCTTCATCCTCAGAGAACGAACTCCCTTTAGCTTCGAGACACAAAGGGAAGACCAAGGCTGTTGCAGTTATGATGGCAGAGGGAATAGGTGATGGCCAACACACGCCCTCCCAACAAGATACGATGGCAGAGAAAGTTTCCGTTCTACAAGAACAATTAGAAAAAAGGGAGCAGGAGATGGCGGCTCTTCTAATACAAATACAAGACCTTCAGGCTCAAGTGGCGAATGTAACTGCAGGAGTTGGGAGTATTCAGACCCCCTCATCTTCGATGGGGCATGAACCACATGCTACAGTCCAAACTCCTACGAAACACCCACAAGGGAAAACAATAACTATAACTGATCAGGACATGATGAATCCGATGTTGCTGGCCATGATTGATGACTTAGTCAGAAAGCAAGTGCAAAAAGCAAAAGAAAAAGATGATGAGAGCTTTCGAATGGTGACAAAGCCATATCCGATGTGGGTTGATGCCGTTCCATTCCCTTCCGGTTTCTCACAACCGGATTTTAAAATGTTTGATGGAACGGGAGATTCGAGACGACATGTAGCCCACTTCCTCTCCCGATGTGGACCTATTGCCCAAAACGAAGCACTTTGTCTTCAATTATTCATCCAGTCCCTTGAGGGTTCTGCATTTACTTGGTATGCCAACCTCTCTGAAGGTTCAATACCAAATTGGGATTCTATGATGAAAGAGTTCCTTAAGCAATTCTGCAACACTCAAAGGCGAGTTGGGGTGCCGGAGCTTATTGAAACGAAACAACGTGACAATGAACCAGTCACGGATTTCATTGCAAGATGGCGTGCTTTAACTTTTGCTTGCCCGCAGAAGTTCACCCAATTGGAGTTGATCAGGATGTGTTTGAATAATTTTCGACATGACCTTTCCACCGCCCTTATGGCTCAAACCTTTGAAGGATTCAATGATTTGTGCACCAAGGCACATGACATGGAGCTACATCTCAGTAAACGAAGGAGATCCAGAGCGTCCGAAAAGTTTGAAGCCTCGACTGCAGCAGTGGTCAAAACAAGAAATAAGCCTGCTGTAATAATCGGAGTGAAAAAAACAAAGGACGGTAAGAAGATGTCCATGAAAGAAAGGTTGGAGAAAAAATATTCCTTCAAGGATGATTTGGTAGAAGACCTTTTCGAAGATTTGTTGGAACAAAAGCTTATCACACTCCCGGATATCAAACGACCCAATGAGGTAGGAAAAATGAATGACCCAAAGTATTACGCCTACCATCGTTTGATTAGTCATCCGCTCAGTGATTGCTTCGTCTTAAAGGACAAAATTCAAGAGCTTATTGACTCCAAAACTATCGAGATTCCCCCAGTAGAGAAAACTACTTCCAATCCTGTGACGACTACCGAGGAAGATGTAGCCTACAAAAATTCTGGAGTAATGAAGGAAGAATCCAGTGATGAAGAATGGACTGTTTTTTGAGTCCAAAGGGATGAAGAAAAAACGAAAAGCTGCTCTAAAGGCATCTAGCAAAGCAAATGTTGAAGGTGCAAGTGTGGCAAACCGTAAGTATAGAAAGTCAAAAGACCAGAAGAAAAGGAAGTCCAAACTGGTAAAGGACAAGAAAAAGAAAGAGAAAAAGATGAAGAAAGAAAAGGGAGAAAAGCTAGTTCCTACAGAGCTCCTGGAACAAATCCCTCCGCTTCCAATCACTCTTGAGGAATACATGCCTCCTGAGTTACAGTCTGAGGAGATACGAATAATAATGGAGAAGGACAAAGAACAAGTTGTTCCAGTTCCATGTCTATCCATTATCATTATAAGTGATGATGAGGATGAAGAAGAAATAGCGCAAATATGTTCGCCTTCAGGGCAACGAGCCTCGTCGCCTATTTGCATTCCCGATTCTCCGATCTATGAGCCTGAGTCTCCACAGTACTCTCCGGCTTCTCCAATCTATGAACCCAAGTCCCCGGAATACTCTCCTGCTTCTCCGACCTATGGGCTCGAGTCTCTGCAATACTCTCCGGCTTCTCCGATCTATGAGCCCGAGTCTCCGGAGTACTCTCCTGCTTCTCCGATCTGTGAGCCTGAGTCTCCACAATACTCTCTGGCTTCTCCGATCCATGAACCCAAGTCCCCACAATACTCTCCTGCTTCTCTGAACTATGAACCAGAGTCTCCTCAATGTGGTGCAGAATCGGGATACAAATCAGATACAGAGCTTACACGAATTTGTCGAAGGGAATTAAGATTTCAGCATGAAGAACGAACATATCGGTCAGATGATGAATTATGGGACCGATCCAAGAAGAGATTTCGACATGAAGATTCCGAACCTAGCTTTACCACTCCAAGTTCATACTATACTTCTCCAGGAAGAACGTATGATGGAGAGAGTGTTTCAAGTGATCACTTCATGTGTAATGTCATCACAGTGGACATTGATTTCACACAAGGATATATTCAAGTTGGCAGTAGCCCCAATGATGAAGAAAGGGCAAGAATCGATATCCGAAGGGAGGTCGATGATCGGGCAAAGTTGACAGTCTCCTTGAAAGAATTAAATCCGAGAAACCCGGGGAATCATATAATAGAAAGGAATCAAATCTTGAAACACCCTTTCCCTGCATGGGTCGAAAGAGTTCCTTTTCCAGCAGATTATACCATACCCAACTTTCCCTTGTACAATGGATAGGTTGTCCAAGGGCACATCTCGTACGATTTCTTGCTCATTGCAGAAACACAGCAAGAAGTCAAGCTTTACTTCTACGGCAGTTTGTCTTATCACTCACAGGGTGGGCGGACGAATGGTACTTTAGATTACCGGCCAATTCAATTCCTGATTGGGATACAATGGCTGACCGATTCTATAAAAAATTTTATGTACATGGTTCCATGGAAGTCGAAATGTTCGAACCTTTGGGAACAAATGACGTGTCAATCCAAACACATGATATGTTGGAAGGAACTATTAATAAGAAAATTGAAATGATTCTCGAATCCAGGAGTATGGGCTTGTTCAGACCTAGAGACTTGTTTCCACCATGGGTACAACAAGACGCCTTTCCTGAAGGGTATGAACTCCCGGAGTTTGTCATTTATGAAGGCCATGGAGATCCTGAAAAGCACGTCAGACGTTTTCTCAAGCAATGTGGAGAAACTGCTCAAAACCAAGCCTTATGTTTACGACAGTTTCCCCTATCCTTAAATGGAATTGCCATGGATTGGTTTCGTATGTTGGAGGGGGTTCACATTCCCAGTTGGAATGCAATGAGAGATGGAGTCATTGAATCCCAGATTGTTTACCAAAGGGATCCGAAATACTTGAGGGGCATGACAAACTTACAACTCCATGATGATGAAGGAGACATGACGGATGAGGAAAATCAAAGTGATGGTGGGTCTTCCGTAGCTTCTGCCAATATGGTGCAAATCTCGGAAGAAGGTCAGAATAAAATTGTTGATGTATGTCAGACATACCTTACATACAAGAGAAGGACAAGAAATCCACAAACCTCGCATACCCAGGAAACTCAAGTTTCGACACCTCAAAAAGGGGCATCTTATAGGGAGGGACAAGTCGAATATGACGTCATTGCACATCTCAAGAAGATCCCTGCATTGTTAAGCATCTATGATGCTTTGAAAATGTCTCCAGAACTTAGAGAAGCCTTGATATGCGCCTTGACAAACCCTGAAAATTTTTATGAAGAAGTTAATAAGAAAGATCAGGAAAAATCATCAGCTGAGAGTGTATGTCAACAATTACCTTTAATGAAAGTGATATGATGACCAACATACCAAACCATAACCGCCCGTTATTCATAACAGGGGTCATCAATGGGGCCGGTACAAACAGGGTCATGGTTGATAATGGATCCGCTGTTAGTCTTTTACCGAGAAGGGTTTTAAACTTGTTAGGCATTTATATGTCTCAACTCCGCACAAGCCATCTTGTGATCCAAGGATTCAATCAAAATGAGCAACGTCCTATAGGAAAAATCAAACTAAGGACGAAGTTCGGAGGTATTGAAGAAGATACGGAATTCCTTATCATTGACGTTGATACGTCATATAATGCCTTGCTAGGGCGTTTGTGGATGCATAATCATGATGTTGTGCCATCAACATATCATCAATGTATCAAATATCCTATCCTCGTATCGGATGAGAAAGGAAATATTGTCCAAAAACAAGGAAGAATTGTTGCAGACAATGATCCCTTCTATGGGGTGGAGGCATATTATGCGGATGCTCGTTTTCACGAGAAGCCTACAAAGGAAAATGGTGGGAGCAAGAACCAAATGAACAGTGGAAATGTCGAAACAGTTAAAAGGACGTTTCGATACACCCCAAAGTCTCAAAGGGAACCAGGGGCACGAGCACTAACTCCAACAAGCCCGATTTTAGAGTTAGGCGACAAGTTTGTCCTACCACTTAGGAAGACTGAGTGCACCTATGTGGAGTCCTACAAGAAATTTGTGGTCCCACCAAATAAAAAGGGTTCGAAACCCATTTTATTTCATGCAATGGGTGACATGAATCGAAAGAACTCGAAAGTCGAACCTAATGAAGAAGATTTGAAACTCGAAAAGCCGAACTTCAGTGACAAAACCACTGAGATGTTGGTGAAAGTTGGCCTTGATCCCGAAAAAGTGTCAAAATCAAGAATAGAACCTTTTGACACAATGTTGACACCTGCACAAAAAAGAGCCGTTCTTCACGGGCAAAGAATTGAGCCAAGAACGGAGGGTTTGGGATATCAAGATACTGATAGTAGTTTACTTGAGAACGAAGTCTCAGTAAACATGATTTCCATACGACCTGAGTCTGGTCAGGCCGATGATATTGATGAAACAGGCCCAGCTCCTACTGAATTCGAAGAAGGTGGACAGGCTACAGTAGACGCGCTTAGAGAAATAAACCTTGGGAATGAAGGAGAAAATCGACCGACATTTATAAGTGCTTGCTTATCTGATGAAGAAACGGAAGCATATCTCGTTCTTAAAGGAATATCGAGATGTATTTGCCTGGAATTATGATGAGATGCCTGGGCTCGACCCTAAAATTGCAGTTCATAAACTAGCAACTCATCCAAGTCAGCCTGCAGTCAAATAACCGCAAAGACGAATTTGTCCTGAATTATCTGGTCAGATCGAAGCTGAAGTAGATAAGCTCATCAAAGCTGGGTTTATAAGAGAAGTTTAGTATCCTACCTGGCTAGCTAACATAGTTCCAGTAAAGAAGAAAAATGGCCAAATAAGGGTGTGCATTGATTTTCGCGACCTTAATAAGGCTTGTCCAAAGGATGATTTTCCTCTGCCCATAACCGAACTTCTTGTGGATGCAACAACGGGTTATGAGGCCTTGTCTTTTATGGATGGGTACTCAGGGTATAATCAAATCCGCATGGCACCTGAGGACGAAGAGTTAACCGCGTTTCGAACCCCAAAAGGCATATTTTGTTACAAAGTAATGCCCTTTGGCCTTAAAAATGCAGGGGCCACTTACCAAAGGGCGATGACTGTCATTTTCGGGGATTTGCTCCATAACACTATTGAGTGCTATGTTGATGATCTGGTGGTAAAAACGAAAGAAAGGAAGCATCATCTCCATGATCTAAGAAAGATCTTTGAACGGTTGCGACGCTACCAACTCAAAATGAACCCGCTTAAATGTGCCTTTGGAGTCACATCTGGAAAATTCTTGGGATTTGTGGTCCGTCACAGGGGAATCGAAATTGACCCTACCAAGATCAAGGCTATCCAAGAAATGCCACCTCCGAGAAACTTGCGAGAGCTAAAAGGGCTACAAGGAAGACTAGCTTACATAAGAAGGTTCATTTCCAATCTAGCAGGACGTTGTCAACCATTCTCGAGATTGATGAAAAAGGGAGTTCCCTTTGAATGGGATCAATCATATCAGAATGCCTTCGATAGCATCAAGGGATATCTCATGAAGCCTCCGGTACTTATGAGTCCAATAAAAGGCAAACCCTTACTGTTATATATCGCGGCACTTGATAATTCCCTGGGTGCGCTCTTGGCTCAACACAACGAGCAAGGAAAGGAAAACGCCTTATACTACTTAAGTCGAACCTTAGTAGGGGCGGAAGTCAACTACACTCCAATTGAGAAAGTTTGCCTCGCTCTTATGTTTGCTCTCCAAAAGTTGAAGCACTACATTTATGAGCACGAGGTTAAGCTCATTTCGAATGCGGATCCTTTGAAATACATATTGTCCCGACCTGTACTTTCGGGAAAGATTGCAAAGTGGGCTGTGATTCTACAACAGTTCTCTGTTGAATATGTTTCGCAAAAGGCAGTAAAAGGTCAAGCCTTAGCAGATTTTCTAGCCGCTCATCCAATTCCTGATGATTCACCTTTGGCAACTGATTTAACCGATGAGGAAGTAATGCAAGTGGAGTTACAAAAAGGATGGGAGATGTACTTCGATGGTGCTTCAAGAAGCCCAGATGGAAAGAAACAAGAAAATCCCAAAGATAACCGATCAGGGATCGGGATTATGTTCGTAACTCCTGAAAATGGAGTCATCCCATATTCGTTCGCTTTAACGGAGGGATGTTCAAACAATGAAGCAGAATACGAATCTGTGATTGCTGGACTCGAAATGGCATTACAGATTCCAATTGAAGAATTAACTATATATGGAGATTCAGAACTTGTGGTAAAGCAACTGCGTGGGTAATATATGGTTAAAAAGACGAGCCTTATCCCTTACCACGAAAGAGCAGATCAACTACTGTCCCAGTTCAGCAAGGTACATATTTTCCACATTCGGAGAAGTGTCAATTCACGAGCCGACTCACTGGCAGGCTTGGCAGCCTCTCTTGCTCTCCCCGATAACAAAACGCTCACCATCACAGTGGGAGAACGGAGAGTCCTCCAACCTTTGCTAAAAATCCTCGAAATTGGGCTGGTCCTCATAGTCACCTCTAAAGAGGAAGATGAAGATTGGAGAGAGCCCTTCATAAATTTCCTCAGACATGGGAGGCTACCAGAAGACAAAGCCAAAAGGGCAGAGGTACGAAGACCGGTCTCGAAATTTATCATGTGGAATGATGTGCTATACAGAAGGTCATTAGATGAAATATACATGCGATGTATAGCAACAGAAGAAATTCAGGGAGTCATAAAAGAAGTACACGCTGGAGTATGTGGTGCACATCAGAATGGCCCAAAGTTGCAATTACAACTGAAAAGGTTGGGTTATTATTGGCTCACGATGATAGCTGATTGCATTGATTTCGCCAAAAGATGCCAATTGTGCCAATTCCATGGAGATTTTATCCACCGGCCTCCCGAACCATTACATGTAACTACATGCTCATGGCCATTTGCAGCATGGGGTATGGACATAATCGGTGCATTTGTACCACCATCTTCTGCAGGCCATCGTTACATATTGGTTGCCACTGACTACTTCTCAAAATGGTCCGAGGCAGTCGCATTGAAAGATGTAAAAAGTAACACTGTCTTAGAATTCATCCGAACTAACATCATCTATAGGTTTGGGGTCCCTGATAGCATTATCACAGATAACGGGCAGCCTTTTCGAAGTGATCCTTTGTATAAGCTATATGCTAAATACAAAATCAAATCAAATCACTCGACTCGGTATTACGCATCTGCTAATGGCCTGGTGGAAGCTTTCAATAAAACCCTATGCAAAATTCTTAAGAAGATGGTGGATAGAAACAAAAGAAGTTGGCATGAGAAACTTCAAGAAGCTCTTTGGGCCTATCGCACTTCGTATAGGACACCTACACAAGCAACTCCATATTCACTAGTGTTTGGTGGGGAGGCAGTATTGCCACTCGAAGTTCAGATACCCTCCTTAAGGGTAGCCATCCAAGAATCTTTGACAGAAGATGAAGGTGCAGAATTAAGGCTTTTAGAACTTGAAGCCTTGGACGAGCGAAGATTGTATGCTCAACAAAATTTGGAAATGTACCAACAAAGGATGACTAATGCCTTCAACAAACGAGTTAGACTCCGTTCTTTCAAGAAAGGAGATTTGGTGCTCATGGTGCGAACACCCATAATCATAACTCGAAGGACTAAAGGGAAACTCGAACCAAAGTGGGAAGGACCTTATGTGGTAGAAAAGGTGTACTCAAATGGTGCATACCTTTTAATCACAATGGATGGAGATAGAATCATCCCTCCTACAAATGCAAGGTTCTTGAAGAAATACTACCCTTAAAAAAGCCCGATAGACTGAAAACCTCAAAAGGGGCGGTCTATGCAAAAGTTAGGGCACAAAAAAAAAAAAAAAAAAAAGCCCGATAGACTGAAAACCTCAAAAGGGGCGGTCTATGCAAAAGTTAGGGCACAAAAATAAAAAATAATAAAGTCCGATAGATTGAAAACCTCGAAAGGGGCGGTCTATGCAAAAGTTAGGACAAAAAAAAAAAAAAAAATCTCCTGGCCCGCAAGAGTATAAACTGTGAACGGCTAAAAATAAACTTCTGATACTCCTGGCCCGCAAGAGTATAAACTGTGAACGGCTAAATAAAAGAAATAAAACATTCATTTCTCCAAATATAGAATAGTAAGAAAATATAAAGCATTTGATATCAGTCCTACTCATACATGTTCAAAAGAATACTAAATATAAAAGCCCTACTCTTATGCTCAAAAGAGAAAGAAAGGAAATCAAAACCCATCAAGGATGGTTTTCGCATCATCAAAGGCTCGTTTTGCCGCCTCTCGATGGGCATCAACTTCCTGGGATGACTTAAGTGCTTCCGATAGGGCTGCAAGATCATTTTCCAAAATTGATAAGTCTTGAGAAGTCTTAGCGAATTGGGAAGAGAAAGATGAAACTTCTGCTTTGCGTGATAAGAGCTCTGCTTCAAGTTTCCTCAGACTATCTTTAGCACTGATAATCTCCTCCTCGAGGCGAGAGACTCCATCTTGTGACTTTGAAAGAGTAGCTAATGTTTCAGAATGTAGTTGAGAAGCTTCATCAAAATGAACCTTCTTCTCACTATACTGAGACTTCAACTCTTCACAAGAAGAATTGCTAGTATCCATCCGAGCTAGTAATGCTGAGCGTTTGATGAATTCTCTCACATGATTATAAAAAGAAAGGTAATCCGTGGACAAGCTGTTCATGATATTAAAAGCATCGTTTGCCTGTAAAACCATTCTTTCATATTCAGAAAAGCCCATGGAACCCAAGGAAATAACAAGACCCTTTTGAATATGGCGAGTAGCCTCCTTTAAATGGTGAAAGGCCGGGTTATCAGTAGAATCAGATTTCGTTGAAGGCTTCACAAGCTTGTCATATACTTGATCAAGCCACTCTTCGTCAGAGGAAGCATCCTTAGACTTAACTGTAGAGTTCGAAGTAGCCTGTGAAGCCTTAGACTCAGCAGAACTCGAACTAGCAGAGCCTGAATAAAGAAGGCTAAATTTTATGCGTATATATATACATATGTGTGTGTGTGTGTATATACACATAAAGGATCATGGCAAAATATATATATATATACCTTCGCTTGCTCCCTGAGGTGAACGGTTAATCGAATTGATTGTCATGGTTGGAATAACATCTGCACGCATGAAAGATGTGTAGGGAGGATATTATTAATAATAATAATAATAATAAAATAATATAAAAATATATGTATAATAAAATATACATATATATATATATAATAAAATGGTTTTTATATACCTGTTGAAGTCGATGGAGCCAAAATCGGAGCTTGTTCAAGTAAAGCCGCCTTCTTAGGAGGAGAATCATCCTTTAAAGGGGTGTAATCACATCCATCAGTAAAATCATCAAGACCATCATCAAATCGGTCCAAGTGCTCTGAATGGTCTGAAGAAATTGTAGCAGGGTGGTTTGAGAAAGAATCAGTGTCTTTGACGCGAACATGACCTAAGCCAGGCAATTCAAATCCGTCTCCACTAAACATTTCAACTATCTCATCCTTGCTTTTGTTGCCTAAAACGGAGTTCAAGTGAGAGCGAAATCGATCCATTGGAGAAATTCGCGCAAGCATGGGATTTGAAGGTGTTCCAAAACCTGTGCAAGTTCGAAGTTGTTCTGGAAGGATTTCCTCCAAAGAAGGAACCTTGATGTTGGGATCCACCCTCTCGAATTGCAATGAAATGAGTCCACCAGACGAACACCAATCCTCAAGAGCATCAAGAAGGTCATTACCAGAATAGGTCTTCACCGGTGGTGGAGAATCCTTCTTAGTAACAAACGGAGGGCCAATACTAGTCTTCACTTTTGTGACACTCTTTGACCTTGATTTTGACTTCTTTTTTTGTTCTTTCTCTTGGGTTGGCTCATCCAACTTTCTTTTCTTATCTAAGGAAGGATGAATAAACTGAAGTATTGGATACGAAGAGTCCGTCCACCAGTTGCCATAAGGTTCGGTTACATAAGTTATCGGTCTTCGAGTTGGCAATTCAAAATCAACATTTGATCCATGATATACCATAGCACGCCAATGGAAGTAAGCCTCGGAAAATAAAAGAACACGATGTGACGTGTTCATAGGTGGAGGACGAGCTTGACCAAAACCAAATTGGCGCGCATAACGATTTGGAGTATAGGGCTCGGAAGTCAAAAATGCGCCGGCCCTATAGACCAAAACTCCAAAACGGATCGAAATCAAATAACTGAGGAGAAATGAACTAAGTTTTTCTTTCCCGCTAGAATCTACAATTCGTTGCTCAGATGGTTCATCGTCATAATAGAGAGCTCTAAAACGAAATCGATTCGCGAAGCAAAAATTCTCCTCGGCAAAAGGCGCTTTCTGTGGAAGAAACACGGTGGGAGGTTGATTCCCTATCTGTCCAAGATAAGGCAAGAAAGTCCCATCAAAATGAAATAAGGTGCGAGGATCTTGATGGAGATAAGTCTGTGGAAAATAGAGAAAAATCCACCCAAACAGGTAATGAAAAGGACCTTGGATCGAATCCTTTCCAGGGGCAGACGATACGGATACCTTGCTTAAACAATCATAAAGATGGGCAAGTAAAGGTATCGCAAGACTGAACTTGGTACCTCCTGCCATCCTACCCGCCATAACGAAAGTGGAGGGACGAATGTTTTTATCAGTAAAAACAAATCCACTTAGCCAACTAGCAAGAAATCCAGCAAGATAGGTTGAATCAGAAATATCCGACCTTCTTCGGAAACCCAACTTGGCCAAAGAATCCTTGCGCAACTGAACACACTCTAAGGAAGAAGGTGAGATAGGCACTTTTTTCGGTTCACTTGAAGGAGGCTGAACAATTTTGTAAGTTGGAGAATCTGAAGGAGATTCAACGAAATTCTCGGTCCAAAGGTTAAGTTGCCTCGTAGGATTATTGGCAAAAATGCAAAACAAATCTTGAGAACAAGGCGGGGTGACATCAGAATAGAGAACATTGTTCAACGGTGCATACTCTTCATAAAATTCTCCAATAATAGGAAGACCACTGATTCTGTGGATATCCCATAAAGAAATCCCGATCTCCCTATATATAGCATGGAAGGTGTTCGTATCAGGGGACCAGCGTTCCAGAAAAGTCTTGAAAAGATTAATGTTTCTGCTATATGAAAATTGGGAGACATAAATAGCAGAATATATGTCCAAAGCCTTCAAGAGAGGGGAAAATGACTCTAGTATGTCGTTTAGCCAAAAGAGTCAATTCCATTCTTGAAAATGTGTGATGACTCCTCGAATATTAAAAGAAGAGTCCCATTTTACTCCTTGATTTTTCATCCTTCTTAAAAGCATATTAAAATCGGAACGGGGTTCTGGATGTCCTAACTTACCCTCAGCAAAAGGACGAAGCAAAGATATGGGAGATGAACCCACTACTTTTTACATAACCTTTGTCATTAATCTCACAACATTTCCGAGTCCCCTCATAGACTAAGCTCTTCGAATCAACTACGGGAATATAAGGGTCCAATTCAGCAGCCGTTAAACTACTAAGTAGTGAAGAATGTCTGACGAGTTTTGGTCCTGATCGGTCCAAAACATCAGAGTTAACACGACGAAGAGATTCGGTTTTAGCAGAAGTGCCCATAATTGGAAGCCTACAAAAATAAAATAAATAAATAAAAGAAAAAAGGGGGGTCAGTTGTGTTATGCCATATAAAAAAAATGGATAAAATAAATAAAAAAAAGTGGAGTTCGAAAACCCGCGAAAAAAAAAAAAGACGCAGGCCTCCTAGAGGAGACGAAACGTCCAACAGAGGTAATTTCGGACTACCAAAAAAAAAAAAAAGTGAAGTCTAAAAACCCACGAAAGGACGCAGGCCTCCTAGAGGAGACGAAACGTCCAAGAGAGACAATTTTAGACTCCACATAAAAAAAAAAAAAAAAAAAAAAAAAGAAGTGATGTCTAAAAAACCCACGAAAGGACGCAGGCCTCCTAGAGGAGACGAAACGTCCAAGAGAGGCAATTTTAGACTGCACATAAAAATAAAAAATAAATAAAAAAATAAATAAAAAAATAAATAAATAAAAGTGAAGTCTAAAAACCCACGAAAGGACACAGGCCTCCTAGAGGAGACGAAACGTCCAAGAAGGGTAATTTCGGACTACTAAAAATAAAATAAAATAAAATAAAAAAATAAAAAAAAGTGATGTCTAAAAACCCACGAAAGGACGCAGACCTCCTAGAGGAGACGAAACGTCCAAGAGAGGCAATTTTAGACTGCACATAAAAAAAAAAAAAAAAAAGGAGAAGTCTAAAAAACCCACGAAAGGACACAGGCCTCCTAGAGGAGACGAAACGTCCAAGAAGGGTAATTTCGGACTACACAAAAAAAAAAAAAAAAAAAAAAAAAGTGAAGTCTAAAAACCCACGAAAGGACGCAGGCCTCCTAGAGGAGACGAAACGTCCAAGAGAGGCAATTTTAGACTCCACATAAAAATAAATAAAAAAATGTGAAGTCTAAAAAACCCACGAAAGGACGCAGGCCTCCTAGAGGAGGCGAAACGTCCAAGAGAGGCAATTTTAGACTGCACATAAAAAATAAAAAAATAATAAAAAAAGAAAAAAAAAAGTAATGTCTAAAAACCAACGAAAGTACGCAGGCCTCCTAAAGGAGACGAAACGTCCAAGAGAGGCAATTTTAGACTGCACGTAAAAAAAAAAAAAAAAAAAAAGTCTGAAAACCCACGAAAGGACACAGGCCTCCTAGAGGAGACGAAATGTCCAAAAAGGGTAATTTTAGACTACAAAAAAAAAAAAAAAAAAAAAAAAAAAAAAAGATAAGTCTGAAAACCCACGAAAAGACGCAGGCCTCTTAAAGGAGACGAAACGTCCAAGAGGGGCAAAAGAGACGAATTACCAAAAGGGAGATGACAATAAAAAAATTATAAAAAAATGGCATAACCTGTAGCACAAAGAAGATGTAGCTGCAAAAGATTTCCGATGCTCAAGCAAAGTTTCTGCCAAAAAAAAAAAAAAAAAACCCGTTATAACTCAAGCCTGGGATAAAAAAATAAAAAATAAAAAAGGGGTCCCTAGGAGATTCGTGTGGAGTTAAAAAAAAAAAAAAAAAGAAAAGAAAAAAAAAAATTCATTACGAATCATGGTGATCCAAGCAAGTAAAAAGTGGAGAATTTGGCTTGCAAAATTAGTGGGGTCCAGAGAAAGGTGGAAGAGTCCAATACACTTAGAAGTCCTTCTAGGGGTGAACAAAAAAACCGAAAAACCGAAAACCGACCGAAACCGACCGACCAAAAAACCGATTGGTCGGTTTATAAAATACATGTACAAGCTAAAACCGACCGAAAAACCGACCGAAACCGCAAAACCGACCGAAACCGAACCTATTGGTCGGTTTTAAAATACACAAAAAACCGACCGAAACCGACCGTGTACACCCCTAAGTCCTTCTATGGTTTCACTATTGGAATTAAAATTAGTTGCCAGTTGTGATGTCATGTAACAATTAAGCTCTGTGTTGGGCCTAAAGCGCACACAATACCACTCCATAAAAGTCTAGCATCCCTACTCTAGTTTGAAAAAAAAAAAGGTGATCAGGAAATTAGTAGGTTTATTAATTGCCTTCTAATAAAACCCATGCAGAAAGGGAACAAACAGTGGTGCTGTTTTAAAAATAAAAAAAAATAAAAAATAAAAAATAAAAAAAAAATCACTTGTATGCTGCGTATATATATACTGCGTATATATATACATATATATATGTGTATATATATGCGCATGTGAAATATATATAGTATAAGAGGACATTTACCTTAATGTATAGGTGAAGCTGATTCTGCTGGAATGCTGGGACAAATAAATCTGCTAATGCAGAAGCCCAAGTATATATATACAAATTCAGGGGAAAAATTCCACATAATGTAGCGTCTGTAAGAATTAGAATCCCAATCAAATACTGAATACTGTATATGTTTTGGAGAACAATTCCAACTCTATGCTCTCTATGCTGGGACCCAATCCAATAAAAAGAGTTACAAACGTGGATGATACATCTTGAATCCAAGTGTCCATAGCAAATAAAAAAGGCAAGAATCCATGTGACTTGGGCTGTAGACTTGATGAGGCCCATTCAAAACACTAAAAGAATACTAGCTTTGACATGTCACGTGATGGAGCCAACCACAAAGGAAGCATAGCCTTAAAACCAAACCTGTGACCACGTGACTCCATACTGTTGCTTTACAGTCCATGGGATATCAACCATGTTAGGTTTGCAATGAAACGAAATATGTTTGCCTTGCAACAAAAAAAGTTACGACACCAAAAAAAAAAAAAATAAATAATAATAATGATAATAATAATAATAAAATAAAATAAAAAATGACGGGTGGTCAGGGCAAAAGTTTGCAACAAAAAAAAAAATCTTACAAAAAGGTACAGTATATGTGTGCCAAATTATCGTGATACGTGCAACCCAAAAATAGATGAGCTTGCACGAATCACGAGGGGCATTTGTTGGCACATAAATTTCAACCCAAATTTAAGCTCAACTCAAATTTAAGTCCAACCCAAAGGAAGGTTCATGCTAGTTGAATTGGCCCAATTAGGTCAACTGGCCAAAATTCATATAGGGATTAAGCTTAGTTTGGCCCAATAAGATTAATTGGCCCAATAAGATTAGATGGCTTAATAAGAACCCACCCACAAAATTGTTTCAAAACCCAAACAATAGTCATTATACCCCAAATATGACTCACGTATCTTTACAATACGTATGAGATACAAGGTTCAAAGCAAAGTTGGGATTACGGATGAGGTATCAATGTTCGAATTTTGAACAAAGATTCACAATATCATTTGGGATCCTTAAAAAATGAGATACGTGTCATCTCACTTGGAGATGACACAAGTATCAGTATTCGAATTTTCAAATAGGATATTTGAATATCACTTGAGATCTTTGGAAAATACGTACGTATCATCTCAAATAGAGATGATACAAACAAAATGAAGTTCGTACCAAGTCAAAAAATGATATCCTAATTCGAATATTGGATATAAGAAGAAGATACGTACCATCTTACATAGAGATGGTACAAAACAAAAAAGAGACATCTGCCATCAAGGGAGGATGATATATATCAATATTCGAATATCTCTTTCAAAAGATACGTATTATCCTAAAGATACGAATGTTTCCAACGACAGTTGAAAGATTCAAAAGATACGTATTATCTCTTTCAAATTTCAAAGAGATATGGCATTATCCCATGAAGCCTCTATAAATAAAGGGCAGAAGCATCAAAGAAAAGGGGAAGATAGATAGAAAAAAACAAAGAGAGAAACAGAGAGAGAGAGAGATCGACAGAAGAGAACATACGTACAAAGCTACAGAAGCTGGAGAGAGAAACACCTCTTTAGAAGAAGTAGAAGAAGCAGAAGAACAGAAGAAGAAGACGTCAATACAAGACTCCCAAAAGTATCAAACACAATGGAGTTCATCAGGTAAAGGGTTCCAAACCCTCTGGTAAAAAAAGATGTATTCGAATCTAATGTATTCGAACTATGTAAAAACGGACCAAAATCCGTTCTTTCAATCAATAAAAAATTCCTTCTTGTTTACCATCTGTTGTTTCTTTTTGTTTAATTTTGTTTTCTTCTTATCGTTAATCGGAGGTCAAAAAATAATTAACGATCTGCCATTAGGTAGATCGGAGACAGTGACACCACAAATCAAACAATCAACACTGTCGTCCAAAGGACAGTGGTAATTTGTTAAACACAAATTTTTGAATCCTACAAAACAAACACAACTCAGCGAGACGACGAAAATTTGTGTCAACAAAACCAGTATCCCGAACAACTACTCGAATACAGCCCACAATCATTGAGGAAAACTCTAGATACATCAAGAATCATCACAAGTGGCAAAGAAACAATGAAAGGAAAGTTAATCAGACTGCCGTTCAGACACATCCAAAGCAACGTGATATCTGGGACAGCTGTGGAATATCTAGACATCACTTCAAAGAATGCAAAGCACCGAAACATCTCACAAGTTGATAGGCACAATGCTTTAATTGTGGAAAGACTGGATGTGTGCGCAAAGATTGTCCAGGACGAGGAACTCAAAACAAGGTTCCACCACAAAGAAGATCCCGAAAGAGAACTTGCAGATCACCAAATTAATCTCAGCATTGAACAAGACGAAAGACCGAAGGTGCCATATTCAATGTCAGAACTATGAATTTCACTTGGCATTGCTTTAGCAAAGAAGTTTGGATGTTTGAAAGAATTTATGAGAAGGTCTGATTAGTTAGCTAGTGGGAACCTCACAACCTTAAAATCTGAGATATGATTAGTACCTTGTACTTTCTAAGACCTAGCAAACTCTAGTTTTCGAGGACGAAATCCTCTGATAAGGTAGGTAGAGATGTAGCACCTGAATTTTTCCAGAAATTCCACGTAGGATATTAGAAATTAGTGATGTTGCCACCAAGGTTGTCAGGTATTCGCAATATTTTTCACATCAGTATGTTGAAGGAGTATCATTAGGGCGCGACACCACATGTAATCGACTTCAAGGACATTGAGGCGAATAACGTGTCTTACACAGAGAAACCCGTCAAGATTTTGGGTCAAGAAACCAAGAAGCTGAGGAACAAGGAGATCCCATTGGTGAAAGTTCAATGGAATCATCATGACGAAAGAGAAGCTTCGTGGGAAATGGAGTCAGAGATGCGAGAGAAATATCATTTTCTGTTTTGTACCTAGATAAGCTCTGATTTCGAGGACAAAATCCTTTAATAGGTGGTGGAAGATGTAACACCTGTAATTTTCTTTCATTGATAATATCATTTTTTTGAATTTTTGTATTGGACTGACTATATTATTATATTATTATTTTAATTATCTGACGGTACGGCCGGTAGTAACCGTACCGACTCGGCCGTAATAATATTTAACTTAGTCCCTTACCCGGACCCGGACATTAGAAATAATACTCGGTTGCACGTAAATCGAGACTGACACGTATATCGAGGAACTTATGCATGCAAACTCAGGAAGTGGCACAAAACCCGAGGTGGGCTTGACATGGAAGCTACATACAACCCCATTGACACATGTCACCATCCTATGTGACACTTGTCCACATGTGGGACACTTGTCATTGCATGTGCACAGGCAAACATGCAAGAAGACACCTCCCCCTCCCCCATCTCTGTATAACCATGAATATACTCATGCATTTCATTTTCTTTGGCCTAAAAATCTGCACATGGAGAGAAGGCTAGGAGGTTAGAGATATATAGAGAGATAAAAGAGAAGTTAGGAGGAAAATCAAGAGTTAATCCTCCATTTCCTTGTGAGCACCTTCATATACACACTCATATACTTACATCCACATCACCATGGGGACTTAGGAACTGTGATTATAAGTCTTAGAAGTCCAAGAAGATTCCTAGAAGAAAGAAAAGTCAAGAAGTTAAGAAGAAGAAGGAGTTCATCCTAGTTTGAAGTTCAAGCGCTATTAAGCTCAAAAACAACATCCAAGCTCAATTTCAAGCTTTGGTGAGTAATTGTGAGTAATCTAACTCAATTTAGAACCCATATAATATATACTAATGTTTAGTAGAAGTTTGATGTTGTTGTGTTGAAGTTTTCATGACATGCAAGACAAATCCATAAATCTGAGCAACTGAAACTCTCAGCAGAACATAGTTTAGTAAAATGAATATTTTGTGCAGCTCAAACATCAGAATCAAGCTAGGTTTTTTTGTGGTAAAAGATAACTCATATATCTACAAAAACCTCTTCTATATCTCAGTCTAGAAATAATTTCTTCATGGGTGAAATGCATGTAAAATGCAGTGTTATAAATCTGAGAAACTGAAACTTTCAGCAGAACATAGTTTAGTAAAATGAATGTTTTGTGCTGCTCAAAAATGAGAATTAATCTAGGTTTTTTTGTGGTAAAATCTAACTCATATATCTACAAATAACCCTTCTATAACTCAGTCTAAAAACCCCTCCTTCATAGGTGAAATTCACGTAAAATGCAGTACTATAAATCTGGGATAGAACAGTCCGAGATATAAGAAATGTCTTATAAAATAAATAGTTTGAGTAGCTCAAAAATGTAATTGAAGCTAGATTTTTTTAGTACATGAAGATGTTCCTATTATCTATAATGTTTTAGTTTTGAGTTTGATCTACAAAGCAATTTATCATGCCCAAATAAATCATGTTAATTCAGTCAACACAGTGAAAATGTATCTTGGCAGATTTTACAGCTTTTTGTATACTGTTTTGTTTATGCATGGTGTTGATTGTTGATGCTAGTTTTCCAGTACATGTGTTGTTATGAAAATCTCGTGCTATGGTAATGCTATCGCGTAGATGAGTATGTTAAGGGTTTCATCTATATATTTTATTGATATTAAATCCATGATTATAAATCCATAAGCTACGTGAATATAGTTTAATGATTGTTGGAAAGTTCATACCCAAACTATAAGTATATTGTATGGAACGATTATTGCGTTGATAAATGATCGGGAAAGTTTTCATCGTAAGTATATTGAGAGGAAAACGGAATGTCGGACGTATAGCAAAATATTAACGGTTATAAATGGATGATATTAATGAACTAAACTACGAAACGTGCGAACGCGTAAAATAACGATAAAACCTTCAATAATAGATTTAATGCAAATAAGGGACGTTGGGTTTTGTTTCTAGTCGTGTGACTACTGGTCAAAGTTGATTCGTGAACTTTTGTGTCATGTTTGGATAATTCTTGCAAAGTTGGTCTCTCGATTATTCCATGGAATCGATTGGTAAGTTATGTTTTGTTCCTTGATCTGAGGATCGGCATGATGTGTTCGGTCAAGTGCGGATGACCTGAGGATCGTCGTGACGTGTTCGATCAAGTGGTTGATTATTTTTCCTCACCCTTGGACTGAGGATCGGCATGACGTGTTCGGTTATGTACGGGTGACCTGAGGATCGGCATGACGTGTTCGTCCAAGTGATTATTAATTTCACGTACCCTTGGTCTGAGGAGCGGCATGACGTGTTCGGTAACGTGCGGGCGACCTGAGGATCAGCATGACGTGTTTGACCAAGAGATTGTTAATGTCCCGCACACTTATTCCATTTGGACGACAGTTTGAGTGCCAACTGGGCGACAATTAACTATTCATTGTTGAGTGTTGATCTTTCTTAACCAGTAAACGCGTTTGGAGTTAAGTCTTCTTTCAGTCAATGTCATTGGTCAGTTCAGTTCTGGGTTATGTTTCAAAGGAAATGATTGGGTTTAAATAAGATATGGTTTTGAGAATGAGAAAAGACGAACAAGGCATAGTATCGAGAATAAGAAATGATGAACGAGATATGGTTTCGAGAAATAAGAAGAGATGAAGAATAACTTACCTTAAGTGGTGGTAACCTTAGGGGGACCCTCACTTAGCTTAACTGCTAATGGCTTTTCATGCCGCTGGACCTTCCACGTCCAGCCTTTGCAGGTCCAGACAGAGCCGACTGCTATCAAGATGCTGACTTTACTACTGAAGACTATGCTGGTGAAGATTACTACGAGGAAGGCTAAGGTTTCGCCAGCTGAAGACTTTGGAGCTTTTCTTTTATTATAGTTCTGTCATTATTATGTTAGTGATGTAATAGTTTAGTTGGTCTTGTAATATGTATCTTTTAGATATCTTTTTGGCCTGTAATATACTACTGATGTAAGACTTGGATGTTTTAAATTTCTGCTTTCGCTGAACTTAGTCACTTTCCCATATCACATTATTGTTATAAGCATGTTTGGACAATCAGGTGACACTCACAACCAGTCACGTGTCTAGGAACCCATAAAGGAAATTTATTTTTCCCTATTTTTGGTACTTCGGGGCGTGACAGTGATCTATTCTCACCGAAAAGTAGCCAAAAGCAAAAGATGACATGTCGGAGGAGAAGAAAACAGCTCATGAAAAAGCTGTTAGCAAATGGGAGAAAGATAATCTCTTTTGTAGAAATTATCTTCTAAATTGTCTTTCCGATGAGTTGTACGACCATTACGATCGAGCCTATTCTTTTGCAAAAAAGATATGGAAAGCACTACATCAAAAGTATGATACTAAAGAAGCCGGTTCAAAAAAGTATGCATGTAGTCGATATTTCAGGTTTCAAATGGTGGGTGATAAATCAGTGGTGGCTCAGGCGTATGATCTCCAAATGCTCGCTCATGAAGTTCAAGCCAAGGGGATTCGCGTAGACGAGCAAATGCAAGTTGCTGCTATCATCGACAAATTACCCAATGCATGGAAGGAGTTTGGCAAGGTTCTAAGGCACAAGCCAAAGGAGTTCTCTATTGAAAGCCTTATCACCCGCTTGAGAGTTGAAGAGGAAGGCAAGTAAGCAAGACAACACTGAGGTATTTAGTGGTACAAATGCCACTAAGGTAAACTTGATTACTCCTAGCAATAACATGCCAAAGACTTTTGAAAAAAATAGTGTTAGAATGAAACCAAAGAAAAACAACATGAAATATAAGCCTAAGAGGAACCAACAATATAATGGGGCTAATTTTAACCAAAGGATGAACCAAGGACACCCTCCAAGGCAAGCACCAAATAATTATCAAGGCAATTCTAATAATTATTATGGTGTATGCTTTATATGTGTAAAGCCAGGACATAAAGCTAGAAATTGTCGTTATCGGGGTCGTCAACCTGTTGGTCAGGTCAACGTCACCGAAGAGCCGCTTGTGGCTATGATTACCGAGATAAATCATCTCGAAGGCAATCAAAGGTGGTGGATTGATTCAGGTGCCTTTAGGCATGTGTGCTTTGATATAAACTGGTTCAATTCCTATAGCCCCGTAGAGAATGGAAAAAATATATTGCTTGGTGATTCCCATTCTACTCAAGTGTTGGGTTCGGGAGAGGTCCAAATTGTGTTCACCTCTAGACATATGGTAACTCTCAAGGATGTGTTGCTTGCTCCTGAGATAAGGAAAAATTTGGCTTCTGGTTTTCTTTTGAATAAAACTAGCTTCAAGCAAGTCTTTGAGTCCGATCAATATGTACTTTCGAAAAATGACACGTTTGTTGGAAAAGGCTATGCTTAACATTGAAATGAATAAAAAGTCTAATATTTCTGTTTACACTATTTCTTGTGTTAATGTTTGGCATGCTCGTTTATGTCATGTTAATAGTAAGTATGTGAAAAATGTGAGTAACATAGGTTTAATTCCTAGATTAAAAAATGGATTTGAAAAATGTGAGTTTTGTAGCATGACAAAAATCACTAGAATATCTTTTAATAGTGTGGAAAGAAATTCTGAATTACTTGATTTAATTCATACGGATATTTGTGAGTTTGAAGGAATATTAACCTGTGGTGGTAATAGATATTTTATAACCTTCATTGATGATTTTTCAAAATTTTGTTATGTTTATCTTATGAAGAATAAAAGTTAAGCTTTTGAAAATTATTAATTTTCTTAAAGGAGGTTGAAAATCTTTTTGGTAAAAATATTAAAAGGTTTAGGAGTGATAGAGGTCGAGAATATGACTCACTTGGTCTAAGAGAATATATTCAGTCTTTGGGTACTGTTCATGAAATTACACCACCTTACTCTCCTTCGTCTAACGGAGTAGCGAAGAGAAAAATAGAACTTTGATAATCTTGACGTATGCAATGCTTGTTAGTTCTGGGGCTCCTAAGAATTTATGGGGTGATGCGGTCTTAACCGCTAATTACGTTTTAAATAGAGTACCACATAAACATACTTTAGTCACTCCATATGAATTGTGGAAGGGTCATAAGCCCAATATTGATTATTTTAGAATTTGGGGTTGCCTTGCTTATGTAAGGCTTACGGACCCACATCGTCCTAAACTTGGTAGTAGAGCATCGAGGTATGCATTTTTAGGCTATGCATTGACTAGTAAGGCATATAGATTTCTAGACTTAGATAATTATGTTATTATTGAGTCTCTTAATGTGAATTTTTCATGAAGATAAATTTTCTTTCAAATCTAGAAATAGTGGGGGTCAAAATATTGAAAATAGAATGGACCCTAAACCATCCACATCTCGCCCAAGAAATGAGGATAATGATGATGATCAACTTAGAAGGAGTAAAAGAGGTAGAATTGAAAAAGATTTTGGTTCTGATTATTATGTGTATAATGTGAATGGTGATCTTACTTCTTTAGAAGAAGCTTTAGTTTCACCCGACTCAGGTTCTTGGAAAGAAGCCATTAACGATGAAATAGACTCCCTAAATACTAATAAAACTTGGAAGTTAGTTGATCTCCCTCCGGGTTGTAAGACCATAGGGTGTAAATGGGTATTATGGAGAAAGATAAAACCAGATAGAACTATTGATAAGATCAAGGCTAGACTAGTAGCTAAAGGGTTTAAACAAAAAGGAGATATTGACTTCTTTGATACATTTTCTCCTGTTTCTAAAATCACCTCTATTAGATTGTTAATAGCAGTAGCTGCAGTTCAAAATTTGTTTATTCACCAAATGGATGTCAAAATTGCTTTTCTAAATGGTGATTTAGAAGAAGAGATTTACATGGATCAACCGGAAGGTTTTGTAATGCCCGGTAATGAAAGAATGGTTTGTAAACTTTTGAAGTCTTTATATGGCTTGAAACAAGCTCCTAGATAGTGGCATGAAAAGTTTGATGATTGTTTGATTTCAAATGGTTTCAAAACAAATGAGAGTGATAAATGTATATATTATCAATCTTTGGATAATGATCATGTGGTTATATGCTTGTACGTGGATGATCTTTTAATTTTTGGTACAAGTTTAAATATTATTGAAAATACAAAAACGAAACTTAGAAGTAATTTTGATATGAAAGATCTTGGAGAAGCGAATGTAATTCTTGGTATGCATATTACTAGAACTTCTAATGGTATTTTTCTTGATCAATGTCATTATGTTGAAAAGATTTTAAAAAAATATAAATTTTTTGATGGAAAAATCATGATCACTCCATTTCATGCTAGTGTGCATTTATTTCCGTCTGAAAATGAAAATGATATCTGTAACCAAAAGGAATATGCTAGCATCATTGGAAGTTTGAGATATGCCACTGACTGTACTAGGCCTGATATTGCCTATGCAGTGGGAGTTTTAACAAGGTTTACAAGTAAACCGAATATTGATCATTGGAATGCCATTACTCTAGTAATGAGGTATTTGAAAGGAACCATTAATTATGGTATAATGTATCAAAGGTTTCCCGCTGTACTCAAGGGGTACAGTGATGCTGATTGGATCAAACACCTTAGCAGGTGATTCGTTGTCTACTACTGGTTATGTATTTACATTGGGAGGTGGGGCTATTTGTTGGAAATCGAAAAAACAACAAATAATAGCTAAATCCACAATGGAGGCTGAGCTTATTGCTCTTTCCTCAACCAGTGAAGAAGCAGGTTGGTTACGTGATTTGTTATTTGAAATTCCAATGTAAGAAAAACCAATACCTCCCATCTTAATTCATTGTGATAGCACTGCAGTGATTGGTAGAGTGCAAAATAAATATTATAATGGGAAATCCATATCTATAAGGAGAAAACATAGTACTGTGAGGTCCTATATCAGCAATGGGACAATTGGAGTGAATTATGTCAGAACTGGTGATAATCTGGCAGATCCATTAACAAAAGCTCTAGCTAGAGAAAAGATTTGGATAGCATCGAGGGGGATGGGTCTAAATCCCAAAGAATAATAAATCACCTATGAGGATACCCTACCTAGGACCCAGAGATCCTGTGAACTAGGTTCAAAGGGAAGAACAAATTATAGAGTGATTTGATAGACATGCACAAAATTGAGTTCTCACTCATTGTCTATCCCTATGGTGCATATGCATGAATCTCATGACGTGTATGAGGTTGAGTTCTATAGCCATTATTGGTGGGATGTTAGAGTCATGAGAATATCCTTGATAGACTCACCTATTTGAGTGTGGAAGTGGGGCCGCTTCCTATGAGAATGGGGCTAATTCTCTAGAGCGCTCAAGAAGCTGGGATCTAGCACATGGCCATTAACATGCTAGCTTTGAAGCTTGGATTAGAGTGCTGAAAAATTATGTGTGTGACACAATATCTTGTTTCCCCAAAGCAGTCATAGTTAAAGACATTGTCACTATTGACTCTGGAGCAAGACTTGTTAAACACAAAATGGGTGTTCAAGCCATTGGCACCCTCATTATGCATGATTTTTTTTTCTTTACCTAATATGTGATTATTTTATTTTTATTAAAATAAGTGGGGGAATGATGGATTTATTTTAATAAAATACAATATTATTTTATTATTGTGGTGTTAATATCTCTAAATGACAAGTTATGTGACTGTTGAAATTCTCTTAATGTTCCAACGTTTTAAACTTTGAATTGATGCCAAATGGTTTAAAAGAAAAACATTATCAGATAGTTATGGCCAATGTATATTACCCAATGTTTTATACACAATGCATGTTAAAAGTTATTTAGTTACTTGTCCATTTGTTAAAGTAGAGTAAATGTCACTATCAAAGTTCACAAAAACGTTTTTGTACCAACAAGGCATATAGCTAATATGTAGCTACGGGTATATATATTACTTCACCTTTTTTTCATAAAAAAACAGTAGCAACATTTCTGCATATACTTTATTTTAATTTATTCATTGATGATGCCGAAATTTGGGTAAGAAGAAATATATGAAAGAGATGGATACAATGGAATTTGTATGTGGTTCGGCCCCATTAATGAGGTAGCCTACATCCACGAGTGCGTCGATACGCTTCACTGGCAGATCACCGGTGGGCCCGGTGAGCCTACAGTTGGGCGGCACTACCAGTAAAACCACCCGGGTATATGCGTCTTAGTGAAAATAATATGCTATTCTTTAGGTTTAGAATGCGACCCCTTTCAATGGGGGCGGGTGGCCTCTTTTATAGGTACAAGAGACCACCCGTACAAGGTAAGTTTATAGATTAGGAAGCCTAATCTATTTACAGCTTGATTTACATGAATTTAGGGGTGTTTCCTAAGTGGTTTAGGAAACCACTTGCTCCTTCCATTTAGTCTTCTAACTGGGATAGGGAACTGCCTGGAGGCTTGCTGGCCAAATAATCATGCCTACTGGGGGCGCGCCCATGTGGGGTCCATCTGGAAAGAATGCCTGAACTTACGACCAAACTAGATGGTTTTGCGTAACAGCCCAGGATGGCTGTGTAGTCAGTCCAAATTCAAGATGACGTGGCTTCTCTTTGCTGAGGTGGCGAGGCTTGTCTTTGACCTGATATTTTTGTGCATATCAGCTGCCCCCCATTTTCCAAACTAATGGGATGCTCTATCGGATGAGGTTTAAAAATTAAGACTGCTTCTAAAAAAACCTTTCGGGAAATGGCCCCGGGTCGTGATCGATCAAGCTGGTCTTCCGGGGTCAGGACCGAGCGGTTGCTATATGGGCCCTGGACCAACTTCTGCCATGTGTCACCTGGTCACTGGCCTAGTCAAGGTCCAGCGAGGCTGGTATGAACGTAACTGAGTAGTCACGTCACAACCGGACCGTCACGTCTGGCATGAATTGGGTGCGTCTTTTGAGGCAACGTTTTGCATGCCCGAGATGACAATTGTCGACAGGTTTAGGCAGGAAATTTTTTTGGCCGTTATATCTATCTTGATCTGGACCGTCCACGCTCCCTATATAAAGAACACTTGTTCATTTGTGGGATTCCTACTGTTAATTGATAGAGATGCCAAGCAGTTTGAGAGCAAAAAAGTGTCTGATAAAGTTTCCCGAGCCCTTCTTCTACGCTAATCCTTGTAAGTGTTCCCTTTTTTAGTTTCAGTTCATCATTCTCTTCCTCTCTTTTTTTAGCGAGGCTGGAGACGGTGAACCCTCTTAGGTTAGAACGGGAGTGGGACTTTTTCTTTCTCAGGTTCTGTACTTTCTTCAAGTCAGGAGGTACGTTAGATAGGTTGAACCGAGCGGGTTGTCCCCGGGTAGTTCTGATCGAGTGTCACCTTGTCTTTAAGACTATATACTTTTTGCCTATTAGGTTGATAACCCTGCCCCTTTGTACGTCAGACTCGAAATTCCTAACACATACCTAGGTCATCCTCTACTTCCTAGCCCAGTCACCGAAACCCTAAGGATGTGTCACTCTAGTTTTGATTCGTCTTCTCGGTCGGAGGATGAACGGTTCGGGTCAGAGACGCCAGACACAAGTTTGAGTCCACCGTCTGCGTCCCCCTCTGATCACCATAGCGAGGGTAGAATCCCAATCCGTCTATCTGACGATTAGTCGGACCAGGAGGCCCCCGTTGCTTCGGTTTCCCGGGGTTCGGGTGATGAAACACCAGGGAAACCCGACCCCGATGTAGCCTTCGCCAGTGAGTTCATCCCGTCCACCCTGTGTAGTGAAGATCTTAGCCGCATTAGGGATTGTTATAGCCTTCCCGACTACTGCTCCCTGGCCGTGAATGTCGGCGAAGCCCAAATCTACCAGCGGGGTTTCACCACCCTATATGAGGACATCCTCATGGCTGGTGCAAAGCGGGGGTATTTGTATAATACAACCACGCTAAAAGGAATAATTGCATTGGTTTTAATCACAACTTCCCATTTTATCTACAATTTGCATTACGAGGCTAGTTTTCATACAATGTGATTAATCTATGATAAGTTGTATTGTTTTAGCTATTGTTTGTGCAGATCTCTGCTGTGTGGACTAGAGAAATGAACGTCAGGACAACTGGAATGCTGTAGTGTAGACAAAAGAATTCAAAGCTAAAGTTTGAAGTTCGAGTGATCGACGATAGTTCGATCGATCGAAGGTTCGATCGCTTAAAGAGGGTTGAAGCGCTTGAGTTCCAAATGTTCAATCGATCGAGAAATGTTCGATCGATCGAACATGGTATTTTCAGAAACTTTCGCATACGCAGCAGTGGCAGAATCGTAACCCTAGCCTTTAGGTTTTCTATATATATGAGCATGGTATACGTCCCAAAGGAGGCCGAATTTTGTTTTTTATTAGTTTTAGAGAGAGGGGAGAGTTTTTTTTGGTGTTTTGTAGGTTTTCCATTGATTCTTGGTTTATATAGCTTGATTACTCTAAGGTTTGATAAAGTTCTTCATTCCAGGTTACTTCTCTACTGTTTATTTATATTCTGCACTTAGTTTAGAATAGTGTAACTCGTTAACTTAGTAGTATTGCATGTTAGACAAGTTTATATCATTAGTTCTCATAGTTTTCATGCAAAACTCACATCCAAACAAAGCCTTAATGTTTTCATATGATAAAAACCAGTCTGTGATACTCCAGACGATGTCTGAGTAGTCCTAGGGTTGGGAGAACACAATGAAACAGTGATCTCCAGCCTCTGCCATGCAGCAGAATAAATCCTGTGTTCGATCGCTCGAAGGTAGTTCGATCGATCGAACCAGAGATAGTCAAGCGATCGAAGGACATTTCGATCGATTGAGGGATGAAGTGTCACGCCCCGGAACGGCAAAAATAGAGAAAAATAAATTTCCTTTTTGGGTCCAAAGGCAGCGACGGGTGAAGTCACATGATTGTCCACACCACGCAGTACTAAGCAACAAGAGTAATAGTATAACAAGAACGATGTCTAGGTTCTAATCACAATGTAACATAAAGTCAACAGAAGTTACTAACTATTACACATCAGAGTCTCGAATCAAATATAAGACAGCGGAAGTACAAATGTCAAGGCAACATATGCCTGACTACAAAAGGGGTTCTAAAACGGTAAAGACAATTAGCTACAATTCTAGTCTAGTCTTCAGTTGGCGTAGAGGTAGTCCTCGGCGTAGTAGTCTTCTTCGGTCTGACCTCCGTCGGGGAAATCCTCCACAGGGACTCCGTCACCGGCATAGTAGTCTTCTCCTGCAGGCCCTTCACCTGTATAGTCATAACCAGGGTGCGCTGGAATGTAGAAATGTCCAGCGGCATAAACGCCGTCAGCTTAATGAAAGCCGAGTGAGTTAAATACTAACAGGGTATCGACTATTGATATTATCACAAGTTATAAATAGTAACCAAATTAGAATTCAGTAAGGGTAACTCCTTTAATCAAACCAATGATCCGATTACTGTCATCCTATTCATTTTAAGATCGACAACGCATCCTGATAGGGGAACAAACTCGACAGTAGTTCAACTCTATAACACACCATTGCTCATCCACCGCTTTTAAGAACATATGTACAGTTCACTGTTGGGTTTGTGCCCTCAAACCATTACTTTATGTATTAGACATTGACTTTTTAATATATGGATATCAGCTTTACATTTCATTATGTATGTTTCTTTCATGAGATGATTGTTTAATCCATAAGTATCATAGTAAGTATTTCGTGTGTGTATGAGATACATACAATGAGATACGAATTACTATTCTTTGATACTTAAAGCTTGTCACAGTGGATGATGAGACTGGATATCTCATCAGGTATACACTGTAGCATCATTAACTACCATTGGATGGAGTGATAAATCTCAATCACTAGAGTGTGACTCTTGGTTAATATGCTAGTGCTTATAGTGCATTGACGGACCTGAGTTTCCTATTGACGCTCAATGCTGTCAACAGTCAATAGGAACTCATAACTTGTATAAGGTATGTGTTCTCAATCTTGAGACGATTATGAACACAGACTGTGGATATGGCTGCTTTGACTTACCAATCAGTGAGGTCTATAAAAGATCAACACCTGGGTATCTTGGGTATGTCATATTCATAGGGTTGTGAACATATATTGTCAAGATAGAATCTACCCTCTGTTTCAGAGTAAGCATTCCCTTGAGAATGTCACCATGTCGATTACTGAGTACTGCAGTCTTGTTGATAAGAGTTATCAACATGTTTGGTAATCATGAGAGGTGAATGGGACTCAAGGAATACAAGAAGTAATCATGATTCAGGTTGACAGTAACAGTTATCCGACTACCTGAATATGATTACGAATGCTGACAGTAGAGGGACATTAGTACAACATACAAGTCTAGTTATCGCTTCGGATATGTTTTTTTGCGTTGGAGTTCAGTTATCGTTTTATAGTGGAGTAAACGTTAACTGACCAGTTGGTTAGTTTGCTGATCAAAGAGTTTGGTCATAGTAATTAATAAACTGGTCTGAGCCAACAATAAAGAGCCTAGGAGGTCCCACTCTTAGCTCCGCCAGGATGCTTGGAAAGATGCTTGAGGATGATGTCCAGACAAGTTCGATCGATCGAAGATATCTCGATCGATTGAAGTCTGCAGGTTCGATCGATCGAAGATGGTTCGATCGATCGAATGTTCGATCGATCGAAGGCACTTCGATCGCTCGAAGTCTAGGTCGGTTCTGGGAATCTATAAATAGGGCAGCTGCGTTCTGGAAAAAGTTGTTCGTCGTTTTGAACGTCAGAAGCTGCAGAAACTGTTTTGGAGTCCCAAAACCTTCTCTGTCCTCTCCATTAGGGTTCCCACCAACCCTAGTCTTTCTGGCAAGCATCCGCAGGAGTCATAAGGGTGAAGATCATCTAGTGGAGGCTGCTGGAAGTTGAAGATCAGAATTGGGTTCAAGACATTAAGGTATAACTCGTGTCCCCTCTTGTGCGCATCTGTAGAATTGACGAGTAGTAGATCCGGGCATGCCAATAAAGTTTCATAACTTGATTTTTCCGCTGCGCGTTTAAACTTTCCATTTAAACCTGTTTTTCCAACATTCACCGCATGTCATGGATATCACGTTAGTCCATCCCCCGCTTTTAAGAACATATGCACAGTTCACCGCATGTCAGGGATATAACGCTTTAAACAACAGTGCATCATTCTATGCCACGACTTAGCGATGTCTACAAGTGATCACGGTCCACCGCATGTCATAGACACCTTCGTCTGTCTACCGCTTTTAAGAACATATGATTAGATCATCTGGCTATCTTAGGGCAATTGGTCCGGTTCACCGCAAGTCATAGACACCTTCGTCTGTCTACCGCTTTTAAGAACATATGATCGACCAAAGCCCGCCCACGCAAATTTCCCGAATCTTAGCAAACCTACTTAAGTTCAACTCTATCACCGATACATGACAATCCCAATGTGGCCCGACTACTCTGAATGAAATGAACGTTAACTCCAAAGGATTCACGACTATTCCGTTATCTAACATTATAAACATTATCCGTTCATCTTGTCGTTACTATGATCCTACGTTGCATTAACTCGTTATCATGTCTGTATTACAATAAATAAGCATGCTGGGAAATACTGAACAGTAAATAAACAACTAAACAGTTATTATAAGAAAAACAGTATTCTGAAACTTCCAACCGATTGGTATAAAGGTTCAATCGATTGGTATAAAAGTAGCATCAATCGATTGGAAAGGGATTCAATCGATTGGTATAAAAGTAGTGTCAATCGATTGATAAAATGTTCAATCGATTGGATCACAATCCATGCCAATCGATTGCACAAAATGTCAATCGATTGGGACCTGAAAGATGTCAATCGATTGGTAAGAGTACCAATCGATTGATACTTCGTCTTCTTCATAGAGAAGATTGTCCAGCAACATATAAACGGGAATACTTGGTTTCTACATCTCTTCTTTATTTAAAACAAGTCCTAACATCAATGTAAGGCTACCAAGTGAGTTTAAAACTCACCTTAGGCGTTAAGGGCGTGTTTGGTTGTGTGTAATGAAGCTTGGAGCTTCAATGGTGGCTCCTCTCTCTCTCCTCTGCTCTGTCTTCTTCTTTCTTCTTCTCTTCTTTCTTCTTCTCTCTTCTCTGGTCTTCTTCTCTTCTTTCTTCTCAGTCCATCTGTGTGTGTGTGTATAAATATATGTATATATGTGTGTATATATATGAGTGTATATATATAAAATACACACACAAGAGTCTTCCTCTCACTCTCTCTGATTTCTGTAAACAGAAATCCGCCCAAAATGGGCTGGTATATATAGAGGGAAAGTGTTCACGTGGCCTCTCCCCAGCCAGAGCAAAAGAATCTACCCAGCTACCTCCAATCGATTGGCATAAGTGTCAATCGATTGACAAAAGCAATCGATTGGTATAAAGTTCAATCGATTGGTATCCAAAATAAGGCAATCGATTGGAAAACTTGTCAATCGATTGGTATCCAAATTATACCAAGGTAAGGCCAAGCTCAAACAAGTATTAAAAGAAGCATACAGGGTCTTATTCACATAATATATTACAAAAATACAAGGTATTACATGAAGGCTTTCGATCGATCGAACGATCGTCGATCGATCGAACTCTCTAATTCTTGAGGATGTTCCCTGCAGTATTTCAGGACCTTTTGTTTTTGAGATTTGTTATCATACTGTCCCTAAATGCTCAGTTTGTCAAAATAGTTTCTAAAATCAAGGCCCTAAGGCAATTTCTTTCAATATATTTTGCAAGCCACCTTCAATGCTAACACCATTGTAGGTGCGAGTCTTAACTATTGAATTAAACCGCTTTCACGTGTTTTAAGTTAACTGTGATGATATAGTCCCGGACATGAAAGGGCTATGGATTCTTTATTTTAAGAGAAATACGGTATATTGTAGGTAATGTACTCCTTAGTGCTTCAATGTAACTGCATGGTAGATGGCTGGATCACAGTGGATTTGTGTGATCCCGACACTTCCTTTTATTAAGAAAAATCTGTTTTGAAATATTGCTTCAGTTAGCTATTTAGTTCTTTAGGTTAATTCAAATTGCTTTCGTTAGTAGTCTTAGTTTGTGGAACTTTGTGTTCTGCACCATTATTAAATCTTATTGAATTTTTTTCCCTTTCTTTTGAGTTTAGTCTAAGTTAATAGGTCAACACCTTCCCTGTGGGATCGACCTGGTCTTACCAGTTACTACTTGCACGTCTACCTACACTTGGGTATTGCACAAGAGCACACAAGAATATTCGCGTGTCAAGTTTTTGGCGCCGTTGTCGGGGAAGGCGACGATCATTCCTTAGATTACCTCAATCTTTCCTGATCTATTTCTGTTTTCCTTTTTCTTTGAGTTCTCTAGGTTTTCAGTCTTCTTAGGTTCTCTCATTTATGTCCGATAGTTCCGTCCACGGAATTTTCGGAAATCCTCTATATTCATCTAATTCTTCCAGTTCTAGTAACCCTGTCACCACTCTAACTAAATCAATTGATGATAATCAGAGTGAACATGGTGACAATGTTGTGGTATCAGCTGATGATTCACTACGTCTGTTGTGCGATCTCATGCAACCAGAACACGCACCTACTCCTTCTTGCATTCTCATTCCCCCACATGCTGGCGAATTTCAATTTCGCAATGGGATGATTCAACTCCTCCCAACATTTCATGGGATGGAAAGCGAGAAGGCATATCTACATGTTAAGGATTTCGAGGATGTTTGTAAAACATTCTCCCAAACTTGTCCTGTAGATGTGACACGCTTAATGTTATTTCCCTTCACCTTGAAGGATAAAGCGAAGGCGTGGTTACTCACCCTAAAACCGAATTCAATCTTCACATGGCATGCGATGAACACTGCATTTTTAAAGAAATTCTTTCCACCTCGCATGACCACAGAGCTAAAACGCCAAATAAGTCCATACATGCAGAGGAGCAATGAAACCTTCACCCAAACTTGGGAGCGTTTCAAAGATTTGCTTCTCTCATGTCCCTACCACGGATATGAGAAATGGCGTACCATCAGTCACTTCTATGAAGGGCTAAATGGTGAAACAAAAAAGTTGGTCGAAACTATGAGCTCTGGACCATTCCTTCGAAAGAACACTGAAGAGGCTGAAGCTCATTTTGAGTGGTTAGTTGAACATGCTCATGAATGGTCTAACTCTGAAGATACACCTCGAACTCAAATATCGAGTGTGGAAGATAAGAGTTTGTACCAATTGAAAAGTGAAGATCATCTGATGAACAAATACGAAGAACTGGCAAAGAAGGTAGAAGAACTAGGGATGCGAGGAGAGAGCTTTAGGCAGGTTATGCCTGAGGAACCATGCGGCACATGCAACATGTTGGGACATACAACTCAATACTGTCCCAATGTGCCGTATTTTCAAGAGCAGGCCCTTATGGAGATGAATGCCATGCATGGTTTCCGAGGGGCGGGGAATTCCAACAATAACTTTCAAAGTAACAATAGATGGAATCACCCCAGTTTTGATTGGAAAAATAATGCTGGGACCCAAAATCAATATCAACAGCAGCCCTACAACAACAATCAATATCAAGGGCAAAATAATAGGCCGTCCCATCAATACAATCAAAACAGAACCAATAACTACAACCAAGCTCAACCCTCCAATGCACCACAGACCAATACCTATGTGCCACCACACAAGAAGGTACAAGAAGAAGAGCCACTTGCTAATGCCAATCTAACGCAGCAACTCATACAGATGATGAGTAGAATGTCTGCCACGTTAGAAAGGATAGATGCACGGCAAGAGGGTTCAGGAGGAACATTCCCTCCCAACCACTTTCGAACCCCAAGGGACATAACAATGGTCCTAATAATCAAGAACATGCTAAAGCCGTGACTACGCTGAGAAGCGGAAAAATCATAGAGAAAAGCATGCCTCTGTCTACACCCGAAGTGTACAAAGAGGAGGAAGTGGTGGATAATGAGCTTGAGCGACCATCTACTCAAGAGGAGGAGCCGTCTACTAATGATGAGGCAATAAAGGAAAACATTGAAGCTCCTAGAGTAGAGGAAGAAGTTGAACAAAGGCCTGGAAAGGAGTCTGTTGAGGATGAACCACCAAAATGCCCTTTTCCTGCACCTTATCCTCAACGGTTGAAGAAACCCAAGAATGAGACGAAGAATCAGGAGTTTCTGGAATTGTTTAAATAAGTCAAAATTAACCTTCCACTCCTAGATGCTATCAAGCAAGTGTCGGCCTATGCTAAGTATCTCAAAGATCTATGCACGGTAAAGAGGAGGCAAAGTGTGAAGAAACATGCTTATGTCACGTGCCAAGCAAGTGCGATCATTCAAAATAAATTGCCTCCAAAACTCAAAGACCCCAGTACACCTACGGTCTCATGTAGAATTGGGAATCAAAGGATAGATAATGCACTCCTCAATCTAGGAGCAAGCGTGAACCTGCTGCCATATTCAGTCTATAAACAGCTAGGGTTAGGTGAACTCAAACCCACCCGAGTCGCTTTGCAATTAGCAGACAGATCTGTGAAGTACCCTAGAGGGGTGTTAGAGGACGTCCTTGTCCAAATAGACTCTTTTGTCTTTCCGGTTGATTTCGTGATATTGGACACAGAACCTGTGTCTAATCCTGGTGCACACATCCCGGTTATCTTTGGACGTCCATTCCTCAACACTATTGATGCCACGATCAAGATTAGAAGTGGTATCATGTCTATCTTATTCGGGAACATGACATTGAATGTCAAAATTTTTTCTAATCCCCGACCTGAAGAATACGATGATGAGGAAGAAATTCATTACATTGACACAGTCATTGAAGATGAAGTTGACTTGGTCGACTACAAAGATCCTTTGGAAGTTGTGATGACTCAATTTGGCGATATCTATCAGCCTGCCGAGTCAACTCCATTGGACGCTGACCTGAACCAGATGTGTCTTATGATGGATACGATAGAGGAGGATAGAGCAGAATGCATGTGGGTAATGCCATATGAACAATTGCCTCCTAAAACTAAGTTGGCAATGCCTTCTAGTTTTCAGTTTCCGGAGTTAGAGTTAAAGGAGCTACCCAAAGAGCTAAAATATGCATTCCTAGGGACTGGAAAAATGTATCCTGTGATCATTTCATCTGCTTTAACTCATGAACAGGAGGGTAGGCTAGTGTAAATGCTGACCAAGCATAAGGATGCTATGGGATGGACGATTGCTGACCTCAAAGGCATCAGCCCATCCATATGCACTCATAAGATATATCTGGAGGAAGACGCTAGACCTTCAAGACAAATGCAAAGGCGTCTGAATCCCAACATGCAAGAAGTAGTTAAAAAGAAAGTGCTCAAACTACTTGATGTTGGGATGATTTATCCGATATCTGATAGTCCTTGGGTCAGTCCAACCCAAGTGGTTCCAAAGAAAGTAGGCATAACGGTCATCCCAAACAAAGATGGTGAATTGGTACCAACACGTGTCCCCACTGGATGGAGGATGTGTATTTACTACAGAAAGTTGAATACTGTGACCCGAAAAGACCATTTTCCTTTGCCATTCATGGATCAAATGCTAGAACGTGTGGCAGGTCACAAGTATTACTGCTTTTTGGATGGATATAGTGGATATAACCAAATTGAAATTGCTCCTGAAGATCAGGAGAAAACCACATTCACTTGTCCATTTGGTACATTTGCCTACCGTCGAATGCCGTTTGGTTTATGTAATGCACCAGCTACCTTTCAGCGGTGCATGCTAATCATATTCAGTGACATGGTCGAACACATCCTTGAAGTCTTCATGGATGATTTTTTAGTGTTTGGACATAGCTTTGAAGATTGCCTCAGCAATCTCGAGCATGTATTAATGCGATGTGAGGATAAACACCTAGTTTTGAATTGGGAAAAGTGTCACTTTATGGTGACCAAGGGAATAGTCCTCGGCCATATAATCTCCGATGAAGGAATCCAAGTGGATAAGGCCAAAATCGACATAATCTCAAATCTACCTGTCCCCCGTACAGTGAGAGACATCCGTTCGTTCTTGGGGCATGCGGGATATTATCGTCGGTTTATCCAGAACTTCAGTGCAATCTCTCGACCTCATTGTCAACTTCTTGTCAAAGATGCACCATTCAAGTTGTCAGAAAGTTGCCAAAAGTCCTTTGAGGATCTTAAAGAGCTCTTCACCACCGCACCTATAATACAGGCACCCGACTGGAGTTTGCCTTTTGAATTAATGTGCGATGCTAGTGATTACGCCATTGGCGCAGTCCTAGGCCAGAGAAAGGACAGTAAGCCATATGTGATATACTATGCCAGCCGAACTTTGAATGAAGCTCAAATAAATTATACAACTACCGAAAAGGAGCTGCTGGCTGTAGTATTTGCCTTGGATAAGTTTAGGTCTTATCTGATAGGGTCACCAATTGTCTGTTTTACAGATCACTCGGCCCTCAAGTATCTACTGTCTAAGAAAGACGCTAAACAACGGCTCATTCGCTGGATACTCTTACTCCAAGAGTTTGATCTAACAATCAAAGATAAGAAAGGAGTAGAGAATGTGGTTGCGGACCATTTGTCACGATTGACTTTTGTCGACAATGCTGAATCCCAATCCATTAAGGATGAGTTCCCGGACGAACAGCTACTGGCAGTAAGTGGTCTGCCTTGGTATGCTGATATCGTGAACTACCTTGTCACGGGAGAAACCCCGAATCATTGGTCAAACCAAGACAGAAAACGGTTCCTCTCGTTCGCGCGTTATTTCTTTTTTGATGACCCATATCTTTTCAAGTACTGTGCTGATCAGGTTATCAGGCGCTAAGTCCCCAATGAGGATATAACCGTAATTTTAGCATCATGCCATTCTGAGGCATGCGGTGGCCACTTCGCTTCACAGAAGACCGCACAAAAAGTTCTACAAAGCGGTTTTTACTGGCCCACAATTTTTAAAGATGCGTATTCCTTTTGCAAGACATGCCAACGGTGTCAAAAGCTTGGAACTATTTCTAAAAGGAATTCTATGCCTTTAACCCCTATCATCACAATTGAGATATTCGATTGTTGGGGCATAGATTTTATGGGCCCATTTCCCAAGTCTAATAACTGTGAATACATACTCCCTGCTGTAGAGTATGTGTCAAAATGGGTTGAAGCAATACCAACGAGACGCAATGACCACAGAACGGTCATGTCCTTTCTAAGAGAGCATATCTTGTCTCATTTTGGAACTCCGAAAGCTTTACTAAGTGACCAAGGCAAGCATTTCTGCAATAGGCCTTTGGAGTCACTTCTCAAGAAATACGGAGTTCACCATAAAATCGCTCTTGCCTATCATCCACAGTCGAATGGGCAAGCAGAATCGGCTAACCGAGAAATCAAACATATTCTCGAAAAGACGGTTAGCTCCAACCGAAAGGACTGGGCATACAAGTTGACCGATGCTTTATGGGCATACCCTACTGCATATAAGACAAATCTAGGTATGTCTCCGTATAGATTGGTTTACGGGAAAGCTTGCCACCTCCCTGTTGAAATTGAGCATAAAGCTTACTGGGCGACACGCTCATTGAACTTTGATATTCAAGAGGGAGGTCAGTTACGCAAGCTCCAACTTGCAGAGCTAGAGGAAATACGACGAGATGCGTATGACTCTGCAAGGTTGCATAAGGAAAGGTTGAAGGCTCGCCATGATCGTACGATCTTTCATAAATCATTTGAGCCGGGGCAGAAAGTTTTGCTGTATAACTCTCGCCTCCACCTTTTCCCAGGAAAGCTCCGTTCCCGTTGGACAGGCCCATTCATTGTAAAAACTGTCTTTCCATACAGGGCGGTTGAGCTCGTCAATCCAAAGAACGATGATAGTTTCAAGGTCAATGGCCAGAAGTTGAAACCGTTCTTGGAGAACTTCCAAACCGAAGTTGAGCACATCCAGCTGGATGAGCCCAACTATTCTCCCGCCTAAAATCCAAAGTGGAGTTCCATATTGTTGTTGTATTCCTTATTTTTTCCCTGCATTTTAGTTTTTCTCTGTTGTTTTTGTTTTTAATTCTTTGTTCGTTCTTTTAGTGTTTGTGATCTCGTTCTAATCCGCTATACCTTAAACCACTCAATTGCAGGTGCATAAATGCGAGGTGACGATGTTCATTCTATCGGTTTATGGGCTGATTCAGAATATCATTGTGGCACCTGGACTGAGGGTGAACTCACACCCTGCCCCTTGCTTCATCAAGACCCTAAAGCTCACACTCTCATTGATGCTGCCCAAGGGTACCTTCCATACCCACCGGCCCTCCTTGACATCAATCCATAGGAAAATATGGAATTTCATGATGACGATGATGTGGATGAGGAAGAAGACCTGTACATGGGGAGAATGGTGGATGATGCACTCATGGCACAATGGGAAAATGATGATATATGGGAGCCATGGGAAGATCATAACCTCCAGGATGTCGTCCCGGAATGGCACAATGCAGTTTTTGTTTTTGTTGACGACTTCTTTGTTCCCGAGTTGGTCCCATACTACTATGTGTACTTGAGCTTTCTGCTATTCAGGCTCCAATGCCCCTTACCAGCTAGTGCATTTTGGGAATCTATGCTAATAGTGAGGTTGGAACTTAGTCACATTTCTTTTTATTTTGTTCCTGTTCCTTGTTTTTCTTTTCGTGTTTAATCCTTGTTTCTTGTGCTCCGTTATCTTAATCTCGGTTTGTTTGTCTTTTGTCGTTTCCTTGTCCAGGATTGTCACTATGTTTCTCAATGGTATTCCGGTGTTCCTTCCACATCAGCTGTTCCATGGGGCTCGTACGCAGTCTCCTGGCACCCCACCGCAAGAGGAAGAACAACTGCGGATTCTCACACCATTATCTATGTCTCCACCGCAGTCTCCTCTCATGTGCACACCTCATTCCCTAGCGACTCCAGACATGCTGAATGACACTCTTGCCGCTTTCAGATTATTTTGGGAACGGGAATTGTCAAGTTTGGCGTCCAATCTCGAAGATCTGGTGGTGTTCGAAGCAATGGAAGAAGAAGAAGTTTTCGTGTTGGAAGTTTAGTGTTTCACTTCAGTTTTGTTTTGTCATTTTCATTTTTCTCAATTGAAGTGTAATTCTGGGCAAATGATTTTTAGTTAGTTTTTTTTTTTTTTTAATTTTTCTATGTAATAAGGTCTACGGATCACGTGGGGAGTTATAATTTTGCAAATTGTCTGCATTTTGAATCTTTTATTACTAAATCTTTGCAATTTTATCTTTTAGTGATGTCCATTCTGGCCTACATGTCTGTGGGTATCTCTGTATGTCCAGATCTGTGTCTGATAGTTGGGGGTGTTTTGGTTCAATTCTCCAATAAGTTCTATAAGTTTTTGAGTTCGATCGATCTAACTCAGTTCGATCGATCGAAACCCCTGCAAGCTCGAGCGCTTTAACTCGTTCTTAAATCGATTGAGAGTTTTGCTGTCGATCGATCGAACTGAGTTAGATCGATCGAGCACTGTTTTAAACGAGGCGTCTGCAGAACACCTCTTCATTTCCCTCACTCTCAAACACTCGATCGCTCAAGCACAGAGGAGGGGGCAACTCGGCAATTTCATGACAATCGACATCAATTGGCGGCCAAGTTCACCCCCACAATCATCCTCTACGTCCTCTCACCCCGCGGGTCTCCTTTTACACCGAGGTAGGCTCCACGAGCCTTTGTCTTTCATTTTGTTAGAAATATCCCAAGGGGGTGTCCCCTTGGTCTTAGGATTTCCCTTTTGTAGTTCTTTTATCTTTTGCTTTTCGTTTTTCCCATTCGTTTTTGCGATCGCAGCACATCGCTGTGTTCGATCGATCAAATTGTTTTTGATCGATCGAAGCTGAAATGTTCAATCGATCGAACTATGCTCAAGCGATCGAATCCTACTCCAGTTCAATCGATTGAACTATGCTCAAGCGATCGAATCCTACTCCAGTTCAATCGATCGAACTAAGTTAGATCGATCGAACTAGAGCAGTAGCAGTTTCTTTCTTTTTTCTTCCCTGTTCTAATCTGTGTCGTGTTGCGTTCTATTTTCAGGGCTGCCACGATGAATCCAGTAACTGGCTACCACAAGTCCAAGCCCCTCAGCCTCACTATACCTGATCCGGTACCCGCACATGGGTTCCGGAATGATGAGGATCGGGTATGGTACGAGCGTTATTTTCAGACGCAGAAGGTGATGATTGAGCGTCCTATCGAGTCTGCTTGGTCGGAGCACCCGTGGTTCCTGACACGGATTCGCTCCATGCCTCACTGGTTCCATATACTCTCGCTTGCCAAGAGAGTAAATCTGTCATGGATACAAGGTACGTGTGCAACGATGATACGCGACCTGCATGCCCCATTCACACATCATGCTTTCTTCCGGGGTCGGGCGTTCGTCATCAGTCCCGCTACAACTTCGGCCGCCTTGGGGGTACCAGAGGTACCAGATTATATTTTCCCCCATCGGCCTGACGCACCTGAGACCCCACCATCTGCCATTATCCGCGAGCTCACCGGAGGCGTCGTTCCTTCTTGGAATGGCGAGGCTTTGATTGAGGACCACTTCCTTACCGACGACTACCACATGCTTCACCTGGTCCTCAGTAATTGCCTCTTGGTGACCTCTTATCGAGAGAAGATCGCGGCTTGGTATGCGCGAGTATTATTTGCAGTGGGGATAGGATAGCCGGTCTGCTTACCACGGCTTTATATCGACTTCATGGTCCATCCCACCCGTTTCATCGCCTCTAAAAAGCACCTGAAAGGTGCTTGGGCGATTCATAGAGTTATGGCTCAGGCCGGCTTTCTTGAGCTTGCTGGAGATGACCTTCGTGCTTCCCCCAGCCGATTTGGCGAGGCAGCGGCTCGCCGCTCAGACGCCCAGAAGAGGAAATGAAAAGGAAAAGGGAAAGCGAAGGTGGGGACGAAGAAGAAGACGCGTGGTTGGACAGACACAGAGGCTGGAGCTTCAGGGACGCCCACAGAGGCCGAGGAGCTTGATACTGACGATGAGGAGGAGGATCCGATTGCTGCTGCTCAGCAGTTTGAGTTGCGACAACGGTCGCAGACTCAGGCCCAGGGAGAGTCTTCTTCCTCTGTACCTCTCCCGACAGTTTATGAGCTGCTATTGGAGGAGAGAGAGGCCAGGATTAGACTCGATGGCCGGATGGATCAGCTGCAGACCTTGCTTGAGTCTGTATTGATTCAGATTGGGGTCGATCAGGCCGTTCACTCTGCTCACCATCCTACGACTACCCCGTGTACACCGCCTGCTACCGATCCATCATTTTCTGCTACTCCTACTCCTATAGGTCTATCCACTTCTTCTGTTGCCGCCGATCCATCACTTTCTGCTCCACTTACTGCTGATCTTCCATCTCCGTCTGCTGCTGTTGCACCCACTACTGCACCACCGCCATCTGCACCCATTGACATTCCTTCTGACGTGGCTGATGATGATCCGTCAGGAGCCGCGTAGCATTTTCTAGGAAGGGGGTGGTGTTATTGTACTTTTGATTATATGTTTAATTTTGTTGTACTGTTTTTGGTGGGTGTGTTATGGTTGGACATGTGGGACAGTTCTTTATTTTGGTTAGTTTGGTTATGTATGAACATTATTTATCACTGCTTTTATTTTATTCCTTTATCATTCCAGTGGTTTGTATTGTTTGGATCATGGTTTTATTGCTTTATCTTTATCTATTGATCCTTGTTGTTTTGGAGATTGTGTTCTATATTTCTATGCCAGGTTGCTATGCTTGTTATCATCGCGTTGCTCTATACAGGTGATACCCATCTATTTTTGTAACACCCGTACCCGGGGAACGGGTTAATTATTTGTACTAATATGCATTAATTAGTAAAATTAGTGTATAAAATGGATTAAGGGGAGGCTTGGACTCGCCCAAGTAAAAATTGTTCAGAGAGGGACACTAGTTGGAAAAGTCCCCAGAGAGGTGGGACAGGTATTGAAATTTAACCCATTGAAGGGTAAATTGGTAATTTGTATTTTAAGTGATTAAATGCATTTTTATATGATTACATGGATATTTGTTAAGTTGCTTTTAATAGATATTGTTATGTGGTAGTATTAGTTTGGACACCCAAATAAGGGTATAAATGAAAAAGATGTAAAATTAGTAGGTGCGATAGCAATTTCACAAAATATGTGGGACCCACGTTGGGACCCATACGAAACTTAGACAAACACTCATTTGATAATTAGGTAGTTAATGGAATGTTTGGGGGATTTCATAATAAGAACTTAAGAAAATCCGGGGGTGTAAACGAAAAGTTGGGAAAAAGAAGTGACACATCACATGCATGTGATGTGTGGTGTCAATATGAGAGCTTAGACTCTCAATTTACAGCAATTAACAAGCAAAACAAAAGAGAGCTCGGGAGAGAAGACGGAGAAATCGTCGCCGACGTCGAAATCTTGCCGTTCCGTCGCCACCGTTCGTCGGATTTACGATCCGAGACCACTTTCGAACTCGTGGAGGTGAGACGATCATTTCTATACCCTTAATTTCTGTTTAAATTGCTAGATTTTAGTAGCTCATATTTGACGGTGAGACGTCGTCTACCGAATTCTTGTAGGATTCTTGTTGGAATAGAAATTGAGGTTCAATTTGGTGAAATTCAGCACTTCTCTAGCTTAATCTTGGGTAAAATCAGTGTATAAGGTGAGTTTTCTACACCTAAATCTGATTGTGTTTAATGGGTTCAAGCTATATGTGATATTAGAGATGTTAATTCATGATTAGGAATTATAAAGATGTTAATTAGGTGAACTTCATGTCAATTCTATGAAAAGTATATGTTGAAACATGAATATGTGTTTATGTGCTTATATGTCTATGTGGTAGTCAATGAGCACCGGGGAAAATGGTTCATTGTTGGGAGTAATAAGGGTGGTGAAGAGGAAGAATCCGATAAATACGGAAGTCCAAGGAATAGAAGTGACCACGGGACCAAGGGAGGTCTTCGGGTTTGAATGAACCATATAACCGGTGACTCGGCGACTACGATTGTGTTTTATGTGTTAATTATAGCATTGCACGTGTTAAACATACAATCATGTTTAGAATGCTCACTAAGCAAATTGCTTAAGAAAACCGTTTTCCTATTTCTGTTGTGGTACATAACAACCACCGCAGGTTCGGAGCAAGGCTCGGAAAGGAGGTGAATCGAGCTTGGAAATGGGGAAAGGCTTAGGATTTATTGTATCAGTTTAACCGTATAAAATGATGTAAATTATGGTTTGGGCTTATAGTGCTTAAGTTATAATGTTTTTAGTTGGAGGAGTTGTTGTTAAATCTTGTGGAACCTATGTAAGTCCTTTTGTTAAAACTATGGATTTTGTAGGTTCGTTGAGTTGGACCACCCCGGCAAGTCCGGGTGTATGTCACAACCATTTTGGGAAAGTTTGGTTTGTAACTAAGTTGAATGTAAAACTTTTGAACTCTTTTTATGTAAAATTCTATGTTCATACAAGTTTATGCAAGGTTTGGGCTTGTATGTCTTATTTTGACTCAATTGAGCTTGGGTACTAGTATAAAGAGTTTAAAAGTATTCCAATGTGTATTTGAGTTATGTCCAAGAGGTTTTATAAGTTTTCAAAAGTGTTTGGGTGAGTTCTAGCTTCAAAATCTCGTGTGGGCAGGTTGAAAGTTGCTGCTGCAGAAATGGTTCTGCAGAGGGGCTTTCGACCGGTCGAAGGGACCCATTCGACCGGTCGAAAAACCCACTGCCAGCCCTTTAATTCTAGATGTTCACATGTTTTGTTTTAACTTTTAAAAGGCCAAGAGGATACCTTTGGGGTCCCATTGACCTACAAAAACTTTACTTTCAATTATAAAGGTTGGTAAGTATTTTTCGCGGAATTTCCTATTTAGCACTAGTTATACTAGTGTTATTTGGCTCAATCTTGTTTAATAAAGCTTTAAACTCTTCCTCAAAATGTTTCCATGTATATTCTAGTTCTTAGCAAGGACTTGAGTTAGTTTCTTGTTTGAATTCAATTAGAATGAGTTGAAATCTTGCAACGATTGCGTGATTCGACGAGTTTCACTGCTTTTGTGCACTTTTCGGTAGTTCTAAGTTGGTTGGGAAGTAGCCCCAAGTGACTTGTGTGTTTGGGGACTTCTTAGAATGTTAAATGGGGGAAAATATGGTTCAGAGGGTATCTGGACCGGTCGAATTGACCCGCCCGACCGGTCGAATGCCCCTCTGCCCAAAACAGTGATTTCAAAGGTATTTTTCGTCGACTTTTACGGAAACGGGCATAACTCTTTGTAGAAAATTTGAATTCATGCACCGTTTTTTGAATTGGAACTGGGACTCAAAGATCTATCTTTTGATGTAAAATTTATCATATTTTTATTAATGACCATTTTGCCCTTGGGGCTGTTTTGTCACAGTAAACCCTTTTATGTTGGTTTAAATCTTGTTTTTCCTTATTAACTAGCATGGTTCTTGCTTATTATTATATTTTGGGTGCGTATAGTCTTGTTACACCTGTCCTAATCCGTGGGGGCGGGTTGGGGTGTGACAATTTTTGGTATCAGAGCAATAGTTAGAGCCTTTGGAGACGAGAGACATATACGACGCGTGGTGTGCACACAACGACACGTAGTTGCATACACATGCATACACGTTTACTTAGCATGCTTTTAATGTAAATTAGCATGTTATTGAATTGTTTAAAGTAACGTGTGTGTGTGTGTAATAATGTGGGTACCAGGCATTATGTCTGGAGGTGACACCTCAAACCGAATGGAACGAGTTGAAAGAGCAATTGAGGGATTGGTTCGAGTGGCTGAAACTCATGTGATCGAAGAGAGACCGGTACAACCGAATCCGAATCCAAGGGAAGACATTGTTACTATTTCAAAATTCCACAAACAAAAGCCGACCATATTCCGCGGGGAAGCCGATCCGATGAAGGCGAATTTTTGGATCTCGGATATGGAGAAGATCTTCCGGGTATTACCATGTACTGATGAACAAAAAGTGCTATTTGCTGCAGACACGTTAAAAGATGAAGCGCAATATTGGTGGCGTACTAAGCTAGGCCTGGGTCAACCGACAACGTGGGACCAATTTCTTGAGACTTTCAATGATCAATATTTTCCAGAGTCATTTGGGGATCAAAAGGCTCAAGAATTCATGGAGTTAGTACAAGGGGGAAAGTCAGTCCGGGAGTACTCCACGCAATTTACGAGTTTGGCAAGGTTTGCCGGGGACATTGTAACAACCGAGAAAGTGAAAGCAAGGAAGTTTGTAGCGGGACTTCGAGGTGACATCCGAAGACGAGTGACCGTATTTCGTCCAGAGACTTATGCTAAGGCATTGGACATTGCTTCTATTGCTGAGAGAGACCTTGGTTATACTTCAAACATGCCACCACCACCGAGTCAACAAAGTAAACGACCGGGATCAAGTCAGTTCAGTGGTCAGGGAAGTGCAAAAAGACAGAGTTTAGGAGGATCATCAGCTAGTATTGGTAGTGGTTCTGGTGGAAATAAACCGAGGTGTCAGACTTGTCAGAAATTCCATTGGGGCCGGTGCAATCAACTTCCAAACCCAATCATTTGCAATAGTTGCCGACAACCGGGACACATCGCCAGGAACTGTCCAAATCAGAATATAGATATGAGAGGTCGATGCTTCACTTGTAAGGAATTGGGACATCAATCTAAGGATTGTCCTACTAGACGCCAAGGAGCATCAAGTTCAGGTTCTTCTGCGGCCAGCGCTATCACACCAAGGACTACTCAACCTCTGAAGAGGGAGCAACGAGAGGCAAGATCATTCCAACTCAGGCCGGGAGAGACCGCCTCTGCCGATACCGTTGTTTCAGGTATGGTTCCCATTTGCTCACATCTAGCAAATGTACTTATAGATTCGGGATCCACACACTCATTCGTATCACACCACTTTGCTAAACATCTAGATAAACCATTAGAGTTCCTAAACTATGATTTATCTGTCGCGATACCATTGGGGGCTCCGTTGGTTAGTTCGGGTGTGTTTAGAAAGTGTGAGATTAATGTGAATGGTAAAGAGTTAACTGTTGACTTGGTACCGTTAGTTATCTAGCATTTCGATGTTATATTGGGTATGGATTGGTTAGCAGCTAATCATGCTATTATTGATTGTAACACTAAAGGAGTAGCATTCCGTATTCCGAATCAAGATGAGTTTTATTTTCAAGGTAAGGGTGTTGTATCTCCACCGTATATCGTGTCAGCTATTGAAGCTTGTCGTTTGTTAAAGAAGGGATGTCGGGGGTTTCTATGTAGTATTCTTGATATTAAAGGTCTTGGTTTAAAACTTAAGGATATTCCGATAGTTAGAGAATTTTCGGATGTGTTTCCAGAAGAGTTACCTAGTGTATTGATTGATTGAGAAATTGAATTTGGTATTGATGTTATGCCGGGAACCCAACCAATTTCACGAGCACCATATCGAATGGCACCAGTTGAGTTGAAAGAGTTAAAGATACAGTTGCAAGAGTTGCTAGACAAGGGTTTTATCCGACCTAGTGTGTCCCCGTGGGGTGCACCAGTACTATTCGTGAAGAAGAAAGATGGTACAATGCGGATGTGTATTGACTACCGGGAGATCAACAAAGTAACCATCAAGAACAAATACCCGTTGCCACGTATTGACGATCTATTCGATCAACTTCAAGGGGCTGAGGTATTTTCAAAGATTGACTTACGATCTGGGTACCATCAACTGAAAGTTAAAGCTAAGGATGTGGAGAAGACAGCCTTTAGGACCCGCTACGGGCACTATGAATTTCTAGTGATGCCGTTTGGGGTTACTAATGCGCCTGCTGCCTTCATGGATTTGATGAACCGTGTATTCAAATCATATTTGGATGAGTTCGTTATTGTATTCATTGATGACATTCTCATTTATTCTAAGAGTCCGGAAGAGCATGAACGACACTTGAGACTAGTTTTGCAGCGACTTCGAGAGAAACAATTGTTTGGGAAGTTGAAGAAGAGAGAATTTTGGTTGACGAGTGTCACTTTTCTAGGACACGTGATTTCTAAAGAGGGTATTTCTGTAGACCCGCAGAAGATTGAAGCTATTATGAATTGGTCGAGACCGATAAATGTGTCCGAAATTTGAAGTTTCTTGGGGTTAGCCGGATATTATCGAAGGTTTGTTAAAGACTTTTCTAGAATTGCAACGCCAATGACAAGGTTGATGAGAAAAGATGTACCGTTTGAGTGGAACAAGGAATGTGAAGATTGTTTTGTAGCATTGAAGAAAAAGTTGACTACGGCACCAATACTTACAATTCCAACAAGCACTGGAAATTTCAGAATATACAGTGATGCTTCCCACCAAGGCTTGGGATGTGTTTTGACACAAGATGACAAGGTAATAGCCTATGCTTCAAGGCAGTTGAGACCCCATGAGAAGAACTACCCAACACATGATTTGGAGTTAGCGGCGGTAATCTTTGCTTTGAAGATTTGGAGACATTACCTATACGGGGAGACTTGTGAAATCTTCACCGATCATAAAAGTCTGAAATATCTATTTACCCAAAGGGATCTAAATATGAGACAAAGAAGGTGGTTGGAGCTTATGAAAGATTATGACTTGAAGATTCAATATCACCCTGGGAAGGCGAATGTCGTTGCCGATGCCTTGAGCCGAAAGTCGTCGGAAAATTTAGCCTATACCCTAACAGCACAGGAGAAGCTAGTGGAAGAATTTGAACAATTGGAACTTGAAGTAATTCCTAGAGTTAAGGGTGGTTTAATGGCTGCAATCGTGGCACAGCCGAGTCTTATTGGTGAAATTAAGTCTAATCAACTTTTGGATCTAGAATTCAAGAAGATTGTGGATGAATTACCTGAGGGTAGAAGGTCGGAGTTCAGCTTTCAAGATGGTGTTCTGAGATACATTAATCGATTATGTGTTCCTAAGGTTGGAGATTTAAGAGATAGAGTTATGGAAGAAGCTCATAATACCAGATATTCAGTACATCCAGGTAGTACCAAAATGTACAGAGACTTGCGAGAAATTTACTGGTGGAGTGGTATGAAACGAGAGGTAGCAGAATTTGGGTCTAAATGCATGACCTGTCAAAAAGTGAAAATTGAACATCAACGACCCGGAGGAGAGTTACATCCTTTAGGGATACCAGAGTGGAAGTGGGAACATATTACAATGGATTTCGTCTCGGGATTTCCAAAGTCTCAAAAGTCAAATGATAGCATATGGGTGATTGTAGACCGGTTGACTAAGTCAGCCCATTTCCTACCTATTAAGACCAAAGATCCATCAAAACTTGCAGAGATTTATATTAGAGAGATTATATGGCTTCATGGAGCACCAGTGTCGATAGTGTCGGATCGTGACACTCGATTCGTGTCAAGGTTTTGGGAGAGTTTACAGAGGGCTATGGGGACAACTCTACATTTTAGTACTGCCTTTCATCCCCAGACCGATGGTCAATCCGAGAGAGTGATTCAGATTTTGGAGGATATGTTAAGAGTATGTGTTATGGATTTTAAAGCTGACTGGGAAACTCATTTGCCATTGATTGAATTCTCCTACAACAACAGCTTTCAAACTAGCATTGGAATGGCGCCTTATGAGGCACTGTATGGAAGAAAGTGTAGATCGCCGGTATGTTGGACAGAAGTTGGAGAGAAATAGCTTTTGGGACCAGAGATAGTGCAAATCACTACTGACAAGATCCGACTGATTAAGCAAAGATTACAAACGGCTCAAAGTCGTTATAAAAGTTATGCGGATACGGGTAGAAGACCGTTGGAGTTCGAGTTGGGTGACTATGTGTTTTTGAAAGTATCACCTTCAAAAGGCATAGCACGTTTTGGTAAGCGAGGTAAGCTTAGTCCGAGATATGTTGGGCCGTATTTGATTCTTAATCGAGTTGGGCCATTAGCTTATCGGTTAGAGCTGCCACAAGAGTTGGTGAATGTTCATAATGTGTTTCACGTGTCGATGCTTCGACGTTATGTGCCGGATTCGAAACATGTTATCATTCCGGAACCGTTAGAGATTCGGGAAGATTTAACTTACGTGGAACATCCAGTGCAAATTCTTGATAGGAAGGATCAAGTATTGAGGACCAAAGTGATTCCCTTGGTGATGGTTCAATGGCGAAGCCATTCAATGGAAGAGGCTACTTGGGAGCGGGAGGATGAGATCCGAGCCAAGTACCCGCATCTCTTCAATTCTTGAGGTAAGAGTAAGTTTGGGGACCAAACTCCCTTTTAGGGAGGGAGAAATGTAACACCCGTACCCGGGGAACGGGTTAATTATTTGTACTAATATGCATTAATTAGTAAAATTAGTGTATAAAATGGATTAAGGGGAGGCTTGGACTCGCCCAAGTAAAAAGTGTTCAGAGAGGGACACTAGTTGGAAAAGTCCCCAGAGAGGTGGGACAGGTATTGAAATTTAACCCATTGAAGGGTAAATTGGTAATTTGCATTTTAAGTGATTAAATGCATTTTTATATGATTACATGGATATTTGTTAAGTTGCTTTTAATAGATATTATTATGTGGTAGTATTAGTTTGGACACCCAAATAAGGGTATAAATGAAAAAGATGTAAAATTAGTAGGTGCGATAGAAATTTCACAAAATATGTGGGACCCACGTTGGGACCCATACGAAACTTAGACAAACACTCATTTGATAATTAGGTAGTTAATGGAATGTTTGGGGGATTTCATAATAAGAACTTAAGAAAATCCGGGGGTGTAAACGAAAATTTGGAAAAAAGAAGTGACACATCACATGCATGTGATGTGTGGTGTCAATATGAGAGCTTAGACTCTCAATTTACAGCAATTAACAAGCAAAACAAAAGAGAGCTCGGGAGAGAAGACGGAGAAATCGTCGCCGACGTCGAAATCTTGCCGTTCCGTCGCCACCGTTCGTCGGATTTACGATCCGAGACCACTTTCGGACTCGTGGAGGTGAGACGATCATTTCTATACCCTTAATTTCTGTTTAAATTGCTAGATTTTAGTAGCTCATATTTGACGGTTAGACGTCGTCTACCGAATTCTTGTAGGATTCTTGTTGGAATAGAAATTGAGGTTCAATTTGGTGAAATTCAGCACTTCTCTAGCTTAATCTTGGGTAAAATCAGTGTATAAGGTGAGTTTTCTACACCTAAATCTGATTGTGTTTAATGGGTTCAAGCTATATGTGATATTAGAGATGTTAATTCATGATTAGGAATTATAAAGATGTTAATTAGGTGAACTTCATGTCAATTCTATGAAAAGTATATGTTGAAACATGAATATGTGTTTATGTGCTTATATGTCGATGTGGTAGTCAATGAGCACCGGGGAAAATGGTTCATTGTTGGGAGTAATAAGGGTGGTGAAGAGGAAGAATCCGATAAATACGGAAGTCCAAGGAATAGAAGTGACCACGGGACCAAGGGAGGTCTTCGGGTTTGAATGAACCATATAACCGGTGACTCGGCGACTACGATTGTGTTTTATGTGTTAATTATAGCATTGCACGTGTTAAACATACAATCATGTTTAGAATGCTCACTAAGCAAATTGCTTAAGAAAATCGTTTTCCTATTTCTGTTGTGGTACATAACAACCACCGCAGGTTCGGAGCAAGGCTCGGAAAGGAGGTGAATCGAGCTTGGAAATGGGGAAAGGCTTAGGATTTATTGTATCAGTTTAACCGTATAATATGATGTAAATTATGGTTTGGGCTTATAGTGCTTAAGTTATAATGTTTTTAGTTGGAGGAGTTGTTGTTAAATCTTGTGGAACCTATGTAAGTCCTTTTGTTAAAACTATGGATTTTGTAGGTTCGTTGAGTTGGACCACCCCGGCAAGTCCGGGTGTATGTCACAACCATTTTGGGCAAGTTTGGTTTGTAACTAAGTTGAATGTAAAACTTTTGAACTCTTTTTATGTAAAATTCTATGTTCATACAAGTTTATGCAAGGTTTGGGCTTGTATGTCTTATTTTGACTCAATTGAGCTTGGGTACTAGTATAAAGAGTTTAAAAGTATTCCAATGTGTATTTGAGTTATGTCCAAGAGGTTTTATAAGTTTTCAAAAGTGTTTGGGTGAGATCTAGCTTCAAAATCTCGTGTGGGCAGGTTGAAAGTTGCTGCTGCAGAAATGGTTCTGCAGAGGGGCTTTCGACCGGTCGAAGGGACCCATTCGACCGGTCGAAAAACCCACTGCCAGCCCTTTAATTCTAGATGTTCACATGTTTTGTTTTAACTTTTAAAAGGCCAAGAGGATACCTTTGGGGTCCCATTGACCTACAAAAACTTTACTTTCAATTATAAAGGTTGGTAAGTATTTTCCGCGGAATTTCCTATTTAGCACTAGTTATACTAGTGTTATTTGGCTCAATCTTGTTTAATAAAGCTTTAAACTCTTCCTCAAAATGTTTCCATGTATATTCTAGTTCTTAGCAAGGACTTGAGTTAGTTTCTTGTTTGAATTCAATTAGAATGAGTTGAAATCTTGCAACGATTGCGTGATTCGACGAGTTTCACTGCTTTTGTGCACTTTTCGGTAGTTCTAAGTTGGTTGGGAAGTAGCCCCAAGTGACTTGTGTGTTTGGGGACTTCTTAGAATGTTAAATGGGGGAAAATATGGTTCAGAGGGTATCTGGACCGGTCGAATTGACCCGCTCGACCGGTCGAATGCCCCTCTGCCCAAAATAGTGATTTCAAAGGTATTTTTCGTCGACTTTTACGGAAACGGGCATAACTCTTTGTAGAAAATTCGAATTCATGCACCGTTTTTTGAATTGGAATCGGGACTCAAAGATCTATCTTTTGAGGTAAAATTTATCATATTTTTACTAATGACCATTTTGCCCTTGGGGCTGTTTTGTCACAGTAAACCCTTTTATGTTGGTTTAAATCTTGTTTTTCCTTATTAACTAGCATGGTTCTTGCTTATTATTATATTTTGGGTGCGTATAGTCTTGTTACACCTGTCCTAATCCGTGGGGGCGGGTTGGGGTGTGACAATTTTAATTATTGAAAATCAACTTCTGGGGACTTTGTTGTTTTCAGTTGGGGGTAGGGGATACTAATAGATAGGTATACACCCGTAATGATCATATTTTGCACTTGGATATGTCTTAAATTTAATTAGAATGCGGTCTGGTAAAATTTTGAAAATTTTTAATATTGAATCTTATTGATAGAATAACTCTGAATAATCTCTCTTGCTTGTTAATTAGGCGATGACACATTTGTAGTATTCTCATCTTTTTATGGATTAAGTTCACGCATTTTCTGTTATCATTGAGATGGATTGCATTTGTGAAGCTATTATGTACCCAATACATTTATGCACTAATTGGCAGCTATGTAGAAAACCTGAAAACTGAGTTAATATGACTATTGTGCCAAAAGAACAAGTAGTGGAAGCTAATAACCCTTAGTGAGCTATTGAGCCAATCGTCATTTCTGAGGAAATTCTCATACAATTTCGAATGGTCTTTCTTGTTTATACTTAGTAAATTCGTTGTAAATGTCTCAGTTTTTCTTTAAAAGTTTTGACTGCTTGTTAGAGGAGAACGTTCAGGATTTACCAATTACACTCAATGAACACTTAAGTGCTAAAAATTGAAAGTTGAGAAAATGATTTAAGCCATCATTTACCCATTCTTTAACCTGATATAGCTTTCACCTGCATTCATTGAAATGTTTCATCCCTGATCCCACACCAACTAAATATTTCCAATATGATTACAAAGAATCCAAATCCTTGATCTATACCTTGACCTCAATGAGCCGTATTATACATTTATTAAGAATGAAGTCATCAAAGTAGGTGAAGTGAAAGGAAGTAGTTGTGGGTCAGTTCATTTCAAAAAAAAAAAATTAATGATGAATGAAGGAAAAGAAAAAGAGCATATGAAATGAATGGGAGATTGGGTTGAGAGATGAAAAGAATAAAAAGAGAAGTTGAAATTCCATCACATACTGAAAGGGTACATTTTTCTCTACAACACCCTCACCTACTAACTAAAAGCCGAAATTCAAAGTCTTAAAGATTCTCAACAATTAATTTGAACATGGAAGTGTGAATTGAGTTATCCACGGTATTTCGCTCCTCTAGTAAGTAGTGTTCTATTCATGAGACTGTATACTCTTAAATGTCCATTTTTCATAGAGTCAAGTATGGAAGCATTAGCACCCAGAATACCAGCATTATCAAAGCTTTCATATGGTGTGCGGTCATTGTAAAGCAAGTTTCTGAGAGACGTTCTTTTTTAGTGTGACCAATGTGAGAGTTGAGCTGAAACTGCGAGTTTTTCAAGGTGCAATAGTCTAAATAACTCTTAATAGGGTTGGACGATGGTTGTTAAACTCACACACACACGGGTGCATGATGGTGATACATATGTTATATTTTACTTGGTGGTATAAGGGAGCATGTGGATTTCTTTCATGGGTTGATTGAGGATAGTATATCTCTGTAGAGTCAAAGTATCAGTTTAATGGAGGGGGAATTCTACAAGTTATTCTAAATCTTTTTGAGCTTAAAATTGGAGAATTTTGTGGGTATATTCACTGCAAACCCTCACGAGACAACACTCGTCCACTAGGGGGAACCTAGGGGTTTAACGGCATGTTGCATTCGCTAAATGCAACCGCGATTCCTGCGAAAGTGAGTTAGGAATTTTCTCTCTCTCTTAGTTTGGGTTGTTTTTAGTTTTCCTTTGTTTTTCTTAGTCGTGGTAGTATTAGTTTAGTAGTTTTTATTTTCGCTTTATCACTAGGGACTAGCAATAAGCTAGTTGGGGGTTGTGCAAAGCGGGGGTATTTGTAAAATACAACCGCGCTAAAAGGAAGAATTGCATTGGTTTTAATCACAACTTCCCGTTTTATCTGCAATTTGCATTACAAGGCTAGTTTTCATACAATGTGATTAATCTATGATAAGTGGTATTATATTAGCTATTGTTTGTGCAGATCTCTGCTGTGTGGACTAGAGAGATGAACGTCAGGACAACTGGAATGTTGTAGTGCAGACAAAAGAATTCAAAGCTAAAGTTTGAATTTCGAGCGATCGACGATAGTTCGATCGATCGAAGGTTCGATCGCTTAAAGAGGGTTGAAGCGCTTGAGTTCCAAATGTTCAATCGATCGAGAAATGTTCGATCGATCGAACATGGTATTTTCAGAAACTTTCGCGTACGCAGCAGTGGCAGAATTGTAACCCTAGCCTTTAGGTTTTCTATATATATGAGCATGGTATACGTCCCAAAGGAGGCCGAATTTTGTTTTTTATCAGTTTTAGAGAGAGAGGAGAGTTTTTCTTGGTGTTTTGTAGGTTTTCCATTGATTCTTGGTTTATATAGCTTGATTACTCTAAGGTTTGATAAAGTTCTTCATTCCAGGTTACTTCTCTACTGTTTATTTATATTCTGCACTTAGTTTAGAATAGTGTAACTCGTTAACTTAGTAGTATTGCATGTTAGACAAGTTTATATCATTAGTTCTCATAGTTTTCATGCAAAACTCACATCCAAACAAAGCCTTAATGTTTTCATATGATAAAAACCAGTCTGTGATACTCCAGACGATGTCTGAGTAGTCCTAGGGTTGGGAGAACACGATGAAACAGTGATCTCCAGCCTCTGCCATGCAGCAGAATAAATCCTGTGTTCGATCGCTCGGAGGTAGTTCGATCGATCGAACCAGAGTTAGTCAAGCGATCGAACGACATTTCGATCGATTGAGGGATGAAGGCTTTCGATCGATCGAACGATCGTCGATCGATCGAACTCTCTGATTCTTGAGGATGTTCCCTGCAGTATTTCAGGACCTTTTGTTTTTGAGATTTGTTATCATACTGTCCCAAAATGCTCAATTTGTCAAAACAGTTTCTAAAATCAAGGCCCTAAGGCAATTTCTTTCAATATATTTTGCAAACCACCTTCAATGCTAACACCATTGTAGGTGCGAGTCTTAACTATTGAATTAAACCGCTTTCACGTGTTTCAAGTTAACTGTGATGATATAGTCCCGGACATGAAAGGGCTATGGATTCTTTATTTTAAGAGAAATATGGTATTCTGTAGGTAATGTACTCCTTAGTGCTTCAATGTAACTGCATGGTAGATGGCTGGGTCACAGTGGATTTGTGTGATCCCGACACTTCCTTTTATTAAGAAAAATCTATTTTGAAATATTGCTTCAGTTAGCTATTTAGTTCTTTAGTTTAATTCAAATTGCTTTCGTTAGTAGTCTTAGTTTGTGGAACTTTGTGTTCTGCACCATTATTAAATCTTATTGAATTTTTTTCCCTTTCTTTTGAGTTTAGTTTAAGTTAATAGGTCAACACCTTCCCTGTGGGATCGACCTGGTCTTACCAGTTACTACTTGCACGTCTACCTACACTTGGGTATTGCATAAGAGCACACAAGAATATTCGCGTGTCAGCTGGATTCCGTATTCCCCTTCATCCAATCACTCGGGACGTCCTTATTTACTTGGGGATTGCCGCGGGGCAGCTGGCCCCGAACAGTTGGAGGTTTCTTATGGGGTCCATCTCCCTTTGGCCCAAGTTTTTGGGTATCAGCTTACTGTCCAGGAGTTTTTCTAGATGCACCGACCATTTCCCGTACATGGGGAGATCGGGTTCTTTCCTCTCGGGGCTCGGCAGGGGAGAAATATCATAATGAATTGCTCGAGCAACAACAAGGGTTGGAAGAATAGATTCTTTTAAGTATCCACCCTTGGACTCTGTGAGCGGGCCCCGGGGATCCAGATGAGAACTTCCTGGGTGGGAGAACTAAGGGGTAAGTTAGCGTAGTAGCTTCCGCTCACTTCCTTTACTTTGATTTGAGACTAACTGTGTTACATTTTGCATGGCAGCGGGGTCAGCCAGCCCACCTAGTATCCTCGAGGTGTGCCAAGAGAGAATCAGAAGCTTGGCGGACCGCCCTATCAACATTTGGGACGTTCTAACCTGCTCGGGAGATTAGAGAGGCGATCACCGACCAGAACACCCCGCGCGAGGCCCCTGTCTTTCCCTCAATCATCCCGGGTACGAGTTTGATCGACAACTTAATTTTAGTTATCCTTCATTGCCTCGTTGCCCTGATTACTGACTTCGTGTCTGCTTTCCTTTGTAGAAATGGCCCCCAAGAGAGATCTTGAACAGTTGAGGGCCAAGCAGGCTGCTGTCGCTACACGGGTGGCAAACAAAGGAGGAAAGAGGCCTGCTGGCCGCTGCAGAGGCCTCGGGCAGCGAACGCCCGCTGAGGCGAATCCGGCATGGGACTGCGAACCGTCCGAAACCCGTTGGGACTTCAGCTCCCCACGTGGCAGTGGCCGAGACTTCCCCCCGAGCAGGAATACCATTCGGGGTGCCGGTTGAGGAATCAGCAGCGATTAGGGAGGGTCAAGTCCGTCCTTCTTCCCAGCCAGGTGGAGGCATGTGCAAATATGTCTCCCAAGGTGTTTCAGGGATGGTTACACAGCCTTTCCCATATGGTAAGCACTTGGCGCTTCTGCCCTTCTTTACCACAACTTCTCCTGTGTTTGGCTTGTTAACTGACTGTCTTGGATTTTTTATTTTTTAATTTTTTTTTAGGTCGACTGCATGGCCGCAAGGGCCTAGTCCTTCCTACCCTCTTTAGCAGGGAGGACCGCTGCTGCTGAAGCTGCTCTGTCTGAGAAACGGGCGACCTCGAAGGCCAGGCAAAATGCACTGGCTTTGGAGAAGGATAAGGTGAAGGGCTTAGTCCTGAGCCTTGGTGCAGCCTAGGCAGAGTTGGCGACTACCCTAGCAGATTTGGAGGCTTCTCGGGCCATTGCAACTGCTGCAGAGGCTAAGGCGAAGGCTGCGACTGAGGCAACAACGCGCGGGAGCCACGGAGGAGGCTGTTGATGACGACTTCTTTTAAGGCTACGAGGACCTCAAGCGAAGGCTAGCCCGGGATCACCCCGAATAGGACATCTCATCCAATGAGGGGATTGAATTGGACTACTAGGACTTCGGTCCTGCTGCTGCCGATGCTGCCGCCCCAACCGAAGAAGCTGACAACTCCACCGCCTTGGCCGGAGTTGCTGACGGTTCTGCCGCCCCGGGTGGAAGATCGGTTCCAGGCGGAGGAGCCTCCCCGTTGGGAGAGACCGGAGAGACTGAAGATGTGGTCGTGATTAGGGGTGGGCATACTTCGGGCCAACCTGAAAAACCGAACCGAAACCGAAAATTTTCAAATTTTGGTTCGGATAATAACCGAACCGAAATTATATTAGTTCGAAACCGAACTATTTTAATTAGTATGGTTCGGTTTTCGAAAGTAAAAAAAATTTCGGTTCGAAACCGAATAACCGAAATTTTAAGAATATATAAAGACTTGTAAGATAAATTAGGGTCATATGATTCATATTGTTAATGAAAAATACTCCCTCCGTCCCATAATAAGTGTCCACATTTCCTTTTTTGGATGTCCCACAATAAGTGTCCACTTTCCTAAATTGGCATATAGCTTTTACTTACTTTCCAAAACTACCCTTATAATAAAGACAAAGTAGCATTTATTTGTGGCCTCAAAACAAGCAAAAAGTCAAACACCCATCACATCTAAGGGCAAAATTAGAAAGTGACCATTTAATGAACCAAAAAAACTAAAATAATACAACTTTCTTAAATAATGTGCAAAATAAAAGTGGACACTTATTATGGGACAGAGGGAGTAACAATTAAAAAACAGAATCTCAAAGTGGTGAATCTTTACTAATTTACTATACTTAATTTTATCCAAACAAAAAAATAAAAATAAATAAATAAAAAACAAAAAATAATTTTGGTTGAGTTTCAACCCGAATTTTCGAACCGGAACCGAAACCGAAGTTAAATTTCGAAACCGAACCATTTTTTCGAAGTTTATTTCAGTTCGGTTTTCGGTACCAAAATTCCCAACCCGAACCGAACAACCCGAACTGAAATTTTCGGTTCGAAACCGAACCGACCGAATGCCCACCCCTAGTCGAGATTGACGACGCTTAGTCCCTGAATTGTATTTTCTATTTCTGTGGATATCGCAGGTTTTCTTTCTTTTACCCACAACTTTTCTTTTAAAATTCTTTTTCAAAATTTCAAATTCAAAAACAAATGAGTCGCCACTTAATTTTTAAAAGGAAAAATTAAGAAACCATTTTAAAAGCAAACTGATCTTTTAGAAACCAGAGATTAACTAGGTCCGGGGATTATGGAATGGGAGATGAAGGAGCCCGTCGGACTAAAACACCCTCTCTCATCCTATCTTGCGATAGGCCTCTACTCAACATCCTTTTAATCAAATTTATTAATCTAAGCATGCCCTCAACTAATACATATATACATATACATCACAAAAAAAGCATGTCCAAAAGGGTGTAAAATTGCTAATGACAAAATATCATTCATAAGCCACATATTCCAAGTAGCGAGCAACATGATATGCATTAGGGAACAAGAGAACTTACCCCGTGATCCGGTGGCGATATTAAACGTGCAATGTATACAAACAAAAGAAAATCCTAAAAAGAGTCTCTAATCATATATACATATAAGGCAAGCTCCTAATTCTAATGTGTCGCGCCTGAGGTTGAAAAATCAATAAAATCAAGAAATAAAAATAAATTAAAGGGGGTCCTAGAGATCATACCTTAATAGCGCTGCAAAACAAAAGGTTAGTCCACATGCTTCACATAATAATATGATATCAAATAATCAATCCTAATTCTCTAGCTTAGATCTAGCAAGCATGAAATCCAACTTTATTCAATAGTTAGTTCTAATCATGAGCATTAAATGTACATGAATGAATGAATGTGAACAAGAATAAGACATGGATTTATTCACTAATTTGGGTCACATAACTTCTGGATTTAAGCTAAGTTATCATTATTCAAAGTATGATTTGGGTCCTAAGGCATTAGGAGACCATTTGAGTTGAAATAAACAAGATTAGACAAAAATAGTAGCAGTTTTTTTATGAATTACAGAGAGCAGATCATAACTTTAAAAAATAGAAAAGCGTGGTTCCCATAGTTTGATCTTGATGGATTTTGGACACAGGATGCCTCTGTGTGTTTAGTGTTTAACCCAAAAAAGAAATCAAAGTTTCAATGGTTGGATCTCCGGGAATTAGACAAAGACCAGACATCACTCAGCATTATACAACCTTCTGTCCAGAGTTCTTGTACGATTTTCTAAAAATAGCAAACAAATCAGAAATGCTTTGTTCTTTTTAGGGTGACTTCCTAACACATTAATCTACTTAAAAAAAATTATTTTGGGCCACAAACACTTTATTAAAGCATTGGTTTACTTACTTCAAAAGAGTGTTACTATGCTGAAACTCTGGACAGATTGTAGTGTCCTTACAAAACTCACAACCAAACCACTTTAGACATGAAACCACCTTAAAACAAAAAATACAGTGGTAGAATATTGTGTTGTTGACACTTTCTCGTTGGTTTCACTTGATTTCGACGGTTAGATTTCGAACTAAAAATCTTTGATCAAAAACAGTTTGTGAAATCACTGTTTTCATTTGTCAAGTTCAACTCTTATTTGCTAATTCCAACTATTGAATCATGAAGTTGGACTTAAACTAAGCCATCTTCTCCTACCATTTGATGGTCATTGGAGACTAAAAGACCTTTATATTTATAGATTCCAAGTGAAGTATGAATGGACTTCATGAAATCTCAAGATAAAGAATCTAAACCATGGGGATGGGCTTAGACTCGAAACCACTTTCTCCTACCATTTGATGGTCATTGGAGATGAAGACATGACTAATATTCATGAGTCTCAAAGGAATATAGAAAGGATTCCATGAAACATCAAGTTTAGAGGACCCAAGTCATGAGTATGGACTTGGATCCATCTATTTGCTTATAAAATGAAGTGATGATAAAACTTTGACTCCCATGGGAAGCACAGGCTTACATGGGATTCAAAAAATCATGTTCAAAAGATTTCAAGAGAGATGTTGAGAATCTCTAAGAGTCTCAAGAAAGAAGTATGATCAACAAATAAAGCAAAGAAGACAAAGTAGCTTGAGGATTAAAGATTCAAAAAGAAAGAATGTAAATAAACAACTATGGTTAGAGGATCACCTCCAAACTATCCTCAAAGTTTCTCTCCTTTGAAGATATTCCAAGCTCTTCTTCCTAGTTTTCTAAACTCTCTCTTTTCTCTCCCAAAAAAGTTGGTATGTGGTGGTTTTCTCTTGTGTATTGTGTTGTATCTCTTTTTTTTTTGAATTATGTTGTATCATTCTCTTTGAATTATGTTGTATCACTCTCTAGTATGGTGTCCCTCCTCAAGGAAGATCCTCCCTCTTTTATCGACAAAAATTACCAAGTATTTTCAGTGAATTCGGAGTAAAAGACAGGTGTAATCATCCCATTTGGTGGTACAATACGTACTTCCTGAAATTAGACAGACTGCTGCCCAGGGCGGCATTCAAAAGTTATTTGCGGCAGTCCGTGGCTGCCGCCGCGGCACTCTGCGACTGCCGTCGCGGCATTCCGTGACTGCCGCGCAGCTCTCCGTGAGTGCCGCGCCAAATTATTGATTGCCGTATTTTTGTCAACCTTACTTTATCAGATTTTTGTTTTTATCAGCATACACATACGTATTGTACCACAAAATATGGACTTGAAAAGCAAACGACAGTTAGAAAATGTCGGCGGCACTTAGTAAATGCCGGGTCGGCACTCACTGGATGCCGTTCGGCACTCACTGAGTGCCGCGGTATACTGCCGTGGCCGTTTTCTGTTGAACTTCCCTTTTTAGGCCTTTTCTTTCTTCCCTTTTTCTTAAAAAACTTTTTTTTGAAGATCTTTTCCAAAAATGGTGTTTTATACCTGAATTCTCCCAAATACCTGGTATTTTCTTCTTTCTGTGAAATTTTATCGCGTTTGGAGAACTTTCTGAAGAGCTTGGAATACTTCGAATCTTTTCGGTCCTTATCATCATTGGACGTGGAGGTGACACTCTCCTAAATTCGATGGTCGGTCAAAATTGGGGTGTTTACAATTTCCCTCTTTGTTTTTTTTTTTTTGTTTGGGGAGGCTACTACAACTGCCCCCCAGGTTCTACAAACTATTTTTTAATTAATGAAAAGTTCCTTGAGACTAGTCTTTCCATCAATTATTTTTGCACTTGAATGCCCATTTGTGATTGCCTGTGACCGACCGGTTGTAAATCCCATAGGAACCTTGCCTTAGCAAAAGTTAGGACTGTAACTGGTAGAGAACACTTTGTCTTTTAGGGACCTGATATGGGGGACCTAATATGGGGGACCCGCTTGGGTATAATACATGTTTGTGACTGTTTACCACCCGAGTGATTTCTCTGGGTACTGTAGGTTGTTAGGAATGTTAGAAGTGTTTTAGGATTCTAAGTCCTGTTAGTATCCGGTGTGATTTCCTGTTTAGTCTGCCCTACCCCCAAGCTTTTGCTAAGGCAGGCGTATAGAGGGGGTGATCATAGGAAACCGACCTGGAACATGGGTGGTTGTAGGGTCTTTTGGGACTTGCCATCATTAGCCAGCTATGGGGTGTTGCCCCCCATTGTAGGTTGGACCTAAGCGAAGCCTGTGCCTCGAGGTTTGGACCCGAGGTCTTTTAAGTGCCTGGGGTCTAACCCCGAAGTCTTTTAAGTGCCTGGGGTCTGACTCCAAGGTCTTTTAAGTGAGAAAAGACAGGGAAGAATCATTTGGTGGAAAAGGAAACTTTCATTATTATAAAATTGCTCAACCAGAGCTACATTCTTCCTAGCCAACATCATTTTTACATTTTATTGGAAGTATTTGCGGAGGTGCTATACATTCCACGGATGAGAGAGATCGTGCCCGTCTAGAGTTTGTAACCAGTAGGTGTCCGGGCGGTTGACACGGGTAACTAGGTACAGACCTTCCCAGTTTGGTCCCAACTTTTCGTGGGCCGGGACCTTAGTAGACTGGTTTACAGCCTTAAGGACCAAGTCTCCCACCTGGAAACCACAGTGCTTGACTCTGTTGTTGAAGTACCGGGAGACTCTCTACTTGTATGCCGCCACTTTGAGGTAAGCCAGATCTCTTTTCTCTTCTACCAAGTGTAGTTCTCCTCTAAGTGCTTCCTCGTTTCCCCGTTCACTGAAATTTTCCACTCGGTAAGTAGGCAACCCGAGCTCTGTGGGGACTACAGCCTTGAACCCGTAGGTGAGTGAGAACGGAGTCTTATCTGTTGCCACTCGGGGAGTTATACGGTAGGCCCACAGGAGGGTTGGAAGTTCTTCTGCCTAAAGGCCTTTGGCGCCTTCAAGCCTAGTTTTGATTGACTGCAGAATAGTTCGGTTGGTCACCTCTGCCTGGCCATTGGCTTAAGGGTGCTCAGGGGAGGATTAGTGATTCGATATCCTGTACCCTGAACAAAACTGCCGGAACACCGGGGTGTCAAATTGTCTGCCCTTGTCAATGATCAGGACCCGGGGGATGCCGAACCTGCTTAGGATATTCTTCTCAACGAAGGATTCCATCTTCTTCTCGGTGATTGCGACTAAGGGCTCAGCCTCTGCCCACTTGGTAAAGTAGTCCACGGCGATAACCGCGAACTTAACTTGCCCTTTTCCCATTGGGAGGGGACCAACGAAGTCGATGCCCCACTGAGCAAACGGCCATGGACTGAGAATTGGTGTCTGAAGCTTTCCGGGGCGGTTGATCATCGGGGAGTATCTCTGGCACTTGTTGCACCTCTTTACGTACTCCTAGGAGTCCCGGGCCATAGTCGGCCAGTAATATCCCTGTAGTAGGGCCTTTCTGGAGAGTGTCCGACCTCTGGTATGATTCCCGCACACTCCCTCATGGATTTCATACAATATCGCTTGGACCTGTGCGGGATGGACACAGCGGAGATATGGGATTGAGAATCCTTTCTTGTAGAGGATTCTATCAACGATGTGGTATCTAGCCACCCGATATCTGACCCGGCGGGCTTCCCCTTTCGCCTCTGGTAAAGCCCCAGTTGTTAGAAATGTCACAATTAGATCCATCTAGCTGGGTCCTAGGGCGACCAGTTCAACCTCCATGCATTCTAAGTAGGCCACACTTAGCTCGGGCAGGTATTCAATCCTTATCCCGGGAAAGTCTAACTCAGAAGATGAAGCCGGGCGGGCTAATCGATCGGCCCTAGTATTTTCTCCCCTCGGTATTTGTGTGATGGAGAACCCCTGTAGCTTCTTTGAAACCACTCGGACTAGGGCCAGATAGGCCACCATGTTGTCCCCTCGAGCTTCATATTCTTGATTGACTTAGTTTTCCACAAGCTGCGAGTCGATGTACCCTTGAATCTGTTGTGCACCCATTGAGGTAGCCAATTGCAGTCCAACCAACAGGGCTTCATATTCGGCCTCATTGTTGGAGGTTCGAAATCTGAACCTAAGTGTATACTCAAGTTGGATCCCATCCGGCGTAAGCAGGATGATCCTTGCCCCGCTGCCCTGTTTATTAGAAGACCCATCCACATAAAGTATCCAGATTGGGACACCTGGCTGTAGCCCGGGCGGTGGAACTAGCAGGTTGAGCTCTTCCACCGGATCCTCCGGGCATGTAAACTCAACAAGAAAGTCTGCTACGGCTTATACTTTGATCGCCGTCCGGGGTCGGTAAACCACTTCAAACTCTTCAAATTCCAAGGCCCATTTAACAAGCATCCCAAACGTCTCGGGCCTGCTCAAGATCCTGCGAAGTGGTTGATCCGTGAGGACCACGATGATATAAGCCTAAAATTACGGGCGGAGTCTCTGGGCAGAAGTAAGGAGGGCGAATACAAGCTTCTCTATGCATGAATTTCTACTTTCTCCGCCTTGAAGTGCCTTGCAGGTGTAGTAGATCGGGAATTATATCTCGTGTTCTTCCCAGATGAGGGCCGAGCTGACCGCTGAAGGTGACACCGCCAAATGTAAGAACAATTCCTCGTTTAGCACGGGTGTTGAGAGTAAAGGGGGCGATACCAAGTACTTCTTGAGCTCCTGGAGTGCCTCCTCAAACTCTTCTGACCACTAAAAGGCCTTACGGAGGATTCTAAAAAATGGAAGGCACCGGTCCGTAGCTCGGGAGATGAACCTGTTCAATGCGGTGACTTGCCCAACCAAGCTCTGAACTTCCTTGGTTGACCTGGGTGACTGCATATTTATAATGGCCTGGATTTTGTCAGGGTTTGCTTCAATACCCCGTCTGCTCACTAGGTGTCCCAAAAACTTCTCGGATGAGACGCCAAATGTACACTTAGCCGGGTTCAATCTGTTGGAAAAACAGGTTTAAATGGAAAGTTTAAACACGCAGCGGAAAAATCAAGTTATGAAACTTTATTGGCATGCCCGGATCTACTACTCGTCAATTCTTACAGATGCGCACAAGAGGGGACACGAGTTATACCTTAGTGTCTTGAACCCAATTCTGATCTTCAGCTTCCAGCAGCCTCCACTAGATGATCTTCACCCTTATGACTCCTGCGGATGCCTGCCAGAAAGACTAGGGTTGGTGGGAACCCTAATGGAGAGGATAGAGAAGGTTTTGGGGCTCCAAAACAGTTTCTGCAGCTTCTGACGTTCAAAACGACGAACAACCTTTTCCAGAACGCAGCTGCCCTATTTATAGATTCCCAGAACCGACCTAGACTTCGAGCGATCGAAGTGCCTTCGATCGATCGAACATTCGATCGATCGAACCATCTTCGATCGATCGAACCTGCAGACTTCAATCGATCGAGACATCTTCGATCGATCGAACCTGTCTGGACATCATCCTCAAGCATCTTTCCAAGCATCCTTGCGGAGCTAAGAGTGGGACCTCCTAGGCTCTTTATTGTTGGCTCAGACCAGTTTGTTAATCACCATGACCAAACTCTTTGATCAGCAAACTAACTAACTGGTCAGTTAAAGTTTACTCCACTATAAAACGATAACTGAACTCCAACGCAAAAGAACATATCCAAAGCGATAACTAGACTTGTATGTTGTACTAATGTCCCTCTACCGTCAGCATTCGTAATCATATTCAGGTAATCGGATAACTGTTACTGTCAACCTGAATCATGATTACTTCTTGTATTCCTTGAGTCCCATTCACCCTTCATGATTACCAAACATGTTGATAACTCTTATCAACAAGACTGCAGTACTCAGTAATCGACTTGGTGACATTCTCAAGGGAATGCTTACTCTGAAACAGAGGGTAGATTCTATCTTGACAATATATGTTCACAACCCTATGAATATGACATATCCAAGATACCCAGGTGTTGATCTTTTATAGACCTCACTGATTGGTAAGTCAAAGCAGTCATATCCACAGTCTGTGTTCATAATCGTCTCAAGATTGAGAACACGTACCTTATACAAGTTATGAGTTCCTATTGACTGTTTGACAGTCTTAAGCGTCAATAGGAAACTCAGGTCCGTCAATGCACTATAAGCACTAGCATATCAACTAAGAGCTACACTCTAGTGATTGAGATTAATCACTCCATCCAATGGTAGTTAATTATGCTACAGTGTAGACTTGATGAGGTATCCAGTCTCATCATCCACTGTGACACATTCTAAGTATTAAAGAATAGTAATTCGTATCTCACTTGTGTGCATCTCATACACACACGAATTACTTACTATAATACTTAAGGATTAACAATCATCTCATGAAAAGAACATACACAATAAAATGTAAAACTGATATCCATATATTAAAATGTCAATGTCTCATACAGAAAGTAATGGTTTGAGGGCACAAACCCAACAAACTCCCACTTGCACTCATAACCATTCAGAACTACATCTAAGACCTAGACTATCTAGATGACGATCAAAGACCTTCTGTGGCAAGGCCTTTGTAAACGGATCAGCAAGATTGTCAGCTGTGGCAATCTTGGTAACAGTCACATCTCCACGTTGAACAATATCTCGGATAAGATGATATTTCCGCTCTACGTGCTTTCCCTTTCCGTGGTTCCTTGGCTCCTTGGACTGAGCCAATGCCCCACTATTATCACAATAAAGCGTAATAGGCGACAGCGACGCTGGTACCACCTCGAGTTCCATAAGGAACTTCTTGAGCCAAACAGCTTCCTTTGCGGCTTCACAAGCAGCCACATACTCAGCTTCTGTAGTTGAGTCTGCAATGCATTTCTGCTTAATGCTCCTCCAACTGACAGCACCACCTCCCAAGGTAAAGAGATGACCGGACGTCGACTTCCTCGAATCTTTATCTGACATAAAGTCCGAGTCAGTGTATCCCACTGGAATTAACTCACTACCACCGTACATAAGCATGTAATCTTTAGTTCTTCTCAAGTACTTAAGAATGTGCTTAACGGCTGTCTAGTGCTCTGGACCCGGATTCGACTGATATCTGCTAACCATGCCAACAGCAAAGCAGATATCTGGTCTAGTGCATAACATCGCATACATGAGACTTCCCACTGCAGAAGCATAGGGAACTCCTGTCATGCGATTCCTCTCCTCCTGTGTCTTTGGACACTGGTCCTTGGAGAACGCTAAACCATGCCTGAAAGGTAACAAACCTTTCTTCGAATTATCCATTGAAAACCTAGTTAGCACCTTATCGATATAACCAGCTTGAGATAATCCCATTATCTTTCGCTTGCGATCCCGAAAGAGCTTTATCCCAAGAATATAGCTCGCCTCTCCTAGATCCTTCATATCGAAAGTACTAGCTAGCCAAACCTTGACCGTTGACAATGCCGCTACATCATTTCCAATGAGTAGAATGTCGTCAACGTAAAGCACAAGAAAAGCCACCACTTTCCCTTCACTCTTCTTGTATACACAAGGTTCATCCAGATTCTGTATGAAACCAAACGATTTGACCGCTTGGTCAAATCGTATGTTCCAACTTCTGGATGCCTGCTTAAGCCCATAAATGGACTTTTGCAACTTGCATACCAAGTTATCTTTCCGACCAGCTATGAACCCTTCTGGTTGTTGCATATAGATGTCCTCCTCAAGATTGCCATTCAAGAATGCAGTCTTGACGTCCATCTACCAGATCTCAAAATCTAGGCATGCAGCAACGGATAAGAGTATTCTGATGGACTTGAGCATGGCCACCGGCGAGAAGGTTTCCTCATAGTCAATGCCCTCCCTCTGAGTATAACCTTTCGCAACAAGCCTTGCCTTAAAGGTCTCAACCTTTCCATCAGATCCTCTTTTCCTCTTGTAGACCCACTTACAGCCAATGGGTTTAATATTGGCTGGAAGTTCTACAAGATCCCAGACCTGATTAGAATCCATAGATTCCAATTCAGCCTTCATAGCTTTAACCCAATGAGCTGAATCAACATCAGCCATTGCCTCTTCGTATGTGGTAGGATCAGATTCAGATTCTATGGAGACAGCTTCAAAAACTTCTCCTAAGAACATGTATCTATCAGGCTGGCTGATAATCCTCCCACTACGACGAGGTACTGGTGCGGAAATAGGTGAAGAAGTGGTGTTTTCCTGATTTACATCGTTATTAACTACGGGTTGGACTGAGGGCTCTCCTTCTATCTCTCTAAGATCTATCCTTCCCTTAGGTTTATGGTTCATGATATAATCATCCTCCAAGAAAATAGCATTCGTACTGACGAACACCTTCTGTTCTCTTGGATCATAAAAATACCATCCATAAGTACCCTTTGGATACCCCACGAAGTAACATACTTCCGATCTAGAATCCAACTTGCTCATCTTTCCTTTTAGCACATGTGCCGGACATCCCCATATCCGGAGATGTTGCAAAGAAGGCTTGCGCCCAATCCACATCTCTCGTGGTGTCCTGGGAACAGATTTGCTTGGTACTAGATTTAGTATGTAAGCAGCGGTTTCCAAAGCATAACCCCAAAGAAATAAAGGTAACTCAGAATAACTCATCATTGACCTAGTCATGTCTAAAAGAGTCCGATTCCTTCTCTCCGCTACACCATTTTGCTGAGGCGTGCCAGGTGCAGTCAACTGTGACAGAATCCCATTCTGTACGAGGTGATCAATAAATTCATTAGAGAGGTACTCGCCACCTCGATCAGATCGAATGGCCTTGATATGTGTGCCCAATTGCTTCTCCACTTCAGCCCTAAACTCTTTGAACTTTTCAAAGGCTTCAGACTTGTGCTGCATTAGGTACACATATCCATACCTAGAGTGGTCATCAGTAAATGTTATGAAATACTCATAACCACCCCTTGCTCTAATATTTATTGGTCCACACACATCAGTATGAACTAATTCCAACAATGCATTGGTTCTATTGCCCTTTGCAGGAAAGGACCTTTTGGTCATCTTACCCTCTAAACAAGACTCGCAGACTTCTATTGGTTCGAGAACCAAATCGCCTAAGACCCCTTCTTTGACTAGTCTGCCAATCCTATTTAGATTGATATGACCAAGCCTCATATGCCAAAGCTTTGTTGGATTAGTGGAAGGTCTCTTTCTTTTAGATGGTACAGTTACCACTGAGTTATTAAGTTCCATACAAGAATCTTTAGAAATATTGGGAGTAATCACATACAAACCATTTGATTTAACACCAGAACATATAAAAGAACTATTTCTTTTAATCACAACTTCAGTTCCAAAATTAAAAGAATAACCATTATTCGATAAATTAGAAACTGAAATTAAATTACGTCTCATTGAAGGGACGTAAAGTACATCTGATAAAATCAAAACTTTATTGTCTAGAAATTCTAAAACTACGACTCCTATAGCAACCGCAGAAACGGTTGCGCTAGAACCTAGAGTAAGTACGATTTCCCCATCACTGCACTTCCTGGTTGATCTGAACCCCTGCAATGAATTACAGATATGGTTAGTCGCACCAGAATCAATGCACCAAGTGTTTGAAGTATCCGTTATAAAACTTACTTCAATCACATGTGATTCAATCATACCTTGAACTCTTGTAGCTAAGAATTCTGGACAGTTCCTCTTCCAGTGGCCCTTCTCACCGCATTGGAAACACTTTCCTTTGCCTTGGCCACCCACCTTCCCTTTGCCCTTACCTTTTCCCTTAGATTTTGCAATCTTAGGGACTGGTCCAACACTTGAACCACCAGTGCTAGCCTTTTTCTTCCCTTTCTTTCCTTTCGGCATAGATCGGGAAGAGGAAGCGCTTTTCTCAACGTTTAAAATGCTGCCCCCAGGTTTGATCACCCCTTCCGCTGCCAATAAAGAGCTCATCAATTCGCTCATTGAGAAATCCATTTTATTCATATTATAATTCAGTTTAAATTGAGCGAATGATGGCGACAGCGTATTGAGGATCATATCAACTTGGGTCTGTGCATCGATGTTGGCACCTAGGGTCTCCAGCTCGTTTAAATAACCAATCATTTTCAAAACATGTTCTTTGACTGGAGTCCCTTCCGACATCTTAGCACTCATTATCTTCTGCATAGCTACCTGTCTGGCAGGCCTGCCATGCTCCCCAAACATCTTTTTCAGGGATTCAATAATGTCACTGGCGGAACTGTTCGACTGGTATTGGTGTTGTAACACATTAGCCATAGAAGCCAATATGTAACAACGAGCCATCCCATTCGACTTTTTCCATTTATCGAACTCGCGTCTAGCAGCAGCCGAAGCATTTGCAGCGGGTTCTTCGGGGCATGGGGTGGTGAGGACATATATGTGATCCTCCGCAGTTAACACGATGTCAAGATTACGTTTCCATTCAGTGTAGTTATTTCCAGTTAACTTGTTTTGAGTGAGTATGGTGGCAAGTGGACTAAATGCAGATCCAGACATTATGATTTACTGAAAAAATCAAAACAAAATAAATATGGATATCAGAATTTGACAGTTTGAAATAAAAGAATCCTTTTAAAACTCTTATTTTAAAACTAAGTCGCCGGAATATCGAAACGAAAGAATAAAGCCTCCGTGTGGTGGTCAATGTTCGATCTTTCAATTTATCATAACTTATCCGCTATGCAACTCTTGCAAAACAAGTTATGACTTCCGAACCTATTTGATCTCTAAGTTTTTGAATAATGCCCCGTGTGGGATCCCTTATCCATAGCTTAGCTAGTGTGTACCATTAACTAGGATCCAATCACAACTGTCTCAAGTAGTGCCTCCGTATGGTGGTCACCCTCTAACACGTCTGATTGATCCTTATCAAAAGAAGTTCACATCTAGTAACCAATGAGTAATGCATCCTCCGTATGGAATGATCACCCCTGGCGAGGTGACACAGAATGCATCACTCATCTTACAGTGAACCGTTAATGGAAGATCGTGGGTGTAATTAATAAGACCCTCTCCCACTAGATTTAGTAAAAAAGGATTTTGCCTTTTGAGAAAATCTGTTTCTACACACTTCCCATAAACATCTAATGTTTACTAATGTGTTGAAAACGGTTTTTGAATTTTATTTTAGAAAACTTGTTTTGCGTGCATGCAACAATGTATTGTACGCCAATCACAAACAAAGCACATAAAACAAAAAACTAAAATGAAATAAAAGACATCCAAACGATGCCTCTATCTCCCATGGCTCTATCTCCATAGAACCTGCTTTTAGTTTGATCGCCTCCAGCTCCATCTTCATGGACAACGGCTCCTTGCTCCATCTTCATGGATATTCTAATTCTATTACATTGAACCTATGCCTCTTTTGAAGCTTACAATTTATCTAGAAATAGAAATAGCAACAACAAAATAAAAGGCTAGGGAAACCGGTGCGACTTTCCTTTTCGTAGGATTGAAGTCGCAGCGCCCTGTACATATGCCTTAAAACCAAACCAAACTTAAAATAACACACCAATCTAAAAACATTCAAACACAAAATTAAATGCTCTTGGCGCCATGGGAGATAGCGACTAATCTTTTGCTGCAAAAGGTTAGTTGAACACACATCCACGCATATATATAACAAAATATAACTATTGGAACCCTTAATTGATTCACACAGTATATAAACTCTTTACATACTGAATTAGAACTCAAAACAGCATCTAACTTCTCTGTCATAGTTCGATCGATCGAAGACCGTTCGATCGCTCGAACCTTCGATCGATTGAACACTGTTCAATCGCTTGAACATTCTATTTCACAGAATGATTAAAAATTTTGCAGAATACGTTAAAATTAAACTTTTAATTTCAAAATACTTTTAAAACTGTGAAACAGAAAACCTGACAAAGAGTCTGTGTCGATCGATCGAACTCTATTCGATCGCTCGAACAACAGAAGGTTTCGATCGATCGAAACCTGTTCGATCGCTCGAGTACAGAGCGTTCGATCGATCGAGACTACTTCGATCGATCGAACCCATCTTGCATCCAATGCAATCACAGATTTGTATACTGCTGTGATAACACTGCAGAAACAGATCTGTGACGATGCAGTTTCGAAAACAGTTCTAAAATCAACATGCAAATCAAAATAGTGTTCCAAAAAACGCATCTATAGATCCAAACGAGCGTGGCTCTGATACCAATTGTTGGAAAAACAGGTTTAAATGGAAAGTTTAAACACGCAGCGGAAAAATCAAGTTATGAAACTTTATTGGCATGCCCGGATCTACTACTCGTCAATTCTTACAGATGCGCACAAGAGGGGACACGAGTTATACCTTAGTGTCTTGAACCCAATTCTGATCTTCAGCTTCCAGCAGCCTCCACTAGATGATCTTCACCCTTATGACTCCTGCGGATGCCTGCCAGAAAGACTAGGGTTGGTGGGAACCCTAATGGAGAGGATAGAGAAGGTTTTGGGGCTCCAAAACAGTTTCTGCAGCTTCTGACGTTCAAAACGACGAACAACCTTTTCCAGAACGCAGCTGCCCTATTTATAGATTCCCAGAACCGACCTAGACTTCGAGCGATCGAAGTGCCTTCGATCGATCGAACATTCGATCGATCGAACCATCTTCGATCGATCGAACCTGCAGACTTCAATCGATCGAGACATCTTCGATCGATCGAACCTGTCTGGACATCATCCTCAAGCATCTTTCCAAGCATCCTTGCGGAGCTAAGAGTGGGACCTCCTAGGCTCTTTATTGTTGGCTCAGACCAGTTTGTTAATCACCATGACCAAACTCTTTGATCAGCAAACTAACTAACTGGTCAGTTAAAGTTTACTCCACTATAAAACGATAACTGAACTCCAACGCAAAAGAACATATCCGAAGCGATAACTAGACTTGTATGTTGTACTAATGTCCCTCTACCGTCAGCATTCGTAATCATATTCAGGTAATCGGATAACTGTTACTGTCAACCTGAATCATGATTACTTCTTGTATTCCTTGAGTCCCATTCACCCTTCATGATTACCAAACATGTTGATAACTCTTATCAACAAGACTGCAGTACTCAGTAATCGACTTGGTGACATTCTCAAGGGAATGCTTACTCTGAAACAGAGGGTAGATTCTATCTTGACAATATATGTTCACAACCCTATGAATATGACATACCCAAGATACCCAGGTGTTGATCTTTTATAGACCTCACTGATTGGTAAGTCAAAGCAGTCATATCCACAGTCTGTGTTCATAATCGTCTCAAGATTGAGAACACGTACCTTATACAAGTTATGAGTTCCTATTGACTGTTTGACAGTCTTAAGCGTCAATAGGAAACTCAGGTCCGTCAATGCACTATAAGCACTAGCATATCAACTAAGAGCTACACTCTAGTGATTGAGATTAATCACTCCATCCAATGGTAGTTAATTATGCTACAGTGTAGACTTGATGAGGTATCCAGTCTCATCATCCACTGTGACACATTCTAAGTATTAAAGAATAGTAATTCGTATCTCACTTGTGTGCATCTCATACACACACGAATTACTTACTATAATACTTAAGGATTAACAATCATCTCATGAAAAGAACATACACAATAAAATGTAAAACTGATATCCATATATTAAAATGTCAATGTCTCATACAGAAAGTAATGGTTTGAGGGCACAAACCCAACACAATCTCATTCTAAACTTCCTTAAAATGCTGAAGGCCCAGGCGAGATGCTCAAGATAGTCGGCCTCGTCTCGGCTTTTGACTAGAAGATCATCAACGTAGACTTCCATGGACTTCCCGATCTGGTCCTTGAACATGTGATTGACCAGGTGTTGATAGGTTACCCTGACGTTCTTGAGGCCAAAGGGCATTACCTTGTAGCAGTACGTTCCTTGGTCTATGATGAAGGAGGTCTTCTCTTCATCCCCGGGGTACATGCTGATCTGGTTGTACCCCGAGTAAGCGTCCATGGATGAGAGGAGCGCATGACCGGTTGTGGAGTCCACAAGGAGGTCTATCCTGGGCAATGGGTAGCAGTCCTTGGGGCAGGCCTTGTTTAGATCAGTGAAATCTACACACATTCTGCACTTCCCGTTGCTTTTCTTGACTAGTACACATTTGCTAACCAGTCGGGATAATGGACCTCTCGGATGGAATTGGCTTTCAGGAGTTTTTCGACTTCTTCACGTACTGCCGCCTGTCTCTCGGGTGCCATACCCCTCCTCTTCTGTTTGACTGGCCGGGAATTCGGGTTGGTATTGAGACGTTGAGACATAACCCGGGGATCTATCCCAGGCATGTCTTCATGGCTCCAGGCGAAGACATCCTTGCTTTGCCGCAGGAACGGAACTAGCTCCTCCTTGAGGCCTGGCCCTAAGAGAGTGCCAATGCTGACGGCCCGGTCAGGAAATTGAGGATCTAACACCACTTGTTCCAACTCTTCCATTGGACCCACTCTGTCACTTTTGTCTCTAGGATCCATCTCCTGAATGTTTAGCATTTCCGTAATGGCTTCTCGGTGCAAGAAACTGACATAGCAACTTTGAGCGACGGCTTGGTGTCCTCGCAGGTTCCTGGGTCCTTGAGGAGTCGAGAATTTAACCACCAGGCTGTATGTTGACACTACCGCCTTGGCCTTGTTGAGGGTTGGCCTCCCAAGGATGAAATTGTACGCAGATGGAGCTTCCATGACCACAAAGCTTGCCAGTACAGATGTCTACTGAGGGTAGGCTCCCATGAGGATCGGGAGCTCGATGGTACCGAGCGGCTGGATGCTGGACCCATTGAAACCTACCAGGGAAGTTGCCACTGGTCGGAGCTGGGTGTCCGGTTGTGACCGGTCGAGCATCCCCACAAACTGGCTGATGAAGAGCTTGCTCAATGTCTTGAAGTCATCAACCGTTCGGGGTTTCAAAGCGTGGAACCACTGCGCGGTTGGGCCTTTAAGGGTACTGGGGAAGGCCAGGTACAGTAACTCATCGACCGTAGTGACTAGCGCCATCTGAGCCTTGTAAGTGCGAACATGATCCACTGGGCTCCCTGAACCGTCAAAAGAGCTGAGATGTGGCGGTTTGAATTTCCGCGAGATGGGGAATGTGGTGAGCCGAGCAATGTAGGGCGACTTGGTCTCTACATAGTATGATCGTGGAGCTGCTTGCGGTTTAGTTTTTTGATTTGCTGCTGCAAGTCCTCGATCTGGGCCTTTACATCTCGCCCGGTTCTCCTTTCCATATCCGAGCGCTACGTTGGGTCTGATGATGAGGTCTTCTCCTCGAAGTACGTCATCCTCGGGGATAGAACCCGGCTCTGGCTCCGGATAATCGTATGCCTAAGATCTCCCCGGCTCCAGATCGGAGGGTCTTTGGCCGATTCTTGGGCCTTTTGTCCTGATTCCTCCCTCCTGGTGGCACGTCATTTGTTGATGATATATCTAACATCTTTCATCCACACGAGGATTGGTCTGAGCTTGCCGCCTAGTATGCCTGGGCGCTCTGCTACGGTCACCATCCCGGACATGTTCCCAATCCGAACACCGGCACAGAGTGGGTATGGTTCTGTACTCATGCGGGCTCCCGGTCGGGGACACTCTTCCCGGGGTGGTTCTCAGATTGAGGACGCTTTTCCTACAAGGCCAACAGTGCTTCGATTTGCTGCTGGGTTTGCCGCTAGCCTTCGAGGAGTTGCGCGAGGGCCGTGGTTACTTGCTCGGAGGTCATGGAGGCGCCCTTGTTGCTCGAGTTGTAAGTTCTCCTGGCCGGCCTGGGTGGTATTTTTCTTACCCGTCTTCGGTGGCATGTTGATCAGTCAAGAAATTTGTTGGTGAACAACATATCAGATTCCCACAGACGGCGCCAAACTGATGATGCCGAAATTTGGGTAAGAAGAAATATATGAAAGAGATGGACACAATGGAGTTTGTATGTGATTTGGCCCCGTTAATGAGGTAGTCTACGTCCACGGATGCGTCAATGCACTTCACTAGCAGATCATCGGCGGCCCGGCGAGCCTACAGTTAGGCAACACTACCAGTAAAACCGACCGGGTATATGCGTCTTAGTGAAAATAATATGCTATTCTTTAGGTTTAGAATACGACCACTTTCAATGGAGGCGGGTGGCCTCTTTTATAGGTGCAAGAGACCACCCGTACAAGGTAAGTTTATAGATTAGGAAGCCTAATCTATTTACAGCTTGATTTACATGAATTTAGGGGTGTTTCCTAAGTGGTTTAGGAAACTACTTGCTCCTTCCATTTAGTCTTCTAATTGGGATATGGAACTGCTTGAAGGCTTGCTGGCCAAGCAATCACGCCTACTGGGGGCGCGCCTATGTGGGGTACATTTGGAAAGAACGCCCGAACTTATGACCAAACCGGGCGATTTTGCGTAACAGCCAGGAATGGCTGTGTAGTCAGTCCAAATTCAAGATGACTTGGCTTCTCTTTGCTAATGTGGCAAGGCTTGACTTTGACCTGATATTTTTGTGCATATCATTCATATTACATAAGTTTTGATTGGGTAAAGAAGGCACTAGTGGGCAAGCTTTTGCTTATCTAGTTGTGCAGACTTGATAGCCCTACAGCAAGGGTGGCCGGCCTGTTGTATCCTGGAGACGGCGTGCCAATTTTCTACTGCACCGGTTTAATTCGTAGAGGGCGCGCATCGTCTCAAGAGAGCGAACCACGCCTCATCTTGGTCACCCTCTTACCAATTATATTGGTGGAATTGGAATTTTTCTTATTGTATTTTCTAACACCTACTTTCCACAATTGCCCATAATCATTGCACTTTCTTTTTTTGTTTTGTTTTGGTGTTGATTGCAAGGAAGGGTAATGTCACACCCCAATTTTCAGACAACCAAGTATTAATCAAGGGAGAACCCTCAACCAATAACCAACTGTCCAATCATCAAGGTGCTTACAATATAATAACATCACACAAACTGTACCAAAATAAATCACTACTCACATTGGCTAAAGCAACGGTCAACAACCCACCATAACAGTCAAACCAAGATTTAAATCCAACTCCAAAACTTAATAAGAATAAAAAAAAAAGAACACTTCACTTAAACAATATCTTAAATTGTTAAATGGCCCACAATGCCAGAAATTATTACTAAACTCTCTAGGATTTAAAAAAAACGAATAAGGAAACAGCACAAGACTTCACATGCCTCCTGCTGCCAGGTACCACGACCTCTCTACTAGCCCTGCAAATTTTGATCGGCTACGCTCCAACAAGAACGCACCCGCGAGAAAAAAACTCACGGGTCAGTCACATGACTGGTATGAGTTAAACCACACACACACACAGCTTCAGGATCACCCGTTGACCCTTTAACTACCACACAAAATATTATTTCGGGCAAGAGAGTAGTTCCACTTCACATATTGGGACGAGCGGTAGTTTCCCTTTATGTGGTGGCCATGCAGTTCTCGCCCGAATTTAAATAAAGTAATACTTACCTAACGTCCCATGGTGAGTCAATACCTGCAAAATGTTAGTGGACCCACCATCCTGCAACCACAAGATTAATAACAGCAAAATACTACAATATTATGCAGAACTACTTGTACTAAGATAAATGAAGGATCATTATCAAAATTTACTCATTTCACGTCCCAATACAATGTATAAGACAAGAACAACAGACGAGGAAATCAACATTTTATATCCTTTAACCCATAGGAAATTTTATTAACAATAATTCTCTTACTTTTATGTACGATTCTTTATTCAATTTCCTAGGTTCACCACTTGGCTACCCTCCATGGTACACCCACACATATATCCCATGTGTGCCCGGACATACTACCAACATCCACTCTGGTGCCAGTTTGGTTGGGGTATCAACCAAACCAGGTATACACACAGAAGGCTAGTCAATATGCCTAGACGTCTAACAAAATAAGCCGGGCATAAGGCTTAGGCCAGCTTGATCACGAAGCCACTGGCAAAAGGTACACTCAGCAAGTCGAGCTACCAAAAACAATATCACAACTGGGAGCGGTGAACACTAAGGAACTTGAAACTATTATGCATTTTCGGAATTATACAATTCAATCGGACCCAACGTTAATGATTATCACTTATTTCTTTTCATAGCTCAACATTATAGGAGAATTCATGTATCTCCAAGTAATCTTCGTTAATTCATACGAACAATAAATAAAAAAAACACACAACGAATCATATTTCCTCAAATTCGTACATTTTAATATACTAAAAAAAAACTGCTACTGAAATATTCAATTTCTGCCCAAACGGTGCAGAATCAGGAAAAATACCATTAGACGAAAAACGTGCAGAATCACGTTTTACATGAGACACGCGGACAGAATGTTCAAATACAAAGCCACGATTTTCTAATAATTTTCTAAAGTTTCTGCGACTGTGTGAATTACGCAAAAACGAATTTCACATATATTTTCTAACAAACATGAATATTTCACCTATTGTTTTGATCAAACTAACGATTCACCTAACCCTTTCGAATACCCTAATGTCATGATCGCAAAGTCACACAAAGGGAAAATAAACTATCTAAATTACTTCAACAATAGCGTATATCCATTACACAGATTTAACCCTAACAATTAAATTAAAAGTGTACGTACTAATTTAATCACCCTCGTATACACATATACCTACGTGTATATATATATATGAATACATAAAGTTTAACTCACCTTGTTCGATGAAAGAAAATCGACAGTAACGACGCTCCCGCGATTCCACGTGAGACCACGGACCCAAGACCCTTCTCTTTTCTTCTCCCTTTTCTTCTTCTTCCTTTTCTTCTCTCTCTCTCTCTCTCTCTCTCTCTCTCTCTCTCTCTCTCTCTCTCTCGGCGGCTGTGTAAACAAGGGGAGGGTTTCTCTTTTTTTTTTTCTTTGTTATCTTATTATCTAGCCTAATATTATAATATAACCTAACTAATATTATATTATATCTTATATATATGATACCTAACATATATTTATATATTAATGCTATCACATACACACACACAACTGCACACACACACACTCACGTTATTCCCTTTTTTTTTTTAAAGCACATTAATTTTTTTATAGTATAAAACACTCACACCGGTTACTCATATATTGACCACATTAATAATGTAATTAAAATCTTAACAATTATAATTAAGTCACTATGAATTATTTAAAATAAAAAGTGGGGTGTTACATTATACACACCTCAAAGAAAATCTCGTCCCGAGATTTGCAACACGCGCGAACACTAATCGAATAGCTCGGGATGCGACTTCCGAATCTTCTCCTCAAGTTCCCACGTAACGTCGTTACTTCTCTCACTCCATTGCACCTTCACAAGATTCACTATCTTCCTCCGCAAATACTTCACATCTCGATCAACGATAGTGATAGGTCGAACAACATATGTGAGGTCATCATTAATCTCAAGCTCTGTCGGACGAACAATCTGTGTAGGATCTTTCACACACTTCCTCAACATTGAGACATGGAACACGTTATGGATTGTCGCCAATGTCGGAGGCAACAATACTCTAAAGGCCAACTCTCCAACCTTTCCTATGATCTCATAAGGTCCTACAAACCTTGGAGCAAGCTTCCCTTTCTTACCAAATCGCATCACACCCCTCATAGGAGATACCTTCAAGAACACAAAATCTCCAACTTCAAATTCCACACCCTTGCGCTTCCTATCTGCATAACTCTTTTGCCGACTCTGAGCAGTCTTAATCCTTTCTCTAATAACACTCACTTTCTCAGTAGTCTCCCGAACCATATCTGGACCCAAAATTGGTACGTCCCCTACTTCTGCCCAACACACTGGAGATCTACACGGCCTCCCATACAACGCTTCGAAAGGTGCCATTCCTATGCTAGAATGGTAACTGTTATTGTAAGCAAACTCTACCAATGACAAGTGTTCTTCCCAACTACCACCGAGATCGAGAACACAAGCCCTCAACATATCCTCAAGAATCTGGTTAACCCTCTCAGTCTGCCCATCGGTCTGAGGGTGATAAGCAGTACTAAGGTCTAACCGGGTCCCCAACGCCCTCTGAAAACTCTCCCAAAACTCTGCCACAAACAACGAATCTCGATCCGACACAATCGAGACCGGAGTCCCATGCAAACGTACTATCTCCCGAATATACAATTGTGCCAACTTGTCTGCCGTCCGATGCACACTCACTGGAATAAAGTGCGCCGACTTAGTTAGCCTATCCACAATCACCCAAATTGACTCATTTCCCTTCTTGGATCTCGGCAAACCATCCACAAAATCCATAGAGATACACTCCCATTTCCACACAGGTATTTCTAAAGGTTTCAACAAACCAGACGGTCTCTGATGTTCCGCCTTAACCTGCTGACACACCATACACTTAGAAACATACTCTCCAACATCTCTCTTCATGCCTTCCCACCAAAAGGTTCGTTTCAGGTCATGATACATCTTAGTCCCTCCAGGATGTATAGTGTATCGAGACTGATGTGCCTCATCAAGTACTTCCCTCTTCAACTCTTCACTATTCGGTACACAGAGTCTTCCTCGAAAACATAAACTTCCCTCTGTATCCACGGACCAATCCGTCGGACACTCATCAAGCAAATCCACTACTAAGTCATTGAGACGGTTAACTAAAATTGTATCTAACCTCTGCATCTGTCGAACTTTCCCTATTAAAGTCGGTTGGACAACCAAACTCCCAATATATGCTTTCTCACCTTCCTGCCCTGGCATAATATCATGAGATGCTAACACTTCAAGAGACTTCCACTCCCTAACCATCAAAGAAGCTATCACATTGTGTTTCCGACTCAGGGCATCGGCCACTACATTACCCTTACCCGGGTGGTAAAGAATCTCAAAGTCGTAACTACTAATAAACTCAACCCATCTCTGTTGTCTCATATTCAGTTCCTTCTGTGAAAACAAATACTTGAGACTCTTATGATCTGTATACAACTCAAATCTCTCCCCAAACAAATAATGCCTCCACACTTTCAGTGCAAACACAACAGCTGCCAACTCTAAGTCATGAGTGGGATACCTCCTTTCATGTGGCCTCAACTGTCTAGAAGCATACGAAACAACCTTCCCTTCTTGCATCAAGACACAACCCAAACCAGTCCCACTAGCATCTGTGAACACTACAAGCTTCCCTCCTTCAGTCGGAATAGTCAACACTGGCGCGGTGGTCAACCGCTGCTTCAACTCCTGAAATGCTTGCTCGCAATCATCTGTCCACACAAACTTCACATTTTTACGAGTCAACTTCGTCATTGGAGCTGCTATGAGAGAAAACTTCTCAATGAACCTCCTGTAATAACCTGCTAATCCCAAGAAACTCCTCACCTCTGTCGGATTAGAAGGTTGTGCCCAGTCTTGCACTGCTGCGACTTTTTCAGGATCTACTGATATTCCCTCAGCTGAAATAACATGACCTAGAAATCTCACTGCGGTCTCCCAAAAATGACACTTACTGAACTTGGCATACAACTGATGCTCTCGAAGTATCTGCAACACCACTTTCAAATGCTCTCTATGCTCCTCCTGAGTTCGTGAATAAACCAAAATGTCATCTATGAAGACAATGACAAAACGGTCCAAATACGGCCTGAACACCCTATTCATCAAATCCATAAAGAATGCTGGAGCGTTGGTCAAACCAAATGGCATCACTGGAAATTCATACAACCCATACCGAGTACGGAAAGCTGTACGGGGAATACTCTCTTCCACCACTCCCATCTGGTGATACCCTGTCCTCAAATCAAGTTGTGAAAAGATCGCTGCTCCCTTCAATTGATCAAGAAGGTCGTCAATCCTGGGCAAAGGATACTTGTTCTTGATCGTCACCTTATTCAACTCCCTGTAGTCTATACACATACGAAGACTACCATCCTTCTTGGATACAAATATCGCCGGAGCTCCCCACGGTGAGTTACTAGGACGTATGAACCTGATTCATACACACCTCAAAAGAATTACACTGCTAGAAATAAAGATCAACTAAGAAGAAAAAAGAATCTATCAGAAAGAAATAATTAACGCACCCTTTCTGAAGCATTTCATCCAACTGCTTCTTCATCTCTCCCAACTCCTTGGGCGCCATACGATATGCTGCCTTAGAAATTGGTGCGGACCCCGGTACAAGATCAATCCGGAATTCCACCTCTCTCTTAGGCGGCAGTCCAGGGATCTCCTGAAAAACATCCTCAAAGTCGCATACCACTTCCACATCACTAATATCCTTCTTCGGTATCTCCACCGAATATAGGAAACTAGACATAACCAATTCTCCACTATCTGGATACGTATGAGAGAAACGAGGTAATCCTGGGGTATCTATATGAATGGTCCTCTTAGCACAATCAAGGATAACATGATTCTCCCTAAGCCAATCCATCCCCAAAATAATGGAAAACCCTTCAAACCCCAATACAATCAAATTAACGAGGAAAGTCCTATCCCCAAAGTCTATCACAAAATCTTTACAATGCTCATATAGAGTAACTGAACCCCCTAGAGGTGTTCCTACGCTCACAGGAACAAGTAAAGGCGTAACAGGAATACTCTCTCTCAAAACAAACTGTCGAGAAATAAAAGAGTGGGATGCACCCGAATCAAACAAAACACGAACATCGGAATGAAAAAGTTTGAGGCTACCTTGCACATTATCATTGCCTGGCACCACTGCAAATGCCCTGGCTGGAGCTGCTTGACCCTGTCTCGCGGCTTGCTTATTCCTAGGAGGGTGAGGACATTCCCTAGCAATATGTCCAGGTAACTGACAATTGAAACACACTTTAGGAGCTACAACCATCTCTCCTCTTACCGGTGGTGCTCCAATCTGAGGCACTGGTGGACGGAAACCAATCTGTGGCTGCGGGGCCTGCTGACGTTGACCCTGGAAACCCTGATTACGCTGACCACCCTGACCATTCCACTGCTGGTTCTGCTGTCTGAAGTTCCCCTGATTTCCTGGGAACCGCTGACCTCCATATCCTTGTCTTTGATACTGCTGACCTCTCCACCCCTGATCATAAGGCTTAAACCTGTTCCCACTACGTCCTGTATCTTTTTGCTGAGTTTGAGGCCGAGTGTCTCTAGCATTCTCATTGGTCTTCGCCCTTGCTGACCTCTCAGCCTGGAATTTCTGCTCCTTCCGCTCGAACTTCAAGGCCAAATCCACCACTTTGCTGAAAGGCTCACTCTCTGCAGATAACACTGCCTTGGACAAGTGATGTCCCAATCCATCAATAAATTTCTCATTTTTCTTCTCCTCTGTATCAATCAGATGAGGAGCATACTGAGATAGCTCGTTGAACTTCTTCACATATTCCCACACAGTCATAGTACCCTGAGTGAGGTCTTGGAATTCCCTAGCCAATTGTGACTTCACTGCACTAGGAATAAAATTCTCCTCAAATAAAACTTTGAACTCTTCCCACGTCATCTCCACCACGTCATAAGTAGCCCTCAATGATTCCCACCAAAGCAAAGCTGCACCCTCAAGCTGTTGAGATGCCAGCTCCTGTTTCTGCACCTCTGTGACCTGCATCCTTTCGAACACGAACTCACACTTTCGTATCCAAGCATCTCCTGCTAACGGACCCTTTTCCCCATCGAATGCTCGGCCGCCAATAGAAACAAAATCCTTGTTCCTTTTAGCAAACGGGTCACCCTGGTTTCCCTGCTGATTGTTCTGCACAGCTTGGAGAATCTGGTTCATCATAGCCCCCACGTCAACCTGAACTAAGTTGGGATTTCCTGCTCCAGCTCCTCCAGAACTCTCACCACCTTCAGTCTGAGCTCCATGACGGGTATTGTAGCCTCCAGCCATAACCTTCACAAGACAACCACACATACATAAATATCTGAAACAAACTCGTTCATTGTAATTAACAACCCATTCACCACATTCCGAAGATCACCTAGACACTATCTAGTCTAGGGCAACCATGTGCTCTGATACCAAACTGTCACACCCCAATTTTCAGACAACCAAGTATTAATCAAGGGAGAACCCTCAACCAATAACCAACTGTCCAATCATCAAGGTGCTTACAATATAATAACATCACACAAACTGTACCAAAATAAATCACTACTCACATTGGCTAAAGCAACGGTCAACAACCCACCATAACAGTCAAACCAAGATTTAAATCCAACTCCAAAACTTAATAAGAATAAAAAAAAAAGAACACTTCACTTAAACAATATCTTAAATTGTTAAATGGCCCACAATGCCAGAAATTATTACTAAACTCTCTAGGATTTAAAAAAAACGAATAAGGAAACAGCACAAGACTTCACATGCCTCCTGCTGCCAGGTACCACGACCTCTCTACTAGCCCTGCAAATTTTGATCGGCTACGCTCCAACAAGAACGCACCCGCGAGAAAAAAACTCACGGGTCAGTCACATGACTGGTATGAGTTAAACCACACACACACACAGCTTCAGGATCACCCGTTGACCCTTTAACTACCACACAAAATATTATTTCGGGCAAGAGAGTAGTTCCACTTCACATATTGGGACGAGCGGTAGTTTCCCTTTATGTGGTGGCCATGCAGTTCTCGCCCGAATTTAAATAAAGTAATACTTACCTAACGTCCCATGGTGAGTCAATACCTGCAAAATGTTAGTGGACCCACCATCCTGCAACCACAAGATTAATAACAGCAAAATACTACAATATTATGCAGAACTACTTGTACTAAGATAAATGAAGGATCATTATCAAAATTTACTCATTTCACGTCCCAATACAATGTATAAGACAAGAACAACAGACGAGGAAATCAACATTTTATATCCTTTAACCCATAGGAAATTTTATTAACAATAATTCTCTTACTTTTATGTACGATTCTTTATTCAATTTCCTAGGTTCACCACTTGGCTACCCTCCATGGTACACCCACACATATATCCCATGTGTGCCCGGACATACTACCAACATCCACTCTGGTGCCAGTTTGGTTGGGGTATCAACCAAACCAGGTATACACACAGAAGGCTAGTCAATATGCCTAGACGTCTAACAAAATAAGCCGGGCATAAGGCTTAGGCCAGCTTGATCACGAAGCCACTGGCAAAAGGTACACTCAGCAAGTCGAGCTACCAAAAACAATATCACAACTGGGAGCGGTGAACACTAAGGAACTTGAAACTATTATGCATTTTCGGAATTATACAATTCAATCGGACCCAACGTTAATGATTATCACTTATTTCTTTTCATAGCTCAACATTATAGGAGAATTCATGTATCTCCAAGTAATCTTCGTTAATTCATACGAACAATAAATAAAAAAAACACACAACGAATCATATTTCCTCAAATTCGTACATTTTAATATACTAAAAAAAAACTGCTACTGAAATATTCAATTTCTGCCCAAACGGTGCAGAATCAGGAAAAATACCATTAGACGAAAAACGTGCAGAATCACGTTTTACATGAGACACGCGGACAGAATGTTCAAATACAAAGCCACGATTTTCTAATAATTTTCTAAAGTTTCTGCGACTGTGTGAATTACGCAAAAACGAATTTCACATATATTTTCTAACAAACATGAATATTTCACCTATTGTTTTGATCAAACTAACGATTCACCTAACCCTTTCGAATACCCTAATGTCATGATCGCAAAGTCACACAAAGGGAAAATAAACTATCTAAATTACTTCAACAATAGCGTATATCCATTACACAGATTTAACCCTAACAATTAAATTAAAAGTGTACGTACTAATTTAATCACCCTCGTATACACATATACCTACGTGTATATATATATATGAATACATAAAGTTTAACTCACCTTGTTCGATGAAAGAAAATCGACAGTAACGACGCTCCCGCGATTCCACGTGAGACCACGGACCCAAGACCCTTCTCTTTTCTTCTCCCTTTTCTTCTTCTTCCTTTTCTTCTCTCTCTCTCTCTCTCTCTCTCTCTCTCTCTCTCTCTGCGGCTGTGTAAACAAGGGGAGGGTTTCTCTTTTTTTTTTTTCTTTGTTATCTTATTATCTAGCCTAATATTATAATATAACCTAACTAATATTATATTATATCTTATATATATGATACCTAACATATATTTATATATTAATGCTATCACATACACACACACAACTGCACACACACACACTCACGTTATCCCCTTTTTTTTTTTAAAGCACATTAATTTTTTTATAGTATAAAACACTCACACCGGTTACTCATATATTGACCACATTAATAATGTAATTAAAATCTTAACAATTATAATTAAGTCACTATGAATTATTTAAAATAAAAAGTGGGGTGTTACAGGTAATTTGAGAAACTAAGTAAAATTTGCATACTATTTAGGAAAGTGGACAACAATTTTGAGACATCTCAGAAAGGAAAGATGGACACATAAAATAGGATGGAGGAAGTAATATACTTTTGTCAAAATTATAGTAATGGATTTCAAAAATTATAGTAGTAATGAATTATATCTTAGGATCACTAAAACCCAACTATAGGGATGAAAAATGTATTTTATGTTTGATATAACTACTATAATAACTTTAGATTCAAAAAAATGTTAAGAGAATTTGATCAACAAGTGCGGGACAATCAAATTCCTTGCCCAAGGATCGTGTGAGATATGAACAAGAAGAAGAAACAAAGGGAAATCAATCAAGTACACAAAAACGCAAATTCTATGTGGATCATCCCAAATTGGGTTATGTTCTCACATTGCAGAGTATTATTATGCTCTAGGATTACAATAGAGGCTTTCAATCTTGTGATCTCACTTGGTGGTGTTTCCACATGCACAAAATACACTGAACACCGGAATATAAAAAGACTAACACGTTTCCTAATCAATAATTCCAAAATTTGCATTGTCGCCTGAGCAACTCCTTGAGCAAGCGACATTCCAGCTTTTAACGCTTTCATTGCCTTGCACCATCTTGTTTTATTTTTCCTTTGCTACGAATCACCTTTGAAAACTTTCCTCAATAGAATTAGGCTCTACAATCCTAACAATAACATTCGTAGTCGATTATGAGAATAAGCTAATAATTTCACAACTACAATAAATGCCACATTATTGCCGCAATTTCAGAACTAGACGGTAATATCTCTAATTGTCAGAAGTACTTCAGTGTAATTTGAACATACTTTTATTTCTAACAGTACTTCCAAAATATGCTAAAGCAAGACCCAGAAGTTGGTCAAACTCTTATGAAGTATTGATTAGTCATCAATAGGAATAGGGTGCACGTGAATTGAGTCGCATAATAAAGGTTTGCGCCACTGAAATTTCGGCTTGGCTCGATTTATGAACATGTTTGATTAAGTTTTGTGAGTAGATTTATTAAAATATTTGTTAATAGGCTTGATAAAGAGTTTGTATATTAATTTTTATATATTTTTATTATAAAATTATATAATTTTAGAAAAAATATAAAAAAATCTCATGAACAGACTTGATTAAATACTAATTTATTATTACACTATATAATTTGAAAAGACACAAGAAAAAGCTCACGATCCCTTACAAAATTCAGCTCATTTAAACTCGTGAAAAAACTCACATATACCCTCAACTAGACTCGTATACATCTCTAGTCATGAAAAGTTACTTTCAATACAACATTTAAAGCATGAAAAATTACAAAACAGTAAATAAGAACTCATACTAACTTACTAACAATAGAGTAAGACAAAAACGTTGTTTGTGCAAACAAAGACGGCGACGTTTCAGGGAAAAGTTACGTACTCGTAGAGGTGTATACGAATTTAATTCTAGTGTATTATACTTCTTCCACTAAAACTTTCCATTCATGGTCCCACTGTACAAAGTAGTATCGTTCTTACGTGGAAAAAACAAAATATGTCCTTGACAGATAAAATTCACTGCCTGTCACGTTAGTTGCTTTTATCTTCTTCCTTTTTAGGGCAAATTACACCAACACTCCTCAATTTGTATTTTTCTTTTTAAAAAATACCCTCCAAATTAAAAAATAGTAATATTTGGGACACTAACAAATCTCACTAACACTCACACCCACATTCTATATATAGAGCAACAATTCTAGGGACATTAACAACTTCCACTAAGACTTACACCATACTCTATCTCTCTCCTAATGGTACTTTGGGTCAATTACAGACCCTACAGTGCCACTAAGAGAGAGATAGAGTATGGGTGTAACTGTTAGTAGAATTTGTAAATACTCAAATATTACTCATATATAGAGTGTGGGTGTGAGTGTTAGTGTCCCAAATATTATTAATTATGAAAACTCAAAAATTAATACCCTCAACTCTTTCACTTTTTGACCAACTCGTCTTTTGTTAAGATTCCGTCGAAAATACTTACCTTTTTGCATCATGCAACTAATACATGGTATAAAACATTAAAAACATGACTGTTTTATACCCCTTTTGATTTTGAGCTGTCGAAATTTTAAAGACAAAATTATCTTTTTTTTGTTCACAAAATTTTGACCATTTTATTCAAAAAAAATTCTCCTTTTAATTGCTTTTTAAAATTCTAATCTAACATGCAACATGCAACAATAATGATAAATCTACTTCCTCAATTATAATCTCAACCACTTTCAACATATGCTGTCTCTTAATTTAAGTGAATCTTATGTAAAATTCAGGTCAAAAACCACCATACAACATACAAATGGTATGAATTTTGGGCACAAACATCGAGACAATACTTATTGGAGTTAAAAAAAAACTGAGATTCCAAAATTAAACCAGGACTTGACTGATTTTACAAACCCCAGTTAAGTCGCTTACCTATTATAAATAACCTCACGCCATTCTCTCGTTGAACTCATTTCCTCACTCCTCCTTTGACCACAAAGTCTCTCATACCATACTCTCCCTCTCCTCCTCCTTTCCACTTTCTCTCTCTACACTTCTCTTTTTCGTTCTCTTTCCGGCAATCGAAGCTCTGAACGGCCTCACTCACTCCACTATCTCTCCTCGGAGCCACGTTTTTTAGCTCTTCGAGACTGTTAATTAGACCCCTCTCTCTCTCTCTCTCTCTCTCTCTCTCATCTACTGTAATGGCAATATAGATAGATACATATTGTTGTTATCTCTGTGTTTTTTTGTGTTGGTGGTGAAACGGAGAAACCGGTGGTTTTTGTGATGGCGGAGACGACGGAGGCGAAGGCAATGCCGGAGGCGGAGAAGAAGAAGGAGCAGAGTGTACCGTTTTATCAGCTCTTCTCTTTCGCCGATAAGTACGATTGGATTCTGATGATCTCTGGAAGCTTCGGAGCCATCGTTCACGGCTCTTCTATGCCTGTTTTTTTCCTTCTATTCGGCGAAATGGTGAACGGTTTCGGAAAAAACCAATCCGATTTGCACAAAATGACCGATGAAGTCTCAAAGGTCCGAAAACGATCGATTAATTTTCAGTTATTTTGATTGGTTTCACTGCTCAGATCTGATTATTTTTTATTATTTGGTTTTGGTTTTGTTTTTGAATGCAGTATGCTCTGTATTTTGTATATCTTGGATTGGTTGTGTGCTTATCTTCATATGCAGGTGAGATTTGATCTATCACTTTCTTTGTTTTAATTTTATTGAGTTATCTGTTTTCAAAATAGTTAAATCGGAGCTTGGTTTGGCCAGTTCACTTTCGGATCTGAAGGTGTGGGATTGCACGTGGTCCGTGAACCGACTCTCTGTCTTTTTGCTCTTTCACCTGTCAATTTCATTAAAAAAAAAAAAAAGCATTATTATTTAATATTATACAACTATTATAACATCTCTATCACGGTCCATTTAACACTAAAAATGGCTATGTTTTGTAATTGAATTTTTACTAATATTAATATGAATTTTTCAATTAATTCGATGTAGAATCTGATTTTGTTGTAAAAAAAAAAAACAGAGATTGCTTGTTGGATGTATACTGGAGAGAGGCAAGTGAGTACATTGAGGAAGAAGTATTTGGAGGCAGTGTTGAAACAGGATGTTGGGTTCTTTGATACGGATGCTAGAACAGGGGATATTGTGTTCAGCGTCTCAACGGATACTCTCCTTGTTCAGGATGCCATTAGTGAGAAGGTTTTCTCTCTCTCTCTCTCTCTCTCTCTCTCTCTCTCATGTCCATTTACTGCCTGAACGGTAACAGTGAAATCTAAGTTTAGCAAGTGTGGCGCTGAACCAGAAAAATGCTACTAGTCAGGGTGGTGGTTGGTTTGTCCATTAATGCGGGCCCCTAATAACTGATTCACGTTCTGATGGCGCAAGTTAGCAAACTCTGTGTTAACCTGCGCTTTCATCTTCGTCTAGTTGGATGATTTTAATTTTACCTGGGCAAAAGTTGCTCTTGTATGGGTCCATTTTTTTTTAGCAACGGTCGCTATCCTAAGGCATATTTATGAAATTTGGATTAAATCTCAATTTATGATGAGAAATTTCTGATGTTAACTTGCGCCTTCATCTTCGTCTAGTTGGATGATTTTATTGCACTTGTGTTGGTGCATTTTAGCAACGGTCACTATGCTAATGCATATTATATTTATGGTTAAATGTCAATTTTTGATGAGAAATTTCTGATGTTATCTTGCGCCTTCATCTTCGTATAGTTGGATGATTTTATTGCACTTGTGTAGGCACATTTTAGCATCGGTCACTATTGCTAATGCATATTGATGAAAACTTTGGTTAAATCTCAATTTTTGATGGGAATTTTCAGGTCGGGAACTTTATCCATTATCTGTCAACATTTTTGGCTGGATTGGTGGTTGGTTTTGTTTCAGCATGGAGGCTTGCTCTTCTCAGTGTGGCAGTTATTCCAGGAATTGCTTTTGCGGGAGGCTTGTATGCATATACTCTCACAGGTCTCACATCCAAAAGCAGAGAATCCTATGCCAACGCCGGCATAATTGCCGAGCAGGTTAGCAAACTCTGTCCTATGGAAGTTCTATAAGAGGTTTATATTATATTTAAGAATACTAAACAAGACATATTAAGTTGCTTTGTGCTGATATTAGGCATTGCTTTCACTTTTCATCAATGTGTCCTTTATTTTTCTCTTTTATTAATCTTTAGTTAAGTAATATAATATAACATACTCTTCCCACAATCTCATTTAACTGTCACCCATAAAGCACTGTAAGCTGAAAGCAGCATTTCTCATGCGGCCCTTTGTGGATCAAATGATACCTCGCATGTTGTATTACCATCATAGAGGCCCTTTGCCTTTATTTATATTAACTTTTCAATTTTCATCTTTTCTTAGAGTTAATACATTTATTCTTTTCAACCCGACAGCCTTATGGTATTTATTCTGCCTCCAATATTTGCACTAAATGAGTTCAAATTGCAATTACAAAGTGAATATAGCTCGATTGGTGCCAAGATGGGTCTTAGGCCCCTCCATTGCATAAGTCGAGTGTTCGGCCCCTTATAATAAAAAAAGACTTCAAAATTGCAATTGAAGATCTTGGTACTGTGATTAGAAAATAAGACCAACATATCGAATTCCTTCCAAAATATATGATCTCCACGATTTAGTTCAGCATTCTTATCAGTATGTCAGTTTGAAATGTATGGTTTATATGGGGATCTTAATTTTAGTAATGCTTATCCTTCTAAAACTTTTCACTGCCTCCATAGGCCATTGCACAAGTAAGGACAGTTTACTCATATGTGGGTGAGAGCAAGGCTCTCAATGCCTATTCAGATGCAATACAAAACACGTTGAAGCTCGGGTACAAGGCTGGAATGGCGAAAGGCCTGGGACTGGGATGCACTTATGGAATTGCATGTATGTCATGGGCTCTCGTCTTCTGGTACGCTGGTGTTTTTATCAGGAACGGTCAGACAGATGGAGGGAAGGCATTCACAGCTATTTTCTCTGCCATTGTAGGGGGCATGTAAGATCTCAAACTAAAAAGTATTCTCCTTTTGAACATAGATGAATAAGGCCAATTCATGGTTAAAGTAACATAACAAATTATTTGTTACAGGAGCTTGGGTCAGTCATTTTCAAATCTTGGGGCTTTTAGCAAAGGCAAGGCTGCTGGATTTAAGTTAATGGAGATTATTAAGCAAAAACCTTCAATAATTCAGGACCTCTTAGATGGGAAGTGCTTGGCTGAGGTCAACGGGAGCATAGAGTTCAAAGATGTAACCTTTAGCTACCCATCAAGACCTGATGTTTTTATTTTCAGAGATTTCTCAATCTTTTTCCCCGCTGGAAAGACAGTTGCGGTGGTTGGTGGTAGTGGGTCGGGGAAAAGCACTGTTGTCTCCCTCATAGAAAGGTTCTACGATCCTAATCAGGGTAAGAATAACTTCCTACTCTTCTTAAAAATTGAACATCCAGTTTATTATTGATTTTCCTGATGTTTATAACTGGCTGAGCAGGTCAAATTTTGATTGACAACGTGGACATTAAAACCCTACAACTGAGATGGTTGCGTGATCAGATTGGTCTGGTGAATCAAGAGCCTGCTCTCTTTGCTACCACCATACTTGAGAACATACTCTATGGAAAGCCTGATGCAACAATAGCAGAAGTTGAAGCTGCAGCTTCTGCTGCTAATGCTCATAGTTTCATCACCTTGCTTCCTAATGGGTATAGCACACAGGTTGGTGATCTTAAATTCTTAACTTTCACCTGTTTTCCATTATCAGTTATTGTGTCTTGATTTTGATTGGTTATTTCCCTTCATGCAAAACCAGGTGGGAGAGCGTGGAGTCCAACTTTCTGGTGGTCAGAAACAGAGAATTGCAATTGCAAGAGCTATGTTGAAAGACCCAAAGATCCTCCTCCTCGATGAAGCCACTAGTGCTCTTGATGCAGGTTCTGAGAGCATTGTTCAAGAAGCTCTAGACCGTCTGATGGTTGGAAGAACAACTGTTGTCGTTGCGCATCGCCTCTCCACCATAAGAAATGTGGATTCAATTGCTGTCATACAACAAGGGCAAGTTGTTGAGACAGGAACACATGAAGAACTAATCGCAAAAGCCGGGGCATACGCTTCATTGATCCGATTCCAAGAAATGGTTAGAAACAGAGATTTCTCAAACCCTTCAACCCATCGATCACGCTCATCACGACTAAGCCATTCTCTCTCAACAAAATCGCTAAGCCTCCGGTCAGGTAGCCTTAGGAATTTGAGCTATTCGTATAGTACTGGCGCAGATGGGCGCATAGAGATGGTCTCCAATGCTGAAACGGATAAGAAAAATCCAGCACCAGACGGTTACTTCTTTAGGCTTCTCAAGATGAATGCTCCAGAATGGCCTTACTCTATAATGGGTGCTGTAGGATCTGTTCTATCAGGTTTTATTGGTCCAACATTCGCCATTGTGATGAGTAATATGATTGAGGTGTTCTACTACAGTAACTCAGCTAGCATGGAAAGGAAGACAAAGGAATATGTATTCATTTACATTGGAGCGGGTCTTTACGCGGTTGTTGCATATTTGATACAGCATTACTTCTTCAGTATCATGGGAGAGAACCTCACTACAAGAGTGAGGAGGATGATGCTTGCAGGTACAATTAATATGTGCATACATGCTAATACCCATAATGTTTGATCAATTGGACTTTCAACATTTTAAGCTGCTTTCATATATATATATATATATATATACATACATATATATGTATTATTTTTTCTGAAAATCTTCCTCAAAACCTTTTAATGACAATTGACGTATCTATTTAGAAAGATTTTCTGCAAGATTAATACATGGTTATGCTGTTTATTGTTTTTTTCAGCAATCTTAAGGAATGATGTTGGGTGGTTTGATGAGGAGGAGCACAATTCAAGCCTAGTTGCAGCTCGTCTAGCCACGGATGCTGCAGATGTGAAGTCCGCCATTGCTGAGAGGATCTCTGTTATATTGCAGAACATGACATCACTGCTCACTTCATTCATTGTTGCTTTTATAGTGGAATGGAGGGTCTCTCTTCTTATCCTCGCCACCTTCCCTCTCCTAGTCCTTGCCAATTTTGCTCAGGTAAAAAAGCTACCCTCACTTCCTTGATCACACTTTACCACAAATATTATATTAGCATACATGTAGTGAAACTAGTGCATGTGACCGCTACAATGTGTTCTCTCTGTAGGACTCACGTGCATTCCACACAATAATGAAATCACTGTAGCAGTTACCTGCTGTAACAGGGTATAACGGTCACACGAGATATTTTACCCAAAGCCAATAGTGTCACTTTGGGCAATTGAATGCCCCTTGTACACATATACTCTTCTTCCTTTTATTTGATAACCATTTCAGGTTTCCAGTCTCTTTCCATGTATGGAATCTTGATTTGGCAATTTTCTTAGTATTAAACGACAAAATGATAAATCGTACGTGGATCACCCTGGTGCACTGCAGGTAGTTCCTCCGATTCTGGGTGTATAACCCTTCGAAACTCGAACATGACCCAAATATAATATCAATAAGTCTTTGGGCACACCCATTCCCTAACAAAATCCACACTCATAGTGGATTATCTAGTTGGCACTAGGAGACCAACCAAAACTAACCAAGAACTAACTCAATGTAGGTTTAGTTTTTAACCCATGTACATATTATATTTTTTCTCTCTCAATACACCCCAAAGAAAAGCTCCAGCTGCGAGCTCTAGCCGCCGACCAAAGCTCCGCTGTCGCCTCCCCTTTCTGACCCGGCAACCCCTCCACTCCCCACACGAGTTCTCTCTCTCTCTCTCTCTCTCTCTCTCTCTCTCTCTCTCTCTTTCTCTCTCTCGGTATCTCGTTGTCACTCTCGGCTTCTCTCTCTCTCTGTCTCTCTCGCGACCTCCCTCTCCCCTCTTGGGAATTGGGTTTGATGAGTTGTGGTTTTTGGGTCAATGTTTGTGTTTGTAAAGTTATATCTATAGTGACTATGCGGACCCGTTTGAGACTGAGACTAGCAATGACTTCAGGTGCTACTAAACTTGAATCTGGATCTGGGTTCGGGTTCGGATCTAGTTCTGGTGTTTGTGTTTGTTGTTGATGTGGATTCAATTGATGATGAAGAAGATGAGATTGATGATCTAAGGTGATTTGGTTTAGGGTTGTTGTATTTGCTTGACCAGATTGACTTCTTCTTCTTCTCTCTGCTACAGTCGTAATCACAGAGGTAGATGAGAGCTTTGATATTGGTGATTCTTGATTAGATTGAGGTTGGGCATGAGCTTGAGCTTGATTGTAATAGAAAGAGTTTTGAATACCCAATTCTTTGTCTTGTCCTCTCAGCTCCATTTATTCTGATTTCTAAAATGACCAACTTTTCTTTATTAATCACTTCCCAAAACCATCATAATCTTTCAAGATCTCTCTAAAACCATTAATAATACCCTTTTGCTTATTCTTTGATTTAATCTCAATCAAAGAAAGAATCAACCTTGTAATCCAAACTTGGTTTTGGATTTCTTTTCTTCTGATTTGGACTTTTGGATGCTAATAAACCCACCAAACCATTCCCCAAATCTACTGCACTATTCCCAATACAAAAAAAAAAAAATGCCTAACTGGATTAAATTAAATCACTATGTGAAGAGGGGAGAGGGATGCCATGAGAGATGGAGAGAGAGAGAAGCCGAGAGAGAGAAAGAGAGAGAGAGAGAGAGAGAGAGAGAGAGAGAGAGAGAGAGAGAGAGAGAAAACTCGATTAGAGGAGGGGAGGTGTTGCAGCTTCGGAGGGGAGGGAAGGTGGTCCGGCGATGGTGGCAGCTTTGGTCGGCGGCTGGAGCTATGGTTCTCTTCTTCCTCTTCCTTTCTCCTAATGTAAGGGAATGTATTGAGAGAGAAAAAAATTAATTTGAATATGGGTTAGAAACCAAACCTACGTTGAGTTAGTTCTTGGTTAGTTTTGGTGGGGTCCTCTAGTGCCAACTATCTAATCCACTCTGGGTGTGGATTTTGTTAGTGAATGGGTGTGCTCAACGACTTATTGATATAAGGTACTACATAATTTGACTGCATAATAGTGAAAAAAAGAATAGATTAAACAATAATGATAGGTGTACAACGAAGTGCACAACGAATTGTACAAACGTGTAGTACAGGGTTGGACCTTGTGCTGAAAAGTCTGTACACACAAAAAGGTGTGTGTAGGCTTTTTAGCACAAGGTCCAACCATGTGTTGCACGTTTGTGCAATTCGTTGTGCAATTCGTTTCGTGCCTATCATTACTCTAGATTAAATGGTAAAGATTCCAAAATGACCCATCGAGTTCTATGCCACTGTGAAGTGAGAAGTGGTGTTGATTTCTTATTTGAGTTAATTAATACTCCCTCCGTCTCATTTTGTGAGTCCTGTATTCCATTTTGGGATGTCCTAAAATTAGTGTCCATCTACCTAATTTGGTATATAATTTTTACTTACTTTTCAAAATTACCCTTCATTAAAATTTACACCAAGACAACTAAAAAAGTAGTTGTAATGATTAGGGCAATTGTGGAAAGTAGGTGTAGATTTTTCTTGTCCTCTTAATAGGTTGAATTCCCAAAAATAGACTCACAAAATGGGACGGAGGGAGTATATTTTTGGACTCTCTGAACCCTTTCTTGAATTTTTTTTCTTCCAGTCAAATCTTAGGAAGTCTAGTGGTAGACTCACAAAATGGGACGGAGGGAGTATATTTTTGGACTCTCTCAACCCTTTCTTGAATTTTTTTTTTTCCAGTCAAATCTTAGGAAGTCTAGTGGCTTTTCACTGCCCCTTTTTATTAGTACGGAGTGTTATTTTTTACCTCTCACCGACACTACACCATACAGTTTTTATCAGTTTTGTGTCTGATTTTGGAGGCCCAAGGTTCAGAGAGAGAGAGAGAGAGAGAGATGGGTTTTGCATATGGCCCGTAAATCCGTGATCATTTATGTATTGTGTGTATATATTGTACATGCACTATATGAGGGTGATATTCTCTCTCTTCTTGTGAGTTTTTTTTTTTTCATGGACGGGTGTCAGGTGCGCCTGTCATGGACTCATGGTGGATGGCAGGGATGCCAGGGACTCAGAGACTGGCCTTAAGTTGTCTAACGTAGGCAGGGTGGGGTGAATTGCGCACCCCCACTTTTTCAGATTGTGGTCTCTTTTGGGTACTGTAGAAACTGTGTAATTATTGAGTGTCATTGTACAGTCAACAGTATACTTAATTTGCGCGCGGTCTATGAACAGTTCAATAAATTGGTTTGCCTCTGGGTATCCATAAGGCCATAACTACGTGTCAACACTTGGGGGACCCTCTACGTGGTCCCACTAAGTTGACTTCGTCAATTCCTTCCCAGTTGCCAAACATGCTTAGCTTAGCTGATCATTTTCTATAACTGACCCAGTGGGTTGCTGATGCAAAACAGTTAAAATCTTTACGAAAAATAAATTATAATCGTAACAGTTTCATCTATCAACGCTAAAGAAATCAGATTGCATTGTTCCAACTTTAAACTTCTAAAGTGGGTGAGCGTGAAGACATAGTTAATAATTATGATCATAAAATTGTGAAGGCTTCCTGTTTGAATTCACTACCTTCTACATTATGCAAAGTATATATTTGTTTCCTTTACAATATTTCTTACATAGTATAGAAGTTAACGTTGCTTTCTTACTTCCATATTGAACTTCATTCCCTGTGATTGAAGTCCATCAAATATATCTAATCCTATTTTGAACTGGACCAATTGGTGCTGTAAAATTGAGAGAACATATTACATAAAAGCATGGTGTAATAAGAATAAAAAAATTTCCATCTTTGTTCTCTCAAACCAGAATAAATATTATTGACTAGTGCATTCCTCTGTCTATTGACAGTTAATTCTGTTATTTTCCACAGCAACTTTCTCTTAAAGGTTTTGCTGGAGACACAGCCAAGGCACATGCAAAAACTAGCATGATTGCAGGGGAAGGAGTGAGCAACATTCGAACTGTTGCAGCCTTCAATGCACAAGAGAAGATCCTCTCCCTATTTGGCCACGAGCTCCGTTTGCCACAGCTTCAAAGCCTTCGTCGAAGCCAGTCATCTGGTGTCCTCTTTGGGCTCTCTCAGCTCGCTCTTTATGCTTCCGAAGCACTAATCCTCTGGTACGGTGCCCACCTAGTAAGCAAAGGTGTCTCCACCTTCTCAAAGGTTATTAAAGTATTCGTGGTGTTAGTCATCACAGCCAATTCTGTTGCAGAGACTGTTAGCCTTGCTCCTGAGATCATTAGGGGTGGTGAAGCCGTTGGTTCGGTATTTTCAATTCTTGATTGTTCGACCAAGATAGATCCAGATGATCCAGAGGCCGAGTCGGTTGAGTCAGTTCGTGGGGAAATTGAACTTCGTCATGTTGACTTTGCATACCCTTCTAGGCCCGATGTTATTGTTTTTAAGGACTTTAACCTTAGGATCCGTGCTGGCCAAAGCCAAGCTCTTGTCGGAGCCAGTGGTTCGGGGAAGAGTTCTGTGATTGCGTTGATTGAACGATTCTATGACCCTCTTGCCGGGAAAGTTATGATTGATGGGAAAGATATTAGGCGATTGAACTTAAAGTCTCTTAGGCTTAAAATTGGATTGGTTCAACAAGAACCGGCACTATTCGCATCGAGCATTTTTGATAACATTGCATATGGAAAAGATGGAGCAACGGAAGCAGAAGTCATCGAAGCGGCCCGTGCTGCAAATGTGCACACTTTTGTTAGTGGATTGCCCGATGGGTACAAAACCCCGGTTGGTGAGAGAGGGGTTCAGCTTTCTGGGGGACAAAAACAAAGAATTGCAATTGCCCGAGCTGTCCTTAAGGACCCTGCAATACTATTGCTCGATGAGGCCACGAGTGCACTCGATGCTGAATCCGAGTGTGTACTACAAGAAGCACTCGAGCGGCTCATGAGGGGTCGAACCACCGTGCTCGTGGCCCACCGCTTATCAACAATTCGGGGGGTTAACAGCATAGGAGTGGTCCAAGACGGGCGCATTGTAGAGCAGGGTAGCCACTCTGAGCTAGTGACCCGTCCTGACGGGGCTTATTCTAGACTCTTGCAGTTACAGCTCCATCACATATGAAAAGGAGAAGTTTTTTGATTGAAGCAATATTGCTGTGTTTGGGTTGGTCCCATTAACTTTTGCTTTTCATTTTGTTTTCTGAATGATGATAGTTGTAGATATGGGGATGTTCAAGGCTATATCTAAGAACCACGACTCCATTCCCAATGGCGATGCATATGTTATATTGTCTATTATATCTATTGTGCACAAGCTTGTGTTTATCTGATTCATTGAGTGCTAGATTTGCTTTTTCTTTTAACCTTTTTTAGCAAGTGAAGTTTTTTAATACTTCAAACTTCAAAGGCAAACACTAGCAATCCACCTTTCCAGCTCTTGGGGGGACTTTTCTTGCCTGTCAATGAATATATATATATATATATACATATATTCATGAATATAGATAAGGGCATCCTCTTATTTTTTTTATTTTTAATTAATTTATTTTTTTTGGTTCTTGCTTTAAGGGCCGACATGAACTACTTGACAGTTGAGCACCAACAAAAAGTCTCAAGTTTTTAAATGTACTGGAGACATTCATTTGGCCCAGATGGTCTGAATTATTGTATTAAAGCAAGAGATAGATGTGCTATTATTATATGTAAAAAGCTTAAGAATTGTGTAGTGAGCATGAATCTCAGCAAAAAAAGTGTAGTGAGCATGAACATTGTTTCCCACTTGGTGCACATTATGAGGACCCTACAGTGTGCAAATCAGTGACCTCCCTTGCCATGCTCTCGTCAAAAGTTTTTAAAAGTTCAGTAGGTTTCAACAATGGCCTACCACATTTTTGAAACATTGGTAAAGTGAAGACAGCTTTTTAACAAATCAAATTCATTATTACACTCACCACCATGTTGTGTACTTACTCTGTGAAAAAGATAAGCTTAGGAGTTAGGAAGGCTCCAATAGGGTTGGCCCTTGACCTCTTTGCAGTTCATTGATTTTTTCGCCTGTGAGGGGAAAAGGGAACGAGAGCAAGGGATGGGAAAGAAATAAAGAATAGTAGGTGCAGTGGAATGGTAGTCCTGAGAAAATGGCATGGAAACCATGGCCCACTTGATATAATGTTAGATACAGATACAGATTAAAAAAATAAATAGAAATTCAGGTGAAAATTCCTTAAGAAGTAACTGTCAAGAGTTTAAATTCTAATTTGATTCTTAATTTGTAAAAAGTCCCTCCAAGCTCGAATTAAGTGAAATTTTATTAAATATTTATGTACGCGTTCAGTGAAATTTCACTTAATATTTAGGTATGCCAAATGAAATTTCACTTGATATTTTTTGCATGGAGGACCATGTCCTAATCAATAATCTTAATTGTTCTTAACTCTAAAAAATCTTATCATAATGTCCTTTTCACTAATTGTCTCCAAAAAAAAAAAAAATGCAAAAGAGAGGTACAGATAGAGATAGAAACATGAAAAAAAAAGAAACGATTATTATAGATCTAAGTTGAGCAGTTGGACTTCCATCAACCTCCGACTCATGTACACATATGACAAACTATCTCTCCAATTTCAAAATGAAAAGCAAGGAAGATGGCCAAAAAAAGAAGAAGATAAAATTCCATTAGAATGCATGCCTTAAATTGAAAATGAAGTAAATAACACTGAAAATGCATTCTCAACACCTCATTCCAAAGTCCAAACACTCCCTTACTTTAAAGAAGGGCTGACAGTGGCACAAAAATGATTGAACTTTAGCTCTTGCTTCTCTGTTTCATCCGTCTATGGAGAACTCTTCATATGTTGATGGAGAACTCTTCGGTACACCCAAGTGGTTTGGGAGTACCTACGCCCTTTATTCTTAGGATTATAAAAATTTGTTCTTAGGTCATAAAAATTTGCTCTCAATAGAAAATAAAGTGGTTTTGATGGGAATAAATTGGTTTTGATGGGAGTAAATGTTTCTTACCACGGAACAAAGTTCTTACCGGAAACAAAATTTTATAACCCCAAGAACAAAGGTCATAGATACACCCAAACCACTTGGGTGTACCGAAGATAGCTCCTCGGTCTGTATACAAAATCCAAATTGCAAGTCCCCATATTAACAGTGCTCTTCCACTAAAAAGTCTGTAATTCATTGCAACAGTGGAAGCATCCCTATTGGTTTGGATACATCATACAATGAATCATATGAAAGTCACAGTAGCTCCAATGATTAACCTCAATCATTCTATACAAATTTGGATTAGTTCTCTAGGCAGTACTCTTTCAACTAGTAATAGAACCTATTCTGAGTGTGCTCCAGCAATTATATTGTCACACCCCAACCCGCCTCGGGCGAGTTGGGACACGTGTAACAAGCCCACATGTTCAAAACACCCATAATTCATTAAGAACCACATGAATTAGACCGCACACAAAGTATTACACAGCGGTTTCTATTGGCCCACCGTGTTCAAAGATGCCTACACTTTTTGTAAATCGTGTTAGCGATGTAAAAAGCTTGGCACACTTTCGAAAAGGAATTCAATGCCCTTAACTCCCATCATTACAATAGAAATATTCGATTGTTGGGGCATTGACTTCATGGGCCCATTTCCTAAATCTAACAACTGTGAACATATACTCCTTGCTGTGGAATATATATCAAAATGGGTTGAAGCGATACCGTCAAGACGCAATAACCATAAAACGGTAATGTCCTTTCTTAAGGACAATATTTTATCGCATTTCGGAACCCCAAAAGCCCTAATAAGTGACCAAGGCAAGCACTTTTGCAATAGGCCTTTGGAATCACTACTCAAGAAATACGGGATGAATCACAAGATCGCTCTAGCCTACCACCCACAAACAAAAGGGCAGGCAGAGTTGGCTTACCGTGAAATCAAGCACATATTAGAAAAGACAGTTAGTTTCAACAGAAAAGACTGGGCTTATAAACTGACTGATGCTCTTTGGGCATACCGTACTACCTACAAGACAAATTTGGGAATGTCCCCATATAGGCTGGTGTACGGTAAGGCATGTCATCTCCCCGTTGAAATTGAGCACAAAGCATATTGGGCGACACACTCATTAAATTTTGATTAAAGAGGGATGACATCTCCGGAAACTCCAGTTGGCAGAACTGGAAGAAATCCGACGAGACGCATATGACAATGCTAAACTTCACAAGGAACGGTTGAAGGCTCGCCATGATAGAACAATTTTTCGAAAATCTTTCAAGCCTGGGCAGAAAGTTTTACAATACGATTCGCGCCTTCATCTCTTCCCCGGAAAACTCCGATCTCGGTGGACAGGACCCTTCACAGTCAAATCTATTTTTCCACATGGGGCCGTCGAGTTATTTAATCCTAAGAACGATGGAAGTTTCAAGGTCAATGGACAAAGGGTAAAACCGTTCTTAGAAGATTTCCATCCAGAGGTTGAGCACATCTCACTGGATGAGCCCAACTATACCTCAACCTAGAACGCTCAAGTGCGTTTTTAACAATGTTGTTGTACTTTTTCTTTTGCTGTTTCTCATTTTGTTTTGTTCTTTTTGTTTATTTGTATCTTTCTGAGTGTGACCTTGATCGTAATCTGCTATTCCAATTCTATCTCCTGTAGGCAATCTAACATGAGAGATGACGATGTTTACTCGATTGGATCATGGGCTGATTCAGAATATCAGAACCCACCATGGACTGCTGATGAAATAGCATTCTGCTTATCTCCATACCAAGGGCCAGGAGCCGAAGACGTCGTTGACCTAACCCACGGATACATCCCATACGATCCTGCTCTCCTTCAAATTAACCCAATTGAGCACATGGAACTCCCTGAAGAGGAAGGAGAACCAGAGGGATATGTTGTGTGGGAAGTCGATGACGTTTTGATGGAACAGTGGGAAAATGACTCAATGTGGGAGCCATGGGAAGAAGAGGACTTACAGGATGTGGTGCCTGAACACCATAATGCCGTATTCACCTATGTTGACGACTTCCTGGTCATTCATGTGGTTCCATACATTTATGAGTATTTGAGTTACTTGTTGTTCAGGCTTCAATGCCCTCTACCTGCTAGTGCACCTGGGGATATCAGGCCAATAGTGAGGTTAACTCTGGGTCACATTCCTTTCTTTTTCTTTTTGTTTTGCTTTATTTAATTCTTCCTGTTTGATCTTCTTTTTGCTCTAGTTGATTTATTTTCTTCCTCTCCTTTTTGTTTCCCTTTGTCAGGAATATCACTATGAATCCACCATTTCCACCATTGTACCTTCCACATCAACTATTTCATGGATTTGGACCATACATAAGGTCCCTGGGTACTCCGCCGCAAGAGGAACGTCCGATGCATCATTTCACTCCATTATCCTTGTCTCCATCCGGATCCCCTATTGTCGGTGAAATTAATTCCTTAGAAAGTTCGGACTTGCTCGATGATGTCCTCGCTGCTTTTCGCTGGTTCTGGGAAAGGGAATCATCAAGTTCAGACTCTACATTTGAAGTTCCAACAGAGAAGGAGGTTGTGGAAGAAGGAATCTTTCTGCTTGAAGAATAGTGTTTCATTCCAATTGTTTTATGTCATTTCATATTTCTTTCATCAATTGGAGTGTATTCTTAGACAAAGTCTTGTTAATTTTAGCCTTATTTTAGTTTTTCTTTTTCACTAAGGTTTTAAAGACCATGTTGAGGGCAATAATATTGCAAGTGGATGCTATTATACAGATTTATTTATATAAATTTGCAACTTTCTACTATGAGGATGATGTTTTTGGCTTCCATATCTTACCAATGAGCTATTTCATCACTATTCTGTATGTCCAAATTAATGTTGGTTAGTTGGGGGTGTTTAATTTATCCATGTTATGATCTTGTAGACTTTTCGAGTTCGATCGATCGAATGTTTCTCGATCGATCGAGAGTATCATGACCTCAATCGCTTCAGTAGGGCTCAATCGATCGAACCATCTCGAGCGATCGAGACCTGTATTTAAACGAGGCGTCATTCAGTATCTTCTTCAGTCTATCTTCTTCTCCATCTCGAGCGATTGAAGACAGAAGAGGACTCACGTAATTCTTGCCCCCCTTATATGCCAACATCAATTGAGGAGCAACTGGGCACGCTAATCATCATCATCATCACCCTCATATTCTTTGCGGTGCGTCTCTCGAGGTGAGGCACCGAGAACCCCTCATGTTCTTTCCATTTCTAATTCGTATGGGGGTGCCCCCCCATTGGTTATTTTACTCGTTTTCTCTTTGTTTTGTTATATTTCATGTTTGCGGGCCTTTTCCATTCTCATCGCGCGAGACTGCCACTTCGCTGTGTTCGATCGATCGAACTGGTTTCGAGCGATCGAACCCAGCATCCTTTCAATCGATCGAACAAGTCTCGAGCGATCGAACTTGCAATTTTCTCAATCGATCGAACATGCTTCGATTGATCGAAGTATGACAGTTTCATTTCCTTTACTGGTTTCCCTATTTTTAATGTTTCTTTGTTTGTTTCTTATGTTTCAGAGCTCAATAATGAACCCTATCACTGGGTATCACAAAGCCAAGCCATTTGACCTAACCATACCCGACCCTATACCCGATCACGGGTTCAGAAATGATGAAGACCGCGTATGGTTCACCAGATATTTCCAGTCGCGCAAGGTCATGCTTGAGCGGCCCCTCGAGACAGCATGGCTGGCTACTTCTTGGTATCTTGCCCGGATACGCGCCATGCCACAGTGGTACACGCTCTTCTCCCAGCCTAAGCTCGTTATTCTGTCCTGGATCCGAGGCGTGTGCGACGATGATCAGGGATCCAATTGCTCCGTTCACACTCCGCTCATTCTTCCATGGCCGGGAGATCGTTTTTAGTCCGACCACTGTCTCCGCTGATATTGGGGTACCCAAGGTACCTGATTGTGTTTATCCGCATTGCCCCGACACACCGCTGCTTTCCCCGACTATTATTATCAGAGAGATCACTGGGGGTGCTCTTTCGGGCTGGGATGGCGAGGCTCTTATTCCTGACGTCTATCTCACCGATAATTATCATATGCTGCACCTTGCCCTCAGTAACTGCCTCCTAGTGACATCCTATCAGGAGAAGATTACAGCGTGGTATGCCCGTGTATTATATGCGATCGGGACACGACAGCCTGTCTGTTTGCCTCGCCTCTACATTGATTTTATGAGGCACCCTACTCGATATATTCAGGCCAAGAAGCACCTGAAGGGTGCTTGGGCCATTCACAGGGTTATTGAGCAGGCGGGTCTACTTCCATTGGCGGGTGATGTGACTGCCCAATCTCGCAGCCATTTTGGCGAGACTGCTTCCCGTCGATCTGAGGCACAAAAGAGAAAGAGGTGGGGTAAAGGCAAGGCGAAGGTTGGAGAGAAGAGGAGGAGATGAGGAGGCACCGATATGGAGGGTGCTGCTTCTGGGACGCCCACAGAGGCTAAGGAGCGTGATTCTGATGAGGAGGATGATCCCATGGAGGAGGTTGCTAGATTTGAGTTGAGACAGAGGTCTCAGGCTCGTACCCAGGGAGAGTCTTCTTCTATGCCTCTCCCGACTATTCATGAGTTGCTTTTGGAGGAGAGAGAGGCCAGGATTAGACTTGAGGGTAACGTGGATTAAATGACTACTCTGCTGGAGGTGATCTTGATATAGATCGGAGTCGACCAGGTAGTTCATGCAGCTTCTGCACCACCACCCAGCGATCCACCTACAGCTGCTCCTACCGTACCCACCGACCCACCTACCACTGCTATAGTTCCACCATCTACCACCGATCTATCATCTGCCGCTCCACCTTCCCAGATTGATCCTACAGCTCCTACATCATCGGTGACACTGCCTGCTACAGAGATACCACTTCCACCTTCTCTTGTCGTGGTCGACACACCCTTATCTATTCCAGCTTCCACGATCACGAGTGACCCAGCGACACCGACTGTTGCTGAGGGTGACAGTGGGGATGCTCCTGATGTTTTTATTGAGATATTATCGGACGTAGCTGATGATGTCTAGTTTCTGGGGGATGGGTGTTGTTGATTGTTTTTGGTTCTTGGATTATTTAGATGTGGTTGCATTTGGATGTGTTGGTTGGTTGTTGGTTATATTTTTGGATGCTGTTGGGAAATTTTGTATTGTTGGGTACTGTGCATATTTTGTATTTTAGTTGCATGGTGCATATTATCACTGTTCTGTTCTGTTATTTTATTCCCAGTGATTAGTTCCATTTTATGCATGGATCCAATGCCCTATATTTCATATTCTTTTGATCTCTGCTGCTTGGAGTTTGTATGCTTTCTGTACAGGTTGTTACACTTGCCATTCTTATGATGATATATATCAGGTGATATCTCTCTATCTATTTTTGAAAATCACCTGCTGAGGACATTGCAATTTTCAGTTGGGGGTGGTATGTAGATAGATAATCACCTGTGCACATTAGTTCGTAGCAATTTGGACCATTCTATCTATTGCGTATGTCACACAATTTCCGCAATTTCCATTAGCAACTAAAGTAAATTACGACAATTTCACATTCAACAACCTTGCAAAATTTTCTAACAATTAAGTTTTTGAATTAAATTGGTAGAATAATTTTGAATATTCACTTTTATTTACCTGTTGTCAAGCAATGACACAACCATTTTATTCTCATCCTTTTATGAATTAAGTTCACACGTTTTTCAAGTTTCGCTAGGATGAATGCATATGTTGATTATTCTTGTATCCAAATCATTTGCACGTGTTAATAGCTATGCAGAAAACTTAAAATAAGAGTTAATATGACTTTTGTACTTTAAAGAATGATGTAGTGAAAGCTAGTTACCCTTAGTGAGCTTTTGAATCCAATCTTCAATTCTGAGGGAATTATCATATTAAAATTTGAATTATTTTTCTTGAATATGCCGATTAAATTCGTTGAATAGTCTCTAATTCTTCCATTTTGGCTTCTTAGTAGAGGAGAACGTTCAGGATTTACCATCTAAACTCAATGAACATTGATGTATAAAAGTTAAGAAGTTGAGAAAATGATTTAAGCCATCGTATTTGCTCCTTACTTTCTCCATTTACCTATATCAACATCTCTGAATATGCGTTGTTCTTAACCCCACACCTAACAAATAATGCGGAATCCATTATGAAATTATAAATCCCTAATTTCATACTTTGACCTCAATATACCTCATTGCACACCCAATGTGATTAAATTGTTGATGTATGAGGAGGGAATAGTGGTGGGAAGGGCTGTATAAAAAAAATGAAAAATGATGATATGTATACGTATGGAGAGAATGGTTGGATTAAAGTGAAGAAATTACTGAACTCAGTCATATGCTGGAAATGTGCAATTTTTTACCCCTTTAATCTCTACCCTACTAAATAAAAACCGAAAAGTCAAAGCCTTAATGATTCACAACAACTTAATTTAAACATGAAAGTGTAACTTGAGTTATCCACGGTATTTCGCTCCTCTAGTAAGTAGTATTCATTTCATGAGACTATACACCCTCAATGTTCGTCTTTTATAGAGTTGAGTATGAAAGCATTAGTATCCGAAAAAATCACTCCTATCAAAGCTTTCATACCATGTGCGATCATTATTAGCCAAGTTTCTGTGGGATGTTCATTTTTGAGTGTAATAACTATGTGAGGATTGAGTTGAAACTACAAATTCTGAGAGTATGATAGTTTAAATAACTCTAAATAAAGTCGATGTATACCTGTTAATTTCACACACACACGGATGCAGGGATGTGATGCATATGCTGTTGTTTTCTTGGTGACATGAGGAACATGTGCATTTCTTTCATGGTTTGAATGAGGATGATGTGTTTTGTACAGCTAAATCAATAGTTGAATAAAAGGGGAGTGTTTAAAAAGTTATTCTATATCTTTTTGAGTTTATAATCAGAGAATTTTGTGGGTACATTCACTGCAAACCCTCACGAGACAACACTCGTCCACTAGGGGTTTAACGGCTTGTTGCATTTGCTAAATGCAACCGCGATTCCTGCGAAAGTGAGTTAGGTAGTTTCTTTCATGTTATTTTAATTTAGTTAATCTGGGTCTAGTTTATTTTTAGCTTTTTTATTATAATTGTAGTTTTTTGTTTTTATTTTCGCTCTATTGCTAGGGACTAGCAAATCGCTAGTTGGGGGTTGTGACAAGCGGGGGTATTTGTAAAATACAACCACGTTAAAAGAAGAAAATGTGTTAAATTAATTCACAATTCCTTCATTTATCTGCAATTTGAATTACAATGCTAGTTTGTACACAATTTGATTAAACTATGATAAGTTGTTTGTTTTAGCTGTAGTTTGTGCAGATTACTGTTGCTGTGTAAAGAATTGGATGAGAAAGATAAAAGGGAGTGCTGAATTTTAATGAAGACAAGTAAAGGATGAAAAGTAAACCTCGATTGATTGAAGACTATTCGATCGATCGAAAGAAGCTCAAGCGCTCGAAGACCCCAGAAGTTCAATTGATCGAAAGATGTTCGATCGATCGAACATGGCTTTTATTAGATTATATGCGCACGCAGCAGAAGCGGAATTTTAACCCTAGCATTGGTGTTTTAGTATAAATAGTTGTATTATTTACGTCAAAAAGGACGCCCACTTTCATTTTCATCAGTTTATAGAGAGTAGAGAGCTTTCCTTTGTTTATTTTGTAGGTTTAATCAAGGTTTTACATTGTTTCGGTTTGGATTTCCCTGTGTTCAATACAAGTTTTCGTTACAGGTTACTTTGTTTACTTTCTGCACTTAGTCTATAGTAATATAATCTGTTATTCCATAGTATTGCATGTTAGTTATAGTGATTTAATTAGTTTTCATAGATTTATTGTGAAAATCACAAACAAACACACCTTTAATGGAACTTTACGTTAAAAAAGAATCTGAGACACTTCAGACGATGTCTGAGTAGTCCCCAGGTTGGGAGATTATAATGAAACCGTGATCTCAAGCCTCTACCATAAAGCAGAATAATTCCTGTGTTCGATCGATCGAGAAATCTCGATCAATCGAAACAGAGATACAGTCGAGCGATCGAATTCAGTTCGATCGATCGAGGGATGAAGATATTCGATCGATCGAAAGCGTGTCGATTGATCGAACCTTCTGATTCTTGAGGACATTTTATACAGTATTCCTAGACTTTCTGCTTTACTGATTTGTTATCAAATTGTCCCCAAACGCTCAGTTTGTCAAAACAGTCTGTAAACTTTAAGCCTTGAGGCCTTTTTCTTCAATATATTTTGCAAACCACCCTCAATGCTAACACCATTGTAGGTGAGAGTCTAAACTATTGTTTTAAACCGCTTTTGTGTATTTCAAACTTAATTGTGATGATATGGTCCCGGTCATGAAAGGACTATAGATTCTTTATCCTAAGCGAAATACGGAATACTGTAGAGAGTGTACTCCATTGAGCTTCAACGTAACTGCATGGTAGATGGCTAGGTCCAGGTGGATTTGTGTAATCCCAACATTTCCTTTTAGTAAGAAAAACACGTTTTAAATCATTGCTTTAATTAACTAGTTGGTAATTAGTTTAATCTAGTTTTATTGTTTTACCTTTAGTAGTTGATCAGTTGTGAGACTTTGTGTTCTGCATTAGTTACAATATTGATTTTTATTTTCTTGTTTGAGATTAATCTAAGTAATTAGTTTAACACCTTCCCTGTGGGATCGACCTGGACTTAACCAGAATACTACTTTCACGATCACCTGCACTTGGGTATTGCACAAGAGCGCACAACTATTTAGTCGTGTCAAGATTGTGGCGTTGCATGATAGTTAGTGTTAAACCATTAGTATTTCATAGTTTTCATGCTAAAATTAGAACCAAACAAGACTTTAATGAATATTTACATTAAAAACGAATCTATGACACTCTAGACTATGTCTGAGTAGTCCCCAGGTTGGGAGATCACGATGAAAGCGTGGTCTCAAGCCTCTACCATGCAGAAGAATAATTATTGTGTTCGATCGATCGAAGTTGTTTTGATCGATCAGACCAGAACACAGTCAAGCGATCGAAGTCTTTTCGATCGATTGAGAGATGAAGATATTCGATCGATCGAAAGTGCGTCGATCGATCGAATTCTCTGATTCTTGAGTAGTCTTTTTGTAGTATTCCAAGACTTTCTGCTTTTGAGATTTGTTATCAAACTGTCCCCGAATGCTCAGTTTGTTAAAACAGTTTCATTACTTTAAGTCTTAAGGCATTTTTCTTCAATATCTTTTTCCAAAACCACCTTCAATGCTAACACCATTGTAGGTGCGAGTCTTAACTATTGTTTTAAACCGCTTTCACGTATTTCAAATTAGCTGTGATGATATAGCCCCGGTCATGAAAGGGCTATGGATTCTTTATTTTTAGAGAAATACGAAATATGGTAGAAGATGTACTCCATTGAGCTTCAATGTAATTGCATGGTAGATGGCTAGGACGCTGTGGATTCGTGTAATCCCAACATTCCCTTTTATTAAGTGAAAACCCGTTTTAAAATATCGCTTTAGTTAATTAGTTAATCACTAGCTTAATTTAATTTAGTTGTTTTATTTTTTAGTAGTCACTTCGTGGAAGTTTGTGTTCTACAACCTTTCGAATATTAATTTTTATTTATTTTTCTTTTTTTGAGATTAATCTAAGTATTTAGTTATTAACCTTCCCTGTGGGATCGACCTGGTCTTAACCAGATTACTACTTGCACGATTACCTACACTTGGGTATTTGCACACAAGCGTATATAGATTATTTTCGTGTCAAGTTTTTCGCGCCGTTGCCGGGGAAGGCAACAAGCTAACACTTAGATTTCCTCAATCTATCTTTATCTCTTTCTATTTTCTTTTGTCTTTTATTCTTTAGATTAAAACTACTTAGGATCTTTCCCTTCATGCTCGAAAATTCCATCGAAGGAATTTACGGAAATCCACTCTATTCATCCAACTCTTCTAGTTCTATTAATCTCTCGGCCACACCCACTGAATCTATGGCCGATAATCAAAGTGAAAACGGTGAGGATGTGGTTATACTAATTGATGATTCGCTTCGTCCTTTGTGCGATCTCATGACACCCGAACACGCACCTACACCTTCTTGTATTCTCATTCCACCTCATGCTGGCGAATTTCAATTTCACAACGGAATGACTCAACTCCTTCCTACCTTCCATGGAATGGAGAGCGAGAAGGCATACCTACTTGTCAAAGATTTCGAGGATGTTTGTAAAATATTTTCACAAAATTGCTTTGTAGATGTGACACATCTAATGCTATTCCCCTTCACCTTGAAGGATAAAGCAAAAGTGTGGCTATTCATCTTGAAGCCAAATTCAATCTACACCTGGCATGCGAACACTGCATTCCTAAAGAAATTCTTTCCACCTCGCATGACCACTGAGCTTAAACGACAAATAAACTCTTACAAACAAAAGAGCAATGAAACCTTCACCCAAACTTGGTAACGTTTTAAGGATTTGCTTATCTCATGCCCACATCACGGGTATGAGAAATGGCAAACCATAAGCTATTTTTATGAAGGGTTAAATGGTGAAACAAAAAAGTTGGTCAAAACCATGAGTTCAAGGCCATTTCTTCGCAAAAACACTGAAGAAGCTGAAGCTCATTTCGAGTGGTTAGCTGAACATGCCCACAAATGGTCAAATTCTGAAGATGTCCCACGCTCATAGATATCCTGTGTAGAGGAGAAGAGTCTATACTAATTAAAAAGTGAGGATCATCTAATGAACAAATATGAAGAACTAGTTAAGAAGGTAGAAGAGTTGGGAATGAAAGGAGAGAGTTCTAGGCATGTTTTACCTGAAGAACCATGCGGCACATGTAACATGTTGGGACACACCAATCAATACTGTCCCAATGTGCCGTATTTTCAAGAACAAGCTCCCATGGAAATGAATGCCATGTAAGGGTATAGGGGGGCGGGGAATTCCTATAATAATCATAATTCACAGAATAATAACAATCGATGGAATCACTCCGATTTTGATTGGAAAAATGATGTTGGGACCCAAAATCAGTACCAACAACAACATCCTTACAATAAGAATAATCAATATCAAGGCAATACAATAGGAAGCCCTAGCCATTAAATCAAAATAGATCAAACAACTACAACCAAGCTCAACTCTCTAGCAATCAGCAATCAAATGTTTACGTGCCACCTCAAAAAAAGGTGCAAGAGGAAGATCCGCTCTCTAATGCAAATTTAACACAACAGTTAATACAAATGATGAGTAAAATATCTGCAACATTAGAGAGAATGGATGCACGATAAGAGGGATCGAGTGGAACATTTCTTGTCCAACCACTTCAAAACCCTAAGGGATACAACAATGGTCCCACTAATCATGAACAAGAAAAAGCCGTGACTACTCTGAGAAGCGGCAAGATTATAGGGTGCAATATACCTCTCTCTACCCCCAAAGAATATGAAGAGGATGAAGTGGTGAATAAAAACAAACCATCCACTCAAGAAGATGAGTCGTCCACTGATAACAAACCATTAGAATCGAATGATGATGCTCCTAAAGAAGTAGAAGAAGTTGAGAAAAGGCCCGAAAAAGAGCCTGATATTGACTAATTACCTAAATGCCCTTTCCCCGCACCTTACCCTCAAAGGCTTAAGAAACCCAAAAAAATAGACAAAGAATCAGGAGTTCTTGGAATTATTTAAACAAGTCAAAATCAATCTTCCACTCCTTGATGCAATCAAATAAGTGCCGGCCTACGCTAAGTACCTTAAAGACTTATGCATGGTTAAGAGTAGGCAAAGTGTGAAGAAACACGCTTATGTTGCTTGCCAAGCAAGCGCAATCATCCAAAATGAATTGCCTCCGGAACTCAAAGACCCTGGTACCCCAACTGTCTCGTGCCGAATTGGGAATCAAAGGATAGACAACGCCCTCCTCGATTTAGGAGCAAGCGTAAACCTGCTGCCATACTCAGTTTATAAACAACTAGGGTTGGGTGAACGCAAACCTACCCGAGTTGCGTTACAATTGGCAGATAGGTCAGTCAAATACCCTAGAGGAATACTGGAGGATGTTCTAGTGTAAATAGATTCATTTGTCTTCCTGGTCGATTTTGTGAACTTGGACACTGAACCCGTGTCTAATCCATGTGCACAAATCCTGATAATATTTGGACGTCCATTCCTCAACACCATAGATGCCACAGTCAAAATAATAAGTGGTATTATGACCATCGTATTCGGAAACATGACTTTAAATGTCAAAATCTTTTCAAATCCCCGTCCTGAAGAATACGAGGACGAAGAAGAAGTCAACTACATCGAAATAGTCATCGAAGGTGAGGCCGACTTTGTTGATTACAAAGATCTCGTGGAGGTAGTTGTGTCACAATTCGACGCTATCTATCAACCTAATGATTCTATTCCATTGGATGCTGCTTTAAATTATACCTGCCTCATGATGGAAACGAAAGAGGAGGATAGAGCTGAATGCATGTGGGTAACACCATATGAACCTCTACCTCCAAAAAAAAAGTTAGCCATGCCCTCAAATTTCCAATTTCCCGACTTGGAATTAAAGGAGCTTCCAAAAGAGCTCAAATATGCTTTCCTAGGGATTGAAAAGACTTACCCTGTTATAATTTCATCCACTCTTAGTCTGGAACAAGAGGGAAAATTAATCCAAATGCTAGAACAACATAAGGGAGCATTGGGATGGACTATTGCTGACCTCAAAGGCATAAGCCAGTTTGTGTGCACCCATAAAATATATCTGGAGGAAGACGCTAAACCTTCGCGACAAATGCAAAGGCATCTGAATCCCGACATGCAAGAAGTCGTCAAAAAGGAGGTTTTAAAACTACTTGATGTTGGGATCATATATCCTATTTTTGACAGCCCTTGGGTTAGTCCTACCCAAGTGGTGCCCAAAAAGGCGGGTATAATAGTAATCCCAAACAAAGATGGCAAATTGGTACCGACACGCGTCCCCACTGGATGGCGGATGTGTATTGATTACCGAAAATTGAATACTGTGACTCGGAAAGACCACTTTCCATTACCATTCATGGATCAAATGCTAGAACGAGTGGCAGGTCATAAGTACTATTGTTTCTTGGACGGATATAGTGGCTATAATCAAATAGAAATTGCTCCTGAAGATCAGGAGAAAACAACTTTCACATATCCGGTCGGCACATTCGCCTACCATCGTATGCCTTTCGGCTTATGCAACACACCTGCTACCTTTCAGCAGTACATGTTGAGCATATTCAGTGATATGGTCGAACAAATACTTGAGGCCTTTATGGACTATTTTTCGGTGTTCGGCCATAGTTTTGAAAATTGCTTAGACAATCTGGAACGTGTGCTAGCAAGATGCGAGGACAAACACTTAGTACTAAACTGGGAAAAGTGCCACTTCATGGTGACCAAGGGAATTGTCCTCGGCCACATTATTTCTGATAAAGGTATCCAAGTTGATAAAGCAAAAATCGATATAATCTTGAACATACCTGTCCCCCATATAGTCAAAGACATTCGTTCTTTTCTGGGACACGCGGGATTTTATCATCACTTTATCCAAAATTTTAGTACAATCTCCTGACCACTATGTCAACTCTTAGTCAAAGACACACCATTCGAGTGGTCAAAAAATTGTCAAACATCTTTTGACACACTGAAGGAACACCTTACCTCCGCACCGATAATATAGGCACCCGACTAGAATTTGCCATTCGAACTAATGTGCGATGCTAGCCACTATGCCATTGGTGCAGTCCTAGGACAGAGGAAGGATAATAAGCCCTATGTAATCTACTATGCCAGTCGAACACTTAACGAAGCTCAAATAAATTATAAGACTACCGAAAAAGAGCTACTGGAAATAGTCTTCGCTCTAGATAAGTTCAGGTCATATCTGATAGGGTCCCCAATTATTTGTTTTATAGACCACTCGGCCCTCAGGTACCTGTTATCTAAGAAGGATGCGAAACAAAGGCTTATCCATTGGATACTCCTACTCCAAGAATTCAATATTACAATCAAGGATAAAAGGGAGTAGAGAATGTGGTCGCTGACCATTTGTCTCGGTTAACATTTACTAACAACACTGAACCCATACCAATTAAAGATGAATTCCCAGATGAGCAACTGATGGCTGTTTCCAGTTTGCCTTGGTATGCGGATATAATATATTATCTTGTTACGGGAGAGACCCTAGTCATTGGTCAAATCAAGATAGGAAACGGTTCCTCTCATTCACACATCACTTCTTTTTCGATGACTTGTACTTATTCAAGTATTGTGCTGATCAGGTCATCAGACGATGCGTTCCAAATGAGGATATAACCGTGATTTTGGCATCTTGCCACTCTAAAGCTTGCAGGGGTCATTTCGCTTCGCAAAAGACCGCACAAAAAGTCCTACATAGCGGTTTGTACTAGCCCACTATGTTTAAGGATGCCTATTCTTTTTGTAAATCGTGCCAACGCTGTCAAAAGCTAGGTATAATTTTAAAAAGGAACACTATGCCCTTAACTCCTATTATCACAATTGAAATATTCGATTGTTGGGGCATAGATTTCATGGGTCCGTTTTCAAAATCAAATAACTGTGAATACATACTCCTAGCTGTGGAGTATGTATCGAAATGGGTAGAAGCGATACCGACAAGACGCAACGACCACAAAACGGTTATGTCCTTTCTTAAGGATCACATTCTGTCGAGTTTCAAAATCCCGAGGGCACTAATAAGTGACCAGGGCAAGCATTTTTGCAACAGGCCTTTGGAGTCACTTCTCAAGAAACATGGGGTCAATCATAAGATCGTGCTCGCCTACCACCCACAAACTAATGGGCAAGCAGAGTTGGCTAATCAAGAAATCAAACATATACTAGAAAAGAAGGTTCGTTTCAACAGAAAGGACTGGGCATATAAACTGACCGATGCTCTATGGGCGTATCATACTGCTTATAAGACAAACCTGGGAATGTCCCCATACAGGCTAGTGTACGGAAAAGCATGTCACCTCCCTTTCGAAATCGAGCACATAGCATATTGGGCGACACGCTCATTGAACTTCGACATTAAAGAGGGACGTCATCTCCGAAAACTCCAATTGGCTGAACTGGAAGAAATACATCGAGATGCATATGACAGTGCTAAATTGTACAAGGAAAGGTTGAAGGCTCATCATGATAGAACAATCTTTTGAAAATCATTTGAGTCGGGGCAGAAAGTCTTACTGTACGACTCTCACCTCCACCTTTTTCCAGGTAAGCTCCGATCCTGGTGGACAGGCCCATTCATTGTTAAATATGTTTTTCTACATGGGGCCGTGGAGCTCATAAATCCCAAGAATGAAGATCGTTTCAAGGTTAACGGCCAAAGGTTAAAACCGTTCTTAGAGAACTTCCTACCAGAAGCTCAGCACATCGAGCTAGATGAGCCAGCTATCCCTCCACCTAAAACACTAAAGTGTGTTCACATTTTGTTGTTGTATTCTTTCCTTTACTGCACTTTATTTTGTTTCATTTATTTCTGTCTCTTTTTTAGTGTGACCTCGATTCTAATCTGCTATCATGTATCTCTCCCCTGCAGGCTAAAAAAATATGAGGGATGACGACGTCCATTTAATCGGGTCATGGGCTGATTCAGAATATCCTAACCCTCCATGGACTACCGAGGAGATTGCATTCAGCCTCTCTCCTTATCAAGGGCCCGGAGCGGACGATGTCATTGACTTAACCCAAGGGTACATCCCTTACGATTCTGCACCGCCTACAACTGATCCATCTTCTTCTACACCGCCCACTACCGATCCATCTACTTCTAATCCAGCTGCTCCATCTACATCCACTGCTCCGCCTACTATTTCTGTTACTCCACCTCCACTGCCTACTGACCCTTATGCCCCATCATCATCATCATCTGCACCACCTCTAGTCATGGCTGACCCATCCTTATCTACATCAGCTGCCCCGATTGTGAGTAACCCGGTGACGGCTACTATTGTTGCTGAGGGTAGAGATGAGGATGCTCCTGCTGCACCGATCGTGATTTTATCTGATGCTGGTGATGAGTAGATTATGTCTAGGGAGAGTGGGAGTTTTATTGTATTTTGTTTATTATTGTTTCTCTCTCTTCTCTCTCAATTCTTTTGGGTTGTTTGGTTATGATGGGACTGTTAGATCTTTTGGACATTTTATCACTATTCTGTACTTATATTGTTGTATCATTCCAGTGATTGGGTGTTTGTTTTATATATGGACATTACTTTAGCAGTTCCTATTATTTCATTTGATCTTGGCTGCTTGGAGTTTGTATGTCTTTACAGATTGTTATGCTTGCGGTGGTTGTTTTGCGTTATTAGGTAATATCTCTTTGTTTATTTTGAAAATCAACTTCTGAGGACATCGCAATTTTCAGTTGGGGGTGGGATGTAGATAGATAATCACCTGCACAAATTTATACTTAGCAATCTGGATAACTTTATTGCTCACATCATACAAATCTTGATTTGAATTGGATAAAATTTTAGGTACAAAAAAAGGGATTTTTGAACTTAATTAGTAGAACAACTTTGAATTTTCACTTCTTTTTAGCTGTTGTCAAGCAATGATACATTCATATCAATCTCATCCTTTTATGGATAAAGTTTACACATTTTTCTAGTTCCACTAGGATGATTGCATTTGTTGACCTTTCATGTATCCAATATCCAATTGCATTAGTTGGTAGCTATGTTGAAAACCTAAAAATGAGTTAATAAGACTATTGTGCTGAAAGAACAGGTGGTAGAAACTATTCAACCCTTAGTGAGTTTTCGATCCAATCTTTATTTCTGAGGGAATTTTCAGATAAAATTTGGATTGTTTTTCTTGATTACGTATATTACATTCGTTGCACTAGTCTCAGTTAAATTTTCAATTTTTGGTTGCTTATTAAAGGAGAACGTTCAGGATCTACCAACCAAACTCAACAAACATTGAAGTGTTAAAGATAAGAAATTAAGAAAATGAATTAAGTCATCGTTACCCATTTCCTCCCACTATCCATATCCCTTCACCAATAGAAACCATTCCGTTTCAAAACCTCACACTGATTGAATAATAATGCCTTACCCATTTTGGAAATACAAACCCCTAATCCTCCACCTTGACTCTAAATGACCTCATTGCGCATCCAATAATAGAAAACTGTCAAAGTATGTGATTGGAGGAGAGTAGTTGTGGGATGTTTTTGCTATGTAACAGGTTAAAACAAATTGAATGAAGAAAAAAAGAAATGAAAAGAAGGAAAAGGAGAATATGAAAGGATGACAGTTGGCTGGAAATGTGCGAAGAATAAAGTAGGAATAAAATAAGATGATATGCTCTATCATATGCTAAGATGCGCAATCTTTCCATTCATCATCTGAATTTTCTACATAAAACCCGAAATTCTAAAGCCTTAATGATTCTTAACGACTTAGTTTCAATATGAATGTGTGAGTTGATTTATCCACGGTAGTTCGCTCCTCTAGTAAGTAGCATCCTATTAATGAGACTATACACTCTAAATGTCAGTCGTTTGTAGAGTCGAGAATGAAAGCATTAGTATCCAAAAAAATTTTACTCTTGTCAAATCTTTCATACCACGTGCGATCATTATTAAGCCAGTTTATGTGGGACGTTCATTTTTGAGTGTAAACCCATGTGAGAATTGAGTTGAAATTACAAATTTTGGAAGTATAATAGTCTAAAATAACTCTAAATATGGTTGGATCCATAGCTGTTAACTTCACACACACGGATATATGATTGTGATGTATTTGTTTTATCTATCTTGGTGACATGAGGAGTATGTGGGTTTCTTTCATGGGTTGCTTGAGATTAATATATTCTTGTAGAGCTAAATTAACAGTTGAATGAATGAGAATGTTAAAAAAATTTCCTATGTCCTTTTGAACTCAAAATTGAGAATTTTGTGGCTGTTTTCACTGTAAACCCTCACGAGACAATACTCGTCCACTAGGGGGGAACCTAGGGGTTTATCGGCTTGTTTCATTTGCTAAATGCAAACCGTGATTCCTGCAAAAGTGAGTTAGGTAGTTTCTCTTTCTGATACACCCAAAATCAGCCCGTGCCCGAGCGGTTCTATTCTGCAACTACTGACAAGCATTATCCCGAGCAGTTTGGTCCACCTGATGCCTCCCGAGCGGTTCATCCACGACCCGACCAACAGGTCGGGAAGAACGCACAAGCACACCCTACCACGGGAACAGCTCATCTGGGCCTACAGGCATGATCCCCGGCTCTTTTACAGTATAGTGAACGTGCTCAGACACACACGTGAACGTAGGTACCTTTATTAACAAGGCCAAACCATATGCAAAAAACCAGTCTCTCACTCTCTTTCTCCCCTAAAATTGCTTTAATTTATGTTAACCAAATTTCGGCATCATCATCTTGGCCCCGTCTGTGGGAAATGACAAGTTCCTCATCAACAAATCTCTTGACTGATAGCCATGCCTCCGAAGAAGAGTGAGAAGACTGCACAGCAGGCCAACCGCGATGTTCCGTCAACCCCGGCACCGGTTGTGGCAGTCATGACATCTGAGCAGATCACCGCGACCCTCACACAACTCTTGGAGGGCCAGCGTCAAATCCAGCAATAGATTGAAGCCATGCTAGCCCAGCAAAGCAGTCCTCCAGTGGCCGGGAAATGACCCGGGAACGTTGCGTACGGTCGGGAACCGATCTTGACCAGACAACGTGCCCGAGCCAACCCGTCCCATGTTGAGGATGCCAGAGACATCAATAGTGGGCGTGCTGCCCGAGAGGAAAGGCAGGAGCATATGGCCCAGGAATCAGTCCAGGTTCACTCGGTTAAGAGCCGAGTTATCCCTAGGCGAACGATTACACAGAGTCATAGCCGAGCCTGATCCCAGAGGATAGCACACCACCATGAAGAAGAAGCCTCTTCCACCGACCCGACTAACCCCTCGGATACCGGTCGGGAAGGAGTGGAAGCCCGAATCAAGAACTTGCAAAAGCAGGTTGACGGAGTGGCCAAAAAGCTCGGCCAAAACTGTGCTCAGAATCAAGCCAATACCGAGACAGAGTCATCGTCCTCTAGCCAGATCACGAGATTCTTCATCCCGTGCAAATTCAAGCAGTCTCACCAAGATTCATAAAATGGCTTGGGGAGCCCGATCGACCATATCTAGACCTATAAGGCTCGGATGGCCCTGGCCACCCAAGCCGACGAGCTATACTGCTTGGCCTTCCCCAGCACTTTGAAAGGCCTGACCGCCCAATGGTTCTACTCCTTGAAACCCCGATCGGTACGTAGCTTTAGGCAACTCAGCAAACAGTTCATAAACCAATTCGCCAGTATGCATGAATGGCCAAAGCCAGATATGCATCTACTGACGGTCAGACAATGGAATAATGAGTCCCTCAAGTAGTTCACCGACCGGTTCAACCAACAAAAGCTTTAAATCCGTAATCTGAACGAGACAGTTGCCATTATAGCCTTCTGCTCGGGAGTTCAACACACCAAGTGCGCCGCATCGTTCCACAGAAACCGACCGAAAACTTTGGTTGAGCTCTCTGAGAGGGTTGGAAGATACATCGACACTGAAGAATTTCTAAAGACCAAAGACCCCGGGTAAATGGACGACGAGCCTTCCAGTAGTAAGCGGAAACAAGAACAGCCCGAGAAGAGCAACGCAAAGAAGCTCGATAGCTCTGGCCATTCTCTCAATTCACAATGGTCAGGGTGCGACAGCCCCGACTCGACCTCTAGTTCACAGCAGTCCAGGTCAGGCAGCCTCGACCAGACCTCCAGTTTACAGTAGGCAGGGTTCGGTAGTCCCGACCCGACCTCCAGTTCACATCGATCAGGATCAAGCAGTTTCGACTTTGCCTCCAGCACAGAGAAATCAGGTGCCCGATGATCCTGATCCGACCCCCTGTCTCCATCATTCTAGATGAGCCCGACTACAGTGGTACTTGCCTGATCACCACATGAGGCTCCATCGATTGTCAGAGAGCTCTTACAAAGACCTCTGGCCTAACCCCGAGGCATCCAAAGACCTCGGGCCTAACCCCAAGGCATACAAAGACCTCGGGCCTAACCTTGAGGCACAAGCTTTGCTTAGTCCAATCGATGAAGGGGCAAACCCCTTAGGTAGCTGATGATGGCAAGCTTCAAAAGACCCTGCAACCACCATGTTCCAGGTCTGTTACCTACAGTCCCAGCCTCCAAAAGACCCTCGTCTTAGCAAAAGCTTGGGGGGTAGAAACGCAATGAACTAAACAGGCAATCACACCGGGTATCTACAGGCCTCGTGGATAACCAAGTCAAAATCTTGGACAACCCGAGCACCTACAGTACTTAGAGGCATTAACTCCACTTAGGTCCAAACCGACGATAGAGGTGACCAAAATCTCTTAGCCATGATAGAGGAGCAAAAAGGACCCTACAGCGATACGCTCTAGGTCGGCACCACCAACATGGTCAAGCTCTTCTCCCAACAGTCTTGACGAAGGCTGGCTGGGCAGAAGACAACCATCCTGGGGAGTTAACATAAAAGGACCCTAAAGCAATATGCCTTAGGTCGACTTTTCTAACATGGTCAAATTCTTCTACCCACAACCTTGACGAAGGTTCACGGGCAGAAGATAACAATCCTGGAAGCTAACTCAAGCAAAAAGACTCCGAATTAGGCCGGGTCTCAACTCCCGATCAGTTCCTGAGCACTTAAAGGATCCGAGCTAGGCTGAGTCTCAACTCTTAGCCCGTTCCCGACCACTCACAAGACTTAGAAGCTCCAAGGCAGCTTCCCGAGCACTCAGACTGGTATCAGGCAAATTTCCAAACTTGCCCCAATATAGCATCCAGCCAACCTTGAAAATGGGGGGCAACTGATACACCCAAAATCAGTCCGTGCCTGAGCGGTTCTATTCTACAACTACTGACAGCATCATCCCGAGCGGTTTGGTCCACCTGATGCCTCCCGAGTGGTTCATCCATGACCCAGCCAACAGTCGGGAAGACCGCACAAGCACATCCCACCGCAGGAACAGCTCATCTGGGCCAACAGGCATGATCCCGAGCATTCCGGGCAATTTCTTACTCAAGCTAGAAGACTAATGGAAAGTGCAAACTATTTCCTAATCCAATTAGGAAACCCCTACAATTAATGCCAATCTATCAATTGGATTATGTTTCCTTATTCTTGTATGAGTAGGTCTCTTACATCTATAAAAGAGACCTCTCACCCCCCATTGAAGGGGACGACTTTTTAGTCTACACAGTACCTCTATAGCATTCATCAACATGCCCGGCCGGCCTAAGGTACCTGCAGACTTATTGGTTCACCACAGGCACCCGGCTCTTTTACAGTATAGTGAATGTGCTCAGACACACATGTGGAAGTAGGTACCTTCATTAATAGGGCCGAACCACATACAAAAAACCAGTCTATCACTCTCTCTCCCCTAAAATTGCTTTAATTTATGTTAACTAAATTTCAGCATCATCACTTTCTATTTAGATTAGTTGCTTTAGTTTAATTTATTTTATTTTAGTCATTGTAGTAATAGTTTGCCTTGTTTTTATTTTTCGCTTTATTGCTAGGGACTAGAAAGTTGCTAGTTGGGGGTTGTGACAAGCGGGGGTATTTATAAAATACAACCGCGCTAAAAGAAGAAAATACACTAATTTAGCTTACAATTCCTTTATATATCTGCAATTTGGATTATAATGTCAGCTTTTACATAATATGATTAATCTATGATAAGTTGTATTGTTTTAACTATAATTTGTGCAGATCACTGCCTGCTGTGTGAAGAAATGAATAAGCAGGATAAAAGGGATGCTTGATTATAAGGAAAATAACTCAACCATGGAAAGTGAGTCTCAAGCGATTGAAGCTCCCTCAAGCGATCGAGAGTTCGATTGATCGAGTAAAGTTCAAGCGCTCGAAGATTCTAGAAGTTCAAGCGATCGAGTGACGTTCGATCCATCAAACATGGCTTTTATCAGAACTTATGCGCACGCAGGAGAGAGGGAGTTTTCAACCCTAGTTTTAGCTTTTAGCATTTATATGTGTTTTAATTACGGCCCAGGGGATGCCCACTTTAGTTTTCAACAGTTTATAGAGAGTAGAGAGCTTTGTTCCTAATTTTCTTGTAGGCTTTTGAAGGATTATAATTGTTTGGCTTGGATTATCATAAGTTAAAGTAAAGTTCTTCATTCCAGGTTACATATCATTATTCTATTTGCTATGTACTTGCAGTTTATTATAGTTTAATCTGTTAGATCGTAGTGTTGCATGATAATTAGTGTTAAACAATTAGTTTTTCATAGATTTCATGCTAAAATCACAACCAAACAAGACTTTAATGAATATTTACATTAAAAACGAATCTATGACACTCTAGACTATGTCTGAGTAGTTCCCAGGTTGGGAGATCACGATGAAACCGTGATCTCAAGCCTCTGCCATGCAGCAGAATAATTCATGTGTTTGATCGATCGAAGTTGTTTTGATTAATTGGACCAGAACACAATCAAGCGATCGAAGTCTTTTCGATCGATTGAGAGATGAAGATATTCGATCGATCGAAAGCGCGTCGATCGATCGAACTCTCTGATTCTTGAGTAGTCTTTTTGCAACATTCCAAGACTTTCTGTTTTTGAGATTTGTTATCAAACTGTCCCCGAATGCTCAGTTTGTCAAAACAGTTTATTACTTTAAGCCTTAAGGCATTTTTCTTCAATATCTTTTGTAAAACCACCTTCAATGCTAACACCATTATAGGCGCGAGTCTTAACTATTGTTTTAAACCACTTTCACGTGTTTCAAATTAACTGTGATGATATAGCCCCAGTCATGAAAGGGCTATGGATTCTTTATTTTAAGAGAAGTACGAAATACTGTAGAAGATGTACTCCATTGAGCTTCAATGTAATTGCATGGTAGATGGCTAGGACGTGGTGGATTCGTGTAATCCCAACATTCCCTTTTATTAAGTAAAAAACTCGTATTAAAATATCGCTTTAGTTAATTAGTTAATCACTAATTAATTTAATTTAGTTATTTTATTTTTTAGTAGTCACTTCGTGGAACTTTGTGTTCTATAACCTTTCGAATATTAATTTTTCTTTTTTTTTTCTTTCTTTTTTTGAGATTACTCTAAGTATTTAGTTATTAACCTTCCCTGTGGGATCGACCTGGTCTTAAACAGATTACTACTTGCATGATTACCTACACTTGGGTATTGCACACAAGAGCACACAGATTATTTTCATGTCAGTGGTAGTCCTAGAATTTTCCGAGCCACATCCTCAAAGTCTTGAACTAAAGGAATCTATGCAATAGTGAGTTCTGAGCTTGAACTCTCGATAGCTGCTAGATGGCTGGTAAGAAAAAACATCACCAGAGGGGTTGCATTGAAAATCAAAAGGCTGACTTTGTAGTACCAAAAAGGTAATCATCTTATTGGCACAATCCAACTTAGCATGATACTTTGTGAGCCAATCAAATCCTAAGATGATGTCCAATACCTTCATTGACAAAACGATTAGATCTGTAGAAAGAATTCTATCCTTAAGGGTTAAGACATAATCCTTGCACACTTTCTTAATCTTACGATTACTTCCAAAGGTGGTACCACATTCAGGGCTATGTCAAGTGCCTGGGGTACTAAACCTAACAGTTTAACAATTTTGCTAACAATAAACGAATTTGAAGCACCAGTATCAAATAGAACTTTAACTCGAGTGTTGAATAACATAAGAGTACCTTCCATGTTTTGTTGTTTAGCCTCATCAAATCCCGTGTTCTATTAGGATAGCATTGATACGATCCTGTCCAACTTGGCCCTGAGTAGCTAGTCTATTATATGCCCTACGGGTGCTCTACAGTCCTTGCTGATGTGGCTATGACTACCACAGTTATAACAGTGACTGCCCGATCGGTTATAGTTCTTGGGAGCTCAACAATCCTTAGCCACATGGTCTGGCTTCCCACAGTTGAAGCATCCACTGATATTGCTTCTAGTAGCACTAGGGAGTCCTTGTGGGGGAGGTGGTTGATTTGTAATATAGCAGTTCTGAGAATACGCAGGTTGTTGCTTCCTTTCACTGGTCCAGTGGCGCTTATTCCCTTGGAACCACATCGGAGGTCTTGATCCTTGGTTTCCTCTGGGTGGTGGTCGATTTTCGAAGCATCCTTGCTCTTGACCATTAATATTCTCATGACCGACTGCCATTCCTACCATGGCCTTAAAAGTCTGACCCTGATGATTCAACGTCATCTGTTATTATGGCAGTGAGAGGCCCTGGTGATATTGCCTACTCTTCTTCTCAGGGGTATCGATCATATTAAGGGCGAAATGAGATAGCCGTTCAAACTGTACCGTATATTGTCTCACGGTAAGTTTTCCTTGTCTGAGCTCAATGAATTCCCTCTCCTTCTTATTCCTCTCCATCTGAGGAAAGTATTCTCTAGAAACAACCCTTTAAATATGATCCATGGCATTCGTTTAGCCGCGTCTTCCCCTACTGTTGCCTTTTTTTACTCCCATGAATCGGCATCAGCATAAGTCAATAGGAATGTCGCCAATCAACGCTTCTCTATCTCATTGCATCCTAGTGTATCGAAGATCGCTTCCATCTCTCAGAGTCATTGTTCTGCTTTCCATGGCTCAGTATTCCCGTTAAACTTCCCTAAACAAAGATGACAAAAATGCTCTACTATCTAGTCCTCAACGGGCCTCGGAGGTGGTCTATGGTTGTTTCCTATTCCCGTAGGAGCTGTTGATCCATTCCATTCTACGCACAAAGGTTTTAAACAGTCCAGTTGGATCAGCAGCCTGGGGTGCTGGGGGTGCATCTTCAATCTGTGTAGGGCGATTCTGGGTAGGCATTCCTGCCATTGACGCAGTATAGTTGGGTACCTATGCATGCATCTATCGGTTAGTCCTCATTCCAAAAATGATCATAGAAAGTAGTCCACAACTAAACATAATGGTTATAGCTATTATCACAATAATAGTACGGAGAACTCCATAGGGACAATCTCCAAAACATAAGCTTAGAGTTTACCCCTATCTTATGGAATCTTTAGGTTCAAACTCAAGAAATGTTGGACAATTGGTGAACACGTTCACTAAACCTAGGCTCTGGTACCAAAAATCCTGTCATGCCCCGTAGTAGCAAAAATAGAGAAAATAAATTCCATTTTGGACCTGTAGGCCATGATTGTTGAAAGTCACCATATTGTCCATAACCAAAGTCAAATCATCAAAGGAATGATTCAAAACGAGCATTGGAAAGTTCTAAGGTCGCTATATAAAATCAGAGTTTAATTCTAAATTATTACAAACTTTAAGTATCTGCAGAAACGTAATTAAAGTACTATGGCAACATACGCCGATTATAAATGTAACTATTACGGAGCCTCTAAAAACATAAGCATAAACTATCATAGCAAGCTCCAAATCTTTAGCTTGTGTAGTAGTTAGCACCAGCATAGCCTCCGTCATTATAGGCTCCATCCTTGTAGCCCCTATCCATGTATGCATCTCCTACATACTTATAACCCTGGCCAGCTGGACATCGAATATCCAGCGGCATAAAATGCCGTCAGTTATTGTCACACCCCAACCCGCCCCAAGAGGATTAGGACTGTGTAATAAAGGATTATCCACTCTAAATCATCAATTGTTAATGTGTGTTTTAAAAAATATTTCATTAAATACTTAGTAAAACACTTTCATTTGAACAACCAGATCCAGTCGACTGATCGGGGACCCAGTCGACTGGAAATGTAAATTGCCAAGAGCTAATTTTTGAGAATTCCCTAGTCCAATCGAATGTCTGGTCTAGTCGACTGAACTTTGAGGGGTCTAGTCGACTGAACATTGGTTCGGTTGACTGAAGGTACAATTACAGAGAATTCAAACCTGTGGAAGGGGTGGTCCAGTCGATTAAACGTGCGACCCAGTCGATTGGTTTACACTAGCAGGATGTTCTATAGCAATTCAAGCAGATTTTAAGGCACAAACCAACATTTAAACAATTCCAAACTTTCTTTTAAACATCATAATCCATACATTTCTGAGTTAACGAACTAACCAATTTACAAGATCACACGTCATCCACAACATTACATGTTTTAATACCACATAACCCACAAGACTCTAATGCTACAAAAGAACTTTTCTAAACCATAAGTATAAGTTCAGCTAAGTTTAAACATAACAAGTAGCTCTCAAGATCACTCCAGATCCCAACGCACATATCACCTCCTTTCCGAGCCTTGCTCCAGACCTACAGTGGTTATTATGTACCATAACAGAAATAGGAAAATAGTTTTCTTAAGCATTATGCTTAGTGAATTAACAAATGTGTTTAAATGGAATGGACATGTATAATGCATCAATTTTAAGCATATAAACATACATAATCGCAGAATAATTGGGTCACTCAGACCCGGTGACCTTTCCGATGGCCCTGCATTCACTTTTATTCCTTGGACTACCGTTTAAAAAATGTTTCTTCTCCTTCCCCTCCCTTATTTCACCACAATGAACCATTACTTCCAAATATTCATTGACCACTTAACACACATAAGCATATATCCACATAAACATGATAATTTCTCACATAATTAACATGAAATTGACAATTCTCACATGAATTAAGCTACAAACTTCAAAATTTATAATTTCTAACTAGCGATTGAAGCACATGACATGAACCACATCAAAGCTTAAGTTAGAAAACTCACCTTAGCTAAATTCTAGCAGAATTAAGCTAAGAAATGCCCAATTCTTCCAAATTCCAACCTAATTTTCACTCTAGAATAATTTCCTACACATTTTCGACAAATCGCATGTCGCCGATTAAAATAAGTCTCCAAAATTGACGATTAATATAGAAAAAAAGACATGTAAATGACCATCTCACCTCCACGAGTCCGAATATGGCTTTGGTTCGCGAATTGGACGAACGACGTCGACGACACGGCGGAATTACGGCAAATGGCGACTCTTTCTTCGCTTCTCTCTTGCTGAGTTATCTCTCTCTCTCTCTCTCTCTCTCTCTCTCTCTCTTCCTTATTCTATTTTAAATTCTAAGAATTAACATGCTTAGGACACCTCCACACATTCATGCAATGTGTTGGCAAGTTTTTGTTCCTTTCTTCCATTTACACCCCCATAATTTCTTAAGTACTTACTATGAAATCCCCAAACATTCCATTAACTACCCAATTCTCTAAAAGGGTGTTTGTCTAAATCCCGTATGGGCCTACACGTGGTCCCAAATATTTGTGAAATTGCTAACGTACCTACTAATTATGAACTTTTTCATTTATACCCTCCAAACGAGTACCCAAACTGGTATTAAAAACTAACATATAACATTATGATATGTAGGCAACTTAAACAAGTATCCAAGTAGTCATATAATGCATTTAATAATTTAATATGCAAATTATTTTTTTTGGGCCCTTCACTGGGTCCCACTTCATAACCTATCCCACCTCGCCGGGGAATTTTCAACTGTGTTATTCACTGAACACTTTTCCATGGGTGATTCCTAAGCCTCCCCTTAATCCATTTCTTTATACGCTAATTATATTAATTAATGCATATTAAAGGATAATTCACCCTTTTCCCCAGGTACGGGTGTTACATTTCTCCCTTCCTAAAAGGAAGTTAGGTCCCTAACTTATTCTTACCTCAAGTGTCGAACAAGTGTGGGTACTTTGCTCGAATTTATCCTCTCGCTCCCAAGTACCTTCTTCAATCGAATGGCTACGCCATCGAACCATGACAAGTGGAATCACCTTGGTTCTCAATACTTGATCTTTTCTAACAAGAATTTGCACTAGATGCTCCACATACGTCATATCCTTCCGAATCTCTAATGGTTCTAAAACGATAACATGTTTTGGATCTGATACATAACGTCATAACATCGACACATGAAATACATTATGAACATTCTCCAACTCTTGTGGCAATTCCAACTAGTAACCTAATGGTCTAACTCGATTTCAAATCCAATATGGTCCAACATATCTTGGGCTGAGTGTACCTCGCTTACCAAATCATGCTATGCCTTTCGAAGGCGATACTTTTAGAAACACATACTCACCTACCTCAAACTCTACTGGTCTTCTACCCATATCTGTGTAATTTTAATAACGATTCTGTGCCATTTGGAATCGCTGTTTAATTAATTGAATCTTGTCAATAGTAATTTGACCTATCTCTGGTCCCAATAGCTATTCTGCCTAACAAACAAGCGATCTACACTTTCTTTCGTACAATGCCTCATAAGGCGCCGTTCTAATACTAGTTTGAAAGCTATTGTAAGAAAATTCAATTAACGGTAGATGTTGATGATGCCAGAAATTGGTGAGAGTCAAGTACAACAATTTTAGGAGAGAGAGAGAGAGAGAGAGAGTGAAAGGCTATTTTTTGTATGTGGTTCGGCCCTGTTAATGAATGTACCTACGTCCACATGTGTGTTTGAGCACATTCACTAGCAGATCACCGGCGGGCCTGGTGAGCCAACAAAGAGGGGAGGCACTACCAGTAATACCGGCCGGGTGTATGCGTACAATGGTAAATTATAGAGGTGCTGTGTAGACTGAGAAGTTGGCAGCCCCCTCAATGGGGGGTGAGAGGTCTCTTTTATAGATGTAAGAGACCTACTCATACATGGATAAGGAAATATAATCCTATTGATATAAATTGGTATTAATTATGGGAATTTCCTAATTGGATTAAGAAATAGTGTGCACTTTCCATTAGTCTTCTAGCTTGAGTAGGAAACTGCCCGTAATGCTCGGGATCACGCCAGTGGGCCCGGATGAGCTATCCCACGGCGGGATGTGCATGTGCAATTTTCCCGACCGGCTGGCCGGGTCGTGAATGAACTGCTCGGGCTGATGCTTCTGAGGAGTTGTGCATGATTTGCCCGGGGCATGGACTAGCTGCTGATTTTAGCCGCTCGGTCATATGATAGAGCCAATTTTGGGCGTATCAGCTGCCCCCCATTTCCAGGATTGGCTAGATGCTATATCGAGGCAAGTTTGGAAATCAGTTTGATGTTACTTGCCGCTGTTTGAGTGCTTGTGGAAGCTGCCTCGGGCCTTCTGAGCCTGGTGAGTCCTCGGGAACTGGCTTAGAGTTGAGACCCAGCCTAGCTCGGGACTTTTAGGTGCTCGAGAACTGACCGGGAGTTGAGACCCAACCTAATTCAGAGTCTTTGAATGCTCGGGAAGTGACCGAGAGTTGAGACTCGGCCTACTTCAGAGTCTTTTTTGCTTGAGTTATCTCCCAAGATGGTTATCTTCTGCCCATAAACCTTCGTCAAGGCTGTGGGTAGAAGGATTTTACCATGTTGGAAAAGCCAACCTAAAGCGTATTGCTCTAGGGTCCTTTTTTATGTTAACTCCCCAAGATGGTTGTCTTTCGCCCGGCCAGCCTTCGTCAAGACTGTTGGGAGAAGAGCTTGACCATGTTGGTGAGCCGACCTAAATCACGTTGCTTTAGGGTCCTTTTGCTCCTCTATCATCGGCCAACCTAAGAGATTTTAGTCACCTCTATCATTGGTTTGGACCTAAGTGGAGTTAATTCCTCAGAGTACTGTAGGTGCTCGGGTTGTCCAAGATTTTAACTTGGTTATCCGCGAGGCCTGTAGATACCCGGTGTGATTACCTATTTAGCTCACTGTGCCATCTTACCCCCCAAGCTCTCACAAATACGAGGGTCTTACAGAGGCTATGACTGTAGGTAACCGACCTGGAACATGGTGGTTGTAGGGTCTTTTGAAGCTTGCCATCATCAACCACCTAAGGAGTGTGCCCACATCGTCGGTTAGACCTATGCGAAGTCGGTACCTCAGGCGTGACCCCGAGGTCTTTGGTGCCTGGGTTCGGAGCCCGAGGTCTTTTTAGTTCTTGAGATCGGAGCTCGAGGTCTTTTTCGTGCCTCGGGGTTAGGCCCGAGGTCTTTGCATGCCTTGAGGTTAGGCCCGAGGTCTTTGTATGCCTCGGGGTTAGGCCCGAGGTCTTTGTATGAGCTCTCTAATAATTGGTGGAGCCTCATCTGGTGATCAAGCAAGAACCATTATAGTGGGGCTCATCTAGATCGATGGAGACAGGAGGTCAGATCAGGATCATCGTGTTTCAGATTTCTCTGTGCTGGAGGCAAAGTATGAACTGCTTGATCCTGACCGATGTGAACTGGAGGTCGGGTCAGGACTGCTGGACTCAGACTACTGTGAACTGAAAGAACTGTCTGAACTCCCGAGCTGATCTCGCTTTCGCTTACTTCTGGAAGACTTGTTGCTTTCTTGTCGGGGGTCTTTGATCTTTAAAAATTCGTCAGTCTCGATGTATTTTCTAACCCTCTCTGCGAGTTCGACCAAGGTTACCGGTCGGTTTCTGTGGAACGACGCGGCACACTTGGTGTGTTAAACTCCCAAGCAGAAGGCTATGATAGCAATTGTCTTGTTCAGATTGCGGATTTGAAGCTTTTGTTGGTTGAACCGGTCGGTGAACTCCTTGAGGGACTCATCATTCCGTTGTCTGACTGTAAGTAGCTACATGTCTGGCTTTGGTCGCTCATGCATACCGGCGAACTGGTTAATGAACTGCTTGCTGAGTTATTTGAAACTGTAGACCGATCGAGGCTCCAAGGAGTAGAACCACTGCATGGCCGGGCCTTTCAAAGTGCTAGGGAAGGCTAAGCAGTATAGCTCATCAGAGTTGGTGGCTAGGGCCATCTGAGCCTTATAGGTCCGGACGTAGTCGACCGGGCTTCCCGAGCCATTATAGGGATCTAGACGAGGCTGCTTAAATTTGCGCGGGATGGAAACCTCGTGATCTAGACGAAAAACGGGGACTCTGTCTCGATATTGGCTTGATTCAGAACACGGTTTTGACCAAGCTTCTTGGCCACTCCATCGATCTGCTTCTGTAAGTCCTTGATTCGGGCTTCCACTCCTTTCGGACCGCTACCCGAGGGGTTGGTCGGGTCAGTGGAAGAGTCTTCTTCATGGCGGGGTGCTGTCCTCTGGGATCGGGCTCGGCTATGACTCCGGGTAACCGTGTCCCCAGGGATGACTCGGTTCTTGACCGAGTGACCCTGGACTGATTCCCGGGCCATATACTCCCGCCTTTCCTCTCGGGTAGCACGCCCACTGTTGATGTCTCTGGCATCCTCAACACGGGATGGGTTGGCTCAGGCACGTTGTCAAGTCAAGACCGGTTCCTGACCGTGCGCAACGTTCCCGAGTCGTTTCCCAGCCACTAGAGGACAGCTTTGCTGGGCTAGCAGGGCTTCAATTTGTTGTTGGATCTGACGCTGGCCCTCCAAGATTTGTGTGAGGGCGCCGTGATCTGCTCAGATGTCATGATTGCCTCAATCGGTGCCAGGGCCGAAGGAACATCCCGGTCGGACTGCTGATCAGCCTTCTTACCCTTCTTCGGTGGCATGACGATCAGTCGAGAGATTTGTTGATGAGAAGACTTGTCGTTTCCCACAGACGGCGCCAAACTGATGATGCTAAAAATTGGTAAGAGTCAAGTAGAGCAATTTAAGGAGAGAGAGAGAGTGAAAGACTATTTTTTGTATGTGGTTCGACCCTATTAATGAAGGTACCTACGTCCACGTGTGTGTCTGAGCATGTTCACCAGCAGATCATCGGCGGGCATGGTGAGCCAACAAAGAGGGGCGGGACTACCAGTAATACCGGCCGGGTGTATGCGTACAATGGTGAATTATAGAGGTGCTGTGTAAACTGAGAAGTTGGCAGCCCCTTCAATGGGGGGTGAGAGGTCTCTTTTACAGATGTAAGAGTCCTACTCATACATGGATAAGGAAATATAATCCTATTGATATAAATTGGTATGAATTATGGGAATTTCCTAATTGGATTAGGAAATAGTGTGCACTTTCCATTAGTCTTCTAGCTTGAGTAGGAAACTGCCCGTAATGCTCGGGATCACGCCTATGGGCCCGGATGAGCTATCCCACGGCGCGATGTGCATGTGCAGTTTTCCCGACCGGCTGGCCGGGTCGTGAATGAACCGCTTGGGCTGATGCTTCTGAGGAGTTGTGCATGATTTGCCCGGGGCATGGACTAGCTGCTGATTTTAACCGCTCGGTCATAAGATAGAGCCAATTTTGGGCGTATCAGCTGCCCCCCATTTCCAAGATTGGCCAGATGCTATATCAGGGTAAGTTTGGAAATCAGTTTGATGTTACTTGCCGTTGTTTGAGTGCTTGTGGAAACTGCCTCGGACATTCCGAGCCTGGTGAGTCCTCGGGAACTGGCTGAGAATTGAGACCCAGCCTAGCTCGAGACTTTTAGGTGCTCGAGAACTGACCGGGAGTTGAGACCCAGCCTAATTCGGAGTCTTTGAATGCTTGGGAAGTGACCGAGAGTTGAGACTCGGCCTACTTCGGAGTCTTTTTTGCTTGAGTTAACTCCCAGGATCGTTATCTTCTGCCCATAAACCTTCGTCAAGGCTGTGGGTAGAAGGGTTTTACCATGTTGGAAAAGCCGACCTAAAGCGTATTGCTCTAGGGTCCTTTTTTATGTTAACTCCCCAGGATGGTTGTCTTCCGCCCGGCCAGCCTTCGTCAAGGCTGTTGGGAGAAGAGCTTGACCATGTTGGTGAGCCGACCTAAATCATGTTGCTTTAGGGTCCTTTTGCTCCTCTATTGTCAGCCAACCTAAGAGATTTTAGTCACCTCTATCGTCGGTTTGGACCTAAGTGGAGTTAATGCCTCTGAGTACTATAGGTGCTCGGGTTGTCTAAGATTTTGACTTGGTTATCCGCGAGGCCTGTAGATACCCGGTGTGATTACCTGTTTAGCTCACTGCGCCATCTTGGCCCCCAAGCTCTCGCAAATACGAGGGTCTTACAGAGGCTATGACTGTAGGTAACTGACCGAACATGGTGGCTATAGGGTCTTTTGAAGCTTGCCATCATCAGCCACCGAAGGGGTGTGCCCCCATCGTCGGTTAGACCTAAGCGAAGCCGGAACCTCAGGCGTGACCCCGAGGTCTTTGGTGCCTGGGTTCGGAGCCCGAGGTCTTTTTAGTTCCTGAGATCGGAGCTCGAGGTCTTTTTCGTGCCTCGGGGTTAGGCCCGAGGTCTTTGCATGCCTCAGGGTTAGGCCTGAGGTCTTTATATGCCTCGGGTTTAGGCCCGAGGTCTTTATATGAGCTCTCTAACAATAGGTGGAGCCTCATGTGGTGATCAAGCAAGAACCACTATAGTCTGGCTCATCTAGACCGATGGAGACAGGAGGTCGGATCAGGATCGTCGTGCTTCAGATTTCTCTATGCTGGAGGTAAAGTCAGAACTGCTTGATCCTGATCGATGTGAACTGGAGGTCGGGTCAGGACTGCTGGACTCAGACCGCTGTGAACTGAAAGAACTGTCTAAACTCCCGGGCTGATCTCGCTTTCGCTTGCCTTTGGAAGACTTGTTGCTTTCTTGTCCGGGGTCTTTGATCTTTAGAAATTCGTCAGTCTCGATGTATTTTCCAACCCTCTCTGCGAGTTCGACCAAGGTTACCGGTCGGTTTCTGTGGAACGACGCGGCACACTTGGTGTGTTGAACTCCCGAGCAGAAGGCTATGATAGCAATTGTCTCGTTCAGATTATGGATTTGAAGCTTTTGTTGGTTGAACCGGTCGGTGAACTCCTTGAGGGACTCATTATTCCGTTGTCTGACTGTCAGTAGCTGTATGTCTGGCTTTGGCTGCTCATGCATACCGACGAACTGGTTAATAAACTGCCTGCTGAGTTGTTTGAAGCTGCGGACCGATCGGGGCTCCAAGGAGTAGAACCACTGCATGGCCGGGCCTTTCAAAGTGCTGGGAAAGGCTAGGCAGTGTAGCTAATCAGAGTTGGTGGCTAGGGCCATCTGAGCCTTATAGGTCCGGAAGTGGTCGATCGGGCTTCCCGAGCCATTATAGGGATATAGGCGAGGCTGCTTAAATTTGCGCGGGATGGCAAACCTCGTGATCTGGACAAAAAATGGTGACTCTGTCTCGGTATTGGCTTGATTCGGAACACGGTTTTCACCAAGCTTCTTGGCCACTCCATCGATCTGCTTCTGTAAGTCCTTGATTCGGGCTTCCACTCCTTCCCGACCGGTACCCGAGGGGTTGGTCGGGTCGGTGGAAGAGTCTTCTTCATGGCTGGGTGTTGTCCTCTCGGATCGGGTTCGGCTATGACTCCGGGTAACCGTGTCCCCAGGGACGACTCGGCTCTTGACCGACTGACCCTGGACTGATTCCCGGGCCATATGCTCTCGCCTTTCCTCTCAGGCAGCACGCCCACTGTTGATGTTTCTGGCATCCTCAAGACGGGACGGGTTGGCTCGGGCACGTTGTCTAGTCAAGATTGGTTCCCGACCGTGCGCAACGTTCCCGAGTCATTTCCCAGCCACTGGAGGATGGCTTTGCTGGGCTAGCAGGGCTTCAATCTGTTGTTGGATCTGACGCTGGCCCTCCAAGAGTTGTGTGAGGGTCGCGGTGATATGCTCAGATGTCATGACTGTCGCAACCGGTGCCAGGGCCGAAGGAACATCCCGGTCGGACTGCTGATCAGCATTCTTACCCTTCTTCGGTGGCATGACGATCAGTCGAGAGATTTGTTGATGAGAAGACTTGTCGTTTCCCACAGACGGCGCCAAACTGATGATGCTAGAAATTGGTAAGAGTCAAGTAGCGCAATTTAAGGAGAGAGAGAGAGTGAAAGACTATTTATTGTATGTGGTTCGGCCCTGTTAATGAAGGTACCTACGTCCACGTGTGTGTCTGAGCACGTTCACAAGCAGATCACCGGCGGGCTTGGTGAGCCAACAAAGAGGGGCGGCACTACCAGTAATACCGGCCGGGTGTATGCGTACAATGGTGAATTAAAGAGGTGCTGTGTAAACTGAGAAGTTGGCAGCCCCCTCAATGGGGGGTGAGAGGTCTCTTTTATAGATGTAAGAGACCTACTCATACATGGATAAGGAAATATAATCCTATTGATATAAATTGGTATTAATTATGGGAATTTCCTAAATGGATTAGGAAATAGTGTGCACTTTCCATTAGTCTTCTAGCTTGAGTAGGAAACTGCCCGTAATGCTTGGGATCACGCCTGTGGGCCCGGATGAGCTGTCCCACGGCGATGTGCATGTGCAGTTTTCCTGACCAGCTGGCCGGGTCGTGAATGAACCGCTCGGGATGATGCTTCTGAGGAGTTGTGCATGATTTGCCCGGGGCATGGACTAGCTACTGATTTAAACCGCTCGGTCATAAGATAAAGCCAATTTTGGGCGTATCAGATGTGTTTCCTAATCATCTTGGAAATCCATAACACGTACCCTTAACATATCTTCCAAAATTTAAATTACCCTCTTAGATTGACCATTGGTCTGGGGATGAAAAGCAGTGCTAAATATAAAGCTATCCCTATAGCACTTTGTCAGCTCTCCCAAAATCTCGACACAAATTGAGTGTCACGATCGGACACTATTGAAACTGGTGCCCCAAGAAGTCGAACAATCTCTCTGATATAAATTTCTGTAAGTTTTGACGGATCCTTGGTCTTGATTGGTAGGAAATGGGCTGACTTAGTTAATCGGTCAACAATGACCCAAATACTATCATTGACTTTGTAGATCTTGGAAATCCTGATACAAAATCCATCATAATATGCTCCCATTTCTACTCTGGTATTTCTAAATGATGTAGCTCTCCTCTAGGTCATTGATGTTCCATTTTCACCTTTTGACATGTCATACATTTGACAACAAATTCTACTACTTCCTGCTTCATACCACTCTACCAATAAATCTCTCGTAGATCTCGGTACATTTTGGTGCTACCCAGATGCACTGAATATCTGGTATTGTGAGCTTCCTCCATAACTTGGTTTCTCAAATCCCCAACTTTAGGAACACATAAGTGGTTGATATACTTCAGAATACCCTCTTGGAAACTAAATTTTGGTCTCTTACCCTCATGTAACTCATCCACAATCTTCTTGAATTATGGGACTATAAGCTGATTTGACTTTATTTCACCAATTAGACTAGATTGTGCAACAATCGCAGCCATCAAACCACCTTCAATTCTAGGAATCACTTCAAGTTTTAATTGTTCAAATTCCCTTACCAACTTTTACTGTCCTGTCAAGGTATAAGCTAAGTTTTCTGATGACTTTTGGCTTAAGGCATCGGCGACCACATTCGCTTTTCTCGGGTGATATTGAATCTTCAAATCATAATCTTTCCTAAGTTCTAACCATCTTCTTTGTCTCATATAAAGGTCTCTCTGAGTAAATAAATGTTTCAGACTTTTGTGATCGGTAAAAATTTCACACGTCTCCCCGTATAGATAATGTCTCTAGATCTTCAAAGCAAATATTACTACCGCTAACTCCAAGTCATGTGTCGGGTAATTCTTTTCATGAGGTCTCAACTGTCGTGAAGCATAGGCTATTACCTTGTCATCTTATGTTAGCACGCATTCCAAACCTTGATGAAAAACATCACTGTAAATTCTAAAATTTTTGGTACTTATTGGAATTGCAAGTATCGGTGCTATAGTTAACTTCTTCTTCAATACCAAGAAACATTCTTCACATTCCTTATCCCATTCAAATGGTAAATCTTTTCTCATCAACTTTGTCATTAGTGTCCGAATTCTAGAAAAGTCATTGACAAATCTTCTATAATATCCGGCTAATCCTAAGAAACTTCAAATTTTCTACACATTGGTCGATCTTGAGCAATTTATAACAGCTTCAATCTTCTGTGGGTTTACAGAGATACGTTCCTTGGAGATCACATGGCCCAAAAATGTAACACTTGTTAACCAAAACTCACTTTCTTTAACTTCCCAAATAACTGATTTTCTCAAAATTAGTGCAAAACTAGTCTCAAATGCTGTTCATGCTCCTCCGAACCTTTGGAATAAATCAAAATGTCATCGATGAAAACTATCACAAACTCATCTAAATATGATTTAAAGATACGGTTCATTAAATCCATGAAGGTGGAAGGCGCATTAGTAACCCCAAACGGCATCACTAGGAATTCATGATGTCTGTATCGGGTCCTAAAGGCAGTCTTCTCAACATCTTCGACTTTAACTTTTAGTTGGTGGTACCCTGATCTTAAATCAATCTTCTAAAATACCTAAGCCATTTGAAGCTGATCAAATAGATCATCAATATGTGGCAACATATATTTATTCTTATTCGTTACTTTGTTGATTTCTCGGTAGTCAAAACGCATACGCATTGATCCATCTTTCTTCTTCACAAATAATACTGGTGCACCCCACGGAGACACATTAGGCCGAATGAAACCCTTATCTAACAATTCTTGCAACTGAATTTTTAACTCTTTTAAGTCAACTAGTGCCATTCGATATGGTGCTTGTGAAATAGGTTGCGTTCCCGACATCACATCAATACCAAACTCAATCTCTCGCTTGATCAAAATGCTAGGCAACTCCTTTGGAAATACATCTGGAAAGTCTCTAGCTACTGGAATATCTTCGAGTTTTACTTCAAAACCTCTAGTATTAAGTATACCACATAAGAATCCACGACAACCCTTCTTTAACAATCGACATGCTTCAATAGCTGACATGATATATAGCGGTGATACAACACCCTTGTCGTGGAAATACAATACTTCTTGATTTGGAATACGAAATACTACTCCTTTACTATTACAATCAATATTTGCGTGGTTAGCTGCTAACTAATCCATACCCAATATTGCATCAAAATTTTAAATTACCAAGGTACCAAATCAATAGTTAACTCTTTACCATTCATATTAATCTCACATTTCCCAAACACACCCAAACTAACCAAAGGAGCCCCCACCAGTATTGCAACAGATAAATCATAATCCAAAAACTCTAGTGGTTTATCTAGATGTTTAGCAAAGTGGTGTGATACAAACGAGTGTGTGGATCCTGAAGCTATAAGTACATTTGGTAGGTGTGAGAAAATGGGAACCATACTTGAAACAATGGTGTCAGTAGAAGCAGTCTCCCCCAGCCTGAGTTGAAATGTTCTTGCCTCCCACTGCTCCCTCCTTGGAGGTTGAGTAGTCCTCGGTATAATAGCGTTGGTCATAGAAGATCCAGAACCTGAAGCTCCTTGGCGTCTAGTAGGACAATCCTTAGCTTGATGTCCTAACTCTCTACAAGTAAAACATCGGCCCCTCATGTCTGTAGCTTGATTTCGAAATTTTTTAGAAATATGTTTCGGCTATCGGCAAATGTTATAAGTGGGTGGAATTGGAAATTGATTACATCAACGCCAATGAAATTTTCTAATAGGTTTGACACCTTGGTTTATTTCCACTAAAACCACCACCACTACTAGCTGATGAACCCCCTGAACTTTGCCTTTTTCACTTCCCTGATCACTGAACTGACTTGATCCAGCCCTCTTCCTTTGTTGGTTCGGTGGTGGTTGCATACTTGAAGTATATCCAAGATCCCTCTTAGTAATCGAAGCAATGTTTAGTGCCCCAGTGTAAGTCTGAGGCCGAACTACTGTCACTCATCCTCAAATATCATTCCGAAGTCCAGCTACAAATTTCTTCGCCTTTACCTTCTCGGTTTTTACAATATCCCTGGCAAACCTTGCCAAACTTGTAAACCGTGTTGAGTATTCTCTATCTGTCATTCCTCATTGCACCAATTCCATAAACTCTTGCTCTTTTTGATAGTGGAAAGACTCGGGAAAGTATTGCGCATTGAATATCTCCAAGAACTGTTCCCAAGTAGTTAGTTGATCCGGGCCTAGCTTAGTATGCCACCAATATTGTGCTTCATCCTTTATTGTATAAACTGCAAACATCACTTTCTACTCCTGTGTACATGGTAATACTCTGAAAATTTTCTCCATATCAGAAACCCAAAAGTTTGCTTTCATTGGGTCAGCTTCCCCACTAAATATTGTCGGCTTTTGCTTATCGAATTCAAATATGGTAACAATTTCCTCTCTCGTATTTAGATTCGGTTGCACTGGTCTTTCCTCAAGCAACTGTGTCTCAGCCATTCGAACTAACCCTTTAATAGCTCCAACTCGTTCCATTCGATTTGAGGAGTCACCTCTAGACATAATGCCTGGCACCCACATCATTACTCACACACACACGTTACTTTAAATAATTCCATGACATGGTAATTAACATTAAAAGAATGCTAAGTAAACGTATATGAATGTTCATATAGCTGCATGTCGTTGTGTGCACACTACACGTCATACGTCTTTCAACCCCGAAGGCTTTAGCCTATTGCTCTGATACCAAAAATTGTCATACCCCAACTCGCCCCAAGCGAATTAGGACCATGTAACGAAGGATTATCCACACTAAATCATCAATTGTTAACGTGTGTTTTAAGAAATATTTCATTAAATACTTAGTAAAACACTTTCATTTAAATTGTCAGATCCAGTCGACTGATCAGGGGCCCACTTGACTGGAAATGGAAATTGCTGAGAGCTAATTTTTTAGAATTCCCTGGTCCAGTCGATTGCTCGGTCTAGTCGACTGAACTTTGAGGGGTCCGGTTGACTGAACAGTGGTTCGGTCGACTGAAGGTGCAATTACAAAGAGTTCAAACCTGTGGAAGGGGTGGTCCAGTCAACTGAATGCCCGACCCAGTCGACTGGTTTACACCAGCAGGGTGTTCTACAGCAATTCAAGCAGATTTTAAGGCACAAACCAAAATCTAAACATTTCCAAATTTTCTTTTAAACATCATAAGTCTTTCCACACATTTCCAAGTTAACGAACTAACAAATTGACAAGATCACAAGTCATAATCTACATAATCCACAACACTACATGTTTGAATACCACGTAACCCATAAGACTCTAATGCTACAAAAGAACTTTTCTAAACCATAAGTGCATGTTTAGCTAAGCTTAAACATAAAATATAACTCTCATGCTCGCTCTAGATCCCAACCCACATATCACCTCATTTCCAAGCCTTGCTCCGGACCTTCAGTGGCTATTATGTACCACAATAGAATAGAAAAATGGTTTTCTTAAGCATTATGCTTAGTGAATTAACTAACGTGCTTAAATGGCATGGACATGTATAATGCATCAATTTTAAGCATATAAACATACATAATTGCAGAATAATTTGGTTAATGGTTCACTCAGACCACTTAACACACATTAGCATAATTAACATGAAATTGACAATTCTAACATAAATTAAACTACAAACTTCAGCATTTATAATTTTAACTAACAATTGAAGCACATGACATGAACCACATCAAAGCTTAAGTTAGAAAACTCACATTAGCTGAATTCTACCCGAATTAAGTTAAGAAATGCTAAATTCTTCCAAATTCCAACCCAATTTTCACTTTAGAATAATTCCTACACATTTTCGACAAATTGCATGTCATTGATTAAAATGAGCCTCCAAAATTTATGACTAATATAGAAAAGAAAGACATGTAAATGACCGTCTCACCTCCACGACTCCGAATATGGCTTCGGTTTGCGAATTGGGCGAACGGCGGTGACGACATGGTGGAATTACGGCAAACGGTGACTCTTTCTTCTCTTTTCTCTCTCTCTCTCTCTCTCTCTCTCTCTCTCTCTCTCTCTTCCTTATTCTGGTTTAAATTATGAGAATTAACATGCTTAGGACACCTCCACACATTCATGCAATTTGTTGGCAAGGTTTTGTTCCTTTCTACCATTTATACCCCTGGAATTTCTTAAGTACCTACTATGAAATCCCCAAACATTCCATTAACTACCCAATTATCTAAATGGGTGTTTGTCTAAGTCCCGTATAGGTCCCGTAAATGGGTGTTTGTCTAAGTCCCATATAGGTCCCACATGTGGTCCTAAATATTTGTGAAATCCCTAACGTACCTACTAATCATGAACTTTGTTTTATTTATACCCCTCATGCGAGTACCCAAACTGGTATTAAAACTAACATACAACATCATAATATGTAGGCAACTTAAACAAATATCCATGTAGTCATATAAATGCATTTAATCATTTAATATTCAACTTATATTTTCTGGGCCCTTCATTGGGTCCCACTTCATAACCTGTCCCACCTCACCGGGGACTTTTCAATTGTATTCTTCTCTAAACACTTTTCCATGGGTTAGTCCTAAGCCTCGCCTTAATCCATTTTTCATACACTAATTATATTAATTAATGCATATTAAAGGATAATTAACCCTTTTACCTGGGTAAGGGTGTTACAACTATGAAAGTTGAGTGAATACAAACACTAACAGAGTATCTATAGACATGTAGTATACATAAACATCATCGATAAAAGGATCATCTCATCGTTTGCATGCATGTATACACCAACTCAATATAGAACAACAGACATCATCCCAACCAAGCCCAATACATAACATAGACTCTTGGGTCCACATTAATCAGACACGTAGTCCCATACCTACAGTCTGTCAAACCCTGATGTTTTGGCCAACTCGCCTTGATATAATACGACATGCAGCCCTAACATAATACGGTACACAGCCCGACATACTACAGCACTCAGCTTCGCTATACCACTGCACTTAGCTCCACCATACCACTGCACTCAATGATGTCACAGCACTCAGTATTGCTACAACACTCAGCAATATCCCAGCACTCAGCAATATCATAGCACTCAGCTTCGCAATACTATTATGGCATGCAGCCCTAATATGCTACTACGGCATATAGCCCCAATATGCTATGACATGTAGCCCTGATATACTACAGTACGCCAAACCCAATACGCTACGACCACTAGCCCTGATACATTAAACTCAACACAAAGTCCTACATCACATACCCTCCCAACATTGACACGCAGTCTAACTCTATCAAACGTAAAACCTAACATATATTCCTGATCTTATCCCAACACCTTGGGATCCCAAACCTGACATCATACGATCTTAGTGACCATATTCATACACACAAATATAAATAGTATAGACCTCTATGGTTGATAGACCCACTACTAAGCATGACGGCTTTTCAATCTCATTATTATCTCAATATTAACCGAATGGTTCCACTATTTATTGAATTAAGCAATTATTCAATGTGTGTATTATTAGAATATCGCTTCTAACTATCAATGCATGATATAACCCAACTTAGCAGTCCATCAGATATAAATAACAAAACATTTGGCAAACTGTCGTGCTCGATCAATTGAAGCCATTTCAATCGATTGACAAAAGTAAAGTTTGATTGATTGAACTAAGTTTGACCAATTGAGGAAAATGAAGTTCGATCGATTAAACAATGTTTAATCGATTGAAGTCTATCTGTGTTCAATCACTTAAAATCAGTTCGATTGATTGAACATTGGTTTTCTTCCCAAACTAAACTGGACCATTTTACGCACATTCGGGGTCCATTCTTTCTTGCCAAAACACATATATACGAACATATCTATGCTACTAGGTGAGTATAGGCACTCACTGTGAAGTTCAACGACGTCGGTGACGTGTGGGTGTGGCCACGGGTCCTCGGTAGTCTCTATCTCCTCTTGTTCCTCTTTCTCCTTCTCTTTTTCTCCTCCCTGTCAGTTCCTTCTCCTCTTCTTATAGAGAGTATATATATGTGAGTGTTTATATATATCTAGGTGTGTGTATATATATGTATATATAAGTGTATATATATAACTTATATATCTCTCTAACTCCCTCAAAAATATCAGCCAACCCAAACACACCTAAACTAACGCATATATATAGGCAAAGGAAGGAGTAGGTGGCAGCTCTACGTATACTAATAAAAACAAGTTCAATTGATCAAAGTGAGTTCGATCGATTGAGAATAGGTCAGTCAGATTCGATCAGTTGAAACATGTTCAATCGCTTGGGAAAAGGATATGTGTCATAATTTAGGTCGACAGAGGTTTAATCGCTTAAAGTGGGCTCAATCGATTAAAGTATGAAACTTTTGATCACTTGAAGCTTGCTCGATCAATTGAAACTGAAATTACAAGAAAGGTAAGACAAGCACACTGAATCTTATTTATATCAAAATGTTATAAAACTACAATGAAAAATACAGGGTATTACACGTCCACCGTAATTGGAGTCATAACAACTTCTTTAACAGTGGTTGCATAAATAATGTTAGAATCATTTTAGAACATAGCAGAAAAAATTGAGAAATCACTTCTAATTGTCAATCAACATTTTCTTTAACCTATCTAGTTGGGGGTGGCTTTCCAAGGGGGAATGAGTTTTAGGCTAACATAACACATAATAATCTGAGCGGTGTGATGCTCAACCACTAAAGAAGAAATGAGTTAGGAATTTTTGAAGATATTAACCTCGAATGCTTTATGAAGGACCTTGTTTCGAATAATCCAGATTTAAAATAAAAACATAACTACAAAAATGGTGAACTCAGACTCTTTGTCAGGTGGGAGAGAAGAGCAATTACAAGGTTAAGAATTTTTATAATCTACTTTTCAATACCATATGCCACGAAGACTGAAGGATCAAGGGGCCATGAAGAAGATCTCCACAAAATCTTTGCGATAGCACAACCGAGAAAGGGGTGATCAGAGCTCTCAGTAGAATGCTTGCAAAGGGTGTTAGGTTTGTGCCCTCAAACCATTACATATATATGAGACATTGCCATTTTAATATATGGATATTGGCTTTACATTTTATTATGTATGTTTCTTTCATGAGATGTTTGTTAATCCTTAAGTATCATAGTAAGTAATTCGTGTATGTATGAGATGCATACAAGTGAGATACCAATTATTATTCATTGATACTTAGAATTTGTCACAGTGGATGATGAGACTGGATATCTCATCAGGTGTACACTATAAGATGATTGACTATCATTGGATGGAGTGATTAATCTCAATCACTAGAGTATAACTCTTAGTTAATATACTAGTGCTTATAGTGCATTTATGGACCTGAGTTTTCCTATTGACACTTAAGACTATCAACAGTCGATAGGAACACATAACTTGTATAAGGTTTGTGTTCTCAATCTTGAGATGACTATGAAGATAGACTACAGATATGACTGATTTGACTTACCAATCAGTGAGGTCTATAAAAGTTCAACACATGGGTATCTTGGGTATGTCATGTTCATAGGGTTGTGAACATATATTGTCAAGATAGGATCTACCCTTTGATAAAGAGTATGAATTGTCTTGAGAATGTCACCGATTTGATTACTAAGAACTATAGTCTTGTTGATAAGTAGTTATCAACATGTTTGGTAATCATGAGAGGTGAATGGGACTCAAGGAATGAAAGATGTAATCATTATTCAGGTTGACAGTAACATTTATCCAAATACCTGAATATGATTATGAATGTTGACGGTAGAGGAACATTAGTACACCATACAAGTCTAGATATCGCTTCTTTTGCATTGGAGTGCACTCATCATTTTATAGTAGAGTAAACGTTAACTGACCAATTGGCTAATTTGCTAATCGAGGAGTTTGGTCATTGGAATTAACAACTGATCTGAGCCAATAATAATGAACCTAGGAGGTCCCACTCTAAGCACCACTAGGATGCTTGGAAAGGCACATAAGGATGCTGTCAAGATAGGTTCGATTGATCGAAAGAGTTTTGATCGATTGAAGTCTTGACAGGTTCGATCGATCAAACGTTGTTTGATCGATCAAAAGTGCTTCAATCGATCGAAGGTTCGATCGATAAAAGTCACTTCGATCGATTGAAAGCAAGGTCGATTATGGAAATCTATAAATAGGGCAGCTGAGTCTAGAAATCGAAGTTCATCATTTTATTATACCAGAAGCTACAGAAACTATTTAGGGCTTCCCAAACCTTCTCTATCCTCTCCATTAGGGTTCCTACCAACCCTAGTCTCTCCGAGAGCATCCATAGGAGTCATAAGAGTGAAGACCATCTAGTGGAGGCTATTGGAAGTCAAAGATGTTAGAATTGGGTTCAAGACTTAAAGGTATAATTCTTGTCCCCTCTCTTGTATGCATCTATAGAGTTAACGAGTAGTAGATTCAGGCTACAATTAATTTTATAAATTATAGCTTTCGTTGTGCATAATTTAAACTTTTTTGAAACCTAAATCCTATAATTGGTGTCAGAGCCATGCTTTTTTGGATCTATAGATGCGTTTTAGGAATACTAGTTTGATTTACATGTTAGTATTTAGTGCTATTTTGAAACTGTATCATCACATATCTATTTCTACAGTGTTATCACAGTAGAAAACAAATCTGTGATTGCATTGGATGCATGGTAGTTTTGATTGATCGAACTTGGTTCGATCGATCGAAATAGTCTATGTTCAATTGATTGAAAGAGTTTTGATTGATCGAACTAATGCAGGCTTCGAGCGATCGAACTAGCTTTGATCGATTGAATTAGATTCTCTGACCAGATCTTCTTTTCACAGTTTTAAAGTTATCTACTAACTATTGTTAAAAATTTTAAATCAGTTTGTAAAACTTTGAGTTCAATCGATTGAACCTTTTTCAATAGATTGAAGTGTGACAGAGAACCATAGATGCTGTTTTAGTTCTAACTTCTTCCATATAGTGTTTATGGTGTATGCGAATCAAATAGTAGTTCCAATGGATGTATATATGCATGGAAGTGTGTATATCTAACCCTTTTACATCAAGTTAGTCTGCTATCTCCTATGGCACCGAGTTTTGATGATTTAAGTTATTGTATTTGGATTTATGTTTGAGATTGGTATGTATTTTATATTTTGGTTTGGTCTTAAGGCATGTGTAAAGGGTGCTGTGATTTCAATCCTACGAAAAGGAAAGTTGCACCAGTTTCCCTAACCTTTTATTTGATGAAAAAAAACGATTTAAGTTAAAAGTTTAAACGCGTAGCGGAAAAGTCAAGTTATAAAAACTTAATGGAAGCCCAGGATCTACTACTCGTTAATTCCATAGATGCGCACAAGAGGGGACAAGAGTTATACCTTAGTGTCTTGAACCCAATTCTGATTTTCCTTTCCTTCCTTGGTGATGCAGCAGCCTCCACTAGGTTGTCTTCTCCCTTATCTCTGCTGCGGATGCTTGCCGGAGAGACTAGAGATGGTTGGATCTCTAATAGAGAGGAAAAAGAAGGTTTGGGGCTCTAAAAATAGTTTATGCAGCTTCTGACGTTCTAAAACGACGAACTCATTTTCCAGAACGCAGCTGCCCTATTTATAGATTTCCAGAACTGACCTAGACTTCGAGCGATCGAAGATCTTCGATCAATCGAACCATTCTCGATCGATCGAGACTGCTAAGACTTCAATCGATCGAACATACTTCAATCGATCGAACTTGTCTTGACAACTTCCTCATGTGTCTTTCCAAGTATCCTGGCGGAGCTAAGAGTGGGACCTCCTAGGCTCTTTATTGTTGGCTCAGACCAGTTTGTTAATTACTGTGACCAAACTCTTTGATCAGCAAACTAACTAACTGGTCAGTTAACATTTACTCCACTATAAAACGATAACTGAACTCCAACGCAAAAGAACATATCCGAAGCGATAACTAGACTTGTATGTTGTACTAATGTCCCTCTACCTTCAGCATTCGTAATCATATTCAGGTAGTCGGATAACTGTTACTGTCAACCTGAATCATGATTACTTCTTGTATTCCTTGAGTCCCATTCACCTCTCATGATTACCAAACATGTTGATAACTCTTATCAACAAGACTGCAGTACTCAGTAATCGACTTGGTGACATTCTCAAGGGAATGCTTACTCTGAAACAGAGGGTAGATTCTGTCTTGACAATAAATGTTCACAACCTTATGAATATGACATACCCAAGATACCCATGTGTTGATCTTCTATAGACCTCACTGATTGGTAAGTCAAAGCAGCCATATCCACAGTCTGTGTTCATAATCGTCTCAAGATTGAGAACACGAACCTTATACAAGTTATGAGTTCCTATCGACTGATTGACAGTCTTGAGTGTCAATAGGAAAACTCAGGTCCGTCAATGCACTATAAGCACTAGCATGTTAACTAAGAGTTAAACTCTAGTGATTGAGATTAATCACTCCATCCAATGGTAGTTAATCATGCTACAGTGTAAACCTGATGAGATATCCAGTCTCATCATCCACTGTGACACATTCTAAGTAACAAAGAATAGTAATTCGTATCTCACTTGTATGTATCTCATACATACACGAATTACTTACTATGATACTTAAGGATAACAATCATCTCATGAAAGAAACATACATAACTAAATGTAAAGCTGATATCCATATGTTATAATGTCAATGTCTCATATATAAAATAATGGTTTGAGGGCACAAAACCAACAAACTCCCACCTGCACTCATAACCATTCAAAACTACATCTAAGACCTAGACTAACTAGATAACGATCAAAGACCTTCTCTGGCAAGGCCTTTGTAAACGGATCAGCAAGATTGTCAGTGGTGGCAATCTTGGTGACAGTCACATCTCCACGTTAAACAATATCTCAGATAAGATGATATTTCCGCTCTACGTGATTTACCTTCCCGTGGTTCCTTGGATCCTTGGACTGAGTCACTGCCCCACTATTATCACAGTAAAGCGTAATAGGTGACAATGACGTTGGTACCACCTCGAGCTCCATAAGGAACTTCTTGAGCCAAACAGCTTCCTTTGCGGCTTCACAAGCAGCCACATACTCAGCTTCTATAGTTGAGTCTGCAATGCATTTCTGCTTAATGCTCCTCCAACTAACAGCACCACCTCCCAAGGTAAAGACATGTCCGGACGTTGACTTCCTCGAATCTTTATCTGACATAAAGTCTGAGTCAGTATATGCTACTGGAATTAACTCACTACCACCGTACATAAGCATGTCATCTTTAGTCCTTCTCAAGTACTTAAGAATGTTCTTAACGGCTGTCCAATGCTCTGGACCTGGATTCGATTGATATCTGCTAACCATGCCAACGGCAAAATAGATATCTGGTCTAGTGCATAACATCGCATACATGAGACTTCCAACTGCCGAAGCATATGGAATTCCTGCCATGCGATTCCTCTCATCCTGTGTCTTAGGACACTGGTCCTTGGAGAACGCTAAACCATGCCTGAAAGGTAACAAACCTTTCTTCGAATTATCCATGGAAAACTTAGTTAACACTTTATCGATATAACCAGCTTGAGATAATCCCATTATCTTTCGCTTACGATCCCGAAAGAGCTTTATCCCTAGAATATAGCTCGCCTCTCCTAGATCCTTCATATCGAAAGTACTAGCTAGCCAAACCTTGATCGTTGATAATGCCGCTACATCATTTCCAATGAGTAGAATGTCGTCAACGTAAAGCACAAGAAAAGCCACCACTTTTTCTTCACACTTCTTGCATACACAAGGTTCATCCAGATTTTGTTTAAAACCAAAGGACTTGACCGCTTGGTCAAATTGGATGTTCCAACTTCTAGACGCCTGCTTAAGCCCATAAATGGACTTTTGCAACTTGCATACCAAGTTACCTTTCCGACCAGCTATGAACCCTTCTAGTTGTTGTATATAGATGTCCTCATCAAGATTGCCATTCAAGAATGCAGTCTTGACGTCCATCTGCCAGATCTCATAATCTAGGCATGCAACAATGGATAGGAGTATCCTGATGGACTTGAGCATGGCCACCGGCGAGAAGGTTTCCTCATAATCAATGCCCTCCCTCTGAGTATAACCTTTCACTACAAGACTAGCCTTATAGGTCTCAACCTTTCCATCAGATGCTCTTTTCCTCTTGTAGACCCACTTACAACCAATGGGTTTAATATTGGCTTGAAGTTCTACAAGATCCCAGACCTGATTAGAATCCATAGATTCTAATTCAGCCTTCATAGCTTTAACCCAATGATCTGAATCAACATCAGCCATTGCCACTTCATATGTGGCAGGATCAGAATCAGATTCTATGGAGACAGCTTCAAAAACTTCTCCTAAGAACATGTATCTATCAGGCTGGCTGATAATCCTCCCACTACGACGAGGTACCGGTGCAAAAATGAGTGAAGAAGTGGTATTTTCTTGATTTACATCGTTATTAACTGCGGGTTGGACAGAGGGCTCTCCTTCTATTTCTCTCAGATCTATCTTTTCCTTAGGTTTATGGTTCATGATATAATCATCCTCTAAGAAAATAGCATTTGTACTAACAAACACTTTCTGTTCTCTTGGATCATAAAAATACCATCCATAAGTACCCTTTGGATATCCTACAAAATAACATACTTCTGATCTAGAATCCAACTTGCTCATCTTTCCTTTCAGCACATGTGTCGGACACCCCCATATCCGGAGATGTTGCAAAGAAGGCTTGCGCCCAATCCACATCTCCCGTGGTGTCCTGGGAATAGATTTGCTTGGTACTAGATTTAGTATGTATGCAGCGGTTTCCAAAGCATAACCCCAAAGGAATAATGGCAACTCTGAATAACTCATAATTGACCTAGTCATGTCTAAAAGAGTCCGGTTCCTTCTCTCCGCTACACCATTCTGCTGAGGCGTGCCAGGTGCAGTCAACTGTGACAGAATCCCATTCTGTACGAGGTGATCAATAAACTCATTAGAGAGGTACTCGCCACCTCAATCAGATCGAATGGCCTTGATATGTGAGCCCAATTGCTTCTCCACTTCAGCCCTAAACTCTTTGAACTTTTCAAAGGATTCAGACTTGTGCTGCATTAGGTACACATATCCATACCTAGAGTGGTCATCGGTAAATGTTATGAAATACTCATAACCACCCCTTGCTCTAATATTTATTGGTCCACACACATCAGTATGAACTAATTCCAACAATGCATTGGTTCTATTGCCCTTTGCAGGAAAGGGCCTTTTGGTCATCTTACCCTCTAAACAAGACTCACAGACTTCCATTGGTTCGAGAACCAAATCGCCTAAGACCCCTTCTTTGACTAGTCTGTCAATCCTATTTAGATTGATATGGCCAAGCCTCATATGCCAAAGCCTTGTTGGATTAGTGGAAGATTCTTTTCTTACAGATGGTATAGTTACCATTGAGTTATTAAGTTCCAAGCAAGAATCTTTAGAAATATTGGGAGTGATCACATACAAACTATTTGATTTAACACCAGAACATATAAAAGAACTATTTCTTTTAATAACAACTTCAGTTCCAAAATGAAAAGAATAACCATTATTCGATAAATTAGAAACTGAAATTAAATTACGTCTTATTGAAGGTACATAAAGTACATCTGATAAAATCAAAACTTTATTGTCTAAAAATTCTAAAACTACGACTCCTATAGCAACCGCAGAAACGGTTGCACTAGAACTTAGAGTAAGTATGATTTCCCCATCACTGTACCTCCTGGTTGATCTGAACCCCTGCAATGAATTACAGATTTGGTTAGTCGCACCAGAATCAATGCACCAAGTGTTTGAAGTATCCGTAATAAAACTTACTTCAATCACATGTGATTCAATCATACCTTGAACTCTTGTAGCTAAGAATTCTGGATAGTTCCTCTTCCAGTGGCCCTTCTCACCGCATTGGAAACACTTTCCTTTGCCTTGGCCACCCACCTTCCCTCTGCCCTTTCCTTTTCCCTTAGATTTTGCAATCTTAGGAACTGGTCCAACACTTGGACCACCAGTGCTAGCCTTCTTCTTCCCTTTCTTTCCTTTCGGTGTAGATCGGGAAGAGGAAGCGTTATCCTCAACGTTCAAGACGTTGACCCCAGGTTTGATCACCCCTTCTGCTGCCAAAAGAGAACTCATCAATTCGCTCATTCAAAAATTCATTTGAATCATATTATAGTTAAGTTTAAATTGAGCGAATGAAGGCGACAGTGAATTGAGGATCATATCAACTTGGGTCTGTGTATCGATGTTGGCACCTAGGGTCTCCAGCTCGTTTAAATAACCAATCATTTTTAAAACATGTTCCTTGACTGGAGTCCCTTCCGACATCTTTGCACTGATTATCTTTTGCATGGCTACCTGTCTAGCAGGCCTGCCATGCTCCCTGAATATCTTTTTCAGGGATGTGATAATGTCACTGACAGAATCATTCGATTGGAATTGGTGTTGCAACACACCAGCCATTGAGGCCAGAATATAGCAACGAACCATTGCATTCGACTTCTTCCATTTGTCGAACTCGCGCCTGGCAGCTGCCGAAGCATTTGCCGTGAGTTCTTCTGGGCTTGGGGTGGTGAGGACAGATATGTGATCCTCCGCAGTTAACACAATGTCAAGGTTACGTTTCCATTCAGTGTAGTTATTTCCAGTTAACTTGTTTTGAGTGAGTATGGTGGCAAGTGGACTAAATGTAGATCCAGACATTATGATTTACTGTAAAAATCAAAAGACAAAATAAATATGAATATCAGATTTGACAGTTTGAAATAAAAGAATCCTTAAAACTCTTATTTTAAAATGAAGTCGCCGAAATATTGAAATGAAAGAATAAAGCCTCCGTGTGGTGGTCAATGTTCGATCTTTCGATTAATCATGACTTAACCGCTGTGCAACTCTTGCAAAACAAGTTATGACTCCCGAACTCTTTTGATCTCTAAGTTTCTGAATAATGCCCCGTGTGGGATCCCTTATCCATAGCTTAGCTAGTGTGTACCATTAACTAGGATCCAATCACAACCGTCTCAAGTAGCGCCTCCGTGTGGTGGTCACCCTCTAACACGTCTGATTGATTCTATCAAAGGAAGTTCACATCTAGTAACCAATGAGTAATGCACCCTCCGTATGGAATGATCACCCCTGACGAGGTAACACAGAATGCACCACTCATCTTACAGTGAACCGTTAATGGAAAATCGTGGGTGTTTATTAATAAGACCCTCTCCCACTAGATTTAGAAATTAAGGATTTTGCTTTTAAAAAAGTTTCCACACATTACCCATAAACATCCAATGTTTACTAATGCGTTGAAATGGTTTTTGAATTTTATTTTAGAAAACCTGTTTTACGTGCAGGCAAGTAGTAACAATATAATTAAATACCAATCACAAACCAAGCACATAAAACAATAAACTAAAATTGAAAATAAAGACATCCAAACAATGCCTCTATCTCCCATGGCTCTATCTCCATAGAACCTCCTTTTGGTTTGATCGCCTCCAGCTCCATCTTCATGGACAACGGCTCCTTGCTCCATCTTCATGGATTTTCTAATACTATTACATTTATCCTATGCTTCTTTCGAAGCTTACAATTTATCTAGAAATAGAAATAGCAACAACAAAATACAATAAAAGGCTAGGGAAACCGGTGTGACTTTCCTTTTCGTAGGATTGAAGTCGCAGCGCCCTTTACATATGCCTTAAAACCAAACCAAACTTAAATTACAACATGCACCAATCTCAAATAATTTAAATACAAAATATTCAAATGACTTGGTGCCATGGGAGATAGCGACTAATCTAGCTGCAAAAGGGTTAGTCGTACACGCATCCATACATACATAACAAATATATGTAACTCTTGGAACACTTAATTGATTCACACAGTATATAAACTCTTTACATACTAAATTAGAACTTAAAACAGCATCTTACTTCTCTGACACAGTTCGATCGATCGAAGACTGTTCGATCGCTCGAACCTTTGATCGATTGAACAATGTTCAATCGCTTGAACAGTCTGTTTCACATAATAATTTGAAAATTTTATAGAATATATTAAAATTAAAGTATTTAATTTCAAAAACACTTTAAAATGTGAAACAGAGAACCTGACAAAGAATCTGTCTCGATCGATCTAACTCTATTCGATCGATCGAACACTAGAAGGTTTTGATCGATTGAAACCTGTTCGATCGCTTGAGTACAGAGAATGTTCGATCGATCGCAACATGTTCGATCGATCGAACCCGCCTTGCATCCTATGCAATCACAGATTTGTACTCTGCTGCGATGACACTGCAAAAATAGATCTGTGACGATGCAGTTTCAAAAACAGTTCTAAAATCAACATGCCAATCAAAATAGTGTTCCAAAAACGCATCTATAGATCCAAACGAGCGTGGCTCTGATACCAATTGATGAAAAAAAATGGTTTAAGTTAAAAGTTTAAACGCGTAGCAGAAAAGTCAAGTTACAAAAACTTAATGGTAGCCCAGGATCTACTACTCGTTAATTCCATAGATGCGCACAAGAGGGGATAAGAGTTATACCTTAGTGTCTTGAACCCAATTCTGATTTTCCTTTTCTTCTTTGGTGATGCAGCAGCCTCCACTAGGTTGTCTTCACCCTTATGTCTCCTGCGGATGCTTGCCAAGACTTCAATCGATCGAACATACTTCAATCGATCGAACTTGTCTTGACAACTTCCTCATGTGTCTTACCAAGTATCCTGGCGGAGCTAAGAGTGGGACCTCCTAGGCTCTTTATTGTTGGCTCAGACCAGTTTGTTAATTACTGTGACCAAACTCTTTGATCAGCAAACTAACTAACTGGTCAGTTAACATTTACTCCACTATAAAACGATAACTGAACTCCAACGCAAAAGAACATATCCGAAGCGATAACTAGACTTGTATGTTGTACTAATGTCCCTCTACCTTCAGCATTAGTAATCATATTCAGGTAGTCAGATAACTGTTACTGTCAACCTAAATCATGATTACTTCTTGTATTCCTTGAGTCCCATTCACCTCTCATGATTACCAAACATGTTGATAACTCTTATCAACAAGACTGCAGTACACAATAATCGACTTGGTGACATTCTCAAGGGATTGCTTACTCTGAAACAGAGGGTAGATTCTGTCTTGACAATATATGTTCACAACCCTATGAATATGACATACCCAAGATACCCAGGTGTTGATCTTCTATAGACCTCACTGATTGGTTAGTCAAAGCAGCCATATCCACAGTCTATGTTCATAATCGTCTCAAGATTGAGAACACGTATCTTATACAAGTTATGAGTTCCTATAGACTGATTGACAGTCTTGAGTGTCAATAGGAAAACTCAGGTCCGTCAATGTACTATAAGCACTAGCATGTTAACTAAGAGTTAAACTCTAGTGATTGAGATTAATCACTCCATCCCATGGTAGTTAATCATGCTACAGTGTAAACCTGATGAGATATCCAGTCTCATCATCCACTGTGACACATTCTAAGTAACAAAGAATAGTAATTCGTATCTCACTTGTATGTATCTCATACATACACGAATTACTTACTATGATACTTAAGGATAACAATCATCTCATAAAAGAAACATACATAACTAAATGTAAAGCTGATATCCATATATTAAAATGTCAATGTCTCATATATAAAGTAATGGTTTGAGGGCACAAACCCAACATTATTTTATTGTTGTTTTCTATTTCCAGATAAATTGTAAGCTTTAAGAGAAGCATAGGACTAATGTAACAGAATAGGAAACCCATGAAGATGGAAGAGCAAGCTGTTGTCCATGAAGATGGAGCCGGAGGCGACCAAACCAAGAGGAGGTTCTATGGAGATAGAGCCATGGGAGATAGAGGCATATGAATGCCTCTATTTCAATTTTAGTTTTTTGTTTTATGTGCTTATTTTGTGATTGGCATTAGTAAACAAGTTTATGGGTAAACAAGTTTTAGTTTTTTTATTTCAATTTTTGTTTTTTTTATACATTATTACTACTTGTATTCATTTAAAACAAGTTATCTAAAATAAAAATCAAACACCGTTTTCAATGCATTAGTAAACATTAAATGTTTATGGGTAACGTGTAGAAATATTTTTCCAAAAGAAAAATCCTTATTTACTAAATCTAGTGGGAGAGGGTCTTATTTATAACACCCACGATCTTCCATTAACGGTTCACCGTAAGATGATTAGTGCATTCTGTGTCACCTCACCAGGGGTGATCATTCCATACGGAGGGTACACCACTCATTGGTTACTAGATGTGAACTTCCTATGGATAGGATCAATTAGACGTATTAAAAGGTGACCACCACACGGAGGCACTACTTTAGGCGGTTGTGATTGGATCCTAGTTAATGGTAAACACTAGCTAAGCTATGTATAAGGGATCCCACACAGGGCATTATTTTGAAACTTAGACATCAAATAGGTTCAGGAGTCATAACTTGTTTACAAGAGTTGCACAGCGGACAAGTCATGATTAATCGAAAGATCGAGTACTGACCACCACACAGAGTGTAGACACCCCATTTTGTCGGCTATTAGATTTAGGAGACCCATAGCTTGGTGGTTCACAATGATCAAAAAAGACTTAAAAGGACTCCTGGAAGTTAGTTCTATTTCTCAAAATGCTCAGAATGACCAAAATGCCCTTGAAAGCCCGAAAACTCCCAGATTTGGACCAAAAGTTCTGGAAACATGCTATGTCGTGAGAAAAGTAAGAAAATGAGTTTTTAAGTAAAATCAGATGAAATTGTCAGCTCCTAGAGACCCGCGGAAGTCCCGGAAGTTCCCAGAAAGTCCCCATTGACCGGTTTGACCTAGTTTGACCGAGTTTGACCAAAATCATCCAAATTTGCTGAAACATTCCTAGATCATTCTGGATTATGAGAAAAGTACTAAAACGAGTTTTAAAAGAAAATCGGATGAAAACGTCAACTCCTAAGAGCTCCCAGAGGTTCCCAGAACTTTCTGAAGATCCCAGGTTTGACCGATTTGGCCTAAAAGTTGACTTCAAAATTGGAGCACCATAACAATTTTCAAACATTTTTCATGGATACTAGAGGTCAATAGCTTTCCAACGGTATATCGCACATAATTTATGAATTTAAAACGGATTTATTATGAATTTCTGAAGGTAAAAAAGGCAAGCAAATTGGCTTTTATCGCGAATACCGTAAAACTTTTCAAAGTGACCTTACTCTGAAATTTTTTATATAGAAAGCAGACTCCGATACCTTTCGAACAGTATATCACAAGCTCAGTTTGGAGTTTGTACGCATTTTCTGTGAATTTCGGACGAAATAGGGCTTTTTTGCGAATACCGGAACCTCTGGGGGGCCTAAATACAATTTTCTAGGCATCTGAGGAGCAGTGCCGCGGCGGCACTGGGCCACTGCCGTGGTGTCACATGGCCAGTGCCGCGGCGGCACTCAACTCCCGCAGAACCATTTTTTGTAATTTATTTGGGGGTCCAAATTGATTAATTGAAAGCCAAAACGATGTAGTGTTTTGTTAACAGATGTTTGGGACCAATGAGAACACTTTTTAAATTCCAAAACCACTCCAAATTGGCCTATATAAACCCCCCATTGCTCTTCATTTTAGGGGGGCCAAGTGCAAAGTCCATAGAAATTGTAGAGAGAAAGAGAGATAGAGATAGGTTTAGAAGAAGGAAAGGGAGCTTCTCCCATTGATTTTCTATAAGAAAGTGAGTTTTAATCTTGTTTTCTTCCATTACCTCTCTTATACTTCACATTCCAAATACCCCCAATCACCATTCTTGAGCATTCTTGAGTTAGAAATCTACTTCTATGTCCAAATGTCAATATCTATGAGTGAAGCACCAAGCTACAAGTCCAATATCACATTGATTATCATCTATTGATTGCTATTTACTTGCTTGTTTATATATATGTTCATCTCTTCTTACCTTATTTATTTTTATTTTTCTTTATTTACTTACTTGTTCTTCATCATCTAAATAATGACATGAAGTTTGAGGTGAGTGAATCCTTATGGATAGTAGCTCTTGACCTCAAAAACATGTTTAATAGATGATGATTATAACTTCAATACCTCCAATGTATCCTTGAAGTTATGTTCAAAATAAAAATGAAGCTCTCCAATAATATTAGGGGTTCTTGATGATGAGTTTGATGTTGATATTTCAAGAGGTCATAATCTCTATTTGATGTTGAATATATACTTTCAAAACCTCTATTTCAAAACCTCTCTCAAACCCTCTCCTTTTGATCTCAAGAAAGAAAACTCAAGTTTTTCCCAAAATCTCTAAAATAGTGAGTCAAAACAGTGAATGATCTGAGCTCAAAGATTTCTCTAGAACTCAATACTCAATGTATGGATGCAAGACCACTTGGAAAGTCTTCCTAACTCATTAGAGAACACCCATGAATTTTGACTTGGCTTGAAAAGACTTGGAAGAGTTCCATTTTGATCCATACATTCTCTCCAGATATTCTACCTTTACTGTCATAGCAGCTTGGTCGACTTTCAACTTGTTTTACAGAAAACTTTTCCAAAAGGAGTGGTCCCAAACTATTTTTCCCTTAAACGTCAGTGTCGTAGAGAACTTTTTGTATAATATGGGTCTCTAGATGTTTTGGTTTGTTTTTTTTTTTTTTTAAAGAATTTTCAACATTTCAGTCGACAGTACGGACTCTGTTTCTGAGTTACCTCTATTGTTTACATGATTTCTCTCAATCTGTAATAGTTATTAAAGTTTGGCTTTTTGAGTTGTGTTTTAGACACAATAAGGAATATCTCCATAAAACATCATTCATTTAAAACATTCCTAACCATCTTTTCAATTTCCAAAAGATCATGTTACTGTTCTGTCCACTATTCACAGCGAGCATACTTTTAGTTCCATCCTTTGATTTGATGTTTACATGCACTCCAAATTAGATCATGTCTTAGGAGATAGTTCATAATACATTTGTACATATTCCATGATGATTTCCTTCATTCATTCATACACATTCTAGACTTCTAAGTCATTCTAGGAATCCATGAACACAAAACACACTACAACCTTGGCACATTCTAGATACATACATTGCATCCTAATCTAAGAAGATTATAAGGAATGAACTTGATCATACATTCATGTTTTCCCTCGATCTAATCGTTCTTTCTCGTCCATCTCGGGGATTGAGAGGTCTTCTTTTCTCAATGATTAGCATGCATCATTCTAGCTTGCTAAGCATACTGCAACACCTGTAATTTTCTTTCATTGATAATATCAGTTTTTCGAATTTCTGTATTGGACTGACTATATTATTATATTATTATTTTAATTATCTGACGGTACGGCCGGTAGTAACCGTACCGACTCGACCGTAATAAGATTTAACTTAGTCCCGTACCCGGACCCGGACATTAGAAATAATACTCGGTTGCACGTAAATCGAGACTGACACGTATACCGAGGAACTTATTCACACAAACTGAGGAAGTGGCACAAAACCCAAGGTGGGCTCCACATGGCCGGCCACATGGAAGCTACATTGACACATGTCACCACCCTATGTGACACTTGTCCACATGTAGGACACTTGTCATTGCATGTGCACATGCAAACATGCATGAAGACACCTCCCCCTCCACCATCTCTATATAACCATGCATATACTCATGCAATTCATTTTCTTTGGCCTAAAAATCTGAACATGGAGAGAAGGCTAGGAGGTTAGAGATACATAGAGAGATAAAAGAGAAATTAGGAGGAAAATCAAGAGTTGATCCTCCATTTCCTTGTGAGCACCTTCATATACACACTCATATACTTACATCCACATCACCATGGGGACTTAGGAGCTGTGATTATAAGTCTTAGAAGTCCAAGAAGATTCCCAGAAGAAAGAAAAGTCAAGAAGTTAAGAACAAGAAGGAGTTCATCCTTGAAGTTTGAAGTTCAAGCTCTGTTAAGCTCAAAAACAACATCCAAGCTCAATTTCAAGCTTTGGTGAGTAAATTGTGAGTAATTGTGAGTAATCTAACTCAATTTAGAACACATATAATATGTACTAATGTTTAGTAGAAGTTTGATGTTGTTGTGTTGAAGTTTTCATGACATGCAAAACAAATCCATAAATCTGAGAAACTGAAACTCTCAGCAGAACATAGTTTAGTAAAATGAATGTTTTGTGCAGCTCAAAAATCTGAATTAAGCTAGATTTTTTTGTGGTAAAATCTAACTCATATATCTACAAATCACTCATCTATAACTTAGTCTAGAAATTAATCCTTCATGGGTGAAATGCATGTACAACGCAGTGTTATTAACCTGGGAAAACAGAAACTTCCAGCAGAATGTAGTTTAGTAAAATGGATGTTTTGAGGAGATCAAAAATCGGAATTAAGCTAGGTTTTTTTGTGGTAAAATATAACTCATTTATGTACAAATAACACTTCTATATCTTAGTCTAGAAATCACTCCTTCATGGGTGAAATGCATATACAACGCAGTGTTATAAATCTGAGAAACTGAAACATTCAGCAGAACATAGTTTAGTAAAATGAATGTTTTATGCAGCTCAAAAATGAGAATTAAGCTAGGTTTTTTTGTGAAGAAATCTAACTCATGTATCTACAAATAAGCCTTCTGTAGCTCAGTTTACAAATCCCTCCTTCATAGGTGAAATTCACGTACAATGCAGTACTATAAATCTGGGACAGAATAATCCGAGATATAAGAAATGTCTTGTAAAATAAATAGTTTGAGTAGCTCAAAAATGTAATTGAAGCTAGATTTTTTTTTGTACATGAAGATATTCCTATTATCTATAATGTTTTAATTTTAAGTTTGATCTACAAAGCAATTTATCATGCCCAAATAAATCATGTTAATTCAGTCAACACAGTGAAAATGTATCTTGGCAGATTGTACAACTTTTTGTATAATGTTTTGTTTATGCATGGTGTTGATTGTTGATGCTAGTTTTCCGGTACATGTGTTGTTATGAAAGTCTCGTGCTATGGTAGTGCTATCGCGTAGATGAGTATGTTAAGGGCTTCGTCTATGTGTTTATTGGTATTAAATTCACGTTATAAATCCATGAGCTACATGCTATGTTTTCTATTGTTATGAATATATTCTAATGACCGTTGAAAGTTCATACCCAAACTATAAGTATATTGTATGGCACGATTAATGCATTAATAAGTGATCCGAAAAGTTTCCATCGTAAGTATATTGAGAGGAAAATGGAATGTCGGACGTATATCGAAATATTAACGGTTATAAATGGATGATATTAATGAACTAAACTACGAAACGTGCGAACGCGTAAAATAATGATAAAACCTTCGATAACAAATTTAATGTGAATAAGGGACATTGGGCCTCGTTTCTAGTCGTGTGTCTACTGGTCAAAGTTGATTCGTGAACTTTTGTGTCGTGTTTGGATAATTCTTGCAAAGTTGGTCTCTCGATTATTCCATGGAGTCGATTGGTGAGTTATGTTTTGTTCCTTGATCTGAGGATCGGCATGACGTGTTCGGTCAAGTGCGGATGACCTGAGGATCGTCGTGACATGTTCGATCAAGTGGTTGATTATTTTTCCGCACCCTTGGACTGAGGATCGGCATGACGTGTTCAGTTATGTACGGGTGACCTGAGGATCGGCATGACGTGTTCGTCCAAGTGATTATTAATTTCCCGTACTCTTGGTCTGAGGATCGGCATGACGTGTTCGGTAACGTGCGGGCGACCTGAGGATCGGCATGACGTGTTCAACCAAGAGATTGTTAATGTCCCGCACACTTATGCCATTTGGGCAACAGTTTGAGTGCCAGTTGGGCGACATTTATCTATTCATTGTTGAGTATTGTTCTTTCTTGACTAGTAAATACGTTTGGAGTTAAGTCTTCTTTCAGTCAATGTCATTGGTCAGTTCAGTTCTGGGTTAAGTTTCAAAGGGAATGATTGGGTTTAAATAAGACATGATTTTGAGAATAAGAAAAGACGAACAAGACATAGTATCGAGAATAAGAAATGATGAACGATATATGGTTTTGAGAAATAAGAAGAGACGAAGAATAACTTACCTTAAGTGGTGGTAACCTTGAGGGGACCCTCACTTAGCTTAACCGCTAACGGCTTTTCATGCCGCTCGACCTTCCACGTCCAGCCTTTGCAGGTCCAGACGGAGCCGACTGCTATCAAGATGCTGACTTTACTACTGAAGACTATGCTGGTGAAGATTACTACAAGGAAGGCTACGGTTTCGCCAGCTGAAGACTTTGGAGCTTTTCTTTTGTTTTTAGTTCTGTTATAATTATGTTAGTGATGTAATAGTTTAGCTGGTCTTGTAATATGTAACTTTTGGATATCTTTTTGGCCTGTAATATACTACTGATGTAAGACTTAGATGTTTTAAATTTCTGCTTCCGCTGAACTTAATCACTTTCCCATATCACATTATTGTTCTAAGCATGTTTGGACAATCAGGTGACACTCACAACCAGTCACGTGCCTAGGAACCCATTAAGGAAATTTATTTTTTCCCTATTTTTGGTACTTCAGAGCGTGACACATACTTTGATCCTTTTTGATTTATTTGTTTCAAGAAAAATTCATGTCCCCTTAGATTAGGAAAACATAATTACTTGATATGTGATTAGACAAATTTTCCTAGGCTTATTTGTTTGATCTTTTACTTTTGCATCGTATGATATTTGGCTTAGATCTTTTTGAATGATGTCTTATCTTTTGATCTTCCATTTCAAAATTCTTGTGTGATATAATATACTATCATAGTATTATTTGTCGAACCAAACATAGTATAAGATGATTATTTGGATGCTAATTGAGGCCCGTCGAAAGACGGGACGAGTTGAGGGTGTTTTAGTCGCGACAAAGGCTCCTTCCTCTCTCGTACCAAAACCCCGAGCCACGATCTTTGGTTATGAAGGGCCGGTGCCCTTTATCCATTTGGGTGAGTCAAAATTAGGTTTCTTGGTTCCTTAAAGACCAAGTGGCGACTCTGTATCTATTTTAAACTGACATTTTCTTTTTCTTTTCAAAACAATTTCAAACAAACAAGAGGTGGAATTCCGCGTGTCCACACAGAGGCTTTACTCTTTTGTTTCGATATTCCGGCGACATTGTTTTTGTGTAAGAGTTTTTAAGGATTCTTTTATTTCAAATTGTTTAATTCTGATATCTATATTTATTTTGTCTATTTGATTTTTCAGTAATCATAATGTCGGGATCTGTATGAAGTCCACTTGCCACTATACTCAATCAAAACAAGTTAATTGGAAATAACTACATTGAATGGAAACGTAACTTTGACATCGTTTTAACTACGGAGGATAATATTTATGTCGTCACCACCCTATGCCCTGAAGAACTCGCTACAAATGCTTCGGTAGCTGCTAGATGCGAGTTTGATAAATGGAAGAAATCAAATAGAATGGCCCGTTGCTACATTCTGGCCTCTATGGCTGGTGTGTTGCAACACCAATTCCAGTCGACTGATTCTGCCAGTGCCATTATCAAATCCCTACAAGAAATGTTTGGGGAGCATGGCAGGCCTGCAAGATAGGATGCCATGCAGAAGATAATGAGTGCAATGATGTCGGAAGGGACTTTAGTCAAATAGCATGTTTTAAAAATGATTAGTTATTTGAATGAACTGGAGACCCTTGGTGCCAACATCGATGCATAGACCCAAGTTGATATGATCATCAATTCGTTGTCGCCTTCATTCACTCAATTTAAACTTAACTATCATATAAATCAAAAGAATTTCTCAATGAGTGAATCAATGAGTTCTTTATTGGTAGCGAAAGGGGTGAACAAACCTGGGGAAACGTTTTAAATGTTGAGAAAGCTCTTCCTCTTCTCGATCTACACCGAAAGGTATGAAAGGGAAGAAGAAGGCTAGCACTGGTGATTTTACTATTGGACCAATCCTGAAGATTGCAAAATCTAAGGGACAAGGTAAGGAAAAAGGGAAGGTGGGTGGCCAAGGTAAAGGAAAGTGTTTCCAATGCGGTGAGAAGGGCCACTAGAAGATGAACTATCTAGAATTCTTAGCTACAAGAGTTCAAGGTATGATTGAATCACATGTGACTAAAGTAAGTTTTATAATGGATACTTCAAACACTTGGTGCATTGATTCTGGTGTGACTAACCATATCTGTAATTCGTTGCAGGGGTTCAGATCAACCAGGAAATACAGTGATGGGGAGATCATGCTGACTCTGGGTTCTAGCGTAACCATTTCCGCGGTTGCTATAGGAGTAGTAGTTTTAGAGTTTTTGGACATTAAGACAATAGTTTTATTAGATGTACTTTATATCCCTTTAACGAGACGTATTTTAATTTCTGCTTTAGAGTTATCGAATAAAATTATTCTTTTCATTTTGGAATAGAAGTTGTCATTCAAAAAAATGGTTCTTTTATATGTTCTAGTGTTAAAACTAGTAGCTTGTATGTGATTACTCATAATATTTCTAATGATTCTAACATGGAACTTAATAATTTAGTGGTAACTGTAGCATCTAAAAGAAAGGAACCTTCCACTAATCCAACATGCTTTGGTACATGAGGCTTGGCCATTTCAATCTAAATAGGATTGGTAGACTAGTCAAAGAAGGGGTCTTAAGCGATTTGGTTCTCGAACCAATGGAAGTCTGCGAGTTTTGTTTAGAGGGTAAGATGACCAAAAGGCCCTTTCCTGCAAAAGGAAATAGGACCAATGCATTATTAGAATTAGTTCATACTGATGTGTGTGGACCAATAAATATTAGAGCATGGGGTGGTTATGAGTATTTCATGACATTTACTAATGACCACTCTAGGTATGGATATGTGTACCTAATATAGCACAACTCTGAAGTCTCTTAAAAGTTCAAAGAGTTTAGGGCTGAAGTGGAGAAGCAATTGGGCACACATATCAAGGCCATTCAATTTGATCAAGGTGGTGATTACCTCTCTAATGAGTTTATTGATCACCTCGTACAGAATGGGATTCTGCCACAGTTGACTACACTTGGTACACCTCAGTAGAATGGTGTAGTAGAGAGAAGGAATCAGACTCTTTCAGACATGACTAGGTCAAAGATGAGTTATTCTGAGTTGCCATTATTCCTTTGGGGTTATGCTTTGGAAATCGCTGCATACATAATAAATCTAGTACCAAGCAAATTTGTTCCCAGGGCACCACAGGAAATCTGGATTGGGTGCAAACCTTCTTTGCAACATCTCCAGATATAGGGGTGTCTGGCACATGTGCTAAAAGGAAAGATGATCAAGTTGGATTCTAGATCGGAAGTATGTTATTTTGTAGGATATCCAAACGGTACTTATGGATGATGTTTTTATGATCCAAGAGAGCAGAAAGTGTTTGTTAGTACAAATGCTATTTTGTTGGAGGATGGTTATAACATGAGCCATAAACCGAAGGAAAGGATAGATCTGAGAGAAATATATGGAAAGCCCTCTATTCCTCCAACAGTTAAAAGTGATGTAAGACAACAAACTACCACTTCTTTATCCATTTTTGTACTAGTACCTTGTCGTAGTGGGAGGTTATCAGTCAACCCGATAGATACATGTTCTTAGAAGAAGTTTTTGAAGCTATCTCTATAGAATTTGAATCTGATCCTACCACGTATGAATAGGTAATGGCTGATGTTGATTCAGCTCATTGGGTTAAAGCCACGAATGCTGAATTATAATCTATGGATTCCAATCAGGTCTGGGATCTTGTAGAACTTCCAGGCCATATTAAACCCATTGTCTATAAGTGGATCTACAAGAGGAAAAGACGATCTGATGGAAAGGATGAGACCTTTAAGGCAAGGCTTGCAGCAAAAGGTTATACTCAAAGGGAGGGCATTGACTATGAGGAAACCTTCTCACCGGTAGCCATGCTCAAGTCCATCAAAATACTCTTATCCATTGACGCATACCTAGATTTTAAGATCTGGTAGATGGACGTCAAGACTACATTTTTGGATGGCAATCTTAAGGAGGACATCTATATGCAGCAACAAGAAGGGTTCATTGCTGGTGGGAAAGGTAACTTGGTATGTAAGTTACAAAAGTCCATTTATGGGCTCAAGTAGGCATCCAGGAGTTGGAACATTCATTTTGACAAAGTGGTCCAGTCATTTGGTTTCATACAAAATCTGGATGAGCCTTATGTATACAAGATATGTAAAGGGAAAGTGGTGGCTTTTCTTGTGGTTTATGTTGATGACATTCTACTTATTGTTAATGATGTAGGGACATTGTCATCAATTAAGGTTTGGCTAGCTAGTACTTTCGATATGAAGGATCTAGGAGAGGCGAGCTATATCCTTGTGATAAAGCTCTTTCAAGAACGTAAGCAAAAGATAATGAGATTATCTTCAGCTGGTTATATCGAGAAGGTAATAACTAAGTTTTCTATAGATAATTCGAAGAAAGTTTTATTACCTTTTAGGCATGATTTAGCGTTCTCCAAGTGTCCAAAGACATAGGAGGAGAGGAATTGTATGGCACGAATTCCCTATGCTTTGGTAATTGGATGTCTCATGTATGCGATATTATGCACTAGACCAGATATCTACTTTGCCGTTGGCATGGTTAGCAGGTATCAATTGAATCCAGGTCCAGAACACTGGATAGCCATTAAGCACATTCTTAAGTACTTGAGAATGACATGCTTATGTACAACGGTGATGAGTTAATTCTAGTAGGATACACTAACTCGGACTTTATGTCAGATGAAGATTCAAAAAGTCGACGTCCGGACATCTCCGTACCTAGGGAGGTGGTGCTATTTATTGGAGGAGCATTAAACAGAAATGACTACAGACTCAACTACAGAGGCTGAGTATGTGGCTGCTTGTGGAGCCGTAAAGGAAGCTGTTCGGCTCAAAAAGTTCCTGATGTTGTTAATATAAAAATATAAAAAGTATACTTTACTTTTCTAAATATTTGTAGAAGTGAAAGTAAAGGTCGAACCCACAGAGATTGAAATACTACAGTGCTTTAATTTTAAAACCTAAATCTAATTAATTAAGAAAACGGATTTTGATTTGATTTTAATTAAACTAAGAAAACTAATGAAAATAAATCTAACTATGAAAGAAATTAAAATTTGTTTTTATGAATATATTCAAGGAACCTAGGATTACAAATCCACCACTAGCTTCATAATAGGAATATTTATGAATTCAATTAGCTTATTAAGTTGGATGATAGTGGGGAATTGTAGCTACAAGCCCAATTCCTCCGTCAAGAAGATAACTATGGTTCAAGCACCAACAGAATCCATCTTCGGTTAGCACGAATTATCCCACACTAAACTAGGGTTGTGGCATAATCCGTCTAATCTAGGCATGGGCTATTCGGATACTTGATAGCACAATTCAATTAAGTACCATTACATGTAAATAATCTATGCAAGCACAGCAAATATAGACCATTGAGTACATCACAGTCAAAATAGATCTAAGACAAGAATAAACTTTGAAAGTAATGATTTAATCAATAGAAGCACGATTTTATTATTTAAATCCTCTAAACATGTAATCATCATCCATACACAATAAAACTAAAATAAAAAGATAAATAACTCCCTATTACTTGGCTAGGGTTTCATTGAAACTCTAGATCTAGGTTTAGTTGGCCATGGAATTGATGAACGACAAGAGGTTGATGGAGGAGACCATGGTAATCCTTAGTCTTCTTCTTCTCTTTGCTTTTCTCTCTTCAATGGCTGTGTATATTGTTGTATAAGACTATATGTATATGTGTATAATATAGTCTAACCTAAAAATTAAATAAAAACAAAGTATATATAGAGTTTGGAACAAGTTTTGGAAACTTTCCTAACCCGAAACGCACTAAACTGCTATATTTTACAGTCTAGACATAATTTGGCAGTTTCGTTTGTGTTGGAGTCTTCAGTATAGTGAAATACGCAACTTTGATTTTTACACATATCGCACGAGCGCGACGATGGGAGGTCACGCGAGCGAGGTTCAGGTCTTCCGCATATAGGCCTTTTTCAGCTTCTTTTCTTCTACTTTTTCACCCTGTTTAGCCTGGAATACTTATTTTTCTTCCAAAACCTATTAGAAAATAGAAAACGAAGCAAAAATACACAAAACAGGATAAAAAGTACTAACAAATGTGTGTTAAGGCGTATAATTAGGATTTGTTCCCTCCCGATCACACCCCCAAACCTACATTTTGCTAGTTCTCGAGTAAAACTAAAAATAAAACTAAACTACTAATAAAATACTATTCCATTGTCGCATGGGTCGCGATTGCATTTAGCGTATGCAACAAGCCTTTTAAACCCCTAGGGTCCCTAGTCGGACGAGTGAAGTCTCGTGAGGGTTGTCATCAACAAGTCACCCACAACCAACTTTATTAACTTGTAAATTTAAAAAGTTTTATTAACAACGAAAAACTAATAGTCAATACTCCTTATCATACAACAATGATTTAAATTAGAATAACGAACAAGAAGAACAGAGTCAAATGTCCACTTACGTCATGAAAAACGATCATAAGCACATGCATCATATAAATCAATAGAGTTTCTCATAAACTTGAACGTGTGTGATATTTGTCATGAACTTGGAATGTAATTCAGATAACCATCCAACTATGCTTTGACTACAAATCTCACAATGTTAATTACACTCTCAAATAAAACATTCAGATCATGGGTAATCTCTCTAATATATGTGAGCAAAGGAACTATGTTTTCAAAATGAGAAATATTCACATATGGCTCGAAAAAGACGCATGACACGAAAGAACCGTAGTCTCATGGATAGACACCAAATAGTCAAGAAAAAATAATTGTTACCATATTTTAATCTCCTCCTATCGTTTACATAACCAAACCATGTTTTCTAGGATCAACTAGGACTTTTCAACGGTTGTAACGTGGCTCGGGCAATGAAAAAGGATGGAAAGGATTTGTTAGATAGTTTTCAGAATGTCATTGTAAGGCATGTTCAATTTCTTTCATTTATTCTTCTACCAACTTTCATCTTTCCATTCTCTTTTGTTCATATTTTTTTTTCATTCATTTAATTTTTTTAATCTTTCTCTCTTTTTTTTTCTTTTCGACTGATGATTCAATAAATAACAAACAACTACCCCAATATCATCTTATCTTCTTCTTCTCAATCAACACATCGCCTTATCAACACTAAAAGTTGATAACTCTTTCAGTGGTGAACTCCAAGTTTATCAAGTTGGAGCGAAAATAGGATAATGGTGATTAAAGGAAAAAGGACATTTTAATGGCTCAAAGAGGCGAACTAAGGAAATTTTATCACTTTTTTTTTCGGTTGGTGGTGAACAAAGAGGGCCTACCATCATTTCCTAGGGTGATATGGTTCTTCAATATTTACAACAGACGATTATTTAGTATGGTAGCAAATATTTTAACTTGACTATCAACCAAAACAAGAATAATGAGACTAAACAACGAGTTAATGCGCTATTTCAATGAAATTCGACAAACACAATGTATTTAGAATCCTCTAAAAAGAAAAGATAGGCTCAAAAGCTCACTGGGTTTAGTCTCCACCTTGTGTTATCTAGAATTCTGAATCATATTATAGTTCACATCCAACAAGTATTCAAGCGACTACATGCATTGCATAGCTTTGTGTGCAAATCTATGATATAAAACTACGATTCGAATGATACATAACCTAAAATGTGGCATCATGACCTCAGAAAATGTTTATCCACATATTCTCATTGTTTACCTTTCTATAACAATATGAGTTATCTAACAAGAAGTATCGAATCGAGATTGCAAAAATGTAGGTAAAATCGTTTATTTAAGCACAAGTATTAAATTTTTAAAACAAATTGGTGCGGTGGGTGCATATGTGCAAGTGAGTGCATACTCCCAAACCTAATCCTTTCATTGTCCCCAATGAAATAATAGAACGAAAGAGAGGAGAGTATGTATGGAAGGAACGATATTACCTCAATCTCGACAATCACAAACAGGTGAATGTATAAATAAGGCAATAAAATTTTAATTGCTCCAAATGGAGCTACTCTTTCACCTGTGAATACTTGACAAAAGAAAATAAACAAACAAAAGAACAATAGAAAAAGAAAAGAAATGGATACATATAATACAGACTGTGCTGTACAAGTTTTTTTTTTATTTTTGAATTTTTATTAAATTTTTTTATTTTTTTATTATTTTTTTTTTGCAAATCACTGGAAACTAAACGATAATCAAGAGACTCAATGAAAATAAAACAAACAGAATAAGTAAAAGGAAGAAGAACTTAATCTAAAAAGAGACCTAACAGAACAAACTGAAAAGATAACAACAACTGACCAGGTTGGGAGAAAGAAGGTAAGAGAACAAAAGAGAAAATAACAAAAATCACCTCTCGCGCTAGCGGGTTGTGCGAGCGACCTTCGTGTGCGCGGATCCCTCCGCGAGGAGAAGTTGAGACTGCTTTTTAGTTTCATTAAAAATATTTTCTAAGGCACTGGCTCGAGCGACTGGGCCGCTCAGGCGAGTACCCTCGCACGCGCGTTTTGAAGTGCGAGCAGATGCTGAGGCTACAAATAAGAAACTATGAAAATTTTTCTCCAAGGGGAAATATCGCGCGAGCGGGTCGCGCGCGACTTGGTCTTTTCCTCTTTCTTCCTTTGTTTCTTGTAAATAAGTTTAAAATAAATTAACCCCGACCCCCCAAACCTGTCTAGAAAACTCCAAAAACTGACCAAAACGACCCAAAAACCATCAAAAACAAGAAAAACAGACGAATTAAAGCTTAGGTTGCCTCCCAAGAGCACTACCTTTTATGTCTTTAGCTAGACTGTTCTAGCTCAAGACTCATAGAGGTTGTAACTCAGACTGTGAACCCTTAAAGGTATTAGGAAGATTCTGGTGAAAAGCAGAAAGAATGTCATTTTGAGTTAATTCATTCGACGATTCACCTTGATCATGTTCAAAACGATTTCTTACCTTTCGAGTAAATTCATCATTAAGATCCGTTTTATTCAAATTCGTCTGCTCATTACTTACTGTATTATTCTCCTCACTCATTTTCAATTCTTTAGTAGGTTCAATTATTCTTCTAACCTAACTACCCTCCATATATTGATAATCATCGTCTTTGGGAGGTTGATCAACAGCATTAAAAACGTTTAATTTTAGGTTCATGTTTCCGAACGACACTTTAATCACCCCTGTCCGACAGTTGACACGCGCATTAGCGGTGGCTAGGAATGGACGAACAAGAATGATAGGGGTGTATTTTCTAGCGTCTAGCACAGGTTCGGTATCAAGGACCATAAAGTTAATGGGGTAAAAACATTGATCTACTTTAACCAAAACGTCTTCGACGATTCCTCTAGGTACTTTGACAGAACGATCCGCTAATTGTATAGTAGCGGCCGTGGGTTTCAGTTCACCTAGACCTAGTTGTTTGTAAACGTAGTAGGGGAAAATATTAACACTTACTCCTAAGTCAAGGAGAGCCCGATGAATGACAGTGTAATACCCTGTATTTTCAGGTATATATATATCCCTTGTACTTTCCTTAGTCTTTGGTGAGTTTGAGTTTCCAATCGATTGACATTCATCCCAATCGATTGACACTTTTCAGATACCAATCGATTGACATGTTCTCAATCGATTGACATTCTACCGACTAAAATTGATGACGTGTCAACATCCCAATCGATTGCCATCTTCTTCAATCGATTGACATTATTTCCAATCGATTGACATCAAATATCTGTCTCCAATCGATTGACATAGAGTCCAATCGATTGACATAAGCTGAGAAACAATTTATTCTTTCCTTCAGCTTTGAACGTGTGGCACTCTTAACCCTTATATATACTTGCTCATTTGTGGCCTTGGGCCAAGTTTTGGCAGCCTTGGGAGAGAGAGATACATACTCTCATATATATATATACATACACATATATATTATATATATATTACACACCCACACTCTCGGGTGGAGAGAAGGAGAAGAAGAAGAGGAGGAGGAGGAGACCAGAGAGAGAGAACAGAGACGGATAGAGAAAGAGAGAGCAGAGAAGAAAGAGAGAGGAAAGAGAACCACCATGACCGCCGCCGCGGAGCTCGGGACGCCGTCAACGGAACGTCGGGAGAGGTGAGTTTATTAACTCACTCAAAGAGGTTGGTTTTGTGATGTTTATGTGTGTATAATAACGTGCATGAGGAGGAAAGAGGACCCCAACGTTTTTACAATAAACCCAGCAGTTTTGAAGAAGAAGACAGAGTTCAATCGATTGCCATAGAGTTCAATCGATTGATGTTGGAAAAACAGGTTTAAATGGAAAGTTTAAACACGCAGCGGAAAAATCAAGTTATGAAACTTTATTGGCATGCCCGGATCTACTACTCGTCAATTCTACAGATGCGCACAAGAGGGGACACGAGTTATACCTTAGTGTCTTGAACCCAATTCTGATCTTCAGCTTTCAGCAGCCTCCACTAGATGATCTTCACCCTTATGACTCCTGCGGATGCCTGCCAGAAAGACTAGGGTTGGTGGGAACCCTAATGGAGAGGATAGAGAAGGTTTTGGGGCTCCAAAACAGTTTCTGCAGCTTCTGACGTTCAAAACGACGAACAACCTTTTCCAGAACGCAGCTGCCCTATTTATAGATTCCCAGAACCGACCTAGACTTCGAGCGATCGAAGTGCCTTCGATCGATCGAACATTCGATCGATCGAACCATCTTCGATCGATCGAACCTGCAGACTTCAATCGATCGAGACATCTTCGATCGATCGAACCTGTCTGGACATCATCCTCAAGCATCTTTCCAAGCATCCTTGCGGAGCTAAGAGTGGGACCTCCTAGGCTCTTTATTGTTGGCTCAGACCAGTTTGTTAATCACCATGACCAAACTCTTTGATCAGCAAACTAACTAACTGGTCAGTTAAAGTTTACTCCACTATAAAACGATAACTGAACTCCAACGCAAAAGAACATATCCGAAGCGATAACTAGACTTGTATGTTGTACTAATGTCCCTCTACCGTCAGCATTCGTAATCATATTCAGGTAATCGGATAACTGTTACTGTCAACCTGAATCATGATTACTTCTTGTATTCCTTGAGTCCCATTCACCCTTCATGATTACCAAACATGTTGATAACTCTTATCAACAAGACTGCAGTACTCAGTAATCGACTTGGTGACATTCTCAAGGGAATGCTTACTCTGAAACAGAGGGTAGATTCTATCTTGACAATATATGTTCACAACCCTATGAATATGACATACCCAAGATACCCAGGTGTTGATCTTTTATAGACCTCACTGATTGGTAAGTCAAAGCAGTCATATCCACAGTCTGTGTTCATAATCGTCTCAAGATTGAGAACACGTACCTTATACAAGTTATGAGTTCCTATTGACTGTTTGACAGTCTTAAGCGTCAATAGGAAACTCAGGTCCGTCAATGCACTATAAGCACTAGCATATCAACTAAGAGCTACACTCTAGTGATTGAGATTAATCACTCCATCCAATGGTAGTTAATTATGCTACAGTGTAGACTTGATGAGGTATCCAGTCTCATCATCCACTGTGACACATTCTAAGTATTAAAGAATAGTAATTCGTATCTCACTTGTGTGCATCTCATACACACACGAATTACTTACTATAATACTTAAGGATTAACAATCATCTCATGAAAAGAACATACACAATAAAATGTAAAACTGATATCCATATATTAAAATGTCAATGTCTCATACAGAAAGTAATGGTTTGAGGGCACAAACCCAACAAACTCCCACTTGCACTCATAACCATTCAGAACTACATCTAAGACCTAGACTATCTAGATGACGATCAAAGACCTTCTGTGGCAAGGCCTTTGTAAACGGATCAGCAAGATTGTCAGCTGTGGCAATCTTGGTAACAGTCACATCTCCACGTTGAACAATATCTCGGATAAGATGATATTTCCGCTCTACGTGCTTTCCCTTTCCGTGGTTCCTTGGCTCCTTGGACTGAGCCACTGCCCCACTATTATCACAATAAAGCGTAATAGGCGACAGCGACGCTGGTACCACCTCGAGTTCCATAAGGAACTTCTTGAGCCAAACAGCTTCCTTTGCGGCTTCACAAGCAGCCACATACTCAGCTTCTGTAGTTGAGTCTGCAATGCATTTCTGCTTAATGCTCCTCCAACTGACAGCACCACCTCCCAAGGTAAAGAGATGACCGGACGTCGACTTCCTCGAATCTTTATCTGACATAAAGTCCGAGTCAGTGTATCCCACTGGAATTAACTCACTACCACCGTACATAAGCATGTAATCTTTAGTTCTTCTCAAGTACTTAAGAATGTGCTTAACGGCTGTCCAGTGCTCTGGACCCGGATTCGACTGATATCTGCTAACCATGCCAACAGCAAAGCAGATATCTGGTCTAGTGCATAACATCGCATACATGAGACTTCCCACTGCAGAAGCATAGGGAACTCCTGTCATGCGATTCCTCTCCTCCTGTGTCTTTGGACACTGGTCCTTGGAGAACGCTAAACCATGCCTGAAAGGTAACAAACCTTTCTTCGAATTATCCATTGAAAACCTAGTTAGCACCTTATCGATATAACCAGCTTGAGATAATCCCATTATCTTTCGCTTGCGATCCCGAAAGAGCTTTATCCCAAGAATATAGCTCGCCTCTCCTAGATCCTTCATATCGAAAGTACTAGCTAGCCAAACCTTGACCGTTGACAATGCCGCTACATCATTTCCAATGAGTAGAATGTCGTCAACGTAAAGCACAAGAAAAGCCACCACTTTCCCTTCACTCTTCTTGTATACACAAGGTTCATCCAGATTCTGTATGAAACCAAACGATTTGACCGCTTGGTCAAATCGTATGTTCCAACTTCTGGATGCCTGCTTAAGCCCATAAATGGACTTTTGCAACTTGCATACCAAGTTATCTTTCCGACCAGCTATGAACCCTTCTGGTTGTTGCATATAGATGTCCTCCTCAAGATTGCCATTCAAGAATGCAATCTTGACGTCCATCTGCCAGATCTCAAAATCTAGGCATGCAGCAACGGATAAGAGTATTCTGATGGACTTGAGCATGGCCACCGGCGAGAAGGTTTCCTCATAGTCAATGCCCTCCCTCTGAGTATAACCTTTCGCAACAAGCCTTGCCTTAAAGGTCTCAACCTTTCCATCAGATCCTCTTTTCCTCTTGTAGACCCACTTACAGCCAATGGGTTTAATATTGGCTGGAAGTTCTACAAGATCCCAGACCTGATTAGAATCCATAGATTCCAATTCAGCCTTCATAGCTTTAACCCAATGAGCTGAATCAACATCAGCCATTGCCTTTTCGTATGTGGTAGGATCAGATTCAGATTCTATGGAGACAGCTTCAAAAACTTCTCCTAAGAACATGTATCTATCAGGCTGGCTGATAATCCTCCCACTACGACGAGGTACTGGTGCGGAAATAGGTGAAGAAGTGGTGTTTTCCTGATTTACATCGTTATTAACTACGGGTTGGACTGAGGGCTCTCCTTCTATCTCTCTAAGATCTATCCTTCCCTTAGGTTTATGGTTCATGATATAATCATCCTCCAAGAAAATAGCATTCGTACTGACGAACACCTTCTGTTCTCTTGGATCATAAAAATACCATCCATAAGTACCCTTTGGATACCCCACGAAGTAACATACTTCCGATCTAGAATTCAACTTGCTCATCTTTCCTTTTAGCACATGTGCCGGACATCCCCATATCCGGAGATGTTGCAAAGAAGGCTTGCGCCCAATCCACATCTCTCGTGGTGTCCTGGGAACAGATTTGCTTGGTACTAGATTTAGTATGTAAGCAGCGGTTTCCAAAGCATAACCCCAAAGAAATAAAGGTAACTCAGAATAACTCATCATTGACCTAGTCATGTCTAAAAGAGTCCGATTCCTTCTCTCCGCTACACCATTTTGCTGAGGCGTGCCAGGTGCAGTCAACTGTGACAGAATCCCATTCTGTACGAGGTGATCAATAAATTCATTAGAGAAGTACTCGCCACCTCGATCAGATCGAATGGCCTTGATATGTGTGCCCAATTGCTTCTCCACTTCAGCCCTAAACTCTTTGAACTTTTCAAAGGCTTCAGACTTGTGCTGCATTAGGTACACATATCCATACCTAGAGTGGTCATCAGTAAATGTTATGAAATACTCATAACCACCCCTTGCTCTAATATTTATTGGTCCACACACATCAGTATGAACTAATTCCAACAATGCATTGGTTCTATTGCCCTTTGCAGGAAAGGACCTTTTGGTCATCTTACCCTCTAAACAAGACTCGCAGACTTCTATTGGTTCGAGAACCAAATCGCCTAAGACCCCTTCTTTGACTAGTCTGCCAATCCTATTTAGATTGATATGACCAAGCCTCATATGCCAAAGCTTTGTTGGATTAGTGGAAGGTCTCTTTCTTTTAGATGGTACAGTTACCACTGAGTTATTAAGTTCCATACAAGAATCTTTAGAAATATTGGGAGTAATCACATACAAACCATTTGATTTAACACCAGAACATATAAAAGAACTATTTCTTTTAATCACAACTTCAGTTCCAAAATTAAAAGAATAACCATTATTCGATAAATTAGAAACTGAAATTAAATTACGTCTCATTGAAGGGACGTAAAGTACATCTGATAAAATCAAAACTTTATTGTCTAGAAATTCTAAAACTACGACTCCTATAGCAACCGCAGAAACGGTTGTGCTAGAACCTAGAGTAAGTACGATTTCCCCATCACTGCACTTCCTGGTTGATCTGAACCCCTGCAATGAATTACAGATATGGTTAGTCGCACCAGAATCAATGCACCAAGTGTTTGAAGTATCCGTTATAAAACTTACTTCAATCACATGTGATTCAATCATACCTTGAACTCTTGTAGCTAAGAATTCTGGACAGTTCCTCTTCCAGTGGCCCTTCTCACCGCATTGGAAACACTTTCCTTTGCCTTGGCCACCCACCTTCCCTTTGCCCTTACCTTTTCCCTTAGATTTTGCAATCTTAGGGACTGGTCCAACACTTGAACCACCAGTGCTAGCCTTCTTCTTCCCTTTCTTTCCTTTCGGCATAGATCGGGAAGAGGAAGCGCTTTTCTCAACGTTTAAAACGCTGCCCCCAGGTTTGATCACCCCTTCCGCTCCCAATAAAGAGCTCATCAATTCGCTCATTGAAAAATCCATTTTATTCATATTATAATTCAGTTTAAATTGAGCGAATGATGGCGACAGCGTATTGAGGATCATATCAACTTGGGTCTGTGCATCGATGTTGGCACCTAGGGTCTCCAGCTCGTTTAAATAACCAATCATTTTCAAAACATGTTCTTTGACTAGAGTCCCTTCCGACATCTTAGCACTCATTATCTTCTGCATAGCTACCTGTCTGGCAGGCCTGCCATGCTCCCCAAATATCTTTTTCAGGGATTCGATAATGTCACTGGCGGAACTGTTCGACTGGTATTGGTGTTGTAACACATTAGCCATAGAAGCCAATATGTAACAACGAGCCATCCCATTCGACTTTTTCCATTTATCGAACTCGCGTCTAGCAGCAGCCGAAGCATTTGCAGCGGGTTCTTCGGGGCATGGGGTGGTGAGGACATATATGTGATCCTCCGCAGTTAACACGATGTCAAGATTACGTTTCCATTCAGTGTAGTTTTTTCCAGTTAACTTGTTTTGAGTGAGTATGGTGGCAAGTGGACTAAATGCAGATCCAGACATTATGATTTACTGAAAAAATCAAAACAAAATAAATATGGATATCAGAATTTGACAGTTTGAAATAAAAGAATCCTTTTAAAACTCTTATTTTAAAACTAAGTCGCCGGAATATCGAAACGAAAGAATAAAGCCTCCGTGTGGTGGTCAATGTTCGATCTTTCAATTTATCATAACTTATCCGCTATGCAACTCTTGCAAAACAAGTTATGACTTCCGAACCTATTTGATCTCTAAGTTTCTGAATAATGCCCCGTGTGGGATCCCTTATCCATAGCTTAGCTAGTGTGTACCATTAACTAGGATCCAATCACAACCGTCTCAAGTAGTGCCTCCGTATGGTGGTCACCCTCTAACACGTCTGATTGATCCTTATCAAAAGAAGTTCACATCTAGTAACCAATGAGTAATGCATCCTCCGTATGGAATGATCACCCCTGGCGAGGTGACACAGAATGCATCACTCATCTTACAGTGAACCGTTAATGAAAGATCGTGGGTGTAATTAATAAGACCCTCTCCCACTAGATTTAGTAAAAAAGGATTTTGCTTTTTGAGAAAATCTGTTTCTACACACTTCCCATAAACATCTAATGTTTACTAATGTGTTGAAAACGGTTTTTGAATTTTATTTTAGAAAACTTGTTTTGCGTGCATGCAACAATGTATTGTACGCCAATCACAAACAAAGCACATAAAACAAAAAACTAAAATGAAATAAAAGACATCCAAACGATGCCTCTATCTCCCATGGCTCTATCTCCATAGAACCTGCTTTTGGTTTGATCGCCTCCAGCTCCATCTTCATGGACAACGGCTCCTTGCTCCATCTTCATGGATATTCTAATTCTATTACATTGAACCTATGCCTCTTTTGAAGCTTACAATTTATCTAGAAATAGAAATAGCAACAACAAAATAAAAGGCTAGGGAAACCGGTGCGACTTTCCTTTTCGTAGGATTGAAGTCGCAGCGCCCTTTACATATGCCTTAAAACCAAACCAAACTTAAAATAACACACCAATCTAAAACCATTCAAACACAAAATTAAATGCTCTTGGCGCCATGGGAGATAGCGACTAATCTTTTGCTGCAAAAGGTTAGTTGAACACACATCCACGCATATATATAACAAAATATAACTATTGGAACCCTTAATTGATTCACACAGTATATAAACTCTTTACATACTGAATTAGAACTCAAAACAGCATCTAACTTCTCTGTCATAGTTCGATCGATCGAAGACCGTTCGATCGCTCGAACCTTCGATCGATTGAACACTGTTCAATCGCTTGAACATTCTATTTCACAGAATGATTAAAAATTTTGCAGAATACGTTAAAATTAAACTTTTAATTTCAAAATACTTTTAAAACTGTGAAACAGAAAACCTGACAAAGAGTCTGTGTCGATCGATCGAACTCTATTCGATCGCTCGAACAACAGAAGGTTTCGATCGATCGAAACCTGTTCGATCGCTCGAGTAACTCTATTCGATCGCTCGAACAACAGAAGGTTTCGATCGATCGAAACCTGTTCGATCGCTCGAGTACAGAGCGTTCGATCGATCGAGACTACTTCGATCGATCGAACCCATCTTGTATCCAATGCAATCACAGATTTGTATACTGCTGTGATAACACTGCAGAAACAGATCTGTGACGATGCAGTTTCGAAAACAGTTCTAAAATCAACATGCAAATCAAAATAGTGTTCCAAAAAACGCATCTATAGATCCAAACGAGCGTGGCTCTGATACCAATTGTTGGAAAAACAGGTTTAAATGGAAAGTTTAAACACGCAGCGGAAAAATCAAGTTATGAAACTTTATTGGCATGCCCGGATCTACTACTCGTCAATTCTACAGATGCGCACAAGAGGGGACACGAGTTATACCTTAGTGTCTTGAACCCAATTCTGATCTTCAGCTTTCAGCAGCCTCCACTAGATGATCTTCACCCTTATGACTCCTGCGGATGCCTGCCAGAAAGACTAGGGTTGGTGGGAACCCTAATGGAGAGGATAGAGAAAGTTTTGGGGCTCCAAAACAGTTTCTGCAGCTTCTGACGTTCAAAACGACGAACAACCTTTTCCAGAACGCAGCTGCCCTATTTATAGATTCCCAGAACCGACCTAGACTTCGAGCGATCGAAGTGCCTTCGATCGATCGAACATTCGATCGATCGAACCATCTTCGATCGATCGAACCTGCAGACTTCAATCGATCGAGACATCTTCGATCGATCGAACCTGTCTGGACATCATCCTCAAGCATCTTTCCAAGCATCCTTGCGGAGCTAAGAGTGGGACCTCCTAGGCTCTTTATTGTTGGCTCAGACCAGTTTGTTAATCACCATGACCAAACTCTTTGATCAGCAAACTAACTAACTGGTCAGTTAAAGTTTACTCCACTATAAAACGATAACTGAACTCCAACGCAAAAGAACATATCCGAAGCGATAACTAGACTTGTATGTTGTACTAATGTCCCTCTACCGTCAGCATTCGTAATCATATTCAGGTAATCGGATAACTATTACTGTCAACCTGAATCATGATTACTTCTTGTATTCCTTGAGTCCCATTCATCCTTCATGATTACCAAACATGTTGATAACTCTTATCAACAAGACTGCAGTACTCAGTAATCGACTTGGTGACATTCTCAAGGGAATGCTTACTCTGAAACAGAGGGTAGATTCTATCTTGACAATATATGTTCACAACCCTATGAATATGACATACCCAAGATACCCAGGTGTTGATCTTTTATAGACCTCACTGATTGGTAAGTCAAAGCAGTCATATCCACAGTCTGTGTTCATAATCGTCTCAAGATTGAGAACACGTACCTTATACAAGTTATGAGTTCCTATTGACTGTTTGACAGTCTTAAGCGTCAATAGGAAACTCAGGTCCGTCAATGCATTATAAGCACTAGCATATCAACTAAGAGCTACACTCTAGTGATTGAGATTAATCACTCCATCCAATGGTAGTTAATTATGCTACAGTGTAGACTTGATGAGGTATCCAGTCTCATCATCCACTGTGACACATTCTAAGTATTAAAGAATAGTAATTCGTATCTCACTTGTGTGCATCTCATACACACACGAATTACTTACTATAATACTTAAGGATTAACAATCATCTCATGAAAAGAACATACACAATAAAATGTAAAACTGATATCCATATATTAAAATGTCAATGTCTCATACAGAAAGTAATGGTTTGAGGGCACAAACCCAACAATTAATATATCAATCGATTGACATTAGTTCAATCGATTGACATTAAGTCCAATCGATTGACATTATTTCCAATCGATTGGGAAGGGCAGAATGTTGTTTATCTATTGTTATATGTTATGAGCTGATTGTAATGTACCCAAGCTGTTAATGGTTGTACCATACGTGATATTGGATATGTGCTTAGTCAACATGATACTACGTTAGCCTTATATGATGTTTATGTTAATGTTACAAGATGAACTGTTTATTATTAACTGTCGATATGAGATGTTCTAATGGTTAAGTAACTACCATATGTTATTGTCAAACTGAATAGTAGAACGAAACACGACAGCATGTTAATAGTGAATTAATAAGTAGATATGTTGAATACAGAGCATGTGGTATTTCCTGTACTTAGTATATGAGCATTTCACAACATGTGTCAGCATGCATGGGATAGTGATGTGAAGAGGTAAGAAGATCTGATGAGAAATGGGATATTGATATGAAGAGATGAGAAGATATGATGAGAAATGGGATATGTGATTTATATGGAATAATGAGATATGTGTACTTGGATCCGTAGGATCAACGACTGACGAGTCGGGTGGACGTGGGATGGTTAGAGTTCCTAGTGCTCCTCTCGCTGTTGAAGACGTCCAGTGATGCGTATGCACTGTTGAAGACGTCCAGTGTACCGTTGAAGACGTCCGGCTAGTGCTCTAATGTATTCTCAGCTGTGTAGACGACCAGTGAGGGTATACGCATCGTTGAAGACGTCCGATGTGCCGTTCTATCGTTTACAGATAGGTGGTACCGTGTAGACGACCGGTAACCCTATCAAGGGATTGTGGGACCTATTGCCTAGTCGGGTGATTCCGATTGGCATTATGGGATCGACGTATGGATACTGATATGAGATTTTGGTATCGACGAATGAACACAGATTTGGATTATGGTATCAATGTATGGATACAGAGATGGATAGAGGTATGAATGTGAGTACGGATATGATGAGGTAAATGTTCACGAATGAGAATAAGAACATGGATATGGATGGGAATATGAGAATGGTTAGTATGATGATGGTTCAGTCGTGGATTCAGCGTCCCGACGTAAAGGTATATGCATGGGATGGATGCATGGGTTACATGCATGGATTTGGTGAATACGTGATGAGATATATATGCCATGATGTTTATCCTGGTCATTACTTAATATGATTCCTGTTATCATTGATTCATGTATAGTTTAATCAGACCTCTGCTATGTCCGTGAGTGACGTCATTGATAAGAGATTAACCGCATTTTAAGATGTTGAACAATAACGGTGAGGAGTGTTGTTTAGTATACTCACTCAGCTTTGTATCCAAAGCTGATGGCGTTTATGCCCTGGACATTCCAATGTCTAGGGATTTGTAGGTCTTGAAGACTGAAGACTGATAGTTCTGCCAGACTTGGAGCTGAAGGCTGGAAGACGAAGATGTGCCGCTTGTAATAGTTAGTTTATATCTGTTGTTGTTATTGTTATAGGCTTCAGACTCTAAGCCAGCTACTGTAATAGATTTAGTAGACTTTTATAATTGGTACTTGGGCATCTGTTGCTTTCAAACCTTTTATAGTTTCCGCTGTAGCCTCTGATTATGTTAATAAGATATGTTCTATGAATAGCATCCTCCCTATCGTGATGTTTGTTGGTTTGAGTAGATGACAATGCGGTTATTCACCCGTCATTCCCTATGGACCCATAAAGGAAATTTATTTTTCTCTATTTATGCTGCTCCGGGGCGTGACAGACAGTGTCACCTATGATACATGAGATCGTTGTTGTACCAGGATCCTTATACTTTGGAGGCGCATGATGGAAAATAGAACTTACTTTTTTAGTGAGAAAGATCTTTTTTCGAGTATGACTATGAAATTTACGCTTTTGAGTGCAAAGATCTTTAAGGCATTTAGCGTAAGTGGGAATTTGTTTTATCGCATCGAGGAATAGAATATTTATTTTAACTTGTTTAAATACCTCGAGAATATCCTCTATTTTTGACCCTTTCTTTGAAAAATGCGACGGTTCGTCAACGTTTGGTGGAAAAGGCATTTTTGGAATATAGTTAGGTGGGGTTGGTTAATTATCTTTCCGAATTTTACTCGTGTCCTCACCGTTATCTTTATTCAAATTAATGTTCACCTCATTCTCACTCTCATGCGGAATCTCAACAACTTCATCATCTCAAATAGTCATCCTAGTTGAGACGGCATTCACTTGCTCACCTGAACCCCCATTCTTGTATTGTCCCTTAGGATTTTGAATAGTTTGACTAGGCAACTTACCCTCGTTTCTATGACTCATTGCATTAGCTATTTGTCCCATTTGGGACTCAAGCTTCACAATGGATTGTGTGTGAGAGTGCACTGTTTGTGCTTGTGCATGTACTTGCGTTTCGATATTCATAAGAAATGTCAACACTGTCTCCTCAAAAGCATTAACCCTTGGAAGGTTAGGATTAGGAGAGGGGTGCTGGTATTGACTTTGTTGAAAATTGGGTTGGTAAGCATTAGGGAAATTAGTTGTCTCATTATTATTATGATTATTATTATTTTTCCACAATTAATTAGGATGATTTCTCCATGGCGCATCCGGATTATTAGTCATGGGATTATAATTATTTTGTGGGAATTGTTGAATAGAATTAATGTGTTGCTCCACAAATTCCAAAAATTGAGATGCCAATGGACATGTAAGTATAGCATGTGACGGATCAGAACATATTTGACAAATTTCATGAGCGGGTGGGGCTGTTGTTTAGTTTATTGTCAAAAGTTGGTCAAGTTTTTTAGATAGTTCTTAAAATTTAACTGAGTGACTTGACTGTAACTTCACCTCTCGTTTAGGTTACGGAAGACATCCCTCACAACGTACTGACACGGCCTGATGCATCGAGTTCTTGCTTAACATTTAAAAAAATTTCCAGGCCTCTTCGGCGCTTTGGTGTAGGAAGGTACTCGCACAATCAACATCAACAGTATTACGGACAGAGGGAATAAGTCCCTCATAGAAAACATGTACCAGTTGCCACTTAGGAACCTGATGATGTGGGCAAGAGCGTAATAATTCGATCTTTAAATTTCTCCCATGTATCATAAAGCATTTCCCCATCTTGCATAACAAAGTTTGTTATGGATTTTCTTTTTTGATTTGTTCTTATAATTGGAAAAAACTTTTGTAAAAATGCATTGTGTAAGGCTTCCCATGTTTTAATTGTGTTTGGCTCAAGTGATTGAAGCCAATACTTCGCTTTATCTCTTAAAGAGAATGGGAAGAGACGCAATTTTAATTCATCATCAGTGAAATTTTGGATTTTTAAAGTAGAGCAAATATCTTGAAAATCTCCTAAGTGTTGATATGGGTCTTCATTTATACGGCCATGGAAAGAAGGAAGTAGCGAGATGGTAGACGAATTTATCTCAAAGTGAGATGTCGTCGCCTCCGGTAATTCGATACCAGGCGTGTAAGTCGTAGGAATAAAATAATCTTTAAGTGGAGGGGGTGGAGGTATATTAGGGTTATTCATATTATTACCGTTATCACCTAAGTCGTCCATTAGACTAGGACCAATAATATTAACATGTGGTTTCTTTAGTCTTTGACGGGTACTTCTTATTTCGGACTCAAATAAAGATGATGGTTTTGGTGTCGATTCGTCGTCTATTATCAACCTAGCTCTAGAAGTTAAGTTTGAAGACTTATTAACTCTTAGAGTGCTTTCAAGTTCAGGATCAAGAGAATATAATTCAGGTTTACTTGAACGTGTACCAAACATAAGCTAAAAGAAAAACGACGCTAAAATAAAAACTAACTCAAACAGAAACACAAAGCAATCACGCAAATAGGACAACAAGCACACAACCCCTATGATGCATGAATATTATCCTGTAATGCAATGACCATGTCAAAACCTAGTGCCCTGGGTTTCCTAGCTAATGCAGTGCAATTCACTCCTAAACTAATGCAAATATTGCATCACAGTGTCCTGACTTACAGTGGTTTGAAGCGAATTTCAAAGGAAGCAATTTACTTGAATTTTATTTATTTTATTTTTCGCGTAAGCTCCTTTGGTGCGCTAAGCTTTTCCAAAATGCTAGAATTTGCTGACTTGAGTGAACCTACCAAACAAAAAGAAAAGTTAGTGACTCAAAATAAAAATAGAAAATAATAAAAAGAAATTCTAATCTAATATTTACGAATTAACTAAACTAAGATTTTAAAACTAAAGGTAGTAATTTGCAATCCCCGGCAATGGCGGCAAAAAATTATGTTGTCAATATCAAGATATAAATAGTGTACTTTACTTTTCTAAAGATTTGTAGTAGTGAAAGTAAAGGTCGAACCCACATAGATTGAAATACTACAGTACTTTAATTTTAAAACATAAATCTAATTAATTAAGAAAACAGATTTGATTTGATTTTAATTAAACTAAGAAAACTAATGAAAATAAATCTAACTATGAAAGCAATTAAAATTTATTTGAATGAATATATTCAGTGAACCTAGGATTACAAATCCACCACTAGCTTCATAACAGGAATATTTATGAATTCAATTAGCTTATTATGGTGGATGATAGTGGGGAATTGTAACTACAAGCCCAACTCCTCCGTCAAGAAGATAACTATGGTTCAAGCACCAACATAATCCATCATCAGTTAGCACGAATTATCCCACACTAAACTTGGGTTGTGGCATAATCCGTCTAATCTAGGCAAGGACTATTCGGATACTTGATAGCACAATTTAATTAAGTACCATTACATGTAAATGATCTACACAAGCACAACAAATATAGACCATTGAGCACATCACAGTCAAAATAGATCTAAGACAAGAATAAACTTTGAAAGTAATGATTTAATCAATAGAAGCACGATTTTATTATTTAAATCCTCTAAACATGTAATCATCATCCATACATGATAAGACTAAAATAAAAACATAAACAACTCCCTATTACTTGGCTAGGGTTTCATTGGAACTCTAGATCTAGGTTTAGTTGGCCGTGGAATTGATGAACAACAAGAGGTTGATGGAGGAGGCTATGGGAATCATTAGTCTTCTTCTTCTTCTTCTCTTTGGTTTTCTCTCTTCAATGGCTGTGTATATTGTTTTATAAGACTATATGCATATGTGTATAATATAGTCTAACCTAAAAATTAAATAAAAGCAAAGTATATGTAGAGTTTGGAACAAGTTTTGGAAGCTTTCCTAACCCGAAACGCACTAAAACTACTATATTTTTACAGTCTGGATGTAATTTGGCAGTTTCGTTTATGCAGGAGTCTTCATTATAGTGAAGTACGCAACTTTGATTTTTACACATGTCAAGCAAGCGGATGCGCGATCGCGATGATGGAAAGTCGCGTGAGCGAGGTTCAGGTATTTCGCGCGAGCAGGACGCGCGCGCGATAGGCCTTTTTCAGCTTCTTTTCTTCTGCTTTTTCACCCTATTTAGCCTGGAATACTTGATTTCTTCCAAAACGTGTCAGAAAATAGAAAAGGAAGCAAAAATACACAAAAATAGGATAAAAAGTACTAACAAATGCGCATTAAGGCGTATAATTAGGATTGTTCTCTCCCAATCAGTTACTCATAGAACTTGAGGTGGTACAAGTGCCGCTGTCACCTATTACGCTATACTGTGATAATAGTGGGGCAATGGCTCATTCCAAGGAGCCAAGGAACCATGGAAAGGGAAAGCACATAGAGCGAAAATATCATCTAATCCGAGATATTGTTCAACGCAGAGATGTGACTGTCACCAAGATTGCCACGCTGACAATCTTGCGGATCCGTATAGAAAAGCCTTGCCATAGAAGGTCTTTGATCTTCATCTAGATAGTCTAGGTCTCAGATATCGTCCTGAATGATCATGAGTACAAGTGGGAGTTTTTTTGGGTTTGTGCCCTTAAACCATTACTTTATGCATGAGACATTGACATTTTAATAAATGGATATCATATTTACATTTTATTATGTATGTTTCTTTCATGAGATGATTGTTAATCCTCAAGTATCATAGTAAGTAATTCGTGTACATATGAGATGCATACAAGTGAGATACAAATTATTATTCATTGATACTTAGAATTTGTCATAGTGGATGATGAAACTGGATATCTCATCAGGTGTACACTGTAGCATGATTGACTACCATCAGATGGAGTGATTAATCTCAATCACTAGAGTATAACTCTTAGTTAATATACTAGTGCTTATAGTGCATTGATAGACTTGAGTTTTCCTATTGACACTTAAGACTGTCAACAGTCGATAGGAACTCATAACATGTATAAGGTACGCGTTCTCAATCTTGAGACAATTATGAATACAGACTATGGATATGACTGCTTTGACTTACCAATCAGTGAGGTCTATAAAAGATCAACACCTGGGTATCTTGGGTGTGTCATGTTCATAGGGTTGTGAATATATATTGTCAACATAGAATCTACCCTCTGATAAAGAGTAAACATTCCCTTGACAATGTCACCGAGTTGATTACTGAGAACTGCAGTCTTGTTGATAAGTAGTTATCAACATGTTTGGTAATTGAATGGGACTCAAGGAATGGAAGATATAATCATTATTCAGGTTGACAGTAAGTTATCCGACTACCTGAATATATTTATGAATGCTAACGGTAGAGGGACATTAGTATGCTATACAGGTCTAGATATCGCTTTAGATTTATTCTTTTGCGTTGGAGTGCAGTTGTCATTTTATAATGGAGTAAATGTTAACTGACCAGTTGTTTAATATGCTGATCATAGAGTTTGGTCATGGGAATTAACAACTGGTCTGAGCCAAGAATAAAGAACCTAGGAGGTCCCACTCTTAGCTCTGCTAGGATGCTTGGAAACGCACATGAGGATGCTGTCAAGACAAGTTCGATCCATTGAAAGAGTTTTGATCGATTGAAGTCTAGACAGGTTCGATCGATCGAAAGTTCTTCAATCGATCGAAGTTTTGATCGATCAAAGTCACTTCGATCGAGTGAAACCAAGGTCAGTTCTGGGAATCTATAAATAGGGTAGCTGCGTCCAGAAAATGGAGTTTATCGTTTTATTATACCAGAAGATGCAAAAACTATTTAGGGCTTCCCAAACCTTCTCTATCCTTTCTATTAGGGTTCCTACCAATCCTAGTCTCACCGGAAGCATCCATAGGAGTCATAAGAGTGAAGACCATCTAGTGGAGACTGCTGGAAGTCAAAGATTTTAGAATTGGATTCAAGACTTGAAGGCATAGTTTTTGTTCCCTCTCTTGTACGCATGTATAGAGTTAATGAGTAGTAGATCCGGGCTACCAATTAGTTTTATAAACTATATTTTCCGTTGTGCATAATTTAAAGTTTTTCGAAACCTAAATCCTACAATGGGGCATCAAGAGGGAATCTGGAAGCCAAGGTTTCCATGTGCGGTGATTTTCCAAAGGAAAAGCTTAAAGTGATCATGGATCTTGGCCCTTCAAATACTCTTCCAAGTGTTAAGGCTGAGGTTACGGGTCCCAAAAAATCTATTATGTTGGCTTGTGAAGTACGTAGATTTGATAGAAAAAGACCCTTTTTTGTCAAGTAACCAAGCAATCTTGGAATTTGGTCTCCTTGTAGAAAGCTAAATTTGTAAGATAGCTTCCACTGAATCTAGGGTAAAAGTTTCCTGAAGTAAAGGAAGGTTCCAATTCTCACCATTAGTTAACATGAGGTGACTGACCGAAGGAATCACAGCTTTGGAAGGCAGCCTGCACAAAGGTTTAAAAGTGGGAAGAGTTGGGACCCAGGGACTATCCCATACTTTTGTCTGATCCCCTTTGCTTAAAAGAGTACACGAACCCGAAGCAAGGAGGGGCTGGGACTTTAAAATACTCTTCCATATCCAAGATGAATTATGCTTTCCAGACGAACTTAGGAAAAGAGATTTACCAAAATACTTTGCCTTGAGAATCTGGACCCATGGTTTCTCCTCAAACTGCATAATGCTCCAACCTATTTTAGAAATGAGAGCAAGGTTGAGGTCTTGCATCCGTCTAAAACCCAAACTGTCATGTCCCGGAGCAGCAAAAATAGAGAAAAATAAATTTCCTTTTTGGGTCCATAGGGAATGACAAGTGAAAGTCACTAATTATCCATACCACGTAGCACTAATCCAACTAAAATAATAGGAATAGTAATAACATCAACTAAAATATAAGATAGTTCTAACTATTACAAATCATCAGAGTATGGTCCACAGGATCACAACAGGTCTGGAGATAACATATACCCAAGTACCCGTTAACTAACAAAGTCCGACAGTAATATAAAACTAAAACCTAAACTCGATAACTATCTTCAGTCTTCAACTGGCGTAAGGATAATCAACAACATAACATCCTTCTCCAGCATATCCGGCATCAGTGGGGCCACCCACAACATAATTCCCTTCAGGATAGTAGACATCGTCATAAGCTCCATTAGCTACATTACAAGGGATAGGGTAATCTGGACGGGGAATGTCCAAGCAATAACGGGTGTCAGCTTACTGAGAGCTGAGTGAATAGAACCTCGCAGGGTATCAATGACATAACGTATAACAAGTTATTTAAGTGTCTAAGATGTAGTTCTACTAAATAATATCTTCTCTGTATTCCAACATCGTAACACAACCCCTTATCATCTTGTTATCCTAAAACCGATAATCAACGTACTCTTTCTAGAAAGAGCAGACTTAATCGTTTCACTTATGTAGACATACTATCACCCTATCCATTGCTCATTAAGGATATAAACCATCCACCGCATTAATGGACACCTCGTCAGTCCATCCCTTGCTCAATAAGGATATAAACCGTCCACCGTATGTCAGGGATACAACACTTTGAATAACAACACATCAAATATATTGCCATGACTCATCACTCTATACTAATGATCCCCATCCATAGCTCGTTAAGGATATAAACCATCCACTACTCAATAAGGATATAACATGAATCATCTAGTTACCTTAGGACTATATGGTCCCGCTCATTGCTCATTAAGGATATAACCCATCCATCGCATGTGAACGCATACCATGAACAAGCGTCTTCCCACGTACCATTCCCAAAACTTATCAAACCTACTTAAACTCAGTACTACTATCGATACATGACAATTCTTATGTGTCCTAACTACTCTTTAAAAAGAACAGATATCAAACTCAAATAAGAACCGCATAGTATCTAACATCATTATGTTAATCCATTATTCTTAATTATACTTATATGTGTTGTCACATTATCCCTGATCCACCCAACATCGCATAATGGATGTCCGAAATGAGAATCAAACAATCGAACCTCCTATACAATAAACTAAAGAACTAAACCATGTTCTGCATCTCTCGATCGATTGAAATCACTTTGATCGATTGAGGAAAAATAATGTTCGAGCGATCAAAGTCTCTTCGATCGATTGAACCTTCAATCGATTGAACTCTGTTCAATTGCTCGAGAGTTGTCTTCCCCAGCAGATTCTAAATAGCATATAAATAAACATCTTAAGGACATTTTAATACGTCTAAACATATCAAAAAACTTATAAACATTATAATAAAGATACCAAGTGAGTAAAAACTCACATAGAGCACGTTTGGGAAAGCTTTGAGCTTCCGAGCTTTAATGACGCCTCTCTCTCTCCCTCTCTCTCTCTCTCTCTCTCTTCTCTGCTCCCTCTTCGTCTTTGCCTCTCTTTCTCTTTCTCTTCTTCTTCTGGTTCTTCTTCTTCTTCTTCTTCTTCTTCTTCTTCTTATTCTTCTTTATCTTCTTCTCTCATAGAATATATATAGATGTGTATATAATATATGTATGTGTGTATATATATGAACACACCAACTCACAACTCTCTCTAACCTCTCAAGGGTTCAACAAGCCTTACACACACACGAGCATAAGGTTTATATAGTAGGGATGGGTGTGCATGTGGCATTGTTTACGTAGAAATTGGGATTCAAATGATTACACGTTTGATCGATCAAACTAAGTTCGATCACTCGAGAGCAAATCGGTCAGGTTTGATCGATTGAAGAAAGTTTGATCGATTGAAGTTGGGGCCACGTATTAAATTTATGTCGGTAGGGTTTTGATCACTCAAGAAATGTTCGATTGCTTGAACTTTGGAAATTCTCGATCGCTTGAAAGAGCCTCGATCGATCGAAGATGAAATTTCACTTATGATCAAGGGAAGTATATAGAAACTCTGTGCATAGATAGCTATTGAAAATATAGGGTATTATATCATCCACCACTCATTAAGAATTTCGTCCTCGAAATCGAAAACATACAAGGTTTAAAACAAAAATGAAACATCTCTTGCATCTCTGACTCTAGTTCCCACGAAGCTTCTCCTTCATCATGATGTTTTCACTGAATCTTGACTAGCAGAATCTCCATATTCCTGAGCTTCTTAATCCTACGATATAGAATGTGAATTGGTCCTTTGTTGAATATAACATTGTCTTGACTTCAATATCTTCAAAGTTGATCTCGTGCGCTGGGTCATGAGCACACTTCATCAGTATACTTCATCAGCATACTGATGTGGAACACGTTGTGCACTCCTAACATCTTCGATGGCAACGCAAGGCGATAAGCAACTTTCCCAACACGTTCTAGAATCTCGAATGGTCCAATGAATCACGGCGATAACTTGCCTCTCTTCTGACCAAATCAGACAATGCCTCGAACAGGCAAAAACTTTAAGCAGTACATGATCTCCAACTACAAACTCTAAATCTTTGCGTCACTTGTCAGCATAACTCTTGTGTCGTGTTTGAGCCCTCTTCGTCTTCTCACGTACAATCTGAATCTTCTCCTGGTTTCTCGTACCATCTCTGGCCCAAGAAGTTGAGTATCTCCTACTTCAGTCCAACACACCGGTGATCGACAAGGTCTTCCATACAAAGCTTTGAATGGCGTCATTCCTATGCTCGAATGATAACTGTTGTTGTTGACGAACACAATCAAAGGTAAGTGCGTCTCCTAAGAATTCTCAAAATCAATAACGCATGCGCATAACATGTCTTCCATCACTTGATTAACTCGTCAGTCTGCCCATCAGTCTATGGATGAAAGGTTAAACTGAAGGTTAATGTTGTTTCCATTGCTGTCTGAAGACTCTTCCAGAATTCTACAGTATAATGCAAATCTCGATCTGACACAATTGAAACAGGTACTCCGTGTAACCTTACAACGTGTTGCAGATACATCCGGCTTAACCGTTCTACTGGATATGTCATACTGTAGGGGATAAAATGTGCTATCTTTGTAAGTCGATCCACAAAAACCCATTTAGCATCACAGTTCTACTGTAACTTTGGCAATCCTACCACGAAATCCATGGTGATGTGTTCCCATTTCCATTGAGGGATCAGTACTAGTTGCACTAACCCAGGTGGCTTATGATGTTCTGCCTTTACTTGTTTACAAGTAAGATATTAAGATACATACTCTGCTATTTCTTTCTTCATTCCTTCCCACCAAAACTTATTCTTCAGTCCTTGTACATCTTCGTACATCCCGAATGGATAGTCATTCGTGACTTATGTGACTCATCCAATATTCCTTTCTAGAGATTTTCTCTGTCAGGTACGCAGAGTCTACCTTTAAGGCTCCGTCTGTATCGATACTCCAAGTCTCTAGTTCCTTGGCTGACATTTTTGTGAACCATAACTTCAAATCTTCTGCTGTCTATTGAGCTGCTACGATACGGCTAATTAAAAGTCAGTTGTACCATAAGACATCCAAAATTTTATCCTTCCATTGGTTCCACTAGTTGAAGCTCGAAACTAGCTAACTATTCCAATTCTTTCCATTCTCGAATTAGGAATGCAGCAATCACTAGTCGAGGTTTATGGCTCAAAGCATCTGCTACGACATTCGCTTTACCTGGATGGTATTGTAACGAAAAGTCATAGTCTTTGAGTAACTTCATCTATCTTAGTTGTCGCATGTTCAATTCCTTTTGAGAGAATAAATACTTTAAGCTTTTATGATCAAAAAATAGATCAAACTTCTCTCCATAGAGATAGTGTCTCCAAATCATCAATGCAAACACTATTACTGCTAGCTCCAAATCATGCGTTAGATAATTCTTCTCATGTACCGTCAACTATCTTGATCCATATACAATGACATTCCCATCTTGCATTAGTACACACCCAAGTCCTTGGTGCGATGCGTCACTGTAGATCACGTACCTTTTTCCACTCTTAGGTATTGCGAGTTTTGGTGTAGAAGTTAATCTTTCCTTTAACTCCTAAAATGCATGCTCATGCTTGTCTATCCATTCGTACTTCATCTCCTTCCTCGTGAAATTTATCAAAGGTCCTATTATCTTCAAAAATCCTTATATAAATCATCTGTAATATCCCGCTAGGCCAAGGAAGCTTCTAACCTCTGTCGCATTGGTTGGTCTGTTCCAGCTTAAGACTGCATTGATCTTAGATGAGTCCACTGAGATACCATCTTGAGATATAACATGTCCATAGAATTTGTCCTCCTGTAGCAAAAACTCACACTTATTGAACTTTGCATACAACTTATTATCTCGAAGTGTCTATAAAGTAATCTGCAAGTGTTCCTTGTGGTCTTCCTCCATCGTTAAGTAGATTAGTATGTCGTCGATGAACACTATAATGAACTTATCCAGATATGGTCTAAATACTCTATTCATTAAGTCTATGAATACTGTTGGAGCATTTTTTAATCCAAAAGGCGTAAAGCCCGTATCTTGTTCTGGACGTAGTCTTCGACACATCCTCCAGTCGAACTAACAACTGTTGATATCCCGAACGTAGATCATTCTTTAAGAAGATCCTGGATCCTTGTAACTGCTCGAATGGTCAACTATCTGAGGTAGTGGATATCTATTCTTGATTCTTGTTTAACTCCTTGTAGTCTATACAGAGTCGAAGTGTTTAATCCTTATTCTTCACAAATAGGACTGGTGCTCCCCAAGGTTACGTACTTGGGCGAACAAATCCCAAATCTTCAAGTTCCTGAACTTGTTTCTTCAGTTCCAACATCTCAGTTGGTGCCATCCGATACGGAGTCTTAGAAATAGATAATGTTCTAGGTACTAGCTCAACACAAAAGTCTATTTCTCTCTTTGGTGGAAGTCCTTTAATATCCTAGAATACATCCTGAAAATATTATACGATATGAATTTGATCCATCTTGAGTTTCGTATTATTACTATCGATTGTAGCTAAACCACTTATCAAGAACATATCGCTCATTGTCTGATGCTGAAATCTGATAGCCGGTCGTCCTTGTTACCAAAAAATAAACGTCCTAGTGGGGTAATCCAAGTTGGCATTGTACTTAGTCAACCAATCCATTCCTAGGATAATGTCAAATTCTAACATCGATAAAACTACCAAGTGTACAGGAAGATTCCTATCTCCCAAGGTTAATGGATGATCTTTACATACTTTACCTAGCTTAACAGTCACTCCTAATGGTGACACGGCATTAAGTGCTGGCTCAAGTGTTTGGGATTCAAAACCCAATTGATGCACAATCTTAAAAGCGATAAAGAACGTGCAGCCCAGTATCAAATAAAGCTTTAACTGGACTATGAAAGAGTATAAGTGTACCATCCAAATACTTCTGTTCATCGGCATTAAAACCTGCCTTTGCTGGGATTATAGCATTCATCCTAGTCTAATCAGGGGGTCCTTGAATGCCTTGAACTGGTGCCCCATAGTACCCTCGTGGTGCATGACAATCTCTGCTCAAGTGCCCTGGCTTGTTGCAACTTCGGCAATTAGCACCCATATGGTGGTTAACCCTAGAAGCTGAGTAGAACTTTGCAATGTGCCCTGGCTTACCATAATTAAAGCATCCTCCATTATTGGTTGGCGGAGCTGTTAGCAGTGCTTGAGGTTGTGATCCTCGCTGTTGATATTGTTGGGGTCAAGGATAGCTCGACTGAGGCTTCCTTGTTCCTCCCAGGTTCTCTTGTTGCCTTGATAATTTTCCTGAGGTCTCCACCCTTGGGTATCCCTTGGTTGCTGTGTCTGGAAATTCCTTTGTTGGAACTTCCTTGATGACTGTGGTCGACTCGTCTGAGGTCGCTGTACTGGATATGCATCCTTCTCTAGAATTACAGCAAGCCTGACCAGTCCCTCAATGCTCTGGTTCAGGTGACCAATCATCAAATGCAAAGATGGGGATTCAGTCCCTGGTGAAATCTTTTCACCTTCTTGTGCGGTGTATCAATTATATGTTGGGCAAATTGAGACTGTCGCCCAAACTGCGTAGTATATTCTCTTACCATCCAATTTCTTTGAACTAAGTTCATGAAAATTTTCTCCCGTTGATCCTTTTCGTCTTCTGGAAAGTACTTCTCCAAAATTCTTCCCTTGAAGGTTTCCCAAGACATTGCTCTTGCAACATTTATCCCTATAGTTGCTCATTCAGCCTCCCACCAATCTGCGGTGGCATAGGTGAGCTAGAACGAAGCAAGAGGAAGCTTCTCTTGTTCGATGCATTCCAATGCTTCAAAAATCAACTCCATTTCTCTAATCCATTGCTCAACTTTCCAGGGTTCTGTTTGTCACACCCCAACCCGCCTCGTGCGGATTAGGACACGTGTTACAATGCTACAAGCTCCCAATCACATTAATTTGTAAAGAAATATACGAATTACTAAGAAACACATGTGTTTAACCCCATTAAACATCTCTCTTGTTACAAAATAGGCCCCAAGGGCAAAATGGTCATTTATAAAGTTTGTAAAATTTTTATACCAAAAGTTAGAATTTTGAGTCCCGGTTCCAACGCAACCAACGGCACGCGAAACCGAGTTTTCTAGAAGAAGTTATGCATGTTTCCGTAAAAACGGACATGCTGGGGAAAAAATACAAGGCGGATCGATCCCTTCATAATGGGCGGATCGATCCATTTATATTAGTCTCCCGCAGAATGTCCCCTTGGAAGGGCAGATCGATCCCTTCACAAATCGCGGATCGATCCCCTTCACAAATCTGCTGCCAAATTTTGTTTGCTGTCAAAACAAGTTTTAACTTACCAAAACACAACCAAATCACATGGAAACATTATGAAACTTTGGGAAAACAATCCCAACACATTTCTAAACATGTTTAAACTCAAATTAAGCATGGATCATAAAATCATATTCACAATTTGATCAAATCAACCATGAACTCATTTCATTTGAAATACAACAAACTTTTCAACTTAAATTCTCAATTCTTATCCAAAATACATGAAGCTTGTTGGAATTCAACTCAAAGTCATAACTAACATTATAAACACTAAAGAAACATGTCCAAGACACTAACGACACACCCGGACTTGCCGAGATGGTCAAATCCATTACTTGCACCCTACTAGAACAAAACGAGAGAGATTACACATATGTTCTCAAATTTACCTCCAACTCTCCAAAATACATGGTTGTGACCCAAGTTCACTTCCAACAACTTAAATATGAACATTAACATAAAAGACACCATACTTTACATCATTTTACAAGTTTCAAAAGAAATTTACAAGCATAAGGCTCAATCTCCCCCATCTCTCCCATCTCTCCCCATCTCTCCCATTCACAAGTCAAGACTTCAAGCCTCAAGTCAAGAACCTTAAGCCACTAGTTACGTATAACACAAGTTTAAAAACATATTTACAAGCTCTAATTCTCCTCCCCATTCCCGAGCACGTCACCTTCTCTCCGGATATCGCTCCGTACCTGCGGTGGTTGTTATGTACCACAACAGAAATACGAAAACGGTTTTCTTAAGCAATTTGCTTAGTGAGCATTCTAAGCATGACTGAATGTTTAACATGTGCAATGCAACAATCAACATATAAATCATATTTGTAGTCGCCGAGTCACCGGTTTAATGATTCATTCAGACCCGAAGACCTCCCTTGGTCCCGTGGCCACTTCTATTCCTTGGACTTCCGTATTTCTCGGATTCATCCTCTTCACCACCCTTATTACTCCCAACAATGAACCATTTTCCCGGTGCTCATTGACTACCACATAGACATATAAGCATATAAACATGCATCAACATATGGTTTTCACAAAATTGATATGAAATTCACAATCCACCAATATAGTAACTTCTAAACATGATATCAACAACCAAAGTTATACAAGGATTCATTGACCACCTTAAACACAATCATTTTTAGGCTAGAAAACTCACCTCACTCACAGCTTATACCCCAAATCAAGCTAATTATGCAGAATTCCTTAGTAATTCTTGCCCAATTCTTTCCCCCGGAGTAATTCCTATACAAATTCGGCAACCTCGGTCACCGATTGGCGTAAGCTACCAAAATTACAGCGAGTAAACAGAAATTGAAGGTATAGAAACGATCGTCTTACCTCCACGAGTCCAAAAGTGGTTTCGATTTGTGAATCCGACGAACGACGGCAACGGAACGGCGAGAATTCGGCGTCGGTGACGTCTTACGTCTTCTCTCGGTGCTCTTTCTGTTTTCTATGGATTAATTCCAGCAGATTGAGAGTATTAACTCTCTGTTTTGACACATATTGCATGTGTAGATGAGGTGTCTTCACCTCAATACTCATTATTTCCGTTTACACCCCCGAAATTTCTTAAGTTCTTATTATGAGATCCCCAAACATTCCATTAACTACCCAATTATCTAATGAGGGTTTGTCTAAGTTTCGTATGGGTCCCAACGTGGGTCCCACATATTTTGTGAAATTGCTATCGCACCTACTAATTTTACATCTTTTTCATTTATACCCTTATTTGGGTGTCCAAACTAATGCTAACACATATCAACATGTAATATGAAAGCAACTTAGCAAATATCCATGTAATCACATAAAAATGCATTTAATCACTTAAAATGCAAATTACCAATTTACCCTTCAATGGGTTAAATTTCAATACCTGTCCCACCTCTCTGGGGACTTTTCCAACTAATGTCCCTCTCTGAACACTTTTTACTTGGGCGAGTCCAAGCCTCCCCTTAATCCATTTTATACACTAATTATATTAATTAATGCATATTATCACAAATAATTAACCCGTTTTCCGGGTACGGGTGTTACATTTCTCCCTCCCTAAAAGAGAGTTTGGTCCCCAAACTTACTCTTACCTCAAGAATTGAAGAGATGCGGTTACTTGGCTCGGATCTCATCCTCCCGCTCCCAAGTAGCCTCTTCCATTGAATGGCTTCGCCATTGAACCATCACCAAGGGAATCACTTTGGTCCTCAATACTTGATCCTTCCTATCAAGAATTTGCACTGGATGTTCCACGTAAGTTAAATCTTCCCGAATCTCTAACGGTTTCGGAATGATAACATGTTTCGAATCTGGCACATAACGTCGAAGCATCGATATGTGAAACACATTATGAACATTCTCTAATTCTTGTGGCAGCTCTAACCGATAAGCTAATGGCCCAACTCGATTAAGAATCAAATACGGCCCAACATATCTCGGACTAAGCTTACCTCGCTTACCAAAACGTGCTATGCCTTTTGAAGGTGATACTTTCAAAAACATATAGTCACCCACCTCAAACTCCAACGGTCTTCTACCCGTATCCGCATAACTTTTATAACGACTTTGAGCCGTTTGTAATCTCTGCTTAATCAGTCGGATCTTGTCAGTAGTGATTTGCACTATCTCTGGTCCCAAAAGCTGTTTCTCTCCAACTTCTGTCCAACATACTGGCGATCTACACTTTCTTCCATATAATGCCTCATAAGGCGCCATTCCAATGCTAGTTTGGAAGCTGTTGTTGTAAGAAAATTCAATCAACGGCAAATGAGTTTCCCAATCAGCTTTAAAATCCATAACACATACTCTCAACATATCTTCCAAAATTTGAATCACTCGCTCGGATTGACCATCGGTCTGGGGATGAAATGCAGTACTAAAATGTAAAGCTGTCCCCATAGCCCTTTGTAAACTCTCCCAAAATCTTGATACGAACCGAGTGTCACGATCTGACACTATCGACACTGGTGCTCCATGAAGCCGTATAATCTCTCTAATATAAATCTCTGCAAGTTTTGATGGATCTTTGGTCTTAATAGGTAGGAAATGGGCTGACTTAGTCAACCGATCTACAATCACCCATATGCTATCATTTGACTTTTGAGACTTTGGAAATCCCGAGACGAAATCCATTGTAGTATGTTCCCACTTCCACTCTGGTATCTCTAAAGGATGTAACTCTCCCCCGGGTCGTTGATGTTCAATTTTCACTTTTTGACAGGTCATGCATTTAGACACAAATTCTGCTACCTCTCGCTTCATACCACTCCACCAGTAAATTTTTCGCAAGTCTCTGTACATTTTGGTACTACCCGGATGTACAGAATATCTTCTATTGTGGGCTTCCTCCATAACTTTATTTCTCAAATCTCCAACTTTAGGTACACATAATCGGTTTATATATTTCAGAACACCATCTTGGAAACTGAATTCTGGCCTTCTCCCCTCTGGTAACTCATCCACAATCTTCTTGAATTCTGGATCTAAGAACTGATTAGTCTTGATTTCACCAATTAAACTTGGCTGTGCCACGATCACAGCCATTAAACCACCTCTAATTTTAGGAACTACCTCAAGCTTCAATTGTTCAAATTCCTTTATCAACTTTTCCTGTCCAGTCAAGGCATAAGCTAAGTTTTCTGACGACTTCCGACTCAAGGCATCGGCAACTACATTGGCTTTTCCCGGGTGATACTGAATTTTTAAATCATAATCTTTCATGAGTTCCAACCATCTTCTTTGTCTCATATTAAGATCCCTCTGAGTGAATAGGTATTTCAGACTTTTATGATCTGTGAAGATTTCACAAGTTTCCCCGTATAGATAATGTCTCCAAATCTTTAACGCAAAAATTACCGCCGCTAATTCCAAATCGTGAGTTGGATAGTTCTTTTCATGAGACCTCAACTGTCGTGAAGCATAGGCTATTACCTTGTCATCTTGTGTCAAAACACATCCCAAGCCTTGGTGGGAAGCATCACTGTATATTCTAAAATTTCCAGTGCTTGTTGGAATTGTAAGTATTGGTGTCGTAGTCAACTTTTTCTTCAATGCTACAAAACAATCTTCACATTCCTTGTTCCACTCAAACGGTACATCTTTTCTCATCAACCTTGTCATTGGCGTTGCAATTTTAGAAAAGTCTTTAACAAACCTTCGATAATATCCGGCTAACCCCAAGAAATTTCGAATCTCGGACACATTTGTCGGTCTTGACCAATTCATAACAGCTTCAATCTTCTGTGGGTCAACAGAAATACCCTCTTTAGAAATCACTTGTCCTAGAAAAGTGACACTCGTCAACCAAAATTCGCTCTTCTTCAACTTCCCAAACAATTGTTTCTCTCGAAGTCGCTGCAAAACTAGTCTCAAGTGTCGTTCATGCTCTTCCGAACTCTTAGAATAAATGAGAATGTCATCAATGAATACAATAACAAACTCATCCAAATATGATTTGAATACACGGTTCATCAAATCCATGAAGGCAGTAGGCGCATTAGTAACCCCAAAAGGCATCACTAGGAATTCATAGTGCCCGTAACGGGTCCTAAAGGCTGTCTTCTCCACATCCTTAGCTTTAACTTTCAGTTGATGGTACCCAGATCGTAAGTCAATCTTTGAAAATACCTCAACCCCTTGAAGTTGATCGAATAGATCGTCAATACGTGGCAACGGGTATTTGTTCTTGATGGTTACTTTGTTGATCTCCCGGTAGTCAATACACATCCGCATTGTACCATCTTTCTTCTTCACGAATAGTACTGGTGCACCCCACGGGGACACACTAGGTCGGATAAAACCCTTGTCTAGCAACTCTTGCAACTGTATCTTTAACTCTTTCAACTCAATTGGTGCCATTCGATATGGTGCTCGTGAAATTGGTTGGGTTCCCGGCATAACATCAATACCAAATTCAATTTCTCGATCAATCAATACACTAGGTAACTCCTCAGGGAATACATCTGGAAACTCTCTAACTACCGGAATATCTTCAAGTTTTAAATCGGGACCTCTAGTATCAAGAATACTACACAGAAACCCCCGGCAACCCTTCTTTAATAAACGACAAGCTTCAATAGCTGACACGATATACGGCGGTGATACAACACCCTTACCTTGAAAATAAAACTCATCTTGATTCGGAATACGGAATGCTACTCCTTTAGTGTTACAATCAATATTAGCATGATTAGCCGCTAACCAATCCATACCCAATATAACATCGAAGTGGTGAATTACTAACGGTACCAAATCAACGGTTAACTCTTTACCATTCACATTAATCTCACATTTTCTAAACACACCCGAACTAACCAACGGAGCCCCCAACGGTATTGCGACAGATAAATCATAGTTTAGGAACTCTAATGGTTTATCTAAATGTTTAGCAAAATGGTGTGACACGAATGAGTGTGGATCCCGAATCTATAAGTATATTTGCTAGATGTGAGCAAATGGGAACCATACCTGAAACAACGGTATCGGCAGAAGCGGTCTCTCCCGGCCTGAGTTGGAATGATCTTGCCTCTCGTTGCTCCCTCCTCGGAGATTGAGTAGTCCTTGGTGTGATAGCGCTGGCCGCAGAAGAACCTGAACCTGATGCTCCTTGGCGTCTAGTAGGACAATCCTTAGATTGATGTCCCAATTCCTTACAAGTGAAGCATCGGCCCCTCATATCTAAATTCTGATTTGGACAATTCCTGGCGATGTGTCCCGGTTGTCGGCAACTATTGCAAATGATTGGGTTTGGAAGTTGATTGCACCGGCCCCAATGAAATTTCTGACAAGTCTGACACCTCGGTTTATTTCCACCGGAACCACTACCAATACTAGCTGATGATCCTCCTAAACTCTGTCTTTTTGCACTCCCCTGACCACTGAACTGACTTGATCCCGGTCGTTTACTTTGTTGACTCGGTGGTGGTGGCAAGTTTGAAATATAACCAAGGTCTCTCTCAGCAATAGAAGCAATGTCCAATGCCTTAGCATAAGTCTCTGGACGGAATACGGTCACTCGTCCTCGGATATCTCCCCGGAGTCCCGCTACAAACTTTCTTGCCTTCACTTTTTCGGTTGTTACGATATCCCCGGCAAACCTTGCCAAACTCGTAAATTGCGTGGAGTACTCCCGGACTGACTTTCCCCCTTGTACCAACTCCATGAATTCTTGAGCCTTTTGATCCCCAAATGACTCTGGAAAATATTGATCATTGAAAATCTCAAGAAATTGGTCCCACGTTGTTGGTTGACCCGGACCCAGCTTAGTACACCACCAATATTGCGCTTCATCTTTTAACGTGTCTGCAGCAAATAGCACTTTTTGTTCATCAGTACATGGTAATACCCGGAAGATCTTCTCTATATCCGAGATCCAAAAATTCGCCTTCATCGGATCGGCTTCCCCGCGGAATATGGTCGGCTTTTGTTTGTGGAATTTTGAAATAGTAACAATGTCTTCCCTTGGATTCGGATTCGGTTGTACCGGTCTCTCTTCGATCACATGAGTTTCTGCTACTCGTACCAACCCTTCGATTGCTCTTTCAACCCGTTCCATTCGGTTTGAGGTGTCACCTCCAGACATGATGCCTGGCACCCACATATAGTACATACATGCACGTTACTTTTAAATAAACACATGGCATGCTTATCAACATTAAAACATGCTAAGTAAACGTGTATGCATGCTTATGCAACTACGTGTCATTGTGTGCACACTACGCGTCGTATACGTCTCTCGTCCCCAAAGGCTCTAGCCAACTGCTCTGATACCAAAAATTGTCACACCCCAACCCGCCTCGTGCGGATTAGGACACGTGTAACAATGCTACAAGCTCCCAATCACATTAATTTGTAAAGAAATATACGAATTACTAAGAAACACATGTGTTTAACCCCATTAAACATCTCTGTTGTTACAAAATAGGCCCCAAGGGCAAAATGGTCATTTATAAAGTATGTAAAATTTTTATACCAAAATTTAGAATTTTGAGTCCCGGTTCCAACGCAACCAACGGCACGCGAAACCGAGTTTTCTAGAAGAAGTTATGCATGTTTCCGTAAAAACGGACATGCTGGGGAAAAAATACAAGGCGGATCGATCCCTTCATAATGGGCGGATCGATCCATTTATATTAGTCTCCCGCAGAATGTCCCCTTGGAAGGGCGGATCGATCCCTTCACAAATCGCGGATCGATCCCCTTCACAAATCTGCTGCCAAATTTTGTTTGCTGTCAAAACAAATTTTAACTTACCAAAACACAACCAAATCACATGGAAACATTATGAAACTTTGGGAAAACAATCCCAACACATTTCTAAACATGTTTAAACTCAAATTAAGCATGGATCATAAAATCATATTCACAATTTGATCAAATCAACCATGAACTCATTTCATTTGAAATACAACAAACTTTTCAACTTAAATTCTCAATTCTTATCCAAAATACATGAAGCTTGTTGGAATTCAACTCAAAGTCATAACTAACATTATAAACACTAAAGAAACATGTCCAAGACACTAACGACACACCCGGACTTGCCGAGATGGTCAAATCCATTACTTGCACCCTACTAGAACAAAACGAGAGAGATTACACATATGTTCTCAAATTTACCTCCAACTCTCCAAAATACATGGTTGTGACCCAAGTTCACTTCCAACAACTTAAATATGAACATTAACATAAAAGACACCATACTTTACATCATTTTACAAGTTTCAAAAGAAATTTACAAGCATAAGGCTCAATCTCCCCCATCTCTCCCATCTCTCCCCATCTCTCCCATTCACAAGTCAAGACTTCAAGCCTCAAGTCAAGAACCTTAAGCCACTAGTTACATATAACACAAGTTTAAAAACATATTTACAAGCTCTAATTCTCCTCCCCATTCCCGAGCACGTCACCTTCTCTCCGGATATCGCTCCGTACCTGCGGTGGTTGTTATGTACCACAACAGAAATACGAAAACGGTTTTCTTAAGCAATTTGCTTAGTGAGCATTCTAAGCATGACTGAATGTTTAACATGTGCAATGCAACAATCAACATATAAATCATATTTGTAGTCGCCGAGTCACCGGTTTAATGATTCATTCAGACCCGAAGACCTCCCTTGGTCCCGTGGCCACTTCTATTCCTTGGACTTCCGTATTTCTCGGATTCTTCCTCTTCACCACCCTTATTACTCCCAACAATGAACCATTTTCCCGGTGCTCATTGACTACCACATAGACATATAAGCATATAAACATGCATCAACATATGGTTTTCACAAAATTGATATGAAATTCACAATCCACCAATATAGTAACTTCTAAACATGATATCAACAACCAAAGTTATACAAGGATTCATTGACCACCTTAAACACAATCATTTTTAGGCTAGAAAACTCACCTCACTCACAGCTTATACCCCAAATCAAGCTAATTATGCAGAATTCCTTAGTAATTCTTGCCCAATTCTTTCCCCCGGAGTAATTCCTATACAAATTCGGCAACCTCGGTCACCGATTGGCGTAAGCTACCAAAATTACAGCGAGTAAAACAGAAATTGAAGGTATAGAAACGACCGTCTTACCTCCACGAGTCCAAAAGTGGTTTCGATTTGTGAATCCGACGAACGACGGCAACGGAACGACGAGAATTCGGCGTCGGTGACGTTTTACGTCTTCTCTCGGTGCTCTCTCTGTTTTCTATGGATTAATTCCAGCAGATTGAGAGTATTAACTCTCTGTTTTGACACATATTGCATGTGTAGATGAGGTGTCTTCACCTCAATACTCATTATTTCCGTTTACACCCCCAAAATTTCTTAAGTTCTTATTATGAGATCCCCAAACATTCCATTAACTACCCAATTATCTAATGAGGGTTTGTCTAAGTTTCGTATGGGTCCCAACGTGGGTCCCACATATTTTGTGAAATTGCTATCGCACCTACTAATTTTACATCTTTTTCATTTATACCCTTATTTGGGTGTCCAAACTAATGCTAACACATATCAACATGTAATATGAAAGCAACTTAGCAAATATCCATGTAATCACATAAAAATGCATTTAATCACTTAAAATGCAAATTACCAATTTACCCTTCAATGGGTTAAATTTCAATATTTGTCCCACCTCTCTGGGGACTTTTCCAACTAGTGTCCCTCTCTGAACACTTTTTACTTGGGCGAGTCCAAGCCTCCCCTTAATCCATTTTATACACTAATTATATTAATTAATGCATATTATCACAAATAATTAACCCGTTTTCCGGGTACGGGTGTTACACTGTTAGTCCATCAAACTTCTCGGGACGTAATCCATAAAAATTTGCCAGTAACTTGTCTCTAGTTTGCCTAGGCTAGAATGGTGGTATGGGAGGTTGAACAAGTCATTGATTTGTAGCATCATTGTAGGTATCGCCTTCATGCTCCATCTTCTGCATGAATGCTTCAAAAACTCAAGATGGTCCATTCCTTCTGGAATAGGTGCTCCAATTCGTGCTTGGTGATTTCTTAAGGGTCCTACCATAATGATAACACGTTTTGTCTACAAGAGACCCACTGATTAGCTAAAAGTCTTCTCGCAGAAGTGAAAGCAAGATAGAGCGAGAAGCAACAAGAACTAACAGTTCTAGTGAACAACACAACAAGGAAAACATACAAACAATATTAAAAGTACTGCTCATATATATCAAAAGATGTACCGTATAGTACACACTAGTTAAACTGTGTACCACGTGGAACAAGGCTGAAACAGTACTAAGGTCAGCTATTTACAATACCACCACTAATACTGCTAATATCTATACAAAGCTATGGTCAAATAGGTATCTCTCAAGCTCCCAAAAATCTGGTGGACAACTTGTCCTGATATAAACTAGAAAAAGTCTAAACCTCTCTAGATCCTGACTCAAAAGTTGTCAGTATCCGATCCTGCTGGTGCCTCATCCTCGGGTGCAATGTCCATCTCTATAGGTGGGTCGTCCTCAACTAGTGCTGTTGCTCCTCCTATTATCAACCCAATATCCCAATCCTTGATAATTCTGTCATCAACACCCATATCCTCAACGTCAAATGCTGGCTTGGCGACATCGGTGATCAACTCTGCAAAATCTCCAACTAGGGCCATAGCATCTACTAATACAGCCTGTCCTATCAGAACTTTGACTGGCTGTGCAACCATCGCTGCTATCCACTCGGCTGCCATATTGGCAATAGCTGCCATACGAAGTATAGGTCTGCTGGTAAATCAAACACCATAGGTATCTCTGGTACGACTACCTCCTCTACCTCAGGCTTAACTGCAATGTCTTCCAAAATATCATCTCCCACTACTCCTATATCCTCCTCAACAATAACCTCCAGATCCTCCTCTGGATCCTCCTCTGGGTCGTCGTCATCCTTACCTGGCTCGATGTCCTCTACGGGATCCTCCTCTGGGTTAGCATCTACCATCGACTCAGCCTCTGGTAACTCAGGCTCCTCAGGCTGCTCCTGTGGCTCTAGAATGGGTACCTCAGGTACTAGTAATAGAGGTGCCACTGCTGGTGCTGCCTCGATAGGTCCTTTAAGAATGGCTCGAAGCTCAATAGCATCCATCTCCATCTTACTCGGGATCAAACGTAAAATCTCCTGGTAAATATCCCTACCAATCCTCGCTGAATGGTAAGCATCCATACGCATCTCTGTAGGGTGGGTCTTCCCGGTCACGTAGAGAGCCTTCTATATATATTTTCCTTTAGATATCTACTAGCTGTTTGGTGTATGCGACCATTATAAACTCTAAGTCAGCTAGCTCTGTGGTATCGCCATGAATCACGTATCATCCATTGGCATCAGTAATGAACTTATGGAATTCTGGATCCATTATGCTAACCTACAAAGGAAAACTAACTATCGTTAAAAGGACGAACTTATCTTAAATTCATATCTCATCTAAAGGATCTTAAGCTACTAGGACAAGATGGTGTGGAATCGTTTAGTGAACGAAAGTATCACAAACCTAAGGCTCTGATACTAAAGACCCTGTCATGCCCCGGATCAGCAAAATAGAGAAAAATAAATTTCCTTTTTGGGTCCATAGGGAATGATAAGTGAAAGTCACTAATTATCCACACCACATAGTACTAGTCCAACTAAAACAACAAGAATAGTAATAACATCAACCGAAATATAAGACAGTTCTCACTATTACAAATCATCAGAGTGTGGTCCACAGGATCACAACAGGTCTAGAGACAATATATGCCCAAGTACCCATTAACTAACAAAGTCCGATAGTAACATAATGCTTAAACATGAACTAGATAACAATCTTCAGTCTTCAACTGGCGTAAGGATAATCATTAGTAAAACATCCTCCTCTAGTGTAACCGGCATCAGTGGGGCCACCCTCTGCATGATTCCCTTCAGGATAGTAGCCATCGTCGCAAGCTCCATTATCTGCATTACAAGGGACAGGGTAATCTGGACTGGGAATGTCCAGGCAATAACGGTCGTCAGCTTACTGAGAGCTGAGGAATAAAAACTCGTAGGGTATCAATGATATAATGTATAACAAGTTATTGAAGTGTCTAAGATATCGTTCTACTAAATAATATCTTCTCTGTATTCCAACGTCGTAACATAACCACTTATCGTTTTGTTATCCTGAAACCGATAATCAACATACTCTTTCTAGAATGAACAGACTCAATCGTTTCATATATGTAGACATACAATCATCCTGTCCATTGCTCGTTAAGGATAAAAACCATCCACCGCATTTATGGACACCACGTCAGTCCATCCCCTGCTCGTTAAGGATATAAAACAACCATCGCATGTCAGGGATACAACGCTTTGAATAATAGCACATCAAATCTATTGCAACGACTCATCGCTATATACCAGTGATCCCCCATCCATCACTTGTTAAGGATATAAACCATCCACCGCTCGTTATGGATATAACATGGATTAACTGGTTACCTTAGGACTACATGGTCTCGCTCACTGCTTGTTAATGATATAACCCATCCACCGCATGTGAATGCATATCATAACCAGGCATCTTCTCTCGTACCATTCCAAGAACTTTCAAACCTACTTAAACTCAGCACTACTATCGATACATGACAATTCCCATGTGGCCCAACTACTCTTTAAAAAGAACGGATCTCAAACTCATACAAGAATCGCATAGTATCTAACGTCATTATGTTAATCCATTATTCTTAATCATACTTATCTGTGCTGTCACATTATCCCTGATCCACCCAAAATCGCATAATGGAAGTTTGAAATGACAATCGAACAATCGAACCTCCTATACAATAAACTAAAGAACTAAACCATGTTCTGCATGTCTCGATCAATTGAAATCACTTCGATCGATTGAGGTCTATTCAATTGCTCGAGAGTCGTCTTCTCCAGCAGATTCTGAATAGCATATAAACAAACATCCTAAGGACATTTCAATAAATCTAAACATATCAAAAAGTTTATAAACATTATGATAAAGTGTCACATCCCGATTTTTTTTGGACAACCAAATATTTAATCCAGAGCATGTATCCAGACTAATATTCAATTTCCAAAACACCGAGAGTGACACCCTCACACAGGCTAATAAATAATTTATTTGAAAATAGAATTTAATACTCATTAAATAAGGACATGTAAGCCTGTGTTACTATAAAAATCTGTATTATTAAACTTATATTCCCAATCCTCCATTTCATTATAAAAGAAATAACATTCCATTGCAAATATAATACCATTTTAATTTACAAAAGAAATACAAAGTTCATTAAATAAAATTTCTTACAAAGTTCAGCTAGAAGAAAAAAAAATATAAAGACTATACATCCGATGGTTAGAGCAACTACAACGTTCCAATGCCCAAAGACTCCACAGCCAAGTACAACGGTCACATTATCAAAAGCAATATCCTGCACATGTCATCCGACTACGTTTCACACAGAAACGCACCCGAATGCATAACACACTCGGGTCAGTCACATGACTGGTATGAGTTAAACAAAAATAATAAAATCTGAGGACTCCAACCTGAACCCATAGACTACAAACCACATTACAACACTATTGGGTCAAGACAGGTAGTTCCACACACATATTTGGACAAAAGAGTAGTTTCCATTTATGTGATGGCAAGTAGTTTCTTGCCCAAAATCCAAAGTTACTATGAGTTTTATACTTATCTCGGATATATATGGTGAGCCAGCCCTGCATAAAAGTTAGTGGGCCCACCATCCTGTAAATCGAATGATCACAAACCAGGCGAATAATTCCATACATAAGCCGTCCACATTATAACTTAAATGTCGCATTCATTATTTCAAACTTATCAGTCTTATGAAATACTCCATTGTCATTATTTATTAGCCTTTAATTTATCTTTGTGTTCCCTAGGTTCACCACTAAGGTCACCCTACTCAAGGTCAACTTACTTTTTATGAACGATTCATTATTCAATTTCCTAGCTTCACCACTTGGTCACCCTCCATGGTACACCCACACATATATCCCATGTGTGCCCGGACATACTACTAACATCCACTCTGGTGCTAGTTTGGTTGGGGTATCAACCAAACCAGGTATACACACAGAAGGCCAGTCAATATGCCTAGACGTCTAACAAATAAGCCGTGCATAAGGCTTAGGCCAGCTTGATCACGAAGCCACTGGCAAAAGGGTACACTCAGCAAGTCGAGCTACCAAAAAAAACATATCACACAACGGGGAGCGGTGAACACTAAGGAACTTGAAACCACTTTTTTTTTTTTTTACCATCTACGTTAATTCACACAAGTACCATTCATGAGGATTTAATCACGTCATTAACCACTTCAGAAATTTAACATTTATTACATGGATTATCCTTATCCGATTATTCACAATAAGGCCCTTGCGCCAAACTTCTATTCACGTCTCTAACGTAGTATTTCTACAATCATCATTTAATACAGCACATAACATAAGTTATAGCATTTAAAATTGGCATTCAACAGCACTATTTAAAATTGTCCCAAACAAATCTTATATTAAATAGCCCCAACACCAGCATGGGTTGAAATTGTTCTTCATAATAATACCGTACAAAGAAACATATCTAACAATTTTCATAAACATAATTCGAAATTCGGAGTTAACATTTACTGCTACGGTAATCTGAATTTTCTGCCCAAACGGTGCAGAATTGAGAAAAATACCATTAGACGAAAAACGTGCAGAATCGCGTTTTACATTGACTCAGGTAAACAGTTTTACAAAAAACAAAATGTATGAATTAATACGAATTATTTTCTAAAACAGATCTGAGAGTTTTTTTTTTTTAATTTTACCTAAATCCGAATTTGTGTTAGTCTTCTTTTTTTTTTTTCTTCAATTTTCTAAATAACTTATATCTAACCTTTGATATATATATATATATATATATATGTATATGTATATATCACTATAGATCCGTATTATATAAACACACATCCATACGATTTATTCAAACTATAATGAACACAAATCAAAAATCAATCAAACTACGAATCAACCCTACAAATCTAAATGTTTACTCACCAAATTGGGAAAAACAAGATGATGTTGATGATAGTGAACTCCCTTCTTTTCTCTTCTCTTCTCTTTTTCTTCTCCTTCTAGGTGGCTAGGGTTGCCTCTTCTCTCTTTGTCTCTTGTTCTCTCTCTCTCTCTCTCTCTCTCTCTCTTGAGGCTGCTCTCTTTTTTTTTTCTAACCCTAGGATATATTATCTATCTATATACATATAATACACACACAATACATATATTACTCACACAAATATTAATAATTCCGTTTTTCTTTTTATGGGCTAACAAAAGAGACCCATATGAAACCAGAATGTAACATAAACCACTAAAATAGCTAGCCCAAAGGGTACTCATACCCCGGGTACTTAATTTCAATACCAGATACACTATTTGACACATTCGCGGGCCTGTAAATACTATATATATAAAAAATACATATCAACCTTTTATTTTTTTTTTAATAAATTTAAATTAATAAAATGTAGCATTCAAACTAAAGGGCTCATTAATGATTTAATTTATATGTCCACCAAACACTTAAAATTTTCAAACATGTTTCTTACATAGGCACACTCATATAATATTGCTAACTGAAAATAATAATTAAAATAATTATTTATATAGAAATTTTAGGGTTGTTACATTCTACCCTCCTTAAAGAAATTTCGTCCCGAAATTTGAAGCAACGATAAATACACACAGTAGTCATCAATAAAGTTAAACATGTAATTTTAAACAAAGCATTGATTAAGTTTAACTCTCAACTATACGAGAACAAGTACGTCGAGCGACTAATCCAAACAAGGAAACCCTCATCTATATACCTTATTCTTGTATAGTCAATCCTTAAACGTTAACAAATAATCCAAAACATAATTATTGATGCAAAACATGTGAATACAAACTATGCATGCAACATGCTCGCAGTTAATCAAGAATTCTAACTATATGCCCATGTTTACCTCTTACCATGTCCCTCATTACACCTCCTCAGGATACCCATACTTATTATTCAAACATGCCACTTCAAGAATATACATAACTCTGCACTGGAAATAAGACTGCGAAGATAATAATGCGGTCGAAAATAAACCAACACGTGCTCAGATTCGTCATAGTTGTAGAAAATAGAATCCCGTTGATCCAATAGATGCTCCAGAATATAATAGAAAGCCCGAATACAGACACAAGAATTATGATCCATGCCAAAATACTTGTTGATAAATACAACTCCATGATAAGAAATCCGAGATAACCAAATTATAGAACACATATGAGAATACCAGTCGATAATAAGAGGAATAACATATTAGATTTTTCTCGATAATAACAAATTTTCAATACTCCAATAAAATAATAATCTCCCGAATAATATGCTTGTAGATACCAGATAATGCTGAAGGCCGGCTAATAACAATAGAAATCCACTGGGCAGGAGCTCCTCTGTTGATCGTCCTCCAACTCTCTTCTACTACCCGTCATACCAACAATATGTATTCATGCACTATTATACAACTCATAATGTAACAAATGATTTCAACAAATTAACATCTAATGAGAGGCTCGGAAAGTTATGTAATTAATTGATTGAAAACAATTAAATAACATGTAGACAACACATGGATAACACATATGTACACATAACCCGAAACCCAAATAAATCCGCGACCTATAGCTCTGACCCACTACCACAATACCGAGGATCCCCTATACTCCTCCCAATCTGAGGCAACCAAAAGCTCTGATACCAAACTGTCACATCCCGATTTTTTTTGGACAACCAAATATTTAATCCAGAGCATGTATCCAGACTAATATTCAATTTCCAAAACACCGAGAGTGACACCCTCACACAGGCTAATAAATAATTTATTTGAAAATAGAATTTAATACTCATTAAATAAGGACACGTAATCCTGTGTTACTGTAAAAATCCATATTATTAAACTTATATTCCAAATCCTCCATTACATTATAAAAGAAATAACATTCCATTGCAAATATAATACCATTTTAATTTACAAAAGAAATGCAAATTTCATTAAATAAAATTTCTTACAAAGTTCAGCTAGAAGAAAAAAAAAATTTAAAGACTATACATCCGATGGTTAGAGCAACTACAACGTTCCAATGCCCAAAGACTCCATAGCCAAGCACAACAGTCACATTATCAAAAGCAATATCCTGCACATGTCATCTGACTACGTTTCACACAAAAACGCACCCGAATGCATAACACACTCGGGTCAGTCACATGACTGGTATGAGTTAAACAAAAATAATAAAATCTGAGGGCTCCAACCTAAACCCGTAGACTACAAACCACATTACAAAACTATTGGGTCAAGACAGGTAGTTCCACACACATATTTGGACAAAAGAGTAGTTTCCATTTATGTGATGGCAAGTAGTTTCTTGCCCAAAATCCAAAGTTACTATGAGTTTTATACTTATCTCGGATATATATGGTGAGCCAGCCCTGCATAAAAGTTAGTGGGCCCACCATCCTGTAAATCGAATGATCACAAACCAGGCGAATAATTCCATACATAAGCCGTCCACATTATAACTTAAATGTCGCATTCATTATTTCAAACTTATCAGTCTTATGAAATACTCTATTGTCATTATTTATTAGCCTTTAATTTATCTTTGTGTTCCCTAGGTTCACCACTAAGGTCACCCTACTCAAGGTCAACTTACTTTTTATGAACGATTCATTATTCAATTTCCTAGCTTCACCACTTGGTCACCCTCCATGGTACACCCACACATATATCCCATGTGTGCCCGGACATACTACTAACATCCACTCTGGTGCTAGTTTGGTTGGGGTATCAACCAAACCAGGTATACACACAGAAGGCCAGTCAATATGCCTAGACGTCTAACAAATAAGCCGTGCATAAGGCTTAGGCCAGCTTGATCACGAAGCCACTGGCAAAAGGGTACACTCAGCAAGTCGAGCTACCAAAAAAAACATATCACACAACGGGGAGCGGTGAACACTAAGGAACTTGAAACCACTTTTTTTTTTTTTTACCATCTACGTTAATTCACACAAGTACCATTCATGAGGATTTAATCACGTCATTAACCACTTCAGAAATTTAACATTTATTACATGGATTATCCTTATCCGATTATTCACAATAAGGCCCTTGCGCCAAACTTCTATTCACGTCTCTAACGTAGTATTTCTACAATCATCATTTAATACAGCACATAACATAAGTTATAGCATTTAAAATTGGCATTCAACAGCACTATTTAAAATTGTCCCAAACAAATCTTATATTAAATAGCCCCAACACCAGCATGGGTTGAAATTGTTCTTCATAATAATACCGTACAAAGAAACATATCTAACAATTTTCATAAACATAATTCGAAATTCGGAGTTAACATTTACTGCTACGGTAATCTGAATTTTCTGCCCAAACGGTGCAGAATTGAGAAAAATACCATTAGACGAAAAACGTGCAGAATCGCGTTTTACATTGACTCAGGCAAACAGTTTTACAAAAAACAAAATGTATGAATTAATACGAATTATTTTCTAAAACAGATCTGAGAGTTTTTTTTTTTTAATTTTACCTAAATCCGAATTTGTGTTAGTCTTCTTTTTTTTTTTCTTCAATTTTCTAAATAACTTATATCTAACCTTTGATATATATATATATATATATGTATATGTATATATCACTATAGATCCGTATTATATAAACACACATCCATACGATTTATTCAAACTATAATGAACACAAATCAAAAATCAATCAAACTACGAATCAACCCTACAAATCTAAATGTTTACTCACCAAATTGGGAAAAACAAGATGATGTTGATGATAGTGAACTCCCTTCTTTTCTCTTCTCTTCTCTTTTTCTTCTCCTTCTAGGTGGCTAGGGTTGCCTCTTCTCTCTTTGTCTCTTGTTCTCTCTCTCTCTCTCTCTCTCTCTCTCTTGAGGCTGCTCTCTTTTTTTTTTCTAACCCTAGGATATATTATCTATCTATATACATATAATACACACACAATACATATATTACTCACACAAATATTAATAATTCCGTTTTTCTTTTTATGGGCTAACAAAAGAGACCCATATGAAACCAGAATGTAACATAAACCACTAAAATAGCTAGCCCAAAGGGTACTCATACCCCGGGTACTTAATTTCAATACCAGATACACTATTTGACACATTCGCGGGCCTGTAAATACTATATATATAAAAAATACATATCAACCTTTTATTTTTTTTTTAATAAATTTAAATTAATAAAATGTAGCATTCAAACTAAAGGGCTCATTAATGATTTAATTTATATGTCCACCAAACACTTAAAATTTTCAAACATGTTTCTTACATAGGCACACTCATATAATATTGCTAACTGAAAATAATAATTAAAATAATTATTTATATAGAAATTTTAGGGTTGTTACATAAAGATACAAAGTGAGTAAAAACTCACGTAGGGCACGTTTGGCATGGCTTTGAGCTTTCGAGCTTTAATGGCAACCTCTCTCTCTCTCTCTCTCTTCTCTGCTCCTCTCTTTGTCTCTACCACTCTTTCTCTTTCTCTTCTTCTTCTGGTTCTTCTTCTTCTTCTTCTTCTTCTTCTTCTTCTTCTTCTCTAACAAAATATATATAGATGTGTATATAATATATGTATGTGTGTATATATAGGAATACACCAACTCACAACTCTCTCTATCCTCTCAAGGGTTCAGCAAACCTCACACACACATGAGCACAAGGTTTATATAACAGGGATGGGGGTGCAGGTTGCATTGTTTGCGTAGAAACTAGGATTCAAATGATTACACGTTCGATCGATCGAACTAAGTTTGATCGCTCGAGAGCAGATCAGTCAGGTTTAATTGATTGAAGAAAGTTTGATCGATTGAAGTGGGGGCCACATATTAAATTTATGTCGGTAGAGTTTTAGCGAGAAAGGTTTGATCGCTTGAACTTTGGAAATTCTCGATCGCTCAAAAGAGCCTCGTTCAATTGAAGATGAAATTTCTCTTATGATCAAGGGAAGTAACTCTGTACATAAATAACTATTGAAAATACAGGGTATTACACAAACCCCCCACACTTTTGGTTTACAAATTGAGTCCCAAGCTTTGAGATAGAGCTTTTTATGACCATCCTCATGACCCACCAAAAGTTGCGAAGCATAGAGTCTAGCTTTGTACAAGTGGTAACTGGAAGGGAAAAAGAAGACATGAAGTACGCAGGAATCGCTTGAGCCACTGATTTTATAAGGCTTCCCTGACCACTTATTACAGAAAGAGTTTTTGCTTTCCAATCCTAGATTTTGCTTATAACATTTCTGATTATCTCCTCAAAACCCATTTTGTATTTCGCATAGCAAACACAGGAAGACCAATATATTTTGAGTTCCAAGGATCTTTCTTAAGGCTAGTCTCCCTCTTCATTAACCGAGCCACATCTGGACACAAGTTCTTGCTAAAAGGAATTTTGGACTTTGCTTGATTGACCATTTGGCGTTACCACTTTTCATATGTTTTGATGCAACCAAAATTTGAGATTGCTTCATTTGGGGTTGCTCTGCTACAAACCATAAGGTTGTCGGCAAAGAAAAGGTGATTAATGGGAGGGCATCTTCTAGCAGCCTTTATATCTCTGATAGTACCCATATCAGCTTCCTGGATCGGTAACCTAAAAAGCACATTAGAGCATAAAATGAAAAGAAAGAGCGAAAGTGGATCTCCTTGGTAGAGTCCCCTTTCGGGTTTGGAGAAGCCTTTAGGGTGCCCATTAATTAAAATGGAGAATGACATAGTACAAATGGATTGATTTATCCAATTACACCACTTATTACAGAAACTCGAGCATTTAAGAACCGAGAGAAGAAAAGGCCATTTCATACGATCGTAGGCTTTTTCCATATCAAATTTAATAGCCATAAGACCCATTTTTCCTTCTTTTTTTTTTTACATTTCATGGAGTGGATGAGTTCGTGTGCAACAATGCTGCTATCTTGGGTTAAACAATCGGGAACGAAAGCCAACTAAAGTGGACATATAACTTTATCCAACAAGAATTTTAGCCGATTAGACAAGATTTTTGAAATGGATTTGCAGATAACAATGCACAAACTAATCAAGCAAAAATGGTTGGTAGAAGTTGGATTAGCAATTTTAGGAATGAGAGAAGTATTTGTATTTAGATTTTTGAGTAAACCTCCCCCCCCCCCCCCCCTAAAAAATCTCTATATAGTTGCCACAACATCATCGTTAATAATACTCCAAAAAGACTTATAGAAGATGAAAGACATACCATCCGGTCCTGGGGCTTTTGTGGAGCCAATATGAAAAATTGCCTCTTTAATATCTCTCTCCTCTGGAATATTATACAAAATCACATTATCTTCTTCCATAATGACCCTAGGGACCAAACCTTCCAAATTCAGCAGGAACATAGGATTTGAAGAAGAAATTGTTGATTGGGAGCTGAAGATAAAGGCATTTGAAATAACTTCCTGATTTTCAGTCCACTTGTTATTGTCTACACGAAGATAATTGATAGCATTCCTACGTCTACGGATAATGGTAGACACATGGGAAAAGTGGGTATTCTAATCCCCTTCCTTCAGCCATCGAACACGGGACTTCTGTCTCCACAAAATTTCCTCCCTCTTTTGGAATTTCTCAAGATCCCCTTTGCTCATTGGAATCCTCCCCAAAATTTCCTCAGAAGGATCTTGAGATTACAGAAACTCAATGCGTCTCTAAGCCTCCCAAATTTTGGTCTGAACTTTCCCAAAATGATTCTTGTTCCAATCTTTCAGAGCCCTTTTTACTACAGACATGTATTGATAGAGCCTAAAACAAGGGAAACCATTAAAGTAAGTATGCCACCAAATATTTTCCACAATCCAAGCAAAACTTTCATCCCGAATCCACATGGCCTCAAATTTACAAGATATTGGATTACCCATACATTCTCCAACATTATTGAGGATAATGGGAGCATGGTCAGAATCGAGAATGGGGAGATGACGCACTATGGCTCTAAAAAAAAGTTCCCTCTAATCCAAATTAGCAATACCATGGTCCAACCGTTTATGGATTCTAGCCCCATAGCCAAGCCAATTATCCAATGTGTACCAATTCCTCGAGAAGCCCAAATCTACGAGATCAAATTTATTCATAAACCCAGAAAGACCCCCATTCAAGGAGCTCGAGAAAGGTTTGCCCCTATGCTTTTCATCTTGACTTGTAATGCAATTAACGTCACCCAAAGCAACCCAGGGCCCTGTGCAGAATCAGCTATGATGTACATATGTCCCCAAAAACCTCTCATTTTTCGCTTAGTACGAGGGACCATAGGCTGTCGAAAGAGCCTATATTTTTTATAGAGGGTTCAAGAAGAAAGTAGCATTAATCAAATTGTCATCAAGAACTGAAGTAACCAGATCCACACAATGATACCAAGCGGAACAATGACCCCCAATTGTTCTAATAGCAGGATGAGAGAAAAATTGGGAAAGCCCAATTAAGTCAAACATGAAGCCATACCAAAAGATTTTATCTTTGTTTCTGATAAGAAGAGACAATATGGATTGTGCTCTATTAACAAATCTCGAAGGGTTCTGACTGCCGCGACTTGGGATAGGCCATGATAGTTCCAAAAAAGGATAATCATTGGCCGCAAGGGGGCCTTCTGCCCTCCTCATTGGTAAAAACATTAGCACTTGGATATGTTGAAGAAGAGTCCACTCTATCATGGACCTCCACTATCAACGAGGGGGCGCTTACCCACTCTTGAATGATAAGATTAGCATTACTGGTGGGTAGTTGGATATTCGAGTTGCTTGGTATTTCTTTATCACACGATCTAAGAGATCACAAGAAGATGGTAAGGATTTTGCTAGAGGTTCAGAACTTTCTCCCATGGTGAGATTACGGTTGGCTTCAATGGAAGAGTAGAAATTTTGGTTGACTATGGTTAGGGTACTTTTTGGTTTCTTAGGGACTGGTGTTTGAATGGAGGAGCTAAGGTATCTCTTCTTTTCCTTTTGCAAAAAAATGGGTCCAGATTGTGGCTATGAAGAGATCATGGGCATGGTGGGCATTTCTGTCTGCAGTTTTGTGAATCTGGAGACACTTTAGTCTGGGTTTAAAATGAAGATATTTTGGGCCAGATGGGCTATGTTTTGAGCTCAACGGAGTTGTTGAATGATGTAAGTGTTTGGGCTTTATGGTATTTTGCTGAGATTCCCATTTGGGCTTGTCCACAGGCTATTTGGGCTGATTGGAAAATTTGCCCATTGGTTGGGTTCAAAGAGGTTAAGGGGTTCTGTCGACAGATAAGTAATTACAGAGTGACCAGGAAGTTGGGAAGGGACTAGCTGGTTTGATTTGGAAGAGGTACGATCGCTAAACATGAGAACATAACTGGGGATTAGGGAAATGTCAGTCTCAGCAGCTGCTCTTATAGGGGTTGTCATAGCATTAGATGGGACGTCGCGAGCATCTCGAGGTTTACTTGGAGGCATTTTCTCCTTACTTCTCTCCTCAGGATGAGCATCAAAAATTGGACGATGAACCGATCACCAGCCCAGCCATCCGTACATCCGTACATCCGTCCGTCGTCTGCATAGCATTTCGGTGGTCACACCAAATTTCCTTCTCCCTATTCCATAATTATTAGCTCTCATCCAGTCACTAAAAGCTAGTGGTCCTTGTCTAGAAATTTGCCCCTCAGAGGGATTGTTTATTAGGCTAAAGTTGCATAGGGTCTTGGTATGGCTCAACCTTCCATATGTGAAGCAGAAGTTAGATAGTCATTCGTATCTAAATTGAATCCAAACTTCCAGTAAATGAGCCCTCTTCCATAAAAATCCCAGTTTGAGTGGCGCCTCTGCATTGATCTCAACTTTCAATCTCATGGCTCGAGCCCAAATTTGGGAGGAGCCACTAGCCAGATCTATTTCTAGCACCCATCCCATTATTCCACCTATAATCTGAGCATTCTATTTTAGGATTTGGGTAGGGGGAAGGCCATTCACTTGAACCCAAAAAGGGGAAAGATCCAAACGGACTTCCTTTAGGGCAAAACCTGGAGTCCAAGTTATCAAAACCACATGGTGACGCATGATGGACCATGGTGCAAGCTTGGTGACTCATTGGAAATCCTGAAGGAAATCAAAAGCAAAAAGGAAGATGTTTGGTTCTAGTTGGGAAATAGTGAGATTTCAAGTGGGGTTACAACCTTTCTAGAAAATAGAAATGGCTATGGGAGTGTTGATAACTCTTTCAGAAGTGATTTTTCCCATGAGGGGTAAAGGTCCTTTAGTAAGAAACTTAGGATTTTTTTCAAGATCTAAAGGTGTATCAAAGTAAGAGAGATTAGATGTCTTAGAGATTATTTGAGAAATGGCACTTGTCAAAAAAGTTGACTTCTCTTTCCTCTTCAACCACCGGGGAAGAAATAGAAAAAGAAACAAAAAAACAAGGGACCACTTGACAAGGACCAAGGAAAAAACCAAAAAGCAAAAACAATCCGAACAAAAATGAAGGACAGTTGGTAGGATCATAAATGGGAGAAGAAAGTCAGAGAGAGTAAAGAAGATAAGACAAAAGTGGATAGAGAAACAATAGGATTAGCTTCGGCGGGTGTTTGTGATGAAAAGATCTAGCCAATAAAGAATTGACACGTAAGGGTTTTTGTGACAGGATAATTGATGGACTCGAATGAATACAGAAACTGTTATGAGCAGTTGTTCTTGATTCACGTTGTTCAAGTAACCGCTAGAAGACACGTGTTGATCATCAAGAAGTAATTGAAGAACAGGTGTCAATTTAAGGATATAACAGGTGTCAGAGCAGTTATTAATTCAAAAAAAGGAGGGAATATTCAAACAGAGTTGTTGGGAACCCTCGAAGTCTATAAATAGAAGGATTGTGCATTCGAAAAGGATCCTTCGATCAACATCAACATATATCTCTCAATACATTTACTGTATTGTTATTTAGATAGTTAAACTTCGGAATAGAACACCTTCGAAGTCTTCTTCAAGGTTAGATTGTAGTTTCTTTAATTTAATCAAAGTAGTCTTTTACTTTATTACTTTCTTTACTATTTTATTAAGAGTAGTTATCTTAGAATCAGTTTGAAGTATCTCAATTAAGTGCATCTTTACACGGTTAAAGTCCTGTTTAAGGCATCGAACGTCACCGCAATTTGCTTGGTGAGGCGCAGTTTGGATAATCACACATACACATTGGAAATTTGCTTGCCTGGCACGCTCGCACACACTTATAAATTTTTGGCATGCCCGGTGGGACTTAAGTGTCAAAAGATGACAAACAGAAATCTTCGAAGTAATAGGTCTGTTGATAACGCCAATAATGGTATTAATATTGCTGAAACTGGTGGTTCTTCACACCAAGATCCTCAGAGTAGCAATACTTGGAATCATGCAGCCAGTGAAAACCCAGAAAAAGGAGTTGAAAATTTAAGTTCAATTCTAAATAATGGGAATGTTGGTTCAGAAATTCAACATGATTTGGTGAGTCAATTAACACCAATATTTGATCACTTGGGAAATATGATTCAGAATGTTAATGTTCTAATCACTTCTCTTAATAACAATTTATCGCAATTTTCACCAGCGATGGTGCCGAGTGGAAATCCTTCTATAATTCGACAGAGTGAAAGAGGTCAGGGTTATGGTTTATTTCAGTCAAATCCTATGAATCATACAAATGGGCCTCCTGTTAGGCCTAATTCACAAGAAAGTTTTTATATGTCCGTCCCAAATAATACTTTTCCAGTATTCAAAGTGATGCAAGGAAATCATGTGAATGGTCAAGATCATGGTTATAGAACAGTAAATATTGAAGAATTAAGGCCTAGAGAAAACATAACAGGCCAGAATAGGAAAATAAACAACAATCCTATATTCGAACCAGAGCCTACTGGAATAGGAGTGGGTCAAAGAAATGAAAATCCTAGGAGGATGGATAATAATCCTCAACCGCCTCCAATACCACCAATGAATCCCCCTTTTGGTCAACCAGGTCATCAACAACCATTTAATATGGTTGATAGGAATGACATGATTAATTTAATCCATGAGGATTGTGGACCCATGGCTCGGGGGGTACAAACTCCAGTTTATAGGAAGCCTTATCCTGACTGGGTTGATAGGATCGAATTCCCCAGGGGATTTAAATTCCCTACCTTTGCTATGTTTGCAGGAGATGGAAGTCAATCCACAGTTGAACATGTAGCAAAATTTATCAGTCAATGTGCTGATGCAGGAAATAATGAATATCTTAGGCTTCGTCTGTTTCCTAGTTCATTAACAGATACTGCATTCGCTTGGTTTACCAATTTAGCCCCTAATTCGATCTATAATTGGGCACAAATGGAAGAATCTTTTCATACTCAGTTTTACCAAACAGAACCAGAAGTATCAATGGCTACCTTAGCCAGACTATGTTAAAAGCCTGATGAGAAGGCTACTCAGTTCATAAATAGGTTCAAAAGGGCTAGAACAAAGTGTAAAATCAATCTGCCTGAACCTGAATTTGTTAAGTTGGCTCAGAATGGTCTCGAATTTAGACTAAGGAAAAAATTTGATGCTTTAGAGTTTAGAGATCTTGTCGAATTGACTGCTCGAGTCTCTAGATATGAAGCCTTGTTGGAAAAAGAAAGTGAAAGAAATGCTTCTTCAATAAAAACATATTATAAAGATCCTAATTATGAGATAGATGCTGCAGAAATAATAGGAAAAGATCCTTTCACATGTAAGAGCCTTGTGAAGAAAAATGTTTCTGCTGAAGTCTAAATCTAAAGGATCATTTAAAAAATATTCATTTGATGTTTATAAGTTGGATGAAGTTTTTGATCATCTATTAGAAGGGAAAATCATTAAACTATCTGATGAGACAAAATTGCCTTCTAATGATGAATTGAAAGGTAAGAAATATTGCAAATGGCATAGTTCTTGGACCCATTTAACTAATAATTGTACTATTTTTCGAGACAGGATTCAAGATCCAATCAAGAAAGGGAAATTGAAGTTCCCTGAAAAACAAATGGGGATTGATGAAGATCCATTCCCAGCAGTTCAAGAGGTGTCAATCAATGTCCATGATATTTCCTTCGAGACTCTAGTTAAAGAAAGAGAAACGCAAAGTCAGAGGACCAGATGAAGAGACTTGAAGAAATAACAAGGAAAAACTCTGAGTTATCAGTTTTCAACCATGAATATGCAAAGAATTTATGCATTGGTTATGGGAAAAGATATGCTGAAATCTATGATGAAAGGGTCGGAGTCAAAGTAGGCAGGAAGAACAAACAGCCTTTGTTCGAACAAAAGAAAGTGAGCACTCCTTATGGACCTCCTTTTCAACAAATCATGAATGTTAGAAAAGGGCAGTTTAGAGGACCAATCTATCAAGCCTCAACATATACTGGACCTATGACAGCAAGGTATGCCTCAAGACCAGTGGCTCCTTTTAAGGCCAATTTTTCAAGAAATTTCCACGTTGATAATTATGTTCGACCATCAAGGAACATGCAATATGTGAGACCAGGATTTTCTCATATACCAAAGAAATAATATGGGGGACAGAGAGAAAGACAAACTCAATTCATACCATCAAAATTGGTACTAGCACATGTGGTGCAGGCTGAAATAGACATGAAAGCATTAAAAGAATCATCAGAAGTTGGTGAGACATCACAATCATGTGAACCTATATTGGTATCAGGAGTGCCAAATTGGTTTGTTCTGCAAGATGACAAGATAAGAAAAATGATGGAACAACAAGTCCCTCAAAACAAAAATAGAATGATTAAGTCTCCTCAGGTTGAAAAGAATACATGGCATGTACTTCAACATCCCAAGGGAAAAAACCAGAATATGGTCTCTATGATAAACAGAACTCAACAAAGGAGATTGCAGAGGAAGTTCACCATGTGGAAAGAATTTTCTAATATGGAAGCTCGAAGTCAAGGGTTGGGAAATGAAGTCAAAAGAGACTCCAGTGAAGTTTTAAAGCCTAATCCCAGGTTCGATCGAAATACCAAAGGAGATACTGATACTATGTCTGAAGAAAGTATCATTAAAGCCAAAGTTTTAGAATTAGAAAAGGCAATAAGTATTGATGATGGGAATGAAGCAATGACAGTGGTAGAATCCCAAGTTTTGGGAAATGTTGAAATTAAAACTAAAAATGAAGTGATTAAGGAAGTGAACATTCTTGTTCAATTTGGCACATTTCCAGAACAAATGGAAGTTAACACTGCCACATTCATGTTACCAAAAATCTTCGAGGCAACAGAAGATCAACAAATGGATGGAGAAATGGAAATGGAAGTATCTACTGAGGATATATCTGAGGAACAGTTATGGTTGAACTATCTAGCATGAACTGGCACAAGATTTTCATAGCTCTTTGTACTTCTTTGTCCTCGAATGCTTCAAAAGAGACTTTAATGAATAGTCTCAATGTGGCGAGCGCAACTACTGGATCTATAGAAGGTATCTTTGGCTTGCTGTGACCTGTCATCTATTGGAAAAATTCCTAGACATTGGTCATAGTGGTATCTCCCATCTTCAAAACAGAATTTAGACCTTCTTTAAAGTTTTTGACTTCTTCAGGACTCAGATTGGGAGGAAGAGACAGGTGAAATTCCTCAGAACCTGAGGCACTTGGGGCACCCTGAGGATCGAATGAAGCTGATGGTGGAATAGTTTTAGGGTCAGAACTTGTACTTGGCTTTGAAAAACCAGTCTCGGTCTCAGAATCAATCTGAATAACAAAGAATGAACATCTTAAGTAAAATGTGTTTGTGTATATGAAAAATATATATATATCAGAAAAGTTTAAATAACTTACTGTTGGTTGGTATTCAATTAATGGAGGTGGAGCACTGGATGAAGGAGACTTGTGAACTTCTGGAATGTCATAACTTTGGGAGAATGGTTCTGGAATAGTTTGAGGTGATTTAGGTGCAGGTTCCACTTTCGAAATTGGAATGGCTAGAATAGGAACTTCTTTGTTGATTGTTGAACCAGTAGATGGTTCAATTGTTATTTTGGTTTTCTTCTTTTGAGATAAAGCAGGGACAGGGCTAGCTTCTTCTTTTTCTTTAGACTCAACATTTTCTGATTGGGGAGGTGAGTTCTCTGCTGGAAGGACCAATTTTCTTTTTGGTTTTAGGGGTGGAGGAACAGGAGCTAAAGTTTTAAAGGCCTTTGAAGAGAGTGGAATGTTTGGCTTGACCTTCGAAGCTCTAGTTGTTGGTGAAGAGCCTTCTCCAACTGTCACTCCTGTGTTGAAAAATTCAAAACAAGTAAATCAGGTTTTTCATCATTTAAGAGGAGAAGTGTTAAATTTGAATTTTTAGTACCTGGTTGTCTTGAATCAATGTATCTCAAAAGTTGGCATTTGTCCATTTCTACTGACATCAAATTTTCCCACCAACTTGAAAAGGCAGGGGTGCAAGTGGTGTAAATTGGTAAAGAAGTGAACTCCAAATTGTTGACTTTGTTCTAATAGACTGCCAATGCAGCAGTTACCACTGATTCTGGTACCTTCGAATGAGTTTTATAAGCCATAAGTATATTGGCTTGACTCCTGATTGGGAAAGGAATTGACTGAGTAAGCCCAAATTGCCTCGAAAACTGATTGGGAAGATAGAGTTCACCCTGAGATTTGATGCTAAGGGTATTCCCAAAGAACAAATCCGTACTGATCAAGAAACTTCCCCATGCAGCTTTTAGTTCGAGAGCATTTGCTGCTCTGTCCAAAATTTGACAAAGCCAATGGGGGGAAAGAGGAGATTTGTCTTTCAAGCTATTGAGGACAGCAAATGGTTGGAACAGTTTGTTTGGCCTTATTGCAGAAAGATTGAAAAAGAAAGAGATGGATTCTTTAAAGGTCTTCTCAACATTTGGTAATAAGGTAAAAAAGATTTCATGAGCAATAGTGTAGGATAAGGGTCCTAAATTGTGAATTTCTGGAAAGTAAGCATATAGCCATGGTTGTAAGATCCAGAAAAGACCACCTTGGTTAAGAATGAAGGGGTCGAAGCACAAATCAGAAAAGGACCTATAGAGAGATCCTAGAACAAAAGGTGCTAAGGCTAACCTTCGACCAGCAGCCAAAGCTTTGGCAATGTTAGAAAACTCGAGGACAACCCTCTGAGAAGAAGTACAAAATAAATGCTTCGAAAGCCAATATAAGAGAAAGGAGTAATATTCCTTGTCTGTCACTGCTCCTGACGATTTTTTATGGGTAGTTAGGAAGTTTGTATACCCTAATGATTTAGAATCAGTATTGATTGGAGGACTATCAGATTTAGCCATATAGGGGTGAGCATCTTCCCCATGAGACAAAAACCCTAATAAATGAAAAATGTCTAGAACAGTGGGACCTATTGGACCAAATTGAAATTGAAAATGGTTGAAGATAGGGTTCCAAAAACAGAGGGCTGCAGCTAATAAGTTAGGACTGGATTCGATGGGAAATTTTTAAAGATTAACAGCATGATAGATTCCAGTAGTGATTAGAATCTCTTTTTTGTTCTCTAAGATTCTATCTACCCATTCAGGCCAATCCTTTGCGGGTTTAGGCCAATGTCGAAACTTCCAGTCATATTTGGGGTTTGGAAGATCTTGTTGGTAAGTCAGGCATTGTTCTCCTAATCTAGGGTAATAGACATGGAGTCTTAGGTTTAGTGTGCTCAGGCAAGGACCTACATCAATTGAGGATTCATGGTTAGGAAAAGCAATGGGAACGAGAATCTCATGGATTAGGGAAGTCTCTTGCCCTTGCAAGTAACGCTCTTGTTCGTCTTTGATGATATGTTCAAAGTCATCGCAGATTTTCTGAAGCTGAGTGTTATCACCAGATTTTGTCATCTTTGGAAATGAAAAGGTTAGATTGCAAAGAAAATGGTAAGGAAAGAAAACAAAGAACGAAGGGAATAAATAGAAAGTAAACTGAATTTGTAGAAGTCAGAAGGCTTGTTTTTTCCTTTTGCTTGTTTATTTATAGCCTTTGGTGACGTTTGGGAAAAGATGCATTTATTAAAAAATAGCCGTTAGATTCGGTTACTCTTTTTGGACCGTTGCATCAAAGGAAAAGACATACTGGTTCAAAATGAACTAATTAATAAGAACATGAATTTTTCATAATTCATTTCATTAAAAAGGAAATGCAGTTACAGTTCATAAACATAATTGGTAAAAATGGGGAAACCTATAGGTAACTAAATTGTGAAACATAGCCCAGTAATAGGCAAAGTATTCTGCTTCTAGCTCCATTTCGAGGCATAGGTTCCTAGCTTGTAAAGCTAATTTATCTTCATTTTGAAGTGTGAGATAAGCATTCTTGAGTTGTTCTTCATACTGATTTAGTTGTGAGTTGATTTTGAACAAAGCTTTGCGAAGATTTCAAAGTTCCTTGGCTAATGAAGTCTTGCCTCGAAGAGATATGCCAACAGATTTGGCTTCTTCTTTAAGATATGTGATTCGACTTTCAAGGTCAGATTTCGAGTAATAAGAAACACTGCTTTCTTCATCAGAACTGCCACAACCATAGTTATATTTCTCCTTGAACTCTGAGACTTCATCAAGAAGTGCCTTGGGTACTTCTTTAAGGTTTTCATAAAGATCAATTAAGTAATTCAAATGATGGACACTTTCTTGATGATGAGAATACCATCTTATATGAGAAGCCAAGGTTCGAAGGGTAAAATCCATTTGGGTTCGAACAAGGGTTGAAATATTCCATTCATGGCACAAGATATGGCAACTCCATTCGAAATTAATTTGAGCCTTTGGATTTTGTAAAATGGAGAAGGGAAGATGTAAAAAGGCAACTAGAAGCCTTTGAGCTTGGATGATCAAGCAGGGAGAAGGTGATAAAATGGGTGGAGTATGTTCGAAAATAGGACCATACCTACATAATTGGTCTAATTTCAAAAAAGGGTCACCAATATCGTCAGCAGGATCCACCACTTGAACTTTGGTGTCAGGAAAGCCTAGTACAGAATGATTGAAGAGAAGTATTCTCTCTTCATAATCTTTCTAAAAAAGTTTGCATTTAGAAAGGAAGGCTGAGGAGTAGTGCTCGTTAGAAAAATCCTCATGAGATGCTCTTACATATGTGTGAATGGGGGGTCTGCCTTGAGGAATTAAGATATTACCTCTTTGAAGCCTCTCACCAGGAGGACTGCTCGAGGAGATCAACCAGGCATTCAACAGATTTTGCTCTCGAGAGAGACGATTCGAAAATGGATAGTATGGTTTTATTGTCCTGCTTCGAACAATCCCTTCAGTTTCAGGATAGTCAAAGTTTGGATGAACAACTGAAGGCATTGTAGTTGGGGTTTCGAGCTTCATACCTTTATGATATCTTACTCCTTCACCATAGGAAATAGGTTGTTCCCAAGAAGGAGGGAATGTTTGGTTATTATAAACCGATTTGGAAGAGCTCGAAAAAGACTTTTGCTCTGTTGAAGAAGCACTTGGTTAGTTCAACATTTCATGCCATTTTTCCCACTTCGAGTAGGTGAAGGGTTCAGTAGGAATTTCAGGGAGATCCCAATTGGTTCGAGTTGAAATTTCAGGGCGTTTGGTTGATAACATCACTTCTTCGGGAAGATCTAGAGGAAAGTTGTTATTGGTATCGAAAGAAGATTGAGAAGAAGACATGATTGTTAGAGCAGATTTGAAAGCACAAAGTAGATAAAAGGATTTAAGGATCAAGCAGATATGATATTTTGTGCAATTTATAAATATTCGAAGATCGCATAAATGTTAACTACCCGGTGTGATCTGTCCATGATCACCATTATCTTTTTTGAACCAAAAGGAAAATGGCGCAGGGGGTAATGTTTGTGATGAAAAGATCTAGCCAATAAAGAATTGACACGTAAGGGTTTTTGCTACAGGATAATTGATGGACTCGAATGAATACAAAAACTGTTATGAGCAGTTGTTCTTGATTCACGTTGTTCAAGTAACCGCTAGAAGACATGTGTTGATCATCAAGAAGTAATTGAAGAACAGGTGTCAATTCAAGGATATAACAGGTGTCAGAGCAGTTATTAATTCAAAAATAGGAGGGAATATTCAAACAGAGTTGTTGGGAACCCTCGAAGTCTATAAATAGAAGGATTGTGCATTCGAAAAGGATCCTTCGATCAACATCAACATATATCTCTCAATACATTTACTGTATTGTTATTTAGATAGTTAAACTTAGGAATAGAACACCTTCGATGTCTTCTTCAAGGTTAGATTGTAGTTTCTTTAATTTAATCAAAGTAGTCTTTTACTTTATTACTTTCTTTACTGTTTTATTAAGAGTAGTTATCTTAGAATCAATTTGAAGTATCTCAATTAAGTGCATCTTTACACGGTTAAAGTCATGTTTAAGGCATCGAACGTCACCACAATTTGCTTGGTGAGGCGCAATTTGGATAATCACACATACACATTGGCAATTTGCTTGCCTGGCACGCTCGCACACACTTATAAATTTTCCAACCAAATAGCGGGAGGATAGGACCTTCGTTGAAATGCTACCAGGAGTGTGGAATATATCCTTTGGAAAATTATTCAGTAAGTTGTTATACCAATCATCACACTACTTTAAGAGGAGCCTGTTTTTAGATCATTTGCACATTTCATGCCTAGGTCTACTTACGAGTGCCTTGTCTTATCTCTAAAATTTTAGTTTGGATCGTCTATTATCAGTTGAATTACTTAAGGTCCTAGAGTTGTCAAAAATGTTAATTGCACGTGCTCTCTTCCCCCTCAACCTACCATACAGCTAGCAATTCAGTGTAAATGGCCCATTCTTGACCTATACAACATATTTGCAATCCAATATCTGAAGAGTATTGATCAATAATAAAGATTGAAAACTAAAAAAGAAAGATAGAAAGAAAAGAGTGCAACAATTCTCCAGATTAATTAAACAAGTTAAACATTAAAAATTGATCCATGATTTAGTGGAAATTAGAGTGATTCTTGACTTATTGAATTTAAGCATCACTTTTGAAATGAGAACCGTTGGAATAATGGTTCAATAAGATGATGATTTTTCTTATTGCACTGGATGCTCCACATAAGTCAAATCTTCCCGAATCTCTAACGGTTCCGGAACGATAACATGTTTCGAATCCGGTGCATAACGTCGAAGCATTGCCACGTGGAATACGTTATGAACATTCGCCAACTCTTGTGGCAATTCCAACCGATAAGCTAGTGGTCCAACTCGATTAAGAATCAAATACGGTCCAACATATCTTGGATTGAGCTTGCCTCGCTTACCAAATCGTGCTATGCCTTTCGAAGGCGACACCTTTAAAAACACATAGTCACCCACTTCAAACTCCAACAGTCTTATACCAGTATCCGCATAACTTTTGTAATGACTCTGAGCCATTTGCAACCACTATTTAATCAGTTTAATCGTGTCAGTAGTGATTTGAACTATTTCCGGTCCCAAAAGCTATTTTTTACCAACTTCTGTCCAACAAACTGGCAATCTACACTTTCTTCCATGCAATACCTTATAAATCACCATTCCAATGCTAGTTTGGAAACTATCGCTGTAGGAAAACTCTATTAATGGAAAATGTGTCTCCCAATCAGCCTTGAAGTCCATAACATATACTCTTAACATGTCATCCAAGATTTGTACTATCCTTTCGGACTGACCATCGGTCTGGGGATGAAAAGCAGTGCTAAAATGTAAAACTGTTCCCATAGCCCTCTGTAAACTCTCCCAAAATGCTAAAATGTAAAGCTGTTCCTATAGCCCTCTGTAAACTCTCCCAAAATCTTGATACAAATTGAGTGTCATGATCTCACACTATCGACACTGGAGCCCTGTGAAGTCTAACAATCTCTTTAATATAAATCTCTGCAAGCTTCGATGGATTTTTGGTTTTAATTGGTAGAAAATGGGATGACTTAGTCAATTGGTCAACGATAACCCAGATACTATCATTTGACTTTGTAGATCTTGGGAATCCCGATACAAAATTCATCGTGATATGCTCCCACTTCCACTGTGGTATCTCTAAAGGGTATAGTTATCCCCCGGTCTCTAATGCTCCCTCTTCACTTTTTGACAAGTCATGCACTTAGCGACAAATTTTGCGACTTCTCATTTCATACCACTCCACCAATAAATTTCTCATGAATTTTTGTACATTTTGATACTACCTGGGTGTATTGAATACCTAGTATTGTGAGCTTCCTTCATAACTTTATTTCTCAAATCTCCAATTTTAGGTACATATAACCGGTTAATATATCTTAGAACACTACCTTCAAAACTGAACTCTGGCCTTCTACCCTCGTGTAATTCATCCACAATCTTCTTGAACCCTGGGTCTAGTAGTTGATTAGTTTTGATTTCACTAGTTAAAGTCGGTTGTGCAACAATCGCAGCCATCAAACCACCTTTAATTTTGGGAATGACTTCAAGTCTCATTCTAGTTCAAACTCTTGTATTAACTTTTCTTGCCCGGCTAAAACATAAGCTAAACTCTCCGTCAACTTCTGGCTCAAAGCATCGGCAACCATATTCGCCTTTCCAAGGTGATACTAAATTTTCAAATCATAATCTTTCATGAGTTCCAACCATCTTCCTTGTCTCATATTAAGATCCCTCTGAGTGAATAGATATTTTAGACTCTTGTGATCGGTGAAGATTTCACATGTCTCTCCATATAAATAATGTCTCCAAATCTTCAAGGCGATGATTACTGCCGCTAACTCCAGGTCATGTGTTGGGTAATTTTTCTTGTATGGTCTCAGCTCTCTTGAAGCATAGGCTATTTCCTTATCACCGTGAGTTAACACACATCCATGGCCTTGATGAGAAGCATCACTATAAATTATGAAAATTTTGGTACTTGTTGGAATTGTAAGTATCGGTGTCGTTGTTAACTTCTTCTTTAATACTAAGAAGCAATCTTCATGCTCCTTATTCCACTCAAACTGTACGTCTTTTTTCATCAACCTTGTCATCGGATTCGCGATTCTAGAAAAGTCTTTAACAAATCTTCTATAATTCACAAGGACTATCTTTTCTTTTCATGGATTTTTATTATTAGTAGTGTTATTTTTCTTTTCTTTTTGCTCGAGGATTAGCAAAATGTAGGTTTGCGGGTGTGATTGGGAGAGAACAGATCCTAATTATACGCCTTAATTCACATTTGTTAGTCGTTTTTAACCTGTTTGTGTATAATTTTACTTCGTTTTCCACTTTATGGAAGTATTTCGAAGGAAGCAAGGATTCCAGGTTAAATAAAGAGAAAAAGCAAGTAGAAATAAGTTGGAAAAAGTTCATCGCGCGAGCGGTCTGCTCGCGTGAAATCACAGAAATCGCTCGAGCAGCCCGCTTGCGCGACCTCCCATCTTACGCGCTCGCGCGATCCATACATCAAATAGAAAATGCGTATTTTGGAGTGCTGAAGATTCCTACGAGGACGAAATCATTCTATTACGTCCACAATGTAATTTCTAGGAGTTTTAGGGAGATTAGGTTTATAGTCGTAAAAGAGATGGATCCCTTGAAAAAGAAATATGAAAAAATAATAAAGAGTTATTGTAGTAAAGCCCTTGCATTATAAATATTACGGCTATTTCTATTTACTCAAGGACGTTTTTGAATTCCTTTTACCTTTCTTTTATTAACTACAACCCTTGACCAACATTACAACCCTTGTAAAGTCCTAGTTGATTCAAAGAAAACATGATTTGAATATGGAACCGATAGATGAAGGGAATAAAAGCATGGTGGTAGTGATATTTACTTGCCGATCGATATTTATTCATGAGACTATCTTTTCTGTCGTGTTATACGTTGTTCCATGTCATATGCAAGACTTGTTGCTTTGTATAGAATTATCCTCCTCGCATATATTCAAATAATTACACCTGTTTTCGAGTAATTTCATTTTAGAGTGTAATTCACAACGTGAGCTTCGTAGTCGAAGCATCACTAGATAGTTATCCGATTTATATTCCAAGTTCATAGTTGTCGTATATCCACTTGACTACTATTTCACACACATGCGAGTCTTCGATATATTCTATTGATTCTGTTCATATATGTTTTCGGATTATTTTCATAATGTAGGAAGGCGTACGATTGTTTTACTTTAGATAATTTAAAGTTTTTTTTTATTTGATTTTATCAAGGAATGATGTTGACATTGAAATATTTAAATTTTGAATAAAATTTTAATTTTTAAAAATTAATAAAGATGGTTGTGGGTGATTTGTTGATGAGAACCCTCACGAGACTTCACCCGTCCGACTAGGGACACCTGGAGGTTTAAAAGGCTTGTTGCACAAGCTAAGTGCAATCGTTATCCATACGAAAATGGATTATGGATTTTTACTATTAGTAGTGTTATGTTTCTTTTCTTTTTGCTCGAGGATTTGCAAAATGTTGGTTTGCGAGTGTGATCAGGAGAGATTAGATCCTAATCATATGCCTTAATTCAAATTTGTTAATCGTTTTTAACCTGTTTTTGTATAATTTTACTTCGTTTTCCACTTTATGGAAGGATTTCGAAGAAAGCAAGGATTCCAGGTTAAATAAAGAGAAACAGCAATTAGAAAGAAGTTGGAAAAAGCCCATCACGCGAGCGGTCCGCTCGCGTGAAATACCAGAAATCGCTCGCGCGGCCCGCTTGCACGACCTCCCATTTTACGCGCTCGCGCGATCCGTACTGAAAATAAAAAATGCGTATTTTGGAGTGCTGAAGACTCCTACGTGGACTGAAGACTCCTACGTGGACGAAATAATTCTATTACGTCCACAATGTAATCTTTAGGAGTTTTAGTGAGATTAGGTTTATAGTCGTAAAAGAGATGGATCCCTTGAAAAAGAAATATGAAAAAATTATTAAGAGTTGTTGTAGTAAAGCCCTTGCATTATAAATATTACAGCTATTTCTATTTACTCAAGGACGTTTTGATTTCCTTTTACCTTTCTTTTCTTAACTATAACCCTTGAGCAACATTACAACCCTTGTAAAGTTCTAGTTGATTCTATGAAAACTTGATTTGAATATGAAACCGATAGATGAAGGGCAATAAAGCATGGTGGTAGTGATATTTACTTGACGATCGATATCTATTCATGAGACTAACTTTTCTGTAGTGTTATACGTTGTTCCATGTCATATGCGAGATTTGTCGCTTTGTATAGAATTATCCTCCTCGCATATATTCAAATAATTACACCTGTTTCCGATTAATTTCATTTTAGAGTGTAATTCACAACGTGAGCTTTGTAGTCGAAGCATAACTAGATAGTTATCCGATTTATATTCTAAGTTCATAGTTGCCGTATATCCACTTGACTACTATTTCACACACATGTGAGTCTTCGATATATTCTATTGATTCTGTTCATATATGTTTTCGAATTATTTTCATAATGTAGGAAGGTGTACAATTGTTTTACTTTTGTCACGACCCATCCCACTACGCGTGGAAATAGGACACGTGGCACGCCACCAAGGCTCATCCAAATCTTCACTTAACGATACGCAGCGGAAAGAACTTTAAAACAACCCTGAGTAAATTAAAACTTTAGGAAACATTAATCTCTAAGTTGAAAAATCCATAAGAATCCGAGTTATAAAACGTTTTGGCCATTTGAAATCACGTCCAATAGAATCAGTTTTGAAAACAGAGGTTCAGTCGACTGTGCCTAGGGTCCAGTTGACTGTACTTAGCAGAAACCAAAACCCAAAATTCTCAACAGAGGTCCATTCGACTGATCAGGAACCCAGTCGACTGTGTTATGCAGAACCAAAATTCATCAGTTTTCTAAAGGGGTCCAGTCGACTGAGTTATGGTACAGTCGACTGGTTTTTCCATTAATAGAAGCAGTAACCAAAAATCAACAGTGTTCTGTCGACTGATAAATGGGTCCAGTCGATTGCTTCTCTTACTATTCACTTTCAGTGTCTCAATCCCACGGGATCCAGTCGACTGATCTAGGGTCCAGTCGACTGCTCCCCTGCTGGGCAGCCCTGTAATGATAATACTAACTCATGCTTTCTCCACACCAACAAAAATCACAACCATAACTGAAATACAACATTTCCACAGACATTTAATTACAAGATTTCAATACTACGGAACTAATCCATGATTCTATTACAACGTTCAACAATTTACCAATCCTTACACAAGTTTAAGATTTAAAACAAAACATATACAATTGTAGCTTCCCGGCGTTCCTCGGCCTTACTCCTCACGATTCTTTTTGTCTTTCGTCTTACCTGCAATGGAGTACATCTCCACTGCTCAGCTATATGCTGAGCGTACAATTCTAAATGTATGCTTATATGACAATTCATGGTTTAAGCATCTAAAACACATAGAAATAGTCTCTAGGGTGAGTGGTACGCATTCATTCGGTCGATGCCGTAGGAGGCCCACCTCTCCCACGCATTTCGTACACTGGTTGGGCCTTCCTCCATACCAGGTACCGTGTCCAGGTTGGGCCCACCTCCAATCCAGACACAATCCCAATTCCAACTCCTTTACAATCACAAACAAAATCACAATCCTCAAGGTTCGAGGAGCTTACCCCGGATGAATTTGCACCAAACTCCCCGTTGAACCAAGTAGAAACATAACATGCTCACATAAACAGTTATACATGCTTTTCATATAATTTCACGTGCATAATTAACGGGCCTAATTAATACATGAATTTCGCCCGGATCCAAGGATATCAAAGTTGATGTTCAAAACATGAAAATCCATATATTTCATAAATTTAGAATTCATACCTCGTGCGATCTCTCCGAAACTTTGAAGGATCGACTAGAGGCTTGAATAAACGTCGGATTTCAAATTATACGCGATTCCTACGAGTTTTACCTGATTTTGCCCAAAAGTCTAGAAATTAGATTTTTAGAAAAATTAGCCAAACATGGCCTAAGTAGTATCAAAACGTAGGCTTTACCTCCACGAGTTCAAATCTCGAATTTGGAGAAAAACTGACGGACGAAAGGTCGCCGATCGTCGTCGCAAAGCCTGTGGCAATAATCTCTCTTCTCTCTCCTCTCTCTAGATATTTTTGAGTTTTGGATGAGAATGAATCTCATCCATTACTATTTATAGGCAAACTCTTCAAAAATTGCGTTACCTCCCCACGAGTTTCTCAAACTTCTAATTAGCTCTCGAAACTTTGCACACATTCATTTTATGCCTTTACGAGTGAAAATTGTAAATTCCAAAAGCTTCCGACTAAGTCTCGTTTGGGTCCAAAAACTACGTCCGAAAACTAAGTTATGTGAAATCCCTACACAACCTACCTTTTTATTTAACGTGGCACTCACGTTCTAACACAGTTTTCCAAATGATATAACAATATCAAAGATTACCAGAATTTATACTACACAGGTATAATTCACTATTCACGAAATACCAGATATATCAAATAACATTTAAATCATATAAATGTCATTTAATCGTGCCAATGCAAAATGAACTGCCATGTTCCCTTGTCCTCACTGACACCTTACCGTTGACTCACAGTCAACTCCACCTCAGATTATTAATAAACATTAATAAGCGACAAAATCTCAAATATGAAATGATAAACCATGGAATTCTGGAACGGGTGTGACAACTCTCCCTTCCAAAAAGGAAGTTTGTCCCCAAACTTAAACCATCCTCTCACGTCATCACGACTTCATACAAGTACTCCGAACACTTGCCTCATACACCTCTCAAACACTTTACCGAGAAATCCAAGTTTCATGAGGAAAATAAATCCTCAGGCTCTTAAGGAAAATAAATCCTCGGAGCCTCCGTCTCAATCTGATAGGAGACTCAAACAGAATCCTAGCAATACTCCGAAGCATCTCGATAGATAAGAATATCAATACCTGAGTGAAACTTACCCAATAGTCAGACCTGGCATTAATTCACCTCACGACATCACAACGTCAACTCATGTATCCTTTCATCATACGTGTCACATTTCCTTTCCGAAATTCAAAAGTTTCATCACAATACTCAACCCAAGGAAATAATTCATGTCTCATTCACCTATCTTGCTTTTCGACTAAAAGTCGTTGACAACATGTCCAAGCTGGTGAACAATCATACACAGTTCTTCATCTTGAAGTGAACCAAACTGAGTACTATCATACACAAATACTATGTCGATAAGTCAATGCCTCAACCAACTGTTTCACATACTATAGATTCAATCTCTTACTCTACTAATCATCATACCACTTGCAATACCATATCGTATTTCAAATGATTCCCAAGTTCTTATCAAATTCTGACCTGTCTTCCTAATAACTCCATATCACGGCAACATCAGTTGCAATAATTATCACATAGTCGGTAGTTCGTCATCCAGTACTTCTCTCTGTCCCTACAAATTCGCATCATTCCATTCAGGTTTTACCAATCTCGTACTATAATCCCATCACTCGTACCTCATATGGCATCAATCAAGTTCTCTACTGAAAATTTCACACCATTCTATTCGTTCGAGTCTGCACGTGTCTCAAATCACCCATGGTGAAGTCAAATACAATTGCCGTTCATCTCTCCCAAGTTTGTACTCGAACTACCACCGATTGAAATAAAAGATTCATACCTCACACTTGTTTTAAAACTTTTCAACAAGGCCAATTAAAATTATCATTTATGATTTAAAACAAACTGATTTAAAATCTCCCATAATACTTTCATCTCTTCTCACCACATAATTGCCTCAATATCCGTAGTGACAAATGACATTGTCAACCAAAATCAACTTAGTCAATCATCCATATATCACAGTGTTCATTACAACGTATCCCTACATTCAACACATACTTCATCACTGGCTCTATCGTTTGACTATTCACAGTCCATCTGATTCTCAGAGTGTATATATACCCTGAGTCAATTACCTTTCTGTCGGAGATCACAACCCCACTGTAGTCCATTCCAATCTCATATACTACCCGTTTACCATTTATTTTATTTATTTATTTTTTTTTTTTTTACATTCATCGGTCCACGTAGATCCCTTACCATTGCCGTAGTTATACAACTCCATAATCCTCGGTTGTTTTACTTGTACCTTTTACACAAGTCCAGACCAATCACACTTCTGTGTTCCTCAACTCATACCGAGCTCTTCATAAACCTTCATCCTAAGTATATGCTCCTCGTATAACATCTCACGACTCCATATTTTATCCCAACATTTGATGTTTCATAACTGTAGTTGATTTTGACTCAATTCCAATTCAAACTCTCTAATCCTTTGTTTGTCCTATTTCCACTCCATTGTTCCTGAATAATCTTGTTGCTCAACGTTCATATTATTCTCGTAACCCATCTAAAGGTAGTCCGGTAATAAAATATTTCCATAAGGTAAGTCTCACTGTGTTCAGTATATTCCTAATCAACTCCCAATTCTCATACTTGTCGCGACAATACACAAAGTCACCCTATTCTCACTACGGTTATTAAAGTCAACCGATTGATCATAACTATCATCCTTCAGGTGCTTCATACGTTATGAATCTCATCAAGTTCTTGATCGTTCAAACTTTCAATTATTCACAATCTCGAATTGTTCCAATACCTAAACCCAGATCAAGCTCCCTTTGGCACGATACTCACGATAACCCCCTTAATGTCATACCTTCAAACTGATCAAATTTAGGTGCACGAAACCCCACCATCGCCTTACTTTGGAATTTTGAAGTCCACCACCTGTTCACGTGGAACTCAATTATTCAACCACTGTTGTTGTTCCCCAGCACTAAGCATACCGTATCCTTCTACAATACTTAGCTTTCAAAACCTACTCGATACACTATCGCCAGCATTTAATACCACATCCCTCGTTTAAACAAAAGTTAGGTTTTGAAATATTTTAGACATTTTAAAATTTTCTCAGGGATGGAATCCGACATTCTCAAAATCCTCCAACCTTGTTGGAATTCAAGACAACTGTGATAGCTTCCCATTGCATCCACCACTGTATTCTATCAGCTTCACATTCCCGCTATCATATCGGATAACGTACTCAACGTACTACCAAGTCTTCATTCCACTCAACTGTCCTCGTTTATTTACTCATTAAAGCTTCATTTTCTTGATTTATATTTCACTTCTCTACATTGACTTACCCAAAGTCTCTCTACCCATCTATCGTTCCCACAACAGCTCTTGTTCATTATCGTAATACCCGTTGTACTCTAGCGTCCTACTGATAGTATCTTGTGTTAACTATTCAACTATATTTTAAAAGCATTCAAAGGAAAGATTTTTCGTTTTATTTTGATAATATGTTAAAAATCCAGGTTTGAAATCGCCTGTACTTCACCCCTTTGTGATAACCACCTTCACGACAAGCTTCTTATCGAAGTACTCTCATCCCTATGATATCCAAATATCCACTCGATTTCTCTGAGTTTCTTATCACTTTCCATAATTCACACTTATCTTTTATTCTCAGTCTCCTAATCTTACTCCCTTTATTCTATCTCTTCCAACAACCCCCAGCAAAACATCAGGGAATCTTATTACTCTGCATTTTTGTCCATTTACTCTCCATCAACCTTTCCATAAAATTTCTCTATCAAGATCCTCTTATCCTTATGTTATCGAATTATTAATTTGATTCCTCTGGACTTCTGTCACTTTCGATCAATTACCTTTACCTATTATTTCTGGTCTCGTCTTCTTACTTCCTTTATTCCATTTCCTTTGGGGAACCATCTCGAAACACCAACCAAATTTCATTACTATGCATGTCCATTCATTTGTTTCTCACCAAGACCTCTACAATTTCTCCTCCGACCTATGTCGTCCTTCAACATCAGTCATCATCCTTATCGTAGCATTTCTACGGGCATAACCATCGAGTCTAGGCAACCACTCTAGAAGTCTCATCATCTCATCAGTTAACCTTCGACTATCTATAGGCTCAAACTGTTCACTCATACTCTATCATTTCCATTCATAATTCTCATCTTAGGTCAACCTTCAAATCCCAACAATTTCCTTTATACAATTAACTCGATAGCATTTGCTACAAATCCCTACACCGCATCTGCATCTGCATCTATTATAGTGCTACGACTATTTGAATCCAGGTTCAGTTGAGAGATTCCTCAACAACCACAATACTGATAACCCATAGAGATATTGCCCAATCCCCAATACATTCCACAAGATAGGTTGAGAGTTTTCTCAACCGTCCAATACATACCGTAAGATAGGTTGAGAGATTCCTCAACCATCCAATCGTCTCAATACCATACAATATGTTGAGATATTCTCCAACTACCCGACATACCCCGTACATACCGTAAGACAAACCATACACCGTATATGTCGAAAAAAATACCCCATAAGATAACCTCGCACGATCGTGCCGTAGGTTACCACCGTAAGATAAGGTGGGAGATTCCTCACCGGTCCCATACACGAGCAATACATACTGCTAAACTATTTTTCTGTCATAAACCCCCAACTCGTCATCCCTTTTCTCTCACATCATGATGTGCATCCCATGTCTGAAGTATAACTTTTATCAAGTACTTCTAGTCTCAAAACTCAACCACAACACTCACTTTCATTCTCTAGGTGGACTATACGGAAATCTTCTCTGACGTTTACTACTTGACTTCGTTCTTGGTAAGATCTCCCAAAGCACACTCGTCACTAACATTAAGAACATCAACCGATTCGATCAAAAGCATTTAGTTTTGTTTAGAAATCCAACTGTCTCTTACTACCAAGATATCATTTCTCCCTCGTCTCCCTTCATAAGGTCTATGATACCGCACGGTAAGCCTCATCTCATCACACAGCTCTACGTCTGTATGATTCCACCGATTCACAAATGCATAAATGCTATGCATGTATGACAATGACATAATCATGTATGTATAACAACATACCATATGTATCAAACATCTCTACAATGTATGGATGCATTCTAGAACATGTGACAATTCACTCAACACTCCACTCGACGTCGAACGTTCCCAAAGGTTTGTTACCTATTGCTCTGATACCACTAAATGTCACGACCCATCCCACTATGCGTGGAAATAGGACACCTGGCACGCCACCAAGGCTCATCCAAATCTTCATATAACGATACGCAGCGGAAAGAACTTTAAAAAAACCCTGAGTAAATTAAAACTTTAGGAAACATTACTCTCTGAGTTGAAAAATCCATAAGAATCTGAGTTATAAACATTTTGGCCATTTGAAATCACGTCCAATAGAATCAGTTTTGAAAACAGAGGTTCAGTCGACTGTGCCTAGGGTCCAGTCGACTATACTTAGCAGAAACCAAAACCCAAAATTCTCAACAGAGGTCCAGTCGACTAATCAGGGAACCCAGTCGACTGTGTAATGCAGAACCAAAATTCATCAGTTTTCTAAAGGGGTCCAGTCGACTGAGTTATGGTACAGTCGAATGGTTTTGCTATTAATAGAAGCAGTATCCAAAAATCAACAGTGTTCAGTCGACAGTTAAATGGGTCCAGTCGACTGCTTCTCTTACTATTCACTTTCAGTGTCTCAATCCCACGGGATCCAGTCGACTGATCTAGGGTCCAGTCGACTGTTCCCCTGCTGGGCAGCCCTGTAATGATAATACTAACTCATGCTTTCTCCACACCAACAACAATCACAACCATAACTGAAATACAACATTTCCACAAACATTTAATTACAAGATTTCGATACTACGAAACTAATCCATGATTCTATTACAACGTTCAACAATTTACCAATCCTTACACAGGTTTAGGATTTAAAACAAAACATATACAATTGTAGCTTCCTGGCGTTCCTCGGCCTCACTCCTCACAATTCTTTTTGTCTTTCGTCTTACCTGCAATGGAGTACATCTCCACTGCTCAGCTATATGCTGAGCGTACAATTCTAAATGTATGCTTATATGACAATTCATGGTTTAAGCATCTAAAACACATAGAAATAGTCTCTAGGGTGAGTGGTACGCACTCATCCGGTCGATGACGTAGGAGGCCCACCTCTCCCACGCATCTCGTACACTCGTTGGGCCTTCCTCCATACCAGGTACCGTGTCCTGGTTGGGCCCACCTCCAATCCAGACACAATCCCAATTCCAATTCCATTATAATCACAAACAAAATCACAATCCTCAAGGTTCGAGGAGCTTACCCCGAATGAATTTGCACCAAACTTCCCTTTGACCCAAGTAGACACATAACATGCTCACATAAACAGTTATATGTTCTTTTCATATAATTTTATGTGCATAATTAATGGGCCTAATTAATACATGAATTTTGCACGGATCCAAGGATATCAAAGTTGATGTTCAAAACATGAAAATCCATATATTTCATAAATCTAGAATTCATACCTCGTGCGATCTCTTCGAAACTTTGAAGGATCGACTAGAGACCCGAATAAATGTCTGATTTCAAATTATACGCGATTCCTACGAGTTTTACCTGATTTTCCCCAAAGTTCTAGAAATTAGATTTTTAGAAAAATTAGCCAAACATGGCCTAAGTAGTATCAAAACGTAGGTCTTACCTCCACGAGTTCAAATCTCGAATTTGGAAAAAAACTGACGGACGAAAGGTCGCCGATCGTCGTCGCAAAGCCCGTGGCAACAATCTCCCTTCTCTCTCCTCTCTCTAGATATTTTTGAGTTTTGGATGAGAATGAATCTCATCCATTACTATTTATAGGCAAACTCTTCAGAAATTACGTTTACCTCCCCACGAGTTTCTCAAACTTCTAATTAGGTCTCGAAACTTTGCACACGTTCATTTTATGCCTTTACGAGTGAAAATTATAAATTCCAAAATCTTCCGACTAAGTCTCGTTTGGGTCCAAAAACTACATCCGAAAACTAAGTTATGTGAAATCTCTACACAACCTGCCTTTTTATTTAACGTGGCAATCACGTTCTCACACAGTTTTTCAAATGATATAATAATATCAAAGATTACCAGAATTTATACTACACATGTATAATTCTCTATTCACGAAATACTAGATATATCAAATAACATTTAAATCATATAAATGTCATTTAATCGTGCCAATGAAAAATGAACTGCCATGTTCCCGTGTCCTCACTAACACCTTACCGTTGACTCACAGTCAACTCCACCTCAGATTATTAATAAACATTAATAAGCGACAAAATCTCAAATATGAAATGATAAACCATGGAATTCTGCAATGGGTGTGACAACTTTAGATAATTTAAAAAAAAATTTGAATTTGATTTTATCAAGGAATGATGTTGACATTGAAATATTTAAATTTTGAATAAAATTTTTATTTTACAAAATTAATAAAGATGGTTGTGGGTGACTTGTTGATGAGAACCCTCACGAGACTTCACTCGTCCGACTAGGGACACAAAGAGGTTTAAAAGGCTTGTTGCACAAGCTAATTGCAATCATTATCCATACGAAAATAAATTATGGATTTTTATTATTAGTAGTGTTATTTTTATTTTCTTTTTGCTCGAGAACTAGCAAAATGTAGGTTTGGGGATGTGATCGGGAGAGAATCGATCCTAATTATAAGCCTTAATTCACATTTGTTGGTCGTTTTTATCCTTTTTTGTGTAATTTTACGTCGTTTTCCACTTTATGGAAGGATTTAGAAGAAAGCAAGGATTCCAGATTAAATAAAGAGAAAAAGCAAGTAGAAAGAAGTTGGAAAAAGCCCATCGCGCTAGCGGTCTGCCCGCGTGAAATTCCAGAAATCGCTCGCGCGGCCCGCTTGCGCGACCTCCCAATTTACGCGTCGCGCGGCCTGCTCACGCGATCTGTACAGAAAATAGAAAATGCGTATTTTGGAGTGCTGAAGACTCCTACGTGGACGAAATCATTCAATTACGACCAGAATGAAATTTTTAGGAGTTTTAGTGATATTAGGTTTATAATCGTAAAAGAGATGGATCCCTTGAAAAACAAATATGAAAAAATAATAAAGAGTTGTTGTAGTAAAGCCCTTGCATTACAAATATTACGGCTATTAATTTCTATTTACTTAATGACGTTTTGAATTCCTTTTACCTTTCTTTTCTTAACTATAATCCTTGACCAACATTACAACCCTTGTAAAGTCCTAGTTGTTCTATGAAAACATGATTTGAATATGGAACCGATAGATGAAGGGAATAAAAGCATGGTGGTAGTGCTAATTACTTGACGATCGATATCTATTCATGCGACTATCTTTTCTGTCGTGTTATACGTTGTTCCAGGTCATATGCGAGATTTGTTGCTTTGTATAGAATAATCCTCCTCGCATATATTCGAATAATTACACCTGTTTTCGAGTAATTTCATTTTAGAGTGTAATTCACAACGTGAGCTTTGTAGTTGAAGCATCACTAGATAGTTATCCGATTTATATTCCAAGTTCATAGTGGCAGTATAACCACTTGACTATTATTTCACCCACATGCGAGTCTTCGATATATTCTATTGATTCTGTTGATCTATGTTTTCAGATTATTTTTATAATGTAGGAAGGCGTACAATTGTTTTACTTTAGATAATTTAAAGTTTTTTTTTAATTTGCTTTTATCAAGGAATGAGGTTGACATTGAAATATTTAACTTTTGAATAAAAATTTTATTTCACAAAATTAATAAATATGGTTGTGGGTGACTTGTTGATGAGAACCCTCACGAGACTTCACTCGTTCGACTAGGGACACCTAGAGGTTTAAAAGGCTTGTTGCACAAGCTAAGTGTAATCATTATCGATACGAAAATGGATTATGGATTTTTATTATTAGTAGTGTTATTTTTCTTTTTTTTTTGCTCGAGGATTAGCAAAATGTAGGTTTGCGGGTGTGATTGGGAGACAATTGATCCTAATTATATACGCCGTAATTCACATTTGTTAGTTGTTTTTAACCTGTTTTTGTATAATTTTACTTCGTTTTCCACTTTACGGAAGGGTTTTGAATAAAGCAAGGATTCCAGGTTAAATAAAGAGAAAAAGCAAGTAGAAAGAAGTTGGAAAAAGCCCATCGCGCGAGCGGTCCGCACGCGTGAAATCCCAGAAATCGCTCGAGCGGCCCGCTTGCACGACCTCCCATTTTACGCGCTCGCGCGATCAGTACATAAAATAGAAAATACGTATTTTGGAGTGCTGAAGACTCCTACGTGGACGAAATCATTCTATTACGTCAACAATGTAATTTCTATGAGTTTTAGTGAGATTAGGTTTATAGTCATAAAAGTGATGGATCCCTTGAAAACGAAATAAGAAAAAAAAATAAAGAGTTGTTGTAGTAAAGCCTTTGCATTATGAATATTATGGCTATTTCTATTTACTCAAGGACGTTTTGATTTCATTTTACCTTTCTTTTCTTAACTACAACCCTTGACCAACATTACAACCCTTGTAAAGGCCTAGTTGATTCTATGAAAACCTGATTTGAATATGGAACCGATAGATGAAGGGAATAAAAGCATGGTGGTAGTGACATTTACTTGACGATCGATATCTATTCATGAGACTATCTTTTCTGTTGTGTTATACGTTGTTCCATGTCATATGCGAGATTTGTTTCTTTTTATAGAATTATCCTCCTCGCATATATTCAAATAATTACACCTGTTTCCGAGTAATTTCATTTTAGAGTGTAATTTACAATGTGAGCTTTGTAGTCGAAGCATCACTAGATTGTTATCCGATTTATATTCCAAGTTCATAGTTGCTGAATATCCACTTGACTACTATTTCACACACATGCGAGTCTTCGATATATTCTACTGATTCTGTTCATATATGTTTTCGGATTATTTTCGAAATCTAGGAAGGCGTACGATTGTTTTACTTTAGATAATTTAAAGTTTTTTTTAAATTTGATTTTATCAAGAAATGATGTTGACATTGAAATATTTAAATTTTGAATAAAATTTTTATTTTACAAAATTAATAAATATGGTTGTGGGTGACTTGTTGATGAGAACCCTCACGAGACTTCACTCGTCCGACTAGTGACACCTAGAGGTTTAAAAGGCTTGTTGCACAAGCTAAGTGTAATCGTTATCGATACTAAAATGGATTATGGATTTTTATTATTAGTAGTGTTATTTTTCTTTTTTTTTTTGCCCGAGGATTAGCAAAATGTACGTTTGCAGGTTTGATTGGGAGAGCACAGATCCTAATTATACGCCTTAATTCACATTTGATAGTTGTTTTTAACCTGTTTTTGTATAATTTTACATCGTTTTCCACTTTATGGAAGGATTTCGAAGAAATCAAGGATTCCAGGTTAAATAAAGAGAAAAAGCAAGTAGAAAGAAGTTGGAAAAAGCCCATCGCGCAAGCGGTCTGCACGCGTTAAATCCCATGAATCGCTCGAGCGGCCCGCTTGCGCGACCTCCCATTTTATGCGCTTGCGCGATCTGTACATAAAATAGAAAACACATATTTTGGAGTGCTGAAGACTCCTACGTGGACGAAATCATTCTATTACGTCCACAATGTAATTTCTAGGAGTTTTAGTGAGATTAGGTTCATCGTAGTAAAGAGATGGATCCCTTGAAAATGAAATAAGAAAAAATTATAATGAGTTGTTGCAGTAAAGCACTTGCATTATAAATATTACGGCTATTTCTATTTACTCAAGGACGTTTTGAATTCCTTTTACCTTTCTTTTCTTAACTACAACCCTTGACCAACATTACAACCCCTGTAAAGGCCCAGTTGATTCTATGAAAACATGATTTGAATATGGAACAGATAGATAAAGGGAATAAAAGCATGGTGGTAGTGATATTTACTTGACGATCGATATCTATTCATGAGACTATATTTTCTGTCGTGTTATACATTGTTCCATGTCGTATGCGAGATTTGTTGCTTTGTATAGAATTATCCTCCTCGCATATATTCATATAATTACACCTGTTTCCGAGTAATTTCATTTTAGAGTGTAATTTACAATGTGAGCTTTGTAGTCGAAGCATCACTAATAGTTATCTGATTTATATTCCAAGTTCATAGTTGCTGTATATCCACTTGACTACTATTCACACACATGCGAGTCTTCGATATATTCTACTGATTCTGTTCATATATGTTTTCGGATTATTTTCAAAATCTTGGAAGGCGTACGATTGTTTTACTTTAGATAATTTAAAGTTTTTTTGTTAATTTGATTTTATCAAGGGATGATGTTGACATTGAAATATTTAAATTTTGATTAAAATTTTTATTTTACAAAATTAATAAAGATGGTTGTGGGTGACTTGTTGATGAGAACCCTCACGAGACTTCGCTCGTCCGACTAGGGACACCTAGTGGTTTAAAATGTTTGTTGCACAAGCTAAGTGCAATCGTTATCCATACAAAAATAAATTATGGATTTTTAGTGTTAGTAGTGTTATTTTTGTTTTCTTTTTGCTTGGGGACTAGCAAAATGTTGGTTTGGGGGTTTGATCGGGAGAGAATAGATCCTAATTATACGCCACAATTCACATTTGTTAGTCGTTTTTATCCTTTTTTGTATAATTTTACTTCGTTTTCCACTTTAAGGAAGGATTTAGAAGAAAGCAAGAATTCCTGGTTAAATAAAGAGAAAAAGCAAGTAGAAAGAAGTTGAAAAAAGCCAATCGCGCGAGCAGTCCGCTCGTGTGAAATACCATATATCGCTCACGCGGCCCGCTTGCACGACCTCCCATTTTAAGCGCTCGCGCGGCCTGCTCGCCCAATCTGTACATAAAATAGAAAACGCGTATTTTGGAGTGCCGAAGACTCCTACGTGGGCGAAATCATTCTATTACGTCCACAATGTAATTTCTAGGAGTTTTAGTGAGATTAGGTTTATAGTCGTAAAGAGATGTATCCCTTGAAAACGAAATAAGAAAAAATAACAAAGAGTTGTTGTAGTAAAGCCCTTGCATTATAAATATTACGGCTATTTCTATTTACTCAAGGGCATTTTGAATTTCTTTTACCTTTCTTTTCTTAACTACAACCCTTGATCAACATTACAACCCTTGTAAAGGCCCACTTGATTCTATGAAAACATGATTTGAATATGGAACCGATAGAAGAAGGGAATAAAAGCATGGTGGTAGTGATATTTACTTGACGATCGATATCTATTCATTAGACTATCATTTCTGTCGTGTTATACGTTGTTCCATGTCATTTGCGAGATTTGTTGCTTTGTACAGAATTATCCTCATCGCAAATATTCGAATAGTTACACCTGTTTTCGAGTAATTTCATTTTAGAGTGTAATTCTCAACGTGAGCTTTGTAGTCGAAGCATCACTAGATAGTTATCCGATTTATATTCTAAGTTCATAGTTGCCGTAAATCCACTTAACTACTATTTCACACACATGCGAATCTTCGATATATTCTATTGATTCTGTTGATATATGTTTTCGGATTATTTTCATAATGTAAGAAGGCGTACAATTGTTTTACTTTAGATAATTTAAAGTTTTTTTTGAATTTGCATTTATCAAGGAATGATGTTGACATTGAAACATTTAAATATTGAATAAAATTTTTATTTTACAAAATTAATAAAGATGGTTGTGGGTGAATTGTTGATGAGAACCCTCACGAGACTTCACCCGTCCGACTACGGGCACCTAGAGGTTTAAAAGGCTTGTTGCACAAGCTAAGTGCAATCGTTATCGATACGAAAATGGATTATGGATTTTTATTATTAGTAGTGTTATTTTTCTTTTCTTTTTTCTCGAGGATTAGCAAAATGTAGGTTTGCGAGTGTGATTGGGAGAGAACAAATCCTAATTATACGCCTTAATTCACATTTGTTAGTCATTTTTAACTTGTTTTTGAATAATTTTACTTCATTTTCCACTTTATGGAAGGATTTCGAAGAAAGCAAGGATTCCAGGTTAAATAAAGAAAAAAAGCAAGTAGAAAGAAGTTGGAAAAAGCCCATCGCGCGAGCGGTCCGCTCGCGTGAAATCCCAGAAATCGCTCGAATGGCCCGCTTGCGCGACCTCCCATTTTACGCGCTTGTGTGATCCGTACATAAAATAGAAAACACGTATTTTGGAGTAATGAAGATTCCTACGTTGACGAAATCATTCTATTACGTCCACAATGTAATTTCAATGAGTTTTATTGAGATTAGGTTTATGGTCGTAAAAGAGATGGATCCCTTGAAAAACAATTATGAAAAAATAATAAAGAGTTGTTGTAGTAAAGCCCTTGCATTATAAATATTACGGCTATTTCGATTTACTCAAGGACGTTTTGAATTCCTTTTACCTTTCTTTTCTTAACTACAACACTTGACCAACATTACAACCCTTGTAAAGTCCTAGTTGATTCTATGAAAACGTGATTTGAATATGGAACCAATAGATGAAGGGAATAAAAGCATGGTGGTAGTGATGTTTGCTTGACGATCGATATCTATTCATGAGACTATCTTTTCTGTCATGTTATACGTTGTTCCATGTCATATGCGAGATTTGTTGCTTTGTATAGAATTATCCTCCTCGTATATATTCAAATAATAACACCTGTTTCCGAGTAATTTCATTTTAGAGTGTAATTCACAATGTGAGCTTTGTAGTCGAAGCATCACTAGATAGTTATCCGATTTAAATTCCAAGTTCATAGTTGCCTTATATCCACATGACTACTATTTCACACACATGCGAGTGTTCGATATATTCTATTGATTCTATTCATATATGTTTTCAGATTATTTTCATAATGTAGGAAGGCGTACGATTGTTTTACTTTAGATAATTTTAAGTTTTTTGTTAATTTGATTTTATCAAGGAATGATGTTGACATTGAAATATTTAAATTTTGAATAAAATTTTTATTTTACAAAATTAATAAAGATGGTTGTGGGTGACATGTTGATGAAAACCCTCACGAGACTTCACACGTCCGACTAGGGACACCTAGAGGTTTAAAAGGCTTGTTGCACAAGCTAAGTGCAATCGTTATCCATACGAAAATGAATAGTATTGTTTTTTTCTTTTCTTTTTGCTCGAGAATTTGAAAAATGTAGGTTTGCGGGTGTGATCGGGGGATAACATATCCTAATTATACGCCTTAATTCACATTTGTTAGTCGTTTTTAACCTGTATTTGTATAATTTTACTTCATTTTTCACTTTTTGGAAGGATTTCGAAGAAAGCAATGATTCCAGGTTAAATAAAGAGAAAAAGCAAGTATAAAGAAGTTGGAAAAAGTTCATCGCGCGAGCGGTCTGCTCGCGTGAAATCCCAGAAATCGCTCGAGCGGCCCGCTTGCGCGACCTCCCATTTTACGCGCTCGCGTGATCCGTACATAAAATAGAAAATGTGTATTTTGGAGTGCTGAAGACTCCTACCTGGACTAAATCATTCTATTACGTCCACAATGTAATTTCTAGGAGTTTTAGTGAGATTAGGTTTATAGTCGTAAAAGAGATGGATCCCTTGAAAAAGAAATATGAAAAAATAATAAAGAGTTGTTGGAGTAAAACCCTTGCATTATAAATATTACGGCTATTTCAATTTACTCAAGGACGTTTTGAATTCCTTTTACAGTTCTTTTCTTAACTACAACCCTTGACCAACATTACAAGCCTTGTAAAGTCCTAGTTGATTCTATGAAAACATGATTTGAATATGGAACCGATAGATGAAGGGAATAAAAGCATGGTGGTAGTGATATTTACTTGACAATCGATATCTATTCATGAGACTATCTTTTCTGTCGTGTTATACGTTGTTGCATGTCATATGCGAGATTTGTTGCTTTGTATAGAATTATCCTCCCCGTATATATTCAAATAATTACACTTGTTTCCAGGTGATTTCATTTTAGAGTGTAATTCACAACGTGAGCTTTGTAGTCGAAGCATCACTAGATAGTTATCCGATTTATATTCCAAGTTCATAGTTGCCGTATATCCACTTGACTACTATTTCACACACATGCGAGTCTTCGATATATTCTATTGATTCTGTTCATATATGTTTTTGGATTATTTTCATAATGTAGGAATGCGTACGATTGTTTTACTTTAGATAATTTAAAGTTTTTTTTTGAAATTGATTTTATCAAGGAATGATGTTGACATTGAAATATTTAAATTTTGAATAAAATTTTTGTTTTACAAAATAATATAGACGGTTGTGGGTGACATGTTGATGAAAACCCTCACGAGACTTCACACGTCCGACTAGGGACACCTAGAGGTTTAAAAGGCTTGTTGCACAAGCTAAGTGCAATCGTTATCCATACGAAAATGAATAGTAGTGTTTTTTTCTTTTCTTTTTGCTCGGGAATTTGAAAAATGTAGGTTTGCGGGTGTGATCGGGGGAGAACATATCCTAATTATACGCCTTAATTCACATTTGTTAGTCGTTTTTAACCTGTATTTGTATAATTTTACTTCGTTTTCCACTTTTTGGAAGGATTTCGAAGAAAGCAAGGATTCCAGGTTAAATAAAGAGAAAAAGCAAGTATAAAGAAGTTGGAAAAAGCTCATCGCGCGAGCGGTCTGCTCGCGTGAAATCCCAGAAATCGCTCGAGCGGCCCGCTTGCGCGACCTCCCATTTTACGCGCTCGCGTGATCCGTACATAAAATAGAAAATGTGTATTTTGGAGTGCTGAAGACTCCTACCTGGACGAAATCATTCTATTACGTCCACAATGTAATTTCTAGGAGTTTTAGTGAGATTAGGTTTATAGTCGTAAAAGAGATGGATCCCTTGAAAAAGAAATATGAAAAAATAATAAATAGTTGTTGGAGTAAAACCCTTGCATTATAAACATTACGGCTATTTCAATTTACTCAAGGACGTTTTGAATTCCTTTTACCGCTCTTTTCTTAACTACAACCCTTGACCAACATTACAACCCTTGTAAAGTCCTAGTTGATTCTATGAAAACATGATTTGAATATGGAACCGATAGATGAAGGGAATAAAAGCATGGTGGTAGTGATATTTACTTGACAATCGATATCTATTCATGAGACTATCTTTTCTGTCGTGTTATACGTTGTTGCATGTCATATGCGAGATTTGTTGCTTTGTATAGAATTATCATCCTCGTATATATTCAAATAATTACACTTGTTTCCAGGTGATTTCATTTTAGAGTGTAATTCACAACGTGAGCTTTGTAGTCGAAGCATCACTAGATAGTTATCCGATTTATATTCCAAGTTCATAGTTGTCGTATATCCACTTGACTACTATTTCACTGTAACGCCCCGACCGCCGAAGTGCAAGGAAAGAAAGATACAAAAGGAAAGAATGATAAAAGGTCATTTGTGTTAGCTGAACTTTTAACAGTTTGTAAATAATTATGCCATTAGAAATTTCATATTCCATCCGCGTTGTCCCATGTAAAACGTAATTCCGGACAACTTTTCCCGACTGATATTTTCTCAGATCCGCACCATTTGGGCAGAAAAAGCTCACTGCTACAATCAGTCCCAGGATTAATTTTCTATGTTGCTGAAACTTTAAAAAGATTTTCGACACTCATATATTTTGAAATCTGATATTCCGTCCGCGATGTCCCATGTAAAACGTAATTCCGGACAAATTTTCCCGACTGATATTTTCTCAGTTCCTCACTGTTTGGACAGAAAATAAGAATAACAGTAGCAGTATTTTTTTTTTGACAGCAGTTTTGACAGCATTTTAGCAGCATTTCGCATGCGTGCCCATTTCCGTTAAATCCTCAGATTTTGCATCTAAAACATACATACACAAGTCTGAAAAGGTGTATAACATGTGTGTAAACCAACCGGGACTTTATACGTTCGAAACATAATGAGAACGAGAGGTGAAAGAGGTAATAGAGAGAAAGAAGGGGAGAGGGAGAGATTGGGAGAGAGACATTGGGAGAGATAGGTAGAGAGACAGAGGGAAGGTATTCTAAGCACACACGCACGTGTATTTTCACATTCGGAAACATTTTAAAAAAAGGAAATACCATTCCAACATGAATAAAAGAAAAGAAAGTTTGGGAAATGGAACGAGATTAGAGAGAGGGAAAATGGGGGAGGGAGATTTTAAGACATTTCCTTTAAAAGCAAAATGGACAAATCCGTCAAGGATTAAAATCAACACACATACATAAGGCATTGAAAGAGATTCTATATAAACGTCAAAGAGCTTCAAGTCTTTAAAAGAGTTAGAATACATCCAAGACAAGAGATATTAAGACAAAAGAGAGGTTCTTTGCAACACACATGAAGTTTTAAATATGTACACAACACAACAACGCGGCTAACACGTGCCGGTCCCAAAAGAAAGTGAGTCTAGCTATTACAGATTTCATATTCAATGTTCATATGAATTAGTACATGCAATTCTATTGATCCAATCCTATTCCATGATACTAGATCACATAAATTACATGTCCCCCTTCCCATCCACGAGCTAGCTCTCGAAACAAAGTCCTCCAACAAGAGGCTTCAAAAAGAGGATACCTTTAATCCCACCCTTTACTCGGACTTGGGGTCTTTCCCCTTATCAATATTTCCTGCAAAAAGATTTGGGATCGTAGTCCCTTAGCGCGACGGCTAAGTAGATAATGTATGTAAAGACACAAAGTAATTTCTATGACTAAGAATGAAATGCGATGCAATGAGGTTGCCACCGAGGCGATGCAAATGTAAGGCTTCTTGGCCATGCATGTAATCGTTCACTCCCCTCGTTACCGGACTGCGAGCAATCCCCCACTGGGAACTTAGCATACTAACCTTCCGATAGCTAGTCGGCTATAAGTTAGCGTTTGGCACGTTCTTAGGTACGTCCACCCTGTCTCACATCACAACCCGCATCCGGATTTCCATATCATCTCATTTTATGCCCTTCTTCGTGAGGGATCTTTTCAACGCATATCATGTGTATGCAATGTTTTTGCCGATATGGCACAAATGCTATGAATCCCTTTGATTCACTCAACCAATGTCAATGCTTATGCAATGTCATGTCCACTAATCAATGTATAATGTCTTATGCATTATTGTTAAGAAATCAAAGGAACAATAATGAAATTCATTTTATGAGTTCAAATCTAATATTAACCCATTATGCTCCATAATAGTACTAAGCTAGAATTAAGCACATTTTGCACACCTTGAATCACAAATGATAGAATTTGTATAGTAACTCATGATCTCTACACATGCAATTCCAATAACCAAAGCTAACGTCTCCAACTTAACTTCTAACATGGATTTCAACTAGCGAGTAGACAAGTAGGCACATAGATATTAACTTAAGCATGTAAATCACATAGTTCCATTCTAAGTTAAGAAATTTAAAGAGAACTAGGTTAGGGCAATTCATCTAATCCAAGGGTTTCATCAACAAGTTTTGCAATTCATACTTTGAAGGAGGAAATAAAATGCACCCATGGACACATAAACATGTAGTTTCATAGGATCTAGGACCTAAGTTAATGATATACTACATAGCCCTAGAAATTTACCCAACAATCAACACACATGCATCATCATACTTAGAAATAGGAATTAAAGTGTATCAATACATAGAAAATCTACCTTGCTCTTGGAGAAATCCAAAGAACTCCCAATTCCAACTTAGGGCTTGAGAAAAAAGAGAAAGAGAACTTCTATTTGCTTCTAATCTTCACCAAGTTGAAACCCTTAGCTTCTAGCACCTTGAATCCCTACGAAAATGGAGGCCTTCAAGCTCTTGATTTGCTTCCATGGAGAAATTTTTTGAGAGGGGAAGAGAAGGGAAGAAGATGAAGAGGTGAAAGAATAAAGAGATGAGAGAAAAAATGAAGTAAAAGAAATGGGTTTACTCCCCCAAGATGGCCGGCCAAAAGAGTGTAGAGAGAGAGAGTGTATGTATTGTTTGTGTGTGGTCAAAATTTAAGTAGCTAAAATGTGGGTCCCAAGGTATGGTCCAATTGCACAAAGTTTTAAACATGTGGGTACATTTATATCTATGTAAGCAATAATACAACACTAATTTTTTTTTCAAGTTGGGAAAAAAATAATATACAAAAAAATAATTGGGTCCAAATTTATGTATAAATTACTAAAATACCCCTTATTAAATTACGGGTCATTACAATCTACCCCCCTTAAAAGAATTCCATCCCGGAATTCAAAACACAAACAAGACAATAACCACAAACCATCAATAGATCATCAACTCAATTTAGCAGTAAATCACAATGCGTATGCCGTATTTAGATTAACTTACCTCAATCGACGAAGAGATGGGGATAACGAGACCTCATCTCTGACTCTGTCTCCCAAGTCGATTCTTCAACGTTGTGATGGTCCCACTGAACTTGAACCAAAGGAATCGTCCGGCCTCTAAGAATGCGGTCCTTCCTCTCAAGTATGCGAAGGGGTTGTTCCTCGTAGGAAACGTCTTGATCTACCTCGATCTCTTTCCAATCCAGAATGTGCGAAGAATTCTCTTGATACTTCCGCAACATCGAAATGTGAAAAACGTTATGAACCTTTGAAAGCTGAGGTGGAAGGGCTAATCGGTAGGCAACTTCACCAATCTTATCAAGAATTTCAAATGGCCCAATGAACCTTGGTGATAGTTTTCCCTTCTTCCCGAATCGAAGTACTCCACGTCTAGGTGAAACCTTAAGAAACACATGATCACCGGGACGGAGAGGTAGTGGCTGACGACGACGATCGGCATATGACTTCTGACGGCTCTGCGCTGTAATCAATCTTTTTCGAATAATGTCAATCTTCTCGGACGTCTCACGAATCAAATCAGGACCCAAGATGGATGACTCACCAACCTCAGTCCAACACAAAGGAGATCTACAGGGTCGGCCATACAGGGCCTCAAACGGCGCCATTTGAATACTAGACTGATAGCTATTGTTGTAGGCGAATTCCACTATCGGCAAGTGGTCTTCCCAAGTACCCCCAAAATCCATAACGCAAGCTCGCAACATGTCCTCCAGAATCTGGATGCTACGCTCGGACTGTCCGTCCGTCTGCGGGTGAAATGCTGTGCTCAACAAAAGCTGGGTCCCCAAAGCCTTCTGAAGGCTCTGCCAGAACTGAGAAATGAACCTAGAGTCGCGGTCAGAAACAATAGAGACTGGAATACCATGAAGCCTCACGATCTCACGAACGTATAACTTGCTAAGAACATCAATAGAATCTGTCACTTTGATGGGAAAGAAATGTGCAGATTTGGTTAAACGGTCAACGATCACCCAAATAGCATCGTGCTGACGAAAAGTCCTCGGGAGTGCAGTGACAAAATCCATAGCGATATGCTCCCATTTCCACTCGGGAGTAGGAAGAGGCTGAAGTAAACCTGGAGGTCGCTGATGTTCAGCCTTTACCTGCTGACATGTCAGACAACTGGATATAAACTCTGCAACGGATCGTTTCATCCCTTTCCACCAAAACTGACGACGCAAGTCTTGATACATCTTCGTGCCACCTGGATGCACTGCTAGGCGAGAATGATGAAATTCCTTCAAGACCTCTTCACGACAAGCTGTAGGAACACATGGTCTACCTTTAAATCTTACACCGTGCTCAGGACTAAAAGTCCACCCATCAATCGCTTCACCACTAGAGATACGTGATCGAAGTGATTCGGTCTCATCATCGGACTGCTGGGCCTCCAAAACTCGACTTAAAAGCGTTGGTTGAGCAACCAAAGCGAATAGTGTAGCACGCCCGTCGGCCTCTGCAAGATGAACTTCGAAGTCTCTAAGTTGTTGCAGCATCTTCCATTCTCGAACTGCTATAGAAGCCAAAGTAGAACGAGGTTTCCTGCTAAGAGCATCGGCCACGACATTAGCCTTTCCGGGATGATACTGTAGATCAAAATCATAATCTTCCAAGTACTCATCCATCGCCGTTGCCTCAAATTCAAGTCACATTGTGTGAAGATATACTTAAGGCTCTTGTGATCAGAGAAAACTTCAAATCGCTCACCATAAAGATAATGTCTCCAACTCTTCAACGCGAAGACCACAGCTGCAAGTTCCAAATCGTGCGTAGGATAATTTGACTCGTGAGGTTTCAACTGTCGAGAACCATAGGCAACAACCTTGCCTCCTTGCATCAAAACACATCCAAGACCCTCTTTCGAAGCATCACAATACACAGCATATTCCAATCCTCGCTCGGGTATAATTAGAATAGGCGTCGAGGTCAACTGAGTCTTCAATTGTTGGAAAGCTTGTTCGCAAGATTCTGTCCATACAAATTTTGTCCCTTTACGTGTAAGCTTGGTCATAGGCATGGCTATGCGCGAAAAATCCTTCACAAAACGTCGATAATAACCCGCTAGTCCCAAAAAACTTCGAACTTCAAAAACATTCTTCGGTGGTTGCCAATCCATCACAGCTTCAATCTTTGATGGATCCACAGAAATTCCATCACTAGACATGACGTGCCCAAGAAACTTTACTTTAGGTAGCCAAAATTCACACTTAGAAAACTTGGCATACAAGCGGTGTTCTCTCAAAGTATGTAAAACGATGCGAAGATGCTCCTCGTGTTTCTCCCAAGAAGGCGAATATATGCGAATGTCGTCAATGAATACAATAACAAACTTGTCAAGATAAGAGTGAAATATACGATTCATCAAGTCCATGAATGCGGCAGGAGCATTCGTCAAACCAAAAGGCATCACAAGAAACTCAAAGTGACCATAACGTGAACGGAAGGCTGTCTTGGGAATATCTTGCTCTTGTATTCTTAATTGATGGTAGCCCGATCTCAGGTCGATCTTCGAAAAACACGTCGATCCTCGAAGTTGATCAAATAAGTCATCGATCCTTGGAAGTGGATACTTATTCTTTATTGTAGCTCGATTCAACTTGCGGTAGTCTATACACAATCGCAAAGATCCATCCTTCTTTTTGGCAAAGAGAACCGGTGCTCCCCAAGGCGAAGCACTAGGGCGAATAAATCCTTTGTCCTGAAGATCTTCTAGTTGAGACTTCAACTCTTTCAACTCAGCAGGAGCCATTCGATACGGCGGAATAGAAATAGGAGATGTACCCGAAATAAGGTCTATTGTGAATTCGATCTCGCGAATGGGTGGTAAGCCAGGAAAATCCTCAGGAAATACATCAATGAACTCACAAACAACAGGAGGAAACTCTCCATGAGTCACCCTATTCTCATCAACCAACAAGCTAGCCAAATAATCATTATGTCCTCCCTTCCCATGCAAAAGATGTAAGGGTGAAGTCGGGAAGCTAGGACGATCCCCCAAAAACACACAAGTCTCTCCTGACGGAGCAAGGAAGGTGACTCTCCTACGAAAGCAGTCAATGAAAGCGCGATAGGCGCTAAGCCAATCCATACCAAGTATCACATCAAAACTAGACATATCAATTATAATGAAGTCAACTTTAAGATTTTGGTCCGATATGATAAGTTCACAATTTCGACATATAAGGTCTAATGGAACCAATCCTCCAACGGGAGTGTCTACGGTGAGCGTAGAACCTAAATGGCCTACCTCCAACCCTAACGCCGATGCAAATGCAGACGATATGAATGAATGAGATGCCCCAGTATCAAAGAGAACCGATGCCCTAGAATTGAACACTAGTAATGTACCTCGGATGACAGACGGTTCAGGGGTGTCGGAAGATGTAGCAGTACCAAGATTGTACACTTGCGGTGGAGTGGCGAGAGCTTGCTGTCCACCTCTGAAAGATCCTAGCAATGGGTACTGTTGACCCTTGGAAACACTGGGTCTAGAGCTCTGAGCAGTAGGTGGTACAGGCGGTGATGGTAGAAGCGAAGGCCTAACACTCTGCTGGTGATGTCCCATAATAGAAGGTGCAGATTGCACAGATTGCTTGAAAGGGCAGTTCTTGAGAAAATGATTGGGATCACCACAACCGAAACATACCCTTGGCCCTAGGTGATGCCCACCACGGGCTGATGTAGAATGTCGAGAACCACGAGCCTGTGAACGCTGAGCCTGAGGTCGAGAAGCAGTGGGTGCTGGATACGAATGATGTGTAGTATAAGAGGACTGTTGTTGCTGTCGAGGAGCCTCATACTTTGGCTTCTTGTTCTGAGGACCACTAGATGATTCGGTATGAGATCCTTTGGTTGAAGGACGAGCGTCTCTAATCTTCTTGGAACTATTATACTCCTCTTCAAAGATCATTGCTTTCTGTACCACATGGTTATAGGTCGGGAGCTCGAAACCCATAACCTTTCCACGAAGACCCGGTCGAAGTGCGCGCTCAAATGTTCTTGCCTTGGTAGCATCATTGGATGTGATATTAGGTGCAAATCGCGCTAAGTCCCCAAAGCGGGCCTCAAAATCGGCAACAGACATATCTCCTTGCTGAAGAGATAAGAATTCCACCCTCTTAGCATTGCGTGCATGGTCCGGAAAATACTTCCCAAGAAATAGGCTTTCAAAAGTGCCCCAAGTCATACCCTCAAGAGCGTTAGTTGTCAAAACAAGGTCCCACCAAATCTGAGCTCTACCAGAGAATTGAAAAGTAGCGGCATCAATGCGAAGATGATCCTCTACGAGCCCGATATGATCAAAGATGCGGACAATCCTTTTCAGCCAAAGCTCAGCTCCGACTGGGTCAGGATCACCCGAGAAAATGGGAGGATTACGCTTCTCAAACTCCCTCATCACTGATAGAACTCTGGGCTCCGCCGGTGCTAAAGGAACAATAGGCTCCGCAACAGGAGGAGGCTCCTGAACCACTGAGGCGACGGGAGGAGGTTGCGGAATTTCATTTTGGGCCGCTCGGGCAGCTTGAGTGAACTCCCGCATGGCTTCAGCCATCTCACGAAAGAATTGAGCTCCCCCAGGAATTCCACCAAAAGCATCGCCGGGGGCGGAGGAAGAAGAAGAAGCCTCTACCCCACGGCCACCAACGCCAACACGACCTCGAGCACGGCCTCTAGCACGACCTGCTGGACGGCCCCTAGCACGACCTCTCACTCGAGGAGGCATCACTAAACACAAGAAAACACAAAGACGTAAGCACAAAGGCATATGGTCATGCGAACATCTAATCTTGAAGGCATGTAACAAAAATCGAGTGAACATACCCTCACCAAAACATTCCTATATAAGTTAATATACTTCACATTGGCATTTATGCACATAATCATGTCGGCATGCAATCATCTAAGCAAGTCAACTACAACACATGCCTTGAATTTAAGTAATGAAATTAACACCTCAAAACACGAAGCAAAAGTCATATAAAGACCCAAATGAACTCCCAGAGCACCAAGGTATTCGAACCCGGTTAGCTCTGATACCAATCTGTAACGCCCCGACCGACGAAGTGCAAGGAAAGAAAGATACAAAAGGAAAGAATGATAAAAGGTCATTTGTGTTAGCTGAACTTTTAACAGTTTGTAAATAATTATGCCATTAGAAATTTCATATTCCATCCACGCTGCCCCATGTAAAACGTAATTCCGGACAACTTTTCCCGACTGATATTTTCTCAGATCCGCACCATTTGGGCAGAAAAAGCTCACTGCTACAATCAGTCCCAGGATTAATTTTCTATGTTGCTGAAACTTTAAAAAGATTTTCGACACTCATATATTTTGAAATCTGATATTCCGTCCGCGCTGTCCCATGTAAAACGTAATTCCGGACAACTTTTTCCGACTGATATTTTCTCAGTTCCTCACCGTTTGGACAGAAAATAAGAATAACAGTAGCAGTATTTTTTTTTTGACAGCAGTTTTGACAGCATTTTGGCAGCATTTCGCATGCGTGCCCATTTCCGTTAAATCCTCGGATTTTGCATCTAAAACATACATACACAAGTCTGAAAAGGTGTATAACATGTGTGTAAACCAACCGGGACTTTATACGTTCGAAACATAATGAGAACGAGAGGTAAAACAGGTAATAGAGAGAAAGAAGGGGAGAGGGAGAGATTGGGAGAGAGACATTGGGAGAGATAGGGAGAGAGACAGAGGGAAGGTATTCTAAGCACACACGCACGTGTATTTTCACATTCGGAAACATTTTTAAAAAAAGGAAATACCATTCCAACATGAATAAAAGAAAAGAAAGTTTGGGAAATGGAACGAGATTAGAGAGAGGGAAAATGGGGGAGGGAGATTTTAAGACATTTCCTTTAAAAGCAAAATGGACAAATCCGGCAAGGATTAAAATCAACACACATACATAAGGCATTGAAAGAGATTCTATATAAACGTCAAAGAGCTTCAAGTCTTTAAAAGAGTTAGAATACATCCAAGACAAGAGATATTAAGACAAAAGAGAGGTTCTTTGCAACACACATAAAGTTTTAAATATGTACACAACACAACAACGCGGCTAACACGTGCCGGTCCCAAAAGAAAGTGAGTCTAGCTATTACAGATTTCATATTCAATGTTCATATGAATTAGTACATGCAATTCTATTGATCCAATCCTATTCCATGATACTAGATCACATAAATTACATGTCCCCCTTCCCATCCACGAGCTAGCTCTCGAAACAAAGTCCTCCAACAAGAGGCTTCAAAAAGAGGATACCTTTAATCCCACCCTTTACTCGGACTTGGGGTCTTTCCCCTTAACAATATTTCCTGCAAAAAGATTTGGGATCGTAGTCCCTTAGCGCGACGGCTAAGTAGATAATGTATGTAAAGACACAAAGTAATTTCTATGACTAAGAATGAAATGCGATGCAATGAGGTTGCCACCGAGGCGATGCAAATGTAAGGCTTCTTGGCCATGCATGTAATCGTTCACTCCCCTCGTTACCGGACTGCGAGCAATCCCCCACTGGGAACTTAGCATACTAACCTTCCGATAGCTAGTCGGCTATAAGTTAGCGTTTGGCACGTTCTTAGGTACGTCCACCCTGTCTCACATCACAACCCGCATCCGGATTTCCATATCATCTCATTTTATGCCCTTCTTCGTGAGGGATCTTTTCAACGCATATCATGTGTATGCAATGTTTTTGCCGATATGGCACAAATGCTATGAATCCCTTTGATTCACTCAACCAATGTCAATGCTTATGCAATGTCATGTCCACTAATCAATGTATAATGTCTTATGCATTATTGTTAAGAAATCAAAGGAACAATAATGCAATTCATTTTATGAGTTCAAATGTAATATTAACCCATTATGCTCCATAATAGTACTAAGCTAGAATTAAGCACATTTTGCACACCTTGAATCACAAATGATAGAATTTGTATAGTAACTCATGATCTCTACACATGCAATTCCAATAACCAAAGCTAACGTCTCCAACTTAACTTCTAACATGGATTTCAACTAGCGAGTAGACAAGTAGGCACATAGATATTAACTTAAGCATGTAAATCACATAGTTCCATTTTAAGTTAAGAAATTTAAAGAGAACTAGGTTAGGGCAATTCATCTAATCCAAGGGTTTCATCAACAAGTTTTGCAATTCATACTTTGAAGGAGGAAATAAAATGCACCCATGGACACATAAACATGTAGTTTCATAGGATCTAGGACCTAAGTTAATGATATACTACATAGCCCTAGAAATTTACCCAACAATCAACACACATGCATCATCATACTTAGAAATAGGAATTAAAGTGTATCAATACATAGAAAATCTACCTTGCTCTTGGAGAAATCCAAAGAACTCCCAATTCCAACTTAGGGCTTGAGAAAAAAGAGAAAGAGAACTTCTATTTGCTTCTAATCTTCACCAAGTTGAAACCCTTAGCTTCTAGCACCTTGAATCCCTACGAAAATGGAGGCCTTCAAGCTCTTGATTTGCTTCCATGGAGAAATTTTTTGAGAGGGGAAGAGAAGGGAAGAAGATGAAGAGGTGAAAGAATAAAGAGATGAGAGAAAAAATGAAGTAAAAGAAATGGGTTTACTCCCCCAAGATGGCCGGCCAAAAGAGTGTAGAGAGAGAGAGTGTATGTATTGTTTGTGTGTGGTCAAAATTTAAGTAGCTAAAATGTGGGTCCCAAGGTATGGTCCAATTGCACAAAGTTTTAAACATGTGGGTACATTTATATCTATGTAAGCAATAATACAACACTAAGTTTTTTTCAAGTTGGGAAAAAAATAATATACAAAAAAATAATTGGGTCCAAATTTATGTATAAATTACTAAAATACCCCTTATTAAATTACGGGTCATTACAATCTACCCCCCTTAAAAGAATTCCGTCCCGGAATTCAAAACACAAATAAGACAATAACCACAAACCATCAATAGATCATCAACTCAATTTAGCAGTAAATCACAATGCGTATGCCGTGTTTAGATTAACTTACCTCAATCGACGAAGAGATGGGGATAACGAGACCTCATCTCTGACTCTGTCTCCCAAGTCGATTCTTCAACGTTGTGATGGTCCCACTGAACTTGAACCAAAGGAATCGTCCGGCCTCTAAGAATGCGGTCCTTCCTCTCAAGTATGCGAAGGGGTTGTTCCTCGTAGGAAACGTCTTGATCTACCTCGATCTCTTTCCAATCCAGAATGTGCGAAGAATTCTCTTGATACTTCCGCAACATCGAAATGTGAAAAACGTTATGAACCTTTGAAAGCTGAGGTGGAAGGGCTAATCGGTAGGCAACTTCACCAATCTTATCAAGAATTTCAAATGGCCCAATGAACCTTGGTGATAGTTTTCCCTTCTTCCCGAATCGAAGTACTCCACGTCTAGGTGAAACCTTAAGAAACACATGATCACCGGGACGGAGAGGTAGTGGCTGACGACGACGATCGGCATATGACTTCTGACGGCTCTGCGCTGTAATCAATCTTTTTCGAATAATGTCAATCTTCTCGGACGTCTCACGAATCAAATCAGGACCCAAGATGGATGACTCACCAACCTCAGTCCAACACAAAGGAGATCTACAGGGTCGGCCATACAGGGCCTCAAACGGCGCCATTTGAATACTAGACTGATAGCTATTGTTGTAGGCGAATTCCACTATCGGCAAGTGGTCTTCCCAAGTACCCCCAAAATCCATAACGCAAGCTCGCAACATGTCCTCCAGAATCTGGATGCTACGCTCGGACTGTCCGTCCGTCTGCGGGTGAAATGCTGTGCTCAACAAAAGCTGGGTCCCCAAAGCCTTCTGAAGGCTCTGCCAGAACTGAGAAATGAACCTAGAGTCGCGGTCAGAAACAATAGAGACTGGAATACCATGAAGCCTCACGATCTCACGAACGTATAACTTGCTAAGAACATCAATAGAATCTGTCACTTTGATGGGAAAGAAATGTGCAGATTTGGTTAAACGGTCAACGATCACCCAAATAGCATCGTGCTGACGAAAAGTCCTCGGGAGTGCAGTGACAAAATCCATAGCGATATGCTCCCATTTCCACTCGGGAGTAGGAAGAGGCTGAAGTAAACCTGGAGGTCGCTGATGTTCAGCCTTTACCTGCTGACATGTCAGACAACTGGATATAAACTCTGCAACGGATCGTTTCATCCCTTTCCACCAAAACTGACGACGCAAGTCTTGATACATCTTCGTGCCACCTGGATGCACTGCTAGGCGAGAATGATGAAATTCCTTCAAGACCTCTTCACGACAAGCTGTAGGAACACATGGTCTACCTTTAAATCTTACACCGTGCTCAGGACTAAAAGTCCACCCATCAATCGCTTCACCACTAGAGATACGTGATCGAAGTGATTCGGTCTCATCATCGGACTGCTGGGCCTCCAAAACTCGACTTAAAAGCGTTGGTTGAGCAACCAAAGCGAATAGTGTAGCACGCCCGTCGGCCTCTGCAAGATGAACTTCGAAGTCTCTAAGTTGTTGCAGCATCTTCCATTCTCGAACTGCTATAGAAGCCAAAGTAGAACGAGGTTTCCTGCTAAGAGCATCGGCCACGACATTAGCCTTTCCGGGATGATACTGTAGATCAAAATCATAATCTTCCAAGTACTCATCCATCGCCGTTGCCTCAAATTCAAGTCACATTGTGTGAAGATATACTTAAGGCTCTTGTGATCAGAGAAAACTTCAAATCGCTCACCATAAAGATAATGTCTCCAACTCTTCAACGCGAAGACCACAGCTGCAAGTTCCAAATCGTGCGTAGGATAATTTGACTCGTGAGGTTTCAACTGTCGAGAACCATAGGCAACAACCTTGCCTCCTTGCATCAAAACACATCCAAGACCCTCTTTCGAAGCATCACAATACACAGCATATTCCAATCCTCGCTCGGGTATAATTAGAATAGGCGTCGAGGTCAACTGAGTCTTCAATTGTTGGAAAGCTTGTTCGCAAGATTCTGTCCATACAAATTTTGTCCCTTTACGTGTAAGCTTGGTCATAGGCATGGCTATGCGCGAAAAATCCTTCACAAAACGTCGATAATAACCCGCTAGTCCCAAAAAACTTCGAACTTCAAAAACATTCTTCGGTGGTTGCCAATCCATCACAGCTTCAATCTTTGATGGATCCACAGAAATTCCATCACTAGACATGACGTGCCCAAGAAACTTTACTTTAGGTAGCCAAAATTCACACTTAGAAAACTTGGCATACAAGCGGTGTTCTCTCAAAGTATGTAAAACGATGCGAAGATGCTCCTCGTGTTTCTCCCAAGAAGGCGAATATATGCGAATGTCGTCAATGAATACAATAACAAACTTGTCAAGATAAGAGTGAAATATACGATTCATCAAGTCCATGAATGCGGCAGGAGCATTCGTCAAACCAAAAGGCATCACAAGAAACTCAAAGTGACCATAACGTGAACGGAAGGCTGTCTTGGGAATATCTTGCTCTTGTATTCTTAATTGATGGTAGCCCGATCTCAGGTCGATCTTCGAAAAACACGTCGATCCTCGAAGTTGATCAAATAAGTCATCGATCCTTGGAAGTGGATACTTATTCTTTATTGTAGCTCGATTCAACTTGCGGTAGTCTATACACAATCGCAAAGATCCATCCTTCTTTTTGGCAAAGAGAACCGGTGCTCCCCAAGGCGAAGCACTAGGGCGAATAAATCCTTTGTCCTGAAGATCTTCTAGTTGAGACTTCAACTCTTTCAACTCAGCAGGAGCCATTCGATACGGCGGAATAGAAATAGGAGATGTACCCGAAATAAGGTCTATTGTGAATTCGATCTCGCGAATGGGTGGTAAGCCAGGAAAATCCTCAGGAAATACATCAATGAACTCACAAACAACAGGAGGAAACTCTCCATGAGTCACCCTATTCTCATCAACCAACAAGCTAGCCAAATAATCATTATGTCCTCCCTTCCCATGCAAAAGATGTAAGGGTGAAGTCGGGAAGCTAGGACGATCCCCCAAAAACACACAAGTCTCTCCTGACGGAGCAAGGAAGGTGACTCTCCTACGAAAGCAGTCAATGAAAGCGCGATAGGCGCTAAGCCAATCCATACCAAGTATCACATCAAAACTAGACATATCAATTATAATGAAGTCAACTTTAAGATTTTGGTCCGATATGATAAGTTCACAATTTCGACATATAAGGTCTAATGGAACCAATCCTCCAACGGGAGTGTCTACGGTGAGCGTAGAACCTAAATGGCCTACCTCCAACCCTAACGCCGATGCAAATGCAGACGATATGAATGAATGAGATGCCCCAGTATCAAAGAGAACTGATGCCCTAGAATTGAACACTAGTAATGTACCTCGGATGACAGACGGTTCAGGGGTGTCGGAAGATGTAGCAGTACCAAGATTGTACACTTGCGGTGGAGTGGCGAGAGCTTGCTGTCCACCTCTGAAAGATCCTAGCAATGGGTACTGTTGACCCTTGGAAACACTGGGTCTAGAGCTCTGAGCAGTAGGTGGTACAGGCGGTGATGGTAGAAGCGAAGGCCTAACACTCTGCTGGTGATGTCCCATAATAGAAGGTGCAGATTGCACAGATTGCTTGAAAGGGCAGTTCTTGAGAAAATGATTGGGATCACCACAACCGAAACATACCCTTGGCCCTAGGTGATGCCCACCACGGGCTGATGTAGAATGTCGAGAACCACGAGCCTGTGAACGCTGAGCCTGAGGTCGAGAAGCAGTGGGTGCTGGATACGAATGATGTGTAGTATAAGAGGACTGTTGTTGCTGTCGAGGAGCCTCATACTTTGGCTTCTTGTTCTGAGGACCACTAGATGATTCGGTATGAGATCCTTTGGTTGAAGGATGAGCGTCTCTAATCTTCTTGGAACTATTATACTCCTCTTCAAAGATCATTGCTTTCTGTACCACATGGTTATAGGTCGGGAGCTCGAAACCCATAACCTTTCCACGAAGACCCGGTCGAAGTGCGCGCTCAAATGTTCTTGCCTTGGTAGCATCATTGGATGTGATATTAGGTGCAAATCGCGCTAAGTCCCCAAAGCGGGCCTCAAAATCGGCAACAGACATATCTCCTTGCTGAAGAGATAAGAATTCCACCCTCTTAGCATTGCGTGCATGGTCCGGAAAATACTTCCCAAGAAATAGGCTTTCAAAAGTGCCCCAAGTCATACCCTCAAGAGCGTTAGTTGTCAAAACAAGGTCCCACCAAATCTGAGCTCTACCAGAGAATTGAAAAGTAGCGGCATCAATGCGAAGATGATCCTCTACGAGCCCGATATGATCAAAGATGCGGACAATCCTTTTCAGCCAAAGCTCAGCTCCGACTGGGTCAGGATCACCCGAGAAAATGGGAGGATTACGCTTCTCAAACTCCCTCATCACTGATAGAACTCTGGGCTCCGCCGGTGCTAAAGGAACAATAGGCTCCGCAACAGGAGGAGGCTCCTGAACCACTGAGGCGACGGGAGGAGGTTGCGGAATTTCATTTTGGGCCGCTCGGGCAGCTTGAGTGAACTCCCGCATGGCTTCAGCCATCTCACGAAAGAATTGAGCTCCCCCAGGAATTCCACCAAAAGCATCGCCGGGGGCGGAGGAAGAAGAAGAAGCCTCTACCCCACGGCCACCAACGCCAACACGACCTCGAGCACGGCCTCTAGCACGACCTGCTGGACGGCCCCTAGCACGACCTCTCACTCGAGGAGGCATCACTAAACACAAGAAAACACAAAGACGTAAGCACAAAGGCATATGGTCATGCGAACATCTAATCTTGAAGGCATGTAACAAAAATCGAGTGAACATACCCTCACCAAAACATTCCTATATAAGTTAATATACTTCACATTGGCATTTATGCACATAATCATGTCGGCATGCAATCATCTAAGCAAGTCAACTACAACACATGCCTTGAATTTAAGTAATGAAATTAACACCTCAAAACACGAAGCAAAAGTCATATAAAGACCCAAATGAACTCCCAGAGCACCAAGGTATTCGAACCCGGTTAGCTCTGATACCAATCTGTAACGCCCCGACCGACGAAGTGCAAGGAAAGAAAGATACAAAAGGAAAGAATGATAAAAGGTCATTTGTGTTAGCTGAACTTTTAACAGTTTGTAAATAATTATGCCATTAGAAATTTCATATTCCATCCACGCTGCCCCATGTAAAACGTAATTCCGGACAACTTTTCCCGACTGATATTTTCTCAGATCCGCACCATTTGGGCAGAAAAAGCTCACTGCTACAATCAGTCCCAGGATTAATTTTCTATGTTGCTGAAACTTTAAAAAGATTTTCGACACTCATATATTTTGAAATCTGATATTCCGTCCGCGCTGTCCCATGTAAAACGTAATTCCGGACAACTTTTTCCGACTGATATTTTCTCAGTTCCTCACCGTTTGGACAGAAAATAAGAATAACAGTAGCAGTATTTTTTTTTTGACAGCAGTTTTGACAGCATTTTGGCAGCATTTCGCATGCGTGCCCATTTCCGTTAAATCCTCGGATTTTGCATCTAAAACATACATACACAAGTCTGAAAAGGTGTATAACATGTGTGTAAACCAACCGGGACTTTATACGTTCGAAACATAATGAGAACGAGAGGTAAAACAGGTAATAGAGAGAAAGAAGGGGAGAGGGAGAGATTGGGAGAGAGACATTGGGAGAGATAGGGAGAGAGACAGAGGGAAGGTATTCTAAGCACACACGCACGTGTATTTTCACATTCGGAAACATTTTTAAAAAAAGGAAATACCATTCCAACATGAATAAAAGAAAAGAAAGTTTGGGAAATGGAACGAGATTAGAGAGAGGGAAAATGGGGGAGGGAGATTTTAAGACATTTCCTTTAAAAGCAAAATGGACAAATCCGGCAAGGATTAAAATCAACACACATACATAAGGCATTGAAAGAGATTCTATATAAACGTCAAAGAGCTTCAAGTCTTTAAAAGAGTTAGAATACATCCAAGACAAGAGATATTAAGACAAAAGAGAGGTTCTTTGCAACACACATAAAGTTTTAAATATGTACACAACACAACAACGCGGCTAACACGTGCCGGTCCCAAAAGAAAGTGAGTCTAGCTATTACAGATTTCATATTCAATGTTCATATGAATTAGTACATGCAATTCTATTGATCCAATCCTATTCCATGATACTAGATCACATAAATTACATGTCCCCCTTCCCATCCACGAGCTAGCTCTCGAAACAAAGTCCTCCAACAAGAGGCTTCAAAAAGAGGATACCTTTAATCCCACCCTTTACTCGGACTTGGGGTCTTTCCCCTTAACAATATTTCCTGCAAAAAGATTTGGGATCGTAGTCCCTTAGCGCGACGGCTAAGTAGATAATGTATGTAAAGACACAAAGTAATTTCTATGACTAAGAATGAAATGCGATGCAATGAGGTTGCCACCGAGGCGATGCAAATGTAAGGCTTCTTGGCCATGCATGTAATCGTTCACTCCCCTCGTTACCGGACTGCGAGCAATCCCCCACTGGGAACTTAGCATACTAACCTTCCGATAGCTAGTCGGCTATAAGTTAGCGTTTGGCACGTTCTTAGGTACGTCCACCCTGTCTCACATCACAACCCGCATCCGGATTTCCATATCATCTCATTTTATGCCCTTCTTCGTGAGGGATCTTTTCAACGCATATCATGTGTATGCAATGTTTTTGCCGATATGGCACAAATGCTATGAATCCCTTTGATTCACTCAACCAATGTCAATGCTTATGCAATGTCATGTCCACTAATCAATGTATAATGTCTTATGCATTATTGTTAAGAAATCAAAGGAACAATAATGCAATTCATTTTATGAGTTCAAATGTAATATTAACCCATTATGCTCCATAATAGTACTAAGCTAGAATTAAGCACATTTTGCACACCTTGAATCACAAATGATAGAATTTGTATAGTAACTCATGATCTCTACACATGCAATTCCAATAACCAAAGCTAACGTCTCCAACTTAACTTCTAACATGGATTTCAACTAGCGAGTAGACAAGTAGGCACATAGATATTAACTTAAGCATGTAAATCACATAGTTCCATTTTAAGTTAAGAAATTTAAAGAGAACTAGGTTAGGGCAATTCATCTAATCCAAGGGTTTCATCAACAAGTTTTGCAATTCATACTTTGAAGGAGGAAATAAAATGCACCCATGGACACATAAACATGTAGTTTCATAGGATCTAGGACCTAAGTTAATGATATACTACATAGCCCTAGAAATTTACCCAACAATCAACACACATGCATCATCATACTTAGAAATAGGAATTAAAGTGTATCAATACATAGAAAATCTACCTTGCTCTTGGAGAAATCCAAAGAACTCCCAATTCCAACTTAGGGCTTGAGAAAAAAGAGAAAGAGAACTTCTATTTGCTTCTAATCTTCACCAAGTTGAAACCCTTAGCTTCTAGCACCTTGAATCCCTACGAAAATGGAGGCCTTCAAGCTCTTGATTTGCTTCCATGGAGAAATTTTTTGAGAGGGGAAGAGAAGGGAAGAAGATGAAGAGGTGAAAGAATAAAGAGATGAGAGAAAAAATGAAGTAAAAGAAATGGGTTTACTCCCCCAAGATGGCCGGCCAAAAGAGTGTAGAGAGAGAGAGTGTATGTATTGTTTGTGTGTGGTCAAAATTTAAGTAGCTAAAATGTGGGTCCCAAGGTATGGTCCAATTGCACAAAGTTTTAAACATGTGGGTACATTTATATCTATGTAAGCAATAATACAACACTAAGTTTTTTTCAAGTTGGGAAAAAAATAATATACAAAAAAATAATTGGGTCCAAATTTATGTATAAATTACTAAAATACCCCTTATTAAATTACGGGTCATTACAATCTACCCCCCTTAAAAGAATTCCGTCCCGGAATTCAAAACACAAACAAGACAATAACCACAAACCATCAATAGATCATCAACTCAATTTAGCAGTAAATCACAATGCGTATGCCGTGTTTAGATTAACTTACCTCAATCGACGAAGAGATGGGGATAACGAGACCTCATCTCTGACTCTGTCTCCCAAGTCGATTCTTCAACGTTGTGATGGTCCCACTGAACTTGAACCAAAGGAATCGTCCGGCCTCTAAGAATGCGGTCCTTCCTCTCAAGTATGCGAAGGGGTTGTTCCTCGTAGGAAACGTCTTGATCTACCTCGATCTCTTTCCAATCCAGAATGTGCGAAGAATTCTCTTGATACTTCCGCAACATCGAAATGTGAAAAACGTTATGAACCTTTCAAAGCTGAGGTGGAAGGGCTAATCGGTAGGCAACTTCACCAATCTTATCAAGAATTTCAAATGGCCCAATGAACCTTGGTGATAGTTTTTCCTTCTTCCCGAATCGAAGTACTCCACGTCTAGGTGAAACCTTAAGAAACACATGATCACCGGGACGGAGAGGTAGTGGCTGACGACGACGATCGGCATATGACTTCTGACGGCTCTGCGCTGTAATCAATCTTTTCCGAATAATGTCAATCTTCTCGGACGTCTCACGAATCAAATCAGGACCCAAGATGGATGACTCACCAACCTCAGTCCAACACAAAGGAGATCTACAGGGTCGGCCATACAGGGCCTCAAACGGCGCCATTTGAATACTAGACTGATAGCTATTGTTGTAGGCGAATTCCACTATCGGCAAGTGGTCTTCCCAAGTACCCCTAAAATCCATAACGCAAGCTCGCAACATGTCCTCCAGAATCTGGATGGTACGCTCGGACTGTCCGTCCGTCTGCGGGTGAAATGCTGTGCTCAACAAAAGCTGGGTCCCCAAAGCCTTCTGAAGGCTCTGCCAGAACTGAGAAATGAACCTAGAGTCGCGGTCAAAAACAATAGAGACTGGAATACCATGAAGCCTCACGATCTCACGAACGTATAACTTGCTAAGAACATCAATAGAATCTGTCACTTTGATGGGCAAGAAATGTGCAGATTTGGTTAAGCGGTCAACGATCACCCAAATAGCATCGTGCTGACGAAAAGTCCTCGGGAGTGCAGTGACAAAATCCATAGCGATATGCTCCCATTTCCACTCGGGAATAGGAAGAGGCTGAAGTAAACCTGGAGGTCGCTGATGTTCAGCCTTTACCTGCTGACATGTCAGACAACTGGATATAAACTCTGCAACGGATCGTTTCATCCCTTTCCACCAAAACTGACGACGCAAGTCTTGATACATCTTCGTGCCACCTGGATGCACTGCTAGGCGAGAATGATGAAATTCCTTCAAGACCTCTTCACGACAAGCTGTAGGAACACAAGGTCTACCTTTAAATCTTACACCGTGCTCAGGACTAAAAGTCCACCCATCAATCGCTTCACCACTAGAGATACGTGATCGAAGTGATTCGGTCTCATCATCGGACTGCTGGGCCTCCAAAACTCGACTTAAAAGCGTTGGTTGAGCAACCAAAGCGAATAGTGTAGCACGCCCGTCGGCCTCTGCAAGATGAACATCGAAGTCTCTAAGTTGTTGCAGCATCTTCCATTCTCGAACTGCTATAGAAGCCAAAGTAGAACGAGGTTTCCTGCTAAGAGCATCGGCCATGACATTAGCCTTTCCGGGATGATACTGTAGATCAAAATCATAATCTTCCAAGTACTCCATCCATCGCCGTTGCCTCAAATTCAAGTCACGTTGTGTGAAGATATACTTAAGGCTCTTGTGATCAGAGAAAACTTCAAATCGCTCACCATAAAGATAATGTCTCCAACTCTTCAATGCGAAGACCACAGCTGCAAGTTCCAAATCGTGCGTAGGATAATTTGACTCGTGAGGTTTCAACTGTCGAGAACCATAGGCAACAACCTTGCCTCCTTGCATCAAAACACATCCAAGACCCTCTTTCGAAGCATCACAATACACAGCATATTCCAATCCTCGCTCGGGTATAATTAGAATAGGCGTCGAGGTCAACTGAGTCTTCAATTATTGGAAAGCTTGTTCGCAAGATTCTGTCCATACAAATTTCGTCCCTTTACGTGTAAGCTTGGTCATAGGCATGGCTATGCGCGAAAAATCCTTCACAAAACGTCGATAATAACCCGCTAGTCCCAAAAAACTTCGAACTTCAAAAACATTCTTCGGTGGTTGCCAATCCATCACAGCTTCAATCTTTGATGGATCCACAGAAATTCCATCACTAGACACGACGTGCCCAAGAAACTTTACTTCAGGTAGCCAAAATTCACACTTAGAAAACTTGGCATACAAGCGGTGTTCTCTCAAAGTATGTAAAACGATGCGAAGATGCTCCTCGTGTTTCTCCCTAGAAGGCGAATATATGAGAATGTCGTCAATGAATACAATAACAAACTTGTCAAGATAAGAGTGAAATATACGATTCATCAAGTCCATGAATGCGGCAGGAGCATTCGTCAAACCAAAAGGCATCACAAGAAACTCAAAGTGACCATAACGTGAACGGAAGGCTGTCTTGGGAATATCTTGCTCTTGTATTCTTAATTGATGGTAGCCCGATCTCAGGTCGATCTTCGAAAAACACGTCGATCCTCGAAGTTGATCAAATAAGTCATCGATCCTTGGAAGTGGATACTTATTCTTTATTGTAGCTCGATTCAACTTGCGGTAGTCTATACACAATCGCAAAGATCCATCCTTCTTTTTGGAAAAGAGAACCGATGCTCCCCAAGGCGAAGCACTAGGGCGAATAAATCCTTTGTCCTGAAGATCTTCTAGTTGAGACTTCAACTCTTTCAACTCAGCAGGAGCCATTCGATACGGCGGAATAGAAATAGGAGATGTACCCGGAATAAGGTCTATTGTGAATTCGATCTCGCGAATGGGTGGTAAGCCAGGCAAATCCTCAGGAAATACATCAATGAACTCACAAACAACAGGAGGAAACTCTCCATGAGTCACCCTATTCTCATCAACCAACAAGCTAGCCAAATAATCATTATGTCCTCCCTTCCCATGCAAAAGATGTAAGGGTGAAGTCGGGAAGCTAGGACGATCCCCCAAAAACACACAAGTCTCTCCTGACGGAGCAAGGAAGGTGACTCTCCTACGAAAGCAGTCAATGAAAGCGCGATAGGCGCTAAGCCAGTCCTTACCAAGTATCACATCAAAACTAGACATATCAATTATAATGAAGTCAACTTTAAGATTTTGGTCCGATATGATAAGCTCACAATTTCGACATACAAGGTCTAATGGAACCAATCCTCCAACGGGAGTGTCTACGGTGAGCGTAGAACCTAAATGGCCTACCTCCAACCCTAACGCCGATGCAAATGCAGACGATATGAATGAATGAGATGCCCCAGTATCAAAGAGAACCGATGCCCTAGAATTGAACACTAGTAATGTACCTCGGATGACAGACGGTTCAGGGGTGTCGGAAGATGTAGCAGTACCAAGATTGTACACTTGCGGTGGAGTGGCGAGAGCTTGCTGTCCACCTCTGAAAGATCCTAGCAATGGGTACTGTTGACCCTTGGAAACACTGGGTCTAGAGCTCTGAGCAGTAGGTGGTACAGGCGGTGATGGTAGAAGCGAAGGCCTAACACTCTGCTGGTGATGTCCCATAATAGAAGGTGCAGATTGCACAGATTGCTTGAAAGGGCAGTTCTTGAGAAAATGATTGGGATCACCACAACCGAAACATACCCTTGGCCCTAGGTGATGCCCACCACGGGCTGATGTAGAATGTCGAGAACCACGAGCCTGTGAACGCTGAGCCTGAGGTCGAGAAGCAGTGGGTGCTGGATACGAATGATGTGTAGTATAAGAGGACTGTTGTTGCTGTCGAGGAGCCTCATACTTTGTCTTCTTGTTCTGAGGACCACTAGATGATTCGGTATGAGATCCTTTGGTTGAAGGACGAGCGTCTCTAATCTTCTTGGAACTATTATACTCCTCTTCAAAGATCATTGCTTTCTGTACCACTTGGTTATAGGTCGGGAGCTCGAAACCCATAAGCTTTCCTCGAAGACCCGGTCGAAGTGCGCGCTCAAATGTTCTTGCCTTGGAAGCATCATTGGATGTGATATTAGGTGCAAATCGCGCTAAGTCCCCAAAGCGGGCCTCAAAATCGGCAACAGACATATCTCCTTGCTGAAGAGATAAGAATTCCACCCTCTTAGCATTGCGTGCATGGTCCGGAAAATACTTCCCAAGAAATAGGCTTTCAAAAGTGCCCCAAGTCATACCCTCAAGAGCGTTAGTTGTCAAAACAAGGTCCCACCAAATCTGAGCTCTACCAGAGAATTGAAAAGTAGCGGCATCAATGCAAAGATGATCCTCTACGAGCCCGATATGATCAAAGATGCAGACAATCCTTTTCAGCCAAAGCTCAGCTCCGACTGGGTCAGGATCACCCGAGAAAATGGGAGGATTACGATTCTCAAACTCCCTCATCACTGATAGAACTCTGGGCTCCGCCGGTGCTAAAGGAACAATAGGCTCCGCAACAGGAGGAGGCTCCTGAACCACTGAGGCGACGGGAGGAGGTTGCGGAATTTCATTTCGGGCCGCTCGGGCAGCTTGAGTGAACTCCCGCATGGCTTCAGCCATCTCACGAAAGAATTGAGCTCCCCCAGGAATTCCACCAAAAGCATCGCCGGGGGCGGAGGAAGAAGAAGAAGCCTCTACCCCACGGCCACCAGCGCCAACACGACCTCGAGCACGGCCTCTAGCACGACCTGCTGGACGGCCCCTAGCACGACCTCTCACTCGAGGAGGCATCACTAAACACAAGAAAACACAAAGACGTAAGCACAAAGGCATATGGTCATGCGAACATCTAATCTTGAAGGCATGTAACAAAAATCGAGTGAACATAACCTCACCAAAACATTCCTATATAAGTTAATATACTTCACATTGGCATTTATGCACATAATCATGTCGGCATGCAATCATCTAAGCAAGTCAACTACAACACATGCCTTGAATTTAAGTAATGAAATTAACACCTCAAAACACGAAGCAAAAGTCATATAAAGACCCAAATGAACTCCCAGAGCACCAAGGTATTCGAACCCGGTTAGCTCTGATACCAATCTGTAACGCCCAGACCGCCGAAGTGCAAGGAAAGAAAGATACAAAAGGAAAGAATGATAAAAGGTCATTTGTGTTAGCTGAACTTTTAACAGTTTGTAAATAATTATGCCATTAGAAATTTCATATTCCATCCGCGATGTCCCATGTAAAACGTAATTCCGGACAACTTTTCCCGACTGATATTTTCTCAGATCCGCACCATTTGGGCAGAAAAAGCTCACTGCTACAATCAGTCCCAGGATTAATTTTCTATGTTGCTGAAACTTTAAAAAGATTTTCGACACTCATATATTTTGAAATCTGATATTCCGTCCGCGCTGTCCCATGTAAAACGTAATTCCGGACAACTTTTTTCGACTGATATTTTCTCAGTTCCTCACCGTTTGGACAGAAAATAAGAATAACAGTAGCAGTATTTTTTTTTTGACAGCAGTTTTGACAGCATTTTGGCAGCATTTCGCATGCGTGCCCATTTCCGTTAAATCCTCGGATTTTGCATCTAAAACATACATACACAAGTCTGAAAAGGTGTATAACATGTGTGTAAACCAACCGGGACTTTATACGTTCGAAACATAATGAGAACGAGAGGTAAAATAGGTAATAGAGAGAAAGAAGGGGAGAGGGAGAGATTGGGAGAGAGACATTGGGAGAGATAGGGAGAGAGACAGAGGGAAGGTATTCTAAGCACACACGCACGTGTATTTTCACATTCGGAAACATTTTTAAAAAAAGGAAATACCATTCCAACATGAATAAAAGAAAAGAAAGTTTGGGAAATGGAACGAGATTAGAGAGAGGGAAAATGGGGGAGGGAGATTTTAAGACATTTCCTTTAAAAGCAAAATGGACAAATCCGGCAAGGATTAAAATCAACACACATACATAAGGCATTGAAAGAGATTCTATATAAACGTCAAAGAGCTTCAAGTCTTTAAAAGAGTTAGAATACATCCAAGACGAGATATTAAGACAAAAGAGAGGTTCTTTGCAACACACATAAAGTTTTAAATATGTACACAACACAACAACGCGGCTAACACGTGCCGGTCCCAAAAGAAAGTGAGTCTAGCTATTACAGATTTCATATTCAATGTTCATATGAATTAGTACATGCAATTCTATTGATCCAATCCTATTCCATGATACTAGATCACATAAATTACATGTCCCCCTTCCCATCCACGAGCTAGCTCTCGAAACAAAGTCCTCCAACAAGAGGCTTCAAAAAGAGGATACCTTTAATCCCACCCTTTACTCGGACTTGGGGTCTTTCCCCTTAACAATATTTCCTGCAAAAAGATTTGGGATCGTAGTCCCTTAGCGCGACGGCTAAGTAGATAATGTATGTAAAGACACAAAGTAATTTCTATGACTAAGAATGAAATGCGATGCAATGAGGTTGCCACCGAGGCGATGCAAATGTAAGGCTTCTTGGCCATGCATGTAATCGTTCACTCCCCTCGTTACCGGACTGCGAGCAATCCCCCACTGGGAACTTAGCATACTAACCTTCCGATAGCTAGTCGGCTATAAGTTAGCGTTTGGCACGTTCTTAGGTACGTCCACCCTGTCTCACATCACAACCCGCATCCGGATTTCCATATCATCTCATTTTATGCCCTTCTTCGTGAGGGATCTTTTCAACGCATATCATGTGTATGCAATGTTTTTGCCGATATGGCACAAATGCTATGAATCCCTTTGATTCACTCAACCAATGTCAATGCTTATGCAATGTCATGTCCACTAATCAATGTATAATGTCTTATGCATTATTGTTAAGAAATCAAAGGAACAATAATGAAATTCATTTTATGAGTTCAAATGTAATATTAACCCATTATGATCCATAATAGTACTAAGCTAGAATTAAGCACATTTTGCACACCTTGAATCACAAATGATAGAATTTGTATAGTAACTCATGATCTCTACACATGCAATTCCAATAACCAAAGCTAACGTCTCCAACTTAACTTCTAACATGGATTTCAACTAGCGAGTAGACAAGTAGGCACATAGATATTAACTTAAGCATGTAAATCACATAGTTCCATTCTAAGTTAAGAAATTTAAAGAGAACTAGGTTAGGGCAATTCATCTAATCCAAGGGTTTCATCAACAAGTTTTGCAATTCATACTTTGAAGGAGGAAATAAAATGCACCCATGGACACATAAACATGTAGTTTCATAGGATCTAGGACCTAAGTTAATGATATACTACATAGCCCTAGAAATTTACCCAACAATTAACACACATGCATCATCATACTTAGAAATAGGAATTAAAGTGTATCAATACATAGAAAATCTACCTTGCTCTTGGAGAAATCCAAAGAACTCCCAATTCCAACTTAGGGCTTGAGAAAAAAGAGAAAGAGAACTTCTATTTGCTTCTAATCTTCACCAAGTTGAAACCCTTAGCTTCTAGCACCTTGAATCCCTAAGAAAATGGAGGCCTTCAAGCTCTTGATTTGCTTCCATGGAGAAATTTTTTTAGAGGGGAAGAGAAGGGAAGAAGATGAAGAGGTGAAAGAATAAAGAGATGAGAGAAAAAATGAAGTAAAAGAAATGGGTTTACTCCCCCAAGATGGCCGGCCAAAAGAGTGTAGAGAGAGAGAGTGTATGTATTGTTTGTGTGTGGTCAAAATTTAAGTAGCTAAAATGTGGGTCCCAAGGTATGGTCCAATTGCACAAAGTTTTAAACATGTGGGTACATTTATATCTATGTAAGCAATAATACAACACTAATTTTTTTTTCAAGTTGGGAAAAAAATAATATACAAAAAAATAATTGGGTCCAAATTTATGTATAAATTACTAAAATACCCCTTATTAAATTACGGGTCATTACAATCTACCCCCCTTAAAAGAATTCCGACCCGGAATTCAAACCATTGTAAAGTCCTAGTTGATTCTATGGAAACTTGATTTTGAACTCCTTTTACCTTTCTTTTCTTAAGTATAACCTTGACCAACATTAAAACCATTGTAAATTCCTAGTTGATTCTATGGAAACTTGATTTGAATATGGAATCGATAGATGAAGGGAATAAAAGCATGGTGGTACTGATATTTACTTGACGATCGATATCTGTTCATGAGACTTTCTTTTCTGTCATGTTATACGTTGTTCCATGTCATATGCGAGATTTGTTGCTTTATATAGAATTATCCTCCTCGCATATATTCGAATAATTACACCTGTTTCCGAGTAATTTCATTTTAGAGTGTAATTCACAACGTGAGCTTTGTGGTCGAAGCATCACTAGATAGTTATCCGATTTATATTCAAAGTTCATAGTTGCCGTATATCCACTTGACTACTATTTCACACACATGTGAGTCTTCGATATATTCTATTGATTCTGTTGATATATGTTTTCAGATTATTTTCATAATGTAGGAAGGTGTACGATTGTTTTACTTTAGATAATTTAACATTTTTTTTTAATTTGATTTTATCAAGGAATGATGTTGACATTGAAATATTTAAATTTTGAATAAAATTGTGATTTAATAAAATTAATAAAGATGGTTGTGGGTGACTTGTTGATGAGAACCCTCACGAGACTTCACTCGTCCGACTAGGGACACCTAGAGGTTTAAAAGGCTTTTTGCACAATCTAAGTGCATTCGTTATCCATACGAAAATGGATTATGGATTTTTATTATTAGTAGTGTTATTTTTCTTTTTTATTTGCTCGAGGATTAGAAAAATGTAGGTTTGGGGGCGTGATCGGGACAGAACAGATCCTAATTATACGCCTTAATTCACATTTGTTAGTCGTTTTTATCCTGTTTTGGTATAATTTTACTTCGTTTTCCACTTTATGGAAGGATTTATAAGAAAGTAAGGATTCCAGGTTAAATAAAGACAAAAAGCAAGTAGAAAGAAGTTGGAAAAGCCCATAGCGCGAGCGGTCCGCTAGCGTGAAATTCAAGAAATCGCTCGCGCGGCCCTCTTGCGTGACCTCCTATTTTACGCGCTCGCGTGGCCCGCTCGCTCGATCCGTACTCAAAATTGAAAACGCGTATTTTGGAGTGCTGAAGACTCCTACGTGGACGAAATCATTCAATTACGTCCACAATGTAATTTTTAGGAGTTCTAGTGAGATTAGGTTTATGGTCGTAAAAGAGATGGATCCCTTGAAAAAGAAATATGAAAAAATAATAAAGATTTGTTGTAGTAAAGCCCTTGCATTATAAATATTACGGCTATTTCTATTTACTCAAGGACGTTTTGAATTCCTTTTACCTTTCTTTTGTTAACTATAACCCTTGCCATCATTACAACCCTTGTAAAGTCCTAGTTGATTCTATGGAAACTTGATTTGAATATGGAATCGATAGATGAAGGGAATAAAAGCATGGTGGTAGTGATATTTACGTGACGATCGATATCTATTCATGAGACTATCTTTTATGTCGTGTTATACGTTGTTCCATGTCATATGCGAGATTTGTTGCTTTGTACAGAATTATCCTCGTCGCATATATTCGAATAATTACACCTGTTTCCGAGTAATTTCATTTTGGAGTGTAATTCACAACGTGAGCTTTGTGGTCGAAGCATCACTAGATAGTTATCCGATTTATATTCCAAGTTCATAGTTGCCGTATATCCACTTGACTACTATTTCACACACATGCGAGTCTTCGATATATTCTATTGATTCTGTTCATAGATGTTTTCGAATTATTTTCATAATGTAGGAAGGTGTACGATTATTTACTTTAGATAATTTAACATTTTTTTTGAATTTGATTTTATCAAGGAATGATGTTGACATTGAAATATTTAAATTTTGAATAAAATTGTGATTTTACAAAATTAATAAAGATGGTTGTGGGTGACTTGTTGATGAGTGTGGACCACTGCGAAATGAGGAGCGGATCCTGACGCTCTCCCTCGATAGTGTCCCGGGACGGATCCCAAGGAGCACACTTCAGGGAAAACTAGGACTTCCTCACGCGATCCTAGAGACAAAGAGTCGCCACCTAATTTTTATCGGGAATTAGGAAACCCAAGTTTGACTCGCCCAAAATTGAATAAGGTTACTCGCCCTTCATTACCAGAAACAAGGTTCGGGGGTCTTGGTACGAGAGGGGAAGGAGCCCAAGCAGGACTAAAGCACCCCCTCCTCGCCCTACCGAATGGTAGGCCTTGATTCAAATATCCTTGTTATTAATTCATAATAGATGTTGTTTCCTCAAACATACTAGATAGATATATACATGGCAAAAAGAAACATCTAATGAAAATCATTTCAAGAGACTAAATCAAGTAGAAAGCGGATGCTCATGCAATACAAGGGAGAAGTATACTCACAGTGGCTAGTCCCGCCCGGGACCGATGCAAATAAAGTAAACATGTCATGATATGCAAAGGGAACGAGAAGACTTACATTGGTTGACTCAAGCGGAGTCGCGAAAGCAAAAAGAATGTAAACGTGCAATGCAATCATGCAACAATCCTAGATAAGATGTCTCTAACAAATAATCATATAAACGGAGACTTATCCTAAAGGAAATGTGTCGTTGAAATCAAAGTTGTAAACCTAGAAAAATTCTAAGAGAAAGGATAGAGATAGTACACGATACATGGGCACTAAGCCACATGTAGACGAGGCAAACCACAAATCGAAGTCCGGGTCCGAGGCACTTAATTCTCTGCACTAATACACCAAAGAATACCCAAGCATTGCAAAAATACAAGCAAACAAATGATATGCATGATAAACAAAGAAAACATGTCATCAATCAAATTTCCAGATTCAGCAACCTCTAATGAATCCTATCAAAAGTGGTCTTAAACATGAGCTGGATAAAAACTCTTTTACAGAAAGTTAGATACATGTCTTAGGGAACTTCTCCAAAAATTGGGACCTCAATATCAATTTTATTGTTTGAGAAATAAATGTTTTGGGAATAGTGGATCAGGACTGTCCACTGTTCTTGTAAAAATCATAATTAAATCTACAAAAATCATATGAAGCTCTATTTGGTGTCAAAGGAAAGCTATTTCATTGTAGTATATGATAAAAATAAACCCATGGACATTCTGTAATCACAAGGTTTCTGAAAAAGTGTTTTAAACAGACTCTGTTATTCTGGAAATTTGGTATCATTTGACAAATGAATGCAAAACATAATAGAAGTATAATAGAAGTTCATGAATCATGTTAACCAAGTTGATTTAAGCTTTTGATCTCTCATCCATTTATCCTAGGTGATTTCTAAACCAAGTTTTATTCATCAATTGTTGTTGAGTGATCAAGGTATGACCATTTTGTATACATAATCATATTTGTAATTAAACTTAGAAAATTCCAGAATAGTTGTATCAACTTTAAACGCTTAGAAAACGATCCTAACTCGATCGTATGCTCACGATTTTACATCGGCATATAGATATATGAGTTAGGAATCATCCCCAAAAAGCGGAACGTCGATAACTATTATAGATTTTCTGAAATTCAAGCACAAAGAGACGATGTTCAAATCTGTCAACCGATTTCTCAACAATTTCTAAAAATAGTATATGAATCCTAAAAGCTCTCAAAACGGACCGGATGAAAGCTAATTCATCAAAGTTTACCCAGAAAATTTGAAATCCATCAAACTATGGGTTTTGATGGACCAAATCTAATGGACAAAACCAATCTGCTTTGCTGAATTTTTATCTAGTTCATTTTAAAGTGTGAGGAAAACATTTTAGTGATAGTTGAAGCTTATTAGAGAGATCAAACTCATAGATCAACTTAATTATCATGATTCCCAATCAATTTAGCCCTCAAGTTCTATGAAGAACTTTTAGATCAAGGATCAAAGGGACTTATAAATATCATGTTGGAGATGAAATTCAATAGGAATTCTAGGTAATAGGAATAATCAAGAGATAGGTATGAACATAGAAATCATCCTTCTCATAGATCATATTTCCAAACCATCATGGAATTCAAAATAGATATATGTATATATATATAATCATGTATGCATGAATCTAAACTAAAATTGAAGAATGAAACCAAAATTGAAAATCAAAGTGAAAAACAATCTCTAATTGTAAATTATCAATAAAAATCAAAGAGATTTGGATCTAACTATGTGAGTGTGTGAAGAACATGAGAGGAAGAAGATGAGTGTTCTAATAAGTAGAAATAGAACTAAGTTAGATCCAAATCTTATAGATCTATATATACAAAGTAGGAATTAGAGATGAACTATAGTGTTTACCTCTTGGAGGATTCTCAATTACAAGACCAAAATTGATTTGAAGATCTTCTTCTTCAAGTGTTATTCAAGTGTTCTTCAAGCACTCATCCATGGAAGTTGAGGGAGGCAATTGATGTTCAAATTGTGGTCTAATTAGCCTAAGTTAATCTAAATTCAATTCATAATTTTCTCTCTCTAGAATTCACCTAAATTGAAAGTATATTCAAAGTATACTTATCTCTCTTGTATGTGCTTCTATGTGTGTTTGTATCTCCAAGTATATTCAAGTGTATCTCTTCCAAGTGTCTAGTGTGTTAAGATGTGTGTGTGTGTGTGTGTGTGTGTGTGTGTGTGATCTCATATGAGATGTATGAGATCTTATATAGAGTTTTGAAGACTTAGCTCTTAAGTTTCAGGGTTAAAACAGGATTTTTAGAGCTTAAAAGAGGGTTAAAATGGCCATTTCGGAGCTTAAACGCAATTTCCAGGCAATTTCCTCGCAGTGGGAAGCTTCTAGAAGGGTCTGGAACTCAAAAAGCTCCGTGGAGGACACAAATGGAAGTGGCGGTTATGGTGGGACCCGCCACCCCCATACCCAAAACCGCCACTTACTATTTGGGTCCCTCTGGTCACCCACAAGCTCTGTTTCAAATTTCATGCGCACTGCTTTTCCAGATTTTTGTAAAAATGCTTTTTGGTGTCCGAAATCGTCCGTTTACGTACCGTTGGAAAGCTGTCAGGTTGAATTTCAATATAAAAATATTTCCAGAGGTTTTATAATGAGAATTGAAGTCCAATTGAAGTCCGGAAGTCCTCCGAAACTTTCGTCGTCTTTTTGAAATCAAATGACGTCTTTTCCAAAATTGCTTTCAAATGTGCGTCGATTTCGAACTTTTCTTTAAAATTGAATCTCTGGATACCTAGAATACTGTGTTTAGAACACTTAATGTTCATATAACCCTGAGAGAATATGAATTCTGAGAGATGATTTTGACAAAACCGGGATTTATCCATGGAAAAGGGCTTTTCTGAGCTTGAAGTCACTTTCCGAAGTCCGATCTTCTGATTGTGTGGAATCCAGTACCTTCCACGGGGTACTTTTCATCATCGAATCCTCCAAGACGTTGTCCACCCTAAATCCTATCAGTGTGGTCAAAATTGGGTGTCTACAGTTTGCCCCTCTTTGGCAGAGCTTGTTGTGAACAACGTGAACGGCAAGTGAGTGCCAAAGCCTTGAAGGCACCCAAATAACCATACTGAGAGGTTTTAGGAAAAACAAAAAATTCGCAAAATCAAGAAATTCAAAATCAGAGAAAATCAAGAATTTACGAATGCAAGAATGCAATGCAATGCTGGGTAGAGGCGGCTAAGTTGAAGCTGATGCTGGTCGTGCTCCGCTGGAGCTGCCTACGTATCCTTTCCAGGAATCAGACCAGGGCGTAGTTCAAGCGCGCGGGAAAACGGAAAACAAACAACAACAATGCGGATGAAATGCTCCTATCCTAGGATGCTGGTGCAGTATGAAAACATGAAATGTGAAAGTGCTGGAGGAATCATCCTCAAGGGTTCCCTAGATGCAAAATCTAATGCAAAGGATGCAACGACTCTCTCTCACAGTCGAATATGCTAAAGGTATCTTGGATGATTCTCGAGGTTTTTGTCAAAGTTATTCTTCTGATCTTAAGGCTCGTAGGCGTCATCTGTATCCTGGACGACTCTTGAAATAGCGAAGTATCTTGGATGAATTCTGAGTCATGTCAAACAACTGGACGATTGCTGGTGTAGAGTCCTTCTGCTGGGGACGATTACTGATGTAGAGTCCTTCTGCTGGGGACGATTGTTGATGTAGAGTCCTTCTGCTGGGGACGATTGCTGAAATAGGTCCTTCTGCTGGGGACGATTGCTGATGTAGAGTCCTTTTGCTGGGGACGATTGCTGGTGTAGAGTCCTTCTGCTGGGGACGATTGCTGATGTAGAGTCCTTCTGCTGGGGACGATTGCTGAAACAGGTCCTTCTTCTGTGGACGATTGCTGATGTAGAGTCCTTTTGCTGGGGACGATTGCTGGTGTAGAGTCCTTCTGCTGGGGACGATTGCTGATGTAGAGTCCTTTTGCTGGGGACGATTGCTGATGTAGAGTCCTTTTGCTGGGGACAAATCTTCTGAAACAGGTCTCTCTGCCGGAGACAAATCTTCTGCTCTTCTGAAACAGGTCCTTCTTCTAGACAAATCTTCTGTAACAGGTCTGGAAACAAGTCTTCTGAAACAGGTCTCTCTGCCGGAGACAAATCTTCTGTTCTTCTGAAACAGGCCCTTTTTCCGAGGACAAATCTTCTGTGGCAGGTCTAGAAACAAATCTTCTGAAACAGGTCTCTCTGCCGGAGACAAATCCTCTGTTCTTCTGAAACAGGCCCTTCTTCTGGGGACAAATCTTCTGTGGCAGGTCTAGAAACAAATCTTCTGAAACAGGTCTCTCTGCCGGAGACAAATCCTCTGTTCTTCTGAAACAGGCCCTTCTTCTGGGGACAAATCTTCTGTGGCAGGTCTAGAAACAAATCTTCTGAAACAGGTCTCTCTGCCGGAGACAAATCCTCTGTTCTTCTGAAACAGGCCCTTCTTCTGAGGACAAATCTTCTGTGGCAGGTCTAGAAACAAATCTTCTGAAACAGGTCTCTCTGCCGGAGACAAATCCTCTGTTCTTCTGAAACAGGCCCTTCTTCTGGGGACAAATCTTCTGTGGCAGGTCTAGAAACAAATCTTCTGAAACAGGTCTCTCTGCCGGAGACAAATCCTCTGTTCTTCTGAAACAGGCCCTTCTTCTGAGGACAAATCTTCTGTGGCAGGTCTAGAAACAAATCTTCTGAAACAGGTCTCTCTGCCGGAGACAAATCCTCTGTTCTTCTGAAACAGGCCCTTCTTCTGAGGACAAATCTTCTGTTCTGATGCACGGATTCTGAGAGATACACAAATTCTGAGAGATGACCCTTCTTCTGAGAGCAACCCACGGATACACGATTCTGATTTTGAGAGAAACCCTACATTCTGGAGGCAACCCTGATATGCGATGCTGAGAAATACATGATTCTGAGAGAAACCCTACATTCTGGAGGCAACCCTGGATACACGATTCTGATTCTGAGAGAAACCCTACATTCTGGAGGCAACCCACGATTACGAGAGAAACCCTACATTCTGAGAGCAACCCACGGATACACGATTCTTGGCATAAACCTTGTATTCTGGAGGCGACCCACGATTCTGATTCTGAGAGAAACCCTACATTCTGGAGGCAACCCTGGATACATGATGCTTGGCATAAACCTTGTATTCTGGAGGCGATTTTGATGCTCAAATTCTGAGAGATACCCTTTATCTGGAGGCAACCCGTGGATACATGATGCTTGCGAGAAACTTAATTCTGAAAGTTCTCTACTGGGGAGATCCTATGATTCTGAGAGATGCACGAATTCTGTATACCTTGACAATATCTGGAAACTCTCTGCTTGAGGAGATATCTGAGGTTTCTGGGACGCGAGCACATATTCTGGAGGCCCTGCTGATTCTTTCTGAGACTCATATTGGTGCTTCGACCAACGCAATCATTCTTGCAACACGTCAGGCTTACTCTAACCCTTTCTGAACATCTCACATTCTGACCCATCTTCTGAAAGTCCTTTCTGGATGTAATTCTCAAGCGACAGTAGACTCAAATGTCCATTTTCTAAGACAACTCATAATCAATCCCAAAACGACGGGAGTTTGCCGTTTCTCGGCCACTTTCAGGCTGCGGTGCCTTTGATTCTTCTGATCTTTCTGACCATATCTTTCTTCTCTTTGCAGTGGGATGGCATGTGCCAGACTTACATAGACCGTGATGCGGCCCTGGTAAATTTCTTGACCTTTTCTTCTTATCTCATTGCTTTTTCAAACCCCTATACTGATTCTTTTCTTCCACAGGTGGCTCAAGTTAGGCAGCTTCAATCACAGTTGGAGCGGATGAATGCAGGCCCTTCTGGTGGGGCTGGTGGGTCTAGGCGAAGGCGCCAAATTGAAGATGATGATAGCTCTACGGCCTCAGATATGCCTGCTTGGTACCCACGGGCTACTCGTCGTCGCTGATGATGATCATATGCACCCATGACTATCTTTCTGTTTTTCTTGCTTTCTGTGCTGAGACTGATGTTGATGTATTCTGTCTGAGACTTGATGGGCTTGTACTCTTGACTTTGCTTGATGCTGCTTTATGCTGTCCTTCTGTTTCGCTTTGCATCCCTTGTCACGAGACCGATTTGATTGACACTTTGCACACTGACACACAGGACTCGATTTTTACAGGGAAAGGAAATTTCTGACGATTCCTCTTTCTCGACAATGTCTTTTGACTTGGATATTTGAATTTTCTAAGGATTTGCATGTTTTGAAAATGAGATTTTATCTTGTAGCAGGATATTGTGTTGGCTTTGCATGTAATCTTGAAGCTTTTGAAAATTTTCCACATAATGTTTCAGTCTTGACATTAGATTCACATCTTTAGATTGCTAAAAACTTTTCAACTTAATATCAAGAATTACCAGATTTTTCACTTAGGTGCTTTAATTCTGATAGCCAAGTGATCCAGAGAGGACAGGTAGCGAGGTATGGGCAAACGACAGTTTGCCCCTAGTTGACAGAGATAAATGGAAGTTTGGGCAAACGCAGTTTGCCCCTAGTGTGGCAGTGATATCTTGAGGCTTTGGGCAAACTTTCAAGTTTGCCCCTAGTTTGCAAGGTTCAGGGATCGAGAGCCAGGAAAGCTCGCCTACTTATCCCCAAGTGGGAATCAGATCCAAAGTAGTTCGGCCAGGTCTTGAAAGAAAGTATGGTTGAGGGTTTCAGGAGCAGTGACCGAACCTAGTAGGTTGCCTACATATCCCCAAGTGGGAATCAGGTCAAGTGTAGTTCCTCGAATGCTGGAGGTTTTGAAAGAACAGGTTTTGAAAGAAAAGGCTTTTAAGCATAGTATCTCTTGAGACGGTCAATGTTGATTGGCTGATTGAACTCAACTCCATCTAGATCCATCAGGTATGCCGCTCCTCCAGAGAGAAGCTTCTTGATGACGTATGGGCCAACCCAATTTGGCTTGAATTTCCCTCTAGGATCGAAAACGGGTGCTTTTAAGGCTTTAAGCACAAGGTCGCCTTCCTCAAGTTTTCTTGGACGGACCTTCTTGTTGAATGCTCGAGCTATTCTTCTCTGATACACATGCACATGATCAATTGCGGCCAACCTTTTCTCATCAAGTAACATTAGCTCCTCATATCTATCTCTTAGCCAATCAAATTCTGGAATCTCGGATTCTGCCACAACTCTCAAAGATGGTAGTTCTATTTCAACTGGGAGTATTGCTTCCATTCCGTAAGCCAATGAATAAGGAGTGGCTCCTGTAGATGTTCGGATAGATGTTCTGTATCCCCACAGTGCATACGGTAACTTCTCATGCCAATCTCGGTATGTATCAGTCATCTTTCTTAGGATCGTCTTCAAATTCTTATTAGCTGCTTCAACTGCCCCATTTGTTTGTGGCCTATACGGCGCTGACATGTGGTGCATGATCTTGTATTCTTCTAGTAGATCCAAAACCTCTTTCTGGAAGTGACTGCCATGATCGGATATCAACTCATGAGGGACCCCGTATCGGCAGATTATATTTCTTCTGATAAATCTGGCCACATCTTTAGCCTTCAATGTCGCATAAGACTCTGCTTCCACCCATTTTGTGAAATAATCAATTGCTACCAGGATGTATTGATGCCCATTAGACGCCTTCGGGGTTACTTCTCCAATAACATCTATTCCCCAAACTGAGAATGGCCAAGGGGTAGTCATGTTGTATAGCAGTGACGGCGGCACATGCTTCATATTGGCATGGATCTGACATTTGTGACATTTTCTGACATATTCATAGCAGTCCTTGTCCATAGTAGTCCAATAATATCCTTGTCGGATGATCTTCTTAGCTAACATGTGTCCACTCATATGAGGACCACACACCCCTTCGTGAATTTGCTCCATCATCTTTCTCGCACTGTTTCCATATAGACATGTCAAGTTGAATCCATTGTGAGATCTCTTCAATAGATTTCCGCCACAAATCATGAATTGAGCCGAGAATCTTCTTATGGCTCTCTTGTCTTTCTCAGAGGCGCCTTCCGGATATTCCCCATTTTCAATGAAGTTCCACACGTCGGTGTACCACGGAAGTTCTTCTGCTTCTTCTATTTCCCCAATCATCTCATAAGACGGCTTTTCCCTTTGTTCAATCATCAAAGGAGTTAGCTTTATCCCCACAGGAATCTCAATCATTGACGCTAAAGTAGCCAAAGAGTCTGCTAGCTGATTTTCTTCTCGAGGCAGGTAGAAGAACGTGATATGCAAGAAACGAGTTCGTAAAGAATCAAGATACTCATGATAGGGTTTTAACTTCTCTTCCTTGACTTTCCAATCTCCTCGAACTTGGGATATGATCAAATTGGAATCCCCGAATACATCAAGTTTCCTTACCTCCAAAGTCAATGCGGCTTCTAGCCCCAAGATACAAGCTTCATACTCAGCAGTGTTGTTGGTGGAAGTGTACTTCAGCTTAATAGAGAATGGGGTATGTGCTCCTTCAGGGGATACAAGGATGATTCCTACTCCATATCCTTTTTGGTTTGCAGCTCCATCAAAGTACATTTTCCACACATCTTCTTTTAATTCCATCAATCCTTCGTCAGGGAACATGAACTCTCCTTCGTTTTCCAGATTTATCGGATGTTCTGCTAAATGTTCTGCGACAGCCCTTCCTTTAACAGATTTACTCGTAGCATGTATCAAGTCAAACTCAGATAGCATCAATGTCCATCGGGAGATTCTTCCGGTCAATGCTGGTTTTTTCAAATAGGTACTTCAAAGGATCCATTCGGGAGATTAAAACAACAGGGAAGGCCAACATATAATGCCTCAGACGACGAGTGGCCCAAACCAAAGCCCAACATGTCTTTTCTAACGGAGAATACTTCAATTCGTATCCAGTCATCCTTTTACTTAAGTAGTAAATGGCTTTCTCTGTACGCCCTTCATCTCCTTCTTGGGCTAACATGCATCCCATAGCATTCTCTGACACGGATAAGTACAACAGCAAAGGCTTCCCTGACTTTGGGGGTGAAAGAACCGGTGGGTTTGATAAATAAGCCTTGATCTTGTCAAAAGCTTCTTGACATTGATTGTCCCATTCGAATTTCTTCCCTTTTCTCAACAAGCTGAAAAGCGGATCGCAAGTAGCAGTGAGCTTAGATATGAAGCGGCTGATGAATTGGATTCTTCCCAGAAATCCTCTTACTTCCTTTTCATTTGTCGGAGGCGGCATATCCATAATAGCCTTGATCTTTGTGGGGTCAACCTCAATTCCTCTCTGTGTGATGAGAAATCCTAGCAGCTTTCCGGTGGTAACTCCAAAAGTACACTTCTGTGGATTCAATCTCATTCTGTATTTCCTTAATCTTTCAAAGAACTTGGCGAGTGCTGTTAAATGCCCACTTCTTTCTTTGGACTTAACAATCATATCATCCACATAAACTTCTACCTCTTTATGGATCATGTCATGTAACAAAGTAGTAGCAGCTCTCTGATAGGTTGCGCCAGCATTCTTTAACCCAAATGGCATCACTCGGTAGCAATACGTCCCCCAGTGAGTTGTGAATGTAGTCTTTTCTCTGTCTTCGGGTGCCATTAAAATCTGATTGTACCCTGAGAAACCATCCATGAATGATAACAACTCATGCCCCGCGGTGCTATCTACCAGAACATCTATGTGTGGAAGCGGAAAATCATCCTTAGGACTAGCCTTGTTTAGATCTCTGAAGTCAACACATACACGGATCCTTCCATCCTTCTTTGGCACAGGAACTATATTGGCTATCCATTCCGGATATTGGGTTACCATCAGGAATCCAGCTTTCAATTGTTTCTCAACTTCTTCTTTGATCTTCAAAGTCCATTCGGGTCTCATGCGTCTCAACTTTTGCTTAACAGGTTTTGAATTTGGAAAGAGAGGGATGTGGTGTTGGACAATCTCTGGATCGATGCCTGGCATATCTTGGTAGGACCAAGCGAAAACATCTTTAAATTCTTTTAATAAGTTGATTAGTTCATTGCTTTCTTGTGAAGTGAGCGTGGTGCCAATATGAACATTTTGTGGATTATCTTCATTATCCAAGTTTATTAGCAAAGTTTCTTCAATAATCTTGCATGCAGATTCATTTTCATTTTCAATTAATCTTTGCAAATCCTCAGAAATTTCAAAATCAAGATCATCAGACACAGAAGAGTAAGCAAAATCCTCGTTCATTTCATTAACATTTTTGGGTACATCAAAAGCAAAAGCAGACTCAACATCATGGCTCATATTGGCCTTTACAGACTTCCGGGGAAATGGGGGAGGGGATTTGTTGACTTCCGATTCTATCACCCAATTGTTCAGAGCTCCCTCTATTGGCTTGATTTCTTTCACATTTCCCAGTGCTTCTTCGGCATCCATCAGCATGTTCAGCTCTTCATCCATTAGCATGTTCAAATCATCACTTGTCATCAGCTCAGCCCAGTCCTTCCTTTCTTTCTTGATAGGCGGAGTATACAAGAACGGATCCTCATAGTCGGAGAACTCATGTTTGAAGAAAATCTCAAATCCAGGCTTAATGTTCTTGGTAGCCGGATCATACCATGGTTCAGGGAACCCACAGAAGGGAAAGTCATCGCCTTCTTTCACGAAGTATCCATTCAGGATTCTTGGCCCAGAAACAACCATCGGCCCTTTTCCTTTTGTCATCTTCTTCTTATCTTCTTCAGTCAATTGATACCCAAGCCCAGATTTATCTTTCTGTTCGTGGAAGTTCGGTGGTTCAGTTATTCCTTGTTGACGACGACCTAGTCCCATTCCAGGAAAATAGTTCATCTTCCGCACCATATGAGCCACTTTAGGATTGGCATACTGGTCAAAGTACAATGGCATGACTTCAGGGATCCAATTCTGTCCCACTTCTTCTTGTAGATCTTTGGCAACCGGGTTTCCCTTCTCGAACATCTTTCTATATTCGCGTCCGGTGATGAACGGCTTCTTTTTCTTGATCGGAGTGATTTCTTCGCCCCAGACAGATGCATCAGGAAGTTTCTTCTCATAGCTGAGTCGATCCCAAACGGATTTCTTTTTCTTAGCTCCTTCATTTATCATTCCCACAAAGTTGAATCCTCCTAATTCATTTTCTTCTTCCGGTGTTTGGACTTCTAGCACAGGACCATGGCTTGTCCCTTCTTCTTTGATCCAGCTATCCCCAAAGATTGTTACCACATCCTCTTTCCAGATGAACTTGACTTTCTGGTGGAGAGTGGAGGCGACTGCATCATTCACATGTAACCACGGACGTCCCAATAGCAGATTAAAGCTAGCCGGAATATCAATCACTTGGAAATCAGCTTCTTTGTTTAATGGCCCGACTTCAATTTTCAACTTAATCATTCCCACAATGGCCCTTTTGGTGTTATCATAGGCCCTCACAGTTTGTGTTGATGGCAAGAGTTCTGAAATAGACAACCCCATTCTGAGAGCTGTTTGGAGAGGACATACATTCAAGGCTGACCCATTATCTACCAAGCAGACCGGTACTCTATTCCCCAGGCAATGTACAGTGATGTAGAGAGCTCTGTTGTGGTGTGCCCCTTCCGGCGGTAAATCTTCATCTGTGAATGTGATTACAGGCTTACAAGGCTTTGAAGAGATCATGTTTACTAGATCTTCGGGAGTAGTATTGACAGAAACATCCAAACGATTGAGAGTATCGAGCATGGCCTGCCTGTGTTTGTGAGAGGTCATAAGTAATCCCCATACTGAGATCCAAGCTTGTGTTTTCTTCAATTGCTTTAGGATTTCATCTTCTTCTTCGCTCACGGCTCCTTTACCAGCCTCTTTTGCTTTGACGACTTCTTTCTCATTCCATGTTTCTTTTCCACGATTTTCTAACTCATGAGGCTTGAAATGACGTCCGGAACGGGTCAAGTGGTTTGCTTCATTGGTGATCCAGATAGACTCAAGTTCTTTGGCTAACTTTTCGGTGCCAACAGTGATTTTCCAAACAGAATCATCGGGGATTATGGTATTATTAACGGAATCATCCTCATCATCATACCACCAATCTTCTTCTTCTTCCATCATTGCAATAAGATCGTCATCTTTGATTTCAAGGTTCTCGACAGGCTTTAGCAATTCTTCTATCGGCTCAGTGCTTTGTTTCTCGGTGACTGCTTCTATGGGCTTTTCTTCCTCATACCAGATCGAGTCGTTGGTGATGGCATTGGGATCCCACCATTCAATTGTAAGATTTCCGTTGGCTATTTCTTCTTCAAAAGCCAGTGCTTCTTCGACCCATTCTTCCTCTTCCATATTCCTCAAGATGCAAATTGCAGCGTCTTCCGGAAGTTGAACATCCATAGCTGGTTGATTCGAGGATGTGATGTAGATCTTTGGGTTATAAATCTGAGATCCTTCTTCTACAAAGTTAACATTTGGCATGTTCCCCTTATGATTAGGGAGAGGATTCTTCTGAACATTTGGCTGAGAGGGAGGAGGGGAGATGACCCCTTTTTCAATTAAGTCTTCAATTTCATGGCGAAGTCTCCAGCATCTATCTGTGCTATGTCCACGGCCTTGATGAAAGTCACAAAAGAACTCTGTTTTGAAACCCGGTGGAAGTGGATTTGGCTCTGGTTTAGGTTCCAATTTCTGCAAGTACCCTTTTTCTATCATTCTTTCAAGTGCGGTGCTTAGTGGCATCCCCAAGTCGGAAAATTCTCTTTTCTCTCTCGACTGTTTCTGATTTTGACTTCCTCTTGCATTAGCCATACTTCGACGCTCTTTCTGAAAAGGCTGAGGAGATAGTGTGTTGACGTCAGCAGACTGATGATAGACTGGCCTTTCTGTCTTTCTGTATCGATTGCTCGTGCTTTCTTTCTTGATCTTTCCATCTCTAATGGCATCTTCTATCAAAGTTCCCACATCAAACAGCTGTTCGAAACTCACAATGGACTGAAATTCTAGCCTTTCCAAGTATTCGGGCTGTAGATTCTTGATGATCATTCGGACCTGATCTTTTTCCGCTGGCCTGCTAGTCATTTGAGCAGCTTTAGCTCTCCAACGAGTAAGGAAACCTGCGAAGGATTCCCTATACTCTTGTCGGGTGGTTTCTAGATCTCTTGCAGTTACATCAAACAACTGGTTATATGAATATTGAGCCACGAAAGCTTTGGCCAATGCCTCCCAATCTCTGGTTATGGCTGGTTCCAACGTCAAGTACCATGAAAGTGCTGCTCCACTCAAAACTCTTGGAAACAATAGAGCGAAGAGGTCAGATCCAATGCCCATGGGCTGCAAAGTTCCTACATAAAGCCTCAGATAGCTCTTTGGATTTCCGGTTCCATTGAAAAATTCAATATGCGGCATCTTAAACTTCTCTGGGAGTTTGGCTTTTGGAGCGTCACACAACCCTTCAACATCGAACAAATACTCATCCACCCCTTTGCTCTTTCTGATCACACTCTCTAGTTTGTCGATCTTGGCCAACTTGTCCTGAATTTCCTGATCTAGCTGAACCTTTGGTTGAACTGTCTCCCCAAAATCTTCTTCTTCATGATGCTCTGGAGGTGGTGGTGGTGGATTAGTTAGTTGCTCAATCATTCTCATCATAGTGGCAAGTTGTTCTCGATTCTGCTCCCTGCTCTGATCCAAGGCAGCTTGCATTGCGGCCAATCTGGCTTCCATATCCGCTTCGTATGTCATATCTTCAACCCTAGTCGACTCGGCTGTTCCTTCTTCTAACCCTGATCTGATCAAACGGCTGTTCGGAGCTCTGACCCAGAAAGGAGTACAACTTTTCGGTCCTATCTTTTCTTATCTGGTTTATTTAGGGATTTTCAAATAATCAGGTATCTTTATTGCAAAAGAATTTTTCAAAGAATGATATAAGAAGGTGGATTTACAAAGATGGAAATCATAAATGGAAAATCATTTCCTTTTTCAAAAACATTTTTCTTAAAATCAAAGAAATCTTTTCAAGCTTTCAAAATTCTGAGGAAAACAAATCTTTTCTTTTTTTTTTTAAAAGTATATTAGAGGCGTCGCACTCGTGAGTCGTATATGCAATGCTCGTGTAGTGCATGCAAATGCAGATGAAATGCAATCTAATCTAAATGCAATGCACCTTAATCTAGCTTAGACCTAGCACATCAGCACATAAGCACATAAGATTCCTTGAGTATGCTAATCACCCTACTAATCCAATCATTATCCAAGGATTTTGAGTTTTGAAATTCTTGATGGTTCATGTTTTCAAAATTGAAATTTTTCATGAAAATCTTTGAAAGAGATGGGGAGATTTGTAATTTTCAAAAGAATTTTTGAACCATCAATGCTTGTGGTGAGAAATCATGATTCTTAAAAATTGAGGTGGGAATTTTGAAATTCTAAGATCTGAGAGGAAGATTTTGAAATTGAATCATCATGATTTCTTGAAGACCAAAGTAAAAATTTTTTTTTTTTTTTTTTGAAATTCTCTAAAATCTAGGAGAATTTGAAATTGAATCATCAAAGTGTGATCATGATTTCTGGAAATAGGAATTTTGAAATCTAAGGAGAATTTTGGAAAGATTTTGTGAAAGTGAATCTCAAAGCAAATTTTCAAAAGGGATATTCTTGGAATTTTCAAAAGACTTGGGGTTTTTCAAAGAAGTGCTTATAATTTCAAAAATTTTCAAAATTGTCCTCAAATAGTGATTGGATGTTCGGATAAAGACCATACTACCCTAGAGGAATCCACCATACAAGGTTTGATGATGCCTTCGCATACACGTCCTCATCATCCACATAATCCCTTACGGGCAAGCGCAAGTAATTCATCACATTGTCCTAATCAAAGATGATAATCAAGATCCTAATTGAAGGGTTCTATAGAAACTATATGCAAAGGCCGGGTTTTAGTCTCATAAAGGGTCCATTAGCAAGCTCAGCGGTGTGGTTGACCGCCTCCCCGAGGGCGTGCCGTTCACACATAGGCTCTATATACCGCACGCGGTACAAGGCTAATGGTGACTACATGCTACCAAAACTCTTGACAAATAGAGGAAAGAGGGCCCTCTATCTTCAAGGCAATGATCTCAAGCAGTCGCGGTGAAAGAACAATGCAAGTGCAAATGCAGGCAGAAACAACATGATTATTGAATTAATAACAAGGATATTCATTGGTTCAAGTCAAACCCTCGAAGAACAAGAAACCATCGGTTTCATGTTCAAGTCCCCAGCAGAGTCGCCAGATTGTGGACCACTGCGAAATGAGGAGCGGATCCTGACGCTCTCCCTCGATAGTGTCCCGGGACGGATCCCAAGGAGCACACTTCAGGGAAAACTAGGACTTCCTCACGCGATCCTAGAGACAAAGAGTCGCCACCTAATTTTTATCGGGAATTAGGAAACCCAAGTTTGACTCGCCCAAAATTGAATAAGGTTACTCGCCCTTCATTACCAGAAACAAGGTTCGGGGGTCTTGGTACGAGAGGGGAAGGAGCCCAAGCAGGACTAAAGCACCCCCTCCTCGCCCTACCGAATGGTAGGCCTTGATTCAAATATCCTTGTTATTAATTCATAATAGATGTTGTTTCCTCAAACATACTAGATAGATATATACATGGCAAAAAGAAACATCTAATGAAAATCATTTCAAGAGACTAAATCAAGTAGAAAGCGGATGCTCATGCAATACAAGGGAGAAGTATACTCACAGTGGCTAGTCCCGCCCGGGACCGATGCAAATAAAGTAAACATGTCATGATATGCAAAGGGAACGAGAAGACTTACATTGGTTGACTCAAGCGGAGTCGCGAAAGCAAAAAGAATGTAAACGTGCAATGCAATCATGCAACAATCCTAGATAAGATGTCTCTAACAAATAATCATATAAACGGAGACTTATCCTAAAGGAAATGTGTCGTTGAAATCAAAGTTGTAAACCTAGAAAAATTCTAAGAGAAAGGATAGAGATAGTACACGATACATGGGCACTAAGCCACATGTAGACGAGGCAAACCACAAATCGAAGTCCGGGTCCGAGGCACTTAATTCTCTGCACTAATACACCAAAGAATACCCAAGCATTGCAAAAATACAAGCAAACAAATGATATGCATGATAAACAAAGAAAACATGTCATCAATCAAATTTCCAGATTCAGCAACCTCTAATGAATCCTATCAAAAGTGGTCTTAAACATGAGCTGGATAAAAACCCTTTTACAGAAAGTTAGATACATGTCTTAGGGAACTTCTCCAAAAATTGGGACCTCAATATCAATTTTATTGTTTGAGAAATAAATGTTTTGGGAATAGTGGATCAGGACTGTCCACTGTTCTTGTAAAAATCATAATTAAATCTACAAAAATCATATGAAGCTCTATTTGGTGTCAAAAGAAAGCTATTTCATTGTAGTATATGATAAAAATAAACCCATGGACATTCTGTAATCACAAGGTTTCTGAAAAAGTGTTTTAAACAGACTCTGTTATTCTGGAAATTTGGTATCATTTGACAAATGAATGCAAAACATAATAGAAGTATAATAGAAGTTCATGAATCATGTTAACCAAGTTGATTTAAGCTTTTGATCTCTCATCCATTTATCCTAGGTGATTTCTAAACCAAGTTTTATTCATCAATTGTTGTTGAGTGATCAAGGTATGACCATTTTGTATACATAATCATATTTGTAATTAAACTTAGAAAATTCCAGAATAGTTGTATCAACTTTAAACGCTTAGAAAACGATCCTAACTCGATCGTATGCTCACGATTTTACATCGGCATATAGATATATGAGTTAGGAATCATCCCCAAAAAGCGGAACGTCGATAACTATTATAGATTTTCTGAAATTCAAGCACAAAGAGACGATGTTCAAATCTGTCAACCGATTTCTCAACAATTTCTAAAAATAGTATATGAATCCTAAAAGCTCTCAAAACGGACCGGATGAAAGCTAATTCATCAAAGTTTACCCAGAAAATTTGAAATCCATCAAACTATGGGTTTTGATGGACCAAATCTAATGGACAAAACCAATCTGCTTTGCTGAATTTTTATCTAGTTCATTTTAAAGTGTGAGGAAAACATTTTAGTGATAGTTGAAGCTTATTAGAGAGATCAAACTCATAGATCAACTTAATTATCATGATTCCCAATCAATTTAGCCCTCAAGTTCTATGAAGAACTTTTAGATCAAGGATCAAAGGGACTTATAAATATCATGTTGGAGATGAAATTCAATAGGAATTCTAGGTAATAGGAATAATCAAGAGATAGGTATGAACATAGAAATCATCCTTCTCATAGATCATATTTCCAAACCATCATGGAATTCAAAATAGATATATGTATATATATATAATCATGTATGCATGAATCTAAACTAAAATTGAAGAATGAAACCAAAATTGAAAATCAAAGTGAAAAACAATCTCTAATTGTAAATTATCAATAAAAATCAAAGAGATTTGGATCTAACTATGTGAGTGTGTGAAGAACATGAGAGGAAGAAGATGAGTGTTCTAATAAGTAGAAATAGAACTAAGTTAGATCCAAATCTTATAGATCTATATATACAAAGTAGGAATTAGAGATGAACTATAGTGTTTACCTCTTGGAGGATTCTCAATTACAAGACCAAAATTGATTTGAAGATCTTCTTCTTCAAGTGTTATTCAAGTGTTCTTCAAGCACTCATCCATGGAAGTTGAGGGAGGCAATTGATGTTCAAATTGTGGTCTAATTAGCCTAAGTTAATCTAAATTCAATTCATAATTTTCTCTCTCTAGAATTCACCTAAATTGAAAGTATATTCAAAGTATACTTATCTCTCTTGTATGTGCTTCTATGTGTGTTTGTATCTCCAAGTATATTCAAGTGTATCTCTTCCAAGTGTCTAGTGTGTTAAGATGTGTGTGTGTGTGTGTGTGTGTGTGTGTGTGTGTGTGTGTGTGTGATCTCATATGAGATGTATGAGATCTTATATAGAGTTTTGAAGACTTAGCTCTTAAGTTTCAGGGTTAAAACAGGATTTTTAGAGCTTAAAAGAGGGTTAAAATGGCCATTTCGGAGCTTAAACGCAATTTCCAGGCAATTTCCTCGCAGTGGGAAGCTTCTAGAAGGGTCTGGAACTCAAAAAGCTCCGTGGAGGACACAAATGGAAGTGGCGGTTATGGTGGGACCCGCCACCCCCATACCCAAAACCGCCACTTACTATTTGGGTCCCTCTGGTCACCCACAAGCTCTGTTTCAAATTTCATGCGCACTGCTTTTCCAGATTTTTGTAAAAATGCTTTTTGGTGTCCGAAATCGTCCGTTTACGTACCGTTGGAAAGCTGTCAGGTTGAATTTCAATATAAAAATATTTCCAGAGGTTTTATAATGAGAATTGAAGTCCAATTGAAGTCCGGAAGTCCTCCGGAACTTTCGTCGTCTTTTTGAAATCAAATGACGTCTTTTCCAAAATTGCTTTCAAATGTGCGTCGATTTCGAACTTTTCTTTAAAATTGAATCTCTGGATACCTAGAATACTGCGTTTAGAACACTTAATGTTCATATAACCCTGAGAGAATGTGAATTCTGAGAGATGATTTTGACAAAACCGGGATTTATCCATGGAAAAGGGCTTTTCTGAGCTTGAAGTCACTTTCCGAAGTCCGATCTTCTGATTGTGTGGAATCCAGTACCTTCCACGGGGTACTTTTCATCATCGAATCTTCCAAGACGTTGTCCACCCTAAATCCTATCAGTGTGGTCAAAATTGGGTGTCTACAATGAGAACCCTCACGAGACTTCACTCGTCCGACTAGGGACACCTAGAGTTTAAATGGCTTGTTGCACAATCTAAGTGCATTCGTTATCCATACGAAAATGGATTATGGATTTTTATTGTTAGTAGTGTTATTTTTCTTTTCTATTTGCTCGAGGATTAGCAAAATGTAGGTTTGGGGGCGTGATCGGGAGAGAACAGATCATAATTATACGCCTTAATTCACATTTGTTAGTCGTTTTTATCCTGTTTTGGTAAAATTTTACTTCGTTTTCCACTTTATGGAAGGATTTATAAGAAAGTAAGGATTCCAGGTTAAATAAAGAGAAAAAGCAAGTAGAAAGATGTTGGAAAAGCCCATAACGCAAGCGGTCCGCTCACGTGAAATCGAAGAGATCGCTCGCGTGGCCCGCTTACGCGACCTCCCATTTTACTCGCTCGCGCGTCCCGCTCGCGCGATCCGTACTGAGAATAGAAAACGCGTATTTTGGAGTGTTGAAGACTCCTATGTGGACGAAATCATTCAATTACGTCCACAATGTAATTTTTAGGAGTTTTAGTGAGATTAGGTTTATAGTCGTAAAAGAGATGGATCCCTTGAAAAAGAAATATGAAAAAATAATAAAGAGTAGTTGTAGTAAAGCCCTTGCATTATAAATATTACGGCTATTTCTATTTACTCAAGTACGTTTTCAATTCCTTTTACCTTTCTTTTCTTAACTATAACCCTTGACCAACATTACAATCCTTGTAAAGTCCTAATTGATTCTATGGGAACATGATTTGAATATGGAACCGATAGATGAAGGGAATAAAAGCATGGTGGTAGTGATATTTACTTGACGATCGATATCTGTTCATGAGACTATCTTTTCTGTCATGTTATACGTTGTTCCATGTCATATGCCAGATTTGTTGCTTTGTATAGAATTATCCTCCTTGCATATATTCGAATAATTACACCTGTTTCCGAGTAATTTCATTTTGGAATGTAATTCACAACGTGAGCTTTGTGGTCGAAGCATCACTAGATAGTTATCCGATTTATATTCCAAGTTCATAGTTGCCGTATATCCACTTGACTACTATTTCACACACATGTGAGTCTTCGATATATTCTATTGATTCTGTTGATATATGTTTTCAGATTATTTTCGTAATGTAGGAAGGTGTACGATTGTTTTACTTTAGAAAATTTAAAGTTTTTTCTAAATTTGATTTTATCAAGGAATGATGTTGACATTGAAATATTTAAATTTTGAATAAAATTTTGATTTTACAAAATTAATAAAGATGGTTGTGGGTGACTTGTTGATGAGAACCTCACGAGGCTTCACCCGTCCGACTAGGGACACCTAGAGGTTTAAAAGGCTTGTTGCACAAGCTAAGTGCAATCGTTATCCATACGAAAATGGATTATGGATTTTTATTATTAGTAGTGTTATTTTTCTTTTCTTTTTGTTCGAGGATTAGCAAAATGTAGGTTTGGGGTGGGATCGGGAGAGAACAAATCCTAATTATACGCCTTAATTCACATTTGTTAGTCGTTTTTATCCTGTTTTTGTATAATTTTACTTTGTTTTCCACTTCATGGACGGATTTAGAAGAAAGTATGGATTCCAGGATAAATAAAGAGAACAAACAAGGAGAAAGAAGTTGGAAAAAGCCCATCGCGCGAGCGGTCCGCTCGCGTGAAATCCCAGAAATCGCTCGCGCGGCCCGCTTACGTGATCTCCCATTTTACGCGCTCGCGCGACCCGCTCATGCGATCCGTACTGAAAATAGAAAACGCTTATTTTGGAGTGCTGAAGACTTCTACGTGGACGAAATCATTCAATTACGTCCACATGGTAATTTTCATGAGTTTTAGTGAGATTAGGTTTATAATCGTAAAAGAGATGGATACCTTGAAAAAGAAATATGATAAAATAATAAAGAGTTGTTATAGTAAAGCCCTTGCATTATAAATATTACGGCTATTTTTATTTACTTAAGGACGTTTTGAATTCCTTTTACCTTTCTTTTCTTAACTATAACCCTTGACCAACATTACAACCCTTGTAAAGTCCTAGTTGATTCTATGGAAACTTGATTTGAATATGGAACCGATAGATGAAAGGAATAAAAGCATGGTGGTAGTGGTATTTACTTGACGATCGATATCTACTCATGAGACTATCTTTTCTGTCGTGTTATACGTTGTTCCATTTCATATGCGAGATTTGTTGCTTTGTATAGAATTATCCTCGTCGCATATATTCGAATAATTACACCTGTGTCCGAGTAATTTCATTTTAGAGTGTAATTCACAACGTGAGCTTTGTGGTCGAAGCATCACTAGATAGTTATCCGATTTATATTCCAAGTTCATAGTTGTCGTATATCCACTTGACTACTATTTCACACACATCTGAGTCTTCGATATATTTTATTGATTCTGTTGATATATGTTTTCGGATTATTTTCATAATGTAGGAAGGCGTACGATTGCTTTACTTTAGATAATTTAAAGTTTTTTTTGAAATTGATTTTATCAAGGAATGATGTTGACATTGAAATATTTAAATTTTGAATAAAATTTTGATTTTACAAGATTAATAAAGATGGTTGTGGGTGACTTGTTGTTGAGAACCCTCACGAGACTTCACTCGTCCAACTAGGGACACCTAGAGGTTTAAAAGGCTTGTTGCACAAGCTAAGTGCAATCGTTATCCATACGAAAATAGATTAAGGATTTTTATTATTAGTAGTGTTATTTTTTTTTCTTTTTGCTCGAGGACTATCAAAATATAGGTTTGGGGGTGTGATCGGATGAGAGAATAGATCCTAATTATACGTCATAATTCACATTTGTTTGTCATTTTTATCCTGTTTTTGTATAATTTTACTTTGCTTTCCTCTTTATGCACGGATTTAGAAGAAAGTAAGGATTCCAGGATAAATAAAGAGAAAAAGCAAGTAGAAAGAAGTTGGAAAAAGCCCATCGCGCGAGCGGTCCGCTCGCGTGAAATCCCAGAAATCGCTCGCTCGGCCCGCTTGTGCGACCTCCCATTTTACGCGCTCGCGCGGCCTGCTCGCGCGATCCGTACTAAAAATAGAAAATGCGTACTTTGGAGTGCTGATGAGTCATACGTGGACGAAATCATTCAATTACGTCCACAAGGTAATTTTCAGGAGTTTTAGTGAGATTAGGTTTATAGTCGTAAAAGAGATGGATACCTTGAAAAAGAAATATGAAAAAATAGTAAAGAGTTGTTGTAGTAAAGCCCTTGCATTATAAATATTACGGCTATTTTTATTTACTCAAGGACGTTTTGAATTCCTTTTACCTTTCTTTTCTTAACTATAACCCTTGACCAACATTACAACCCTTGTAAAGTCCTAGTTGATTCTATGGAAACTTGATTTGAATATGGAACCGATAGATGAAGGGAATAAAAGCATGGTGGTAGTGGTATTTACTTGACGATCGATATCTATTCATGTGACTATCTTTTCTGTCGTGTTATACGTTGTTCCATTTCATATGCGAGATTTGTTGCTTTGTATAGAATTATCCTCGTCGCATATATTCGAATAATTACACCTGTGTCCGAGTAATTTCATTTTAGAGTGTAATTCACAACGTGAGCTTTGTGGTCGAAGCATCACTAGATAGTTATCCGATTTATATTCCAAGTTCATAGTTGTCGTATATCCACTTGACTACTATTTCACACACATGTCAGTCTTCGATATATTCTATTGATTCTGTTGATATATGTTTTCGGATTATTTTCATAATGTAGGAAGGCGTACGATTGTTTTACTTTAGATAATTTAAAGTTTTTTTTTTGAATTTGATTTTATCAAGGAATGATGTTGACATTGAAATATTTAAATTTTGAATAAAATTTTGATTTAACAAGATTAATAAAGATGGTTGTGGGTGACTTGTTGATGAGAACCCTCACGAGACTTCACTCGTCCAACTAGGGACACCTAGAGGTTTAAAAGGCTTGTTGCACAAGCTAAGTGCAATCGTTTTCCATACGAAAATAGATTAAGGATTTTTATTATTAGTAGTGTTATTTTTCTTTTCTTTTTGCTCGAGGACTATCAAAATGTAGGTTTGGGGGTGTGATCGGATGAGAGAATAGATCCTAATTATACGTCATAATTCACATTTGTTTGTCATTTTTATCCTGTTTTTGTATAATTTTACTTTGTTTTCCACTTTATGGAAGGATTTAGAAGAAAGTAAGGATTCCAGGATAAATAAAGAGAAAAAGCAAGTAGAAAGAAGTTGGAAAAAGCCCATCGCGCGAGCGGTCCGCTCGCGTGAAATCCCAGAAATCGCTCGCTCGGCCCGCTTGTGCGACCTCCCATTTTACGCGCTCGCGCGGCCTGCTCGCGCGATCCGTACTGAAAATAGAAAACGCGTATTTTGGAGTGCTGATGAGTCATACGTGGACGAAATCATTCAATTACGTCCACAAGGTAATTTTCAGGAGTTTTAGTGAGATTAGGTTTATAGTCGTAAAAGAGATGGATCCCTTGAAAAAGAAAAATGTAAAAATAATAAAGATTTGTTGTAGTAAAGCCCTTGTATTATAAATATTACAGCTATTTCTATTTACTCAGGGACGTTTTGAATTCCTTTTACTTTTCTTTTCTTAACTATAACCCTTGACCAACAATACAACCCTTGTAAAGTCCTAGTTGATTCTATGGAAACTTGATTTGAATATGGAACCGATAGATGAAGGGAATAAAAGCATGGTGGTAGTGATATTTAATTGACGATCGATATCTGTTCATGAGACTATCTTTTCTGTCATGTTATACGTTGTTCCATGTCATATGCGAGATTTGTTGCTTTGTATAGAATTATCCTCCTCGCATATATTCGAATAATTACACCTGTTTCCGTGTAATTTCATTTTAGAGTGTAATTCACAACGTGAGCTTTGTGGTCGAAGCATTACTAGATAGTTATCCGATTTATATTCCAAGTTCATAGTTGCCGTATATCCACTTGACTTCTATTTCACACACATGTGAGTCTTCGATATATTCTATTGATTCTTTTGATATATGTTTTCGGATTATTTTCATAATGTAGGAAGGCGTACGATTGTTTTACTTTAGATAATCTAAATTTTTTTTGAATTTGATTTTGTCAAGGAATGATGTTGACATAGAAATATTTAAATTTTGAATAAAATTTTGATTTTACAGGATCAATAAAGATGGTTGTGGGTGACTTGTTGATGAGAACCCTCACGAGACTTCACTCGTCCAACTAGGGACACCTAGAGGTTTAAAAGGATTGTTGCACAAGCTAAGTATAATCGTTATCCATACGTAAATGGATTATGGATTTTTATTATTAGTAGTGTTATTTTTCTTTTCTTTTTGTTCGAGGATTAGCAAAATGTAGGTTTGGGGTGTGATCGGGAGAGAACAAATCCTAATTATACGCCATAATTCACATTTGTTAGTCGTTTTTATCCTGTTTTTGTATAATTTTACTTTGTTTTCCACTTTATGGAAGGATTTAGAAGAAAGTAAGGATTCCAGGATAAATAAAGAGAAAAAACAAGTAGAAAGAAGTTGGAAAAAGCCCATCGCGCGAGCGGTCCGCTCGCGTGAAATTCCAGAAATCGCTCGCTCGGCCCGCTTGTGCGACCTCCCATTTTACGCGCTGGCGCGGCCTGCTCGTGCGATCCGTACTGAAAATAGAAAACGCGTATTTTGGAGTGCTGATGAGTCATACGTGGACGAAATCATTCAATTACGTCCACAATGTAATTTTCAGGAGTTTTAGTGAGATTAGGTTTATCGTCGTAAAAGAGATGGATCCCTTGAAAAAGAAATATGTAAAAATAATAAAGATTTGTTGTAGTAAAGCCCTTGCATTATAAATATTACGGCTATTTCTATTTACTCAGGGACGTTTTGAATTCCTTTTACTTTTCTTTTCTTAACTATAACCCTTGACCAACAATACAAACCTTGTAAAGTCCTAGTTGATTCTATGGAAACTTGATTTGAATATGGAACCGATAGATGAAGGGAATAAAAGCATGGTGGTAGTGATATTTAATTGACGATCGATATCTGTTCATGAGACTATCTTTTCTGTCATGTTATACGTTGTTCCATGTCATATGCGAGATTTGTTGCTTTGTATAGAATTATTCTCCTCGCATATATTCGAATAATTACACCTGTTTCCGTGTAATTTCATTTTAGAGTGTAATTCACAACGTGAGCTTTGTGGTCGAAGCATCACTAGATAGTTATCCGATTTATATTCCAAGTTCATAGTTGCCGTATATCCACTTGACTACTATTTCACACACATGTGAGTCTTCGAGATATTCTATTTATTCTTTTGATATATGTTTTCGGATTATTTTCATAATGTAGGAAGGCGTACGATTGTTTTACTTTAGATAATTAAAATTTTTTTTGAATTTGATTTTGTCAAGGAATGATGTTGACATTGAAATATTTAAATTTTGAATAAAATTTTGATTTTACAGGATCAATAAAGATGGTTGTGGGTGACTTGTTGATGAGAACCCTCACGAGACTTCACTCGTCCAACTAGGGACACCTAGAGGTTTAAAAGGCTTGTTGCACAAGCTCAGTGCAATTGTTATCCATACGTAAATGGATTATGGATTTTTATTATTAGTAGTGTTATTTTTCTTTTCTTTTTGCTCGAGGATTAGCAAAATGTAGGTTTAGGGTGTGATCGGGAGAGAACAAATACTAATTATACGCCATAATTCACATTTGTTAGTCGTTTTTATCCTGTTTTGTATAATTTTACTTTGTTTTCCACTTTATGGAAGGATTTAGAAGAAAGTAAGGATTCCAGGATAAATAAAGAGAAAAAGCAAGTAGAAAGAAGTTGGAAAAAGCCCATTGCGCGAGCGGTCCGCTCGCGTGAAATCCCAGAAATCGCTCGCTCGGCCCGCTTGTGCGACCTCCCATTTTACGCGCTCGCGCGGCCTGCTTGTGCGATCCATACTGAAAATAGAATACGCGTATTTTGGAGTGCTAACGAGTCATACGTGGACGAAATCATTCAATTACGTCCACAATGTAATTTTTAGGAGTTTTAGTGAGATTAGGTTTATAGTCGTAAAAGAGATGGATCCCTTGAAAAAGAAATATGAAAAAATAATAAAGAGTTGTTGAAGTAAAGCCCTTGCATTATAAATATTACGGCTATTTCTATTTACTCAAGGACGTTTTGAATTCCTTCTACCTTTCTTTTCTTAGCTATAACCCTTGACCAACATTACAAGTCTTGTAAAGTCCAAATTGATTCTATGGAAACATGATTTCAATATAGAACCGATAAATTAAGGCAATAAAAGCATGGTGGTAGTGATATTTACTGGATGATCGATATCAGTTCATGAGACTATCTTTTCTGTCATGTTATACGTTGTTCCATGTCATATGCGAGATTTGTTGCTTTGTATAGAATTATCCTCCTCGCATATATTCGAATAATTACACCTTTTTCCGAGTAATTTCATTTTAGAGTGTAATTCACAACGTGAGCTTTGTGGTCGAAGCATCACTAGATAGTTTTCCGATTTATATTCCAAGTTCATAGTTGCCGTATATCCAATTGACTACTATTTCACACACATGTGAGTCTTCGATATATTCTATTGATTCTGTTGATATATGTTTTCGGATTATTTTCATAATGTAGGAAGGCGTACGATTGTTTTACTTTAGATAATTTAAAGTTTTTTCTAAATTTGATTTTATCAAGGAATGATGTTGACATTGAAATATTTAAATTTTGAATAAAATTTTGATTTTACAAAATTAATAAAGATGGTTGTGGGTGACTTGTTGATGAGAACCTCACGAGGCTTCACCCGTCCGACTAGGGACACCTAGAGGTTTAAAAGGCTAGTTGCACAAGCTAAGTGCAATCGTTATCCATACGAAAATGGATTATGGATTTTTATTATTAGTAGTGTTATTTTTCTTTTCTTTTTGTTCGAGGATTAGCAAAATGTAGGTTTGGGGTGTGATCGGGAGAGAACAAATCCTAATTATATGCCATAATTCACATTTGTTAGTCGTTTTTATCCTGTTTTTGTATAATTTTACTTTGTTTTTCACTTTATGGAAGGATTTAGAAGAAAGTAAGGATTCCAGGATAAATAAAGAGAAAAAGCAAGTAGAAAGAAGTTGGAAAAAGCCCATCGCGCGAGCGGTCCGCTCGCGTGAAATCCCAGAAATCGCTCGCTCGGCCCGCTTGTGCGACCTCCCATTTTACGCGCTCGCGCGGCCTGCTCGCGCGATCCGTACTGAAAATAGAAAACGCGTATTTCGGAGTGCTGAAGAGTCATACGTGGACGAAATCATTCAATTACGTCCACAATGTAATTTTTTGGAGTTTTAGTGAGATTAGGTTTATAGTCGTAAAAGAGATGGATCCCTTGAAAAAGAAATATGAAAAAATAATAAAGAGTTGTTGTAGTAAAGCCCTTGCATTATAAATATTACGGCTATTTCTATTTACTCAAGGACGTTTTGAATTCCTTTTACCTTTCTTTTCTTAACTATAACCGTTGACCAACATTACAACCCTTGTAAAGTCCTAGTTGATTCTATGGAAACTTGATTTGAATATGGAACCGATAGATGAAGGGAATAAAAGCATGGTGGTAGTGATATTTACTTGACGATCGATATCTGTTCATGAGACTGTCTTTTCTGTCATGTTATACGTTGTTCCATGTCATATGCGAGATTTGTTGCTTTGTATAGAATTATCCTCCTCGCATATATTCGAATAATTACACCTGTTTCCGTGTAATTTCATTTTAGAGTGTAATTCACAACGTGAGCTTTGTGGTCGAAGCATCACTAGATAGTTATCCGATTTATATTCCAAGTTCATAGTTGCCGTATATCCACTTGACTACTATTTCACACACATGTGAGTCTTCGATATATTCTATTGATTCTTTTGATATATGTTTTCGGATTATTTTCATAATGTAGGAAGGCGTACGATTGTTTTACTTTAGATAATTTAAATTTTTTTTGAATTTGATTTTGTTAAGGAATGATGTTGACATTGAAATATTTAAATTTTGAATAAAATTTTGATTTTACAGGATCAATAAAGATGGTTGTGGGTGACTTGTTGATGAGAACCCTCACGAGACTTCACTCGTCCAACTAGGGACACCTAGAGGTTTAAAAGGCTTGTTGCACAAGCTCAGTGCAATCGTTATCCATACGTAAATGGATTATGGATTTTTATTATTAGTAGTGTTATTTTTCTTTTCTTTTTGCTCGAGGATTAGCAAAATGTAGGTTTGGGGTGTGATCGGGAGAGAACAAATCCTAATTATACGCCATAATTCACATTTGTTAGTCGTTTTATCCTGTTATTGTATAATTTTACTTTGTTTTCCACTTTATGGAAGGATTTAGAAGAAAGTAAGGATTCCAGGATAAATAAAGAGAAAAAGCAAGTAGAAAGAAGTTGGAAAAAGCCCATCGCGCGAGCGGTCCGCTCGCGTGAAATCCCAGAAATCGCTCGCTCGGCCCGCTTGTGCGACCTCCCATTTTACGCGCTCGCGCGGCCTGCTCGCGCGATCCGTACTGAAAATAGAAAACGCATATTTTGGAGTGCTAATGAGTCATACGTGGACGAAATCATTCAATTACGTCCACAATGTAATTTTTAGGAGTTTTAGTGAGATTAGGTTTATAGTCGTAAAAGAGATGGATACCTTGAAAAAGAAATATGAAAAAATAATAAAGATTTGTTGTAGTAAAGCCCTTGCATTATAAATATTACGGCTATTTCTATTTACTCAGGGACGTTTTGAATTCCTTTTACTTTTCTTTTCTTAACTATAACCCTTGACCAACAATACAAACCTTGTAAAGTCCTAGTTGATTCTATGGAAACTTGATTTGAATATGGAACCGATAGATGAAGGGAATAAAAGCATGGTGGTAGTGATATTTAATTGACGATCGATATCTGTTCATGAGACTATCTTTTCTGTCATGTTATACGTTGTTCCATGTCATATGCGAGATTTGTTGCTTTGTATAGAATTATTCTCCTCGCATATATTCGAATAATTACACCTGTTTCCGTGTAATTTCATTTTAGAGTGTAATTCACAACGTGAGCTTTGTGGTCGAAGCATCACTAGATAGTTATCCGATTTATATTCCAAGTTCATAGTTGCCGTATATCCACTTGACTACTATTTCACACACATGTGAGTCTTCGAGATATTCTATTTATTCTTTTGATATATGTTTTCGGATTATTTTCATAATGTAGGAAGGCGTACGATTGTTTTACTTTAGATAATTAAAATTTTTTTTGAATTTGATTTTGTCAAGGAATGATGTTGACATTGAAATATTTAAATTTTGAATAAAATTTTGATTTTACAGGATCAATAAAGATGGTTGTGGGTGACTTGTTGATGAGAACCCTCACGAGACTTCACTCGTCCAACTAGGGACACCTAGAGGTTTAAAAGGCTTGTTGCACAAGCTCAGTGCAATTGTTATCCATACGTAAATGGATTATGGATTTTTATTATTAGTAGTGTTATTTTTCTTTTCTTTTTGCTCGAGGATTAGCAAAATGTAGGTTTAGGGTGTGATCGGGAGAGAACAAATACTAATTATACGCCATAATTCACATTTGTTAGTCGTTTTTATCCTGTTTTGTATAATTTTACTTTGTTTTCCACTTTATGGAAGGATTTAGAAGAAAGTAAGGATTCCAGGATAAATAAAGAGAAAAAGCAAGTAGAAAGAAGTTGGAAAAAGCCCATTGCGCGAGCGGTCCGCTCGCGTGAAATCCCAGAAATCGCTCGCTCGGCCCGCTTGTGCGACCTCCCATTTTACGCGCTCGCGCGGCCTGCTTGTGCGATCCGTACTGAAAATAGAATACGCGTATTTTGGAGTGCTAACGAGTCATACGTGGACGAAATCATTCAATTACGTCCACAATGTAATTTTTAGGAGTTTTAGTGAGATTAGGTTTATAGTCGTAAAAGAGATGGATCCCTTGAAAAAGAAATATGAAAAAATAATAAAGAGTTGTTGAAGTAAAGCCCTTGCATTATAAATATTACGGCTATTTCTATTTACTCAAGGACGTTTTGAATTCCTTCTACCTTTCTTTTCTTAACTATAACCCTTGACCAACATTACAAGTCTTGTAAAGTCCAAATTGATTCTATGGAAACATGATTTCAATATAGAACCGATAAATTAAGGCAATAAAAGCATGGTGGTAGTGATATTTACTGGATGATCGATATCAGTTCATGAGACTATCTTTTCTGTCATGTTATACGTTGTTCCATGTCATATGCGAGATTTGTTGCTTTGTATAGAATTATCCTCCTCGCATATATTCGAATAATTACACCTTTTTCCGAGTAATTTCATTTTAGAGTGTAATTCACAACGTGAGCTTTGTGGTCGAAGCATCACTAGATAGTTTTCCGATTTATATTCCAAGTTCATAGTTGCCGTATATCCAATTGACTACTATTTCACACACATGTGAGTCTTCGATATATTCTATTGATTCTGTTGATATATGTTTTCGGATTATTTTCATAATGTAGGAAGGCGTACGATTGTTTTACTTTAGATAATTTAAAGTTTTTTCTAAATTTGATTTTATCAAGGAATGATGTTGACATTGAAATATTTAAATTTTGAATAAAATTTTGATTTTACAAAATTAATAAAGATGGTTGTGGGTGACTTGTTGATGAGAACCTCACGAGGCTTCACCCGTCCGACTAGGGACACCTAGAGGTTTAAAAGGCTAGTTGCACAAGCTAAGTGCAATCGTTATCCATACGAAAATGGATTATGGATTTTTATTATTAGTAGTGTTATTTTTCTTTTCTTTTTGTTCGAGGATTAGCAAAATGTAGGTTTGGGGTGTGATCGGGAGAGAACAAATCCTAATTATATGCCATAATTCACATTTGTTAGTCGTTTTTATCCTGTTTTTGTATAATTTTACTTTGTTTTTCACTTTATGGAAGGATTTAGAAGAAAGTAAGGATTCCAGGATAAATAAAGAGAAAAAGCAAGTAGAAAGAAGTTGGAAAAAGCCCATCGCGCGAGCGGTCCGCTCGCGTGAAATCCCAGAAATCGCTCGCTCGGCCCGCTTGTGCGACCTCCCATTTTACGCGCTCGCGCGGCCTGCTCGCGCGATCCGTACTGAAAATAGAAAACGCGTATTTCGGAGTGCTGAAGAGTCATACGTGGACGAAATCATTCAATTACGTCCACAATGTAATTTTTAGGAGTTTTAGTGAGATTAGGTTTATAGTCGTAAAAGAGATGGATCCCTTGAAAAAGAAATATGAAAAAATAATAAAGAGTTGTTGTAGTAAAGCCCTTGCATTATAAATATTACGGCTATTTCTATTTACTCAAGGACGTTTTGAATTCCTTTTACCTTTCTTTTCTTAACTATAACCGTTGACCAACATTACAACCCTTGTAAAGTCCTAGTTGATTCTATGGAAACTTGATTTGAATATGGAACCGATAGATGAAGGGAATAAAAGCATGGTGGTAGTGATATTTACTTGACGATCGATATCTGTTCATGAGACTGTCTTTTCTGTCATGTTATACGTTGTTCCATGTCATATGCGAGATTTGTTGCTTTGTATAGAATTATCCTCCTCGCATATATTCGAATAATTACACCTGTTTCCGTGTAATTTCATTTTAGAGTGTAATTCACAACGTGAGCTTTGTGGTCGAAGCATCACTAGATAGTTATCCGATTTATATTCCAAGTTCATAGTTGCCGTATATCCACTTGACTACTATTTCACACACATGTGAGTCTTCGATATATTCTATTGATTCTTTTGATATATGTTTTCGGATTATTTTCATAATGTAGGAAGGCGTACGATTGTTTTACTTTAGATAATTTAAATTTTTTTTGAATTTGATTTTGTTAAGGAATGATGTTGACATTGAAATATTTAAATTTTGAATAAAATTTTGATTTTACAGGATCAATAAAGATGGTTGTGGGTGACTTGTTGATGAGAACCCTCACGAGACTTCACTCGTCCAACTAGGGCCACCTAGAGGTTTAAAAGGCTTGTTGCACAAGCTCAGTGCAATCGTTATCCATACGTAAATGGATTATGGATTTTTATTATTAGTAGTGTTATTTTTCTTTTCTTTTTGCTCGAGGATTAGCAAAATGTAGGTTTGGGGTGTGATCGGGAGAGAACAAATCCTAATTATACGCCATAATTCACATTTGTTAGTCGTTTTATCCTGTTTTTGTATAATTTTACTTTGTTTTCCACTTTATGGAAGGATTTAGAAGAAAGTAAGGATTCCAGGATAAATAAAGAGAAAAAGCAAGTAGAAAGAAGTTGGAAAAAGCCCATCGCGCGAGCGGTCCGCTCGCGTGAAATCCCAGAAATCGCTCGCTCGGCCCGCTTGTGCGACCTCCCATTTTACGCGCTCGCGCGGCCTGCTCGCGCGATCCGTACTGAAAATAGAAAACGCATATTTTGGAGTGCTAATGAGTCATACGTGGACGAAATCATTCAATTACGTCCACAATGTAATTTTTAGGAGTTTTAGTGAGATTAGGTTTATAGTCGTAAAAGAGATGGATACCTTGAAAAAGAAATATGAAAAAATAATAAAGAGTTGTTGTAGTAAAGCCCTTGCATTATAAATATTACGGCTATTTCTATCTACTCAAGGACGTTTTGAATTCCTTCTACCTTTCTTTTCTTAACTATAACCCTTGACCAACATTACAAGTCTTGTAAAGTCCAAATTGATTCTATGGAAACATGATTTCAATATAGAACCGATAAATTAAGGCAATAAAAGCATGGTGGTAGTGATATTTACTGGATGATCGATATCAGTTCATGAGACTATCTTTTCTGTCATGTTATACGTTGTTCCATGTCATATGCGAGATTTGTTGCTTTGTATAGAATTATCCTCCTCGCATATATTCGAATAATTACACCTTTTTCCGAGTAATTTCATTTTAGAGTGTAATTCACAACGTGAGCTTTGTGGTCGAAGCATCACTAGATAGTTATCCGATTTATATTCCAAGTTCATAGTTGCCGTATATCCACTTGACTACTATTTCACACACATGTGAGTCTTCGATATATTCTATTGATTCTGTTGATATATGTTTTCGGATTATTTTCAAAATGTAGGAAGGCGTACGATTGTTTTACTTTAGATAATTTAAAGTTTTTTCTAAATTTGATTTTATCAAGGAATGATGTTGACATTGAAATATTTAAATTTTGAATAAAATTTTGATTTTACAAAATTAACAAAGATGGTTGTGGGTGACTTGTTGATGAGAACCTCACGAGGCTTCACCCGTCCGACTAGGGACACCTAGAGGTTTAAAAGGCTTGTTGCACAAGCTAAGTGCAATCGTTATCCATACGAAAATGGATTATGGATTTTTATTATTAGTAGTGTTATTTTTCTTTTCTTTTTGTTAGAGGATTAGCAAACTGTAGGTTTGGGGTGTGATCAGGAGAGAACAAATCCTAATTATACGCCATAATTCACATTTGTTAGTCGTTTTTATCCTGTTTTTGTATAATTTTACTTTGTTTTTCACTTTATGGAAGGATTTAGAAGAAAGTAAGTATTCCAGGATAAATAAAGAGAAAAAGCAAGTAGAAAGAAGTTGGAAAAAGCCCATCGGGCGAGCGGTCCGCTCGCGTGAAATCCCAAAAATCGCTAGCGCGGCCCGCTTGCGCGAGCTCCCATTTTACACGCTCGCGCGGCCCGCTCGTGCGATCCGTACTGAAAATAGAAAACGCGTATTTTGGAGTGCTGAAGACTCCTACATGGACGAAATCATTCAATTACGTCCACAATGTAATTTTTAGGAGTTTTAGTGAGATTAGGTTTATAGTCGTAAAAGAGATGGATCCCTTGAAAAAGAAATATGAAAAAATAATAAAGAGTTGTTGTAGTAAAGCCCTTGCATTATAAATATTACGGCTATTTCTATTTACTCAAGGACGTTTTGAATTCCTTTTACCTTTCTTTTCTTAACTATAACCCTTGACCAACTTTACAACCCTTGTAAAGTCCTAGTTGATTCTATGGAAACTTGATTTGAATATGGAACCGATAGATTAAGGGAATAAAAGCATGGTGGTAGTGGTATTTACTTGACGATCGATATCAATTCATGAGACTATCTTTTCTGTCGTGTTATACGTTGTTCCATTTCATATGAGAGATTTGTTGCTTTGTATAGAATTATCCTCGTCGCATGTATTCGAATAGTTACACCTGTTTCTGAGTAATTTCATTTTAGAGTGTAATTCACAACGTGAGCTTTGTGGTCGAAGCATCACTAGATAGTTATCCGATTTATATTCCAAGTTCATAGTTGCCGTATATCCACTTGACTACTATTTCACACACATGTGAGTCTTCGATATATTCTATTGATTCTGTTGATATATGTTTTCGGATTATTTTCGTAATGTAGGAAGGCGTACGATTGTTTTACTTTAGATAATTTAAAGTTTTTTTGAATTTGATTTTATCAAGGAATGATGTTGACATTAAAATATTTAAATTTTGAATAAAATTTTGATTTTACAAGATCAATAAAGATGGTTGTGGGTGACTTGTTGATGAGAACCCTCACGAGACTTCACTCGTCCAACTAGGGACACCTAGAGGTTTAAAAGGCTTGTTGCACAGCTAAGTGCAATCGTTATCCATACGTAAATGGATTATGGATTTTTATTATTAGTAGTGTTATTTTTCTTTTCTTTTTGCTCGAGGATTAGCAAAATGTAGGTTTGGGGTGTGATCGGGAGAGAACAAATCCTAATTATACGCCATAATTCACATTTGTTAGTCGTTTTTATCCTATTTTTGTATAATTTTACTTTGTTTTCCACTTTATGCACGGATTTAGAAGAAAGTATGGATTCCAGGATAAATAAAGAGAAAAAACAAGTAGAAAGAATTTGGAAAAAGCCCATCGGGCGAGCGGTCCCCTCGCGTGAAATCCCAGAAATCGCTAGCAGGACCCGCTTGCGCTAGCTCCCATTTTACACGCTCGCGCGGCCCGCTCGTGCGATCCGTACTGAAAATAGAAAACGCGTATTTTGGAGTGCTAAAGACTCCTACGTGGACGAAATCATTCAATTACGTCCACAATGTAATTTTTAGGAGTTTTAGTGAGATTAGGTTTATAGTCGTAAAAGAGATGGATCCCTTGAAAAAGAAATATGAAAATATAATAAAGAGTTGTTGTAGTAAAGCCCTTGCATTATAAATATTACGGCTATTTTTATTTACTCATGGACATTTTGAATTCCTTTTACCTTTCTTTTCTTAACTATAACCCTTGACCAACATTACAACCCTTGTAAAGTCCTAGTTGATTCTATGGAAACTTGATTTGAATATGGAACCGATAGATGAAGGGAATAAAAGCATGGTGGTAGTGGTATTTACTTGACGATTGATATCTATTTATGAGACTATCTTTTCTGTCGTGTTATACGTTGTTCCATTTCATATGCGAGATTCGTTGCTTTGTATAGAATTATCCTCGTCGCATATATTCGAATAATTACACCTGTTTCCGAGTAATTTCATTTTAGAGTGTAATTCACAACGTGAGCTTTGTGGTCGAAGCATCACTAGATAGTTATCCGATTTATATTCCAAGTTCATAGTTGCCGTATATCCACTTGACTACTATTTCACACACATGTGAGTCTTCGATATATTCTATTGATTCTGTTGATATATGTTTTCGGATTATTTTCGTAATGTAGGAAGGCGTACGATTGTTTTACTTTAGATAATTTAAAGTTTTTTTGAATTTGATTTTATCAAGGAATGATGTTGACATTAAAATATTTAAATTTTGAATAAAATTTTGATTTTACAAGATCAATAAAGATGGTTGTGGGTGACTTGTTGATGAGAACCCTCACGAGACTTCAATCGTCCAACTAGGGACACCTAGAGGTTTAAAAGGCTTGTTGCACAGCTAAGTGCAATCGTTATCCATACGTAAATGGATTATGGATTTTTATTATTAGTAGTGTTATTTTTCTTTTCTTTTTGCTCGAGGATTAGCAAAATGTAGGTTTGGGGTGTGATCGGGAGAGAACAAATCCTAATTATACGCCATAATTCACATTTGTTAGTCGTTTTTATCCTATTTTTGTATAATTTTACTTTGTTTTCCACTTTATGCACGGATTTAGAAGAAAGTATGGATTCCAGGATAAATAAAGAGAAAAAACAAGTAGAAAGAATTTGGAAAAAGCCCATCGGGCGAGCGGTCCCCTCGCGTGAAATCCCAGAAATCGCTAGCAGGACCCGCTTGCGCTAGCTCCCATTTTACACGCTCGCGCGGCCCGCTCGTGCGATCCGTACTGAAAATAGAAAACGCGTATTTTGGAGTGCTAAAGACTCCTACGTGGACGAAATCATTCAATTACGTCCACAATGTAATTTTTAGGAGTTTTAGTGAGATTAGGTTTATAGTCGTAAAAGAGATGGATCCCTTGAAAAAGAAATATGAAAATATAATAAAGAGTTGTTGTAGTAAAGCCCTTGCATTATAAATATTACGGCTATTTTTATTTACTCATGGACATTTTGAATTCCTTTTACCTTTCTTTTCTTAACTATAACCCTTGACCAACATTACAACCCTTGTAAAGTCCTAGTTGATTCTATGGAAACTTGATTTGAATATGGAACCGATAGATGAAGGGAATAAAAGCATGGTGGTAGTGGTATTTACTTGACGATTGATATCTATTTATGAGACTATCTTTTCTGTCGTGTTATACGTTGTTCCATTTCATATGCGAGATTCGTTGCTTTGTATAGAATTATCCTCGTCGCATATATTCGAATAATTACACCTGTTTCCGAGTAATTTCATTTTAGAGTGTAATTCACAACGTGAGCTTTGTGGTCGAAGCATCACTAGATAGTTATCCGATTTATATTCCAAGTTCATAGTTGCCGTATATCCACTTGACTACTATTTCACACACATGTGAGTCTTCGATATATTCTATTAATTCTGTTGATATATGTTTTCGGATTATTTTCATAATGTAGGAAGGCGTACGATTGTTTTACTTTAGATAATTTAAAGTTTTTTTTGAATTTGATTTTATCAAGGAATGATGTTGACATTGAAATATTTAAATTTTGAATAAAATTTTGATTTTACAAGATTAATAAAGATGGTTATGGGTGACTTGTTGATGAGAACCCTCACGAGACTTCAATCGTCCAACTAGGGACACCTAGAGGTTTAAAAGGCTTGTTACACAAGCTAAGTGCAATCGTTATCCATACGTAAATGGATTATGGATTTTTATTATTAGTAGTATTATTTTTCTTTTCTTTTTGCTCGAGGATTAGCAAAATGTAGGTTTGGGGTGTGATCGGGAGAGAACAAATCCTAATTATACGCCATAATTCACATTTGTTTGTCGTTTTTATCCTGTTTTTGTATAATTTTACTTTATTTTCCACTTTATGGAAGGATTTAGAAGAAAGTAAGGATTCCAGGATAAATAAAGAGAAAAAGCAAGTAGAAAGAAGTTGGAAAAAGCCCATCGCACGAGCGATCCGCTCGCGTGAAATCCCAGAAATCGCTCGCTCGGCCCGCTTGCGCGACCTCCCATTTCACACACTCGAGCGGCCTGCTCTCGCGATCCGTACTGAAAATAGAAAGCGCGTATTTTGGAGTGTTGAAGACTCCTACGTGGAGGAAATCATTCAATTACGTCCACAATGTAATTTTTAGGAGTTTTAGTGAGATTAGGTTTATAGTCGAAAAAGAGATGGATCCCTTGAAAAACAAAAATGAAAAAATAATAAAGAGTTGTTGTAGTAAAGCCCTTGCATTATAAATATTACGGCTATTTCTATTTACTCAAGTACGTTTTGAATTCCTTTTACCTTTCTTTTCTTAACTATAACCCTTGACCAACAATACAACCCTTGTAAAGTCCTAATTGATTCTATGGAAACATGATTTGAATATGGAACCAATAGATGAAGGGAATGAAAGCATCGTGGTAGTGATATTTACTTGACGATCGATATCTGTTCATGAGACAATCTTTTCTGTCATGTTATACGTTGTTCCATGTCATATGCGAGATTTGTTGCTTTGTATATAATTATCCTCCTCGCATATATTCGAATCATTACACCTATTTCCGTGTAATTTCATTTCAGAGTGTAATTCACAACGTGAGCTTTGTGATCGAAGCATCACTAGATAGTTATCCGATTTATATTCCAAGTTCATAGTTGTCGTATATCCACTTGACTACTATTTCTCACACATGTGAGTCTTCGATATATTATATTGATTCTGTTGATATATGTTTTCGTATTATTTTCATAATGTAGGAAGGCGTACGATTGTTTTACTTTAGATAGTTTAAAGTTTTTTTTAAATTTGATTTTATCAAAGAATGATGTTGACATTGAAATATTTAAATTTTGAATAAAATTTTGATTTTACAAAATTAATAAAGATGGTTGTGGGTGACTTGTTGATGAGAAACTCACGAGGCTTCACCCGTCCGACTAGGGACACCTAGAGGTTTAAAAGGCTTGTTGCACAAGCTAAGTGCAATCGTTATCCATACGAAAATGGATTAAGGATTTTTATTATTAGTAGTGTTATTTTTCATTTCTTTTTGTTCGAGGATTTGCAAAATGTAGGTTTGGGGTGTGATCGGGAGAGAACAAATCCTAATAATACGCCTTAATTCACATTTGTTAGTCGTTTTTATCCTATTTTTGTATAATTTCACTTTGTTTTCCACTTTATGGTCGGATTTAGAAGAAAGTATAGATTCCAGGATAAATAAAGAGAAAAAACAAGTAGAAAGAAGTTGGAAAAAGCCCATCGCGCGAGCGGTCCGCTCGCGTGAAAACCCAAAAATCGCTCGCGCGGCCTGCTTGCGCGACCTCCCATTTTACGCGCTCGCGCGATCCGTACTGAAAATAGAAAACGCGTATTTTGGAGTGCTGAAGACTCCTACGTGGACGAAATCATTCAATTACGTCCACAATATTATTTTTAGGTGTTTTAGTGAGATTAGGTTTATAGTCGTAAAAGAGATGGATCCCTTGAAAAAGAAATATGAAAAAATAATAAAGAGTTGTTGTAGTAAAGCCCTTGCATTATAAATATTACGGCTATTTTTATTTACTCAAGGACGTTTTGAATTCCTTTTACCTTTCTTTTCTTAACTATAACCCTTGACCAACATTACAACCCTTGTAAAGTCCTAGTTGATTCTATGGAAACTTGATTTGAATATGGAACCGATAGATGAAGGGAATAAAAGCATGGTGGTAGTGGTATTTACTTGACGATCGATATCTATTCATGAGACTATCTTTTCTGTCGTGTTATACGTTGTTCCATTTCATATGCGAGATTTGTTGCTTTGTATAGAATTATCCTCGTCGCATATATTCGAATAATTACACCTGTTTCCGAGTAATTTCATTTTAGAGTGTAATTCACAACGTGAGCTTTGTGGTCGAAGCATCACTAGATAGTTATCCGATTTATATTCCAAGTTCATAGTTGCCGTATATCCACTTGACTACTATTTCACACACATGTGAGTCTTCGATATATTCTATTGATTCTGTTGATATATGTTTTCAGATTATTTTCATAATGTAGGAAGGCGTACGATTATTTTACTTTAGATAATTTAATGTTTTTTTTAAATTTGATTTTATCAAAGAATGATGTTGACATTGAAATATTTAAATTTTGAATAAAATTTTGATTTTACAAAATTAATAAAGATGGTTGTGGGTGACTTGTTGATGAGAACCTCACGAGGCTTCACCCGTCCGACTAGGGACACCTAGAGGTTTAAAAGGCTTGTTGCACAAGCTAAGTGCAATCGTTATCCATACGAAAATGGATTATGGATTTTTATTATTAGTAGTGTTATTTTTCATTTCTTTTTGTTCGAGGATTAGCAAAATGTTGGTTTGGGGTGTGATCGGGAGAGAACAAATCCTAATAATACGCCTTAATTCACATTTGTTAGTCGTTTTTATCCTGTTTTTGTATAATTTCACTTTGTTTTCCACTTTATGGTCGGATTTAGAAGAAAGTATAGATTCCAGGATAAATAAAGAGAAAAAGCAAGTAGAAAGAAGTTGGAAAAAGCCCATCGCGCGAGCGGTCCGCTCGCGTGAAAACCCAGAAATCGCTCGCGCGGCCCGCTTGCGCGACCTCCCATTTTACGCGCTCGCGCGATCCGTACTGAAAATAGAAAACGCGTATTTTGGAGTGCTGAAGACTCCTACGTGGATGAAATCATTCAATTACGTCCACAATATAATTTTTAGGTGTTTTAGTGAGATTAGGTTTATAGTCGTAAAAGAGATGGATCCCTTGAAAAAGAAATATGAAAAAATAATAAAGAGTTGTTGTAGTAAAGCCCTTGCATTATAAATATTACGGCTATTTTTATTTACTCAAGGACGTTTTGAATTCCTTTTACCTTTCTTTTCTTAACTATAACCCTTGACCAACATTACAACCCTTGTAAAGTCCTAGTTGATTCTATGGAAACTTGATTTGAATATGGAACCGATAGATGAAGGGAATAAAAGCATGGTGGTAGTGGTATTTACTTGACGATCGATATCTATTCATGAGACTATCTTTTCTGTCGTGTTATACGTTGTTCCATTTCATATGCGAGATTTGTTGCTTTGTATAGAATTATCCTCGTCGCATATATTCGAATAATTACACCTGTTTCCGAGTAATTTCATTTTAGAGTGTATTTCACAACGTGAGCTTTGTGGTCGAAGCATCACTAGATAGTTATCCGATTTATATTCCAAGTTCATAGTTGCCGTATATCCACTTGACTACTATTTCACACACATGTGAGTCTTCGATATATTCTATTGATTCTGTTGATACATGTTTTCAGATTATTTTCATAATGTAGGAAGGCGTACGATTATTTTACTTTAGATAATTTAAAGTTTTTTTTGATTTGATTTTATCAAAGAATGATGTTGACTTTGAAATATTTAAATTTTGAATAAAATTTTGATTTTACAAGATTAATAAAGATGGTTGTGGGTGACTTGTTGATGAGAACCCTCACGAGACTTCACTCGTCCAACTAGGGACACCTAGAGGTTTTAAAGGCTTGTTGCACAAGCTAAGTGCAATCGTTATCCATACGTAAATGGATTATGGATTTTTATTATTAGTAGTGTTATTTTTCTTTTCTTTTTGCTCAAGAATTAGCAAAATGTAGGTTTGGGGTGTGATAGGGAGAGAACAAATCATAATTATACGCCATAATTCACATTTGTTTGTCGTTTTTATCCTGTTTTTGGATAATTTTACTTTGTTTTCCAATTTATGGAAGGATTTAGAAGAAAGTAAGGATTCCAGGATAAATAAAGAGAAAAAGCAAGTAGAAAGAAGTTGGAAAAAGCCCATCGCGCGATCTATCCGCTCGGGTGAAATCCCAGAAATCGCTCGCTCGGCCCGCTTGCGCGACCTCCCATTTTACGCGCTCGCGCGGCCTGCTCTCGCGATCCGTACTGAAAATAGAAAACGCGTATTTTGGAATGTTGAAGACTCCTACGTGGAGGAAATCATTCAATTATGTCCACAATGTAATTTTTAGGAATTTTAGTGAGATTAGGTTTATAGTCGTAAAAGAGATGGATCCCTTGAAAGAGAAATATGAAAAAATAATAAAGAGTTGTTGTAATAAAGCCCTTGCATTATAAATATTACGGCTATTTCTATTTACTCAAGTACGTTTTGAATTCCTTTTACCTTTCTTTTCTTAACTATAACCCTTGACCAACAATACAACCCTTGTAAAGTCCTAATTGATTCTATGGAAACATGATTTGAATATGGAACCGATAGATGAAGGGATTAAAAGCATGGTGGTAGTGATATTTTCTTGACAATCGATATCTGTTCATGAGACTATCTTTTCTGTCGTGTTATACGTTGTTCCATTTCATATGCGAGATTTGTTGCTTTGTTTAGAATTATCCTCGTCGCATATATTCGAATAATTACACCTGTTTCCGAGTAATTTCATTTTAGAGTGTAATTCACAACGTGAGCTTTGTGGTCGAAGCATCACTAGATAGTTATCCGATTTATATTCCAAGTTCATAGTTGCCGTATATCCACTTGACTACTATTTCACAAACATGTGAGTCTTCGATATATTCTATTGATTCTGTTGATATATGTTTTCGGATTATTTTCATAATGTAGGAAGGCGTACGATTGTTTTACTTTAGATAATTTAAAGTTTTTTTTTGAATTTGATTTTATCAAGGAATGATGTTGACATTGAAATATTTAAATTTTGAATAAAATTTTGATTTTACAAGATTAATAAAGATGGTTGTGGGTGACTTGTTGATGAGAAACCTCACGAGACTTCACTCGTCCAACTAGGGACACCTAGAGGTTTAAAAGGCTTGTTGCACAAGCTAAGTGCAATCGTTATCCATACGTAAATGGATTATGGATTTTTATTATTAGTAGTGTTATTTTTCTTTTCTTTTTGCTCGAGGATTAGCAAAATGTAGGTTTGGGGTGTGATCGGGAGAGAACAAATCCTAATTATACGCCATAATTCACATTTGTTTGTCTTTTTTATCCTGTTTTTGTATAATTTTACTTTGTTTTCCACTTTATGGACGGATTTAGAAGAAAGTATAGATTCCAGGATAAATAAAGAGAAAAAACAAGTAGAAAGAAGTTGGAAAAAGGGCATCGCGCGAGCGGTCCGCTCGCGTGAAATCCCAGAAATCGCTCGCGCGGCCCGCTTGCGCGAGCTCCCATTTTACGCGCTCGCGCGGCCTGCTCGTGCGATCCGTACTGAAAATAGAAAATGCGTATTTTGGAGTGCTGAAGACTCCTACGTGGACCAAATCATTCAATTACGTCCACAATGTAATTTTTAGGAGTTTTAGTGAGATTAGGTTTATAGTCTTAAAAGAGATGGATCCCTTGAAAAAGAAATATGAAAAAATAATAAAGAGTTGTTGTAGTAAAGCCCTTGCATTATAAATATTATGGCTATTTCTATTTACTCAAGGACGTTTTGAATTCCTTTTACCTTTCTTTTCTTAACTATAACCCTTGACCAACATTACAACCCTTGTAAAATCCTAGTTGATTCTATGGAAACTTGATTTGAATATGGAACCGATAGATGAAGGGAATAAAAGCATGGTGGTAGTGGTATTTACTTGACGATCGATATCTATTCATGAGACTATCTTTTCTGTCGTGTTATATGTTGTTCCATTTTATATGCGAGATTTGTTGCTTTGTATAGAATTATCCTCGTCGCATATATTCGAATAATTACACCTGTTTCCGAGTAATTTCATTTTAGAGTGTAATTCACAACGCGAGCTTTGTGGTCGAAGCATCACTAGATAGTTATCCGATTTATATTCCAAGTTCATAGTTGCCGTATATCCACTTGACTACTATTTCACACACATGTGAGTCTTCGATATATTCTGTTGATTCTGTTGATATATGTTTTCGGATTATTTTCATAATGTAGGAAGGCGTACGATTGTTTTACTTTAGATAATTTAAAGTTTTTTTTTGAATTTGATTTTATCAAGGAATGATGTTGACATTGAAATATTTAAATTTTGAATAAAATTTTGATTTTACAAGATTAATAAAGATGGTTGTGGGTGACTTGTTGATGAGAAACCTCACGAGACTTCACTCGTCCAACTAGGGACACCTAGAGGTTTAAAAGGCTTGTTGCACAAGCTAAGTGCAATCGTTATCCATACGTAAATGGATTATGGATTTTTATTATTAGTAGTGTTATTTTTCTTTTCTTTTTGCTCGAGGATTAGCAAAATGTAGGTTTGGGGTGTGATCGGGAGAGAACAAATCCTAATTATACGCCATAATTCACATTTGTTTGTCTTTTTTATCCTGTTTTTGTATAATTTTACTTTGTTTTCAACTTTATGGAATGATTTAGAAGAAAGTAAGGATTCCAGGATAAATAAAGAGAAAAAGCAAGTAGAAAGAAGTTGGAAAAAGCTCATCGCGCGAGCGATCCGCTCGCGTGAAATCCCAGAAATCGCTCGCTCGGCCCGCTTGGGCGACCTCCCATTTTACGCGCTCGCGCGGCCTGCTCTCGCGATCCGTCCTGAAAATAGAAAACGCGTATTTTGGAGTGTTGAAGAATCCTACGTGGAGGAAATCATTCAATTATGTCCACAATGTAATTTTTAGGAATTTTAGTGAGATTAGGTTTATAGTCGTAAAAGAGATGGATCCCTTGAAAGAGAAATATGAAAAAATAATAAAGAGTTGTTGTAATAAAGCCCTTGCATTATAAATATTACGGCTATTTCTATTTACTCAAGTACGTTTTGAATTCCTTTTACCTTTCTTTTCTTAACTATAACCCTTGACCAACAATACAACCCTTGTAAAGTCCTAATTGATTCTATGGAAACATGATTTGAATATGGAACCGATAGATGAAGGGAATAAAAGCATGGTGGTAGTGATATTTTCTTGACAATCGATATCTGTTCATGAGACTATCTTTTCTGTCGTGTTATACGTTGTTCCATTTCATATGCGAGATTTGTTGCTTTGTTTAGAATTATCCTCGTCGCATATATTCGAATAATTATACCTGTTTCCGAGTAATTTCATTTTAGAGTGTAATTCACAACGTGAGCTTTGTGGTCGAAGCATCACTAGATAGTTATCCGATTTATATTCCAAGTTCGTAGTTGTCGTATATCCACTTGACTACTATTTCACACACATGTGAGTCTTCGATATATTCTATTGATTCTGTTGATATATGTTTTCGGATTATTTTCATAATGTAGGAAGGCGTACGATTGTTTTACTTTAGATAATTTAAAGTTTTTTTTGAATTTGATTTTATCAAGGAATGATGTTGACATTGAAATATTTAAATTTTGAATAAAATTTTGATTTTACAAGATTAATAAAGATGGTTGTGGGTGACTTGTTGATGAGAACCCTCACGAGACTTCACTCGTCCAACTAGGGACACCTAGAGGTTTAAAAGGCTCGTTATCCATACGTAAATGGATTTTGGATTTTTATTATTAGTAGTGTTATTTTTCTTTTCTTTTTGCTCGAGGATTAGCAAAATGTAGGTTTGGGGTGTGATCGGGAGAGAACAAATCCTAATTATACGCCATAATTCAAATTTGTTTGTCGTTTTTATCCTGTTTTTGGATAATTTTACTTTGTTTTCCACTTTATGGAAGGATTTAGAAGAAAGTAAGGATTCCAGGATAAATAAAGAGAAAAAGCAAGTAGAAAGAAGTTGGAAAAAGCCCATCGCGCGAGCGATCCGCTCGCATGAAATCCCAGAAATCGCTCGCTCGGCCCGCTCGGCCCGCTTGCGCGACCTCCCATTTTACGCGCTCGCACAGCCTGCTCTCGCAATCCGTAATGAAAATAGAAAATGCGTATTTCGGAGTGTTGAAGACTCCTGCGTGGAGGAAATCATTCAATTATTTCCACAATGTAATTTTTAGGAATTTTAATGAGATTAGGTTTATAGTCGTAAAAGAGATGGATCCCTTGAAAAAGAAATATGAAAAAATAATGAAGAGTTGTTGTAGTAAAGCCCTTGCATTATAAATATTACGGCTATTTCTATTTACTCAAGTACGTTTTGAATTCCTTTTACCTTTCTTTTCTTAACTATAACCCTTGACCAACAATACAACTCTTGTAAAGTCCTAATTGATTCTATGGAAACATGATTTGAATATGGAACCGATAGATGAAGGGAATAAAAGCATGGTGGTAGTGATATTTACTTGACAATCGATATCTGTTCATGAGATTATCTTTTCTGTCATGTTATACGTTGTTCCATGTCATATGAGAGATTTGTTCCTTTGTATAGAATTATCCTCCTCGCATATATTCGAATAATTACACCTGTTTCCGTGTAATTTCATTTTAGAGTGTAATTCACAACGTGAGCTTTGTGGTTGAAGCATCACTAGATAGTTATCCGATTTATATTCCAAGTTCATAGTTGCCTTATATCCACTTGACTACTATTTCACACACATGTGAGTCTTCGATATATTCTATTGATTCTGTTGATATATGTTTTCGGATTATTTTCATAATGTAGGAAGGCGTACGATTGTTTTATTTTAGATAATTTTAAGTTTTTTTTGAATTTGATTTTATCAAGGAATGATGTTGACATTGAAATATTTAAATTTTGAATAAAATTTTGATTTTACAAGATTAATAAAGATGGTTGTGGGTGACTTGTTGATGAGAACCCTCACGAGACTTCACTCGTCCAAGTAGGGACACCTAGAGGTTTAAAAGGCTTGTTGCACAAGCTAAGTGCAATCGTTATCCATACGAAAATGGATTATGGATTTTTATTATTAGTAGTGTTATTTTTCATTTCTTTTTGTTCGAGGATTAGCAAAATGTAGGTTTGGGGTGTGATCGGGAGAGAACAAATCCTAATAATACGCCTTAATTCACATTTGTTAGTCGTTTTTATCCTGTTTTTGTATAATTTCACTTTGTTTTCCACTTTATGGTCGGATTTAGAAGAAAGTATAGATTCCAGGATAAATAAAGAGAAAAAACAAGTAGAAAGAAGTTGGAAAAAGCCCATCGCGCGAGCGGTCCGCTCGCGTGAAAACCCAGAAATCGCTCGCGCGGCCCGCTTGCGCGACCTCCCATTTTACGCGCTCGCGCGATCCGTACTGAAAATAGAAAACGCGTATTTTGGAGTGCTGAAGACTCCTACGTGGATGAAATCATTCAATTACGTCCACAATATAATTTTTAGGTGTTTTAGTGAGATTAGGTTTATAGTCGTAAAAGAGATGGATCCCTTGAAAAAGAAATATGAAAAAATAATAAAGAGTTGTTGTAGTAAAGTCCTTGCATTATAAATATTACGGCTATTTTTATTTACTCAAGGACGTTTTGAATTCCTTTTACCTTTCTTTTCTTAACTATAACCCTTGACCAACATTACAACCCTTGTAAAGTCCTAGTTGATTCTATGGAAACTTGATTTGAATATGGAACCGATAGATGAAGGGAATAAAAGCATGGTGGTAGTGGTATTTACTTGACGATCGATATCTATTCATGAGACTATCTTTTCTGTCGTGTTATACGTTGTTCCATTTCATATGCGAGATTTGTTGCTTTGTATAGAATTATCCTCGTCGCATATATTCGAATAATTACACCTGTTTTCGAGTAATTTCATTTTAGAGTGTAATTCACAACGTGAGCTTTGTGGTCGAAGCATCACTAGATAGTTATCCGATTTATATTCCAAGTTCATAGTTGCCGTATATCCACTTGACTACTATTTCACACACATGTGAGTCTTCGATATATTCTATTGATTCTGTTGATATATGTTTTCAGATTATTTTCATAATGTAGGAAGGCGTACGATTATTTTACTTTAGATAATTTAAAGTTTTTTTTTATTTGATTTTATCAAGGAATGATGTTGACTTTGAAATATTTAAATTTTGAATAAAATTTTGATTTTACAAGATTAATAAAGATGGTTGTGGGTGACTTGTTGATGAGAACCCTCACGAGACTTCACTCGTCCAACTAGGGACACCTAGAGGTTTTAAAGGCTTGTTGCACAAGCTAAGTGCAATCGTTATCCATACGTAAATGGATTATGGATTTTTATTATTAGTAGTGTTATTTTTCTTTTCTTTTTGCTCGAGGATTAGCAAAATGTAGGTTTGGGGTGTGATAGGGAGAGAACAAATCCTAATTATACGCCATAATTCACATTTGTTTGTCGTTTTTATCTTGTTTTTGGATAATTTTACTTTGTTTTCCAATTTATGGAAGGATTTAGAAGAAAATAAGGATTCCAGGATAAATAAAGAGAAAAAGCAAGTAGAAAGAAGTTGGAAAAAGCCCATCGCGCGAGCTATCCGCTCGCGTGAAATCCCAGAAATCGCTCGCTCGGCCCGCTTGCGCGACCTCCCTTTTTACGCGCTCGAGCGGCCTGCTCTCGCGATCCGTACTGAAAATAGAAAACGCGTATTTTGGAGTGTTGAAGACTCCTACGTGGAGGAAATCATTCAATTATGTCCACAATGTAATTTTTAGGAATTTTAGTGAGATTAGGTTTATAGTCGTAAAAGAGATGGATCCCTTGAAAGAGAAATATGAAAAAATAATAAAGAGTTGTTGTAATAAAGCCCTTGCATTATAAATATTACGGCTATTTCTATTTACTCAAGTACGTTTTGAATTCCTTTTACCTTTCTTTTCTTAACTATAACCCTTGACCAACAATACAACCCTTGTAAAGTCCTAATTGATTCTATGGAAACATGATTTGAATATGGAACCGATAGATGAAGGGAATAAAAGCATGGTGGTAGTGATATTTTCTTGACAATCGATATCTGTTCATGAGACTATCTTTTCTGTCGTGTTATACGTTGTTCCATTTCATATGCGAGATTTGTTGCTTTGTTTAGAATTATCCTCGTCGCATATATTCGAATAATTACACCTGTTTCCGAGTAATTTCATTTTAGAGTGTAATTCACAACGTGAGCTTTGTGGTCGAAGCATCACTAGATAGTTATCCGATTTATATTCCAAGTTCATAGTTGCCGTATATCCACTTGACTACTATTTCACAAACATGTGAGTCTTCGATATATTCTATTGATTCTGTTGATATATGTTTTCGGATTATTTTCATAATGTAGGAAGGCGTACGATTGTTTTACTTTAGATAATTTAAAGTTTTTTTTTAAATTTGATTTTATCAAAGAATGATGTTGACATTGAAATATTTAAATTTTGAATAAAATTTTGATTTTACAAAATTAATAAAGATGGTTGTGGGTGACTTGTTGATGAGAACCTCACGAGGCTTCACCCGTCCAACTAGGGACACCTAGAGGTTTAACAGGCTTGTTGCACAAGCTAAGTGCAATCGTTATCCATACGACAATGGATTATGGATTTTTATTATTAGTAGTGTTATTTTTCATTTCTTTTTGTTCGAGGATTAGCAAAATGTAGGTTTGGGGTGTGATGGGGAGAGAACAAATCCTAATAATACGCCTTAATTCACATTTGTTAGTCGTTTTTATCCTGTTTTTGTATAATTTTACTTTGTTTTCCACTTTATGGACGGATTTAGAAGAAAGTATAGATTCCAGGATAAATAAAGAGAAAAAACAAGTAGAAAGAAGTTGGAAAAAGCCCATCGCGCGAGCGGTCCGCTCGCGTGAAATCCCAGAAATCGCTCGCGCGGCCCGCTTGCGCGAGCTCCCATTTTACGCGCTCGCGCGGCCTGCTCGTGCGATCCGTACTGAAAATAGAAAATGCGTATTTTGGAGTGCTGAAGACTCCTACGTGGACCAAATCATTCAATTACGTCCACAATGTAATTTTTAGGAGTTTTAGTGAGATTAGGTTTATAGTCTTAAAAGAGATGGATCCCTTGAAAAAGAAATATGAAAAAATAATAAAGAGTTGTTGTAGTAAAGCCCTTGCATTATAAATATTATGGCTATTTCTATTTACTCAAGGACGTTTTGAATTCCTTTTACCTTTATTTTCTTAACTATAACCCTTGACCAACATTACAACCCTTGTAAAATCCTAGTTGATTCTATGGATACTTGATTTGAATATGGAACCGATAGATGAAGGGAATAAAAGCATGGTGGTAGTGGTATTTACTTGACGATCGATATCTATTCATGAGACTATCTTTTCTGTCGTGTTATATGTTGTTCCATTTTATATGCGAGATTTGTTGCTTTGTATAGAATTATCCTCGTCGCATATATTCGAATAATTACACATGTTTCCGAGTAATTTCATTTTAGAGTGTAATTCACAACGCGAGCTTTGTGGTCGAAGCATCACTAGATAGTTATCCGATTTATATTCCAAGTTCATAGTTGCCGTATATCCACTTGACTACTATTTCACACACATGTGAGTCTTCGATATATTCTGTTGATTCTGTTGATATATGTTTTCGGATTATTTTCATAATGTAGGAAGGCGTACGATTGTTTTACTTTAGATAATTTAAAGTTTTTTTTTGAATTTGATTTTATCAAGGAATGATGTTGACATTGAAATATTTAAATTTTGAATAAAATTTTGATTTTACAAGATTAATAAAGATGGTTGTGGGTGACTTGTTGATGAGAAACCTCACGAGACTTCACTCGTCCAACTAGGGACACCTAGAGGTTTAAAAGGCTTGTTGCACAAGCTAAGTGCAATCGTTATCCATACGTAAATGGATTATGGATTTTTATTATTAGTAGTGTTATTTTTCTTTTCTTTTTGCTCGAGGATTAGCAAAATGTAGGTTTGGGGTGTGATCGGGAGAGAACAAATCCTAATTATACGCCATAATTCACATTTGTTTGTCATTTTTATCCTGTTTTTGTATAATTTTACTTTGTTTTCAACTTTATGGAATGATTTAGAAGAAAGTAAGGATTCCAGGATAAATAAAGAGAAAAAGCAAGTAGAAAGAAGTTGGAAAAAGCCCATCGCGCGAGCGATCCGCTCGCGTGAAATCCCAGAAATCGCTCGCTCGGCCCGCTTGGGCGACCTCCCATTTTACGCGCTCGCGCGGCCTGCTCTCGCGATCCGTCCTGAAAATAGAAAACGCGTATTTTGGAGTGTTGAAGAATCCTACGTGGAGGAAATCATTCAATTATGTCCACAATGTAATTTTTAGGAATTTTAGTGAGATTAGGTTTATAGTCGTAAAAGAGATGGATCCCTTGAAAGAGAAATATGAAAAAATAATAAAGAGTTGTTGTAATAAAGCCCTTGCATTATAAATATTACGGCTATTTCTATTTACTCAAGTACGTTTTGAATTCCTTTTACCTTTCTTTTCTTAACTATAACCCTTGACCAACAATACAACCCTTGTAAAGTCCTAATTGATTCTATGGAAACATGATTTGAATATGGAACCAATAGATGAAGGGAATAAAAGCATGGTGGTAGTGATATTTTCTTGACAATCGATATCTGTTCATGAGACTATCTTTTCTGTCGTGTTATACGTTGTTCCATTTCATATGCGAGATTTGTTGCTTTGTTTAGAATTATCCTCGTCGCATATATTCGAATAATTATACCTGTTTTCGAGTAATTTCATTTTAGAGTGTAATTCACAACGTGAGCTTTGTGGTCGAAGCATCACTAGATAGTTATCCGATTTATATTCCAAGTTCATAGTTGCCGTATATCCACTTGACTACTATTTCACACACATGTGAGTCTTCGATATATTCTATTGATTCTGTTGATATATGTTTTCGGATTATTTTCATAATGTAGGAAGGCGTACGATTGTTTTACTTTAGATAATTTAAAGTTTTTTTTGAATTTGATTTTATCAAGGAATGATGTTGACATTGAAATATTTAAATTTTGAATAAAATTTTGATTTTACAAGATTAATAAAGATGGTTGTGGGTGACTTGTTGATGAGAACCCTCACGAGACTTCACTCGTCCAACTAGGGACACCTAGAGGTTTAAAAGGCTCGTTATCCATACGTAAATGGATTATGGATTTTTATTATTAGTAGTGTTATTTTTCTTTTCTTTTTGCTCGAGGATTAGCAAAATGTAGGTTTGGGGTGTGATCGGGAGAGAACAAATCCTAATTATACGCCATAATTCACATTTGTTTGTCATTTTTATCCTGTTTTTGTATAATTTTACTTTGTTTTCAACTTTATGGAATGATTTAGAAGAAAGTAAGGATTCCAGGATAAATAAAGAGAAAAAGCAAGTAGAAAGAAGTTGGAAAAAGCCCATCGCGCGAGCGATCCGCTCGCGTGAAATCCCAGAAATCGCTCGCTCGGCCCGCTTGGTTGACCTCCCATTTTACGCGCTCGCGCGGCATGCTCTCGCGATCCGTCCTGAAAATAGAAAACGCGTATTTTGGAGTGTTGAAGAATCCTACGTGGAGGAAATAATTCAATTATGTCCACAATGTAATTTTTAGGAATTTTAGTGAGATTAGGTTTATAGTCGTAAAAGAGATGGATCCCTTGAAAGAGAAATATGAAAAAATAATAAAGAGTTGTTGTAATAAAGCCCTTGCATTATAAATATTACGGCTATTTCTATTTACTCAAGTACGTTTTGAATTCCTTTTACCTTTCTTTTCTTAACTATAACCCTTGACCAACAATACAACCCTTGTAAAGTCCTAATTGATTCTATGGAAACATGATTTGAATATGGAACCGATAGATGAAGGGAATAAAAGCATGGTGGTAGTGATATTTTCTTGACAATCGATATCTGTTCATGAGACTATCTTTTCTGTCGTGTTATACGTTGTTCCATTTCATATGCGAGATTTGTTGCTTTGTTTAGAATTATCCTCGTCGCATATATTCGAATAATTATACCTGTTTCCGAGTAATTTCATTTTAGAGTGTAATTCACAACGTGAGCTTTGTGGTCGAAGCATCACTAGATAGTTATCCGATTTATATTCCAAGTTCATAGTTGCCGTATATCCACTTGACTACTATTTCACACACATGTGAGTCTTCGATATATTCTATTGATTCTGTTGATATATGTTTTCGGATTATTTTCATAATGTAGGAAGGCGTACGATTGTTTTACTTTAGATAATTTAAAGTTTTTTTTGAATTTGATTTTATCAAGGAATGATGTTGACATTGAAATATTTAAATTTTGAATAAAATTTTGATTTTACAAGATTAATAAAGATGGTTGTGGGTGACTTGTTGATGAGAACCCTCACGAGACTTCACTAGTCCAACTAGGGACACCTAGAGGTTTAAAAGGCTCGTTATCCATACGTAAATGGATTATGGATTTTTATTATTAGTAGTGTTATTTTTCTTTTCTTTTTGCTCGAGGATTAGCAAAATGTAGGTTTGGGGTGTGATCGGGAGAGAACAAATCCTAATTATACGCCATAATTCAAATTTGTTTGTCGTTTTTATCCTGTTTTTGGATAATTTTACTTTGTTTTCCACTTTATGGAAGGATTTAGAAGAAAGTAAGGATTCCGGGATAAATAAAGAGAAAAAGCAAGTAGAAAGAAGTTGGAAAAAGCCCATCGCGCGAGCGATCCGCTCGCATGAAATCCCAGAAATCGCTCGCTCGGCCCGCTCGGCCCGCTTGCGCGACCTCCCATTTTACGCGCTCGCACGGCCTGCTCTAGCAATCCGTAATGAAATTAGAAAATGCGTATTTCGGAGTGTTGAAGACTCCTGCGTGGAGGAAATCATTCAATTATTTCCACAATGTAATTTTTAGGAATTTTAATGAGATTAGGTTTATAGTCGTAAAAGAGATGGATCCCTTGAAAAAGAAATATGAAAAAATAATGAAGAGTTGTTGTAGTAAAGCCCTTGCATTATAAATATTACGGCTATTTCTATTTACTCGAGTACGTTTTGAATTCCTTTTACCTTTCTTTTCTTAACTATAACCCTTGACCAACAATACAACTTGATACACCCAAAATTATGGGCAGTTTCCTACTCAGTTTGGAAGACTAATGGAAAGTGCAACTGTTTCCTAATCCAATTAGGAAACCCCCACAATTAATGTCAATCAATCCTAATACAATTAGGAAACCTACTTGATTGGTGTCAATCACATCCTAATGGGATTACACTTCCTTATCTATGTATGAGTAGGTCTCTTACATCTATAAAAGAGACCTCTCACCCCCCCATTGGAGGGGCCAATAATCTGTAGTCTACACAGCACCTCTACAAAATTCACCATTATACGCATACTCCCGGCCGGTATTACTGGTAGTGCCGCCCCTCTTTGTTGGCTCACCAGGCCCGCCGGTGATCTGCTAGTGAACGTGCTCAGACACACCCGTGGACGTAGGTACCTTCATTAACAGGGCCGAACCACATACAAAAAATAGTCTTTCACTCTCTCTATCTCCCTCCTAAATTGCTTTACTTTGCTGTTACCAATTTTTGGCATCATCAGTTTGGCGCCGTCTGTGGGAAACGACAATTCTTCTCATCAACAAATTCTTGACTGATCAATATGCCACCAAAGAAGGGAAAGAAGGTTGCGCAGCAGTCCGACCGGGATGTTCCTTCGGCCCCGGCGTCGACTGCAGCAATCCTGACATCTGAGCAAATCACCGCCACCCTCACACAACTCTTGGAAGGCCAGCGTCAAATCCAGCAACAGATCGAAGCACTGCTAGCCCAGCAAAGCAATCCTCCAATGGCCGGGAAACGACCCGGGAACGTTGCGTACGGTCGAGAACCGATCTTGACCAGACAACGGGCCCGAGCCAACCCGTCCCGTGTTGAGGATGTCAAAGACGTCAGCAGTGGGCCTGCTGCCCGAGGGGAAAGGCAGGAACATATGGCCCGGGAATCAGTCTTGGGTCACTCGGTCAAGAGCCGAGTCGTCCCTAAGCGAACGGTTACCCGGGGTTATAGCCGAGCCCGATCCCAGAGGACAGCCCCCCGCCATGAAGAAGAAGCCTCTTCCACCAACCCGACCAACTCCTCAGATACCGGTCGGGAAGGAGTGGAAGCCCGAATCAAGTACTTACAGAAGCAGATTGACGGAGTGGCCAAAAAAACTTGGTCAAAACTGTGCTCAGAATCAAGCCAATACCGAGACAGAGTCACCGTTCTCCAGCCAAATCACGAGGTTCTCCATCCCGCGCAAATTCAAGCAGCCTCGGCTAGATTCATACAACGGCTCGGGAAGCCCGGTCGACCACGTCCAGACCTACAAAGTCCAGATGGCCCTAGCAACCAACTCCGATGAGCTACACTGCCTAGCCTTCCCCAGCACTTTGAAAGGCCCGGCCATGCAGTGGTTCTACTCCTTGGAGCCCCGATCGGTCTGCAGTTTCAAACGACTCAGCAAGCGGTTCATCAACCAGTTCGCCGGTATGCATGAGCGGCCAAAGCCAGACATGCAGCTATTGACAGTCAAACAACGGAACAATGAGTCCCTCAAGGAGTTCACCGACCGGTTCAACCAACAGAAGCTTCAAATTCACAATCTGAACGAGACAATTGCCATCCTAGCCTTCTGCTCGGGAGTTCAACACACCAAGTGCGCCGCGTCGTTCCACAAAAACCGACCGAAAACTTTGGTTGAGCTCTCTGAGAGGGTTGGAAAATATATTGACACCGAAGAGTTTCTGAAGACCAAATACACCGAGCAAGAAAGCAACGAGTCTTCCAGAAGTAAGCGAAAGCGAGATCAGCCCGGGAATTCTGACAGTTCATCCGGTTCGCAACGGTCTGAGTCCGGCAATTCCGACCCGACCACCGGTTCACAGCAGTTCGGGTCAGACAGCCCCGACCGGACCTCCAGCTCACAACAGGCATGGTTCGACAGTCCCGACCTGACCTCCAGTTCACATCGATCAGGATCAAGCAGTTCCGGCTTTGCCTCCAGCACATAAAAATCAAGAGCCCGATGATCCTGATCCGACCCCCTGTCTCCATCATTCTAGATGAGCCCGACTACAGTGGTACTTGCCTGATCACCGCGTAAGGCTTCACCGATTGTCAGAGTTCATACAAAGTCCTCGGGCCTAACCCCGAGGCATCTACAAAGTCCTCGGGCATGACCCCGAGGCATCTACGAAGTCCTCGGGCCTAACCCCGAGGCATGCAAAGACCTCGGGCCTAACCCCGAGGCATCTCAAAAGACCTTGGGCTCCGAACCCAGGCACTCAAAAGACCTCGAGCTCCGAACTCAGGCACTAAAAGACCTCGGGCTCCGAACCCAGGCACCAAAGACCTCGGGGTCACGACCGAGGCACCGGCTTCGCTTAGGTCCAACCGACGATGGGGGCAAACCCCCTAGGTGGCCGACGATGGCAAGCTTCAAAAGACCCTGCAACCACCATGTTCCAGGTCGGTTACCTACAGATCATAGCCTCTTTAAGACCCTCGTCTTAGCGAAAGCTTGGGGGGCAAGATGGCGTAGTGAACTAAACAGGTAATCACACCGGGTATCTACAGGCCTCGCGGATAACCAAGTCAAAATCTTGGACAACCCGAGCACCTACAGTACTCAGAGACATTAACTCCACTTAGGTCCAGACCGACGATAGAGGTGACTAAAATCTCTTAGGTTGGCCGACGATAGAGGAGCAAAAGGACCCTAAAGCACCGTGATTTAGGTCGGCTCCACCAACATGGTCAAGCTCTTCTCCCAACAGTCTTGACGAAGGCTAACTGGGCGGAAGACAACCATCCTGGGGAGTTAACAGTAAAAAGGACCCTAGAGCAATACGCTTTAGGTCGGCTTGTCCAACATGGTAAAATCCTTCTACCCACAGCCTTGACGAAGGTTTACGGGCAGAAGATAACCATCCTGGGAGCTAACTCAAGCAAAAAAGACTCCGAAGTAGACCGAGTCTCAACTCTCGGTCACTTCCCGAGCATTCAAAGACTCCGAATTAGGCCGGGTCTCAACTCCCGGTCAGTTCCCGAGCACCTAAAAGTCCCGAGCTAGGCAAGGACTCAACTCTCAGCCAGTTCCCGAGGACTCACCAGGCTCAGAAGCCCCGAGGCAGCTTCCACAGGCACTCAGACAGCGGCAAGTAACATCAAACTGATTTCCAAACTTGCCCCGATATAGCATCTGGCCAATCTTGGAAATGGGGGGCAGCTGATACACCCAAAATTATGGGCAGTTTCCTACTCAGTTTGGAAGACTAATGGAAAGTGCAACTGTTTCCTAATCCAATTAGGAAACCCCCACAATTAATGTCAATCAATCCTAATACAATTAGGAAACCTACTTGATTGGTGTCAATCACATCCTAATGGGATTACACTTCCTTATCTATGTATGAGTAGGTCTCTTACATCTATAAAAGAGACCTCTCACCCCCCCATTGGAGGGGCCAATAATCTGTAGTCTACACAGCACCTCTACAAAATTCACCATTATACGCATACTCCCGGCCGGTATTACTGGTAGTGCCGCCCCTCTTTGTTGGCTCACCAGGCCCGCCGGTGATCTGCTAGTGAACGTGCTCAGACACACCCGTGGACGTAGGTACCTTCATTAACAGGGCCGAACCACATACAAAAAATAGTCTTTCACTCTCTCTATCTCCCTCCTAAATTGCTTTACTTTGCTGTTACCAATTTTTGGCATCATCACAACTCTTGTAAAGTCCTAATTGATTCTATGGAAACATGATTTGAATATGGAACCGATAGATGAAGGGAATAAAAGCATGGTGGTAGTGATATTTACTTGACAATCGATATCTGTTCATGAGATTATCTTTTCTGTCATGTTATACGTTGTTCCATGTCATATGCGAGATTTGTTCCTTTGTATAGAATTATCCTCCTCGCATATATTCGAATAATTACACCTGTTTCCGTGTAATTTCATTTTAGAGTGTAATTCACAACGTGAGCTTTGTGGTTGAAGCATCACTAGATAGTTATCCGATTTATATTCCAAGTTCATAGTTGCCGTATATCCACTTGACTACTATTTCACACACATGTGAGTCTTCGATATATTCTATTGATTCTGTTGATATATGTTTTCGGATTATTTTCATAATGTAGGAAGGCGTACGATTGTTTTACTTTAGATAATTTAAAGTTTTTTTTGAATTTGATTTTATCAAGGAATGATGTTGACATTGAAATATTTAAATTTTGAATAAAATTTTGATTTTACAAGATTAATAAAGATGGTTGTGGGTGACTTGTTGATGAGAACCCTCACGAGACTTCACTTGTCCAACTAGGGACACCTAGAGGTTTAAAAGGCTCGTTATCCATACGTAAATGGATTATGGATTTTTATTATTAGTAGTGTTATTTTTCTTTTCTTTTTGCTCGAGGATTAGCAAAATGTAGGTTTGGGGTGTGATCGGGAGAGAACAAATCCTAATTATACGCCATAATTCAAATTTGTTTGTCGTTTTTATCCTGTTTTTGGATAATTTTCCTTTGTTTTCCACTTTATGGAAGGATTTAGAAGAAAGTAAGGATTCCGGGATAAATAAAGAGAAAAAGCAAGTAGAAAGAAGTTGGAAAAAGCCCATCGCGCGAGCGATCCGCTCGCATGAAATCCCAGAAATCGCTCGCTCGGCCCGCTCGGCCCGCTTGCGCGACCTCCCATTTTACGCGCTCGCACGGCCTGCTCTAGCAATCCGTAATGAAATTAGAAAATGCGTATTTCGGAGTGTTGAAGACTCCTGCGTGGAGGAAATCATTCAATTATTTCCACAATGTAATTTTTAGGAATTTTAATGAGATTAGGTTTATAGTCGTAAAAGAGATGGATCCCTTGAAAAAGAAATATGAAAAAATAATGAAGAGTTGTTGTAGTAAAGCCCTTGCATTATAAATATTACGGCTATTTCTATTTACTCGAGTACGTTTTGAATTCCTTTTACCTTTCTTTTCTTAACTATAACCCTTGACCAACAATACAACTCTTGTAAAGTCCTAATTGATTCTATGGAAACATGATTTGAATATGGAACCGATAGATGAAGGGAATAAAAGCATGGTGGTAGTGATATTTACTTGACAATCGATATCTGTTCATGAGATTATCTTTTCTGTCATTTTATACGTTGTTCCATGTCATATGCGAGATTTGTTCCTTTGTATAGAATTATCCTCCTCGCATATATTCGAATAATTACACCTGTTTCCGTGTAATTTCATTTTAGAGTGTAATTCACAACGTGAGCTTTGTGGTTGAAGCATCACTAGATAGTTATCCGATTTATATTCCAAGTTCATAGTTGCCGTATATCCACTTGACTACTATTTCACACACATGTGAGTCTTCGATATATTCTATTGATTCTGTTGATATATGTTTTCGGATTATTTTCATAATGTAGGAAGGCGTAAGATTGTTTTATTTTAGATAATTTAAAGTTTTTTTTTAATTTGATTTTATCAAGGAATGATGTTGACATTGAAATATTTAAATTTTGAATAAAATTTTGATTTTACAAGATTAATAAAGATGGTTGTGGGTGACTTGTTGATGAGAACCCTCACGAGACTTCACTCGTCCAACTGGGGACACCTAGAGGTTTTAAAGGCTTGTTGCACAAGCTAAGTGCAATCGTTATCCATACGTAAATGGATTATGGATTTTTATTATTAGTAGTGTTATTTTTCTTTTCTTTTTGCTCGAGGATTAGCAAAATGTAGGTTTGGGGTGTGATCGGGAGAGAACAAATCCTAATTATACGCCATAATTCACATTTGTTTGTCGTTTTTATCCTGTTTTTGGATAATTTTACTTTGTTTTCCACTTTATGGAAAGATTTAGAAGAAAGTAAGGATTCCAGGATAAATAAAGAGAAAAAGCAAGTAGAAAGAAGTTGGAAAAAGCCCATCGCGCGAGCGATCCGCTCGCGTGAAATCCCAGAAATCGCTCGCTCGGCCCGCTTGCGCGACCTCCCATTTTACGCGCTCGCGCGGCCTGCTCTCGCGATCCGTACTAAAAATAGAAAACGCGTATTTTGGAGTGTTGAAGAATCCTACGTGGAGGAAATCATTCAATTATGTCCACAATGTAATTTTTAGGAATTTTAGTGAGATTAGGTTTATAGTCGTAAAAGAGATGGATCCCTTGAAAAAGAAATATGAAATAATAATGAAGAGTTGTTGTAGTAAAGCCCTTGCATTATAAATATTACGGCTATTTCTATTTACTCAAGTACGTTTTGAATTCCTTTTACCTTTCTTTTCTTAACTATAACCCTTGACCAACAATACAACTCTTGTAAAGTCCTAATTGATTCTATGGAAACATGATTTGAATATGGAACCGATAGATGAAGGGTATAAAAGCATGGTGGTAGTGATATTTTCTTGACAATCGATATCTGTTCATGAGACTATCTTTTCTGTCGTGTTATACGTTGTTCCATGTCATATGCGAGATTTGTTGCTTTGTATAGAATTATCCTCGTCGCATATATTCGAATAATTACACCTGTTTCCGTGTAATTTCATTTTAGAGTGTAATTCACAACGTGAGCTTTGTGGTTGAAGCATCACTAGATAGTTATCCGATTTATATTCCAAGTTCATAGTTGCCTTATATCCACTTGACTACTATTTCACACACATGTGAGTCTTCGATATATTCTATTGATTCTGTTGATATATGTTTTCGGATTATTTTCATAATGTAGGAAGGCGTACGATTGTTTTATTTTAGATAATTTAAAGTTTTTTTTGAATTTGATTTTATCAAGGAATGATGTTGACATTGAAATATTTAAATTTTGAATAAAATTTTGATTTTACAAGATTAATAAAGATGGTTGTGGGTGACTTGTTGATGAGAACCCTCAGGAGACTTCACTCGTCCAACTAGGGACACCTAGAGGTTTAAAAGGCTTGTTGCACAAGCTAAGTGCAATCGTTATCCATACGTAAATGGATTATGGATTTTTATTATTAGTAGTGTTATTTTTCTTTTCTTTTTGCTCGAGGATTAGAAAAATGTAGGTTTGGGGTGTGATCGGGAGAGAACAAATCCTAATTATACGCCATAATTCACATTTGTTTGTCGTTTTTATCCTGTTTTTGGATAATTTTACTTTGTTTTCCACTTTATGGAAGGATTTAGAAGAAAGTAAGGATTCCAGGATAAATAAAGAGAAAAAGCAAGTAGAAAGAAGTTGGAAAAAGCCCATCGCGCGAGCGATCCGCTCGCATGAAATCCCAGAAATGGCTCGCTCGGCCCGCTCGGCCCGTTTGCGCGACCTCCTATTTTACGCGCTCGCGCGGCCTGCTCTCGCAATCCGTAATGAAAATAGAAAATGCGTATTTCGGAGTGTTGAAGACTCCTGCGTGGAGGAAATCATTCAATTATGTCCACAATGTAATTTTTAGGAATTTTAATGAGATTAGGTTTATAGTCGTAAAAGAGATTGTGACGCCCCGAAAATAAAAATACAAATGAAAGACATAAAGGCAGGTCCAACCGTCAACCACAATGTCAAAATCCTATGTGGACCAATCCAACAATACGGAAGCTACAAGAAAATCCCACGTGAATTCCAACTCGGTCGACAATTCTTAATGAATACCTCTGAATAGACGGTAAAATTTAAACCAAATACAAAACTTATAAAACTTTGCACAACCCGCACTATCTCAAACACTAATACACTTGGCACATGCACCAAGATTTCCAAATGAACATGAACTCACAAAAATAAATAAATAAATAAGAAAGGGGAAGATCCAAAGTTAGAACTCCAAGCTTGCTAACCCCAACTTGATCCAATGCTCAAATTCCTGAAGAAAAAAAAACATCTTTGGCTACGTTCATATATTGAACGCACCCGAGATGCATGGAGACATCCCAGTCAGTATAAAACTGGTGTGAGTAAAAACCTGTGTCCCAAAATGATCCATGAACAGACAAGGAGGAAGAAGAATAAATTAACCAAACAAGATGTAAGTTTCAAGAATGTCAAATGACATAACACATTCAACGACAATAGATAAATTTCCACCTCCCACATCAATAAATAAATTACCACATTCAACATTCAAATAATCACTATTCTCAGCTATATGCAAATGAACATAATCCAAGTAATCACAATTCTCAGCCATATGAGAATTAAACATTAATTCAAGTAATCGCAATTCACAACCATATGAGAATAATACATTAATCCAAGTAATCACAATTCACAACCATATGAGAATAAAACATTAATCCAAGTAATCACAATTCTCAGCCATATGCAAACGAACATAATCCAAGTAATCACAATTCTCAGCCATATGATAATAAAACATTAATCCAAGTAATCACAATTCACAACCATATGAGAATAAAACATTAATCCAAGTAATCACAATTCACAACCATATGAGAATAAAACATTAATCCAAGTAATCACAATTCTCAGCCATATGCAAACGAACATAATCCAAGTAATCACAATTCTCAGCCATATGATAATAAAACATTAATCCAAGTAATCACAATTCACAACCATATGAGAATAAAACATTAATCCAAGTAATCACAATCAAGTAAAAATACATTACTTAAATGTACTACAATAATATAAGAGGAAAATACTTACTCACGATATGTGAGCGCACAAGGGTAAGATCTTTACTCACATCGATATCTTAACGGAAATAAAGTTCCTTTTGAATAAGGCCGATAGGTCACAGTCCCTACAATTAATAATAATTGAATAACAATTAAGTCTAAAATCACAGTGTAGGGGCAAAATAATAATTATGCTCTTTCAAGGGCATCTTAGTAATTTCAGCACATAGATATTTCAACCTCAAGATTATGATCCTCTCATCATTCTACGGCTAAAGACGCCAACGGTATATATATATATACTACACATTTTTAAAAATAAAAACTATATATATATTTTTAAACGATGGGTAATGGGACTATCACTCCAAAATGTACCAAATCATAAGAATGTACACTTGAACTACTTTCAATATAAATAAAATACCTCAAGGGTGTTTGTACAATTTCCCTGTGGATTGTAAAATGATTTTACAAATATTTAGCATGATCAAAAGGCCCTTTTTGAAAGGCCCTTTTTGAAAGATTGGGGCAATTCTGTAAATACACTAAAGTACAGGGATTTTACAAAATATTCTAAAAACGGTTCCATTCATGTTTCAAAAGATAATAAATAGCATAACAAGTCATATGCTCGAAACCGTGACCCAATCCGATGTCGGTAGGCTTCTATTCATCCATTCAAAGTTCTGGGGGTATAAATGTAATTTTCGGAACTAAAATTCTGGGCAGAATATGCCCTGTTTGGCAGCCATAAGTTGTAAACTTCTAAGTGCCATAACTCTCTCATTCTTCAACATTTTTAACTCAAATCAGTGTCCAACTTGAGTGAAATTTCGTGGGTAATCCAAATCCGAAGTCGGTTTTACCAAAACCGCATCACAAAATTCCGAAATTACCATTTTACCCTTTTCTAAGAAACTCAAATAAATCCCAAACAGTACAATCAAAATAAAAACTGTTTTAAGGATAGTTTTATATGTATTTATGGAGACTACCTTCCAAATTTGAGAGCTAGAACTTATAGGAATAAAGAGATATCCTAATTTTTCCATTTTAGGCTAAATCGGCTATATACTAGAGTTTTCTAATTTTAGTTCAAGAAATCCATGGAACTACTTCTAGATTTAAAACCTAGAAGCTATAAATCACATAAAATTAAAAGGGGAATATAATGTACTCACCAAATAACCCCAAATAGAATTCCAATAGCACCATTAGGAAGCCCCAACCGAGCTCTACAACTATTATATTGCGCATTTTTAGAGATCATGCCTCTAAGGCTTCTAAAATGAAGAAAAAGAGGGAAGAAACCCTCAAGAAAAAGAAACAAAGCTTCGGCTCTTTTGTTGACAGAAAGAGAAGGGAGAAGAAAGAAAAAAAAAAAAAAGAAAGGAAAAGAAAATGAGTAAGTGAGAGAGAGAGGGATCGCAGGAAATAAAAAGGGGGGGCTGGGGCTTTAGTCAATAAGGTAGGTCCCACCTCTAATAAATTTATAACATGTATCATGCATTTAATACACAATTATACACTTGTATCCACAATTACGAGGTACCCCAAATGAATCAAATATGATCTCAACTAAGTCCCTCAAATACACTTACATAAATTTATTTTAGTTATATAAGTACCACTCGTGTTCCACTATGTATGGCCAAGTTATTTAGTGACTTACAATCATATCCAAATGGTTCACTATATTAAACCCATAGGTTCAACTAAACCTAGTGTCCAAATCAATTGAGATTAAATTAACTCAATAAGCCAAATAAAATTTGGCCTTACATAAAGGTACCAAATAAAGATCACACATGATCTACAAAGATTGCAAATATGTAATAAATAAAAGTAGAAATTTTCTGGGTTATTACATTCTACCCCCCATAAAAGAATTTCGTCCCGAAATTCTGTCACTTTACATGATATACAACACCGTATAATGCCAATCTCTTATCCACCATTACAACTATCATTATCTTTGTGTCCTTGGCCTTATCACCAAAGGATACAAATGCCACTCGGGCTATACAACCATCATACTCACTTCACCTGTAGTACCTGTGATGTAAGATTGAACCCACTCGAACACATATTTTTAAACTAGGGACGAGTCTATGCAAAGCCTTTAATGCTACATCACTACTCATCACGAATTTGTATAAATACTCAAATCATATAGCCATGTCGATCCTGAGATTGCTACACATTAATAAATAAAATAAAATAAAATAAAAATAACACCTTCAAAAGCAGTCTTTTGATTTTTCTTGAAAACACTTTTAAAAACTTTTTTTTTTTGACACTTTTTAAAACAATCCTTAAAAACATCTTTGAAAGCAACCTTTTGGTTTTGAATTTATTTTTTTTTTTATTTTTAATTTTTTTTTTATTTTTTATTTTTTCTGAAAACCCATTTTCTTCCGCAAGTGTTGGATCCCATACACCCTCCTCCCATACGAGAAGGAACTAGATTCTCACGGCTCAAGGGAAGGCACGGCTCAAGTCCACACACTCCGGTTCTCCGAAATCAATAACCTCCCCTCCGATAATGTGGGATCCCATACACCCTCTTCCCATACAGGAGTCTAGTCTCCCACGGCTCAAGAGAAAGCACGGCTCAAGTCCACACACTCCGGCAGCGGGTTGCAATGCAATGGATGTAATAATGAGATGCAATGCAATGAGTGTGATGCAATGATATGTAATTGACTGTAAATCATAAATATTCCAAATCCCAATGCATCATATGCGCATTTTCAAGGATATATATTTCAATCACTAAGTAATCACTAAATAAGCACTGTCAAGTAGCATTTTATTAAATGCATTAACACAGTCTACTCCTCTAGAGAGTACAACCAAATGATAATTATCAACGTAACTCAAATGGTATATCCAAATACATATATATATATATATTTTCACAATACAATAGTGTTAATATAAAACACTACTCAAATCAAAAACTATTTTTCATAGCACAATCATTCAATCCCTTGTAATTTAAATAGCAAGATACATGCCAAAGGTTAAAAATTTAGGATAGAAAAATAAACATTAACTGGTGCTCACTAAAGGTTTACCCAAAACTTTTCGTAGAGGATGATAACATCTAAAATCAACTCTTCACCTTAACATTCATTGCATTGCCTCTTACCTCAAGATGCACAAAATCCCTACCTCCATTAGACAAGTAATTTCTTCAAGAGGTAGTTCATAAAGGATTTTCAATCCCTAATCACATAAAAATACACATCACTATATTCCTCGGTTAAATGAAATTGATTCCTCAAGCTTTAGAATTTTCGATTCAATTATAGCGATTTCTATTTATACATTGTCAATAACTTTGACAATAAATTCTAAAGAATTTGTCACTTGTCAACCTCAAGGCAATCAACGCCCAAAATATTGTTTTAGAGAATACCTTACTCATCATCCAAATGTTTCCAAGGAATACAAAATAACTAACACATTCTATAATATAGGTCGCCCAAGCACGAGGCACCTAAGGCATGTGCTTGACATGCAATCACAATCACAATCACAATCACATTGCACGTAAATTAAGTTACATAGCATATGAATAAATTCCATGTATTTCAAACAAGACACAAAATTTTTAGTGTACTCACAAGAATTACAAGTACCACAAATTAGGTAGTTTTATAACCTGTTTATACGTACTAGTTACATAAAAGTAACACTTAGCAACCGCTATTAAATAACAAGTTGATATCCACATAACTAACGTACACATAGCATTTCCAATGCATAAAACAATTATCCAAGCAACTAAATAAATTTAGAGCTCACACGCTACACTATGGTTCTGAGAGATTTAATCCCATCTACCATGTTAACAAATATTAATAGATATTTAGCACGTAAGCACATAAGCACGTGAACATATAATCAAGTAAGCGAGTAACCAGAAGTAAAATTCATCTTATTCAAGACTCAGCTACTTACTTCGATACGCCTATCACAGGCCCAAATAACTCCCATAGTCCTTAGGTATTCTAACCCGGTAAGCTCTGATACCATTCTGTGACGCCCCGAAAATAAAAATAAAAATGAAAGACATAAAGGCAGGTCCAACCGTCAACCACAATGTCAAAATCCTATGTGGACCAATCCAACAATACGGAAGCTACAAGAAAATCCCACGTGAATTCCAACTCGGTCGACAATTCTTAATGAATACCTCTGAATAGACGGTAAAATTTAAACCAAATACAAAACTTATTAAACTTTGCACAACCCGCACTATCTCAAACACTAATACACTTGGCACATGCACCAAGATTTCCAAATGAACATGAACTCACAAAAATAAATAAATAAATAAGAAAGGGGAAGATCCAAAGTTAGAACTCCAAGCTTGCTAACCCCAACTTGATCCAATGCTCAAATTCCTGAAGAAAAAAAACATCTTTGACTACGTTCATATATTGAACGCACCCGAGATGCATGGAGACATCCCTGTCAGTATAAAACTGGTGTGAGTAAAACCCTGTGTCCCAAAATGATCCATGAACAGACAAGGAGGAAGAAGAATAAATTAACCAAACAAGATGTAAGTTTCAAGAATGTCAAATGACATAACACATTCAACGACAATAGATAAATTTCCACCTCCCACATCAATAAATAAATTACCACATTCAACATTCAAATAATCACTATTCTCAGCTATATGCAAATGAACATAATCCAAGTAATCACAATTCTCAGCCATATGAGAATTAAACATTAATTCAAGTAATCGCAATTCACAACCATATGAGAATAATACATTAATCCAAGTAATCACAATTCACAACCATATGAGAATAAAACAATAATCCAAGTAATCACAATTCTCAGCCATATGCAAACGAACATAATCCAAGTAATCACAATTCTCAGCCATATGATAATAAAACATTAATCCAAGTAATCACAATTCACAACCATATGAGAATAAAACATTAATCCAAGTAATCACAATTCACAACCATATGAGAATAAAACATTAATCCAAGTAATCACAATTCTCAGCCATATGCAAACGAACATAATCCAAGTAATCACAATTCTCAGCCATATGATAATAAAACATTAATCCAAGTAATCACAATTCACAACCATATGAGAATAAAACATTAATCCAAGTAATCACAATCAAGTAAAAATACATTACTTAAATGTACTACAATAATATAAGAGGAAAATACTTACTCACGATATGTGAGCGCACAAGGGTAAGATCTTTACTCACCTCGATATCTTAACGGAAATAAAGTTCCTTTTGAATAAGGCCGATAGGTCACAGTCCCTACAATTAATAATAATTGAATAACAATTAAGTCTAAAATCACAGTGTAGGGGCAAAATAATAATTATGCTCTTTCAAGGGCATCTTAGTAATTTCAGCACATAGATGTTTCAACCTCAAGATTATGATCCTCTCATCATTCTACGGCTAAAGACGCCAACGGTATATATATATACTACACATTTTTAAAAATAAAAACTATATATATATTTTTAAACGATGGGTAATGGGACTATCACTCCAAAATGTACCAAATCATAAGAATGTACACTTGAACTACTTTCAATATAAATAAAATACCTCAAGGGTGTTTGTACAATTTCCCTGTGGATTGTAAAATGATTTTACAAATATTTAGCATGATCAAATGGCCCTTTTTGAAAGATTGGGGCAATTCTGTAAATACACTAAAGTACAGGGATTTTACAAAATATTCTAAAAACGGTTCCATTCATGTTTCAAAAGATAATAAATAGCATAACAAGTCATATGCTCGAAACCGCGACCCAATCCGATGTCGGTAGGCTTCTATTCATCCATTCAAAGTTCTGGGGGTATAAATGTAATTTTCGGAACTAAAATTCTGGGCAGAATATGCCCTGTTTGGAAGCCATAAATTGTAAACTTCTAAGTGCCATAACTCTCTCATTCTTCAACATTTTTAACTCAAATCAGTGTCCAACTTGAGTGAAATTTCGTGGGTAATCCAATTCCGAAGTCGGTTTTACCAAAACCGCATCACAAAATTCCGAAATTACCATTTTACCCTTTTCTAAGAAACTCAAATAAATCCCAAACGGTACAATCAAAATAAAAACTGTTTTAAGGATATTTTTATATGTATTTATGGAGACTACCTTCCAAATTTGAGAGCTAGAACTTATAGGAATAAAGAGATATCCTAATTTTTCCATTTTAGGCTAAATCGGCTATATACTAGAGTTTTCTAATTTTAGTTCAAGAAATCCATGGAACTACTTCTAGATTTAAAACCTAGAAGCTATAAATCACATAAAATTAAAAGGGGAATATAATGTACTCACCAAATAACCCCAAATAGAATTCCAATAGCACCATTAGGAAGCCCCAACCGAGCTCTACAACTATTATATTGCGCATTTTTAGAGATCATGCCTCTAAGGCTTCTAAAATGAAGAAAAAGAGGGAAGAAACCCTCAAGAAAAAGAAACAGAGCTTCGGCTCTTTTGTTGACAGAAAGAGAAGGGAGAAGAAAGAAAAAAAAAAAAAAAAGAAAGGAAAAGAAAATGAGTAAGTGAGAGAGAGAGGGATCACAGGAAATAAAAAGGGGGGGCTGGGGCTTTAGTCAATAAGGTAGGTCCCACCTCTAATAAATTTATAACATGTATCATGCATTTAATACACAATTATACACTTGTATCCACAATTACAAGGTACCCCAAATGAATCAAATATGATCTCAACTAAGTCCCTCAAATACACTTACATAAATTTATTTTAGTTATATAAGTACCACTCGTGTTCCACTATGTATGGCCAAGTTATTTAGTGACTTACAATCATACCCAAATGGTTCACTATATTAAACCCATAGGTTCAACTAAACCTAGTGTCCAAATCAATTGAGATTAAATTAACTCAATAAGCCAAATAAAATTTGGCCTTACATAAAGGTACCAAATAAAGATCACACATGATCTACAAAGATTGCAAATATGTAATAAATAAAAGTAGAAATTTTCTGGGTTATTACAGAGATGGATCCCTTGAAAAAGAAATATGAAAAAATAATGAAGAGTTGTTGTCGTAAAGCCCTTGCATTATAAATATTACGGCTATTTCTATTTACTCAAGTACGTTTTGAATTCCTTTTACCTTTCTTTTCTTAACTATAACCCTTGACCAACAATACAACTCTTGTAAAGTCCTAATTGATTATATGAAAACATGATTTGAATATGGAACCGATAGATGAAGGGAATAAAAGCATGGTGGTAGTGATATTTACTTGACAATCGATATCTGTTCATGAGATTATCTTTTCTGTCATGTTATACGTTGTTCCATGTCATATGCGAGATTTGTTCCTTTGTATAGAATTATCCTCCTCGCATATATTCGAATAATTACACCTGTTTCCGTGTAATTTCATTTTAGAGTGTAATTCACAACGTGAGCTTTGTGGTTGAAGCATCACTAGATAGTTATCCGATTTATATTCCAAGTTCATAGTTGCCGTATATCCACTTGACTACTATTTCACACACATGTGAGTCTTCGATATATTCTATTGATTCTGTTGATATATGTTTTCGGATTATTTTCATAATGTAGGAAGGCGTACGATTTTTTTATTTTAGATAATTTAAAGTTTTTTTTGAATTTGATTTTATCAAGGAATGATGTTGACATTGAAATATTTAAATTTTGAATAAAATTTTGATTTTACAAGATTAATAAAGATGGTTGTGGGTGACTTGTTGATGAGAACCCTCACGAGACTTCACTCGTCCAACTAGGGACACCTAGAGGTTTTAAAGGCTTGTTGCACAAGCTAAGTGCAATCGTTATCCATACGTAAATGGATTATGGATTTTTATTATTAGTAGTGTTATTTTTCTTTTCTTTTTGCTCGAGGATTAGAAAAATGTAGGTTTGGGGTGTGATCGGGAGAGAACAAATCCTAATTATACGCCATAATTCACATTTGTTTGTCGTTTTTATCCTGTTTTTGGATAATTTTACTTTGTTTTCCACTTTATGGAAGGATTTAGAAGAAAGTAAGGATTCCAGGATAAATAAAAGAGAAAAAGCAAGTAGAAAGAAGTTGGAAAAAGCCCATCTCGCGAGCGATCCGCTCGCGTGAAATCCCAGAAATCGCTCGCTCGGCCCGCTTGCGCGACCTCCCATTTTACGCGCTCGCGCGGCCTGCTCTCGCGATCCGTACTGAAAATAGAAAATGCGTATTTTGGAGTGTTGAAGACTCCTACGTGGAGGAAATCATTCAATTATGTCCACAATGTAATTTTTAGGAATTTTAGTGAGATTAGGTTTATAGTCGTAAAAGAGATGGATCCCTTGAAAAAGAAATATAAAAAAATAATAAAGAGTTGTTGTAGTAAAGCCCTTGCATTATAAATATTACGGCTATTTCTATTTACTCTAGTACGTTTTGAATTCCTTTTACCTTTCTTTTCTTAACTATAACCCTTGACCAACAATACAACCCTTGTAAAGTCCTAATTGATTCTATGGAAACATGATTTGAATATGGAACCGATAGATGAAGGGAATAAAAGCATGGTGGTAGTGATATTTACTTGATGATCGATATCTGTTCATGAGACTATCTTTTCTGTCATGTTATACGTTGTTCCATGTCATATGCGAGATTTGTTGCTTTGTATAGAATTATCCTCCTCGCATATATTCGAATAATTACACCTGTTTCCGTGTAATTTCATTTTAGAGTGTAATTCACAACGTGAGCTTTGTGGTCGAAGCATCACTAGATAGTTATCCGATTTATATTCCAAGTTCATAGTTGCCGTATATCCACTTGACTACTATTTCACACACATGTGAGTCTTCGATATATTCTATTGATTCTGTTGATATATGTTTTCGGATTATTTTCATAATGTAGGAAGGCGTACGATTGTTTTACTTTAGATAATTTAAAGTTTTTTTTAAATTTGATTTTATCAAAGAATGATGTTGACATTGAAATATTTAAATTTTGAATAAAATTTTGATTTTACAAAATTAATAAAGATGGTTGTGAGTGATTTGTTGATCTCACCTCACGAGGCTTCACCCGTCCGACTAGGGACACCTAGAGGTTTAAAAGGTTTGTTGCACAAGCTAAGTGCAATCGTGTCACGCCCCGGAACGGCATAAATAGAGAAAAATAAATTTCCTTTATGGGTCCATAAGGAATGACAGGTGAAAGTCACTAATAATCCACACCACGCAGTACTAGTCCAAAAGAAAAGCAACAGTAAGCAACTGAAAGTAGCACACAGTGCTAACTATTACAAAATATCAGAGTATGGTCCACAGGATCACAACAGGTCTGAAGACGACAAATGCCCAAGTACCCGTTAACAAAAGATTAAACTGAACAACTGAAATTAAATCTAATTATAACATCTTCAGTCTTCAACTGGCATAAGGATAATCCTTCCTGGCGTAACTGTCATCGGTGGGGCCCTCCTCTGGATAATAGTCATTAGTGTACTGGTCCTTACCTGCAGAATAAGGGACAGGATATTCTGGAGGGGGAATGTCCAGGCAATAAAAGGCCGTCAGCTTACTGAGAGCTGAGTGAGCATAAACTAACGAAGTACCAGTTATCTGAAATAAACACAAGCTTATGAAAACACGAGTTAACATCCTATTATAACCATATCTTGTTTCTCTATTCATTCTTGTAAACCGACCCTTAACGTCTTGTTACTCGAATACTGAACTCAACATATTCTGATCTTTCCTGAACAGACTCAATCGTTTAACTCTAGGGATACACCCTTATTCTGTCCATCGCTTTTAAGAGCATATGAACAGCTCACCGCATGTCATGGACTCCACGTCAGTCTGTCCCCAGCTTTTAAGAACAATGGTCCTGTTCACCGCATTTCAGGGATATAACGTTTCGAACAAGGCATATCAATCTTATTGCCACGACTCAACGTCATCTACTAGTGATCCCAGCTCACCGCTTTTAAGAACAATGGTCCTGTTCACCGCTTTTAAGAGCATATCATAGATCATCCAGTCTATCTTAGGACTATTTGGTCCAGCTCACCGCTTTTAAGAGCATATGCACAGCTCACCGCTTTTAAGAGCATATCATGACCGAACGTCCATCCACGTACCATTCCCAGAACTTACCAAACCTACTTACGTTCCATTCTATATCGACACATGACAAACTCCCAATGTGGCCTGACTACTTGGATTAAAAGAAATCGGATATCAAACTCATATCAGAATCAACACGTCACCCATGTCTTCATATTACTTTTTATTCATTATCCATTAATCTTTGGTGTCATCCTGTCTAACCCATAGTCGCATAAGGGAATCCGAATCAGGAATCGAACAACTAAACCTCTTATATAATAAACAGGCAAAAGAATCCATGTCCTGATCATGTCAATCGATTGGAACATAGGTTCAATCGATTGGAGCAAAAGTTATGTCAATCGATTGATAAACATATCAATCGATTGGAATAATGTCAATCGATTGAAAATCCTATTCAATCGATTGGGATGCAACTGATGTCAATCGATTGAGATTATGTCAATCGATTGGAACTACGTCTTCTCCAGCAGATTGTAAAAACAGCATATATAAACGTACACAACATGCATGTAACCCATCTAAACATCATAATAGCTTATATAAACTTCATATAAAGGGACCAAGTGAGTTAGGACTCACCTAGGGTGCGTTTGGCTTGTGTTTAAGCTTAAATCTCCAAGCTCTCTCTCTCTTCCTTCTCTTTTGCTCTTCTCTGTCTCTGTCTTCCCTCTCTGTCTCCTTCTTTCTTCTTTCTTCTTCTTTCTTCTCTTCTTCTCTCAGCTGCCAAGGTAGTGTGTGTGTATATATGTATATAGATATAGAGATATAGATAGATATATGTATGTATCTCACAAGAGTATGTATATTTCTCTCCCAAGGTCTGAAAAACAGCCCCAAGGCCATAAATATGGAACATATATATAGGGGTTAAGAGTGCCACGCGTTTTAAGCTGAAGGAAAGAAGAAAACATTTCTCAAGTTATGTCAATCGATTGAGACACCAGTCAATCGATAGGTAACAGATATTTGTAGTCAATCGATTGGAAACAATGTCAATCGATTGGGATCATGTCAATCGATTGGAAATGTTGACACGTAATCACTTTTAGTCGGTTGAATGTAAATCGATTGGGATAACTTATCAATCGATTGGTATCAGAAAAGTGTCAATCGATTGGGAATATGTCAATCGATTGGTATCAAAAATCACCAGAAGGAAGAGAAAGTTTATACGAGTATAGAAATGAAATACCAGGTTTTATTAATATACCAAAATACAGGGTATTACATCATCCACCACTCAACAAAAGATTTCATCCTCGAAATCAAAAGCAACAAGGTCTAAAACAAAAACGAAAACTTCTCGCGCATCTCTGACTCTAGCTCCCACGAAGCTTCTCCTTCATCGTGATGCTTCCACTGAATTTTGACTAACGGAATCTCCTTGTTCCTGAGTTTCTTGATTCCTCGATCTAGAATGCGAACAGGTCCTTCGTCGAACGTAACGTTGCTGTTGACTTCGATATCCTCAAAGTTGATCTCGTGCGTTGGGTTGTGAACACACTTCCTCAGCATACTGATATGAAAAACGTTGTGCACTCCTGACATCTTTGGTGGCTACGCAAGGCGATAAGCAACTTTTCCAACACGCTCCAGAATCTCGAATGGTCCGATGAAACGTGGCGATAATTTGCCCCTTTTCTGACCAAATCTAACGATTCCTCGAACAGGTGAAACCTTGAGTAATACGTGATCTCCAATGGCAAACTCCAAGTCTTTGCGTCGCTTGTCAGCATAACTCTTGTATCTGGTCTGGGCTGTTTTCATCTTCTCACGTACGACTTGAATCTTCTTGCTGGTTTCTCGTACCATTTCTGGCCCAAGAAGTTGACTATCTCTGACTTCGGTCCAACATAGCGGCGATCGGCAAGGTCTTCCGTACAAAGCTTCAAATGGCGCCATATCTATACTCGAATGATAACTATTATTATAGGCGAACTCAATCAGAGGTAAGTGTATCTCCCAAGTACTTTCAAAATCAATGACACAAGCTCGTAACATATCTTCCATCACTTGATTAACTCGTTCCGTCTGTCCATCTGTCTGCGGATGAAAAGCTGAACTCAAGTTCAATGTCGTTCCCATCGCTGTCTGGAGACTCTTCCAGAATTCTGCAGTAAAGCGCGAATCTCGGTCTGACACAATAGATACAGGCACTCCATCTAATCGTACAACGTGTTGTAGATACATCCGGCTCAAACGTTCTACTGAGTATGTCATGCTATAGGCAATAAAATGTGTCGTCTTAGTAAGTCGATCCACGATTACCCATATAGCATCGTGATTCTGCTGTGACTTCGGCAATCCTACCACAAAATCCATGGTTATGTGTTCCCATTTCCATTGAGGAATAGGTAACGGCTGTAACAATCCAGGTGGTTTCTGATGTTCTGCCTTTACTTGTTTACAAGTAAGACACTGAGAAACATACTCGGCCACATCTCTCTTCATTCCTTCCCACCAAAAATTTCTCTTCAGATCCTTGTACATCTTCGTACTTCCGGGATGAATAGTCATTCGTGACTTATGTGCTTCATCCAATATTTCTTTCCGAAGATTTCCTTCGTCAGGTACACAGAGTCTACCTTTACATCGTAAAGCTCCGTCGGTACTAATACTCCAGACTTCTGGTTCCTTGGCTGACATCTTGGCGAACCATAACTTCAAATCCTTTGCTGTCTGTTGAGTCTCTATGATACGACTGATCAAAGTCGGTTGTACCATAAGACATCCAAAATGTTGTCCTTTCATTGGTTCCACTGGCTGAAGATCAAATTCAGCAATTTCTTCTAATGCTCTCCATTCTCTAATTAGTAATGTAGCGATCACTAATCGAGGTTTACGGCTCAAAGCATCTGCTACTACGTTTGCTTTACCGGGATGGTATTGCAAAGAAAAGTCATAGTCCTTGAGTAACTCCATCCATCTCCGCTGTCGCATGTTCAACTCCTTTTGAGAGAACAAAAACTTCAGACTCTTATGATCGGAAAACAGATCAAACTTTTCTCCATAGAGATAGTGTCTCCAAATTTTCAATGCAAACACTATTGCTGCTAATTCCAGATCATGCGTAGGATAATTTTTCTCATGTACCTTCAATTGTCTTGATCCGTATGCGATAACATTTCCATCTTGCATAAGCACACATCCAAGTCCTTGGTATGATGCATCACTGTAGATCACATACTTTTCTCCACTCTTAGGTAATGCGAGTACTGGTGCAGAAGTCAATCTTTCTTTTAACTCCTGAAATGCACCCTCATGCTTGTCTGTCCATTCATACTTCGTCTCTTTCCTTGTTAAATTCGTCAAGGGTCCTGCTATTTTGGAAAATCCTTCTACGAATCTTCTGTAATATCCTGCTAAACCCAGAAAACTTCTGACTTCGGTCGCATTCGTCGGTCTGTTCCAGCTTAAGACTGCATCAATCTTAGATGAGTCTACCGAAATACCGTCCTGAGATATAACATGTCCCAAGAATTTGACTTCCCGTAGCCAAAACTCACACTTGCTGAACTTTGCATACAACTTGCTATCTCGAAGTGTCTGCAAGGCAACCTGTAAATGCTCCTTGTGATCTTCTTCTGTCTTTGAGTAGATCAGTATATCATCAATGAACACTATAATGAATTTATCCAGATATAGTCTGAATACTCTATTCATCAAGTCCATAAATACTGCTGGTGCATTTGTCAATCCAAAAGGCATAACTAAAAACTCGTAATGCCCGTATCTTGTCCTGAATGCAGTCTTCGATACATCCTCTGATCGAACTAACAGCTGGTGATATCCAGAACGCAGATCGATTTTGGAAAAGATCCTTGATCCTTGTAACTGGTCGAATAGATCATCTATCCGAGGTAACGGATATCTATTCTTAATCGTAACCTTGTTCAACTCCCTGTAGTCTATACAGAGTCGAAGTGTTCCGTCCTTTTTCTTTACAAATAGAACTGGTGCTCCCCAAGGTGACGTACTCGGACGAACAAATCCTAGATCTTCAAGCTCTTGAACTTGCTTCTTCAGTTCTAACATCTCAGTTGGTGCCATCCTATATGGAGTCTTAGAAATAGGCAATGTACCAGGTACTAATTCCACGCAGAAGTCTATTTCTCTTTTCGGTGGAAGTCCTTTATTATCCTGAAATACATCTAGAAAATCCTGTACGGTAGGAATTTGATCCATAGTAAGCTCCATACTCGTACTAATGATCGTAGCTAAACCATTCGTAAGGAACAGGTCGCTTGTCAGTTGACACTGAAATCTGATCGTCGGCTTTCCTCGTATTGGAAATACAATCGTTCTAGTAGGGCAATCCAAATTGGCATTGTACTTAGTTAACCAATCCATCCCTAGGATAACATCGAATTCTGACATCGACAGAACGACTAAGTCTGCTGGAAGATTCCTATCTCCCAAAGTCAAAGGGCAATCTTTACACACTTTACTCAACTTAACTGTCACTCCCAAAGGTGACACAGCATTCAGTGTTGACTCAAGTGTCTGGGGTTCTAAACCCAACTGACGCACAATCTTAACAGCAATAAAAGAACGTACGGCTCCAGTATCAAATAAAGCTTTAACTGGACTATGAAAAAGTACAAGTGTACCTTCCAAATGTTGCTACTCATCAGCATTAAAGCCTGCTCCTTCCGGAATAATAGCATTCATTCTCGTCTGATCAGGAGGTCCTTGAATTCCTTGTACTGGTGCTCCGTAGTATCCTCCTTGTGGCGCACGACAATCCTTACTCAAGTGTCCTGGTTTGTTGCAGTTGCGGCAGACAATATCCGGCCTGCGATTAGATCTATGGGTAGTGCAGTTCCTTGCAATATGTCCTGGCTTTCCACAGTTAAAACATCCTCCACTATTGCTGGATGGGGCTGTTAGTAATGCCTGTGGCTGTGACCCCTGCTGGCGATATTGTTGAGGTCGATTATAACTCTGCTGCGGTTTCCTGGTTCCTTCCCAGGTTCTCTTGTTTCCTTGAAAGTTTTCCTGAGGTCTCCATCCTTGGGCATTTCTCGGTGGTCGATTATGGAAATTCCTCTATTGAAACCCTCGTGACGACTGAGGTCGATTCGTCTGTGATTGTTGTACTGGATTAGCATCCTTTTCTAATCCTGTAGCAAATCTAACAATTTCCTCATACGACTGGTTCAGATGACCAACCATCATATGTCTGAGGTGGGGGTTCAGTCCTTGGTGAAATCTCTTAACCTTTTTCTGCGGCGTGTCTATCATATGCTGAGCAAATCTGGATAGACGCTCGAACTGTGTTGTGTATTCCCGTACATTCCATCCTCCTTGGATTAAATTGAGAAAGTTCCTTTCCTGTTGATCTCTCTCATCCTTTGAAAAATACTTCTCCAAAAATCTGCCTTTGAATGTCTCCCACGACATAGATCTAGCGGCATCGATCCCAATAGTGGCTTGTTCAGCTTCCCACCAATCTGCGGCGGCGTAAGTAAGCTGAAACGTAGCAAGGCGACGTTTCTCTTGTTCGCTGCATTCCAATGCTTCAAATATTAACTCCATCTCTCTTATCCATTGTTCTGCTTTCCATGGTTCTGTTAGTCCATCAAACTTTTCGGGACGCAACCCACGAAAAATTGCTAACAACTTATCTCCAGTCTGTCTTGGTGGCGGGGGTGCAAAAGGTCTCTGGTGGGTGGAGTGATTATATGTATCTCCCACATGCTCCATTCTCTGCATAAATGCTTCGAATATTCCCGTCGGATCCATCCCTTCCGGAATAGGTGTTCCATTACGTGCTTGGTGATTTCTCAAGGGTCCTACCATGATGATAACGAGTATCGCCTACAAGAGACATATGGATCAGCTGAAAGTCTTCACGTAGAAACGAACTCAAGATAGAATAAGAAACAGCTAGACTAACAATTCTACTAAACAACACAGCACAACGCAATAATCAAACAATAACCAAAAGTACTGCTCGTATATATATTATCAAAAGATGTACCGTATAGTACACACTAGTCAAACTGTGTACCATATGGGACAAGAGTTACAACAACTAAAGTCAGCTAATACTATACAAAGCTATGGTCAATAGCTATCTCTCAAGCTCCCAAAATCTGGTGGACAACATGTCCTGGTAAAACTAACAAAACTAAGCCCTGCAGGTCCTGACTCAAAAGTCGTCAGCATCTGATCCTGATGGTGGTGCCTCGTCCTCTGGGTCAATATCCATCTCCTCGAGTGGATCATCCTCAACTGGTGCGACAATATCTCCGACTACTACCCCTATATCCCAATCCTCTATCATCTCTGCATCATCGTCCTCCATCACGTCTGCTATCGCCTGGTTAGCGACATCAACAGCTACTGCAGCAAAACCATCAGCTATGTCAAGAGCTCCTGCTATAGCCACCTCTCCCATAACAAAATCTGCTGGCTGTGCTATCATCTGAGCTATCCATCCTACTGCCATATCGGCCATGGCTGCCATATGCATAATCGGTCCGGCTGGTATCTGAAGCACAACAGGTACCTCTGGCACAACTATCTCCTCGGGGTCATCCTCCTCATCTACTACTATGTCTTCCTCAATTGCCTCTGGGTCTGGCACTGGATCCTCTGGCTCAAACTCTGGCTCCTCGGGGTCATCCTCAGGGTCATCATCATCTTCATCGTTTGCATGCTCATCCTCTACTGGGTCCTCGCCATCTATCGGCTCCTCCTCTCCATCTCCGTCCATGTCCTCATCGGGATGCTCATCCTCAGGCTCTAGATCCTCCTCATCCTCTATCGGCTCAGGCTCTGGGACAGGTACTGGTGATGGTGGGGCTGCTGCTGCTGCTGCTGGTGCAACTACGGGCTCTGGTGGACCGGCTACAATAGCTCTCAACTCAATCTCATCCATCTCTGGCTTACTCAAAACTAGTCGTAACATCTCCTGGCAAATGTCTCTACCGACCCTCGCAGTATGGTAAGCATCCATGCGCATCTGTGTCGGGTGAGTACTCCTGGTCACATAAAGCACTCTCCACATGTCCTCCTCTAAATGTCGACTAGCTATCTGGTACACACGCTCACGATAAAACTCTGGGTCAGCTGGCTCCACGGTATCTCCATAGATAATATGTCCTCCATAAGCATCAGTCACAAACTGGTGAAACTCCGGATCCATGCTATCCTGCAAAGGAAACTATCTATCGTCAGGAAGACGAACTTATCTTATACTCATATCTCATCTCAAAGAATCTTAACAACACTAGGACCAGATGGTGTGAAATGATCGGTGAATGACAGTATCACCCCCCTAGAGTACCAAACTCAGGCTCTGATACCAAAAACCCTGTCACACCCCGGAACGGCATAAATAGAGAAAAATAAATTTCCTTTATGGGTCCATAAGGAATGACAGGTGAAAGTCACTAATAATCCACACCACGCAGTACTAGTCCAAAAGAAAAGCAACAGTAAGCAACTGAAAGTAGCACACAGTGCTAACTATTACAAAATATCAGAGTATGGTCCACAGGATCACAACAGGTCTGAAGACGACAAATGCCCAAGTACCCGTTAACAAAAGATTAAACTGAACAACTGAAATTAAATCTAATTATAACATCTTTAGTCTTCAACTGGCATAAGGATAATCCTTCCTGGCGTAACTGTCATCGGTGGGGCCCTCCTCTGGATAATAGTCATTAGTGTACTGGTCCTTACCTGCAGAATAAGGGACAGGATATTCTGGACGGGGAATGTCCAGGCAATAAAAGGCCGTCAGCTTACTGAGAGCTGAGTGAGCATAAACTAACGAAGTACCAGTTATCTGAAATAAACACAAGCTTATGAAAACACGAGTTAACATCCTATTATAACCATATCTTGTTTCTCTATTCATTCTTGTAAACCGACCCTTAACGTCTTGTTACTCGAATACTGAACTCAACATATTCTGATCTTTCCTGAACAGACTCAATCGTTTAACTCTAGGGATACACCCTTATTCTGTCCATCGCTTTTAAGAGCATATGAACAGCTCACCGCATGTCATGGACTCCACGTCAGTCTGTCCCCAGCTTTTAAGAACAATGGTCCTGTTCACCGCATTTCAGGGATATAACGTTTCGAACAAGGCATATCAATCTTATTGCCACGACTCAACGTCATCTACTAGTGATCCCAGCTCACCGCTTTTAAGAACAATGGTCCTGTTCACCGCTTTTTAGAGCATATCATAGATCATCCAGTCTATCTTAGGACTATTTGGTCCAGCTCACCGCTTTTAAGAGCATATGCACAGCTCACCGCTTTTAAGAGCATATCATGACCGAACGTCCATCCACGTACCATTCCCAGAACTTACCAAACCTACTTACGTTCCATTCTATATCGACACATGACAAACTCCCAATGTGGCCTGACTACTTGGATTAAAAGAAATCGGATATCAAACTCATATCAGAATCAACACGTCACCCATGTCTTCATATTACTTTTTATTCATTATCCATTAATCTTTGGTGTCACATTACTCCTGTCTAACCCATAGTCGCATAAGGGAATCCGAATCAGGAATCGAACAACTAAACCTCTTATATAATAAACAGGCAAAAGAATCCATGTCCTGATCATGTCAATCGATTGGAACATAGGTTCAATCAATTGGAGCAAAAGTTATGTCAATCGATTGATAAACATATCAATCGATTGGAATAATGTCAATCGATTGAAAATCCTATTCAATCGATTGGGATGCAACTGATGTCAATCGATTGAGATTATGTCAATCGATTGGAACTACGTCTTCTCCAGCAGATTGTAAAAACAGCATATATAAACATACACAACATGCATGTAACCCATCTAAACATCATAATAGCTTATATAAACTTCATATAAAGGGACCAAGTGAGTTAGGACTCACCTAGGGTGCGTTTGGCTTGTGTTTAAGCTTAAATCTCCAAGCTCTCTCTCTCTTCCTTCTCTTTCTCTCTTCTCTGTCTCTGTCTTCCCTCTCTGTCTCCTTCTTTCTTCTTTCTTCTTCTTTCTTCTCTTCTTCTCTCAGCTGCAAAGGTAGTGTGTGTGTATATATGTATATAGATATAGAGATATAGATAGATATATGTATGTATCTCACAAGAGTATGTATATTTCTCTCCCAAGGTCTGAAAAACAGCCCCAAGGCCATAAATATGGAACATATATATAGGGGTTAAGAGTGCCACGCGTTTTAAGCTGAAGGAAAGAAGAAAACATTTCTCAGGTTATGTCAATCGATTGAGACACCAGTCAATCGATTGGTAACGGATATTTGTAGTCAATCGATTGGAAACAATGTCAATCGATTGGGATCATGTCAATCGATTGGAAATGTTGACACGTAATCACTTTTAGTCGGTTGAATGTAAATCGATTGGGATAACTTATCAATCGATTGGTATCAGAAAAGTGTCAATCGATTGGGAATATGTCAATCGATTGGTATCAAAAATCACCAGAAGGAAGAGAGAGTTTATACGAGTATAGAAATGAAATACCAGGTTTTATTAATATACCAAAATACAGGGTATTACAAATCGTTATCCATACGAAAATGGATTATGGATTTTTATTATTAGTAGTGTTATTTTTCTTTTCTTTTTGTTCGAGGATTAGCATAATGTAGGTTTGGGGTGTGATCGGGAGAGAACAAATCCTAATTATACGCCTTAATTCACATTTGTTAGTCGTTTTTATCCTGTTTTTGTATAATTTTACTTTGTTTTCCACTTTATGGACGGATTTAGAAGAAAGTATGGATTCCAGGATAAATAAAGAGAAAAAACAAGTAGAAAGAAGTTGGAAAAAGCCCATCGCGCGAGCGGTCCGCTCGCGTGAAATCCCAGAAATCGCTCGCGCGGCCCGCTTGTGCGACCTCCCATTTTACGCGCGAGCGCGGCCCGCTCGCGCGATCCGTACTGAAAATAGAAAACGCGTATTTTGGAGTGCTGAAGACTCCTACGTGGAGGAAATCATTCAATTACGTCCACAATGTAATTTTTAGGAGTTTTAGTGAGATTAGGTTTATAGTCGTAAAAGAGATGGATCCCTTGAAAAAGAAATATGAAAAAATAATGAAGAGTTGTTGTAGTAAAGCCCTTGCATTATAAATATTACGGCTATTTCTATTTACTCAAGGACGTTTTGAAATCCTTTTACCTTTCTTTTCTTAACTATAACCCTTGACCAACATTACAACCCTTGTAAAGTCCTAGTTGATTCTATGGAAACTTGATTAGAATATGGAACCGATAGATAAAGGGAATAAAAGCATGGTGGTAGTGGTATTTACTTGACGATCGATATCTATTCATAAGACTATCTTTTCTATCGTGTTATACGTTGTTCCATTTCATATGCGAGATTTGTTGCTTTGCATAGAATTATTCTCGTCGCATATATTTGAATAATTACACCTGTTTCCGAGTAATTTCATTTTAGAGTGTAATTCACAACGTGAGCTTTGTGGTCGAAGCATCACTCGATAGTTATCTTATTTATATTCCAAGTTCATAGTTGCCGTATATCCACTTGACTACTATTTCACACACATGTGAGTCTTCGATATATTCTATTGATTCTGTTGATATATGTTTTTGGATTATTTTCATAATGTAGGAAGGCGTACGATTGTTTTACTTTAGATAATTTAAAGTTTTTTTTAAATTTGATTTTATCAAAGAATGATGTTGACATTGAAATATTTAAATTTTGAATAAAATTTTGATTTTACAAAATTAATAAAGATGGTTGTGGGTGACTTGTTGATGAGAACCTCACGAGGCTTCACTCGTCCAACTAGGGACACCTAGAGGTTTAAAAGGCTTGTTGCACAAGCTAAGTGCAATCGTTATCCATACGAAAATGGATTATGGATTTTTATTATTAGTAGTGTTATTTTTCTTCTCTTTTTGTCCGAGGATTAGCAAAATGTAGGTTTGGGGTGTGATCGGGAGAGAACAAATCCTAATTATACGCCTTAATTCAAATTTGTTAGTCGTTTTTATCCTTTTTTTGTATAATTTTACTTTGTTTTCCATTTTATGGACGGATTTAGAAGAAAGTAAGGATTTCAGGATAAATAAAGAGAAAAAACAAGTAGAAAGAAGTTGGAAAAAGCCCATCGCGCGAGCGATCCGCTCGCGTGAAATCCCAGAAATCGCTCGCTCGGCCCGATCGGCCCGCTTACGCGACCTCCCATTTTACACGCTCGAGCGGCCTGCTCTCGTGATCCGTACTGAAAATAGAAAACGTGGATTTTGGAGTGTTGAAGACTCCTACGTGGAGGAAATCATTCAATTACGTCCACAATTAATTTTTAGGAGTTTTAGTGAGATTAGGTTTATAGTCGTAAAAGAGATGGATCCCTTGAAAAAGAAATATGAAAAAATAATAAAGAGTTGTTGTAGTAAAGCCCTTGCATTATAAATATTACGGCTATTTCTATTTACTCAAGTACGTTTTGAATTCCTTTTACCTTTCTTTTCTTAACTATAACCCTTGACCAACAATACAACCCTTGTAAAGTCCTAATTGATTCTATGGAAACATGATTTGAATATGGAACCGATAGATGAAGGGAATAAAAGCATGGTGGTAGTGATATTTACTTGACGATCGATATCTGTTCATGAGACTATCTTTTCTGTCATGTTATACGTTGTTCCATGTCATATGCGAGATTTGTTGCTTTGTATAGAATTATCCTCCTCGCATATATTCGAATAATTACACCTATTTCCGAGTAATTTCATTTTAGAGTGTAATTCACAATGTGAGCTTTGTGGTCGAAGCATCACTAGATACACTACAACAAAAATTGGTTTTACCGAGAATTCATTTTCCTCGCCAAAAGTCAATATTTTGTCGCTAAAGCTTTTTGCGAGGAAATAATTTCCTCGTCAATTTTACCACCAAAGGGTTGTCTTATAAAGTACCTGGTGAGGAAATTTTTTTTCCTCGCCAATGAAAACTTTTTAGGGACGAATATTTTCCTCGCTATAGAGTCAATATTTTGTCGCCATGTTACAGTGTTTCCTCGCTAAAATTCGAATGTATGTTCATAAATTTGATCATTACCGACAAAACAATTCCTCGCCAAAGATTTTTTAAATAATTTTCCAAAATATATTTGGCGAGGAAATATTTTGTAGCTAATGATTTTTTTTTATAAAAACAGTAAATGGTATTGGCGACGAAAAATTTCGTCGCTACATATAATTTTTTTGTCTCAAATAAAATTTATTTGATACAATAGATTTCGTCGCCAATGAGCAAAATATTTCGTCCTCAATAGGTATTTTTAATTAATTTAGAATCAAGCATTGGCGACAAAATATTTTCTCACCAAAAACAATTCTTTAAATAAACAAATATTGAAAAATATTTGTACATGCACTTGTTCTTGTTCCTATACCCAACATCACATAATAGTAATTTAAACAAATAACATAACAAGATCATGTTCAAATATAAACAAGTTTTATTGAATAAATTCTACTTCGCTGTTAAAAAAATAAAATATAAACAATCCATTGTGCCCATGCAAAACATAAACTAATGGATATCCAAAAAAAAAAAAAAGAACAAAAAACATAAACATTAACTAGTGCTTCCCATTGTTCATAACACGTCTACAAAATAATATGTAGTTGATCCTCTACCAATCAAGCACATCCATACCAAATCTGCGACAAAAAGAAATGGGAAGTATCAGTATATCATAAGTTCGTAAACACATGACATATAAATTAAAGACGTAATTTCTACCAAAAATTCGGCAGAGTTTTGTTTGTTTATTGGAGATACCAAAAAATTCAAATCACAACATAACAACGGATATCACATCTCTATCATATTATAAATTCAAAAAACAATCAGTTGTGTCATAGGCAGTTACAGTCATTCGAAAGATAATTTTTGTACAATTAGTTATCATATTTACAAGTTTAGCTCTAATTAGTAAACTGTGAGTCTATATTATGAGTATGTATTCCATTTCACTTATTCCCAATAACTAATTAGAATCTAAATAGCACAAATAAGTAGTTAAAAATAATTACTAACCAAGAAGCCTCCTCGGCACCAGATGAGCCCTCCGCCCCATCATAACCCTTGCTGCGCATCCAGGCCATCATACTTGCCATCTGCTCCGCCATCTGCTTAGCCTGGCTCTGGTTCGCAGCTTGAAGCTCTTGAACCTGTTCTGTGAGACGCCTAACATGCTCACTATCCTCAGAAGATTCAACGGTGGTCCTACGTGAGGTGGAAGGTCTCATGCCGAGTCCTTTCAAGCGGCCAGATTTCGCACCCAAAACCTGAATAGACAAGTCCTCTGCTGTCAATGGGGTTGCATGGGGCTGCGAGCAATGGTCTTCTTGCTTCTTTTTTAACGCCTCCTGAGAATTTTAAAATAAACACTCAATCGATTAGATTAAAAAAAATGTTATGTTACGCTTTATCTTTTAGATGTTACAATAGAAATTATACGTACGTATTCGCTCTCGCACGCCGGCCTCGCCCACTGGTTCTTCTTTAAATTATAGTGAGTGGTGTGGTAGAACTTGGGCATATCGAGTGGTTCACCCTTGTTTTCCTGTGAGTGATTTGTTAGCTTTTGAATGTAAGAAAATACTAGTTGATTAGGTATAGCGCTAATGGAATTTTAGAGGAATTAAAGAATACACACCTCCTCATTGGCCCTAACTGCCATAGATTTCGATCCGCATGAGTGATTAGTAACTTGACGGGCTCGGTTGGCGGTGTTAACGGCTGATTGGTGCTGTAAGTAACAAGTGTAATAAATTATAAAAAAAATTTAGCACTTTAGTAGGTCGTACATTAATGCTCGAGACTAAACAAATAGAAATAGATATTACCAAAAATTTTGGGTCATTCCACTTATTGTTAATCAACCGTGTCCATTGGTCCAGGCTGCAATCTTTCGGTGGGTTTATCTTTGTGTAGTCCTCCCCCTTAACTCTCTTCATCTCAAGGTATTTCTTGTGCAATCTATGAGTCCAGTCGCTGAGTCGCCTGCCGCACTTCATATTCACTGCTTTTTTGACATCATCAGGATCACCTTGTAGATTAAACTCATCCTGAAAACAACGATGTTATACATGATTAATGATAAATCACATTTTTTATATTAAATAAATGAACATTACAACTACCGCTAGGCGTTGAAGGATCGGGCCTGCAGAGGTAGCTGGCACGTTAGACCACCGGCGGACGCTCAAATCCGGTAGATGCTGTCTGATTTGTATACCAGTGGCGGAAGCAAAACAATTTGCGTACTTCCCTACTGGCTGCCTATATTTGGCTGGGATCGGCACTAGGAGTTTGCCTTCCTTTTCAATGAGGCGCTGAGTCTTAACACCTCGCGTCTGGCCCCGCCTGGCAGTGGATCCTATCAACATAAAACATCGATTTAGTGAGTAACTGAACAAATCAATCAAGTGAAGATCGTTCAATGATCAATTTAAATAATTTTGATATCTTACCAACGCTATTGCAATGTGCCTCACTAGGCGGTGTCTTAATCTCATTAGCACGCAAGTTACCCCCATCCGACGGAGTTTCCAGCATATCACCATGCTGTAAACCCATCTCATCAATAGGTAGAGTATCCCCTTCGACTGTGTGATTCCTCTGCTGAATGGGTGGTGATCTCAAGGAATCTGAATATATGAGTCTTTTTCGGGGCGGCATGTCGCTGACCTGATAAAAACATAATACAATGCATACATACATATATGAAAAGACTTCTATGTCATCTAATAAGATTAAAATAACTGTTTTACTTTTAAATTCAAGAAATTAAACATCACTTATAGACCATAAAACAAACACATGAACAATACCTCCTGTTCTAAATGGTCATAGGAATCAGCATCATCGTCATCTTCACTGTCTGATGGTATGTAGCTATCGTGGTATTCAGTATCCCTAACATTCTTTCCCCTCTTATTTGTGCATTTTGGCTGTGACGAACCAATAAGAGATGTTGCCAAGTTCTTCAATCCTAAGGCATTTAATCTCTCGTTGTTCTCATCAATTCTATTTGCTCTTTGCCTCTCATATGTAGTCTTTGCAGCTAGGAAACCTGGTTTTACCCAATTTTTTCCCATTTTGGGCATTTTGCGTAACTATGAACCGTAAATTCACATAATTAAATTTTACACAAAGAAAGCATAATCATTCGATAAATATAACACAAAATAAGATAAGTTGTTACCCAATGAAATAAAATGAATACAATAACTTCAATAAGAAGATTTGTCCACATGCATACATAAAAATAAAATTACATATCATAGTCCATATCAATATCCATATCCACATCGGAATCAAAATGGTGGTCAACTTCAGCTTCAACTTCATCATCTCTATCATTATCCGCATCATTATCCATATCCTTATCCATGTGTGGAATGACCTCGGGCTCAATATCATCCCTACAGTAGTGAACATCACTATCATCAACGACAATTGGGACAAACTCGGTGGGTTCATCTAGTTGGAATACATCAGTAGGTTCTGGCAAATCTCTAGGCTCTCCATCAACCACCTCTGGTACATCATACACTCCCCTATGTTGTACCCGTTGCACGATTTGCCAAGGTGCACCAAATTTAGTATCATTAAGGTAGAAGACTTGTTTTACTTGGCTAGGTAAGATAAAAGGGTCATTTTTATACCATCGACTGGTGACATCAATGCTTGTGCAGTGTTTATCAGTTCGGAGTGTTCTCCTACCGGTGGCACTAACACTAGTGTCGTACCATTCACATTGGAATAAAACAACTTTATTTCGACCCATGTACTCGAATTCCCATATATTGGACAAATGACCAAAGAAATCGTGCATCTGCCCCTCGTGATCCCCTTCTACATGTACACCACTATTTTGGCTCATACGACGGTTGTCAACGTCTTTGGTATGGAATCTTACACCATTGATTACGCATCCTGAGTACTGCTTCACCAACAAGTTTGGAGCATTAGCCAATGACCAAAGTTGGTCAGTTACTTCTAGAGAATCCTCTACTTTTAATTTATTCACCTACAAACATAAGTGTCGCATCAAAGTTAATAGTAAATTTATGGAAGTTTACTAGTGTTTGGCGAGTGCAAATTTTAAAATGCCTTACACGATCCCGGAACCAGTTGGGAAATTCTCGTCGTTGTATCTGGGTGATGTCATTTCCAGTTGGAATCTGTAATTGATTCTTGTGTTCCCTACTCAAAAGAACTTGATTAATGAATTAACAATTACTACCACCAAGTAATGACATAAGTGAAGGAACCACATACTCCAAATACGGCTCCACCTCAGGGCTATTGAAGAGCAAGAACTAGTGAGCACTATCACGCAATTCCTTTGAGATCTTGGCAGACCTTGACACCAGACCATTAGGACGGGCAGCATCTGTGAAGACTGCCATGCCTGAGCTAGGTTCACCACGATCTTCATTTCGTTCAGGTCTACCAAACACAGCTTCCATATCATCCAAATACTTTGAGCAAAATGTAATACACTCTTTAAGAAGGTAAGCCTCTGCGATCGAACCTTCTGGACGAGCTCGATTTGAAACGTACCCTTTCAGAGTTCTGAGATACCTTCAAAAAAGAAATAAAGTGGTAAAACCATTCATTTAGCAACAAAATGGCATTGAAAGCCATATTAAGTAATTTAGAGTAGTACCAATTACCTTTCGATCGCGTACATCCACCGATATTGCACAGGTCCTCCAAGCATGGCCTCACATGGCAAGTGAACGGCCAAATGAACCATCACATCAAAGAAAGCTGGAGGAAAGATCTTTTCAAGCTTACAGAGTATGAGAACTATCCTTTCCTCTAGTTTCTCTATATCGCTCAGTCTCAATGTTTTAGAGCACATGTCTTGGAACCAGTTGCCCAACTCAAACAGTGTTGTATTGATATTCTTATCTATATAACCGCGCATCCCAATTGGTAGAATCCGTTGCAAGAGTACATGATAGTCGTGGCTTTTTAGGCCTAACAATTTGCCATTTCTTATGCTCACTGACCTCGATATGTTAGCTGCATATCCATCTGGATACTTCACCGATTTTAAAAATTCACAAAAACCATCTCTGTTATCTGGGGTCAGAGTAAATGTTGCATGAGGCTTGACATAGGATCCATTGGGACATTTTTTTAGGTGCAACTCTTGCCTTATGCCCCAATCTTCCAAGTCCAATCGTGCCTTGTCCGTGTCCTTGTTCTTCCCATCAATGCCTAACATGGTTCCGATGGTATTTTCACTAAAATTTTTCTCCACATGCATCACATCAATGTTGTGTCGGAGCTTACGTTTTTTCCAATATGGAAGCTCATACAAAATGCTTACCTTGGACCAATTTAGCACTTTCTTGTTGCTTGAATGCTTTCCCAAGCTGACTATCGGCATCTGGTCCAACTGATTTATAACCTTTTTAATCGGTAACTCGAGAGATCTCGTCCTTCTCTCACGCTTACCATTATAGGCCTTACTCCTTCTCCAAGGGTGGTTTTCTAGCAAATAACACCGATGGTTAGTGTACCCAATCTTACTTCTCAAACGTTCTGAGTATGGTTCATCATTGCAAATGGGACAAGCATGATAACCCTTTGTACTCCATCCAGATATGTTACCGTATGCAGGAAAGTCATGTATTGTCCATAACAAAGTTGCACGCAAAAGGAAAGTCTGACCACTCGAGGCATCATAAGTTAATGCACCATTTTGCCACAACTCCTTCAACTCGTCCACCAAGGGTCTCAAGTAAACATCAATCTCTTTGCCTGGTTGCGAGGGCCCAGGAATAAGTAATGACATCAAGAAAAATGGCTCTTTCATACACATCCAGGGTGGTAGATTGTAGGGCATGAGTACTACAGGCCACATACTGTAGGAGGTGCTCATGTTCCCGAAAGGGTTAAACCCATCACTAGCTAGCCCTAGCCTCACATTGCGAGGATCTTGGGCGAACTCAGGATGTTGCATATCTATCTCCTTCCACTCAGCACTGTCAGCTGGATGCCTCAATATCCGATCATCCACATGCTTATCTTTATGCCATCTCATATCTGAGGCTGTCTTCCTAGACATATATAATCGTTGCAACCTCGGTGTCAATGGGAAGTAACGCAGAACCTTATGGGCGATCTTCTTACCTCTGCCATGATTGGGCTTGTATCTGGACTCTTGACATTGTGGACACTTATCTAGGCCTTCATTCTCCTTCCAAAAGAGGGTGCAATCATTCTTACATGCATCGATGTGCTCGTAAGACATACCCAAGTCACGAAGTATCTTCTTCACTTCATAAGTTGACTTCGGAACCAAATTTCCTTCTGGCAAAAGTTTCATTAAAAACTCTAGCATCATGTCGAGCGACTTATTACTCCAATTGTTCACTACCTTCAAATTAAGAATTGTAATGACGAACTTTAATAGAGTAAAGTCCTTGCAACCTGGGTAAACCTCACACTTGGCATCATCCAACAATTTATCAAAGTTTCGCGCTTTCGCCCTCTGGGTCATATCGACCGACTCACCCCTTATTCGGTCTTCCAATAGGGCATCAATACCACCCAGACCCTCATTCTCACTGCCTTCCTGGTATTCATCACCCTGGACGTTGCAACTGTTGTTCGAGATTCGGGGTTCCCCATGCTCAACCCATTGAACATAAGTTTGCATAATCCCAACATGCATCAAATGAGCGTAAACTGTTTCACCCGTCTGTCATAAAAAGTTTACACATCTTTTACATGGACACCGAATTTTACCTTCCTCGTCCGCAACCGCAATTGCAAACTGGATAAATGACTTTACCCCTCTCAAATATCGATCACTTATTCTTCCTTTTGTTGTGGCAGCTAGTGCCGTCCAACTTTTGTCCATCTCTGATCAAACATACAATGTCGAAGAAAATAAATAAAGAAATCCACTTTCATAGCCAATCAATTGAAATGTTTCGTTTTTAACCATAAAGTATACTAGCAGCCGGGGCATACGCATTGTGTGTGTAAATTATTAGTGTTTTCTATATCGAAATGAAATTTACTTAAGCCCCATTTGAATTGACTTTGGATTAACATGTAGACAACACCATATGTGCTCGATGCTCTTACTCACATTAAACAACTTTTTCTTCACCTTCATTTTTTTTTATTTTAATTTTTGTTATGTCAAGTTATCCACCCAAACTATCAAAATATTTTTGATTGGTTAAATTGGTATAATTTTCACAAATATAGGGTTTTGCAAACGCAACGTGTGTGCCTCCGCCGCAAGCTAAAGACAATTGCATGAGATCCAAGACAACGTGAATTTTTCATTTCCTTGTCTCCATGTTCCAATGTGTGATTTGTTTGGCTTTTATCCCAAACGCCTCATCATCAGCATAATTTGATGCAAGTAAAAATAATTTGGGAACCCCTCCCTTTCACTTATAGATTAGTAAGAAAAGTGGCTCTTTCATACAGAGTAAAAGAAAAAAAAGGATAGAAAATTCTTTAAATCTAATACTAAATAATTTGAGTTTTCCAAAAGGAAATTAGTTTAAGGGGCTCAAATAAAGAAATACAGAAGAAAAAAAAACACATATCCACACTGTCCAACAGTGCCATTACATCATCAAAATTAGAAAAATATATATTATAATCATAAGTAATACTATGTATTATTGAATCTACTTGTTTTTTGCGGGAAAATGATCCAAAGTGCTAGCAAGGTTAGACATCATTCAATGTTGTGTAAATCAAAGTTGGACATGTGACATTTGGTGTCTAATTATACTGGAGGGTGTTTTCACACAATATTTGAGCAATAAATAGGTGAAAATGGCAATTAATTTTATAGTGGAAAGAGAAAGAAGGAGTACAAGACAATGTAGACTTTGAGGGGGAGTCAAGATTTAACTCTTGAGTTTGTGCAAATAGTAAGATAGAGATTAGAAACAAGTTAGAAGAGGAATATGAAGGTAAGAAAAAGCAAAGAAAAGAGAGAGAGAGAGAGAGAGAGAGAGAGAGAGAGAGAGAGAGAAGGCAAAAGAAAAGTTTACATTGGGAGGATATGTCAGTGCCATCAATTCACCCTTTTCCCTTCCTAACAAAATCCCTTTTGTATATTTGCACCACTTTCCTTTACACCATATGACAATTATTTCTCACCATTGCAATCATTCTCTTCTTCCATCTAAATATATGTAAAGATGCCTATCGAATATCTAAATATATGTAAAGATGCCTATCAAATATCTAAATATAGATGGGAATAAATTTCAATCAAAACCATGATGACTGTCCACATTCACTTTGTTTGGAACTAGAATAGAGCCACACACTGCGTGTGTGTGTCAGTTTGTTTGTTTTTTCGACATTTTTTTTGGCCAATTGTTTTAGGTAGTTTTTTTTCGATTTGTTGAAGCAGTTTTTTTTTTAAAAAATTGATTGGACATTTTAATACCCTTCTAATATTTTTTAAGAAGATAAAGTGTAATGGTTTAACTGTAATTATAGAGAACTTAAAAATTAAAGTTGGTAACCCTCCCTTTCCCTTTATAATAGTATAGATGTATATTTAGAGCTAAGTGGCATCAACCAATCCCTTTTCCATCAATTTCCAAGCTAAAAATAGGCTTCTAAGCAAAACGAAAATCTAGAGTGTACAAGAAAAAAAAAGTCAATAGAATTAAGAAAACGTGGATGAAGATGACATTTCTCCTTACATACTCAATGTTGTATATACATGCATGCATACAACAATTTTTTGATGACTAACAACTTTTCTACCCACTTAAGTACGTGTTAGTAAATGACATATATTTTTATTAACTTTTAAAGAATAAAAAATTCAAGATAGTGTTAATGTAATGCTCAAATTTTGTTCTCATGTAATTGGCTAATTGCAACCACCCACCAAAGCAATTATCCATGAAATTTCGAAATAATCTTATTACATATACATGAGAATAGTTCCACAGCCACACTAGTTGAAATCAGATTGATATAAACTTAGAAATCATAATATTACTTGAAGGCAACCATTGTAACTGAATATGGTCTTACAATAATTGAGTTATTATAGGAAAAAATTCAAAAAAATGTCATTATTTAAACACGTGTTTATAAATTCAAGGAAGACATACTTACAAATTATATTGAACATATTATCATTTGTATTAAGATAATACAATGGTATCACCGTTAGATAGAAAATTTTCTCCTATTTGGGGTGGTAATTGATAATCAACTTATCATTCTTAATAATATTCCTATTTTTTTGTCCATGGTGTATGAGATTTAATATTCCACTTTCTACGTTCTACCATCATATTCTAGGAATTCATCATTTATGACCAATTCTGAAAGAATGTTATTTAAAGTGGTTAAATAGCAAAAACAAGACCAAAGTAAGCACATTATATCCAAATTTAAGCTCATGACACCAATTGTTTCAAAAGTTGTGTCACTACATTAAAAACCATTACAAGATTAACAGAAACCAGAAGTTCCCAAAATAAGATATATTAAATCCTTATATCACTACATTGCAAACATATCATTACAATATACATCCCTAACTACTAGCAGTGTAAATTCATAAAGCTGCGGGTTACATATTTCTGCAACCACTTCAGGCTTTTCTCACCTACATTTCCTTCTCTTTCTTCTCTCCCACTCACTCACAATCAAACCCCACCCACCCAATTCAAAAAGTCCAACATTGCCCACTCCTTTCACTTCTTTTTTTCCCTACTTCCTCTTTTCAAAATTTGAACTTTCACATACCCCACCCTAAACACAACAGTCAAAGACCATATCCGAAACAGGACTTGGATCCATTTCAAAAAAAAAAAAAAAATAGGACTTTCGATTGTGAGCTTGAAAATAAACACTAATTGGACTCTTAATAATACTAACTAATAAGGTACTGTTTTTTCATAACAAAATGTCTACATTGTTTCCATTATTCTCCAATCAAAGCAACATCCTTGTTAACTTCTACTGCAAATAGGGCAGAAAATTGGTCGAAAAAATTTCTTTTAAAATTGATCGATCCTAATCAAAACCCTAATCATAGTGTTCATATCACTATGAAATATAGATGGATAGAAAACAATTATAGAATCAAACCTGGTTCCTTGATTAATACATAAGCATACATATAAAGAGGGAAGGGGAAACATACAATTGATGGAAGAGAGAAACAGCAGAGCAGCGAGGTGGTCGACGTCGGTGGTGCAGCGAGGTGCAGTCAGCGGCGTGGTAGGATTGTCTCTCACGCAGGTTGCCTTGATATGGGTAGGGTTTGGTCGTCAATTGTATGTTCAGAGAGACGCGCGGGAAAGAGGTATCATCAAACTCAGATTTCGCGCGCATTGTGAGATTTAACGTAATCTTCCCTTTAGGCGAGGAAATCTGGTTTCTTACCAAATCGTGTGGAAATTTGAAGGATTCTTATGGATTGGATTTGATTGAAAAAAAACAAAAGATAAATTAAACTTAATAGAAATAGAAAACTAGAAACCCACTGTCTTGAGATTGTGCTTTGGGGGTAATAGCGGCTCGTATAGGTTTGATTGATTTTGTTTTGGTGGTGGTTTGGGGGCGTTCTTTGTTTCCACTGTTGGAAACGTGATGGTAATTGGTATTGGACTGTTGGGTCTTTTGGCCCCTTATTTAGCTAGGACTCTTTTATATTTTAAATGGTGACTTTTATGTGAGATTTTTTGTTTTGATGTTTATAAAAAAAAAAAAAAAAAAGGGTTAATTACAGAAACACTCTTTGTGGTTAGGACTTTTATCAAATACCTCCTGTGGTTTGGACTAAAGTGAAACAGTCACTTTTTCCGTTAAAGTTAACTGAAAATTGATAAAAGTACAAAATACCCTATTACATGCTAATAATAACACCCTTATATGCTTAAATGTTTATTTAGGCATAAGTGGTACATTATTATATTATTTTGATATTACATTTGTTGTTAAAGACCATTATGTGGTCACTTAGGGGTACCTTTGTGAGAGAGAATTTGACACACACAAAAAAAATTTTGGGGATAAATTGTGTTTTTTAGATCTTAGTACACCACTACATTGGATTTCACAGTGTGTGTGGTCAAGAGTAGATTAAAAAAAAAACTAACATATCACCAAGATTGTGTGTGTCTAAGAGTAGATAAAAAAAATAAAAAATAAAAATAACATATCGCCAAGACTGTGTGGTGTGTGTGTGTGTGTGTCCATGGGTAGATAAAAAATTAAATAAATTTGCTCTCATGAATGTACCTCAAAGTGACTACAGAATGGTCTCTAACAACAAATATAATATCAAAATAATATAATAGTATACCACATATGCCTAAATAAACATTTAAGCATATAAGGGCGTTCTTATTAGCATGTAATAGGGGTAATTTCGTATTTTTACCCATTTTCCGTTAACTTTAACGGAAAAAGTGACTATTTCACTTTAGTCCAGACCACAGGGGGTATTAGTGATAAAATTTAAAGTATAAGGGGGTAACGGATGAAAGGCCTAACCACAGGGGGTGTTTCTGTAATTAACCCAAAAAAATAGGTTAAATATATTTTACTCCTACGTTTAGACCCATTTTCACTTTATCCTATGTGGGTCAAAAGTGGACACTTAACCCCCTGTGGTTTCTGACAAAAGTGAAATTGTTAAGATTTTCCTCAAAATTGATGAAAACTCAGAAATTGACCAAGCAAATTAATATTTAGCCCCCTTTGTGAGGTAAATTTTGGAGTTAATCCTCTATGTGGAAAAAATGCTGTCACTTAGCCCACTTATGTGGGGCTAATTTTTAGCACTTAGTGTCTATGGGGGCTAATTTTGGGTTTCATTGCCTTTGTACTGTCAATTTTGACACTTTCTTTTATTTTTCAATGTTTTTCATTCGTAAAAATTACAAGTAAAAACTTCTACTCAACAATACACTCCAAAATAAATAGAGTAATGCTATGCTTCTCAAATTTCTATCAAAAAAGTTCTTCCCAAATGATGTGGTAGTGGGGCCAGGTAGACAACTTCCAATTAAAATTCAACTAGTCCCACTATATTAGACTCGACCCCACTGTCACATCATTTGGGAAACATATCATTACTCAAATAAATAAATAAATAAACAAGAATAAATTATAAAAAACCTTTTCATATCTATCCCATTTAAAAAAAATTTTGGGTAAATTACACAAACCTCCCCTGAGGTTTGCCTTAATTACACGGACCTCCCCTCTTGTTTCAAAAATTACACAGACCTCCCTCGAGGTTTGAATTAGGTAACAAAACGCCCCCTCCCCTAATGGTCCGTTAGTTTTTTTACATTAGCCTCCCCTAAAAATTACAATTAGCCCCCCCTAATATTATAAAATTGTCATACTAAAGCCCCCTTTCTCTTATATTTTTGTGCTAATTATAAAATCCCTCTTCCCTTCTATGTTTTTGGGTTAATTTTTTTAACATTAATTTATATCTACACAAAATATACACAAAACATATATAAATAGGTCCAAAAATTTTTTTCCCCGAACAAACCTCTATTAACCCAAAAACATAGGAGGGAGGAGGGATTTTATAATTAGCACAAAAATATAAGAGAAAGGGGGCTTTAGTATGACAATTTTATAATATTAGGGGGGCTAATTGTAATTTTCAAAGGAGGCTAATGTAAAAAACTAACGGACCATTAGGGGAGGGGGCGTTTTGTTACCTAATTCAAACCTCGAGGGCGGTCTGTGTAATTTTTGAAACAAGAGGGGAGGTCCGTGTAATTAAGGCAAACCTCAGGGGAGGTTTGTGTAATTTACCCAAAAAATTTTGATAACCTATCCCATTTTAATTTTAAATGCAGTAAAATATAGTCAAATTACTTGCTTAAATTAAAATTTTTACAAAATATATGTCAGCTTAAAAAGAAGCTCAAATTACTGTTGGAACCTCTAGTTCAGTGAATTTTAAATCTGTTTTGGCGAGAAAATGTACTTCGTCACCAAATAAAATTTCTCACTATTTTTTTTAGACTTAATGTTTCGCACAAATATAACACTATTGGGGAGAAAATTGTATATTTCCTCGCCGTCATTGAGAATTTGGCAAGAAAATTTATTTCGTCGCCAAAGAAATAGCAAAAAATATTTTTAGACCTCACTTTAGGCGAAGAAAATTAGTATCATCGCCAAGGACTTCACTTTAGGCGCCAAAACACACACTTTAGGCGAGGAAAAAAACTTTCGTCGTAATAACTTTACTTTTGGCATGGAAATTATAGTTCCTCACCACCTTTGACACTATTGGCGGGGAAATGGATTTCATCGCCAAATAAAAGGGGAAAAATATTTTTTTGAACTTTCTTTAGGCGAGAAAAATTACATTTCATCGCCAAGGACTTCACTTTTGGCGAGAAAATATAATTTTCTCGTCAAAATTGACACTTTAGGCGAGGAAATTTATTTTTTGTTGCCGGAGACTTCGCTATAAGCGAGGAAAATAATATTTTGTCGCCAGAGACTTTACTTTTGGCGAGAAAATATATTTTTCTCGTCAAAATTGACACTTTAGGCGAGGAAATAAGCCTTTTGTCGCCAAATGTGCGTGGCTTTCAGGCTTTTTGGCGACAAAATATAATTTTCTCGTCAAAACTGTACTTTTGGCGAGGAAATTCATATGTCCTCGCCATGTTTTGTCGCCTAAACACATTTTTGTTGTAGTGATAGTTATCCGATTTATATTCAAAGTTCATAGTTGCCGTATATCCACTTGACTACTATTTCACACACATGTGAGTCTTCGATATATTCTATTGATTCTGTTGATAATTGTTTTCGGATTATTTTCATAATGTAGGAAGGCGTACGATTGTTTTACTTTAGATAATTTTAAGTTTTTTTTTAATTTGATTTTATCAAGGAATGATGTTGACATTGAAATATTTAAATTTTGAATGAAATTTTGATTTTACAAGATTAATAAAGATGGTTGTGGGTGACTTGTTGATGAGAACCCTCACGAAACTTCACTCGTCCAACTAGGGACACCTAGAGGTTTAAAAGGCTTGTTGCACAAACTAAGTGCAATCGTTATCCATACGTAAATGGATTATGGATTTTTATTATTAGTCGTGTTATTTTTCTTTTCTTTTTGCTCGAGGATTAGCAAAATGTAGGTTTGGGGTGTGATCGGGAGAGAACAAATCCTAATTATACGCCATAATTCACATTTGTTTGTCGTTTTTATCATGTTTTTGGATAATTTTACTTTGTTTTCCACTTTATGGAAGGATTTAGAAGAAAGTAAGGATTCCAGGATAAGTAAAGAGAAAAAGCAAGTACAAAGAAGTTGGAAAAAGCCCATCGCGCGAGCGATCCGCTCGCGTGAAATCCCAGAAATCGCTCGCTCGGCCCGCTTGCGCGACCTCCCATTTTACGCGCTCGCGCGGCCTGCTCTCGCGATCCGTACTGAAAATAGAAAACGCGTATTTTGGAGTGTTGAAGACTCCTACGTGGAGGAAATCATTCAATTATGTCCACAATGTAATTTTTAGGAATTTTAGTGAGATTAGGTTTATAGTCGTAAAAGAGATGGATCCCTTGAAAAAGAAATATGAAAAAATAATAAAGAGTTGTTGTAGTAAAGCCCTTGCATTATAAATATTACGGCTATTTCTATTTACTCTAGTACGTTTTGAATTCCTTTTACCTTTCTTTTCTTAACTATAACCCTTGACCAACAATACAACCCTTGTAAAGTCCTAATTGATTCTATGGAAACATGATTTGAATATGGAACCGATAGATGAAGGGAATAAAAGCATGGTGGTAGTGATATTTACTTGATGATCGATATCTGTTCATAAGACTATCTTTTCTGTCATGTTATACGTTGTTCCATGTCATATGCGATATTTGTTGCTTTGTATAGAATTATCCTCCTCGCATATATTCGAATAATTACACCTGTTTCCGTGTAATTTCATTTTAGAGTGTAATTCACAACGTGAGCTTTGTGGTCGAAGCATCACTAGATAGTTATCCGATTTATATTCCAAGTTCATAGTTGCCGTATATCCACTTGACTACTATTTCACACACATGTGAGTCTTCGATATATTCTATTGATTCTGTTGATATATGTTTTCGGATTATTTTCATAATGTAGGAAGGCGTACGATTGTTTTACTTTAGATAATTTAAAGTTTTTTTTAAATTTGATTTTATCAAAGAATGATGTTGACATTGAAATATTTAAATTTTGAATATAATTTTGATTTTACAAAATTAATAAAGATGGTTGTGGGTGACTTGTTGATGAGAACCTCACGAGGCTTCACTCGTCCAACTAGGGACACCTAGAGGTTTAAAAGGCTTGTTGCACAAGCTAAGTGCAATCGTTATCCATACGAAAATGGATTATGGATTTTTATTATTAGTAGTGTTATTTTTTTTTTCTTTTTGTCCGAGGATTAGCAAAATGTAGGTTTGGGGTGTGATCGGGAGAGAACAAATCCTAATTATACGCCTTAATTCAAATTTGTTAGTCGTTTTTATCCTTTTTTTGTATAATTTTACTTTGTTTTCCATTTTATGGACGGATTTAGAAGAAAGTAAGGATTCCAGGATAAATAAAGAGAAAAAACAAGTAGAAAGAAGTTGGAAAAAGCCCATCGCGCGAGCGATCCGCTCGCGTGAAATCCCAGAAATCGCTCGCTCGGCCCGATCGGCCCGCTTACGCGACCTCCCATTTTACACGCTCGAGCGGCCTGCTCTTGCGATTCGTACTAAAAATAGAAAACGCGTATTTTGGAGTGTTGAAGACTCCTACGTGGAGGAAATCATTCAATTACGTCCACAATTAATTTTTAGGAGTTTTAGTGAAATTAGGTTTATAGTCGTAAAAGAGATGGATCCCTTGAAAAAGAAATATGAAAAAATAAAAAAGAGTTGTTGTAGTAAAGCCCTTGCATTATAAATATTACGGCTATTTCTATTTACTCTAGTACGTTTTGAATTCCTTTTACCTTTCTTTTCTTAACAATAACCCTTGACCAACAATACAACCCTTGTAAAGTCCTAATTGATTCTATGGAAACATGATTTGAATATGGAACCGATAGATCAAGGGAATAAAAGCATGGTGGTAGTGATATTTACTTGACGATCGATATCTGTTCATGAGACTATCTTTTCTGTCATGTTATACGTTGTTCCATGTCATATGCGAGATTTGTTGCTTTGTATAGAATTATCCTCCTCGCATATATTCGAATAATTACACCTGTTTTCGAGTAATTTCATTTTAGAGTGTAATTCACAACGTGAGCTTTGTGGTCGAAGCATCACTTGATAGTTATCCGATTTATATTCAAAGTTCATAGTTGCCGTATATCCACTTGACTACTATTTCACACACATGTGAGTCTTCGATATATTCTATTGATTCTGTTGATAATTGTTTTCGGATTATTTTCATAATGTAGGAAGGCGTACGATTGTTTTACTTTAGATAATTTCAAGTTTTTTTTTAATTTGATTTTATCAAGGAATGATGTTGACATTGAAATATTTAAATTTTGAATGAAATTTTGATTTTACAAGATTAATAAAGATGGTTGTGGGTGACTTGTTGATGAGAACCCTCACGAAACTTCACTCGTCCAACTAGGGACACCTAGAGGTTTAAAAGGCTTGTTGCACAAACTAAGTGCAATCGTTATCCATACGTAAATGGATTATGGATTTTTATTATTAGTAGTGTTATTTTTCTTTTCTTTTTGCTCGAGGATTAGCAAAATGTAGGTTTGGGGTGTGATCGGGAGAGAACAAATCCTAATTATACGCCATAATTCACATTTGTTTGTCGTTTTTATCATGTTTTTGGATAATTTTACTTTGTTTTCCACTTTATGGAAGGATTTAGAAGAATGTAAGGATTCCAGGATAAATAAAGAGAAAAAGCAAGTACAAAGAAGTTGGAAAAAGCCCATCGCGCGAGCGATCCGCTCGCGTGAAATCCCAGACATCGCTCGCTCTACCCGATCGGCCCGCTTACGCGACCTTCCATTTTACACGCTCGAGCGGCCTGCTCTCGCGATCCGTACTGAAAATAGAAAACGCGTATTTTGGAGTGTTGAAGACTCCTACGTGGAGGAAATCATTCAATTACGTCCACAATTAATTTTTAGGAGTTTTAGTGAGATTAGGTTTATAGTCGTAAAAGAGATGGATCCCTTGAAAAAGAAATATGAAAAAATAATAAAGAGTTGTTGTAGTAAAGCCCTTGCATTATAAATATTACGGCTATTTCTATTTACTCAAGTACGTTTTGAATTCCTTTTACCTTTCTTTTCTTAACTATAACCCTTGACCAACAATACAACCCTTGTAAAGTCCTAATTGATTCTATGGAAACATGATTTGAATATGGAACCGATAGATGAAGGGAATAAAAGCATGGTGGTAGTGATATTTACTTGACGATCGATATCTGTTCATGAGACTATCTTTTCTGTCATGTTATACGTTGTTCCATTTCATATGCGAGATTTGTTGCTTTGTATAGAATTATCCTCCTCGCATATATTCGAATAATTACACCTGTTTCCGAGTAATTTCATTTTAGAGTGTAATTCACAACGTGAGCTTTGTGGTCGAAGCATCACTAGATAGTTATCCGATTTATATTCAAAGTTCATAGTTGCCGTATATCCACTTGACTACTATTTCACACACATGTGAGTCTTCGATATATTCTATTGATTCTGTTGATAATTGTTTTCGGATTATTTTCATAATGTAGGAAGGCGTACGATTGTTTTACTTTATATAATTTTAAGTTTTTTTTGAATTTGATTTTATCAAGGAATGATGTTGACATTGAAATATTTAAATTTTGAATGAAATTTTGATTTTACAAGATTAATAAAGATGGTTGTGGGTGACTTGTTGATGAGAACCCTCACGAAACTTCACTCGTCCAACTAGGGACACCTAGAGGTTTAAAAGGCTTGTTGCACAAACTAAGTGCAATCGTTATCCATACGTAAATGGATTATGGATTTTTATTATTAGTAGTGTTATTTTTCTTTTCTTTTTGCTCGAGGATTAGCAAAATGTAGGTTTGGGGTGTGATCGGGAGAGAACAAATCCTAATTATACGCCATAATTCACATTTGTTTGTCGTTTTTATCATGTTTTTGGATAATTTTACTTTGTTTTCCACTTTATGGAAGGATTTAGAAGAAAGTAAGAATTCCAGGATAAATAAAGAGAAAAAGCAAGTACAAAGAAGTTGGAAAAAGCCCATCGCGCGAGCGATCCGCTCGCGTGAAATCCCAGACATCGCTCGCTCGGCCCGCTTGTGCGACCTCCCATTTTACGCGCAAGCGCGGCCCGCTCGCGCGATCCGTACTGAAAATAGAAAACGCGTATTTTGTAGTGCTGAAGACTCCTACGTGGAGGAAATCATTCAATTACGTCCACAATGTAATTTTTAGGAGTTTTAGTGAGATTAAGTTTATAGTCGTAAAAGAGATGGATCCCTTGAAAAAGAAATATGAAAAAATAATAAAGAGTTGTTGTAGTAAAGCCCTTGCATTATAAATATTACGGCAATTTCTATTTACTCAAGGACGTTTTGAAATCCTTTTACCTTTCTTTTCTTAACTATAACCCTTGACCAACATTACAACCCTTGTAAAGTCCTAGTTGATTCTATGGAAACTTGATTTGAATATGGAACCGATAGATGAAGGGAATAAAAGCATGGTGGTAGTGGTATTTACTTGACGATCGATATCTATTCATGAGACTATCTTTTCTGTCGTGTTATACGTTGTTCCATTTCATATGCGAGATTTGTTGCTTTGCATAGAATTATTCTCGTCGCATATATTCGAATAATTACACCTGTTTCCGAGTAATTTCATTTTAGAGTGTAATTCACAACGTGAGCTTTGTGGTCGAAGCATCAATAGATAGTTATCCGATTTATATTCCAAGTTCATAGTTGCCGTATATCCACTTGACTACTATTTCACACACATGTGAGTCTTATATATATTCTATAGATTCAGTTGATATATGTTTTCGGATTATTTTCATAATGTAGGAAGGCGTACGATTGTTTTACTTTAGATAATTTAAAGTTTTTTTTGAATTTGATTTTATCAAGGAATGATGTTGACATTGAAATATTTAAATTTTGAATGAAATTTTGATTTTACAAGATTAATAACGATGGTTGTGGGTGACTTGTTAATGAGAACCCTCACGAGACTTCACTCGTCCAACTAGGGACACCTAGGGGTTTAAAAGGCTTGTTGCACAAGCTAAGTGCAATCGTTATCCATACGTAAATGGATTTTGGATTTTTATCATTAGTAGTGTTATTTTTCTTTTCTTTTTGCTCGAGTATTAGCAAAATGTAGGTTTGGGGTGTGATCGGGAGAGAACAAATCCTAATTATACGCCATAATTCAGATTTGTTAGTCGTTTTTATCCTGTTTTTGTATAATTTTACTTTGTTTTTCACTTTATGGAAGGATTTAGAAGAAAGTAAGGATTCCAGGATAAATAAAGAGAAAAAGCATGTAGAAAGAAGTTGGAAAAAGCCCATCGCGCGAGCAGTCCGCTCGCGTGAAATCCCAGAAATCGCTCGCTCAGCCCGCTTGCGCGACCTCCCATTTTACGCGCTCGCGCGACCTTCCATTTTACGCGCTCGCGCGGCCTGCCCTCGCGATCCGTACTGAAAATAGAAAATGCGTATTTTGGAGTGTTGAAGACTCCTACGTGGAGGAAATCATTCAATTACTTCCACAATGTAATTTTTAGGAGTTTTAGTGAGATTAGGTTTATAGTCGTAAAAGAGATGGATCCCTTGAAAAAGAAATATGAAAAAATAATAAAGAGTTGCTGTAGTAAAGCCCTTGCATTATAAATATTACGGCTATTTCTATTTACTCAAGTACGTTTTGAATTCCTTTTACCTTTCTTTTCTTAACTATAATCCTTGACCAACAATACAACCCTTGTAAAGTCCTAATAGATTCTATGGAGACATGATTTGAATATGGAACCGATAGATGAAGGAAATAAAAGCATGGTGGTAGTGATATTTACTTGACGATCGATATCTGTTTATGAGACTATCTTTTCTGTCATGTTATATGTTGTTCCATGTCATATGCTAGATTTGTTGCTTTGTATAGAATTATCCTCCTCGCATATATTCAAATAATTACACCTGTTTCCGAGTAATTTCATTTTAGAGTGTAATTCACAACGTGAGCTTTGTGGTCGAAGCATCACTAGATAGTTATCCGATTTATATTCCAAGTTCATAGTTGCCGTTTATCCACTTGACTACTATTTCACACACATGTGCGTCTTCGATATATTCTATTGATTCTGTTGATAATTGTTTTCGGATTATTTTCATAATGTAGGAAGGCGTACGATTGTTTTACTTTAGATAATTTAAAGTTTTTTTTGAATTTGATTTTATCAAGGAATGATGTTGACATTGAAATATTTAAATTTTGAATGAAATTTTGATTTTACAAAATTAATAAAGATGGTTGTGGGTGACTTGTTGATGAGAACCCTCACGAGACTTCACTCGTCCAACTAGGGACACCTAGAGGTTTAAAAGGCTTGTTGCACAAGCTAAGTGCAACCGTTATCCATACGTAAATGGATTATGGATTTTTATTATTAGTAGTGTTATTTTAATTTTCTTTTTGCTCGAGGATTAGCAAAATGTAGGTTTGGGGTGTGATCGGGAGAGAACAAATCCTAATTATACGCCATAATTCACATTTGTTAGTCGTTTTTATCATGTTTTTGGATAATTTTACTTTGTTTTCCACTTTATGGAAGGATTTAGAAGAAAGTAAGGATTCTAGGATAAATAAAGAGAAAAAGTAAGTAGAAAGAAGTTTGGAAAAGCCCATCGCGCGAGCGGTCCCCTCGCGTGAAATCCCAGAAATCGCTCGCTCGGCCCGCTTGCACGACCTCCTATTTTACGCGCTCGCGCGGCCCGCTCTCGCGATCCGTACTGAAAATAGAAAACGCGTATTTTGGAGTGTTGAAGACTCCTACGTGGACGAAATCATTCAATTACGTCCACAATGTAATTGATAGGAGTTTTAGTGAGATTAGGTTTATAGTCGTAAAAGAGATGGATCCCTTGAAAAAGAAATATGAAAAAATAATAAAGAGTTGTTGTAGTAAAGCCCTTGCATTATAAATATTACGGCTACTTCTATTTACTCAAGTACGTTTTGAAATCCTTTTACCTTTCTTTTCTTAACTATAACCCTTGACCAACAATACAACCCTTGTAAAGTCCTAATTGATTCTATGGAAACATGATTTGAATATGGAACCGATAGATGAAGGAAATAAAAGCATGGTGGTAGTGATATTTACTTGACGATCGATATCTGTTCATGAGACTATCTTTTCTGTCATGTCATACGTTGTTCCATGTTATATGCGAGATTTGTTGCTTTGTATAGAATTATCCTCGTCGCATATAATCGAATAATTACACCTGTTTCCGAGTAATTTCATTTTAGAGTGTAATTCACAACGTGAGCTTTGTGGTCGAAGCATCACTAGATAGTTATCCGATTTATATTCCAAGTTCATAGTTGCCGTATATCCACTTGACTACTATTTCACACACATGTGAGTCTTCGATATATTCTATTGATTCTGTTGATAAAGGTTTTCGGATTATTTTCATAATGTAGGAAGGCGTACGATTGTTTTACTTTAGATAATTTAAAGTTTTTTTTTAAATTTGATTTTATCAAGGAATGATGTTGACATTGAAATAATTAAATTTTGAATAAAATTTTGATTTTACAAAATTAATAAAGATGGTTGTGGGTGACTTGTTGATGAGAACCTCACGAGGCTTCACCCGTCCGACTAGGGACACCTAGAGGTTTAAAAGGCTTGTTGCACAAGCTAAATGCAATCGTTATCCATACGTAAATGGATTATGGATTTTTATTATTAGTATTGTTATTTTTCTTTTCTTTTTGCTCAAGGATTAGCAAAATGTAGGTTTGGGGTGTGATCGGGAGAGAACAAATCCTAATTATACGCCATAATTCACATTTGTTAGTCGTTTTTATCCTATTTTTGTATAATTTTACTTTGTTTTCCACTTTATGGAAGGATTTAGAAGAAAGTAAGGATTGCAGGATAAATAAAGAGAAAAAGCAAGTAGAAAGAAGTTGGAAAAAGCCCATCGTGCGAGCGGTCCGCTCGCGTGAAATCCCAGAAATCGCTCGCTCGGCCCGCTTGCGCGACCTCCCATTTTACGCACTCGCGCGGCCTGCTCTCGCGATCCGTACTGAAAATAGAAAACGCGTATTTTGGAGTGTTGAAGACTCCTACGTGGAGGAAATCATTCAATTACGTCCACAATGTAATTTTTAGGAGTTTTAGTGAGATTAGGTTTATAGTCGTAAAAGAGATGGATCCCTTGAAAAAGAAATATGAAAAAATAATAAAGAGTTGTTGTAGTAAAGCCCTTGCATTATAAATATTACGGCTACTTCTATTTACTCAAGTACGTTTTGAATTCCTTTTACCTTTCTTTTCTTAACTATAACCCTTGACCAACAATACAACCCTTGTAAAGTCCTAATTGATTCTATGGAAACATGATTTGAATATGGAACCGATAGATGAAGGAAATAAAAGCATGGTGGTAGTGATATTTACTTGACGATCGATATCTGTTCATGAGACTATCTTTTCTGTCATGTCATACGTTGTTCCATGTTATATGCGAGATTTGTTGCTTTGTATAGAATTATCCTCGTCGCATATAATCGAATAATTACACTTGTTTCCGAGTAATTTCATTTTAGAGTGTAATTCACAACGTGAGCTTTGTGGTCGAAGCATCACTAGATAGTTATCCGATTTATATTCCAAGTTCATAGTTGCCGTTTATCCACTTGACTACTATTTCACACACATGTGCGTCTTCGATATATTCTATTGATTCTGTTGATAATTGTTTTCGGATTATTTTCATAATGTAGGAAGGCGTACGATTGTTTTACTTTAGATAATTTAAAGTTTTTTTTGAATTTGATTTTATCAAGGAATGATGTTGACATTGAAATATTTAAATTTTGAATGAAATTTTGATTTTACAAAATTAATAAAGGTGGTTGTGGGTGACTTGTTGATGAGAACCCTCACGAGACTTCACTCGTCCAACTAGGGACACCTAGAGGTTTAAAAGGCTTGTTGCACAAGCTAAGTGCAACCGTTATCCATACGTAAATGGATTATGGATTTTTATTATTAGTAGTGTTATTTTTATTTTCTTTTTGCTCGAGGATTAGCAAAATGTAGGTTTGGGGTGTGATCGGGAGAGAACAAATCCTAATTATACGCCATAATTCACATTTGTTAGTCGTTTTTATCATGTTTTTGGATAATTTTACTTTGTTTTCCACTTTATGGAAGGATTTAGAAGAAAGTAAGGATTCTAGGATAAATAAAGAGAAAAAGTAAGTAGAAAGAAGTTTGGAAAAGCCCATCGCGCGAGCGGTCCCCTCGCGTGAAATCCCAGAAATCGCTCGCTCGGCCCGCTTGCACGACCTCCTATTTTACGCGCTCGCGCGGCCCGCTCTCGCGATCCGTACTGAAAATAGAAAACGCGTATTTTGGAGTGTTGAAGACTCCTAGGTGGACGAAATCATTCAATTACGTCCACAATGTAATTGATAGGAGTTTTAGTGAGATTAGGTTTATAGTCGTAAAAGAGATGGATCCCTTGAAAAAGAAATATGAAAAAATAATAAAGAGTTGTTGTAGTAAAGCCCTTGCATTATAAATATTACGGCTACTTCTATTTACTCAAGTACGTTTTGAATTCCTTTTACCTTTCTTTTCTTAACTATAACCCTTGACCAACAATACAACCCTTGTAAAGTCCTAATTGATTCTATGGAAACATGATTTGAATATGGAACCGATAGATGAAGGAAATAAAAGCATGGTGGTAGTGATATTTACTTGACGATCGATATCTGTTCATGAGACTATCTTTTCTGTCATGTCATACGTTGTTCCATGTTATATGCGAGATTTGTTGCTTTGTATAGAATTATCCTCGTCGCATATAATCGAATAATTACACCTGTTTCCGAGTAATTTCATTTTAGAGTGTAATTCACAACGTGAGCTTTGTGGTCGAAGCATCACTAGATAGTTATCCGATTTATATTCCAAGTTCATAGTTGCCGTATATCCACTTGACTACTATTTCACACACATGTGAGTCTTCGATATATTCTATTGATTCTGTTGATAAATGTTTTCGGATTATTTTCATAATGTAGGAAGGCGTACGATTGTTTTACTTTAGATAATTTAAAGTTTTTTTTGAATTTGATTTTATCAAGGAATGATGTTGACATTGAAATATTTAAATTTTGAATGAAATTTTGATTTTACAAAATTAATAAAGATGGTTGTGGGTGACTTGTTGATGAGAACCCTCACGAGACTTCACTCGTCCAACTAGGGACACCTAGAGGTTTAAAAGGCTTGTTGCACAAGCTAAGTGCAACCGTTATCCATACGTAAATGGATTATGGATTTTTATTATTAGTAGTGTTATTTTTATTTTCTTTTTGCTCGAGGATTAGCAAAATGTAGGTTTGGGGTGTGATCGGGAGAGAACAAATCCTAATTATACGCCATAATTCACATTTGTTAGTCGTTTTTATCATGTTTTTGGATAATTTTACTTTGTTTTCCACTTTATGGAAGGATTTAGAAGAAAGTAAGGATTCTAGGATAAATAAAGAGAAAAAGTAAGTAGAAAGAAGTTTGGAAAAGCCCATCGCGCGAGCGGTCCCCTCGCGTGAAATCCCAGAAATCGCTCGCTCGGCCCGCTTGCACGACCTCCTATTTTACGCGCTCGCGCGGCCCTGCTCTCGCGATCCGTACTAAAAATAGAAAACGCGTATTTTGGAGTGTTGAAGACTCCTACGTGGACGAAATCATTCAATTACGTCCACAATGTAATTGATAGGAGTTTTAGTGAGATTAGGTTTATAGTCGTAAAAGAGATGGATCCCTTGAAAAAGAAATATGAAAAAATAATAAAGAGTTGTTGTAGTAAAGCCCTTGCATTATAAATATTACGGCTACTTCTATTTACTCAAGTACGTTTTGAATTCCTTTTACCTTTCTTTTCTTAACTATAACCCTTGACCAACAATACAACCCTTGTAAAGTCCTAATTGATTCTATGGAAACATGATTTGAATATGGAACCGATAGATGAAGGAAATAAAAGCATGGTGGTAGTGATATTTACTTGACGATCGATATCTGTTCATGAGACTATCTTTTCTGTCATGTCATACGTTGTTCCATGTTATATGCGAGATTTGTTGCTTTGTATAGAATTATCCTCGTCGCATATAATCGAATAATTACACCTGTTTCCGAGTAATTTCATTTTAGAGTGTAATTCACAACGTGAGCTTTGTGGTCGAAGCATCACTAGATAGTTATCCGATTTATATTCCAAGTTCATAGTTGCCGTATATCCACTTGACTACTATTTCACACACATGTGAGTCTTCGATATATTCTATTGATTCTGTTGATAAATGTTTTCGGATTATTTTCATAATGTAGGAAGGCGTACGATTGTTTTACTTTAGATAATTTAAAGTTTTTTTTAAATTTGATTTTATCAAGGAATGATGTTGACATTGAAATAATTAAATTTTGAATAAAATTTTGATTTTACAAAATTAATAAAGATGGTTGTGGGTGACTTGTTGATGAGAACCTCACGAGGCTTCACCCGTCCGACTAGGGACACCTAGAGGTTTAAAAGGCTTGTTGCACAAGCTAAATGCAATCGTTATCCATACGTAAATGGATTATGGATTTTTATTATTAGTATTGTTATTTTTCTTTTCTTTTTGCTCAAGGATTAGCAAAATGTAGGTTTGGGGTGTGATCGGGAGAGAACAAATCCTAATTATACGCCATAATTCACATTTGTTAGTCGTTTTTATCCTATTTTTGTATAATTTTACTTTGTTTTCCACTTTATGGAAGGATTTAGAAGAAAGTAAGGATTGCAGGATAAATAAAGAGAAAAAGCAAGTAGAAAGAAGTTGGAAAAAGCCCATCGTGCGAGCGGTCCGCTCGCGTGAAATCCCAGAAATCGCTCGCTCGGCCCGCTTGCGCGACCTCCCATTTTACGCACTCGCGCGGCCTGCTCTCGCGATCCGTACTGAAAATAGAAAACGTGTATTTTGGAGTGTTGAAGACTCCTACGTGGAGGAAATCATTCAATTACGTCCACAATGTAATTTTTAGGAGTTTTAGTGAGATTAGGTTTATAGTCGTAAAAGTGATGGATCCCTTGAAAAAGAAATATGAAAAAATAATAAAGAGTTGTTGTAGTAAAGCCCTTGCATTATAAATATTACGGCTACTTCTATTTACTCAAGTACGTTTTGAATTCCTTTTACCTTTCTTTTCTTAACTATAACCCTTGACCAACAATACAACCCTTGTAAAGTCCTAATTGATTCTATGGAAACATGATTTGAATATGGAACCGATAGATGAAGGAAATAAAAGCATGGTGGTAGTGATATTTACTTGACGATCGATATCTGTTCATGAGACTATCTTTTCTGTCATGTCATACGTTGTTCCATGTTATATGCGAGATTTGTTGCTTTGTATAGAATTATCCTCGTCGCATATAATCGAATAATTACACCTGTTTTCGAGTAATTTCATTTTAGAGTGTAATTCACAACGTGAGCTTTGTGGTCGAAGCATCACTAGATAGTTATCCGATTTATATTCCAAGTTCATAGTTGCCGTTTATCCACTTGACTACTATTTCACACACATGTGCGTCTTCGATATATTCTATTGATTCTGTTGATAATTGTTTTCGGATTATTTTCATAATGTAGGAAGGCGTACGATTGTTTTACTTTAGATAATTTAAAGTTTTTTTTGAATTTGATTTTATCAAGGAATGATGTTGACATTGAAATATTTAAATTTTGAATGAAATTTTGATTTTACAAAATTAATAAAGGTGGTTGTGGGTGACTTGTTGATGAGAACCCTCACGAGACTTCACTCGTCCAACTAGGGACACCTAGAGGTTTAAAAGGCTTGTTGCACAAGCTAAGTGCAACCGTTATCCATACGTAAAAGGATTATGGATTTTTATTATTAGTAGTGTTATTTTTATTTTCTTTTTGCTCGAGGATTAGCAAAATGTAGGTTTGGGGTGTGATCGGGAGAGAACAAATCCTAATTATACGCCATAATTCACATTTGTTAGTCGTTTTTATCATGTTTTTGGATAATTTTACTTTGTTTTCCACTTTATGGAAGGATTTAGAAGAAAGTAAGGATTCTAGGATAAATAAAGAGAAAAAGTAAGTAGAAAGAAGTTTGGAAAAGCCCATCGCGCGAGCGGTCCCCTCGCGTGAAATCCCAGAAATCGCTCGCTCGGCCCGCTTGCACGACCTCCTATTTTACGCGCTCGCGCGGCCCGCTCTCGCGATCCGTACTGAAAATAGAAAACGCGTATTTTGGAGTGTTGAAGACTCCTACGTGGACGAAATCATTCAATTACGTCCACAATGTAATTGATAGGAGTTTTAGTGAGATTAGGTTTATAGTCGTAAAAGAGATGGATCCCTTGAAAAAGAAATATGAAAAAATAATAAAGAGTTGTTGTAGTAAAGCCCTTGCATTATAAATATTACGGCTACTTCTATTTACTCAAGTACGTTTTGAATTCCTTTTACCTTTCTTCTCTTAACTATAACCCTTGACCAACAATACAACCCTTGTAAAGTCCTAATTGATTCTATGGAAACATGATTTGAATATGGAACCGATAGATGAAGGAAATAAAAGCATGGTGGTAGTGATATTTACTTGACGATCGATATCTGTTCATGAGACTATCTTTTCTGTCATGTCATACGTTGTTCCATGTTATATGCGAGATTTGTTGCTTTGTATAGAATTATCCTCGTCGCATATAATCGAATAATTACACCTGTTTCCGAGTAATTTCATTTTAGAGTGTAATTCACAACGTGAGCTTTGTGGTCGAAGCATCACTAGATAGTTATCCGATTTATATTCCAAGTTCATAGTTGCCGTATATCCACTTGACTACTATTTCACACACATGTGAGTCTTCGATATATTCTATTGATTCTGTTGATAAATGTTTTCGGATTATTTTCATAATGTAGGAAGGCGTACGATTGTTTTACTTTAGATAATTTAAAGTTTTTTTTAAATTTGATTTTATCAAGGAATGATGTTGACATTGAAATATTTAAATTTTGAATAAAATTTTGATTTTACAAAATTAATAAAGATGGTTGTGGGTGACTTGTTGATGAGAACCTCACGAGACTTCACCCGTCCGACTAGGGACACCTAGAGGTTTAAAAGGCTTGTTGCACAAGCAAAATGCAATCGTTATCCATACGTAAATGGATTATGGATTTTTATTATTAGTAGTGCTATTTTTCTTTTCTTTTTGCTCGAGGATTAGCAAAATGTAGGTTTGGGGTGTGATCGGGAGAGAACAAATCCTAATTATACGCCATAATTCACATTTGTTAGTCGTTTTTATCCTATTTTTGTATAATTTTACTTTGTTTTCCACTTTATGGAAGGATTTAGAAGAAAGTAAGGATTGCAGGATAAATAAAGAGAAAAAGCAAGTAGAAAGAAGTTGGAAAAAGCCCATCGTGGGAGCGGTCCGCTCGCGTGAAATCCCAGAAATCGCTCGCTCGGCCCGCTTGCGCGACCTCCCATTTTACGCACTCGCGCGGCCTGCTCTCGCGATCCGTACTGAAAATAGAAAACGCGTATTTTGGAGTGTTGAAGACTCCTACGTGGAGGAAATCATTCAATTACGTCCACAATGTAATTTTTAGGAGTTTTAGTGAGATTAGGTTTATAGTCGTAAAAGAGATGGATCCCTTGAAAAAGAAATATGAAAAAATAATAAAGAGTTGTTGTAGTAAAGCCCTTGCATTATAAATATTACGGCTACTTCTATTTACTCAAGTACGTTTTGTATTTCTTTTACCTTTCTTTTCTTAACTATAACCCTTGACCAACAATACAACCCTTGTAAAGTCCTAATTGATTCTATGGAAACATGATTTGAATATGGAACCGATAGATGAAGGAAATAAAAGCATGGTGGTAGTGATATTTACTTGACGATCGATATCTGTTCATGAGACTATCTTTTCTGTCATGTCATACGTTGTTCCATGTTATATGCGAGATTTGTTGCTTTGTATAGAATTATCCTCGTCGCATATAATCGAATAATTACACCTGTTTCCGAGTAATTTCATTTTAGAGTGTAATTCACAACGTGAGCTTTGTGGTCGAAGCATCACTAGATAGTTATCCGATTTATATTCCAAGTTCATAGTTGCCGTATATCCACTTGACTACTATTTCACACACATGTGAGTCTTCGATATATTCTATTGATTCTGTTGATAAATGTTTTCGGATTATTTTCATAATGTAGGAAGGCGTACGATTGTTTTACTTTAGATAATTTAAAGTTTTTTTTAAATTTGATTTTATCAAGGAATGATGTTGACATTGAAATATTTAAATTTTGAATAAAATTTTGATTTTACAAAATTAATAAAGATGGTTGTGGGTGACTTGTTGATGAGAACCTCACGAGACTTCACCCGTCCGACTAGGGACACCTAGAGGTTTAAAAGACTTGTTGCACAAGCTAAATGCAATCGTTATCCATACGTAAATGGATTATGGATTTTTATTATTAGTAGTGTTATTTTTCTTTTCTTTTTGCTCGAGGATTAGCAAAATGTAGGTTTGGGGTGTGATCGGGAGAGAACAAATCCTAATTATACGCCATAATTCACATTTGTAAGTCGTTTTTATCCTATTTTTGTATAATTTTACTTTGTTTTCCACTTTATGGAAGGATTTAGAAGAAAGTAAGGATTGCAGGATAAATAAAGAGAAAAAGCAAGTAGAAAGAAGTTGGAAAAAGCCCATCGTGGGAGCGGTCCGCTCGCGTGAAATCCCAGAAATCGCTCGCTCGGCCCGCTTGCGCGACCTCCCATTTTACGCACTCGCGCGGCCTGCTCTCGCGATCCGTACTGAAAATAGAAAACGCGTATTATAATCGAATAATTACACCTGTTTCCGAGTAATTTCATTTTAGAGTGTAATTCACAACGTGAGCTTTGTGGTCGAAGCATCACTAGATAGTTATCCGATTTATATTCCAAGTTCATAGTTGCCGTATATCCACTTGACTACTATTTCACACACATGTGAGTCTTCGATATATTCTATTGATTCTGTTGATAAATGTTTTCGGATTATTTTCATAATGTAGGAAGGCGTACGATTGTTTTACTTTAGATAATTTAAAGTTTTTTTTAAATTTGATTTTATCAAGGAATGATGTTGACATTGAAATATTTAAATTTTGAATAAAATTTTGATTTTACAAAATTAATAAAGATGGTTGTGGGTGACTTGTTGATGAGAACCTCACGAGACTTCACCCGTCCGACTAGGGACACCTAGAGGTTTAAAAGACTTGTTGCACAAGCTAAATGCAATCGTTATCCATACGTAAATGGATTATGGATTTTTATTATTAGTAGTGTTATTTTTCTTTTCTTTTTGCTCGAGGATTAGCAAAATGTAGGTTTGGGGTGTGATCGGGAGAGAACAAATCCTAATTATACGCCATAATTCACATTTGTTAGACGTTTTTATCCTATTTTTGTATAATTTTACTTTGTTTTCCACTTTATGGAAGGATTTAGAAGAAAGTAAGGATTGCAGGATAAATAAAGAGAAAAAGCAAGTAGAAAGAAGTTGGAAAAAGCCCATCGTGGGAGCGGTCCGCTCGCGTGAAATCCCAGAAATCGCTCGCTCGGCCCGCTTGCGCGACCTCCCATTTTACGCACTCGCGCGGCCTGCTCTCGCGATCCGTACTGAAAATAGAAAACGCGTATTTTGGAGTGTTGAAGACTCCTACGTGGACGAAATCATTCAATTACGTCCACAATGTAATTTTTAGGAGTTTTAGTGAGATTAGGTTTATAGTCGTAAAAGAGATGGATCCCTTGAAAAAGAAATATGAAAAAATAATAAAGAGTTGTTGTAGTAAAGCCCTTGCATTATAAATATTACGGCTACTTCTATTTACTCAAGTACGTTTTGAATTTCTTTTACCTTTCTTTTCTTAACTATAACCCTTGACCAACAATACAACCCTTGTAAAGTCCTAATTGATTCTATGGAAACATGATTTGAATATGGAACCGATAGATGAAGGAAATAAAAGCATGGTGGTAGTGATATTTACTTGACGATCGATATCTGTTCATGAGACTATCTTTTCTGTCATGTCATACGTTGTTCCATGTTATATGCGAGATTTGTTGCTTTGTATAGAATTATCCTCGTCGCATATAATCGAATAATTACACCTGTTTCCGAGTAATTTCATTTTAGAGTGTAATTCACAACGTGAGCTTTGTGGTCGAAGCATCACTAGATAGTTATCCGATTTATATTCCAAGTTCATAGTTGCCGTATATCCACTTGACTACTATTTCACACACATGTGAGTCTTCGATATATTCTATTGATTCTGTTGATAAATGTTTTCGGATTATTTTCATAATGTAGGAAGGCGTACGATTGTTTTACTTTAGATAATTTAAAGTTTTTTTTAAATTTGATTTTATCAAGGAATGATGTTGACATTGAAATATTTAAATTTTGAATAAAATTTTGATTTTACAAAATTAATAAAGATGGTTGTGGGTGACTTGTTGATGAGAACCTCACGAGACTTCACCCGTCCGACTAGGGACACCTAGAGGTTTAAAAGACTTGTTGCACAAGCTAAATGCAATCGTTATCCATACGTAAATGGATTATGGATTTTTATTATTAGTAGTGTTATTTTTCTTTTCTTTTTGCTCGAGGATTAGCAAAATGTAGGTTTGGGGTGTGATCGGGAGAGAACAAATCCTAATTATACGCCATAATTCACATTTGTTAGTCGTTTTTATCCTATTTTTGTATAATTTTACTTTGTTTTCCACTTTATGGAAGGATTTAGAAGAAAGTAAGGATTGCAGGATAAATAAAGAGAAAAAGCAAGTAGAAAGAAGTTGGAAAAAGCCCATCGTGGGAGCGGTCCGCTCGCGTGAAATCCCAGAAATCGCTCGCTCGGCTCGCTTGCGCGACCTCCCATTTTACGCACTCGCGCGGCCTGCTCTCGCGATCCGTACTGAAAATAGAAAACGCGTATTTTGGAGTGTTGAAGACTCCTACGTGGAGGAAATCATTCAATTACGTCCACAATGTAATTTTTAGGAGTTTTAGTGAGATTAGGTTTATAGTCGTAAAAGAGATGGATCCCTTGAAAAAGAAATATGAAAAAATAATAAAGAGTTGTTGTAGTAAAGCCCTTGCATTATAAATATTACGGCTACTTCTATTTACTCAAGTACGTTTTGAATTCCTTTTACCTTTCTTTTCTTAACTATAACCCTTGACCAACAATACAACCCTTGTAAAGTCCTAATTGATTCTATGGAAACATGATTTGAATATGGAACCGATAGATGAAGGAAATAAAAGCATGGTGGTAGTGATATTTACTTGACGATCGATTTCTGTTCATGAGACTATCTTTTCTGTCATGTCATACGTTGTTCCATATTATATGCGAGATTTGTTGCTTTGTATAGAATTATCCTCGTCGCATATAATCGAATAATTACACCTGTTTCCGAGTAATTTCATTTTAGAGTGTAATTCACAACGTGAGCTTTGTGGTCGAAGCATCACTAGATAGTTATCCGATTTATATTCCAAGTTCATAGTTGCCGTATATCCACTTGACTACTATTTCACACACATGTGAGTCTTCGATATATTCTATTGATTCTGTTGATAAATGTTTTCGGATTATTTTCATAATGTAGGAAGGCGTACGATTGTTTTACTTTAGATAATTTAAAGTTTTTTTTAAATTTGATTTTATCAAGGAATGATGTTGACATTGAAATATTTAAATTTTGAATAAAATTTTGATTTTACAAAATTAATAAAGATGGTTGTGGGTGACTTGTTGATGAGAACCTCACGAGACTTCACCCGTCCGACTAGGGACACCTAGAGGTTTAAAAGACTTGTTGCACAAGCTAAATGCAATCGTTATCCATACGTAAATGGATTATGGATTTTTATTATTAGTAGTGTTATTTTTCTTTTCTTTTTGCTCGAGGATTAGCAAAATGTAGGTTTGGGGTGTGATCGGGAGAGAACAAATCCTAATTATACGCCATAATTCACATTTGTTAGTCGTTTTTATCCTATTTTTGTATAATTTTACTTTGTTTTCCACTTTATGGAAGGATTTAGAAGAAAGTAAGGATTGCAGGATAAATAAAGAGAAAAAGCAAGTAGAAAGAAGTTGGAAAAAGCCCATCGTGGGAGCGGTCCGCTCGCGTGAAATCCCAGAAATCGCTCGCTCGGCCCGCTTGCGCGACCTCCCATTTTACGCACTCGCGCGGCCTGCTCTCGCGATCCGTACTGAAAATAGAAAACGCGTATTTTGGAGTGTTGAAGACTCCTACGTGGAGGAAATCATTCAATTACGTCCACAATGTAATTTTTAGGAGTTTTAGTGAGATTAGGTTTATAGTCGTAAAAGAGATGGATCCCTTGAAAAAGAAATATGAAAAAATAATAAAGAGTTGTTGTAGTAAAGCCCTTGCATTATAAATATTACGGCTACTTCTATTTACTCAAGTACGTTTTGAATTCCTTTTACCTTTCTTTTCTTAACTATAACCCTTGACCAACAATACAACCCTTGTAAAGTCCTAATTGATTCTATGGAAACATGATTTGAATATGGAACCGATAGATGAAGGAAATAAAAGCATGGTGGTAGTGATATTTACTTGACGATCGATTTCTGTTCATGAGACTATCTTTTCTGTCATGTCATACGTTGTTCCATGTTATATGCGAGATTTGTTGCTTTGTATAGAATTATCCTCGTCGCATATAATCGAATAATTACACCTGTTTCCGAGTAATTTCATTTTAGAGTGTAATTCACAACGTGAGCTTTGTGGTCGAAGCATCACTAGATAGTTATCCGATTTATATTCCAAGTTCATAGTTGCCGTTTATCCACTTGACTACTATTTCACACACATGTGCGTCTTCGATATATTCTATTGATTCTGTTGATAATTGTTTTCGGATTATTTTCATAATGTAGGAAGGCGTACGATTGTTTTACTTTAGATAATTTAAAGTTTTTTTTGAATTTGATTTTATCAAGGAATGATGTTGACATTGAAATATTTAAATTTTGAATGAAATTTTGATTTTACAAAATTAATAAAGATGGTTGTGGGTGACTTGTTGATGAGAACCCTCACGAGACTTCACTCGTCCAACTAGGGACACCTAGAGGTTTAAAAGGCTTGTTGCACAAGCTAAGTGCAACCGTTATCCATACGTAAATGGATTATGGATTTTTATTATTAGTAGTGTTATTTTTATTTTCTTTTTGCTCGAGGATTAGCAAAATGTAGGTTTGGGGTGTGATCGGGAGAGAACAAATCCTAATTATACGCCATAATTCACATTTGTTAGTCGTTTTTATCATGTTTTTGGATAATTTTACTTTGTTTTCCACTTTATGGAAGGATTTAGAAGAAAGTAAGGATTCTAGGATAAATAAAGAGAAAAAGTAAGTAGAAAGAAGTTGGAAAAAGCCCATCGTGGGAGCGGTCCGCTCGCGTGAAATCCCAGAAATCGCTCGCTCGGCCCGCTTGCGCGACCTCCCATTTTACGCACTCGCGCGGCCTGCTCTCGCGATCCGTACTGAAAATAGAAAACGCGTATTTTGGAGTGTTGAAGACTCCTACGTGGACGAAATCATTCAATTACGTCCACAATGTAATTTTTAGGAGTTTTAGTGAGATTAGGTTTATAGTCGTAAAAGAGATGGATCCCTTGAAAAAGAAATATGAAAAAATAATAAAGAGTTGTTGTAGTAAAGCCCTTGCATTATAAATATTACGGCTACTTCTATTTACTCAAGTACGTTTTGAATTTCTTTTACCTTTCTTTTCTTAACTATAACCCTTGACCAACAATACAACCCTTGTAAAGTCCTAATTGATTCTATGGAAACATGATTTGAATATGGAATCGATAGATGAAGGAAATAAAAGCATGGTGGTAGTGATATTTACTTGACGATCGATATCTGTTCATGAGACTATCTTTTCTGTCATGTCATACGTTGTTCCATGTTATATGCGAGATTTGTTGCTTTGTATAGAATTATCCTCGTCGCATATAATCGAATAATTACACCTGTTTCCGAGTAATTTCATTTTAGAGTGTAATTCACAACGTGAGCTTTGTGGTCGAAGCATCACTAGATAGTTATCCGATTTATATTCCAAGTTCATAGTTGCCGTATATCCACTTGACTACTATTTCACACACATGTGAGTCTTCGATATATTCTATTGATTCTGTTGATAAATGTTTTCGGATTATTTTCATAATGTAGGAAGGCGTACGATTGTTTTACTTTAGATAATTTAAAGTTTTTTTTAAATTTGATTTTATCAAGGAATGATGTTGACATTGAAATATTTAAATTTTGAATAAAATTTTGATTTTACAAAATTAATAAAGATGGTTGTGGGTGACTTGTTGATGAGAACCTCACGAGACTTCACCCGTCCGACTAGGGACACCTAGAGGTTTAAAAGACTTGTTGCACAAGCTAAATGCAATCGTTATCCATACGTAAATGGATTATGGATTTTTATTATTAGTAGTGTTATTTTTCTTTTCTTTTTGCTCGAGGATTAGCAAAATGTAGGTTTGGGGTGTGATCGGGAGAGAACAAATCCTAATTATACGCCATAATTCACATTTGTTAGTCGTTTTTATCCTATTTTTGTATAATTTTACTTTGTTTTCCACTTTATGGAAGGATTTAGAAGAAAGTAAGGATTGCAGGATAAATAAAGAGAAAAAGCAAGTAGAAAGAAGTTGGAAAAAGCCCATCGTGGGAGCGGTCCGCTCGCGTGAAATCCCAGAAATCGCTCGCTCGGCTCGCTTGCGCGACCTCCCATTTTACGCACTCGCGCGGCCTGCTCTCGCGATCCGTACTGAAAATAGAAAACGCGTATTTTGGAGTGTTGAAGACTCCTACGTGGAGGAAATCATTCAATTACGTCCACAATGTAATTTTTAGGAGTTTTAGTGAGATTAGGTTTATAGTCGTAAAAGAGATGGATCCCTTGAAAAAGAAATATGAAAAAATAATAAAGAGTTGTTGTAGTAAAGCCCTTGCATTATAAATATTACGGCTACTTCTATTTACTCAAGTACGTTTTGAATTCCTTTTACCTTTCTTTTCTTAACTATAACCCTTGACCAACAATACAACCCTTGTAAAGTCCTAATTGATTCTATGGAAACATGATTTGAATATGGAACCGATAGATGAAGGAAATAAAAGCATGGTGGTAGTGATATTTACTTGACGATCGATTTCTGTTCATGAGACTATCTTTTCTGTCATGTCATACGTTGTTCCATGTTATATGCGAGATTTGTTGCTTTGTATAGAATTATCCTCGTCGCATATAATCGAATAATTACACCTGTTTCCGAGTAATTTCATTTTAGAGTGTAATTCACAACGTGAGCTTTGTGGTCGAAGCATCACTAGATAGTTATCCGATTTATATTCCAAGTTCATAGTTGCCGTATATCCACTTGACTACTATTTCACACACATGTGAGTCTTCGATATATTCTATTGATTCTGTTGATAAATGTTTTCGGATTATTTTCATAATGTAGGAAGGCGTACGATTGTTTTACTTTAGATAATTTAAAGTTTTTTTTAAATTTGATTTTATCAAGGAATGATGTTGACATTGAAATATTTAAATTTTGAATAAAATTTTGATTTTACAAAATTAATAAAGATGGTTGTGGGTGACTTGTTGATGAGAACCTCACGAGACTTCACCCGTCCGACTAGGGACACCTAGAGGTTTAAAAGACTTGTTGCACAAGCTAAATGCAATCGTTATCCATACGTAAATGGATTATGGATTTTTATTATTAGTAGTGTTATTTTTCTTTTCTTTTTGCTCGAGGATTAGCAAAATATAGGTTTGGGGTGTGATCGGGAGAGAACAAATCCTAATTATACGCCATAATTCACATTTGTTAGTCGTTTTTATCCTATTTTTGTATAATTTTACTTTGTTTTCCACTTTATGGAAGGATTTAGAAGAAAGTAAGGATTGCAGGATAAATAAAGAGAAAAAGCAAGTAGAAAGAAGTTGGAAAAAGCCCATCGTGGGAGCGGTCCGCTCGCGTGAAATCCCAGAAATCGCTCGCTCGGCCCGCTTGCGCGACCTCCCATTTTACGCACTCGCGCGGCCTGCTCTCGCGATCCGTACTGAAAATAGAAAACGCGTATTTTGGAGTGTTGAAGACTCCTACGTGGAGGAAATCATTCAATTACGTCCACAATGTAATTTTTAGGAGTTTTAGTGAGATTAGGTTTATAGTCGTAAAAGAGATGGATCCCTTGAAAAAGAAATATGAAAAAATAATAAAGAGTTGTTGTAGTAAAGCCCTTGCATTATAAATATTACGGCTACTTCTATTTACTCAAGTACGTTTTGAATTCCTTTTACCTTTCTTTTCTTAACTATAACCCTTGACCAACAATACAACCCTTGTAAAGTCCTAATTGATTCTATGGAAACATGATTTGAATATGGAACCGATAGATGAAGGAAATAAAAGCATGGTGGTAGTGATATTTACTTGACGATCGATTTCTGTTCATGAGACTATCTTTTCTGTCATGTCATACGTTGTTCCATGTTATATGCGAGATTTGTTGCTTTGTATAGAATTATCCTCGTCGCATATAATCGAATAATTACACCTGTTTCCGAGTAATTTCATTTTAGAGTGTAATTCACAACGTGAGCTTTGTGGTCGAAGCATCACTAGATAGTTATCCGATTTATATTCCAAGTTCATAGTTGCCGTTTATCCACTTGACTACTATTTCACACACATGTGCGTCTTCGATATATTCTATTGATTCTGTTGATAATTGTTTTCGGATTATTTTCATAATGTAGGAAGGCGTACGATTGTTTTACTTTAGATAATTTAAAGTTTTTTTTGAATTTGATTTTATCAAGGAATGATGTTGACATTGAAATATTTAAATTTTGAATGAAATTTTGATTTTACAAAATTAATAAAGATGGTTGTGGGTGACTTGTTGATGAGAACCCTCACGAGACTTCACTCGTCCAACTAGGGACACCTAGAGGTTTAAAAGGCTTGTTGCACAAGCTAAGTGCAACCGTTATCCATACGTAAATGGATTATGGATTTTTATTATTAGTAGTGTTATTTTTATTTTCTTTTTGCTCGAGGATTAGCAAAATGTAGGTTTGGGGTGTGATCGGGAGAGAACAAATCCTAATTATACGCCATAATTCACATTTGTTAGTCGTTTTTATCATGTTTTTGGATAATTTTACTTTGTTTTCCACTTTATGGAAGGATTTAGAAGAAAGTAAGGATTCTAGGATAAATAAAGAGAAAAAGTAAGTAGAAAGAAGTTTGGAAAAGCCCATCGCGCGAGCGGTCCCCTCGCGTGAAATCCCAGAAATCGCTCGCTCGGCCCGGTTGCACGACCTCGTATTTTACGCGCTCGCGCGGCCCGCTCTCGCGATCCGTACTGAAAATAGAAAACGCGTATTTTGGAGTGTTGAAGACTCCTACGTGGACGAAATCATTCAATTACGTCCACAATGTAATTGATAGGAGTTTTAGTGAGATTAGGTTTATAGTCGTAAAAGAGATGGATCCCTTGAAAAAGAAATATGAAAAAATAATAAAGAGTTGTTGTAGTAAAGCCCTTGCATTATAAATATTACGACTACTTCTATTTACTCAAGTACGTTTTGAATTCCTTTTACCTTTCTTTTCTTAACTATAACCCTTGACCAACAATACAACCCTTGTAAAGTCCTAATTGATTCTATGGAAACATGATTTGAATATGGAACCGATAGATGAAGGAAATAAAAGCATGGTGGTAGTGATATTTACTTGACGATCGATATCTGTTCATGAGACTATCTTTTCTGTCATGTCATACGTTGTTCCATGTTATATGCGAGATTTGTTGCTTTGTATAGAATTATCCTCGTCGCATATAATCGAATAATTACACCTGTTTCCGAGTAATTTCATTTTAGAGTGTAATTCACAACGTGAGCTTTGTGGTCGAAGCATCACTAGATAGTTATCCGATTTATATTCCAAGTTCATAGTTGCCGTATATCCACTTGACTACTATTTCACACACATGTGAGTCTTCGATATATTCTATTGATTCTGTTGATAAATGTTTTCGGATTATTTTCATAATGTAGGAAGGCGTACGATTGTTTTACTTTAGATAATTTAAAGTTTTTTTTAAATTTGATTTTATCAAGGAATGATGTTGACATTGAAATATTTAAATTTTGAATAAAATTTTGATTTTACAAAATTAATAAAGATGGTTGTGGGTGACTTGTTGATGAGAACCTCACGAGACTTCACCCGTCCGACTAGGGACACCTAGAGGTTTAAAAGGCTTGTTGCACAAGCTAAATGCAATCGTTATCCATACGTAAATGGATTATGGATTTTTATTATTAGTAGTGTTATTTTTCTTTTCTTTTTGCTCGAGGATTAGCAAAATGTAGGTTTGGGGTGTGATCGGGAGAGAACAAATCCTAATTATACGCCATTATTCACATTTGTTAGTCGTTTTTATCCTATTTTTGTATAATTTTACTTTGTTTTCCACTTTATGAAAGGATTTAGAAGAAAGTAAGGATTGCAGGATAAATAAAGAGAAAAAGCAAGTAGAAAGAAGTTGGAAAAAGCCCATCGTGGGAGCGGTCCGCTCGCGTGAAATCCCAGAAATCGCTCGCTCGGCCCGCTTGCGCGACCTCCCATTTTACGCACTCACGCGGCCTGCTCTCGCGATCCGTACTGAAAATAGAAAACGCGTATTTTGGAGTGTTGAAGACTCCTACGTGGAGGAAATCATTCAATTACGTCCACAATGTAATTTTTAGGAGTTTTAGTGAGATTAGGTTTATAGTCGTAAAAGAGATGGATCCCTTGAAAAAGAAATATGAAAAAATAATAAAGAGTTGTTGTAGTAAAGCCCTGGCATTATAAATATTACGGCTACTTCTATTTACTCAAGTACGTTTTGAATTCCTTTTACCTTTCTTTTCTTAACTATAACCCTTGACCAACAATACAACCCTTGTAAAGTCCTAATTGATTCTATGGAAACATGATTTGAATATGGAACCGATAGATAAAGGAAATAAAAGCATGGTGGTAGTGATATTTACTTGACGATCGATATCTGTTCATGAGACTATCTTTTCTGTCATGTCATACGTTGTTCCATGTTATATGCGAGATTTGTTGCTTTGTATAGAATTATCCTCGTCGCATATAATCGAATAATTACACCTGTTTCCGAGTAATTTCATTTTAGAGTGTAATTCACAACGTGAGCTTTGTGGTCGAAGCATCACTAGATAGTTATCCGATTTATATTCCAAGTTCATAGTTGCCGTATATCCACTTGACTACTATTTCACACACATGTGAGTCTTCGATATATTCTATTGATTCTGTTGATAAATGTTTTCGGATTATTTTCATAATGTAGGAAGGCGTACGATTGTTTTACTTTAGATAATTTAAAGTTTTTTTTAAATTTGATTTTATCAAGGAATGATGTTGACATTGAAATATTTAAATTTTGAATAAAATTTTGATTTTACAAAATTAATAAAGATGGTTGTGGGTGACTTGTTGATGAGAACCTCACGAGACTTCACCCGTCCGACTAGGGACACCTAGAGGTTTAAAAGGCTTGTTGCACAAGCTAAATGCAATCGTTATCCATACGTAAATGGATTATGGATTTTTATTATTAGTAGTGTTATTTTTCTTTTCTTTTTGCTCGAGGATTAGCAAAATGTAGGTTTGGGGTGTGATCGGTAGAGAACAAATCCTAATTATACGCCATAATTCACATTTGTTAGTCGTTTTTATCCTATTTTTGTATAATTTTACTTTGTTTTCCACTTTATGGAAGGATTTAGAAGAAAGTAAGGATTGCAGGATAAATAAAGAGAAAAAGCAAGTAGAAAGAAGTTGGAAAAAGCCCATCGTGGGAGCGGTCCGCTCGCGTGAAATCCCAGAAATCGCTCGCTCGGCCCGCTTGCGCGACCTCCCATTTCACGCACTCGCGCGGCCTGCTCTCGCGATCCGTACTGAAAATAGAAAACGCGTATTTTGGAGTGTTGAAGACTCCTACGTGGAGGAAATCATTCAATTACGTCCACAATGTAATTTTTAGGAGTTTTAGTGAGATTAGGTTTATAGTCGTAAAAGAGATGGATCCCTTGAAAAAGAAATATGAAAAAATAATAAAGAGTTGTTGTAGTAAAGCCCTGGCATTATAAATATTACGGCTACTTCTATTTACTCAAGTACGTTTTGAATTCCTTTTACCTTTCTTTTCTTAACTATAACCCTTGACCAACAATACAACCCTTGTAAAGTCCTAATTGATTCTATGGAAACATGATTTGAATATGGAACCGATAGATGAAGGAAATAAAAGCATGGTGGTAGTGATATTTATATGACGATCGATATCTGTTCATGAGACTATCTTTTCTGTCATGTCATACGTTGTTCCATGTTATATGCGAGATTTGTTGCTTTGTATAGAATTATCCTCGTCGCATATAATCGAATAATTACACCTGTTTCCGAGTAATTTCATTTTAGAGTGTAATTCACAACGTGAGCTTTGTGGTCGAAGCATCACTAGATAGTTATCCGATTTATATTCCAAGTTCATAGTTGCCGTATATCCACTTGACTACTATTTCACACACATGTGAGTCTTCGATATATTCTATTGATTCTGTTGATAAATGTTTTCGGATTATTTTCATAATGTAGGAAGGCGTACGATTGTTTTACTTTAGATAATTTAAAGTTTTTTTTAAATTTGATTTTATCAAGGAATGATGTTGACATTGAAATATTTAAATTTTGAATAAAATTTTGATTTTACAAAATTAATAAAGATGGTTGTGGGTGACTTGTTGATGAGAACCTCACGAGACTTCACCCGTCCGACTAGGGACACCTAGAGGTTTAAAAGGCTTGTTGCACATGCTAAATGCAATCGTTATCCATACGTAAATGGATTATGGATTTTTATTATTAGTAGTGTTATTTTTCTTTTCTTTTTGCTCGAGGATTAGCAAAATGTAGGTTTGGGGTGTGATCGGGAGAGAACAAATCCTAATTATACGCCATAATTCACATTTGTTAGTCGTTTTTATCCTATTTTTGTATAATTTTACTTTGTTTTCCACTTTATGGAAGGATTTAGAAGAAAGTAAGGATTGCAGGATAAATAAAGAGAAAAAGCAAGTAGAAAGAAGTTGGAAAAAGCACATCGTGCGAGCGGTCCGCTCGCGTGAAATCCCAGAAATCGCTCGCTCGGCCCGCTTGCCCGACCTCCCATTTTACGCACTCGCGCGGCCTGCTCTCGCGATCCGTACTGAAAATAGAAAACGCGTATTTTGGAGTGTTGAAGACTCCTACGTGGAGGAAATCATTCAATTACGTCCACAATGTAATTTTTAGGAGTTTTAGTGAGATTAGGTTTATAGTCGTAAAAGAGAAGGATCCCTTGAAAAAGAAATATGAAAAAATAATAAAGAGTTGTTGTAGTAAAGCCCTTGCATTATAAATATTACGGCTACTTCTATTTACTCAAGTACGTTTTGAATTCCTTTTACCTTTCTTTTCTTAACTATAACCCTTGACCAACAATACAACCCTTGTAAAGTCCTAATTGATTCTATGGAAACATTATTTGAATATGGAACCGATAGATGAAGGGAATAAAAGCATGGTGGTAGTGATATTTACTTGACGATCGATATCTGTTCATGAGACTATCTTTTCTGTCATGTCATACGTTGTTCCATGTTATATGCGAGATTTGTTGCTTTGTATAGAATTATCCTCGTCGCATATAATCGAATAATTACACCTGTTTCCGAGTAATTTCATTTTAGAGTGTAATTCACAACGTGAGCTTTGTGGTCGAAGCATCACTAGATAGTTATCCGATTTATATTCCAAGTTCATAGTTGCCGTATATCCACTTGACTACTATTTCACACACATGTGAGTCTTCGATATATTCTATTGATTCTGTTGATAAATGTTTTCTGATTATTTTCATAATGTAGGAAGGCGTACGATTGTTTTACTTTAGATAATTTAAAGTTTTTTTTAAATTTGATTTTATCAAGGAATGATGTTGACATTGAAATATTTAAATTTTGAATAAAATTTTGATTTTACAAAATTAATAAAGATGGTTGTGGGTGACTTGTTGATGAGAGCCTCACGAGGCTTCACCCGTCCGACTAGGGACACCTAGAGGTTTAAAAGGCTTGTTGCACAAGCTAAATGCAATCGTTATCCATACGTAAATGGATTATGGATTTTTATTATTAGTAGTGTTATTTTTCTTTTCTTTTTGCTCGAGGATTAGCAAAATGTAGGTTTGGGGTGTGATCGGGAGAGAACAAATCCTAATTATACGCCATAATTCACATTTGTTAGTCGTTTTTATCCTATTTTTGTATAATTTTACTTTGTTTTCCACTTTATGAAAGGATTTAGAAGAAAGTAAGGATTGCAGGATAAATAAAGAGAAAAAGCAAGTAGAAAGAAGTTGGAAAAAGCCCATCGTGCGAGCGGTCCGCTCGCGTGAAATCCCAGAAATCGCTCGCTCGGCCCGCTTGCGCGACCTCCCATTTTACGCACTCGCGCAGCCTGCTCTCGCGATCCGTACTGAAAATAGAAAACGCGTATTTTGGAGTGTTGAAGACTCCTACGTGGAGGAAATCATTCAATTACATCCACAATGTAATTTTTAGGAGTTTTAGTGAGATTAGGTTTATAGTCGTAAAAGAGATGGATCCCTTGAAAAAGAAATATGAAAAAATAATAAAGAGTTGTTGTAGTAAAGCCCTTGCATTATAAATATTACTGCTATTTCTATTTACTCAAGGACGTTTTGAATTCCTTTTACCTTTCTTTTCTTAACTATAACCCTTGACCAACATTACAACCTTTGTAAAGTCCTAGTTGATTCTATGGAAACTTGATTTGAATATGGAACCGATAGATGAAGGGAATAAAAGCATGAGACTATCTTTTCTGTCATGTTATACGTTGTTCCATTTCATATGCGAGATTTGTTGCTTTGTATAGAATTATCCTCGTCGCATATATTCGAATAATTACACTTTTTTCCGAGTAATTTCATTTTAGAGTGTAATTCACAACGTGAGCTTTGTGGTCGAAGCATCACTAGATAGTTATCCGATTTATATTCCAAGTTCATAGTTGCCGTATATCCACTTGACTACTATTTCACACACATGTGAGTCTTCGATATATTCAATTGATTCTGTTGATATATGTTTTCGGATTATTTTCATAATGTAGGAAGGCGTACGATTGTTTTACTTTAGATAATTTAAAGTTTTTTTTAATTTGATTTTATCAAGGAATGATGTTGACATTGAAATATTTAAATTTTGAATGAAATTTTGATTTTACAAGATTAATAAAGATGGTTGTGGGTGACTTCTTGATGAGAACCCTCACGAGACTTCACTCGTCCAACTAAGGACACCTAGAGGTTTAAAAGGCTTGTTGCACAAGCTAAGTGCAATCGTTATCCATACGTAAATGGATTATGGATTTTTATTATTAGTAGTGTTATTTTTATTTTCTTTTTGTTCGAGGATTAGCAAAATGTAGGTTTGGCGTGTGATCGGGAGAGAACAAATCCTAATTATACGCCATAATTCACATTTGTTAGTCGTTTTTATCATGTTTTTGTATAATTTTACTTTGTTTTCCACTTTATGGAAGGATTTAGAAGAAAGTGAGGATTCTAGGATAAATAAAGAGAAAAAGCAAGTCGAAAGAAGTTGGAAAAAGCCATCGCGCGAGCGGTCCGCTCGCGTGAAATCCCATAAATCGCTCGCTCGGCCCGCTTGAGCGATCTCCCATTTTCCGCGCTCGCGCGGCCTGCTCTCGCGATCCGTACTGAAAATAGAAAACGCGTATTTTGGAGTGTTGAAGACTCCTACGTGGAGGAAATCATTCAATTACGTCCACAATGTAATTTTTAGGAGTTTTAGTGAGATTAGGTTTATAGTCGTAAAAGAGTTGGATCCCTTGAAAAAATAATAAAGAGTTGTTGTAGTAAAGCCCTTGCATTATAAATATTACGGCTATTTCTATTTACTCAAGTACATTTTGAATTCCTTTTACCTTTCTTTTCTTAACTATAACCCTTGACCAACAATACAACCCTTGTAAAGTCCTAATTGATTCTATGGAAACATGATTTGAATATGGAACCGATAGATGAAGGAAATAAAAGCATGGTGGTAGTGATATTTACTTGACGATCGATATCTGTTCATGAGACTATCTTTTCTGTCATGTTATACGTTTTTCCATGTCATATGCGAGATTTGTTGCTTTGTATAGAATTATCCTCCTCGCATATATTCGAATAATTACACCTGTTTCCGAGTAATTTCATTTTAGAGTGTAATTCACAACATGAGCTTTGTGGTCGACGCATCACTAGATAGTTATCCGATTTATATTCCAAGTTTATAGTTGCCGTATATCCACTTGACTACTATTTCACACACATGTGAGTCTTCGATATATTCTATTGATTCTGTTGATATATGTTTTCGGATTATTTTCATAATGTAGGAAGGCGTACGATTATTTTACTTTAGATAATTAAAAGTTTTTTTTAAAATCTGATTTTATCAAAGAATGATGTTGACATTCAAATATTTGAATTTTGAATAAAATTTTGATTTTACAAAATTAATAAAGATGGTTGTGGGTGACTTGTTGATGAGAACCTCACGAGGCTTCACCCGTCCAACTAGGGACACCTAGAGGTTTAAAAGGCTTGTTACACAAGCTAAGTGCAATCGTTATCCATACGAAAATGGATTATGGATTTTTATTATTAGTAGTGTTATTTTTCTTTTCTTTTTGTTCGAGGATTAGCAAAATGTAGGCTTGGGGTGTGATCGGGAAAGAACAAATCCTAAATATACGCCTTAATTCACATTTGTTAGTCGTTTTTATCCTGTTTTTGTATAATTTTACTTTGTTTTCCACTTTATGGACGGATTTAGAAGAAAGTAAGGATTCCAGGAAAAATAAAGAGAAAAAACAAGTAGAAAGAAGTTGGAAAAAGCACATCGTGCGAGCGGTCCGCTCGCGTGAAATCCCAAAAATCGCTCGCGCGGCCCGGTTGCGCGACCTCCCATTTTACACGCTCGCGCGATCCGTACTGAAAATAGAAAACGCGTATTTTGGAGTGCTGAAGACTCCTACGTGGACGAAATCATTCAATTACGTCCACAATATAATTTTTAGGAGTTTTAGTGAGATTAGGTTTATAGTCGTAAAAGAGATGGATCCCATGAAAAAGAAATATGAAAAAATAATAAAGAGTTGTTGTAGTAAAGCCCTTGCATTATAAATATTACGGCTATTTCTATTTAGTCAAGTACGTTTTGAATTCCTTTTACCTTTCTTTTCTTAACTATAACCCTTGACCAACATTACAACCCTTGTAAAGTCCTAATTGATTATATGGAAACATGGTTTGAATATGGAACCGATAGATGAAGGGAAGAAAAGCATGGTAGTAGTGATATTTACTTGACGATCGATTTCTGTTCATGAGACTATCTTTTCTGTCATGTTATACGTTGTTCCATGTCATATGCGAGATTTGTTGCTTTATATAGAATTATCCTCCTCGCATATATTCGAATAATTACACCTGTTTCCGAGTAATTTCATTTTAGAGTGTTATTCACAACGTGAGCTTTGTGGTCGAAGCATCACTAGATAGTTATCCAATTTATTTTCCTAGTTCATAGTTGCCGTATATCCACTTGACTACTATTTCACACACATGTGAGTCTTCGATATATTCTATTGATTCTGTTGATATATGTTTTCGGATTATTTTCATAATGTAGGAAGGCGTACGATTGTTTTACTTTAGATAATTTAATGTTTTTTTTGAATTTTATTTTATCAAGGAGTGATGTTGACATTGAAATATTTAAATTTTGAATAAAATTTTGATTTTACAAGATTAATAAAGATGGTTGTGGGTGACTTGTTGATGAGAACCCTCACGAGACTTCACTCGTCCAACTAGGGACACCTAGAGGTTTAAAAGGCTTGTTGTACAAGCTAAGTGCAATCGTTATCGATACGTAAATGGATTATGGATTTTTCTTATTAGTAGTGTTATTTTTCTTTTCTTTTTGTTCAAGGATTAGCAAAATGTAGGCTTGGGGTGTGATCGGGAGAGAACAAATCCTAATTATACGCCATAATTCACATTTGTTAGTCGTTTTTATCCTGTTTTTGTATAATTTTACTTTGTTTTCCACTTAATGGAAGGATTTAGAAGAAAGCAAGGATTCCAGGATAAATAAAGAGAAAAAGCAAGTAGAAAGAAGTTGGAAAAAGCCCATCGCGCGAGCGGTCCGCTCGCGTGAAATCCCAGAAATCGTTCGCTCGGCCCGCTTGCGCGATCTCCCATTTTACGCGCTCTCGCGGCCTGCTCTCGCGATCTGTACTGAAAATAGATAATGCGTATTTTGGAGTGTTGAAGACTCCTACGTGGACGAAATCATTCAATTACGTCCACAATGTAATTTTTAGGAGTTTTAGTGAGATTATGTATATAGTCGTAAAAGAGATGGATCCCTTGAAAAAGAAATATGAAAAAATAATAAAGAGTTGTTGTAGTAAAGCCCTTGCATTATAAATATTACGGCTATTTCTATTTACTCAAGTACGTTTTGAATTCCTTTTACCTTTCTTAACTTAACTATAACCCTTGACCAACATTACAACCCTTGTAAAGTCCAAATTGATTCTATGGAAACATGATTTGAATATGGAACCGATAGATGAAGGGAATAAAAGCATGGTCGTAGTGATATTTACTTTACGATCGATATTTGTTCATGAGACTATCTTTTCTGTCATGTTATACGTTGTTCCATGTCATATGTGCGATTTGTTGCTTTGTATAGAATTATCCTCCTCGCATATATTCGAATAATTACACCTGTTTCTGAGGAATTTCATTTTAGAGTGTAATTCACAACGTGAGCTTTGTGGTCGAAGCATCACTAGATAGTTATCCAATTTATATTCCAAGTTCATAGTTGTCGTATATCCACTTGACTACTATTTCACACACATGTGAGTCTTCGACATATTCTATTGATTCTGTTGATATATATTTTCGGATTATTTTCATAATGTAGGAAGGCGTACGATTGTTTTACTTTAGATAATTTAAAGTTTTTTTTTAAATTTGATTTTATCAAAGAATATGATGTTGACATTGAAATATTTAAATTTGAATAAAATTTTGATTTTACAAAATTAATAAAGATGGTTGTGGGTGAATTGTGGATGAGAACCTCACGAGGCTTCATCCGTCCGACTAGGGACACCTAGAGGTTTAAAAGGCTTGTTGCACAAGCTAAGTGCAATCGTTATCCAAACGTAAATGGATTATGGATTTTTATTATTAGTAGTGTTATTTTTCTTTTCTTTTTGTTCGAGGATTAGCAAAATGTAGGCTTGGGGTGTGATCGGGAGAGAACAAATCCTAATTATACGCCTTAATTCACATTTGTTAGTCGTTTTTATCCTGTTTTTGTATAATTTTACTTTGTTTTCCACTTTATGGAAAGATTTAGAAGAAAGTAAGGATTCCAGGATAAATAAAGAGAAAAAATAAGTAGAAGGAAGTTTGAAAAAGCCCATCGCGCGAGCAGTCCGCTCGCATTAAATACCAGAAATCGCTCGCGCGGCCCGCTTCCGCGACCTCCCATTTTACGCGCTCGCGCGGCCCGCTCGCGCGATCCGTTCTGAAAATAGAGAACGCGTATTTTGGAATGCTGAGGACTCCTACGTGGACGAAATCATTCAATTACGTCCACAATGTAATTTTTAGGAGTTTTAGTGAGATTAGGTTTATAGTCGTAAAAGAGATGGATCACTTCAAAAAGAAATATAAAAAAATAATAAAGAGTTGTTGTAGTAAAGCCCTTGCATTATAAATATTACGGCTATTTCTATTTACTCAAGGACGTTTTGAATTCCTTTTACCTTTCTTTTCTTAACTATAACCCTTGACCAACATTACAACCCTTGTAAAGTCCTAGTTGATTCTATGGAAACTTGATTTGAATATGGAACCGATAGATGAAGGGAATAAAAGCATGGTGGTAGTGGTATTTACTTGACGATCGATATCTATTCATGAGACTATCTTTTCTGTCGTGTTGTACGTTGTTCCATTTGATATGCCAGATTTGTTGCTTTGTATAGAATTATCCTCGTCGCATATATTCGAATAATTACACCTATTTCCGAGTAATTTCATTTTAGAGTGTAATTCACAACGTGAGCTTTGTGGTCGAAGCATCACTAGATAGTTATCCGATTTATATTCCAAGTTCATAGTTGCCGTATAGCCACTTGACTACTATTTCACACACATGCGAGTCTTCGATATATTCTATTGATTATGTTGATATATGTTTTCGGATTATTTTCATAATGTAGGAAGGCGTACGATTGTTTTACTTTAGATAATTTAAAGTTTTTTTTAATTTAATTTTATCAAGGAATGATGTTGACATTGAAATATTTAAATTTTGAATGAAATTTTGATTTTACAAGATTAATAAAGATGGTTGTGGGTGACTTCTTGATGAGAACCCTCACGAGACTTCACTCGTCCAACTAAGGACACCTAGAGGTTTAAAAGGCTTGTTGCACAAGCTAAGTGCAATCGTTATCCATACGTAAATGGATTATGGATTTTTATTATTAGTAGTGTTATTTTTATTTTCTTTTTGTTCGAGGATTAGCAAAATGTTGGTTTGGCGTGTGATCGGGAGAGAACAAATCCTAATTATACGCCATAATTCACATTTGTTAGTCGTTTTTATCATGTTTTTGTATAATTTTACTTTGTTTTCCACTTTATGGAAGGATTTAGAAGAAAGTGAGGATTCTAGGATAAATAAAGAGAAAAAGCAAGTCGAAAGAAGTTGGAAAAAGCCATCGCGCGAGCGGTCCGCTCGCGTGAAATCCCAGAAATCGCTCGCTCGGCCCGCTTGCGCGATCTCCCATTTTACGCGCTCGCGCGGCCTGCTCTCGCGATCCGTACTGAAAAAAGAAAACGCGTATTTTGGAGTGTTGAAGACTCCTACGTGGAGGAAATCATTCAATTACGTCCACAATGTAATTTTTAGGAGTTTTAGTGAGATTAGGTTTATAGTCGTAAAAGAGATGGATCCCTTGAAAAAATAATAAAGAGTTGTTGTAGTAAAGCCCTTGCATTATAAATATTACGGCTATTTCTATTTACTCAAGTACATTTTGAATTCCTTTTACCTTTCTTTTCTTAACTATAACCCTTGACCAACAATACAACCCTTGTAAAGTCCTAATTGATTCTATGGAAACATGATTTGAATATGGAACCGATAGATGAAGGAAATAAAAGCATGGTGGTAGTGATATTTACTTGACGATCGATATCTGTTCATGAGACTATCTTTTCTGTCATGTTATACGTTTTTCCATGTCATATGCGAGATTTGTTGCTTTGTATAGAATTATCCTCCTCGCATATATTCGAATAATTACACCTGTTTCCGAGTAATTTTATTTTAGAGTGTAATTCACAACATGAGCTTTGTGGTCGACGCATCACTAGATAGTTATCCGATTTATATTCCAAGTTTATAGTTGCCGTATATCCACTTGACTACTATTTCACACACATGTGAGTCTTCGATATATTCTATTGATTCTGTTGATATATGTTTTCGGATTATTTTCATAATGTAGGAAGGCGTACGATTATTTTACTTTAGATAATTAAAAGTTTTTTTTAAAATCTGATTTTATCAAAGAATGATGTTGACATTCAAATATTTGAATTTTGAATAAAATTTTGATTTTACAAAATTAATAAAGATGGTTGTGGGTGACTTGTTGTTGAGAACCTCACGAGGCTTCACCCGTCCAACTAGGGACTCCTAGAGGTTTAAAAGGCTTGTTACACAAGCTAAGTGCAATCGTTATCCATACGAAAATGGATTATGGATTTTTATTATTAGTAGTGTTATTTTTCTTTTCTTTTTGTTCGAGGATTAGCAAAATGTAGGCTTGGGGTGTGATCGGGAAAGAACAAATCCTAAATATACGCCTTAATTCACATTTGTTAGTCGTTTTTATCCTATTTTTGTATAATTTTACTTTGTTTTCCACTTTATGGACGGATTTAGAAGAAAGTAAGGATTCCAGGATAAATAAAGAGAAAAAACAAGTAGAAAGAAGTTGGAAAAAGCCCATCGTGCGAGCGGTCCGCTCGCGTGAAATCCCAAAAATCGCTCGCGCGGCCCGGTTGCGCGACCTCCCATTTTACACGCTCGCGCGATCCGTACTGAAAATAGAAAACGCGTATTTTGGAGTGCTGAAGACTCCTACGTGGACGAAATCATTCAATTACGTCCACAATATAATTTTTAGGAGTTTTAGTGAGATTAGGTTTATAGTCGTAAAAGAGATGGATCCCTTGAAAAAGAAATATGAAAAAATAATAAAGAGTTGTTGTAGTAAAGCCCTTGCATTATAAATATTACGGCTATTTCTATTTAGTCAAGTACGTTTTGAATTCCTTTTACCTTTCTTTTCTTAACTATAACCCTTGACCAACATTACAACCCTTGTAAAGTCCTAATTGATTATATGGAAACATGGTTTGAATATGGAACTGATAGATGAAGGGAAGAAAAGCATGGTGGTAGTGATATTTACTTGACGATCGATTTCTGTTCATGAGACTATCTTTTCTGTCATGTTATACGTTGTTCCATGTCATATGCGAGATTTGTTGCTTTATATAGAATTATCCTCCTCGCATATATTCGAATAATTACACCTGTTTCCGAGTAATTTCATTTTAGAGTGTTATTCACAACGTGAGCTTTGTGGTCGAAGCATCACAAGATAGTTATCCAATTTATTTTTCAAGTTCATAGTTGCCGTATATCCACTTGACTACTATTTCAAACACATGTGAGTCTTCGATATATTCTATTGATTCTATTGATATATGTTTTCGGATTATTTTCATAATGTAGGAAGGTGTACGATTGTTTTACTTTAGATTAATTAATGTTTTTTTTGAATTTGATTTTATCAAGGAGTGATGTTGACATTGAAATATTTAAATTTTGAATAAAATTTTGATTTTACAAGATTAATAAAGATGGTTGTGGGTGACTTCTTGATGAGAACCCTCACGAGACTTCACTCGTCCAACTAGGGACACCTAGAGGTTTAAAAGGCTTGTTGTACAAGCTAAGTGCAATCGTTATCGATACGTAAATGGATTATGGATTTTTCTTATTAGTAGTGTTATTTTTCTTTTCTTTTTGTTCGAGGATTAGCAAAATGTAGGCTTGGGGTGTGATCGGGAGAGAACAAATCCTAATTATACGCCATAATTCACATTTGTTAGTCGTTTTTATCCTGTTTTTGTATAATTTTACTTTGTTTTCCACTTAATGGAAAGATTTAGAAGAAAGCAAGGATTCCAGGATAAATAAAGAGAAAAAGCAAGTAGAAAGAAGTTGGAAAAAGCCCATCGCGCGAGCGGTCTGCTCGCGTGAAATCCCAGAAATCGCTCGCTCGGCCCGCTTGCGCGATCTCCCATTTTACGCGCTCGCGCGGCCTGCTCTCGCGATCTGTACTGAAAATAGAAAATGCGTATTTTGGAGTGTTGAAGACTCCTACGTGGACGAAATCATTCAATTACGTCCACAATGTAATTTTTAGGAGTTTTAGTGAGATTATGTATATAGTCGTAAAAGAGATGGATCCCTTGAAAAAGAAATATGAAAAAATAATAAAGAGTTGTTGTAGTAAAGCCCTTGCATTATAAATATTACGGCTATTTCTATTTACTCAAGTACGTTTTGAATTCCTTTTACCTTTCTTAACTTAACTATAACCCTTGACCAACATTACAACCCTTGTAAAGTCCAAATTGATTCTATGGAAACATGATTTGAATATGGAACCGATAGATGAAGGGAATATAAGCATGGTCGTAGTGATATTTACTTTACGATCGATATTTGTTCATGAGACTATCTTTTTTGTCATGTTATACGTTGTTCCATGTCATATGTGCGATTTGTTGCTTTGTATAGAATTATCCTCCTCGCATATATTCGAATAATTACACCTGTTTCCGAGGAATTTCATTTTAGAGTGTAATTCACAACGTGAGCTTTGTGGTCGAAGCATCACTAGATAGTTATCCAATTTATATTCCAAGTTCATAGTTGTCGTATATCCACTTGACTACTATTTCACACACATGTGAGTCTTCGACATATTCTATTGATTCTGTTGATATATATTTTCGGATTATTTTCATAATGTAGGAAGGCGTACGATTGTTTTACTTTAGATAATTTAAAGTTTTTTTTAAAATTTGATTTTATCAAAGAAGATGATGTTGACATTGAAATATTTAAATTTGAATAAAATTTTGATTTTACAAAATTAATAAAGATGGTTGTGGGTGAATTGTGGATGAGAACCTCACGAGGCTTCATCCGTCCGACTAGGGACACCTAGAGGTTTAAAAGGCTTGTTGCACAAGCTAAGTGCAATCGTTATCCATACGTAAATGGATTATGGATTTTTATTATTAGTAGTGTTATTTTTCTTTTCTTTTTGTTCGAGGATTAGCAAAATGTAGGCTTGGGGTATGATCGGGAGAGAACAAATCCTAATTATACGCCTTAATTCACATTTGTTAGTCATTTTTATCCTGTTTTTGTATAATTTTACTTTGTTTTCCACTTTATGGACGGATTTAGAAGAAAGTAAGGATTCCAGGATAAATAAAGAGAAAAAATAAGTAGAAGGAAGTTTGAAAAAGCCCATCGCGCGAGCAGTCCGCTCGCATTAAATCCCAGAAATCGCTCGCGCGGCCCGCTTCCGCGACCTCCCATTTTACGCGCTCGCGCGGCCCGCTCGCGCGATCCGTTCTGAAAATAGAGAACGCGTATTTTGGAATGCTGAAGACTCCTACGTGGACGAAATCATTCAATTACGTCCACAATGTAATTTTTAGGAGTTTTAGTGAGATTAGGTTTATAGTCATAAAAGAGATGGATCACTTCAAAAAGAAATATAAAAAAATAATAAAGAGTTGTTGTAGTAAAGCCCTTGCATTATAAATATTACGGCTATTTCTATTTACTCAAGGACGTTTTGAATTCCTTTTACCTTTCTTTTCTTAACTATAACCCTTGACCAACATTACAACCCTTGTAAAGTCCTAGTTGATTCTATGGAAACTTGATTTGAATATGGAACCGATAGATGAAGGGAATAAAAGCATGGTGGTAGTGGTATTTACTTGACGATCGATATCTATTCATGAGACTATCTTTTCTGTCGTGTTATACGTTGTTCCATTTGATATGCGAGATTTGTTGCTTTGTATAGAATTATCCTCGTCGCATATATTCGAGTAATTACACCTATTTCCGAGTAATTTCATTTTAGAGTGTAATTCACAACGTGAGTTTTGTGGTCGAAGCATCACTAGATAGTTATCCGATTTATATTCCAAGTTCATAGTTGCCGTATATCCACTTGACTACTATTTCACACACATGTGAGTCTTCGATATATTTTATTGATTCTGTTGATGAATGTTTTCGGATTATTTTCATAATGTAGGAAGGCGTACGATTGTTTTACTTTAGATAATTTAAAGTGTTTTTTAAATTTGATTTTATCAAGGAATGATGTTGACATTGAAATATTTAAATTTTGAATAAAATTTTGATTTTACAAAATTAATAAAGATGGTTGTGGGTGACTTGTGGATGAGAACCTCACGAGACTTCATCCGTCCGACTAGGGACACCTAGAGGTTTAAATGGCTTGTTGCACAAGCTAAGTGCAATCGTTATCCATACGTAAATGGATTATGGATTTTTATTATTAGTAGTGTTATTTTTCTTTTCTTTTTGCTCGAGGATTAGCAAAATGTAGGTTTGGGGTGTGATCGGGAGAGAACAAATCCTAATTATACGCCATAATTCACATTTGTTAGTCGTTTTTATCCTGTTTTTGTATTATTTTACTTTGTTTTCCACTTTATGGAATGATTTAGAAGAAAGTAAGGATTCCAGGATAAATAAAGAGAAAAAGCAAGTAGAAAGAAGTTGGAAAAAGCCCATCGCGCGAGCAGTCTGCTCGCTTGAAATCCCAGAAATCGCTCGCTCGGTCCGTTTGCGCGACCTCCCATTTTACGCGCTCGCGCGGCCTGCCCTCGCGATCCGTACAGAAAATAGAAAATGCGTATTTTGGAGTGTTGAAGACTCCTACGTGGAGGAAATCATTCAATTACGTCCACAATGTAATTTTTAGGTGTTTTAGTGAGATTAGGCTTATAGTCGTAAAAGAGATGGATCCCTTGAAAAAGAAATATGAAAAAATAATAAAGAGTTGTTGTAGTAAAGCCCTTGCATTATAAATATTACGGCTATTTCAATTTACTCAGGTACGTTTTGAATTCCTTTTACCTTTCTTTTCTGAACTATAACCCTTGACCAGCAATACAACCCTTGTAAAGTCCTAATTGATTCTATGGAAACATGATTTGAATATGGAACCGATAGATGAAGGAAATAAAAGCATGGTGGTAGTGATATTTACTTGACGATCGATATCTGTTCATGAGACTATCTTTTCTGTCATGTTATACGTTGTTCCATGTCATATGCGAGATTTGTTGCTTTGTATATGTCACGCCCCGAAAACCGAAGCGCGAGGAAAGAGAAAAGATAGAGAGAAAAGAATTAAAATACAATCACAAAATGCGGAAGCGACATTAGGATCCCACGGGGATTCCTACAAGGATGACTTAAAAACACATAAGCCTAAATGGACTTACATATCAACGAGTCAAATAAAGGTAAAAGCATTTGAAATATTAATAAAGAGGCTATCCGAACAAGAACTAGTTCAAGGAATACAAAAAAATTGATAAAGGACCATTTTTTGGATAATTACTGAATTTTAAAACATCTGTAAGTGACTATGTCATTAAAATTTTTACATTCTCTCCGCGTTGGTCCATGTAAAATTCGATTCTGCACAACTTTCGTCTAATGACATTTTTTCCAAATCTTCACCGTTTGGGCAAAAAACATAAAAAAACAGTAGCAGTTTTTTTTTTACAGCAACTTTTGACAGCTTTTTGACAGCATTTCGGAATGTTCCCAACTATGCTAAATCCTCAAGTTTAAACACCGATATATGACTAAACGAGTCCTACATGACATATAACACGTGCCTAGACCAAGGGAACTAAGCCTCCAACAGAAGTATCAATTAACAACTAACAATGTAGGAACCGAACGACTCATTCCTCAACTCAATGATGATGCACAAGGTGGTATCCGAAGAGATACGATGCGCCGATATCTACAGGCATAGTGGCACTGGGACTAAAGACGAACGACTTACCCCAGATCACAGAAGCATCGGTATTACCTACTGAAGGTGCGACGACAAAAAGATTCAATTGTCCTTATTGTCCCCATAGGGACGCTTGACCAAAAATCTGAGCTGAAGCAGTTGGCTGTGGTGGCAACAAAGGTGGCCTACAAGTCTGCTGAAAAGGTGGACGAACTGGGGGTGGTCCAACTGACTGTTCTTAGTCGGTGCACAAAGTTCTCTAACTCTTTTATTCAAACTCAAATACCCAATTACTAATATTTTCTGAACCACTTTACTAAGTACATTCAACTCGAATCCAACCGCGTTGGTGCGTAGGCCTGGACGAAGTCCATTCTCAAGAGTTCTTACCTTCATTCTATTGTCCAATGTTATATCAGGAATGAGACTAGCCTCATACTTAGAAAATGTCACGGCTCCCTAACGAAGATTTTAGAAATTCAATCCTCTTAGCTCGACGAACTACGAACGGGAAATACTGCTCAAGAAACAATTGGTTGAGGGTGTCCCATAACATATTCTCCAAAGTCGGTATAGTCAACACTAAACCCCACATAAATCTGACTGAAAAGTTACAGCGTCTACTCGAAGGTCCTCCTCAAATAGTACCAAGGTACTCCAAATTATAAATACGCACTCAAGCCACAGTTCCACGTGAACCAGGCACGAATCTTAATAGGTTAAACATAAATTCACACCTCAATTGAGGGATACGTGTACTTAGCATGAGATCACATAGTTCACAACATTAATCATGTTCACATAGAATATATAACGTTTCCCTTCATAATTCCATTTACATTTATGAACGATGATACCATATTACTTTATAAATCAACTCGATACTTAACATAAACAGCAAGGATAATACAGGAAAGGCAATCAACATCAATATAGATTACTAGCAACCTTAAGCAATTTATATCATGATTCATACTAATCAATGCCTATCATGACCCATGAGAACACATAGTACTGAGAATATGCACGGTTATAACATAACTGTAGGGCACGTCAAACATTAATGTACTTGGCATGTACCCTAAACATATATAAATGTTGGAACCAATTAGCTCATATCATGTAGAACATGTACACATATCACGTGTGAACATTAACATAAACATCAAATTCACATAGAAGCATGCTCATCAACAATACGGGATCATATTACTCAATATGCATCAATACATATTAGAACGAATGAAAATCATATAAACACTTAGCACATCGGGTATGGAACATGTAATCTTTGATAGGTAAGCACTTAGCATATACATACCTAGCCTCGAAGGTATTTAACATTAAGCATGTTAGCATTATACTTGCCTTGCATGAAATACGTACTCTTTATATCATAGACAATGGAAATGCACAACACAATACATAGAGCATGTAGACTTCATATGAACTCACATAACACGTAAGACATGAAACATGTAAACTGGGCACGTAAGCACAAAAGTTCCAAAGACTTTCACTCAATAAAAAAAAAATGCTCATGCAACATCTCACTATGTAAAGTAAATAGCAGCCTAGTTAAAACAATTAGCTTCGAATGAGGAATCGAATGATTATTAACCACATTAAGCAATTTATAGGAGGACTAATGTCATCCCATGGAGTATGTAAACATTTAACATGTAAGCATATACTACGTTGAATGTGAAACACGTAAACACCTTGAACATGTAAACATATAGGTCCCGAAGGAATTCAACCTCTACGCATGCCCACGCGGCATCGCATCATCTCAACGAAAAACCTCAATGAAATAAACGGAAAACAATAAACAAGCTTAAGTGTGGACGGAAACGAAACAAGCCCGAAGTAAACACCCATAGCCCCTAGGTATTCAAACCCGGTTAGCTTTGATACCAATCTGTCACGCCCCGAAAACCGAAGCGCGAGGAAAGAGAAAAGATAGAGAGAAAAGAATTAAAATACAATCACAAAATGCGGAAGCGACATTAGGATCCCACGGGGATTCCTACAAGGATGACTTACAAACACATAAGCCTAAATGGACTTACATATCAACGAGTCAAATAAAGGTAAAAGCATTTGAAATATTAATAAAGAGGCTATCCGAACAAGAACTAGTTCAAGGAATACAAAAAAATTGATAAAGGACCATTTTTTGGATAATTGCTGAATTTTAAAACATCTGTAAGTGACTATGTCATTAAAATTTATACATTCTGTCCGCGTAAGTCCATGTAAAATTCGATTCTGCACAACTTTCGTCTAATGACATTTTTTCCAAATCTTCACCGTTTGGGCAGAAAACAAAAAAAACAGTAGCAGTTTTTTTTTTGACAGCAACTTTTGACAGCTTTTTGACAGCATTTCGGAATGTTCCCAACTATGCTAAATCCTCAAGTTTAAACACCGATATATGACTAAACGAGTCCTACATGACATACAACACGTGCCTAGACCAAACGGAACTTCATGTACTCGAAATTTATTGAAAACGAGAAGTGAAAGAGATAAGGAGAGGAAGAATGGGAGGGAAAGAGATTGGGAGAGAGATATAGGGAGAGATATAGAGGGAAGGTATTCTAAACACACACACACACGTGTATTTTCACATTCGGATACATTTTAAGAAAAATATAATTCCAACATAAGCAAAAGAAAAGAAAGTTTGAGAAATGGAAAGAGATCAAAGAGAGGGAGAAAGAGAAAGAGAATGGGAGAGATTGGGAGAGAGAGATTTTGAAACATTTCATTTGAAAGCAAAAGTGTAAATCCGGCAAGGATTCCATACAAATACAATGAGTCCGGCAAGGACAAAACCAATCATAAACGGATCCGGCAAGGATTTAATATAAAAACAATGAGTCCGGCAAGGACAAAATCAAACATAACCGAATCCGGCAAGGATTAAAATCAACACACATACATAAAGCATTGAAAGAGATTCTATGATCTCGGAAACATAATTACATAACATAAATAAGTTTAGCGAGTTTGAAAAGCAAAGACTAACATTTGTCCATCAAAATTACACAAGGCTTCCCAAAGAGAAAGATATGGAAGTCCAAGCTCAAGGAGTTTTGTAATAAAATTAATACAACAATTTTCTTGAAGAGCTCTAACTATTATAAACTTCTCAAAGACTAAAATTCACATGAGAACTATCCATTTACATATGTAGACATGAGTCCTCAAAATAGAACAAAATACACCAACGTCTATGCGTCGATCACATGTGCCCTTTTTGCCCTTATCAAGTTCACCTGAAAAATGTTTTGTCGTTTTTATGAGAACGACGGCTCGTAGACAACATTGTAACAAATCTATATGCTATCCATGACTAAAATGAAATGAGGTGCAATGGATCGCCACCATGGCTACAATGAAATGTTTAAAGCCGCAAGGCTATGTGTGACAAATGCACATCTCTCTCATTACCGGACCATGAGCCACCCACGCATGGAGTGCAGCATACCAACTTCCGGGAGCTACCCGAATATAGTTTGGAGTTTGAATGTTTCTAAGGGTCATTCTCCCTGTCTCACATCACAACCCACGTCCGGATTTCTTAAATCAAATTCCCACACATGGGGTTTTTCTCTCTTTTCCAAATAAAACTTTTATGTCGTGATACATGAGTGCTTGCCGATTAGGCCTCAATGCATATGATGTTAACAATGACATTAAAGATGATCCACTACGATAGACTAAGCAATAATTTATTCCATTAGACATGATATCAAGAACTTCAAAGAATGTAATTAAATTTCATAATTTAACGTTTCTAACAAGGATTTCTATACTAACGTCCTAGCATGCTTTTACACATAAAGGGAGCATCCTAGGCACGTCTAGCATCACATAATCAATTATAGGACAACCAAAACATGTAAATTCACAATTAGGCATATAACCCTAAATTTACAACTTTGGGGAAAACCTAATGCATGCGTCTAAATTATTCTCATAACATCATTTTAATTACATTTAACACCCCAAACTTTCAACTAGTACAACCAAGGCATATAATTCTACAATTTGGCATACAACACTTACATTACAACTTTGGGAAATACCCATTGCATGTGTCTAAATTATCTCCTAGCACATATATATGAACTCAAAACACCTTAGGCAAGTATAACATATATAATTGCACAATGTAAATCTACCTCAAAGCTTTGTTTCCAAACAAGGAAATATTCAAGAGAGCTAGAAAAGAAAAAACCCAAGTAGCTCCAAAGCTTGCCAAATTTTGAAGGATGCTTCAAGAAGACTACACTAAGCAATAACAACCCAAGGTTAGGATAGAAACATAAAGCTAGTAAACCTTAGGTTGCTAGAGATTGGGAAAACTTACCCACACTAGAAATCCTCCATAGAAATGGTTAGGATGTGAAAGGGATACTCTATATACTCCAAGGAAGCTATAAAAGAGAAGAGAAGCTCAATCAAAACCCAAAATTTCGAAATCTAGTGAAACCCTAGAATTTGGGGGTTTTCTAGAAAGCTTACCAAATGATGATTTCAAGCTCTAGGATGGTTAGAGATGCTAGATAATGATGATCTTGAGCTTCTCTTGCAATCTTGAAGTTAGAGATGGAGGAAGGATGAAAATCTTTGAAGGTTTTTGGCTCTTGAAAGGAGAAGAAGAAGAAGAAAAGAAGGAGAAGAGGAAACTAACATGAAAATGAAATGGGGAGGAGGGGGTGGCCTGCTATAGTGGTGTGGGGTGGGACCCACATCACTTATTTGGTCAATACTGAATGTTTTGATACCCAAACGGACAGTCTGACCCAACGGTGTGACCCCAAAATTAAATAAACACATTCACAGGCACAGAAAATAAATTTTAAAGCACATGAAAGGTAAAATAAAATAATTTAGTCATGCTCTGGAATAAAAAAGAATACAGTCAAATACACTAATGGTCCATAACAGAAATGCAAAATTACCCTATTACCCTTTATTATAATTTTTTTTTTGAAACATTACAGTATAGAATTATCCTCGTCGCATATATTCGAATAATTACACTTGTTTCCGTGTAATTTCATTTTAGAGTGTAATTCACAACGTGAGCTTTGTGGTCGAAGCATCACTAGATAGTTATCCGATTTATATTCCAAGTTCATAGTTGCCGTATATCCACTTGACTACTATTTCACACACATGTGAGTCTTCGATATATTCTATTAATTCTGTTGATAAATGTTTTCGGTTTATTTTCATAATGTAGGAAGGCGTACGATTGTTTTACTTTAGATAATTTAAAGTTTTTTTAAAATTTGATTTTATCAAGGAATGATGTTGACATTGAAATATTTAAATTTTGAATAAAATTTTGATTTTACAAAATTAATAAAGATGGTTGTGGGTGACTTGTTGATGAGAACCTCACGAGACTTCACCCGTCCGACTAGAGACACCTAGAGGTTTAAAAGGCTTGTTGCACAAGCTAAGTGCAATCGTTATCCATACGAAAATGGATTATGGATTTTTATTATTAGTAGTGTTATTTTTCTTTTCTTTTTGTTCAAGGATTAGCAAAATGTAGGTTTGGGGTGTGATCGGAAGAGAACAAATCCTAATTATACGCCTTAATTCACATTTGTTAGTCGTTTTTATCCTGTTTTTGTATAATTTTACTTTGTTTTACACTTTATGGACGGATTTAGAAGAAAGTATGAATTCCAGGATAAATAAAGAGAAAACACAAGTAGAAAGAAGTTGGAAAAAGCCCATCGCGCGAGCAGTCCGCTCGCGTGAAATCCCAGAAATCGCTCGCGCGGCCCCCCATGCGCGACCTCCCATTTTACGCGCTCGCGCAGCCCGCTCGTTCGATCCGTACTGAAAATAGAAAACGCGTATTTTGGAGTGCTGAAGACTCCTACGTGGACGAAATCATTCAATTACGTCCACAATGTAATTTTTAGGAGTTTTAGTGAGATTAGGTTTATAGTCGTAAAAGAGATGGATCCCTTGAAAAAGAAATATGAAAAAATAATAAAGAGTTGTTGTAGTAAAGCCCTTGCGTTATAAATATTACGGCTATTTCTATTTACTCAAGTACGTTTTGAATTCCTTTTACCTTTCTTTTCTTAACTATAACCCTTGACCAACATTACAACCCTTGTAAAGTCCTAGTTGATTCTATGGAAACTTGATTTGAATATGGAACCGATAGATGAAGGGAATAAAAGCATGGTGGTAGGGGTATTTACTTGACAATTGATATCTATTCATGAGACTATCTTTTCTGTCGTGTTATACGTTGTTCCATTTCATATGCGAGATTTGTTGCTTTGTATAGAATTATCCTCGTCGCATATATTCGAATAATTACACCTGTTTCCGAGTAATTTCATTTTAGAGTGTAATTCTCAACGTGAGCTTTGTGGTCGAAGCATCACTAGATAGTAATCCGATTTATATTCCAAGTTCATAGTTGCCGTATATCCACTTGACTACTATTTCACACACATGTGAGTCTTCGATATATTCTATTGATTCTGTTGATATATGTTTTCGGATTATTTTCATAATGTAGGAAGGCGTACGATTGTTTTACTTTAGATAATTTAAAGTTTTTTTTGAATTTGATTTTATCAAGGAATGATGTTGACATTGAAATATTTAAATTTTGAATAAAATTTCAATTTGACAAGATTAATAAAGATGGTTGTGGGTGACTTGTTGCTGAGAACCCTCACGAGACTTCACCCGCCCGACTAGAGACACCTAGAGGTTTAAAAGGCTTGTTGCACAAGCTAACTGCAATCGTTATCCATAAGAAAATGGATTATGGATTTTTATTATTAGTAGTTTTATTTTTCTTTTCTTTTTGTTCAGGGATTAGCAAAATGTAGGTTTGGGGTGTGATCGGAAGAGAACAAATCCTAATTATACACCTTAATTCACATTTGTTAGTCGTTTTTATCCTGTTTTTGTATAATTTTACTTTGTTTTACACTTTATGGACGGATTTAGAAGAAAGTATGAATTCCAGGATAAATAAAGAGAAAAAACAAGTAGAAAGAAGTTGGAAAAAGCCCATCGCGCGAGCAGTCCGCTCGCGTGAAATCCCAGAAATCGCTCGCGCGGCCCGCATGCGCGACCTCCCATTTTACGCGCTCGCGCAGCCCGCTCCTGCGATCCGTACTGAAAATAGAAAACGCGTATTTTGGAGTGCTGAAGACTCCTACGTGGATGAAATCATTCAATTACGTCCACAATGTAATTTTTAGGAGTTTTAGTGAGATTAGGTTTATAGTCGTAAAAGAGATGGATCCCTTGAAAAAGAAATATGAAAAAATAATAAAGAGTTGTTGTAGTAAAGCCCTTGCGTTATAAATATTACGGCTATTTCTATTTACTCAAGTACGTTTTGAATTCCTTTTACCTTTCTTTTCTTAACTATAACCCTTGACCAACATTACAACCCTTGTAAAGTCCTAGTTGATTCTATGGAAACTTGATTTGAATATGGAACCGATAGATGAAGGGAATAAAAGCATGGTGGTAGGGGTATTTACTTGACAATTGATATCTATTCATGAGACTATCTTTTCTGTCGTGTTATACATTGTTCCATTTCATATGCGAGATTTGTTGCTTTGTATAGAATTATCCTCGTCGCATATATTCGAATAATTACACCTGTTTCCGAGTAATTTCATTTTAGAGTGTAATTCTCAACGTGAGCTTTGTGGTCGAAGCATCACTAGATAGTAATCCGATTTATATTCCAAGTTCATAGTTGCCGTATATCCACTTGACTACTACTTCACACACATGTGAGTCTTCGATATATTCTATTGATTCTGTTGATATATGTTTTCGGATTATTTTCATAATGTAGGAAGGCGTACGATTGTTTTACTTTAGATAATTTAAAGTTTATTTTGAATTTGATTTTATCAAGGAATGATGTTGACATTGAAATATTTAAATTTTGAATAAAATTTCGATTTGACAAGATTAATAAAGATGGTTGTGGGTGACTTGTTGCTGAGAACCCTCACGAGACTTCACCCGCCCGACTAGAGACACCTAGAGGTTTAAAAGGCTTGTTGCACAAGCTAACTGCAATCGTTATCCATAAGAAAATGGATTATGGATTTTTATTATTAGTAGTGTTATTTTTCTTTTCTTTTTGTTCAGGGATTAGCAAAATGTAGGTTTGGGGTGTGATCGGGAGAGAACAAATCCTAATTATACGCCTTAATTCACATTTGTTAGTCGTTTTTATCCTGTTTTTGTATAATTTTACTTTGTTTTCCACTTTATGGACGGATTTAGAAGAAAGTATGACTTCCAAGATAAATAAAGAGAAAAAACAAGTCGAAAGAAGTTGGAAAAAGCCCATCGCGCGAGCAGTCGGCTCGCGTGAAATCCCAGAAATTGCTCGCGCGGCCCGCTTGCGCAACCTCCCATTTTACGCGCTCGCGCGGCCCAATCGTGTGATCCGTACTGAAAATAGAAAACGCGTATTTTGGAGTGTTGAAGACTCCTACGTGGAGGAAATCATTCAATTACGTCCACAATGTAATTTTTAGGAGTTTTAGTGAGATTAGGCTTATAGTCGTAAAAGAGATGGATCCCTTGAAAAAGAAATATGAAAAAATAATAAAGAGTTGTTGTAGTAAAGCCCTTGCATTATAAATATTACGGCTATTTCTATTTGCTCAGGTACGTTTTGAATTCCTTTTACATTTCTTTTCTTAACTATAACCCTTGACCAACAATACAACCCTTGTAAAGTCCTAATTGATTCTATGGAAACATGATTTGAATATGGAACCGATAGATGAAGGAAATAAAAGCATGCTGGTAGTGATATTTACTTGACGATCGATATCTGTTCATGAGACTATCTTTTCTGTCATGTTATACGTTGTTCCATGTCATATGCGAGATTTGTTGCTTTGTATAGAATCATCCTCGTCGCATATATTCGAATAATTACACCTGTTTCCGAGTAATTTCATTTTAGAGTGTAATTCACAACGTGAGCTTTGTGGTCGACGCATCACTAGATAGTTATCCGATTTATATTCCAAGTTCATAGTTGCCGTATATCCACTTGACTACTATTTCACACACATGTGAGTCTTCGATATATTCTATTGATTCTGTTGATATATGTTTTCGGATTATTTTCATAATGTAGGAAGGCGTACGATTATTTTACTTTAGATAATTAAAAGTTTTTTTAAAAATCTGATTTTATCAAAGAATGATGTTGACATTGAAATATTTGAATTTTGAATAAAATTTTGATTTTACAAAATTAATAAAGATGGTTGTGGGTGACTTGTTGATGAGAACCTCACGATGCTTCACCCGTCCAACTAGGGACACCTAGAGGTTTAAAAGGCTTGTTGCACAAGCTAAGTGCAATCGTTATCCATACGAAAATGGATTATGAATTTTTATTATTAGTAGTGTTATTTTTCTTTTCTTTTTGTTCGAGGATTAGCAAAATGTAGGCTTGGGGTGTGATCGGGAAAGAACAAATCCTAATTATACGCCTTAATTCACATTTGTTAGTCGTTTTTATGCTGTTTTTGTATAATTTTACTTTGTTTTCCACTTTATGGGCGGATTTAGAAGAAAGTAAGGATTCCAGGATAAATAAAGAGAAAAAACAAGTAGAAAGAAGTTGGAAAATGCCCATCGCGCGAGCGGTCCGCTCGCGTGAAATCCCAGAAATCGCTCGCGCGGCCCGCTTGCGCGACCTCCAATTTTACACGCTCGCGTGATCCGTACTGAAAATAGAAAACGCATATTTTGGAGTGCTGAAGACTCCTACGTGGACGAAATCATTCAATTATGTCCACAATATAATTTTTAGGAGTTTTAGTGAGATTAGGTTTATAGTCGTAAAAGAGATGGATCCCTTGAAAAAGAAATATGAAAAAATAATAAAGAGTTGTTGTAGTAAAGCCCTTGCATTATAAATATTACGGCTATTTCTATTTAGTCAGGTACGTTTTGAATTCCTTTTACCTTTCTTTTCTTAACTATAACCCTTGACCAACAATACAACCCTTGTAAAGTCCTAATTGATTCTATCGAAACATGATTTGAATATGGAACCGATAGATGAAGGAAATAAAAGCATGCTGGTAGTGATATTTACTTGACGATCGATATCTGTTCATGAGACAATCTTTTCTGTCATGTTATACGTTGTTCCATGTCATATGCGAGATTTGTTGCTTTGTATAGAATTATCCTCGTCGCATATATTCGAATAATTACACCTGTTTCCGAGTAATTTCATTTTAGAGTGTAATTCACAACGTGAGCTTGTGGTCGACGCATCACTAGATAGTTATCCGATTTATATTCCAAGTTCATAGTTGCCGTATATCCACTTGACTACTATTTCACACACATGTGAGTCTTCGATATATTCTATTGATTCTATTGATATATGTTTTCGGATTATTTTCATAATGTAGGAAGGCGTACGATTGTTTTACTTTAGATAATTTAAAGTTTTTTTTGAATTTGATTTTATCAAGGAGTGATGTTGACATTGAAATATTTAAATTTTGAATAAAATTTTGATTTTACAAGATTAATAAAGATGGTTGTGGGTGACTTGTTGATGAGAACCCTCACGAGACTTCACTCGTCCAACTAGGCTTGGGGTGTGATCGGGAGGGAACAAATCCTAATTATACGCCATAATTCACATTTGTTAGTCGTTTTTATCCTGTTTTTGTAGAATTTTACTTTGTTTTCCACTTAATGGAAGGATTTAGAAGAAAGCAAGGATTCAAGGATAAATAAAGAGAAAAAGCAAGTAGAAAGAAGTTGGAAAAAAAGCCCATTGCGCGAGCGGTACGCTCGGGTGAAATCTCAGAAATCGCTCGCTCGGCCCGCTTGCGGGACCTCCCATTTTACGCGCTCGCGCGGCCTGCTCTCGCGATCTGTACTGAAAATAGAAAACGCATATTTTGGAGTGTTGAAGACTCCTACGTGGACGAAATCATTCAATTACGTCCACAATGTAATTTTTAGGAGTTTTAGTGAGATTAGGATTATAGTCGTAAAAGAGATGGATCCCTTCAAAAAGAAATATGAAAAAATAATAAAGAGTTGTTGTAGTAAAGCCATTGCATTATAAATATTGCGGCTATTTCTATTTACTCAAGGACGTTTTGAATTCCTTTTACCTTTCTTTTCTCAACTATAACCCTTGACCAGCAATACAACCCTTGTAAAGTCCTAATTGATTCTTTGGAAACATGATTTGAATATGGAACCGATAGATGAAGGAAATAAAAGCATGGTGGTAGTGATATTTACTTGACGATCGATATCTGTTCATGAGACTATCTTTTATGTCATGTTATACGTTGTTCCATGTCATATGCGAGATTTGTTGCTTTGTATAGAATTATCCTCGTCGCATATATTCGAATAATTACACCTGTTTCCGTGTAATTTCATTTTAGAGTGTAATTCACAACGTGAGCTTTGTGGTCGAAGCATCACTAGATAGTTATCCGATTTATATTCCAAGTTCATAGTTGCCGTATATCCACTTGACTACTATTTCACACACATGTGAGTCCTCGATATATTCTATTAATTCTGTTGATAAATGTTTTCGGATTATTTTCATAATGTAGGAAGGCGTACGATTGTTTTACTTTAGATAATTTAAAGTTTTTTTTAAATTTGATTTTATCAAGGAATGATGTTGACATTGAAATATTTAAATTTTGAATAAAATTTTGATTTTACAAAATTAATAAAGATGGTTGTGGGTGACTTGTTGATGAGAACCTCACGAGGCTTCACCCGTCCGACTAGAGACACCTAGAGGTTTAAAAGGCTTGTTGCACAAGCTAACTGCAATCGTTATCCATAAGAAAATGGATTATGGATTTTTATTATTAGTAGTGTTATTTTTCTTTTCTTTTTGTTCAAGGATTTGCAAAATGTAGGTTTGGGGTGTGATCGGGAGAGAACAAATCCTAATTATACGCCTTAATTCACATTTGTTAGTCGTTTTTATCCTGTTTTTGTATAATTTTACTTTGTTTTACACTTTATGGACGGATTTAGAAGAAAGTATGAATTCCAGGATAAATAAATAGAAAAAACAAGTAGAAAGAAGTTGGAAAAAGCCCATCGCGCGAGCAGTCCGCTCGCGTGAAATCCCAGAAATCGCTCGCGCGGCCCGCATGCGCGACCTCCCATTTTACGCGCTCGCGCAGCCCGCTCGTGCGATCCGTACTGAAAATAGAAAACGCGTATTTTGGAGTGCTGAAGACTCCTACGTGGACGAAATCATTCAATTACGTCCACAATGTAATTTTTAGGAGTTTTAGTGAGATTAGGTTTATTGTCGTAAAAGAGATGGATCCCTTGAAAAAGAAATATGAAAAAATAATAAAGAGTTGTTGTAGTAAAGCCCTTGCGTTATAAATATTACGGCTATTTCTATTTGCTCAGGTACGTTTTGAATTCCTTTTACCTTTCTTTTCTTAACTATAACCCTTGACCAACAATACAACCCTTGTAAAGTCCTAATTGATTCTATGGAAACATGATTTGAATATGGAACCGATAGATGAAGGAAATAAAAGCATGGTGGTAGTGATATTTACTTGACGATCGATATCTGTTCATGAGACTATCTTTTCTGTCATGTTATACGTTGTTCCATGTCATATGCGAGATTTGTTGCTTTGTATAGGATTATCCTCGTCGCATATATTCGAATAATTACACCTGTTTCCGTATAATTTCATTTTAGAGTGTAATTCACAACGTGAGCTTTGTGGTCGAAGCATTACCAGATAGTTATCCGATTTATATTCCAAGTTCATAGTTGCCGTATATCCACTTGACTACTATTTCACACACATGTGAGTCCTCGATATATTCTATTAATTCTGTTGATAAATGTTTTCGGATTATTTTCATAATGTAGGAAGGCGTACGATTGTTTTACTTTAGATAATTTAAAGTTTTTTTTAAATTTGATTTTATCAAGGAATGATGTTGACATTGAAATATTTAAATTTTGAATAAAATTTTGATTTTACAAAATTAATAAATATGGTTGTGGGTGACTTGTTGATGAGAACTTCACGAGGCTTCACCCGTCCGACTAGAGACACCTAGAGGTTTAAAAGGCTTGTTGCACAAGCTAAGTGCAATCGTTATCCATACGAAAATGGATTATGGATTTTTATTATTAGTAGTGTTATTTTTCTTTTCTTTTTGTTCAAGGATTAGCAAAATGTAGGTTTGGGGTGTGATCGGGAGAGAACAAATCCTAATTATACGCCTTAATTCACATTTGTTAGTCGTTTTTATCCTATTTTTGTATAATTTTACTTTGTTTTCCACTTTATGGACGGATTTAGAAGAAAGTATGAATTCCATGATAAATAAAGAGAAAAAACAAGTAGAAAGAAGTTGGAAAAAGCCCATCGCGCGAGCAGTCCGCTCGCGTGAAATCCAAGAAATCCCTCGCGCGGCCCGCTTGTGCGACCTCCCATTTTACGCGCTTGCGCGGCCCGCTCGTGCGATCCTTACTGAAAATAGAAAACGCGTATTTTGGAGTGTTGAAGACTCCTACGTGGAGGAAATCATTCAATTACGTCCACAGTGTAATTTTTAGGAGTTTTAGTGAGATTAGGCTTATAGTCATAAAAGAGATGGATCCCTTGAAAAAGAAATATGAAAAAATAATAAAGAGTTGTTGTAGTAAAGCCCTTGCATTATAAATATTACGGCTATTTCTATTTGCTCAGGTACGTTTTGAATTCCTTTTACCTTTCTTTTCTTAACTATAACCCTTGACCAACAATACAACCCTTGTAAAGTCCTAATTGATTCTATGGAAACATGATTTGAATATGGAACCGATAGATGAAGGAAATAAAAGCATGGTGGTAGTGATATTTACTTGACGATCGATATCTGTTCATGAGACTATCTTTTCTGTCATGTTATACGTTGTTCCATGTCATATGCGAGATTTGTTGCTTTGTATAGAATTATCCTCGTCGCATATAATCGAATAATTACACCTGTTTCCGTATAATTTCATTTTAGAGTGTAATTCACAACGTGAGCTTTGTGGTCGAAGCATTACCAGATAGTTATCCGATTTATATTCCAAGTTCATAGTTGCCGTATATCCACTTGACTACTATTTCACACACATGTGAGTCCTCGATATATTCTATTAATTCTGTTGATAAATGTTTTCGGATTATTTTCATAATGTTGGAAGGCGTACGATTGTTTTACTTTAGATAATTTAAAGTTTTTTTTAAATTTGATTTTATCAAGGAATGATGTTGACATTGAAATATTTAAATTTTGAATAAAATTTTGATTTTACAAAATTAATAAATATGGTTGTGGGTGACTTGTTGATGAGAACTTCACGAGGCTTCACCCGTCCGACTAGAGACACCTAGAGGTTTAAAAGGCTTGTTGCACAAGCTAAGTGCAATCGTTATCCATACGAAAATGGATTATGGATTTTTATTATTAGTAGTGTTATTTTTCTTTTCTTTTTGTTCAAGGATTAGCAAAATGTAGGTTTGGGGTGTGATCGGGAGAGAATAAATCCTAATTATACGCCTTAATTCACATTTGTTAGTCGTTTTTATCCTATTTTTGTATAATTTTACTTTGTTTTCCACTTTATGGACGGATTTAGAAGAAAGTATGAATTCCATGATAAATAAAGAGAAAAAACAAGTAGAAAGAAGTTGGAAAAAGCCCATCGCGCGAGCAGTCCGCTCGCGTGAAATCCAAGAAATCCCTCGCGCGGCCCGCTTGCGCGACCTCCCATTTTACGCGCTTGCGCGGCCCGCTCGTGCGATCCTTACTGAAAATAGAAAACGCGTATTTTGGAGTGTTGAAGACTCCTACGTGGAGGAAATCATTCAATTACGTCCACAATGTAATTTTTAGGAGTTTTAGTGAGATTAGGCTTATAGTCGTAAAAGAGATGGATCCCTTGAAAAAGAAATATGAAAAAATAATAAAGAGTTGTTGTAGTAAAGCCCTTGCATTATAAATATTACGGCTATTTCTATTTGCTCAGGTACGTTTTGAATTCCTTTTACCTTTCTTTTCTTAACTATAACCCTTGACCAACAATACAACCCTTGTAAAGTCCTAATTGATTCTATGGAAACATGATTTGAATATGGAACCGATAGATGAAGGAAATAAAAGCATGGTGGTAGTGATATTTACTTGACGATCGATATCTGTTCATGAGACTATCTTTTCTGTCATGTTATACGTTGTTCCATGTCATATGCGAGATTTGTTGCTTTGTATAGAATTATCCTCGTCGCATATATTCGAATAATTACACCTGTTTCCGTATAATTTCATTTTAGAGTGTAATTCACAACGTGAGCTTTGTGGTCGAAGCATTACCAGATAGTTATCCGATTTATATTCCAAGTTCATAGTTGCCGTATATCCACTTGACTACTATTTCACACACATGTGAGTCCTCGATATATTCTATTAATTCTGTTGATAAATGTTTTCGGATTATTTTCATAATGTAGGAAGGCGTACGATTGTTTTACTTTAGATAATTTAAAGTTTTTTTAAATTTGATTTTATCAAGGAATGATGTTGACATTGAAATATTTAAATTTTGAATAAAATTTTGATTTTACAAAATTAATAAATATGGTTGTGGGTGACTTGTTGATGAGAACCTCACGAGGCTTCACCCGTCCGACTAGAGACACCTAGAGGTTTAAAAGGCTTGTTGCACAAGCTAAGTGCAATCGTTATCCATACGAAAATGGATTATGGATTTTTATTATTAGTAGTGTTATTTTTCTTTTCTTTTTGTTCAAGGATTAACAAAATGTAGGTTTGGGGTGTGATCGGGAGAGAACAAATCCTAATTATACGCCTTAATTCACATTTGTTAGTCGTTTTTATCCTACTTTTGTATAATATTACTTTGTTTTCCACTTTATGGACGGATTTAGAAGAAAGTATGAATTCCATGATAAATAAAGAGAAAAAACAAGTAGAAAGAAGTTGGAAAAAGCCCATCGTGCGAGCAGTCTGCTCGCGTGAAATCCCAGAAATCCCTCGCGCGGCCCGCTTGCGCGACCTCCCATTTTACGCGCTCGCGCGGCCCGCTCGTGCGATCCGTACTGAAAATAGAAAACGCGTATTTTGGAGTGCTGAAGACTCCTACATGGACGAAATCATTCAATTACGTCCACAATGTAATTTTTAGGAGTTTTAGTGAGATAAGGTTTATAGTCGTAAAAGAGATGGATCCCTTGAAAAAGAAATATGAAAAAATAATAAAGAGTTGTTGTAGTAAAGCCCTTGCATTATAAATATTACGACTATTTCTATTTACTCAAAGACGTTTTGAATTCCTTTAACCTTTCTTTTCTTAACTATAACCCTTGACCAACATTACAACCCTTGTAAAGTCCTAATTGATTATATGGAAACGTGATTTGAATATGGAACCGATAGATGAAGGGAAGAAAAGCATGGTGGTAGTGATATTTACTTGACGATCGATATCTGTTCATGAGACTATCTTTTCTGTCATGTTATACGTTGTTCCATGTCATATGCGAGATTTGTTGCTTTGTATAGAATTGTCCTCCTCGCATATATTCGAATAATTACACTTGTTCCCGAGTAATTTCATTTTTGAGTGTAATTCACAACGTGAGCTTTGTGGTCGAAGCATCACTAGATAGTTATCCGATTTATTTTCCAAGTTCATAGTTGCCGTATATCCACTTGACTACTATTTCACACACATGTGAGTCTTCGATATATTCTATTGATTCTGTTGATATATGTTTTCGGATTATTTTCATAATGTAGGAAGGCGTACGATTGTTTTACTTTAGATAATTAAAAGTTTTTTTTAAAATCTGATTTTATCAAAGAATGATGTTGACATTGAAATATTTGAATATTGAATAAAATTTTGATTTTACAAAATTAATAAAGATGGTTGTGGGTGACTTGTTGATGAGAACCTCACGAGGCTTCACCCGTCCAACTAGGGACACCTAGAGTTTTAAAAGGCTTGTTGCACAAGCTAAGTGCAATCGTTATCCATACGAAAATGGATTATGAATTTTTATTATTAGTAGTGTTATTTTTCTTTTCTTTTTGCTCGAGGATTAGCAAAATGTACGTTTGGGGTGTGATCGGGAGAGAACAAATCCTAATTATACGCCATAATTCACATTTGTTAGTCGTTTTTATCCTGTTTTTGTATAATTTTACTTTGTTTTCCACTTTATGGAATGCTTTAGAAGAAAGTAAGGATTCCAGGATAAATAAAGAGAAAAAGCAAGTAGAAAGAAGTTGGAAAAAGCCCATCGCGCGAGCGGTCCGCTCGCGTGAAATCCCAGAAATCGCTCGCTCGGCCAGTTTGCGCGACCTCCCATTTTACGCGCTCGCGCGGCCTGCCCTCGCGATCCGTACTGAAAATAGAAAATGCGTATTTTGGAGTGTTGAAGACTCCTACGTGGAGGAAATCATTCAATTACGTCCACAATGTAATTTTTAGGAGTTTTAGTGAGATTAGGCTTATAGTCGTAAAAGAGATGGATCCCTTGAAAAAGAAATATGAAAAAATATTAAAGAGTTGTTGTAGTAAAGCCCTTGCATTATAAATATTACGGCTATTTCAATTTACTCAGGTACGTTTTGAATTCCTTTTACCTTTCTTTTCTTAACTATAACCCTTGACCAGCAATACAACCCTTGTAAAGTCCTAATTGATTCTATGGAAACATGATTTGAATATGGAACCGATAGATGAAGGAAATAAAAGCATGGTGGTAGTGATATTTACTTGACGATCGATATCTGTTCATGAGACTATCTTTTCTGTCATGTTATACGTTGTTCCATGTCATATGCGAGATTTGTTGCTTTGTATAGAATTATCCTCGTCGCATATATTCGAATAATTACACCTGTTTCCGTGTAATTTCATTTTAGAGTGTAATTCACAACGTGAGCTTTATGGTCGAAGCATCACTAGATAGTTATCCGATTTATACTCCAAGTTCATAGTTGCCGTATATCCACTTGACTACTATTTCACACACATGTGAGTCTTCGATATATTCTATTAATTCTGTTGATAAATGTTTTCGGTTTATTTTCATAATGTAGGAAGGCGTACGATTGTTTTACTTTAGATAATTTAAAGTTTTTTTTAAATTTGATTTTATCAAGGAATGATGTTGACATTGAAATATTTAAATTTTGAATAATATTTTGATTTTACAAAATTAATAAAGATGGTTGTGGGTGACTTGTTGATGAGAACCTCACGAGGCTTCACCCGTCCGACTAGAGACACCTAGAGGTTTAAAAGGCTTGTTGCTCAAGCTAAGTGCAATCGTTATCCATACGAAAATGGATTATGGATTTTTATTATTAGTAGTGTTATTTTTCTTTTCTTTTTGTTCAAGGATTAGCAAAATGTAGGTTTGGGGTGTGATCGGGAGAGAACAAATCCTAATTATACGCCTTAATTCACATTTGTTAGTCATTTTTATGCTGTTTTTGTATAATTTTACTTTGTTTTCCACTTTATGGACGGATTTAGAAGAAAGTATGAATTCCAGGATAAATAAAGATAAAAAACAAGTAGAAAGAAGTTGGAAAAAGCCCATCGCGCGAGCAGTCCGCTCGCGTGAAATCCCAGAAATCGCTCGCGCGGCCCGCTTGCGCGACCTCCCATTTTACGCGCTCGCGCGGCCCGCTCGTGCGATCCGTACTGAAAATAGAAAACGCGTATTTTGGAGTGCTGAAGACTCCTACGTGGACGAAATCATTCAATTACGTCCACAATGTAATTTTTAGGAGTTTTAGTGAGATTAGGTTTATAGTCGTAAAAGAGATGGATCCCTTGAAAAAGAAATATGAAAAAATAATACAGAGTTGTTGTAGTAAAGCCCTTGCATTATAAATATTACGGCTATTTCTATTTACTCAAGGACGTTTTGAATTCCTTTTACCTTTCTTTTCTTAACTATAACCCTTGACCAACATTACAACCCTTGTAAAATCCTAGTTGATTCTATGGAAACTTGATTTGAATATGGAACCGATAGATGAAGGGAATAAAAGCGTGGTGGTGGGGGTATTTACTTGACAATCGATATCTATTCATGAGACTATCTTTTTTATCGTGTTATACGCTGTTCCATTTCATATGCGAGATTTGTTGCTTTGTATAGAATTATCCTCGTCGCATATATTCGAATAATTACACCTGTTTCCGAGTAATTTCATTTTAGAGTGTAATTCTCAACGTGAGCTTTGTGGTCGAAGCATCACTAGATAGTTATCCGATTTATATTCCAAGTTCATAGTTGCCGTATATCCACTTGACTACTATTTCACACACATGTGAGTCTTCGATATATTCTATTGATTCTGTTGATATATGTTTTCGGATTATTTTCATAATGTAGGAAGGCATAGGATTGTTTTACTTTAGATAATTTAAAGTTTTTTTTGAATTTGATTTTATCAAGGAATGATGTTGACATTGAAATATTTAAATTTTGAATAAAATTTCGATTTTACAAGATTGATAAAGATGGTTGTGGGTGACTTGTTGCAAAGAACCCTCACGAGACTTCACCCGCCCGACTAGAGACACCTAGAGGTTTAAAAGGCTTGTTGCACAAGCTAACTTCAATCGTTATCCATAAGAAAATGGATTATGGATTTTTATTATTAGTAGTGTTATTTTTCTTTTCTTTTTGTTCAAGGATTAGCAAAATGTAGGTTTGGGGTGTGATCGGGAGAGAATAAATCCTAATTATACGCCTTAATTCACATTTGTTAGTCGTTTTTATCCTGTTTTTGTATAATTTTACTTTGTTTTCCACTTTATGGACGGATTTAGAAGAAAGTATGAATTCCAGGATAAATAAAGAGAAAAAACAAGTAGAAAGAAGTTGGAAAAAGCCCATCGCGCGAGCAGTCGGCTCGCGTGAAATCCCAGAAATCGCTCGCGCGGCCCGCTTGCTCGACCTCCCATTTTACGCGCTCGCGCGATCCGTATTGAAAATAGAAAACGCGTATTTTGGAGTGCTGAAGACTCCTACGTGGACGAAATCATTCAATTACGTCCACAATGTAATTTTTAGGAGTTTTAGTGAGATTAGGTTTATAGTCGTAAAAGAGATGGATCCCTTGAAAAAGAAATATGAAAAAATAATAAAGAGTTGTTGTAGTAAAGCCCTTGCATTATAAATATTACGGCTATTTCTATTTACTCAAGTACGTTATGAATTCCTTTTACCTTTCTTTTCTTAACTATAACCCTTGACCAACATTACAACCCTTGTAAAGTCCTAGTTGATTCTATGGAAACTTGATTTGAATATGGAACCGATAGATGAAGGGAATAAAAGCATGGTGGTAGTGGTATTTACTTGACGATCGATATCTATTCATGAGACTATCTTTTCTGTCGTGTTATACGTTGTTCCATTTTATATGCGAGATTTGTTGCTTTGTGTAGAATTATCCTCGTCGCATATATTCGAATAATTACACCTGTTTCCGAGTAATTTCATTTTAGAGTGTAATTCACAACGTGAGCTTTGTGGTCGAAGCATCACTAGATAGTTATCCGATTTATATTCCAAGTTCATAGTTGCCATATATCCACTTGACTACTATTTCACACACATGTGAGTCTTCGATATATTCTATTGATTCTGTTGATATATGTTTTCGGATTATTTTCATAATGTAGGAAGGCGTACGATTGTTTTACTTTAGATAATTTAAAGTTTTTTTTGAATTTGATTTTATCAAGGAATGATGTTGACATTCAAATATTTAAATTTTGAATAAAATTTCGATTTTACAAGATAGATAAAGATGGTTGTGGGTGACTTGTTGCTGAGAACCCTCACGAGACTTCACCCGCCCGACTAGAGACACCTAGAGGTTTAAAAGACTTGTTGCACAAGCTAACTTCAATCGTTATCCATAAGAAAATGGATTATGGATTTTTATTATTAGTAGTGTTATTTTTCTTTTCTTTTTGTTCAAGGATTAGCAAAATGTAGGTTTGGGGTGTGATCGGGAGAGAATATATCCTAATTATACGCCTTAATTCACATTTGTTAGTCGTTTTTATCCTGATTTTGTATAATTTTACTTTGTTTTCCACTTTATGGACGGATTTAGAAGAAAGTATGAATTCTAGGATAAATAAAGAGAAAAAACAAGTAGAAAGAAGTTGGAAAAAGCCCATCGCGCGAGCAGTCGGCTCGCGTGAAATCCCAGAAATCGCTCGCGCGGCCCGCTTGCTCGACCTCCCATTTTACGCGCTCGCGCGATCCGTATTGAAAATAGAAAACGCGTATGTTGGAGTGCTGAAGACTCCTACGTGGACGAAATCATTCAATTACGTGCACAATGTAATTTTTAGGAGTTTTAGTGAGATTAGGTTTATAGTCGTAAAAGAGATGGATCCCTTGAAAAAGAAATATGAAAAAATAATAAAGAGTTGTTGTATTAAAGCCCTTGCATTATAAATATTACGGCTATTTCTATTTACTCAAGTACGTTATGAATTCCTTTTACCTTTCTTTTCTTAACTATAACCCTTGACCAACATTGCAACCCTTGTAAAGTCCTAGTTGATTCTATGGAAACTTGATTTGAATATGGAACCGATAGATGAAGGGAATAAAAGCATGGTGGTAGTGGTATTTACTTGACGAACGATATCTATTCATGAGACTATCTTTTCTGTCGTGTTATACGTTGTTCCATTTTATATGCGAGATTTGTTGCTTTGTGTTGAATTATCCTCGTCGCATATATTCGAATAATTACACCTGTTTCCGAGTAATTTCATTTTAGAGTGTAATTCTCAACGTGAGCTTTGTGGTCGAAGCATCACTAGATAGTTATCCGATTTATATTCCAAGTTCATAGTTGCCGTATATCCACTTGACTACTATTTCACACACATGTGAGTCTTCGATATATTCTATTGATTCTGTTGATATATGTTTTCGGATTATTTTCATAATGTAGGAAGGCGTACGATTGTTTCACTTTAGATAATGTAAAGTTTTTTTTGAATTTGATTTTATCAAGGAATGATGTTGACATTCAAATATTTAAATTTTGAATAAAATTTCGATTTTACAAGATAGATAAAGATGGTTGTGGGTGACTTGTTGCTGAGAACCCTCACGAGACTTCACCCGCCCGACTAGAGACACCTAGAGGTTTAAAAGGCTTGTTGCACAAGCTAACTTCAATCGTTATCCATAAGAAAATGGATTATGGATTTTTATTATTAGTAGTGTTATTTTTCTTTTCTTTTTGTTCAAGGATTAGCAAAATATAGGTTTGGGGTGTGATCGGGAGAGAATAAATCCTAATTATACGCCTTAATTCACATTTGTTAGTCATTTTTATCCTGTTTTTGTATAATTTTACTTTGTTTTCCACTTTATGGACGTATTTAGAAGAAAGTATGAATTCCAGGATAAATAAAGAGAAAAAACAAGTAGAAAGAAGTTGGAAAAAGCCCATCGCGCGAGCAGTCGGCTCGCGTGAAATCCCAGAAATCGCTCGCGCGGCCCGCTTGTTCGACCTCCCATTTTATGCGCTCGCGCGATCCGTATTGAAAATAGAAAACGCGTATTTTGGAGTGCTGAAGACTCCTACGTGGACGAAATCATTCAATTACGTCCACAATGTAATTTTTAGGAGTTTTAGTGAGATTAGGTTTATAGTCGTAAAAGAGATGGATCCCTTGAAAAAGAAATATGAAAAAATAATAAAGAGTTGTTGTAGTAAAGCCCTTGCATTATAAATATTACGGCTATTTCTATTTACTCAAGTACGTTATGAATTCCTTTTACCTTTCTTTTCTTAACTATAACCCTTGACCAACATTACAACCCTTGTAAAGTCCTAGTTGATTCTATGGAAACTTGATTTGAATATGGAACTGATAGATGAAGGGAATAAAAGCATGGTGGTAGTGGTATTTACTTGACGAACGATATCTATTCATGAGACTATCTTTTCTGTCGTGTTATACGTTGTTCCATTTTATATGCGAGATTTGTTGCTTTGTGTAGAATTATCCTCGTCGCATATATTCGAATAGTTACACCTGTTTCCGAGTAATTTCATTTTAGAGTGTAATTCACAACGTGAGCTTTGTGGTCGAAGCATCACTAGATAGTTATCCGATTTATATTCCAAGTTCATAGTTGCCATATATCCACTTGACTACTATTTCACACACATGTGAGTCTTCGATATATTCTATTGATTCTGTTGATATATGTTTTCAGATTATTTTCATAATGTAGGAAGGCGTACGATTGTTTTACTTTAGATAATTTAAAGTTTTTTTTTTAATTTGATTTTATCAAGGATTGATGTTGACATTGAAATATTTAAAGATTGAATGAAATTTTGATTTTACAAGATTAATAAAGATGGTTGTGGGTGACTTGTTGATGAGAACCCTCACGAGACTTCACTCGTCCAACTAGGGACACCTAGAGGTTTAAAAGGCTTGTTGCACAAGCTAAGTGCAATCGTTATCCATACGTAAATGGATTATGGATTTTTATTATTAGTAGTGTTATTTTTCTTTTATTTTTGCTCGAGGATTAGCAAAATGTAGGTTTGGGGTGTGATCGGGAGAGAACAAGTCCTAATTATAAGCCATAATTCACATTTGTTAGTCGTTTTTATCCTGTTTTTGTATAATTTTACTTTGTTTTCCACTTTATGGAAGAATTTAGAAGAAAGTAAGGATTCCAGGATAAATAAAGAGAAAAAGCAAGTAGAAAGAAGTTGGAAAAAACACATCGCGCGAGCGGTCCTCTCGCGTGAAATCCCAGAAATCGCTCGCTCGGCCCACTTGCGCGACCTCCCATTTTACGCGCCGGCGCAGCTTGCCCTCGCGATCCGTACTGAAAATAGAAAATGCGTATTTTGGAGTGTTGAAGACTCCTACGTGGAGGAAATCATTCAATTACGTCAACAATGTAATTTTTAGGAGTTTTAGTGAGATTAGGTGTATAGTCGTAAAAGAGATGGATCTCTTGAAAAAGAAATATGAAAAAAATAATAAAGAGTTGTTGTAGTAAAGCCCTTGTATTATAAATATTACGGCTATTTCTATTTACTCAAGTACGTTTTAAATTCCTTTTACCTTTCTTTTCTTAACTATAACCCTTGACCAACAATACAACCCTTGGAAAATCCTAATTGATTCTATGGAAACATGATTTGAATATGGAACCGGTAGATGAAGGAAATAAAAGCATGGTAGTAGTGGTATTTACTTGACGATCGATATCTATTCATGAGACTATCTTTTCTGTCGTGTTATACGTTGTTCCATTTTATATGCGAGATTTGTTGCTTTGTATAGAATTATCCTCGTCGCATATATTCGAATAATTACACCTGTTTCCGAGTAATTTCATTTCAGAGTGTAATTGACAACGTGAGCTTTGTGGTCGAAGCATCACTAGATAGTTATCCGATTTATATTCCAAGTTCATAGTTGCCGTATATCCACTTGACTACTATTTCACACACATGTGAGTCTTCGATATATTCTATTGATTCTGTTGATAAATGTTTTCGGATTATTTTCATAATGTTGGAAGGCGTACGATTGTTTTACTTTAGATAATTTAAAGTTTTTTTTTAATTTGATTTTATCAAGGAATGATGTTGACATTGAAATATTTAAATTTTGAATGAAATTTTGATTTTACAAGATTAATAAAGATGGTTGTGGGTGACTTGTTGATGAGAACCCTCACTAGACTTCACTCGTCCAGCTAGGGACACCTAGAGGTTTAAAAGGCTTGTTGCACAAGCTAAGTGCAATCGTTATCCATACGTAAATGGATTATGGATTTTTATTATTAGTAGTGTTATTTTTCTTTTCTTTTTGTTCGAGGATTAGCAAAATGTAGGTTTGGGGTGTGATCGGGAGAGAACAAATCCTAATTATACGCCATAATTCACATTTGTTAGTCATTTTTATCCTATTTTTGTATAATTTTACTTTGTTTTCCACTTTATGGAAGGATTTAGAAGAAAGTAAGGATTCCAGGATAAATAAAGAGAAAAAGCCAGTATAAGAAGTTGGAAAAAGCCCATCGCGCGAGCGGTCCGTTCGCGTGAAATCCAAGAAATCGCTCGCTCGGCCTGCTCTCGCTATCCGTACTGAAAATTGAAAACGCTTATTTTGGAGTGTTGAAGACTCCTACGTGGAAGAAATCATTCAATTACGTCCACAATGTAATTTTTAGGAGTTTTACCCTTGAAAAAGAAATATGAAAAAATAATAAAGAGTTGTTGTAGTAAAGCCCTTGCATTATAAATATTACGGCTATTTCTATTTAGTCAAGTACGTTTTGAATTCCTTTTACCTTTCTTTTCTTAACTATAACCCTTGACCAACATTACAACCCTTGTAAAATCCTAATTGATTATACGGAAACATGATTTGAATATGGAACCGTTAGATGAAGGGAATAAAAGCATGGTGGTAGTGATATTTACTTGACGATCGATATCTGTTCATGAGACTATCTTTTCTGTCATGTTATACGTTGTTCCATGTCATATGCGAGATTTGTTGCTTTGTATAGAATTATCCTCCTCGCATATATTCGAATAATTACACCTGTTTCCGTGTAATTTCATTTTAGAGTGTAATTCACAACGTGAGCTTTGTGGTCGACGCATCACTAGATAGTTATCCGATTTATATTTCAAATTCATAGTTGCCGTATATCCACTTGACTACTATTTCACACACATGTGAGTCTTCGATATATTCTATTGATTCTATTGATATATGTTTTCGGATTATTTTCATAATGTCGGAAGGCGTACGATTGTTTTACTTTAGATAATTTAAAGTTTTTTTTAAATTTGATTTTATCAAAGAATGATGTTGACATTGAAATATTTAAATTTTGAATAAAATTTTGATTTTACAAAATTAATAAAGATGGTTGTGGGTGACTTGTTGATGAGAACCTCACGAGGCTTCACCCGTCCGACTAGGGACACCTAGAGGTTTTAAAAGGCTTGTTGCATAAGCTAAGTGCAATCGTTATCCATACGAAAATGGATTCTGGATTTTTATTATTAGTAGTGTTATTTTTCTTTTCTTTTTGTTCGAGGATTAGCAAAATGTAGGTTTGGGGTGTGATCGGGAGAGAACAAATCCTAATTATACGCCTTAATTCACATTTGTTAGTCGTTTTTATCCTGTTTTTGTATAATTTTACTTTGTTTTCCACTTTATGGACGGATTTAGAAGAAAGTAAGGATTCCAGGATAAATAAAGAGAAAAAACAAGTAGAAAGAAGTTGAAAAAAAACCCATCGCGCGAACGGTCCGCTCGCGTGAAATCCCAGAAATCGCTCGCGCGGCCGGCTGGCGCGAACTCCCATTTTACGTGCTCGCGCGATCCGTACTGAAAATAGAAAACGCGTATTTTGGAGTGCTGAAGACTCCTACGTGGACGAAATCATTCAATTACGTCCACAATGTAATTTTTAGGAATTTTAGTGAGATTAGGTTTATAGTCGTAAAAGAGATGGATCCCTGGAAAAAGAAACATGAAAAAATAATAAAGAGTTGTTGTAGTAAAGCCCTTGCATTATAAATATTACGGCTATTTCTATTTACTCAAGTACGTTTTGAATTCCTTTTACCTTTCTTTTCTTAACTATAACCCTTGACCAACATTACAACCCTTGTAAAGTCCTAATTGATTCTATGGAAACATGATTTGAATATGGAACCGCTAGATGAAGGGAATAAAAGCATGGTGGTAGTGATATTTACTTGACGATCGATATCTGTACATGAGACTATCTTTTCTGTCATGTTATACGTTGTTCCATGTCATATGGGCGATTTGTTGCTTTGTATAGAATTATCCTCCTCGCATATATTCGAATAATTACACCTGTTTCTGAGTAATTTCATTTTAGAGTGTAATTAACAACGTGAGCTTTGTGGTCGAAGCATCACTAGATAGTTATCCGATTTATATTCCAAGTTCATAGTTGCCGTATATCCACTTGACACCTATTTCACACACATGTGAGTCTTCGATATATTCTATTGATTCTGTTGATATATGTTTTCGGATTATTTTCATAATGTAGGAAGGCGTACGATTGTTTTACTTTAGATAATTTAAAGTTTTTTTTTTAAATTTAATTTTATCAAAGAATGATGTTGACATTGAAATATTTAAATTTTGAATAAAATTTTGATTTTACAAAATTAATAAAAATGGTTGTGGGTGACTTGTTGATGAGAACCTCACGAGGCTTCACCTGTCTGACTAGGGACACCTAGAGGTTTAAAAGGCATGTTGCACAAGCTAAGTGCAATCGTTATCCATACGAAAATAAATTATGGGTTTTTATGATTAGTAGTGCTATTTTTCTTTTCTTTTTGCTTGAGGACTAGCAAAATGTAAGTTCGTGGGTGTGATCGGGTGAGAATAGATCCAAATTATACGCCTTAATTCACATTTGTTAGTCGTTTTTATAATGTTTTTCTATAATTTTACTTCGTTTTATGGAAGGATTTAGAAGAAAGCAAGGATTCCAGGTTAAATAAAGAGAAAAAGAAAGTAGAAAGAAGTTGGAAAAAGCCAATCGCGCGAGCGGTCTGCTCGCGTGAAATCGCAGAAATCGCTCGCGCTGCCCGCTTGCACGACCTCCCATTTTACGCGCTCGCCCAGCCCATTCACGTGATCTGTACTAAATAGAGAAAATGCGTATTTTGGAGTGTTGAAGACTCCTACGTGGACGAAATCATTCAATTACGTCCAGAATTTAATTTTTAGGAGTTTTAGTGAGATTAGGTTTATAGTCGTAAAAGAGATGGATCCCTTAAAAAAGAAATATGAAAAAATAATAAAGAGTTGTTGTAGTAAAGCCCTTGCATTATAAATATTACGGCTATTTCTATTTACTCAAGGACGTTTTGAATTCCTTTTACCTTTCTTTTCTTAACTATAACCCTTGACCAACATTACAACCCTTGTAAAGTCCTAGTTGATTCTATGGAAACTTGATTTGAATATGGAACCGATAGATGAAGGGAATAAAAGCATGGTGGTAGTGGTATTTACTTGACGATCGATATCTATTCATGAGACTATCTTTTCTGTCGTGTTATACGTTGTTCCATTTCACAAGCGAGATTTGTTGCTTTGTATAGAATTATCCTCGTCGCATATATTCGAATAATTACACCTGTTTCCGAGTAATTTCATTTTAGAGTGTAATTCACAACGTGAGCTTTGTGGTCGAAGCATCACTAGATAGTTATCCGATTTATATTCCAAGTTCATAGTTGCCGTATATCCACTTGACTACTATTTCACACACATGTGAGTCTTCGATATATTCTATTGATTCTGTTGATATATGTTTTCGGATAATTTTCATAATGTAGGAAGGCGTACGATTGTTTTACTCTAGATAATTTAAAGTTTTTTTTTTAAATTTGATTTTATCAAAGAATGATGTTGACATTGAATTATTTAAATTTTGAATAAAATTTTGATTTTACAAAATTAATAAAGATGGTTGTGGGTGACTTGTTGATGAGAACCTCACGAGGCTTCACCCGTCCGACTAGGGACACCTAGAGGTTTAAAAGGCATGTTGCACAAGCTAAGTGCAATCGTTATCCATACGAAAATGGATTATGGATTTTTATTGTTAGTAGTGTTATTTTTCTTTTCTTTTTGCTCGAGGATTGGCAAAATGTAGGTTTAGGGTGTGATCGGGAGAGAACTAATCCTAGTTATACGCCATAATTCACATTTGTTAGTCGTTTTTATCCTGTTTTTGTATAATTTTACTTTATTTTCCACTTAATGGAAGGATTAAGAAGAAAGTAAGGATTCCAGGATAAATAAAGAGAAAAATCAAGTAGAAAGAAGTTGGAAAAAGCCCATCACGCAAGCGGTCCGCTCGCGTGAAATCCCAGAAATCGCTCGCTCGGCCCGCTTGCGCGACCTCCCATTTTACGCGCTCGCGCGGCCTGCTCTCGCGATCCATTCTGAAAATAGAAAATGCGTATTTTGGAGTGTTGAAGACTCCTACGTGGAGGAAATCATTCAATTACGTCCACAATGTAATTTTTAGGAATTTTAGTGAGATTAGGTTTATAGTCGTAAAAGAGATGGATCCCTGGAAAAAGAAACATGAAAAAATAATAAAGAGTTGTTGTAGTAAAGCCCTTGCATTATAAATATTACGGCTATTTCTATTTACTCAAGTACGTTTTGAATTCCTTTTACCTTTCTTTTCTTAACTATAACCCTTGACCAACATTACAACCCTTGTAAAGTCCTAATTGATTCTATGGAAACATGATTTGAATATGGAACCGATAGATGAAGGGAATAAAAGCATGGTGGTAGTGATATTTACTTGACGATCGATATCTGTACATGAGACTATCTTTTCTGTCATGTTATACGTTGTTCCATGTCATATGGGCGATTTGTTGCTTTGTATAGAATTATCCTCCTCGCATATATTCGAATAATTACACCTGTTTCTGAGTAATTTCATTTTAGAGTGTAATTAACAACGTGAGCTTTGTGGTCGAAGCATCACTAGATAGTTATCCGATTTATATTCCAAGTTCATAGTTGCCGTATATCCACTTGACACCTATTTCACACACATGTGAGTCTTCGATATATTCTATTGATTCTGTTGATATATGTTTTCGGATTATTTTCATAATGTAGGAAGGCGTACGATTGTTTTACTTTAGATAATTTAAAGTTTTTTTTTTAAATTTAATTTTATCAAAGAATGATGTTGACATTGAAATATTTAAATTTTGAATAAAATTTTGATTTTACAAAATTAATAAAAATGGTTGTGGGTGACTTGTTGATGAGAACCTCACGAGGCTTCACCTGTCTGACTAGGGACACCTAGAGGTTTAAAAGGCATGTTGCACAAGCTAAGTGCAATCGTTATCCATACGAAAATAAATTATGGGTTTTTATGATTAGTAGTGCTATTTTTCTTTTCTTTTTGCTTGAGGACTAGCAAAATGTAGGTTCGTGGGTGTGATCGGGTGAGAATAGATCCAAATTATACGCCTTAATTCACATTTGTTAGTCGTTTTTATAATGTTTTTCTATAATTTTACTTCGTTTTGTGGAAGGATTTAGAAGAAAGCAAGGATTCCAGGTTAAATAAAGAGAAAAAGAAAGTAGAAAGAAGTTGGAAAAAGCCAATCGCGCGAGCGGTCTGCTCGCGTGAAATCGCAGAAATCGCTCGCGCTGCCCAGTTGCACGACCTCCCATTTTACGCGCTCGCGCAGCCCATTCACGTGATCTGTACTAAATAGAGAAAATGCGTATTTTGGAGTGTTGAAGACTCCTACGTGGACGAAATCATTCAATTACGTCCAGAATTTAATTTTTAGGAGTTTTAGTGAGATTAGGTTTATAGTCGTAAAAGAGATGGATCCCTTAAAAAAGAAATATGAAAAAATAATAAAGAGTTGTTGTAGTAAAGCCCTTGCATTATAAATATTACGGCTATTTCTATTTACTCAAGGACGTTTTGAATTCCTTTTACCTTTCTTTTCTTAACTATAACCCTTGACCAACATTACAACCCTTGTAAAGTCCTAGTTGATTCTATGGAAACTTGATTTGAATATGGAACCGATAGATGAAGGGAATAAAAGCATGGTGGTAGTGGTATTTACTTGACGATCGATATCTATTCATGAGACTATCTTTTCTGTCGTGTTATACGTTGTTCCATTTCACAAGCGAGATTTGTTGCTTTGTATAGAATTATCCTCGTCGCATATATTCGAATAATTACACCTGTTTCCGAGTAATTTCATTTTAGAGTGTAATTCACAACGTGAGCTTTGTGGTCGAAGCATCACTTGATAGTTATCCGATTTATATTCCAAGTTCATAGTTGCCGTATATCCACTTGACTACTATTTCACACACATGTGAGTCTTCGATATATTCTATTGATTCTGTTGATATATGTTTTCGGATAATTTTCATAATGTAGGAAGGCGTACGATTGTTTTACTCTAGATAATTTAAAGTTTTTTTTTTAAATTTGATTTTATCAAAGAATGATGTTGACATTGAATTATTTAAATTTTGAATAAAATTTTGATTTTACAAAATTAATAAAGATGGTTGTGGGTGACTTGTTGATGAGAACCTCACGAGGCTTCACCCGTCCGACTAGGGACACCTAGAGGTTTAAAAGGCATGTTGCACAAGCTAAGTGCAATCGTTATCCATACGAAAATGGATTATGGATTTTTATTGTTAGTAGTGTTATTTTTCTTTTCTTTTTGCTCGAGGATTGGCAAAATGTAGGTTTAGGGTGTGATCGGGAGAGAACTAATCCTAGTTATACGCCATAATTCACATTTTTTAGTCGTTTTTATCCTGTTTTTGTATAATTTTACTTTATTTTCCACTTAATGGAAGGATTTAGAAGAAAGTAAGGATTCCAGGATAAATAAAGAGAAAAATCAAGTAGAAAGAAGTTGGAAAAAGCCCATCACGCAAGCGGTCCGCTCGCGTGAAATCCCAGAAATCGCTCGCTCGGCCCGCTTGCGCGACCTCCCATTTTACGCGCTCGCGCAGCCTGCTCTCGCGATCCGTACCGAAAATAGAAAATGCGTATTTTGGAGTGTTGAAGACTCCTACGTGGAGGAAATCATTCAATTACGTCCACAATGTAATTTTTAGGAGTTTTAGTGAGATTAGGTTTATAGTCGTAAAAGAGATGGATCCCTGGAAAAAGAAACATGAAAAAATAATAAAGAGTTGTTGTAGTAAAGCCCTTGCATTATAAATATTACGGCTATTTCTATTTACTCAAGTACGTTTTGAATTCCTTTTACCTTTCTTTTCTTAACTATAACCCTTGACCAACATTACAACCCTTGTAAAGTCCTAATTGATTCTATGGAAACATGATTTGAATATGGAACCGATAGATGAAGGGAATAAAAGCATGGTGGTAGTGATATTTACTTGACGATCGATATCTGTACATGAGACTATCTTTTCTGTCATGTCATACGTTGTTCCATGTCATATGGGCGATTTGTTGCTTTGTATAGAATTATCCTCCTCGCATATATTCGAATAATTACACCTGTTTCTGAGTAATTTCATTTTAGAGTGTAATTCACAACGTGAGCTTTGTGGTCGAAGCATCACTAGATAGTTATCCGATTTATATTCCAAGTTCATAGTTGCCGTATATCCACTTGACACCTATTTCACACACATGTGAGTCTTCGATATATTCTATTGATTCTGTTGATATATGTTTTCGGATTATTTTCATAATGTAGGAAGGCGTACGATTGTTTTACTTTAGATAATTTAAAGTTTTTTTTTTAAATTTAATTTTATCAAAGAATGATGTTGACATTGAAATATTTAAATTTTGAATAAAATTTTGATTTTACAAAATTAATAAAAATGGTTGTGGGTGACTTGTTGATGAGAACCTCACGAGGCTTCACCTGTCTGACTAGGGACACCTAGAGGTTTAAAAGGCATGTTGCACAAGCTAAGTGCAATCGTTATCCATACGAAAATAAATTATGGGTTTTTATGATTAGTAGTGCTATTTTTCTTTTCTTTTTGCTTGAGGACTAGCAAAATGTATGTTCGTGGGTGTGATCGGGTGAGAATAGATCCAAATCATACGCCTTAATTCACATTTGTTAGTCGTTTTTATAATGTTTTTCTATAATTTTACTTCGTTTTATGGAAGGATTTAGAAGAAAGCAAGGATTCCAGGTTAAATAAAGAGAAAAAGAAAGTAGAAAGAAGTTGGAAAAAGCCAATCGCGCGAGCGGTCTGCTCGCGTGAAATCGTAGAAATCGCTCGCGCTGCCCGCTTGCACGACCTCCCATTTTACGCGCTCGCGCAGCCCATTCACGTGATCTGTACTAAATAGAGAAAATGCGTATTTTAGAGTGTTGAAGACTCCTACGTGGACGAAATCATTCAATTACGTCCAGAATTTAATTTTTAGGAGTTTTAGTGAGATTAGGTTTATAGTCGTAAAAGAGATGGATCCCTTAAAAAAGAAATATGAAAAAATAATAAAGAGTTGTTGTAGTAAAGCCCTTGCATTATAAATATTACGGCTATTTCTATTTACTCAAGGACGTTTTGAATTCCTTTTACCTTTCTTTTCTTAACTATAACCCTTGACCAACATTACAACCCTTGTAAAGTCCTAGTTGATTCTATGGAAACTTGATTTGAATATGGAACCGATAGATGAAGGGAATAAAAGCATGGTGGTAGTGGTATTTACTTGACGATCGATATCTATTCATGAGACTATCTTTTCTGTCGTGTTATACGTTGTTCCATTTCACAAGCGAGATTTGTTGCTTTGTATAGAATTATCCTCGTCGCATATATTCGAATAATTACACCTGTTTCCGAGTAATTTCATTTTAGAGTGTAATTCACAACGTGAGCTTTGTGGTCGAAGCATCACTAGATAGTTATCCGATTTATATTCCAAGTTCATAGTTGCCGTATATCCACTTGACTACTATTTCACACACATGTGAGTCTTCGATATATTCTATTGATTCTGTTGATATATGTTTTCGGATAATTTTCATAATGTAGGAAGGCGTACGATTGTTTTACTCTAGATAATTTAAAGTTTTTTTTTTAAATTTGATTTTATCAAAGAATGATGTTGACATTGAATTATTTAAATTTTGAATAAAATTTTGATTTTACAAAATTAATAAAGATGGTTGTGGGTGACTTGTTGATGAGAACCTCACGAGGCTTCACCCGTCCGACTAGGGACACCTAGAGGTTTAAAAGGCATGTTGCACAAGCTAAGTGCAATCGTTATCCATACGAAAATGGATTATGGATTTTTATTGTTAGTAGTGTTATTTTTCTTTTCTTTTTGCTCGAGGATTGGCAAAATGTAGGTTTAGGGTGTGATCGGGAGAGAACTAATCCTAGTTATACGCCATAATTCACATTTTTTAGTCGTTTTTATCCTGTTTTTGTATAATTTTACTTTATTTTCCACTTAATGGAAGGATTTAGAAGAAAGTAAGGATTCCAGGATAAATAAAGAGAAAAATCAAGTAGAAAGAAGTTGGAAAAAGCCCATCACGCAAGCGGTCCGCTCGCGTGAAATCCCAGAAATCGCTCGCTCGGCCCGCTTGCGCGACCTCCCATTTTACGCGCTCGCGCGGCCTGCTCTCGCGATCCGTACTGAAAATAGAAAATGCGTATTTTGGAGTGTTGAAGACTCCTACGTGGAGGAAATCATTCAATTACGTCCACAATGTAATTTTTAGGAGTTTTAGTGAGATTAGGTTTATGTTCGTAAAAGAGATGGATCCCTGGAAAAAGAAACATGAAAAAATAATAAAGAGTTGTTGTAGTAAAGCCCTTGCATTATAAATATTACGGCTATTTCTATTTACTCAAGTACGTTTTGAATTCCTTTTACCTTTCTTTTCTTAACTATAACCCTTGACCAACATTACAACCCTTGTAAAGTCCTAATTGATTCTATGGAAACATGATTTGAATATGGAACCGATAGATGAAGGGAATAAAAGCATGGTGGTAGTGATATTTACTTGACGATCGATATATGTACATGAGACTATCTTTTCTGTCATGTCATACGTTGTTCCATGTCATATGGGCGATTTGTTGCTTTGTATAGAATTATCCTCCTCGCATATATTCGAATAATTACACCTGTTTCTGAGTAATTTCATTTTAGAGTGTAATTCACAACGTGAGCTTTGTGGTCGAAGCATCACTAGATAGTTATCCGATTTATATTCCAAGTTCATAGTTGCCGTATATCCACTTGACACCTATTTCACACACATGTGAGTCTTCGATATATTCTATTGATTCTGTTGATATATGTTTTCGGATTATTTTCATAATGTAGGAAGGCGTACGATTGTTTTACTTTAGATAATTTAAAGTTTTTTTTTTAAATTTAATTTTATCAAAGAATGATGTTGACATTGAAATATTTAAATTTTGAATAAAATTTTGATTTTACAAAATTAATAAAAATGGTTGTGGGTGACTTGTTGATGAGAACCTCACGAGGCTTCACCTGTCTGACTAGGGACACCTAGAGGTTTAAAAGGCATGTTGCATAAGCTAAGTGCAATCGTTATCCATACGAAAATAAATTATGGGTTTTTATGATTAGTAGTGCTATTTTTCTTTTCTTTTTGCTTGAGGACTAGCAAAATGTAGGTTCGTGGGTGTGATCGGGTGAGAATAGATCCAAATTATACGCCTTAATTCACATTTGTTAGTCATTTTTATAATGTTTTTCTATAATTTTACTTCGTTTTATGGAAGGATTTAGAAGAAAGCAAGGATTCCAGGTTAAATAAAGAGAAAAAGAAAGTAGAAAGAAGTTGGAAAAAGCCAATCGCGCGAGCGGTCTGCTCGCGTGAAATCGCAGAAATCGCTCGCGCTGCCCGCTTGCACGACCTCCCATTTTACGCGCTCGCGCAGCCCATTCACGTGATCTGTACTAAATAGAGAAAATGCGTATTTTGGAGTGTTGAAGACTCCTACGTGGACGAAATCATTCAATTACGTCCAGAATTTAATTTTTAGGAGTTTTAGTGAGATTAGGTTTATAGTCGTAAAAGAGATGGATCCCTTAAAAAAGAAATATGAAAAAATAATAAAGAGTTGTTGTAGTAAAGCCCTTGCATTATAAATATTACGGCTATTTCTATTTACTCAAGGACGTTTTGAATTCCTTTTACCTTTCTTTTCTTAACTATAACCCTTGACCAACATTACAACCCTTGTAAAGTCCTAGTTGATTCTATGGAAACTTGATTTGAATATGGAACCGATAGATGAAGGGAATAAAAGCATGGTGGTAGTGGTATTTACTTGACGATCGATATCTATTCATGAGACTATCTTTTCTGTCGTGTTATACGTTGTTCCATTTCACAAGCGAGATTTGTTGCTTTGTATAGAATTATCCTCGTCGCATATATTCGAATAATTACACCTGTTTCCGAGTAATTTCATTTTAGAGTGTAATTCACAACGTGAGCTTTGTGGTCGAAGCATCACTAGATAGTTATCCGATTTATATTCCAAGTTCATAGTTGCCGTATATCCACTTGACTACTATTTCACACACATGTGAGTCTTCGATATATTCTATTGATTCTGTTGATATATGTTTTCGGATAATTTTCATAATGTAGGAAGGCGTACGATTGTTTTACTCTAGATAATTTAAAGTTTTTTTTTTAAATTTGATTTTATCAAAGAATGACGTTGACATTGAATTATTTAAATTTTGAATAAAATTTTGATTTTACAAAATTAATAAAGATGGTTGTGGGTGACTTGTTGATGAGAACCTCACGAGGCTTCACCCGTCCGACTAGGGACACCTAGAGGTTTAAAAGGCATGTTGCACAAGCTAAGTGCAATCGTTATCCATACGAAAATGGATTATGGATTTTTATTGTAAGTAGTGTTATTTTTCTTTTCTTTTTGCTCGAGGATTGGCAAAATGTAGGTTTAGGGTGTGATCGGGAGAGAACTAATCCTAGTTATACGCCATAATTCACATTTTTTAGTCGTTTTTATCCTGTTTTTGTATAATTTTACTTTATTTTCCACTTAATGGAAGGATTTAGAAGAAAGTAAGGATTCCAGGATAAATAAAGAGAAAAATCAAGTAGAAAGAAGTTGGAAAAAGCCCATCACGCAAGCGGTCCGCTCGCGTGAAATCCCAGAAATCGCTCGCTCGGCCCGCTTGCGCGACCTCCCATTTTACGCGCTCGCGCGGCCTGCTCTCGCGATCCGTACTGAAAATAGAAAATGCGTATTTTGGAGTGTTGAAGACTCCTACGTGGAGGAAATCATTCAATTACGTCCACAATGTAATTTTTAGGAGTTTTAGTGAGATTAGGTTTATAGTCGTAAAAGAGATGGATCCCTGGAAAAAGAAACATGAAAAAATAATAAAGAGTTGTTGTAGTAAAGCCCTTGCATTATAAATATTACTGCTATTTCTATTTACTCAAGTACGTTTTGAATTCCTTTTACCTTTCTTTTATTAACTATAACCCTTGACCAACATTACAACCCTTGTAAAGTCCTAATTGATTCTATGGAAACATGATTTGAATATGGAACCGATAGATGAAGGGAATAAAAGCATGGTGGTAGTGATATTTACTTGACGATCGATATCTGTACATGAGACTATCTTTTCTGTCATGTTATACGTTGTTCCATGTCATATGGGCGATTTGTTGCTTTGTATAGAATTATCCTCCTCGCATCTATTCGAATAATTACACCTGTTTCTGAGTAATTTCATTTTAGAGTGTAATTCACAACGTGAGCTTTGTGGTCGAAGCATCACTAGATAGTTATCCGATTTATATTCCAAGTTCATAGTTGTCGTATATCCACTTGACACCTATTTCACACACATGTGAGTCTTCGATATATTCTATTGATTCTGTTGATATATGTTTTCGGATTATTTTCATAATGTAGGAAGGCGTACGATTGTTTTGCTTTAGATAATTTAAAGTTTTTTTTTTAAATTTAATTTTATCAAAGAATGATGTTGACATTGAAATATTTAAATTTTGAATAAAATTTTGATTTTACAAAATTAATAAAAATGGTTGTGGGTGACTTGTTGATGAGAACCTCACGAGGCTTCACCTGTCTGACTAGGGACACCTAGAGGTTTAAAAGGCATGTTGCACAGGCTAAGTGCAATCGTTATCCATACGAAAATAAATTATGGGTTTTTATGATTAGTAGTGCTATTTTTCTTTTCTTTTTGCTTGAGGACTAGCAAAATGTAGGTTCGTGGGTGTGATCGGGTGAGAATAGATCCAAATTATACGCCTTAATTCACATTTGTTAGTCGTTTTTATAATGTTTTTCTATAATTATATTTCGTTTTATGGAAGGATTTAGAAGAAAGCAAGGATTCCAGGTTAAATAAAGAGAAAAAGAAAGTAGAAAGAAGTTGGAAAAAGCCAATCGCGCGAGCGGTCTGCTCGCGTGAAATCGCAGAAATCGCTCGCGCTGCCCGCTTGCACGACCTCCCATTTTACGCGCTCGCGCAGCCCATTCACGTGATCTGTACTAAATAGAGAAAATGCGTATTTTGGAGTGTTGAAGACTCCTACGTGGACGAAATCATTCAATTACGTCCAGAATTTAATTTTTAGGAGTTTTAGTGAGATTAGGTTTATAGTCGTAAAAGAGATGGATCCCTTAAAAAAGAAATATGAAAAAATAATAAAGAGTTGTTGTAGTAAAGCCCTTGCATTATAAATATTACGGCTATTTCTATTTACTCAAGGACGTTTTGAATTCCTTTTACCTTTCTTTTCTTAACTATAACCCTTGACCAACATTACAACCCTTGTAAAGTCCTAGTTGATTCTATGGAAACTTGATTTGAATATGGAACCGATAGATGAAGGGAATATAAGCATGGTGGTAGTGGTATTTACTTGACGATCGATATCTATTCATGAGACTATCTTTTCTGTCGTGTTATACGTTGTTCCATTTCACAAGCGAGATTTGTTGCTTTGTATAGAATTATCCTCGTCGCATATATTCGAATAATTACACCTGTTTCCGAGTAATTTCATTTTAGAGTGTAATTCACAACGTGAGCTTTGTGGTCGAAGCATCACTAGATAGTTATCCGATTTATATTCCAAGTTCATAGTTGCCGTATATCCACTTGACACCTATTTCACACACATGTGAGTCTTCGATATATTCTATTGATTCAGTTGATATATGTTTTCGGATTATTTTCATAATGTAGGAAGGCGTACGATTGTTTTACTTTAGATAATTTAAAGTTTTTTTTTTAAATTTAATTTTATCAAAGAATGATGTTGACATTGAAATATTTAAATTTTGAATAAAATTTTGATTTTACAAAATTAATAAAAATGGTTGTGGGTGACTTGTTGATGAGAACCTCACGAGGCTTCACCTGTCTGACTAGGGACACCTAGAGGTTTAAAAGGCATGTTGCACAGGCTAAGTGCAATCGTTATCCATACGAAAATAAATTATGGGTTTTTATGATTAGTAGTGCTATTTTTCTTTTCTTTTTGCTTGAGGACTAGCAAAATGTAGGTTCGTGGGTGTGATCGGGTGAGAATAGATCCAAATTATACGCCTTAATTCACATTTGTTAGTCGTTTTTATAATGTTTTTCTATAATTTTACTTCGTTTTATGGAAGGATTTAGAAGAAAGCAAGGATTCCAGGTTAAATAAAGAGAAAAAGAAAGTAGAGAGAAGTTGGAAAAATCCAATTGCGCGAGCGGTCTGCTCGCGTGAAATCGCAGAAATCGCTCGCGCTGCCCGCTTGCACGACCTCCCATTTTACGCGCTCGCGCAGCCCATTCATGTGATCTGTACTAAATAGAGAAAATGCGTATTTTGGAGTGTTGAAGACTCCTACGTGGACGAAATCATTCAATTACGTCCAGAATTTAATTTTTAGGAGTTTTAGTGAGATTAGGTTTATAGTCGTAAAAGAGATGGATCCCTTAAAAAAGAAATATGAAAAAATAATAAAGAGTTGTTGTAGTAAAGCCCTTGCATTATAAATATTACGGCTATTTCTATTTACTCAAGGACGTTTTGAATTCCTTTTACCTTTCTTTTCTTAACTATAACCCTTGACCAACATTACAACCCTTGTAAAGTCCTAGTTGATTCTATGGAAACTTGATTTGAATATGGAACCGATAGATGAAGGGAATAAAAGCATGGTGGTAGTGGTATTTACTTGACGATCGATATCTATTCATGAGACTATCTTTTCTGTCGTGTTATACGTTGTTCCATTTCACAAGCGAGATTTGTTGCTTTGTATAGAATTATCCTCGTCGCATATATTCGAATAATTACACCTGTTTCCGAGTAATTTCATTTTAGAGTGTAATTCACAACGTGAGCTTTGTGGTCGAAGCATCACTAGATAGTTATCCGATTTATATTCCAAGTTCATAGTTGCCGTATATCCACTTGACACCTATTTCACACACATGTGAGTCTTCGATATATTCTATTGATTCAGTTGATATATGTTTTCGGATTATTTTCATAATGTAGGAAGGCGTACGATTGTTTTACTTTAGATAATTTAAAGTTTTTTTTTTAAATTTAATTTTATCAAAGAATGATGTTGACATTGAAATATTTAAATTTTGAATAAAATTTTGATTTTACAAAATTAATAAAAATGGTTGTGGGTGACTTGTTGATGAGAACCTCACGAGGCTTCACCTGTCTGACTAGGGACACCTAGAGGTTTAAAAGGCATGTTGCACAAGCTAAGTGCAATCGTTATCCATACGAAAATAAATTATGGGTTTTTATGATTAGTAGTGCTATTTTTCTTTTCTTTTTGCTTGAGGACTAGCAAAATGTAGGTTCGTGGGTGTGATCGGGTGAGAATAGATCCAAATTATACGCCTTAATTCACATTTGTTAGTCATTTTTATAATGTTTTTCTATAATTTTACTTCGTTTTATGGAAGGATTTAGAAGAAAGCAAGGATTCCAGGTTAAATAAAGAGAAAAAGAAAGTAGAAAGAAGTTGGAAAAAGCCAATCGCGCGAGCGGTCTGCTCGCGTGAAATCGCAGAAATCGCTCGCGCTGCCCGCTTGCACGACCTCCCATTTTACGCGCTCGCGCAGCCCATTCACGTGATCTGTACTAAATAGAGAAAATGCGTATTTTGGAGTGTTGAAGACTCCTACGTGGACGAAATCATTCAATTACGTCCAGAATTTAATTTTTAGGAGTTTTAGTGAGATTAGGTTTATAGTCGTAAAAGAGATGGATCCCTTAAAAAAGAAATATGAAAAAATAATAAAGAGTTGTTGTAGTAAAGCCCTTGCATTATAAATATTACGGCTATTTCTATTTACTCAAGGACGTTTTGAATTCCTTTTACCTTTCTTTTCTTAACTATAACCCTTGACCAACATTACAACCCTTGTAAAGTCCTAGTTGATTCTATGGAAACTTGATTTGAATATGGAACCGATAGATGAAGGGAATAAAAGCATGGTGGTAGTGGTATTTACTTGACGATCGATATCTATTCATGAGACTATCTTTTCTGTCGTGTTATACGTTGTTCCATTTCACAAGCGAGATTTGTTGCTTTGTATAGAATTATCCTCGTCGCATATATTCGAATAATTACACCTGTTTCCGAGTAATTTCATTTTAGAGTGTAATTCACAACGTGAGCTTTGTGGTCGAAGCAACACTAGATAGTTATCCGATTTATATTCCAAGTTCATAGTTGCCGTATATCCACTTGACTACTATTTCACACACATGTGAGTCTTCGATATATTCTATTGATTCTGTTGATATATGTTTTCGGATAATTTTCATAATGTAGGAAGGCGTACGATTGTTTTACTCTAGATAATTTAAAGTTTTTTTTTTAAATTTGATTTTATCAAAGAATGACGTTGACATTGAATTATTTAAATTTTGAATAAAATTTTGATTTTACAAAATTAATAAAGATGGTTGTGGGTGACTTGTTGATGAGAACCTCACGAGGCTTCACCCGTCCGACTAGGGACACCTAGAGGTTTAAAAGGCATGTTGCACAAGCTAAGTGCAATCGTTATCCATACGAAAATGGATTATGGATTTTTATTGTAAGTAGTGTTATTTTTCTTTTCTTTTTGCTCGAGGATTGGCAAAATGTAGGTTTAGGGTGTGATCGGGAGAGAACTAATCCTAGTTATACGCCATAATTCACACTTTTTAGTCGTTTTTATCCTGTTTTTGTATAATTTTACTTTATTTTCCACTTAATGGAAGGATTTAGAAGAAAGTAAGGATTCCAGGATAAATAAAGAGAAAAATCAAGTAGAAAGAAGTTGGAAAAAGCCCATCACGCAAGCGGTCCGCTCGCGTGAAATCCCAGAAATCGCTCGCTCGGCCCGCTTGCGCGACCTCCCATTTTACGCGCTCGCGCGGCCTGCTCTCGCGATCCGTACTGAAAATAGAAAATGCGTATTTTGGAGTGTTGAAGACTCCTACGTGGAGGAAATCATTCAATTACGTCCACAATGTAATTTTTAGGAGTTTTAGTGAGATTAGGTTTATAGTCGTAAAAGAGATGGATCCCTGGAAAAAGAAACATGAAAAAATAATAAAGAGTTGTTGTAGTAAAGCCCTTGCATTATAAATATTACGGCTATTTCTATTTACTCAAGTACGTTTTGAATTCCTTTTACCTTTCTTTTCTTAACTATAACCCTTGACCAACATTACAACCCTTGTAAAGTCCTAATTGATTCTATGGAAACATGATTTGAATATGGAACCGATAGATGAAGGGAATAAAAGCATGGTGGTAGTGATATTTACTTGACGATCGATATCTGTACATGAGACTATCTTTTCTGTCATGTTATACGTTGTTCCATGTCATATGGGCGATTTGTTGCTTTGTATAGAATTATCCTCCTCGCATATATTCGAATAATTACACCTGTTTCTGAGTAATTTCATTTTAGAGTGTAATTCACAACGTGAGCTTTGTGGTCGAAGCATCACTAGATAGTTATCCGATTTATATTCCAAGTTCATAGTTGCCGTATATCCACTTGACACCTATTTCACACACATGTGAGTCTTCGATATATTCTATTGATTCTGTTGATATATGTTTTCGGATTATTTTCATAATGTAGGAAGGCGTACGATTGTTTTGCTTTAGATAATTTAAAGTTTTTTTTTTAAATTTAATTTTATCAAAGAATGATGTTGACATTGAAATATTTAAATTTTGAATAAAATTTTGATTTTACAAAATTAATAAAAATGGTTGTGGGTGACTTGTTGATGAGAACCTCACGAGGCTTCACCTGTCTGACTAGGGACACCTAGAGGTTTAAAAGGCATGTTGCACAGGCTAAGTGCAATCGTTATCCATACGAAAATAAATTATGGGTTTTTATGATTAGTAGTGCTATTTTTCTTTTCTTTTTGCTTGAGGACTAGCAAAATGTAGGTTCGTGGGTGTGATCGGGTGAGAATAGATCCAAATTATACGCCTTAATTCACATTTGTTAGTCATTTTTATAATGTTTTTCTATAATTATATTTCGTTTTATGAAAGGATTTAGAAGAAAGCAAGGATTCCAGGTTAAATAAAGAGAAAAAGAAAGTAGAAAGAAGTTGGAAAAAGCCAATCGCGCGAGCGGTCTGCTCGCGTGAAATCGCAGAAATCGCTCGCGCTGCCCGCTTGCACGACCTCCCATTTTACGCGCTCGCGCAGCCCATTCACGTGATCTGTACTAAATAGAGAAAATGCGTATTTTGGAGTGTTGAAGACTCCTACGTGGACGAAATCATTCAATTACGTCCAGAATTTAATTTTTAGGAGTTTTAGTGAGATTAGGTTTATAGTCGTAAAAGAGATGGATCCCTTAAAAAAGAAATATGAAAAAATAATAAAGAGTTGTTGTAGTAAAGCCCATGCATTATAAATATTACGGCTATTTCTATTTACTCAAGGACGTTTTGACTTCCTTTTACCTTTCTTTTCTTAACTATAACCCTTGACCAACATTACAACCCTTGTAAAGTCCTAGTTGATTCTATGGAAACTTGATTTGAATATGGAACCGATAGATGAAGGGAATAAAAGCATGGTGGTAGTGGTATTTACTTGACGATCGATATCTATTCATGAGACTATCTTTTCTGTCGTGTTATACGTTGTTCCATTTCACAAGCGAGATTTGTTGCTTTGTATAGAATTATCCTCGTCGCATATATTCGAATAATTACACCTGTTTCCGAGTAATTTCATTTTAGAGTGTAATTCACAATGTGAGCTTTGTGGTCGAAGCATCACTAGATAGTTATCCGATTTATATTCCAAGTTCATAGTTGCCGTATATCCACTTGACACCTATTTCACACACATGTGAGTCTTCGATATATTCTATTGATTCAGTTGATATATGTTTTCGGATTATTTTCATAATGTAGGAAGGCGTACGATTGTTTTACTTTAGATAATTTAAAGTTTTTTTTTTAAATTTAATTTTATCAAAGAATGATGTTGACATTGAAATATTTAAATTTTGAATAAAATTTTGATTTTACAAAATTAATAAAAATGGTTGTGGGTGACTTGTTGATGAGAACCTCACGAGGCTTCACCTGTCTGACTAGGGACACCTAGAGGTTTAAAAGGCATGTTGCACAAGCTAAGTGCAATCGTTATCCATACGAAAATAAATTATGGGTTTTTATGATTAGTAGTGCTATTTTTCTTTTCTTTTTGCTTGAGGACTAGCAAAATGTAGGTTCGTGGGTGTGATCGGGTGAGAATAGATCCAAATTATACGCCTTAATTCACATTTGTTAGTCGTTTTTATAATGTTTTTCTATAATTTTACTTCGTTTTATGGAAGGATTTAGAAGAAAGCAAGGATTCCAGGTTAAATAAAGAGAAAAAGAAAGTAGAGAGAAGTTGGAAAAATCCAATTGCGCGAGCGGTCTGCTCGCGTGAAATCGCAGAAATCGCTCGCGCTGCCCGCTTGCACGACCTCCCATTTTACGCGCTCGCGCAGCCCATTCACGTGATCTGTACTAAATAGAGAAAATGCGTATTTTGGAGTGTTGAAGACTCCTACGTGGACAAAATCATTCAATTACGTCCAGAATTTAATTTTTAGGAGTTTTAGTGAGATTAGGTTTATAGTCGTAAAAGAGATGGATCCCTTAAAAAAGAAATATGAAAAAATAATAAAGAGTTGTTGTAGTAAAGCCCTTGCATTATAAATATTACGGCTATTTCTATTTACTCAAGGACGTTTTGAATTCCTTTTACCTTTCTTTTCTTAACTATAACCCTTGACCAACATTACAACCCTTGTAAAGTCCTAGTTGATTCTATGGAAACTTGATTTGAATATGGAACCGATAGATGAAGGGAATAAAAGCATGGTGGTAGTGGTATTTACTTGACGATCGATATCTATTCATGAGACTATCTTTTCTGTCGTGTTATACGTTGTTCCATTTCACAAGCGAGATTTGTTGCTTTGTATAGAATTATCCTCGTCGCATATATTCGAATAATTACACCTGTTTCCGAGTAATTTCATTTTAGAGTGTAATTCACAACGTGAGCTTTGTGGTCGAAGCAACACTAGATAGTTATCCGATTTATATTCCAAGTTCATGGTTGCCGTATATCCACTTGACTACTATTTCACACACATGTGAGTCTTCGATATATTCTATTGATTCTGTTGATATATGTTTTCGGATAATTTTCATAATGTAGGAAGGCGTACGATTGTTTTACTCTAGATAATTTAAAGTTTTTTTTTTAAATTTGATTTTATCAAAGAATGATGTTGACATTGAATTATTTAAATTTTGAATAAAATTTTGATTTTACAAAATTAATAAAGATGGTTGTGGGTGACTTGTTGATGAGAACCTCACGAGGCTTCACCCGTCCGACTAGGGACACCTAGAGGTTTAAAAGGCATGTTGCACAAGCTAAGTGCAATCGTTATCCATACGAAAATGGATTATGGATTTTTATTGTTAGTAGTGTTATTTTTCTTTTCTTTTTGCTCGAGGATTGGCAAAATGTAGGTTTAGGGTGTGATCGGGAGAGAACTAATCCTAGTTATACGCCATAATTCACATTTGTTAGTCGTTTTTATCCTGTTTTTGTATAATTTTACTTTATTTTCCACTTAATGGAAGGATTTAGAAGAAAGTAAGGATTCCAGGATAAATAAAGAGAAAAATCAAGTAGAAAGAAGTTGGAAAAAGCCCATCACGCAAGCGGTCCGCTCGCGTGAAATCCCAGAAATCGCTCGCTCGGCCCGCTTGCGCGACCTCCCATTTTACGCGCTCGCGCGGCCTGCTCTCGCGATCCGTACTGAAAATAGAAAATGCGTATTTTGGAGTGTTGAAGACTCCTACGTGGAGGAAATCATTCAATTACGTCCACAATGTAATTTTTAGGAGTTTTAGTGAGATTAGGTTTATAGTCGTAAAAGAGATGGATCCCTTGAAAAAGAAACATGAAAAAATAATAAAGAGTTGTTGTAGTAAAGCCCTTGCATTATAAATATTACGGCTATTTCTATTTACTCAAGTACGTTTTGAATTCCTTTTACCTTTCTTTTCTTAACTATAACCCTTGACCAACATTACAACCCTTGTAAAGTCCTAATTGATTCTATGGAAACATGATTTGAATATAGAACCGATAGATGAAGGGAATAAAAGCATGGTGGTAGTGATATTTACTTGACGATCGATATCTGTTCATGAGACAATCTTTTCTGCCATGTTATACGTTGTTCCATGTCATATGCGCGATTTGTTGCTTTGTATAGAATTATCATCCTCGCATATATTCGAATAATTACACCTGTTTTCGAGTAATTTCATTTTAGAGTGTAATTCACAATGTGAGCTTTGTGGTCGAAGCGTCACTAGATAGTTATCCGATTTATATTCCAAGTTCATAGTTGCCGTATATCCACTTGACTACTATTTCACACACATGTGAGTCTTCGATATATTCTATTGATTCTGTTGATATATGTTTTCGGATTATTTTCATAATGTAGAAAGGCGTACGATTGTTTTACTTTAGATAATTTAAAGTTTTTTTTTTAAATTCGATTTTATCAAAGAATGATGTTGACATTGAAATATTTAAATTTTGAATAAAATTTTGATTTTACAAAATTAATAAAGATGGTTGTGGGTGACTTGTTGATGAGAACCTCACGAGGCTTCACCCGTCTGACTAGGGACACCTAGAGGTTTAAAAGGCATGTTGCATAAGCTAAGTGCAATCGTTATCCATACGAAAATGGATTATAGACTTTTATTATTAGTAGTGTTATTTTTCTTTTCTTTTTGTTCGAGGATTAGCAAAATATAGGTTTGGGGTGTGATCGGGAGAGAACAAATCCTAATTATACGCCATAATTCACATTTGTTAGTCGTTTTTATCCTGTTTTTGAATAATTTTACTTTGTTTTCCACTTAATGGAAGGATTTAGAAGAAAGTAAGGATTCCAGTATAAATAAAGAGAAAAAGCAAGTAGAAAGAAGTTGGAAAAAGCCCATCGCGCGAGCGGTCCGCTCGCGTGAAATCCCAGAAATCGCTCGCGCGGCCCGCTTGCGCGACCTCCCATTTTAGGCGCTCGCGCGATCCGTACTGAAAATAGAAAACTCGTATTTTGGAGTGCTGAAGACTCCTACGTGGACGAAATCATTCAATTACGTCCACAATGTAATTTTTAGTAGTTTTAGTGAGATTAGGTTTATAGTCGTAAAAGAGATGGATCCCTTGAAAAAGAAATATGAAAAAATAATAAAGAGTTGTTGTAGTAAAGCCCTTGCATTATAAATATTACCGCTATTTCTTTTTACTCAAGGACGTTTTGAATTCCTTTTACCTTTCTTTTCTTAACTATAACCCTTGACCAACATTACAACCCTTGTAAAGTCCTAATTGATTCTATGGAAACTTAATTTGAATATGGAACCGATAGATGAAGGGAATAAAAGCATGGTGGTAGTGGTATTTACTTGACGATCGATATCTATTCATGAGACTATCTTTTCTGTCGTGTTATACGTTGTTCCATTTCACATGCAAGATTTGTTGCTTTGTATAGAATTATCCTCGTCGCATATATTCGAATAATTACACCTGTTTCCGAGTAATTTCATTTTAGAGTGTAATTGACAACGTGAGCTTTGTGGTTGAAGCATCACTAGATAGTAATCCAATTTATATTCCAAGTTCATAGTTGCCGTATATCCACTTGACTATTATTTCACACACATGTGAGTCTTCGATATATTCTATTGATTCTGTTGATATATGTTTTCGGATTATTTTCATAATGTAGGAAGGCGTACGATTGTTTTACTTTAGATAATTTAAAGTTTTTTTTTTAAATTTGATTTTATCAAAGAATGATGTTGACATTGAAATATTTAAATTTTGAATTAAATTTTGATTTTACAAAATTAATAAAGATGGTTGTGGGTGACTTGTTGATGAGAACCTCACGAGGCTTCACCTGTCTGACTAGGGACACCTAGAGGTTTAAAAGGCATGTTGCACAAGCTAAGTGCAATCGTTATCCATACGTAAATGGATTATGGATTTTTATTATTAGTAGTGTTATTTTTCTTTTCTTTTTGTTCGAGGATTAGCAAAATGTAGGTTTGGGGTGTGATCGGGAGAGAACAAATCCTAATTATACGCCATAATTCACATTTGTTAGTCGTTTTTATCCTGTTTTTGTATAATTTTACTTTGTTTTCCACTTTATGGACGGATTTAGACGAAAGTAAGGATTCCAGGATAAATAAAGAGAAAAAACAAGTAGAAAGAAGTTGGAAAAAGCCCATCGAGCGAGCGGTCCGCTCGTGTGAAATCCCAGAAATCGCTTGCGCGGCCCGCTTGCGCGACCTCCCATTTTACGCGCTCGCGCGGCCCGCTTACGCGACCTCCCATTTTACGCGCTCGCGCGGCCCCCTCGGGTGATCCGTACTTAAAATAGAAATGCGTATTTTGGAGTGCTGAAGACTCCTACGTGGATGAAATCATTCTATTACGCCCACAATGTAATTTTTAGGAGTTTTAGTGAGATTAGGTTTATAGTCGTAAAAGAGATGGATCCCTTGAAAAAGAAATATGAAAAAATATTACTGAATTTTTGTAGTAAATCCCATACACTATAAATATTACGGCTATTTCAATTTACTCAAGGACGTTTTGAATTCCTTTTACCTTTTCTTTTCTTAACTATAACCCTTGACCAACATTACAACCCTTGTAAAGTCCTAGTTGATTCTATGAAAATATGATTTGAATATGGAACCGATAGATGAAGGGAATAAAAGCATGGTGGTAGTGATATTTACATGACGATCAATATCTATTCATGAGACTATCTTTTCTGTCGTGTTATACATTGTTCCATGTCATATGCGAGATTTGTTGCTTTGTATAGAATTATCCTCCTCGCATATATTCGAATAGTTACACCTGTTTCCGAGCAATTTCATTTTAGAGTGTAATTCACAACGTGAGCTTTGTATTCGAACCATCACTAGATAGTTATCCGATTTATATTCCAAGTTCATAGTTGCCGTATATCCACTTAACTACTATTTCACACACATGCGAGTCTTCGATATATTCTATTGATTCTGTTGATATATGTTTTCGGATTATTTTCAAAATGTAAGAAGGCGTACGGTTGTTTTACTTTAGATAATTTAAAGGTTTTTTATAATTTGATTTTATCAAGGAATGATGTTGACATTGAAATATTTAAATTTTGAATTAAAATTTTATTTTACAAAATTAATAAAGATGGTTGTGGGTGACTTGTTGATGAGAACCCTCACGAGACTTCACTCGTCCGACTTGGGACACCTAGATGTTTAAAAGGCTTGTTGGACAAGCTAAGTGCAATAGTTATCCATACTAAAATGGATTATGGATTTTCATTATTAGTTGTGTTATTTTTATTTTCTTTTTGCTCGAGGATCAGCAAAATGTAGGTTTGGGGTTGTGATCGGGAGAGAACATATCCTAATAATACGCCTTAATTCACATTTGTTAGTCGTTTTTATCCTGTTTTTATATAATTTTACTTCGTTTTCTACATTATGGAAGGATTTAGAAGAAAGCAAGGATCCCAGGTTAAATAAAGAGAAAAAAAAATGTAGAAAGAAGCTGGAAAAAGCCCATCGCGCGAGCGGTCCGCTCGCGTGAAATCCTTGAAATCGCTTGCACGGCCCGATTGCGCGACCTCCCATTTTAAGCACTCGCGCGATCCGTGTTGAAGACTCCTACGGGGACGAAATCATTCTATTACATCCACAATGTAATTTTTAGGAGTTTTAGTGAGATTAGGCTTATAGTCGTAAAAGAGATAGATCCCTTGAAAAAGAAATATGAAAAAATAATAAAGAGTTGCTGTAGTAAATCCCTTGCATTATAAATATTACGGCTATTTCTATTCACTCAAGGACTTTTTGAATTCCTTTTACCTTTCTTTTCTTAACTATAACCCTTGACCAACATTACAACCCTTGTAAATTCCAAGTTGATTCTATGAAAACTTGATTTGAATTTGGAACCGATAGATGAAGGGAATAAAATCATGGTGGTAGTGATAGTTACTTGACGATCGATATCTATTCATGAGACTATCTTTTCTGTCGTGTTATTCGTATTTCCATGTCATATGCGAGATTTGTTGCTTTGTTTAGAATTATTCTCCTCGCATATATTCGAATAATTACACCTGTTTCTGAGTAATTTCATTTTAGAGTGTAATTCACAACGTGAGCTTTGTAGTCGAAGCATCACTAGATAGTTATCCGATTTATATTCCAAGTTCATAGTTGCCGTATATCCACTTGACTACTATTTCACACACATGTGAGTCTTCGATATATTCTACTGATTCTGTTGATATATGTTTTCGGATTATTTTCATAATGTAGGAAGGCGTATGATTGTTTTACTTTTGATAATTTAAAGTTTTATTTGAATTTGATTTTATCAAGGAAGGATGTTGACATTGAAATATTTAAATTTTGAATAAAATTTTTATTCTACAAAATTAATAAAGATGATTGTGGGTGACTTGTTGATGAGAACCCTCACGAGACTTCACTCGTCCGACTAGGGACACCCAGAGGTTTAAAAGGCTTGTTGCACAAGCTATGTGCAATCGTTATCCATACGAAAATAAATTATGGGTTTTTATGATTAGTAGTGCTATTTTTCTTTTCTTTTTGCTTGAGGACTAGCAAAATGTAGGTTCGTGGGTGTGATCGGGTGAGAATAGATCCAAATTATACGCCTTAATTCACATTTGTTAGTCGTTTTTATAATGTTTTTCTATAATTTTACTTCGTTTTATGGAAGGATTTAGAAGAAAGCAAGGATTCCAGGTTAAATAAAGAGAAAAAGAAAGTAGAAAGAAGTTGGAAAAAGCCAATCGCGCGAGCGGTCTGCTCGCGTGAAATCGCAGAAATCGCTCGCGTTGCCCGCTTGCACGACCTCCCATTTTACGCGCTCGCGCAGCCCATTCACGTGATCTGTACTAAATAGAGAAAATGCGTATTTTGGAGTGTTGAAGACTCCTGCGTGGACGAAATCATTCAATTACCTCCAGAATTTAATTTTTAGGAGTTTTAGTGAGATTAGGTTTATAGTCGTAAAAGAGATGGATCCCTTAAAAAAGAAATATGAAAAAATAATAAAGAGTTGTTGTAGTAAAGCCCTTGCATTATAAATATTACGGCTATTTCTATTTACTCAAGGACGTTTTGAATTCCTTTTACCTTTCTTTTCTTAACTATAACCCTTGACCAACATTACAACCCTTGTAAAGTCCTAGTTGATTCTATGGAAACTTGATTTGAATATGGAACCGATAGATGAAGGGAATAAAAGCATGGTGGTAGTGGTATTTACTTGACGATCGATATCTATTCATGAGACTATCTTTTCTGTCGTGTTATACGTTGTTCCATTTCACATGCGAGATTTTTTGCTTTGTATAGAATTATCCTTCTCGCATATATTCGAATAATTACACCTGTTTCCGAGTAAATTCATTTTAGAGTGTAATTCACAACGTGATCTTTGTGGTCGAAGCGTCACTAGATAGTTATCCGATTTATATTCCAAGTTCATAGTTGTCGTATATCCACTTGACTACTTTTACACACACATGTGAGTCTTTGATATATTCTATTGATTCTGTTGATATATGTTTTCGGATTATTTTCATAATGTAGCAAGGCGTACGATTGTTTTACATTAGATAATTTAAAGTTTTTTTTTAATTTGATTTTATCAAGGAAGGATGTTGACAATGAAATATTTAAATTTTGAATTAAAATTTTATTTTACAAAATTATAAAGATGGTTGTGGGTGACTTGTTGATGAGAACCCTCACGAGACTTCACTCGTCCGACTAGGGACACCCAGAGGTTTAAAAGGCTTGTTGCACAAGCAATGTGCAATCGTTATCCATACGAAAATAAATTATGGATTTTTATTATTAGTAGTGCTATTTTTCTTTTCTTTTTGCTTGAGGACTAGTAAAATGTAGGTTCGGGGGTGTGATCGGGAGATAATAGATCCTGATTATACACCTCAATTCACATTTGTTAGTCATTTTTATCCTGTTTTTGTATAATTTTACTTCGTATTATGGAAGGATTTAGAAGAAAGCAAGGATTCCGGGTTAAATAAAGAGAAAAAGAAAGTAGAAAGAAGTTGGAAAAAGCCCATCGCGCGAGCGGTCTGCTCGCGTGAAATCGCAGAAATCGCTCGCGCTGCCCGCTTGCACTACCTCCCATTTTCCGCGCTCGCGCAGCCTGTTCACGTGATCTGTACTAAATATAGAAAACGCGTATTTTGGAGTGTTGAAGACTCCTACGTGGACGAAATCATTTAATTACGTCCAGAATGTAATTTTTGGGAGTTTTAGTGAGATTAGGTTTATAGTCGTAAAAGAGATGTATCCCTTGAAAAGGAAATATGAAAAAATAATAAAGAGTTGTTGTAGTAAAGCCCTTGAATTATAAATATTACGACTATTTCTATTTACTCAAGGACGTTTTGAATTCCTTTTACCTTTCTTTTCTTAACTATAAACCTTGACCAACATTACAACTCTTGTAAAGTCCTAGTTGATTTTATGAAAACATGATTTGAATATGGAACTAATAGATGAAGGGAATAAAAGCATGGCGGTAGTGATATTTACTTGACGATCGATATCTATTCATGAGACTATCTTTTCTGTCGTGTTATACGTTGTTACATGTCATATGTAGGAAGGTGTACGATTGTTTTACTTTAGATAATTTAAAGTTTTTTTTGAATTTGATTTTATCAAAGAATGAAGTTGACATTGAAATATTTAAATTTTGAATAAAATTTTGATTTTACAAGATTAATAAGGATGGTTGTGGGTGACTTGTTGATGAGAACCCTCACGAGACTTCACTCGTCCAACTAGGGACACCTAGAGGTTTAAAAGGCATGTTGCACAAGCTAAGTGCAATCGTTATCCATACGTAAATGGATTATGGATTTTTATTATTAGTAGTGTTATTTTTCTTTTCTTTTTGCTCGTGGATTAGCAAAATGTAGGTTTGGGGTGTGATCGGGAGAGAACAAATCCTAATTATACGCCATAATTCACATTTGTTAGTCGTTTTTATCCTGTTTTTGTATAATTTTACTTTTTTTTCCACGTAATGGAAGGATTTAGAAGAAAGTAAGGATTCCAGGATAAATAAAGAGAAAAAGCAAGTAGAAAGAAGTTGGAAAAAGCCCATCGCGCGAGCAGTCCGCTCGCGTGAAATCCCAGAAATCGCTCGCTCGGCCCGTTTGCGCGACCTCCCATTTTACGCGCTCGCGCGGCCTGCTCTCGCGATCCGTACTGAATATAGAAAACGCGTATTTTGGAGTGTTGAAGACTCCTACGTTGACGAAATCATTCAATTACGTCCACAATGTAATTTTTAGGAGTTTTAGTGAGATTAGGTTTATAGTCGTAAAAGAGATGGATCCCTTGAAAAAGAAATATGAAAAAATAATAAAGAGTTGTTGTAGTAAAGCCCTTGCATTATAAATATTACGGCTCTTTCTATTTACTCAAGTACGTTTTGAATTCCTTTTACCTTTGTTTTCTTAACTATAACCCTTGACAAACATTACAACCCTTGTAAAGTCCTAATTGATTCTATGGAAACATGATTTGAATATGGAACCGATAGATGAAGGGAATAAAAGCATGGTGGTAGTGATACTTACTTGACAATCGATATCTGTTCATGAGACTATCTTTTCTGTCATGTTATACGTTGTTCCATGTCATTGCGCGATTTGTTGCTTTGTATAGAATTATCCTCCTCGCATATATTCGAATAATTACACCTGTTTCCGAGTAATTTCATTTTAGAGTGTAATTCACAACGTGAGCTTTGTGGTCGAAGCATCACTAGATAGTTATCCGATTTATAATCCAAGTTCATAGTTGCCGTATATCCACTTGACTACTATTTCACACACATGTGAGTCTTCGATATATTCTATTGATTCTGTTGATATATGTTTTCGGATTATTTTCATAATGTAGGAAGGCGTACGATTGTGTAATAACTTAAAATTTTAATTAAGGGTAAAACCCCAATTAAATGATTAAGAGTGAGCCTGTTAATTATTTTGGGGCAGTATTTGAATTTATATGAACTTGTGTCACTATATTTAATTAATTATTCATTTATTTATTTTTCTTTTCTTATTTGGTATTATTTTATTTTATTACAATATTTTTTTTTACTAGGGTAAAAGTGGGTACATATTTTAAATTGGGTGTGTAGGGGTAGACCACACATACACACACATGTACTACATGTATCTACAAACACTTAAAATGCAAGACACAAACAAAACTAATGGAGGGCCCCACCCCCCCTATTTTGGCCGGCCAAACCATTACTCCCCCATTCCTCATTTTTTTTTTTCTTTTCCTTTCTCTCTCTCTCTTCTTCATCTTCTTCATCTATCAAAATGGGTATACATAAACCCTCTTCTTCAACCTCCCAATAGACCACCAAGAAATCATTTTCGTGAGTTTAGCTATTTCACAAAACCTTCTTAGAATTTCAAAAGCTTTCTAATGGTACCAACGAAATTCGTTTTGGTGACCTCTACCCTAGTTTTTCCCAAATTTCATAGAGCACCCAAACTTCTCATCTTCATCCATGGAGTCTCATTGAGGAATTAGTGCATGCAGTGGACTTTTGGGTCTCCTAGGACCTCTCTTTCCATATTCTTGAAGCCATTTGGAATCATTTGCTTCTTTCTCAAATTTTGGGTGATTTTCCATTTATTTTGGAAAACCTACACTAAGGTAGTTTTACATTGTGCAATTTTATATATTATACATGTCTAAGATGCTTTGAGTTCATTTATATGTGCTAGGAGAGAATTTAGTCACATGTGTAGGATTTTTCCCAAAGTTGTAATGTTGGAATTATTATGCCTAAAATGTGAATTACATGTTTTAGTGGTGATTTTGTGGTGCTAAATATAATTAGAGGAATTTTAGAATAATAATTTGGACACATGCATTAGGATTTCTCAAAGTTGTAATGTTGGAATTATTACACTATAATGTGATTTATATGCTTTAGTTGTGATTTTGGGGTGCTAAACATAATTAGAGGAATGTTAGAATGATAATTTGGACACATGCATTAGAATTACTCAAAGTTGTAAATTAAGGGTTGTATGCTAAATATTGAATTTTGTGCTCTTGTTGTGTTAAATTTGATTATGTGGTGTTAGATATGCTTAGGATGCTCCCTTTATGTGCAAACACATGTTAGGACGTTAGTTTAGAAATTCTCGTTAGGAATGTTAAATTATGAAATTTAATTACATTCTTTGAATTTCTTGATATCATCTCTAATGGACTAGAATTATTGCTTAATATATTGTAGTGGATTCCCCTTAACATCATTATCAACATCATATGCATTAAGGCCTAATCGGCAAGCATTACATGAACACGACATAAATGTTTTGTTTTGAAAAGAGAAAAACCCCATGTGAGGGAATTTTATTTAAGAAATCCGGACGTGGGTTGTGATGTGAGACAGGGAGAATGACCCTTAGAAACATTCAAACTCCAGCTATATTTGGTTGGCTCCCGGAAGTTGGTATGCTACACTCCATGCGTGGGTGGCTCATGGTCCGGTAGTGAGAGAGGTGTGCACATATCACGCATAGCCTTGCGGCTTTAATCATTTCATTGTAGCCGTGGTGGCGACCCATTGCATCTCATTTCATTTTAGTCATGGATAGCATATAGAATTGTTTCAATGTTTTCTACGAGCCGTCGTTCTCATAAAAACGACAAAACATTTTTCAGGTGAGCTTGATAAGGGTAAAGGGCACATGTGACCCGACGCGTGGGTCTTGACATCTTTTGTTCCATTTTGAGGGCCGTGCTTGGTTGTGTATATGGATAGTTCTTATGTAAATATTAACTAGTTGGGGAAGTTTGTAATAGTCTAGTACTCTTAAAGAGAATGGTTGTATTATTTCTATTACAAAACTTCTAAAGCTTGGACTTCTATATTTTGTCATTTTGGGAAGCCTTGTTGTAATTAATGGACAAATGTTAGTCCTTGTCTTTTCTACTTATTAAACTTAATTAGGTTATGTAAATTATGTTTCCGAGACGGTAGAATCTCTTTTCAAAGTTTTATGTATGTGTAATCGTATGGAATCCTTGCCGGATTCATTTATGTTTGGTTTTGTCCTTGTCGGACTCAGTGTAATCATATGGAATCCTTGCCGGATTCATTTATGTTTGGTTTTGTCCCTACCGGACTCATTATATTTGTATGAAATCCTTGCCGGATTTGTCCATTTTATTTTTAAAGGAAATGTTTTAAAATCTCTCTCCCAATCTCTCCCTCTCCCATTCTTCCTCTTTTCATCTCTTTTACTCCTCGTTTTTAATAAATTTCGAGTAGATGAAGTTCTGTTTGGTTTAGATACGTGTTATATATTATTTAGGACTTGTTTAGTATTGTACCAATGTTTAAACTTGAAAATTTGGTATAGTTGGTAATGTTTCAAAATGCTGTCAAGTTGCTGTCAAAAGGGAAAAACTGCTACTGTTTTCTTTATTTTCTGCCCAAATGGTGCAGAATTGGACAAAATGTCATTAGACAAAAGTTGTGCAGAATTAAATTTTACTTGGACCTATGCGAACAGAATATGAAATTTCTAAAGATACAACCACATACAGGTGTTTTAAAATTCAGAAACTATCAAAAAAATGTTTGTTTTTCAAAGTTATTGTATTTTTCCTTCTCTCTTTGAAACTAGTGCCCGTTCGGATAGTTTCTTGATTAAATTTTTTAGTGCTTCTATCTTTGTTGGGATCATTAACATGTAAGTCCATATTGGATTTATGTATTAATAAGTCATCCTTGTAGGAATCCCCGTGGGTTTCCAAAGTCGCTTCCGCATTTTGTGTAAAGATTTTAATTTTATTTTCTCTATTTCTCTATCTTTTCTCTTTCCTCGCGCTTCGGCTTTCGGGGCGTGACAGATTGTTTTACTTTAGATAATTTAAAGGTTTTTTTTAAATTTGATTTTATCAAAGGATGATGTTGACATTGAAACATTTAAATTTTGAATAAAATTTTTATTTTACAAAATTAATAAAGATGGTTGTGGGTGACTTGTTGATGAGAACCTCACGAGGCTTCACCCGTCCGACTAGGGACACCTAGAGGTTTAAAAGGCATGTTGCACAAGCTAAGTGCAATCGTCATCCATACGAAAATGGATTATGGATTTTTATTATTAGTAGTGTTATTTTTCTTTTCTTTTTGTTCGAGGATTAGCAAAATGTAGGTTTGGGGTGTGATCGGGGGAGAACAAATCCGAATTATACGCCTTAATTCACATTTGTTAGTCCTTTTTATCCTGTTTTTGTATAATTTTACTTTGTTTTCCACTTTATGGACGGATTTAGAAGAAAGTAAGGATTCCAGGATAAATACAGAGAAAAAACAAGTAGAAAGAAGTTGGAAAAAGCCCATCGCGCGAGCGGTCCGCTCGCATGAAATCCCAGAAATCGCCCACGCGGCCCGCTTGCGCGACCTCCCATTTTACGCGCTCGCGCGGCACGCTCGCGCGATCCGTACTAAAAATAGAAAACGCGTATTTTGGAGTGCTGAAGACTCCTACGTGGAGGAAATCATTCAATTACGTCCACAATGTAATTTTTAAGAGTTTTAGTGAGATTAGGTTTATAGTCGGAAAAGAGATGGATCCCTTGAAAAAGAAACATGAAAAAATAATAAAGAAGTGTTGTAGTAAAGCCCTTGCATTATAAATATTACGGCTATTTCTATTTACTCAAGTACGTTTTGAATTCCTTTTACCTTTCTTTTCTTAACTATAACCCTTGACCAACATTACAACCCTTGTAAAGTCCTAATTGATTCTATGGAAACATGATTTGAATATGGAACCGATAGATGAAGGGAATAAAAGCATGGTGGTAATGATATTTACTTGACGATCGATATCTGTACATGAGACTATCTTTTCTGTCATGTTATACGTTGTTCCATGTCATATGCGCGATTGTTGCTTTGTATAGAATTATCCTCCTCGCATATATTCGAATAATTACACCTGTTTCCGAGTAATTTCATTTTAGAGTGTAATTCACAACGTGAGCTTTGTGGTCGAAGCATCACTAGATAGTTATCCGATTTATATTCCAAGTTCATATTTGCCGTATATCCACTTGACTACTATTTCACACACATGTGAGTCTTCGATATATTCTATTGATTCTGTTGATATATGTTTTCGGATTATTTTCATAATGTAGGAAGGCATACGATTGTTTTACTTTAGATAATTTAAAGTTTTTTTTTTAAATTTGATTTTATCAAAGAATGATGTTGACATTGAAATATTTAAATTTTGAATAAAATTTTGATTTTACAAAATTAATAAAGATGGTTGTGGGTGACTTGTTGATGAGAACCTCACGAGGCTTCATCCGTCTGACTAGGGACACCTAGAGGTTTAAAAGGCATGTTGCACAAGCTAAGTGCAATCGTTATCCATACGAAAATGGATTATGGATTTTTATTATTAGTAGTGTTATTTTTCTTTTCTTTTTGTTCGAGGATTAGCAAAATGTAGGTTTGGGGTGTGATCGGGAGAGAACAAATCCTAATTATACGCCATAATTCACATTTGTTTGTCGTTTTTATCCTGTTTTTGTATAATTTTACTTTGCTTTCCACTTTATGGACGGATTTAGAAGAAAGTAAGGATTCCAGGATAAATAAAGATAAAAAACAAGTAGAAAGAAGTTGGAAAAAGCCCATAGCTTGAGCGGTCCGCTCGCGTGAAATCCCAGAAATCGCTCGCGCGGCCCACTTGCGCGACCTCCCATTTTACGCGCTCGCGCGGCCACCTCGCGTGATCCGTACTTAAAATAGAAATGCGTATTTTGGAGTGCTGAAGACTCCTACGTGGTCGAAATCATTCTATTACGCCCACAATGTAGTTTTTAGGAGTTTTAGTGAGATTAGGTTTATAGTCGTAAAAGAGATGGATCCCTTGAAAAAGAAATATGAAAAAATAATAAAGAATATTTGTAGTAAATCCCATGCATTGTAAATATTACGGCTATTTCAATTTACTCAAGGACGTTTTGAATTCCTTTTACCTTTTCTTTTCTTAACTATAACCCTTGACCAACATTACAACCCTTGTAAAGTCCTAGTTGATTCTATGAAAACATGATTTGAATATGGAACCGATAGATGAAGGGAATAAAAGCATGGTGGTAGTGATATTTACTTGACGATCGATATCTATTCATGAGACTATCTTTTCTGTCGTGTTATACGTTGTTCCATGTCATATGCGAGATTAGTTGCTTTGTATAGAATTATCCTCCTCGCATATATTCGAATAGTTACACCTGTTTCCGAGCAATTTCATTTTAGAGTGTAATTCACAACGTGAGCTTTGTAGTCGAACCATCACTGGATAGTTATCCGATTTATATTCCAAGTTCATAGCTGCCGTATATCCACTTGACTACTATTTCACACACATGCAAGTCTTCGATATATTCTATTGATTCTGTTGATATATGTTTTCGGATTATTTTCAAAATGTAAGAAGGCGTACGGTTGTTTTACTTTAGATAATTTAAAGTTTTTTTTGAATTTGATTTTATCAAGGAATGATGTTGACATTGAAATATTTAAATTTTGAATTAAAATTTTATTTTACAAAATTAATAAAGATGGTTGTGGGTGACTTGTTGATGAGAACCCTCACGAGACTTCACTCGTCCGACTTGGGACACCTAGAGGTTTAAAAGGCTTGTTGGACAACCAAAGTGCAATCGTTATCCATACGAAAATTGATTATGGATTTTTATTATTAGTTGTGTTATTTTTCTTTTCTTTTTGCTCGAGGATTAGCAAAATGTAGGTTTGGGGTTGTAATCGGGAGAGAACAGATCCTAATAATACGCCTTAATTCACATTTGTTAGTCGTTTTTATCCTGTTTTTGTATAATTTTACTTCGTTTTCTACATTATGGAAGGATTTAGAAGAAAGCAAGGATCCCAGGTTAAATAAAGAGAAAAAAAATGTAGAAAGAAGCTGGAAAAAGCCCATCGCGCGAGCGGTCCGCTCGCGTGAAATCCTTGAAATCGCTTGCACGGCCCGCTTGCGCGACCTCCCATTTTAAGCGCTCGCGCGATCCGTGCTGAAGACTCCTACGTGGACGAAATCATTCTATTACATCCACAATGTAATTTTTAGGAGTTTTAGTGAGATTAGGCTTATAGTCGTAAAAGAGATGGATCCCTTGAAAAAGAAATATGAAAAAATAATAAAGAGTTGCTGTAGTAAATCCCTTGCATTATAAATATTACGGCTATTTCTATTCACTCAAGGACTTTTTGAATTTCTTTTACCTTTCTTTTCTTAACTATAACCCTTGACCAACATTACAACCCTTGTAAATTCCTAGTTGATTCTATGAAAACTTGATTTGAATTTGGAACCGATAGATGAAGGGAATAAAATCATGGTGGTAGTGATATTTACTTGACGATCGATATTTATTCATGAGACTATCTTTTCTATCGTGTTATACGTTGTTCCATGTCATATGCGAGATTTGTTGCTTTGTATAGAATTATCCTCCTCGTATATATTCGAATCATTACACCTGTTTTCGAGTAATTTCATTTTAGAGTGTAATTCACAACATGAGCTTTGTAGTCGAAGCATCACTAGATAGTTATCCGATTTATATTCCAAGTTCATAGTTGCCGTATATCCACTTGACTACTATTTCACACACATGCGAGTGTTCGATATATTCTATTTATTCTGTTGATATATGTTTTCGGATTATTTTCATAATGTAGGATGGCATAAGATTATTTTACTTTAGATAATTTAAAGCTTTTTTTGAATTTGATTTTATCAAGGAATGATGTTGACATTGAAATATTCAAATTTTGAATTAAATTTTTATTTTAAAAAATTAATAAAGATGGTTGTGGGTGACTTGTTGATGAGAACCCTCACAAGACTTCACTCGTCTGACTAGGGACACCTAGAGGTTTAAAAGGCTTGTTGCACAAGCTAAGTGCAATCGTTATCCTCACGAAAATGGATTATGGATTTTTATTATTAGTAGTGTTATTTTTCTTTTCTATTTGCTCGAGGATTAGCAAAATGTAGGTTTGGGGTTGTGATCGGGTGAGAACAGATCCTAATTATATGCCTTAATTCACATTTGTTAGTCGTTTTTATCTTATTTTTGTATAATGTTACTTCGTTTTATGGAAGGATTTAGAAGAAAGTAAGGATTCCAGGTTAAATAAGGAGAAAAAGGAAGTAGATAGAAGTTGGAAAAAGCCCATCGCAAGAGGGGTCCGCTCGTTTGAAATCCCATAAATCGATCGCGCAGTCCGCTTGCGCGAGCTCCCATTTAACGTGCTCGCGCGATCCGTTCTAAAAATAGAAAACTCGAATTTTGGAGTGCTGAAGACTCCTACGTCGACGAAATCATTCAATTACGTCCACAATGTAATTTTCAGGAGTTTTAGTCAGATTAGGTTTATAGTCGTAAAAGAGATGGATCCCTTGAAAAAGAAATATGAAAAAATAATACTGAATTTTTGTAGTAAATCCCATGCACTGTAAATATTACGGCTATTTCAATTTACTCAAGGACGTTTTGAATTCCTTTTACCTTTTCTTTTCTTAACTATAACCCTTGACCAACATTACAACCCTTGTAAAGTCCTAGTTGATTCTATGAAAATATGATTTGAATATGGAACCGATAGATGACGGGAATAAAAGTATGGTGGTAGTGATATTTACTTGACGATCGATATCTATTCATGAGACTATCTTTTCTGTCGTGTTATACATTGTTCCATGTCATATGCGAGATTTGTTGCTTTGTATAGAATTATCCTCCTCGCATATATTCGATTAGTTACACCTGTTTCCGAGCAATTTCATTTTAGAGTGTAATTCACAACGTGAGCTTTGTAGTCGAACCATCACTAGATAGTTATCCGATTTATATTCCAAGTTCATAGTTGCCATATATCCACTTAACTACTATTTCACACACATGCGAGTCTTCGATATATTCTATTGATTCTGTTGATATATGTTTTCGGATTATTTTCAAAATGTAAGAAGGCGTACGGTTGTTTTACTTTAGATAATTTAAAGTTTTTTTTGAATTTGATTTTATCATGGAATGATGTTGACATTGAAATATTTAAATTTTGAATTAAAATTTTATTTTACAAAATTAATAAAGATGGTTGTGGGTGACTTGTTGATGAGAACCCTCACGAGACTTCACTCGTCCGACTTGGGACACCTAGAGGTTTAAAAGGCTTGTTGGACAACCAAAGTGCAATCGTTATCCATACGAAAATGGATTATGGATTTTTATTATTAGTTGTGTTATTTTTCTTTTCTTTTTGCTCGAGGATTAGCCAAATGTAGGTTTGGGGTTGTAATCGGGAGAGAACAGATCCTAATAATACGCCTTAATTCACATTTGTTAGTCGTTTTTATCCTGTTTTTGTATAATTTTACTTCGTTTTCTACATTATGGAAGGATTTAGAAGAAAGCAAGGATCCCAGGTTAAATAAAGAGAAAAAAAATGTAGAAAGAAGCTGGAAAAAGCCCATCGCGCGAGCAGTCCGCTCGCGTGAAATCCTTGAAATCGCTTGCACGGCCCGATTGCGCGACCTCCCATTTTACGCGCTCGCGCGATCCTTGCTGAAGACTCCTACGTGGACGAAATCATTCTATTACATCCACAATGTAATTTTTAGGAGTTTTAGTGAGATTAGGCTTATAGTCGTAAAAGAGATGGATCCCTTGAAAAAGAAATATGAAAAAATAATAAAGAGTTGCTGTAGTAAATCCCTTGCATTATAAATATTACGGCTATTTCTATTCACTCAAGGACTTTTTGAATTTCTTTTACCTTTCTTTTCTTAACTATAACCCTTGACCAACATTACAACCCTTGTAAATTCCTAGTTGATTCTATGAAAACTTGATATGAATTTGGAACCGATAGATGAAGGGAATAAAATCATGGTGGTAGTGATATTTACTTGACGATCGATATCTACTCATGAGACTATCTTTTCTATCGTGTTATACGTTGTTCCATGTCATATGCGAGATTTGTTGCTTTGTATAGAATTATCCTCCTCGTATATATTCGAATAATTACACCTGTTTCCGAGTAATTTCATTTTAGAGTGTAATTCACAACATGAGCTTTGTAGTCGAAGCATCACTAGATAGTTATCCGATTTATATTCCAAGTTCATAGTTGCCGTATATCCACTTGACTACTATTTCACACACATGCGAGTGTTCGATATATTCTATTTATTTTGTTGATATATGTTTTCGGATTATTTTCATAATGTAGGATGGCATAAGATTATTTTACTTTAGATAATTTAAAGCTTTTTTTGAATTTGATTTTATCAAGGAATGATGTTGACATTGAAATATTCAAATTTTGAATTAAATTTTTATTTTAAAAAATTAATAAAGATGGTTGTGGGTGACTTGTTGATGAGAACCCTCACAAGACTTCACTCGTCCGACTAGGGACACCTAAAGGTTTAAAAGGCTTGTTGCACAAGCTAAGTGCAATCGTTATCCTCACGAAAATGGATTATGGATTTTTATTATTAGTAGTGTTATTTTTCTTTTCTATTTGCTCGAGGATTAGCAAAATGTAGGTTTGGGGTTGTGATCGGGTGAGAACAGATCCTAATTATACGCCTTAATTCACATTTGTTAGTCGTTTTTATCCTATTTTTGTATAATGTTACTTCGTTTTATGGAAGGATTTAGAAGAAAGTAAGGATTCCAGGTTAAATAAGGAGAAAAAGGAAGTAGATAGAAGTTGGAAAAAGCCCATCGCACGAGCGGTCCGCTCGTTTGAAATCCCATAAATCGATCGCGCAGCCCGCTTGCGCGAGCTCCCATTTAACGTGCTCGCGCGATCCGTTCTAAAAATAGAAAACTCGAATTTTGGAGTGCTGAAGACTCCTACGTCGACGAAATCATTCAATTACGTCCACAATGTAATTTTCAGGAGTTTTAGTCAGATTAGGTTTATACTCGTAAAAGAGATGGATCCCTTGAAAAAGAAATATGGAAAAATAATAAAGAGTTATTGTAGTAAAGCCTTTGCATTATAAATATTACGGCTATTTCTATTTACTCAAGGACGTTTTGAATTCCTTTTACCTTTCTTTTCTTAACTATAACTCTTGACAAACATTACAACCCTTGTAAAGTCCTATTGATTCTATGGAAACATGATTTGAGTATGGAACCGATAGGTGAAGGGAATAAAAGCATGGTGGTAGTGATAGTTACTTGACGATCGATATCTATTCATGAGACTATCTTTTCTGTCATGTTTTACGTATTTCCATGTCATATGCGAGATTTGTTGCTTTGTTTAGAATTATTCTCCTCGCATATATTCGAATAATTACACCTGTTTCTGAATAATTTCATTTTAGAGTGTAATTCACAACGTGAGCTTTGTAGTCGAAGTATCACTAGATAGTTATCCGATTTATATTCCAAGTTTATAGTTGCCGTATATCCACTTGACTACTATTTCACACACATGCAAGTCTTCGATATATTCTATTGATTCTGTTGATATATGTTTTTGGATTATTTTCAAAATGTAAGAAGGCGTAAGGTTGTAATACTTTAGATAATTTAAAGTTTTTTTTGAATTTGATTTTATCAAGGAATGATGTTGACATTGAAATATTTAAATTTTGAATTAAAATTTTATTTTACAAAATTAATAAAGATGGTTGTGGGTGACTTGTTGATGAGAACCCTCACGAGACTTCACTCGTCCGACTTGGGACACCTAGAGGTTTAAAAGGTTTGTTGGACAACCAAAGTGCAATCGTTATCCATACGAAAATGGATTATGGATTTTTATTATTAGTTGTGTTATTTTTCTTTTCTTTTTGCTCGAGGATTAGCCAAATGTAGGTTTGGGGTTGTAATCGGGAGAGAACAGATCCTAATAATACGCCTTAATTCACATTTGTTAGTCGTTTTTATCCTGTTTTTATATAATTTTACTTCGTTTTCTACATTATGGAAGGATTTAGAAGAAAGCAAGGATCCCAGGTTAAATAAAGAGAAAAAAAATGTAGAAAGAAGCTGGAAAAAGCCCATCGCGCGAGCGGTCCGCTCGTGTGAAATCCTTGAAATCGCTTGCACGGCCCGCTTGCGCGACCTCCCATTTTACGCGCTCGCGCGATCCGTGCTGAAGACTCCTACGTGGACGAAATCATTCTATTACATCCACAATGTAATTTTTAGGAGTTTTAGTGAGATTAGGCTTATAGTCGTAAAAGAGATGGATCCCTTGAAAAAGAAATATGAAAAAATAATAAAGAGTTGCTGTAGTAAATCCCTTGCATTATAAATATTACAGCTATTTCTATTCACTCAAGGACTTTTTGAATTTCTTTTACCTTTCTTTTCTTAACTATAACCCTTGACCAACATTACAACCCTTGTAAATTCCTAGTTGATTCTATGAAAACTTGATTTGAATTTGGAACCGATAGATGAAGGGAATAAAATCATGGTGGTAGTGATATTTACTTGACGATCGATATCTATTCATGAGACTATCTTTTCTATCGTGTTATACGTTGTTCCATGTCATATGCGAGATTTGTTGCTTTGTATAGAATTATCCTCCTCGTATATATTCGAATAATTACACCTGTTTCCGAGTAATTTCATTTTAGAGTGTAATTCACAACATGAGCTTTGTAGTCAAAGCATCACTAGATAGTTATCCGATTTATATTCCAAGTTCATAGTTGCCGTATATCCACTTGACTACTATTTCACACACATGCGAGTGTTCGATATATTCTATTTATTTTGTTGATATATGTTTTCGGATTATTTTCATAATGTAGGATGGCATAAGATTATTTTACTTTAGATAATTTAAAGCTTTTTTTGAATTTGATTTTATCAAGGAATGATGTTGACATTGAAATATTCAAATTTTGAATTAAATTTTTATTTTAAAAAATTAATAAAGATGGTTGTGGGTGACTTGTTGATGAGAACCCTCACAAGACTTCACTCGTCCGACTAGGGACACCTAAAGGTTTAAAAGGCTTGTTGCACAAGCTAAGTGCAATCGTTATCCTCACGAAAATGGATTATGGATTTTTATTATTAGTAGTGTTATTTTTCTTTTCTATTTGCTCGAGGATTAGCAAAATGTAGGCTTGGGGTTGTGATCGGGTGAGAACAGATCCTAATTATACGCCTTAATTCACATTTGTTAGTCGTTTTTATCCTATTTTTGTATAATGTTACTTCGTTTTATGGAAGGATTTAGAAGAAAGTAAGGATTCCAGGTTAAATAAGGAGAAAAAAGAAGTAGATAGAAGTTGGAAAAAGCCCATCGCAAGAGCGGTCCGCTCGTTTGAAATCCCATAAATCGATCGCGCAGCCCGCTTGCGCGAGCTCCCATTTAACGTGCTCGCGCGATCCGTTCTAAAAATAGAAAACTCGAATTTTGGAGTGCTGAAGACTCCTACGTCGACGAAATCATTCAATTACGTCCACAATGTAATTTTCAGGAGTTTTAGTCAGATTAGGTATATACTCGTAAAAGAGATGGATCCCTTGAAAAAGAAATATGAAAAAAATAATAAAGAGTTATTATAGTAAAGCCTTTGCATTATAAATATTACGGCTATTTCTATTTACTCAAGGACGTTTTGAATTCCTTTTACCTTTCTTTTCTTAACTATAACTCTTGACAAACATTACAACCCTTGTAAAGTCCTATTGATTCTATGGAAACATGATTTGAATATGGAACCGATAGGTGAAGGGAATAAAAGCATGGTGGTAGTGATAGTTACTTGACGATCGATATCTATTCATGAGACTATCTTTTCTGTCGTGTTATACGTATTTCCATGTCATATGCGAGATTTGTTGCTTTGTTTAGAATTATTCTCCTTGCATTTATTCGAATAATTACACCTGTTTCTGAATAATTTCATTTTAGAGTGTAATTCACAACGTGAGCTTTGTAGTCGAAGCATCACTAGATAGTTATCCGATTTATATTCCAAGTTTATAGTTGCCGTATATCCACTTGACTACTATTTCACACACATGTGAGTCTTCGATATATTCTACTGATTCTGTTGATATATGTTTTCGGATTATTTTCATAATGTAGGAAGGCGTATGATTGTTTTACTTTTGATAATTTAAAGTTTTATTTGAATTTGATTTTATCAAGGAAGGATGTTGACATTGAAATATTTAAATTTTGAATAAAATTTTTAATCTACAAAATTAATGAAGATGATTGTGGGTGACTTGTTTATGAGAACCCTCACGAGACTTCACTCGTCCGACTAGGGACACCCAGAGGTTTAAAAGGCTTGTTGCACAAGCTATGTGCAATCGTTATCCATACGAAAATAAATTATGGATTTTTATTATTAGTAGTGCTATTTTTCTTTTCTTTTTGCTTGAGGACTAGCAAAATGTAGGTTCGTGGGTGTGATCGGGAGAGAATAGATCCAAATTATACGCCTTAATTCACATTTGTTAGTCGTTTTTATCCTGTTTTTCTATAATTTTACTTCGTTTTATGGAAGGATTTAGAAGAAAGCAAGGATTCCAGGTTAAATAAAGAGATAAAGAAAGTAGAAAGAAGTTGGAAAAAGCCCATCGCGCGAGCGGTCTGCTCGCGTGAAATCGAAGAAATCGCTCGCGCTGCCCGCTTGCACGACCTCCCATTTTACGCGCTCGCGCAGCCCATTCACGTGATCTGTACTAAATATAGAAAATGCGTATTTTGGAGTGTTGAAGACTCCTACGTGGACGAAATCATTCAATTACGTCCAGAATTTAATTTTTAGGAGTTTTAGTGAGATTAGGTTTATAGTCGTAAAAGAGATGGATCCCTTGAAAAAGAAATATGAAAAAATAATAAAGAGTTGTTGTAGTAAACCCCTTGCATTAAAATATTTTGGATATTTCTATTTACTCAAGGACGTTTTGAATTCCTTTTACCTTTCTTTTCTTAACAATAACCCTTGACCAACATTACAACTCTTGTAAAGTCCTAGTTGATTCTATGGAAACATGATTTGAATATGGAATCGATAGATGAACGGAATAAAAGCATGGTGGTAGTGATATTTACTTGACGATCGATATCTATTCATGAGACTATCTTTTCTGTCTTGTTATACGTTGTTCCATGTTATATGCGAGATTTGTTGCTTTGTATAGAATTATCTTCCTCGCATATATTCGAATAGTTACACCTGTTTCCGAGTAATTTCATTTTAGAGTGTAATTCACAACGTGAGCTTTGTAGTCGAACCATCACTAGATAATTATCCGATTTATATTCCAAGTTCATAGTTGTCGTATATCTACTTGACTACTATTTCAAACACATGCGAGTCTTTGATATATTCTATTGATTCTGTTGATATATGTTTTCGGATTATTTTCATAATGTAGGAAGGCGTACGATTGTTTTACATTAGATAATTTAAATTTTTTTTTGAATTTGATTTTATCAAGGAAGGATGTTGACAATGAAATATTTAAATTTCGAATTAAATTTTTATTTTACGAAATTATAAAGATGGTTGTGGGTGACTTGTTGATGAGAACCCTCACGAGACTTCACTCGTCCGACTAGGGACACCCGGAGGTTTAAAAGCCTTGTTGCACAAGCTATGTGCAATCGTTATCCATACGAAAATAAATTATGGATTTTTATTATTAGTAGTGCTATTTTTCTTTTCTTTTTGCTTGAGGACTAGCAAAATGTAGGTTCGGGGGTGTGATCGGGAGATAATAGATCCTGATTATACACCTTAATTCACATTTGTTAGTCGTTTTTATCCTATTTTTGTATAATTTTACTTCGTATTATGGAAGGATTTAGAAGAAAGCAAGGATTCCGGGTTAAATAAAGAGAAAAAGAAAGTAGAAAGAAGTTGGAAAAAGCCCATCGCGCGAGCGGTCTGCTCGCGTGAAATCGCAGAAATCGCTCGCGCTGCCCGCTTGCACGACCTCCCATTTTCCGCGCTCGCGCAACCTGTTCACGTGATCTGTACTAAATATAGAAAACGCGTATTTTGGAGTGTTGAAGACTCCTACGTGGACGAAATCATTCAATTACGTCAGAATGTAATTTTTAGGAGTTTTAGTGAGATTAGGTTTATAGTCGTAAAAGAGATGTATCCCTTGAAAAAGAAATATGAAAAAATAATAAAGAGTTGTTGTAGTAAAGCCCTTGAATTATAAATGTTACGGCTATTTCTATTTACTCAAGGACGTTTTGAATTCCTTTTACCTTTCTTTTCTTAACTATAACCCTTGACCAACATTACAACTCTTGTAAAGTCCTAGTTGATTTTATGAAAACATGATTTGAATATGGAACCAATAGATGAAGGGAATAAAAGCATGGTGGTAGTGATATTTACTTGACGATCGATATCTATTCATGAGACTATCTTTTCTGTCGTGTTATACGTTGTTACATGTCATATGTAGGAAGGTGTACGATTGTTTTACTTTAGATAATTTAAAATTTTTTTTGAATTTGATTTTATCAAGGAATGATGTTGACATTGAAATATTTAAATTTTCAATAAAATTTTGATTTTACAAAATTATTAAAGATGGTTGTGGTTGACTTGTTGATGAGAACCCTCACGAGACTTCACTCGTCCGACTAGGGACACCTACAGGTTTAAAAGGCTTGTTGCACAATCTAAGTGCAATCGTTATCCATACGAAAATGGATTATGGATTTTTTTTATTAGTAGTGTTATTTTTCTTTTCTATTTGCTCGAGGATTAGCATAATGTAGGTTTGGGGGTGTGATCGGAAAAGAACAGATCCTAATAATACGCCTTAATTCACATTTGTTAGTCGTTTTTATCCTGTTTGTGTACAATTTTACTTCGTTTTCTACTTTATGGAAGGATTTAGAAGAAAGCAAGGATCCCAGGTTAAATAAAGAGAAAAAAAAAAGTAGAAAGAAGTTGGAAAAAGCACATCGCGCGAGCGGTTCGCTCACGTGAAATCCTTGAAATCGCTCACGCGGCCCGCTTGCGAGACCACCCATTTTACGCGCTCGCGCGATCCGTACTGAAAATAGTAAACGCATATTTGGGAGTGTTGAAGACTCCTACGTGTACGAAATCATTCTATTACATCCACAATGTAATTTTTAGGAGTTTTAGTGAGATTAGGTTTATAGTCGTAAAAGAGATGGATCCCTTGAAAAAGAAATATGAAAAAATAAAAAAGAGTTATTGTAGTAAAGCCTTTGCATTATAAATATTAAGGCTATTTCTATTTACTCAAGGACGTTTTGAATTCCTTTTACCTTTCTTTTCTTAACTATAACTCTTGACAAACATTACAACCCTTGTAAAGTCCTAGTTGATTCTATGGAAACATGATTTGAATATGGAACCGATAGGTGAAGGGAATAAAAGCATGGTGGTAGTGATAGTTACTTGACGATCGATATCTATTCATGAGACTATCTTTTCTGTCGTGTTATACGTATTTCCATGTCATATGCGAGATTTGTTGCTTTGTTTAGAATTATTCTCCTCGCATATATTCGAATAATTACACCTGTTTCTGAGTAATTTCATTTTAGAGTGTAATTCACAACGTGAGCTTTGTAGTCGAAGCATCACTAGATAGTTATCTGATTTATATTCCAAGTTCATAGTTACCGTATATCCACTTGACTACAATTTCACACACATGTGAGTCTTTGATATATTCTATTGATTCTGTTGATATATGTTTTCGGATTATTTTCATAATGTAGGAAGGCGTATGATTGTTTTACTTTTGATAATTTAAAGTTTTATTTGAATTTGATTTTATCAAGGAAGGATGTTTACATTGAAATATTTAAATTTTGAATAAAATTTTTATTTTACAAAATTAATAAAGATGGTTGTCGGTGACTTGTTGATGAGAACCCTCACGAGACTTCACTAGTCCGACTAGGGACACCCAGAGGTTTAAAAGGCTTGTTGCACAAGCTATGTGCAATCGTTATCCATACGAAAATAAATTTTGGATTTTTATTATTAGTAGTGCTATTTTTCTTTTCTTTTTTGCTTGAGGACTAGCAAAATGTAGGTTCGTGGGTGTGATCGGGAGAGAATAGATCCAAATTATACGCCTTAATACACATTTGTCAGTCGTTTTTATCCTGTTTTTGTATAATTTTACTTCATTTTATGGAAGGATTTAGAAGAAAGCAAGGATTCCAGGTTAAATAAAGAGAATAAGAAAGTAGAAAGAAGTTGGAAAAAGCCCATCGCACGAGCGGTCCGCTCGTGTGAAATCCCAGAAATCGCTCGCGCAACCCCCTTGCTCGACCTCCCATTTTTCGCGCTCGCGCGATCCGTACTAAAAATAGAAAACTCGAATTTTGGAGTGCTGAAGACTCCTACGTCGACGAAATCATTCAATTACGTCCATAATGTAATTTTCAGGAGTTTTAGTCAGATTAGGTTTATAGTCGTAAAAGAGATGGATTCCTTGAAAAAGAAATATGAAAAAATGATAAAGAGTTATTGTAGTAAAGCCTTTGCATTATAAATACTACGGCTATTTCTATTTACTCAAGGATGTTTTGAATTCCTTTTACCTTTCTTTTCTTAACTATAACTCTTGACAAACATTACAACCCTTGTAAAGTCCTAGTTGAGTCTATGGAAACATGATTTGAATATGGAACCGATAGATGAAGGGAATAAAAGCATGGTGGTAGTGATAGTTACTTGACGATCGATATCTATTCATGAGACTATCTTTTCTGTCGTGTTATACGTATTTCCGTGTCATATGTGAGATTTGTGGCTTTGTTTAGAATTATCCTCCTCGCATATATTCGAATAATTACACCTGTTTCTGAGTAATTTCATTTTAGAGTGTAATTCACAACGTGAGCTTTGTAGTCGAAGCATCACTAGATAGTAATCCGATTTATATTCCAAGTTCATAGTTACCGTATATCCACTTGACTACTATTTCACACACATGTGAGTCTTCGATATATTCTATTCATTCTGTTGATATATGTTTTCGGATTATTTTCATAATGTAGGAAGGCGTATGATTGTTTTACTTTTGATAATTTAAAGTTTTATTTGAATTTGATTTTATCAAGGAAGGATGTTGACATTGAAATATTTAAATTTTGAATAAAAATTTTATTTTACAAAATTAATAAAGATGGTTGTGGGTGACTTGTTGATGAGAACCCTCACGAGACTTCACTCGTCCGACTAGGGACACCCAGAGGTTTAAAAGGCTTGTTGCACAAGCTATGTGCAATCGTTATCCATACGAAAATAAATTATGGATTTTTATTATTAGTTGTGCTATTTTTCTTTTCTTTTTGCTTGAGGACTAGCAAAATGTAGGTTCGTGGGTGTGATCGGGAGAGAATAGATCCAAATTATACGCCTTAATTCACATTTGTTAGTCGTTTTTATCCTGTTTTTGTATAATTTTACTTCGTTTTATGGAAGGATTTAGAAGAAAGCAAGGATTCCTGGTTAAATAAAGAGAATAAGAAAGTAGAAAGAAGTTGGAAAAAGCCCATTGCGCGAGCGGTCTGCTCACGTGAAATCGCAGAAATCGCTCCCGCTGCCCGCTTGCACGACCTCCCATTTTACGCGCTCGCGCAGCCCGTTCACGTGATCTGTACTAAATATAGAAAATGCGTATTTTGGAGTGTTGAAGACTCCTACATGGACGAAATCATTCAATTACGTCCAGAATGTAATTTTTAGGAGTTTTAGTGAGATTAGGTTTGTAGTCGTAAAAGAGATGTATCCCTTGAAAAAGAAATATGAAAAAATAATAAAGAGTTGTTGTAGTAAAGCCCTTGCATTATAAATATTACGGCTATTTCTATTTACTTATGGACGTTTTGAATTCCTTTTACCTTTCTTTTCTGAACTATAACCCTTGACCAACATTACGACTCTTGTAAAGTCCTAGTTGATTCTATGTAAACATGATTTGAATATGGAATCGATAGAAGAAGGGAATAAAAGCATTGTGGTAGTGATATTTACTTGACGATCGATATCTATTCATGAGACTATCTTTTCTGTCTTGTTATACGTTATTCCATGTCATATGCGAGATTTGTTGCTTTGTATAGAATTATCCTCCTCGCATATATTCGAATTGTTACACCTGTTTTCGAGTAATTTCATTTTAGAGTGTAATTCACAACGTGAGCTTTGTGGTCGAAGCATCACTAGATAGTTATCCGATTTATATTTCAAGTTCATAGTTGCTGTATATCCACTTGACTACTATTTCACACACATGCGAGTCTTTGATATATTCTATTGATTCTGTTCATATATGTTTTCGGATTATTTTCATAATGATGAAAGGTGTACGATTGTTTTACTTTAGATAATTTAAATTTTTTTTTGAATTTGATTTTATCAAGGAATGATGTTGACATTGAAATATTTAAATTTTGAATAAAATTTTGTTTTTACAAAATTAATAAAGATGGTTGTGGGTGACTTGTTGATGAGAAGCCTCACGAGACTTCACTCGTCCGACTAGGGACACCTAGAGGTTTAAAAGGCTTGTTCACAATCTAAGTGCAATCGTTATCCATACGAAAATGGATTATGGATTTTTTTTATTAGTAGTGTTATTTTTCTTTTCTTTTTGCTCGAGGATTAGCAAAATGTAGGTTTGGGGGTGTGATCGGGAGAGAACAGATCCTAATTATACCCCTTAATTCACATTTGTTTGTCGTTTTTATCCTGTTTTGTTATAATTTTACTTCGTTTTCCACTTTATGGAAGGATTTAGAAGAAAGTAAGGATTGCAGGTTAAATAAAGAGAAAAAGCAAGTAGAAAGAAGTTGGAAAAAGCCCATCGCGCGAGCGGTCTGCTCGCGTGAAATCCCAGAAATCGCTCGCATGGCCAGCTTGCGCGACCTCCCATTTTACGCGCTCGCGCGGCCTGCTCGCGCGATCCGTACTAAAAATTGAAAACGCGTATTTTGGAGTGCTGAAGACTCCTACGTGGACGAAATCATTCAATTACGTCCACAATGTAATTTTTAGGAGTTTTAGTGAGATTAGGTTTATAGTCGTAAAAGAGATGGATCCCTTGAAAAAGAAATTTGAAAAAATAAAAAAGATTTGTTGTATTAAAGCCATTGCATTATAAATATTACGGCTATTTCAATTTACTCAAGGACGTTTTGAATTCCTTTTACCTTTCTTTTCTTAACTATAACCCTTGACCAACATTACAACCCTAATAAAGTCCTAGTTGATTTTATGAAAACATGATTTGAATATGTAACCAATAGATGAAGGGAATAAAAGCATGGTGGTAGTGATATTTACTTGACGATCGATATCTATTCATGAGACTATCTTTTCTGTCGTGTTATACGTTGTTCCGTGTCATATGCGAGATTTGTTGCTTTGTATAGAATTATCCTCCTCGCATATATTCGAATTGTTACACCTGTTTTCGAGTAATTTCATTTTAGAGTGTGATTCACAACGTGAGCTTTGTGGTCGTAGCATCACTAGATAGTTATCCGATTTATATTTCAAGTTCATAGTTGCTGTATATCCACTTGACTACTATTTCACACACATGCGAGTCTTTGATATATTCTATTGATTCTGTTCATATATGTTTTCGGATTATTTTCATAATGATGAAAGGTGTACGATTGTTTTACTTTGGATAATTTAAAATTTTTGTTGAATTTGATTTTATCAAGGAATGATGTTGACATTGAAATATTTAAATTTTGAATAAAATTTTGTTTTTACAAAATTAATAAAGATGGTTGTGGGTGACTTGTTGATGAGAAGCCTCACGAGACTTCACTCGTCCGACTAGGGACACCTAGAGGTTTAAAAGGCTTGTTCACAATCTAAGTGCAATCGTTATCCATACGAAAATGGATTATGGATTTTTTTTATTAGTAGTGTTATTTTTCTTTTCTTTTTGCTCGAGGATTAGCAAAATGTAGGTTTGGGGGTGTGATCGGGAGAGAACAGATCCTAATTATACCCCTTAATTCACATTTGTTTGTCGTTTTTATCCTGTTTTGTTATAATTTTACTTCGTTTTCCACTTTATGGAAGGATTTAGAAGAAAGTAAGGATTGCAGGTTAAATAAAGAGAAAAAGCAAGTAGAAAGAAGTTGGAAAAAGCCCATCGCGCGAGCGGTCTGCTCGCGTGAAATCCCAGAAATCGCTCGCGTGGCCAGCTTGCGCGACCTCCCATTTTACGCGCTCGCGCGATCCGTACTAAAAATTGAAAACGCGTATTTTGGAGTGCTGAAGACTCCTACGTGGACGAAATCATTCAATTACGTCCACAATGTAATTTTAGGAGTTTTAGTGAGATTAGGTTTATAGTCGTAAAAGAGATGGATCCCTTGAAAAAGAAATTTGAAAAAATAAAAAAGATTTGTTATAGTAAAGCCCTTGCATTATAAATATTACGGCTATTTCAATTTACTCAAGGACGTTTTGAATTCCTTTTACCTTTCTTTTCTTATCTATAACCCTTGACCAACATTACAACCCTTGTAAAGTCCTAGTTGATTTTATTAAAACATGATTTGAATATGGAACCAATAGATGAAGGGAATAAAAGCATGGTGGTAGTGATATTTACTTGACGATCGATATCTATTCATGAGACTATCTTTTCTGTCGTGTTATACGTTGTTCCGTGTCATATGCGAGATTTGTTGCTTTGTATAGAACTATCCTCCTCGCATATATTCAAATAATTACACCTATTTCCGAGTAATTTCATTTTAGAGTGTAATTCACAACTTGAGGTTTGTGGTCGAAGCATCACTAGATAGTTATCCGATTTATATTCCAAGTTCATAGTTGCTGTATATCCACTTGACTACTATTTCACACACATGCGAATCTTCGATATATTCTATTGATTCTGTGGATATATGTTTTCGAATTATTTTCATAATGTAGGAAGGTGTACGATTGTTTTACTTTAGACAATTTAAAATTTTTTTTGAATTTGATTTTATCAAGGAATGATGTTGACATTGAAATATTTAAATTTTCAATAAAATTTTGATTTTACAAAATTAATAAAGATGGTTGTGGTTGACTTGTTGATGAGAACCCTCACGAGACTTCACTCGTCCGACTAGGGACACCTACTGGTTTAAAAGGCTTGTTGCACAAGCTTAGTGCAATCGTTACCCGTACGAAAATGGATTATGGATTTTTTTTATTAGTAGTGTTGATGCCGAAAATTGGTAAGCAAGATTTATGCAAGAAGACAGCAAAGAAAAGTTTGCATGTGGTTCGGCCCCGTTAATGAGATGGCCTACGTCCACGTGTGCGTCTAAGCGCTTCTCACTAGCAGATCACCGGCGAGCCTGGTGAGCCGACAAAGATGGGCGACGCTACCAGTAATACCGGCCGGGTGTATGCGTGTAGGTGGTGAGTTCTCTAGCAAGTAAGTATCTGCTTAGAGAAGTAGATTTTCGGATCCCTCTAAGGAGGATAGGTGGGCTCTTTTATAGATGCAAGAGTCCACCCTTACATGGTAAGTTTACTAGATTAGGAAGCCTAATCTAATCGCAATAGATTTGTACAATGTTAGGAGAGTTTCCTAAGTGGTTTAGGCAACCACTGATTCTTTCTTGATAGAGTCATGGCCGTATAGGGCAACTATGAGAGATGCCATATACTCCGCGCCTGCCAGGGAGTCACCGCGACTCGTTCCCGGGCTGCCGAGTATCCCGGACAGTTATAGCCGAACACCTCGGAAGCTTGGGCTCCATGCTCCCACTCTGGACTAACCGGGCTATCCGCTGATCATGTGGCGGTGGGACAGTTACAGAATATTTCTGGACGTATCAGCTGCCCCCCATTTTCAAAGTTGAGATGACGCCCTGCCAGATAAAATTTGGAAATTCAGAATGTCTTCCAGATACCGACCGGGAAAGGACTGGGACCCCCATCAAAACCGGGCCGCTTTGTGATGACTCATCGGTATATCGACTGAGCGGTGGCCCGGTAGGATCGGGACCTCAGCGCCACCTGTCCACTAGTTGCTGGTCTGGTTCGGATCCAAAGCTATTAGTTTAGAAGTAACGGAATCGTCTAGGTGGCAACCGAACCATCACGTCGTGCATTCAATGCTCACGCTTTTTGAGACGACGCCCCACGTGCCTGAAATGACAGTTTCGGCGGGAGAGCATGTCAGCCATCCGATCAAATTTGATCCTAACCGTTCGTGATACTTATATAAGGAGCACCTGTTCAACCCGCTTCTCACCGTAAATCATCAATTAAATCGCCAGAGCAAAGTACTTCGAGTTCCTTCTTCTCCGCTATTCTTGTTCTTCAAGCTTTCATTCCTATCCAATGGCTTCTCATATTGATCTGTTCCGAATGTCGCCCGCCTCCTTTGGGGGATATTAGCGATGAACGAGCGGCTTATGTTGCTCCTTCGTCCCGTCGACGTCGTCAGGTGCTACATCCTGGGCATCGACCATGGGGGTCCTTACTTCCGCCCCAGGACCGAGGGGAGGGACCTTGTCCAAGGTTTGGACTTCCCGAACAAGAACTAGCGGCGGTATCCTTGGGTATTGGTCGCCGGCAACTGGCTGGAGGATGCCATTATCTGTCCTCCGACAACTTTTGATCCCAACTTCTGCAAACAAACTTTTGCCGCCCCCCGCAGCGTCGCCCCCACTGCTAAGGAAACGAAGGCGATTGACCGAGCCATCGAGGCCGGCCTGTCGTTCTCTGCTTTGACCGGGGGACCTGCGGACGGTGCGGGCGCCGGACCCTCCTCTGCTGCTCCTGCCTCTGTGGCTTCTGGGTCGCGCCGCTATACCCGTTCCATGGCTACCGGCCCGCGCGTCACAAATAGGGCTGGTGCACCCGAAGGGCCAATTTCTCTTCCCACCAGTAGTGACTCCTCTTCGTCCGGGGACGCAAGCTCGCCACCTGGACCGTCCAGGAAGGGAAAAGAAAAAGAAGTTGGTGAGGGTTCTCCACCTCCACCAAAGAAAAATCGGGTGGACCCCCCGGTCGTGCCCAGCTCTTGGACCGGCCATTCCCTCGCTAACCTGGAGGGCCGTCTCCAGGAGGTGGAAAAGATGGGCGACGAGCTGCAGATGGACTCCGCCTTGCGAGGGGTGGACTTTCATGCCCTGGAGCTCACCGTAGAGGGGCTGGTGGCGAAGGTGACGGCCCTGGAGGAGGAGGTTAAGGCTCTGAAGGACAGAGGGACTTGAAGGCCTTGATACATATAGATTTTTTCCTTTTTCTCTTCTTCTTTTTTAAACCGGGAAGGCTATTATAAATGCCCCCGCGCTCTGTACAGTTCGCATTCCATAGCAATAAAATGGTCCTCGAGGCCCCCTCTTTCTCTCATTATGCTTCTTTAACTATTTACTGACGCTGCGCTGCACTGGGCAGCTAATACCCGGCCAGTGTATGAATGTGACTGTGCCCGAGTTGCGGCAACCCAGGCTCGGATCATCGCTGCTCTGCCCCAACCAATCGTTAGTCAAGTTAGAACTTGACAAGGGTAATGTGATCGTAACCGAACCATTCGCGGGCCAACTAAACCGTCGCGTCACGCAATTAATGCGCGTTCCTTTTGAGGCAACTCTTCACGTGACCGAAGCGACAGTTTGGGCGGGAACTCGCCTGGACCGCTGGATCTGCTCTGATCTTGGTCGTTTAGGGTCTTTATATACGGAGTAGTTGCCCCATTTCTTGCATCCCTTATCTTCTACTTTCTGCTTTCTTTCTTCTTCCCCCTGTCCCTCTTTTACTTCGAAGTGAGGCTGGAGAGAACGAATCTGGTGAGGTTCGAACGGGAGTGGGATTTCTTTCTCCTTAGATTTTGTGCGTTCTTTGAGTCGGGTGGAACTTTAACACATCTGATCCGAGCGGGTGTTCCTTGCGCTGTCTTGGGAGAGTGTTACCTGGTGTTGAGGAGTGCCTACTCATTACCATTCAGGTTAGTAACTCTGCCCCCCTTGTATATCAGGCTTGGGGTTCCCAATCCATACGCAGGTCCTAGTTTGTGTCCGCCCCTTTCCATCGGAGTGCCAGAGATGGAACACTCCGGCTTCAACTCTGTATCGAGATCGGAGAGTGAACAGTATCAGTCAGGATCCCCCGATGCCAGTCGGGACCGGCTTTCTGAGTCCCTGACCGATCGTCAAAACAGGGACAGTGAGTCTACTCAGGAGGCCCCTGTTGCCTCCGTCTCGAGGGGTTCGGGAGATGAGTTGCCCAGGGGAACAGATCGTATAGTTTTTGCCTGTGAGTCCACCCTTTCTTCGTTGCGTTCTTTCGGTTTTTAGGAACGCAATGGCTTGCAGACTGACTTCATTTCTCTGTGCACAGCTGGCTCGACAGAACCTCCCGAAATCTCCGAACTGTGCTAGGCCAGGATCTGGAACCTAGCAGAGATGCCCACCAGTGTTTGGAACGTATTATCCCGAACAGGGGACTTTGTTGGGACCTATTCCCCTGAGGAACCAGTTCCAGCCCCCAGTTTTTTGCCCATCATTCCTGGTGAGTATCCTGGCTACATTATGCGTTAGCCATGCATTTTTTCCTGGTCTTATACTTCTGACTGTGCGGCCTTGGTTTCTGCAGAAATGGCCCCCAAGCGTAATTTGGACCAGCTGCGAGAGAGACAAGCTGCCGCCGCCGCCACTACTGCCGCTCGGGCGGCAATCGCCCAAGGAAAGAGGCCAGCCGCCAAAGCCCTGGGCGGCGAGCGCCCGCTCAGGCGTATTCTCTACGAGACGACCAATTGTCCCGACCCTGTGGGGACGTCAGCTCCCCATAGGCCGACTGTTGACGAGCCCGTGCCCAGGGCGGATATTCCGTCAGGTCTACCCCTGGGCGGGCCTGACAAGGTCCGGGAAAGGCTGAAATCCGTCCTTGTCCCAAGCCAGGTGGAAGCATGCGCCGGGCTATCTCCCCAAGGCTTTCAAGGGTGGCTGTATAGTATATCCCATCTGGTAAGTGTTCTGTCCTTCTTCAAACATTGGCTCGCTCCCCTTTTTACCTCCTTAACTGATTTTCATCCTCTTGCCGTAGGTTGGCTGCATGGCTGCGGGATCTGAGTCCGTCCTGTCCTCTCTGACCGGGAAAGTCAGCGCTGCTGAGGCCGCCCTTTCGAAGGAGCGGAAAGAGCTGCAAGTAGCGAAAGCCGCCTTGGCCATCGAGACGAGTAAGACGAAGTCATTGGCCTTGAGTTTGGGTGCGGCTCAGGCAAACCTAGCAGCGGCTTTGGCCGAACTGGAGGTTTCCAGGGCCCTTATTGCGGCAGCTGAAGCGCAGGCAAAGGCGACGGCCGAGACACCAGCTGCAGGGGCCTTGGAGGGCGCTTTTGATGACGGCTTCTTCCAGGGCTATGACGATCTGAAGCGGCGGGTAGCCCGGGATCACCCCGAATGAGCCCTCTCGGCCTACGAGGGGATTGACTCGGATTACTGGGATGTCGGTGAAGATCCCATAGCCAGTGACGCTCCTGCGGTTGGTGAAGACCCCGAGGCCATTGCTGAAGCCACAAAACTTGCCCCGGGCGGGGATGTGGGGGACGAAGGACTTGCAGTGCCAGGGGAGCAGACCGGGGAGACCGGGGATATGGTCAATGTGGAAGACTGACTCCCTGGTTCCTTCTTGTTGTTTTTACTTTGTTGCTTGTAGTTCTCTTTTTTTTTTTTTCGGGTAGGCCACTACAACTGCCCCCAGGCTTTGTACATGTGTTTTAATTAATGAAAAGGCCCCTGAGGTCATCCTTCCATTAATTTTGTTGTACTGTGCTTTAACTTTTGCTAGTATCTGTATGGCTTTGGCCAACCTAACATCTGCCTTAGCAAATGCTTTAGGACCGTAACCTACAGAACACCTAGTCGAAGGATACAATTCCCTGTTTTTAGCCTCAATTCCCTTTACCCCCTGCCCCCCAAGCATGTTGCTAAGGCGGGAGTATGGGAGTGCGGGAGTAAGTAGCCATAGGGAACCGACCTGGAACATGGGTGGTTGCAGGAGCTTTTGAAGCTTGCCATCGTCGGCCACCTAGGGGCATGGCCCCATCTTCGGCTGGACCTAGGCCAAACTTAGTTAATTTCCTGTTTTTAGGTCGAGTACCCTTTTGTCCCCAACTTTTTTGCGAAGGCGGGGGCATGCAGAGGGGTAACCATAGGAAACTGACCTGGAACATGGGTGGTTGCAGGAGCTTTTGAAGTTTGCCATCGTCGGCCACCTAGGGGCATGGCCCCGTCGTCGGCTGGACCTAGGCCAAACTTAGTTAATTTCCTGTTTTTAGGTCGAGTACCCTTTTGTCCCCGACTTTTTTGCGAAGGCGGGGGCATGCAGAGGGGCGACCATAGTTAACCGACCTGGAACATGGGTTGTTGCAGGGTCCTTTAGTGCCTGAGTTCGGAGCCCGAGGTCTTTTTGGTGCCTCGGGGTTAGGCCCGAGGTCTTTTTGGTGCCTCGGGGTTAGGCCCGAGGTCTTTTTGGTGCCTCGGGGTAAATTCTCGAAATAAACTTTATCCACTTTATTTTAGAAAATGCCAATCTGTAATAGTTGCCCAATTGGGCTACACAAAAAGAACTTGTCCTATAGTACTAGATGCCCGTAGTCAGATGCTACTGATAGTACTTGCGGAGGTGTTGCACGTTCCAGGGATGACTGAGATCATGCCCGTCCATGTTCTGTAGCCAGTAGGTTTCCGGTCGATTGACCCGAGTCACGATATACGGTCCTTCCCAATTTGCTCCCAACTTCCCATGGCTTGGAACTCGGGTAGACTGGTTCACTGCCTTAAGGACAAGGTCCCCGACTTGAAAGCTATGATGCTTCACCTTGCTATTATAATACCTCGAGACCCTTTGCTTGTAAGCTGCCACCCTGAGATAGGCCTGGTCTCTTCTTTCTTCGACCAGGTCTAGTTCCGTCCTGAGGGCTTCTCCATTGTCTTGGTCACTAAAGGTAGACACCCGGTGTGATGGCAGCCCGAGCTCTGTGGGGACCACCGCCTCAAAACCATAGGTTAAGGAAAATGGGGTTTCGCCAGTAGCCACCCAGGGTGTGGTACGGTAGGCCCACAGGACGGCTGGTAGTTCCTCAGCCCACAGGCCTTTGGCATTCTCAAGCCTCGTCTTGATCGACAGCAGGATCGTGCGGTTGGTCACCTCGGCCTGACCATTAGCTTGTGGATGCTCAGGAGAAGAGTAACGATTCAGTATCCCATAGCCCGAGCAGAACTGTCTAAAGATGGGTGTATCAAATTGTCTTCCATTGTCGCTGATCAAGATTCGTGGAATACCGAACCTGCTAAGGATATTTCTCTCCACAAAATGTTCCATTTTGCGCTCGGTTATCGTTGCCAGGGGCTCGGCCTCCGCCCACTTGGTGAAGTAGTCAACGTCTATCACAGCAAACTTAACCTGCCCTTTTCCTATTGGTAAGGGACCAACAATGTTGATCCTCCATTGGGCGAATGGCCAAGGACTATGCACCGGGGTCTGGAGTTCTCCCGGTTGGTTCATCATAGGAGAGTACCGTTGGCACTTATCACACCTTCGAACGTACTCTTGCGAATCCCGGGCCATGGTTGGCCAATAATATCCTTGTAGTAGGGCCTTTCTTGAGAGTACCCGACCCCCTACATGGTTCCCGCACACGCCTTCATGAATTTCGTACAGTATCGCTTGAACTTGCGTGGGATGAACGCAGCGGAGGTATGGGATGGTGAACCCCCTCTTATAAAGGACACCGTCGAGAACATGGTATCATGCCGCCCGGTATTTGACCCGCCTTGCTTCCTCTTTTTCATCCGGCAGCCTTCCTGTTGTCAAGAAAGTCACGATTGGATCCATCCAACTGGGTCCCAGAGTGACCGGGTCGACCTCCATGCCCTCTGAGTTGATCACACTTGGCTTGGGTAAGAATTGTATCCTTATCCCGGGTAAGTCTGACTCAGCTGACAAAGCGAGGTGAGCTAGCCTGTCAGCTCGAGTATTTTCCTCCCTAGGTATCCGATTGATGCAGAATCCTCGGAGCTGATTGGAAACTGCTCGGACGAGGGCCAAGTAGGCGACCATGCTATCTTCCCATGCTTCGTATTCTTGGTTTACTTGATTGACCACGAGTTGGGAGTCACTGTAGCCCTGGACCTGCTGCGCACTCATTGAGACGGCCAGCTATAACCCGACCAAGAGGGCTTCGTACTCGGCCTCGTTGTTGGAAGCACGAAACCCAAACCTTAAAGCATATTCGAGCTGGATGCCATCGGGGGTAGTCAAGATGATTCCAGCTCCACTTCCTTGCTGGTTCGAGGAGCCATCGACATGTAATATCCAAGTAGGGATGCCGGCGAGCAATCCGGGCGGTAATGTCGGCAGCTCAGGTTCCTCGACCGGATCCTCTGGATACGTAAACTCGACCAGAAAATCCGCAACGGCTTGTCCCTTGATAGCTGTCCGGGGTCGATAAGTCACCTCAAACTCTTCCAGTTCTAAAGCCCACTTGACGAGCCTTCCGGATGTGTCTGGCCGAGAGAGAATTTTGTGGAGGGGCTGATCGGTCAGTACTACAATGGCATGGGCCTGGAAGTACGGTCGGAGCCTTCGGGCTGAGGTAATGAGGGCGAAGGCCAATTTCTCGATGTGGGAGTATCGGCTTTCTGTACCTTGCAGCGCTCGGCTGGTGTAGTATACTGGGAACTGTATCCCGTGTTCTTCCCAGATGAGTGCCGAGCTAACCGTCGATGGTGATACTGCCAGGTACAGGAACAGTTCCTCTCCGGTTGTAGGTGTCGACAATAGAGGAGGAGAGGCCAGGTATTTTTTGAGTTCCTGGAATGCTTCCTCGCACTCCTCTGACCATTGAAAAGCTTTGCGGAGAATTTTGAAGAACGGTAGGCACCGGTCGGTTGCTCTGGACACGAATCTGTTCAATGCGGCCACCCGTCCGGCTAGGCTCTGAACTTCTTTTGTTGACTTAGGTGACCGCATGTTGATGATAGCTTGGATTTTGTCGGGGTTCGCTTCGATTCCCCGTCTACTGACTAGATGACCGAGGAATTTCCCGGACGAGACCCCAAAGGTGCATTTGGCCGGGGTCAACCTCATCCTGAATTTCCTCAAAATGCTGAAGGTCCCGGCCAGATGCTCAAGGTGATCGGGTTCATCCCGGCTTTTGACCAGGAGATCATCCACGTATGCTTCCATGGACTTTCTGATGAGGTCTCTGAACATGAAGTTAACCAAGCGCTGGTATGTAGCCCAGGCATTCTTGAGGCCGAAGGGCATAACTCTGTAACAGTACGTGCCTTGGTCGGTGATGAACGCCGTCTTCTCTTCATCCCCGGGGTACATGCTGATCTGGTTATACCCCGAGTAGGCGTCCATGAACGAGAGGAGTGAGTGGCCTGCCGTCGAGTCGACAAGGAGGTCTATCCTAGGCAATGGATAACAGTCCTTGGGGCAGGCCTTGTTGAGATCGGTAAAGTCCACACACATCCTCCACTTGCCATTGCTCTTCTTGACCAGGACAACGTTGGCCAGCCAATCGGGGTAGTGGACCTCCCGGATGGAGTTAGCCTTCAGGAGCTTCTTGACCTCCTCGCTTACTACCGCTTGTCTCTCGGAGGCCATGCCCCTACGTTTCTGCTTCACTGGGCGGCAGTCCGGGCTGACGTTAAGACGATGGGACATTACCCAGGGATCAATCCCGGGCATGTCCTCATGACTCCAAGCAAAAATGTCCTGGTTTTGCCTCAGGAATTGGGTCAACTTTTCCTTCAAGGTAGGCTCCAGTAGTGCGCCTATATTGACCTTGCGATCTGGGTGTTCTGGATCCAGCACAACCTGCTCCAATTCTTCCATAGGCCCTATCACATCCCTCCGGTCCCGGGGGTCCATTTCTTGGATGTTCAGCGTTTCGGTGACTGCCCCCCGACGCAAGGAACTAACATAACAACTTCGCGCCATGGTCTGGTCTCCTCGTAAGCATCCGGGTCCTTGAGCAGTTGGGAACTTTACGGTTAAGCTGTATGTGGAGACAACTGCTCGGGCCCTGTTGAGGGTCGGCCTTCCGAGGATGACGTTGTAGGCCGAGGGAGCCTCCACTATCACGAAATTAGTCAGTATGCAAAACCTGCTGCGGGTAGGTCCCCATGAGAACTGGGAACTCGATCGTACTGAGCGGTTGAGTGCTGGAGCCGTTGAATCCGACCAGGGGAGTAGCAACCGGCCGGAGCCGATCCTGGGAGATCCCCAGTTGGTCGAATGCCGCGGTAAACATTATGTCGGACGAGCTACCTGTGTCAACCAGTACCCTCTGGACCATATAGTTAGCTATAGAAAGCGTCACTACTAGCGGGTCATCATGGGGGCAGTGGAGGCCCTGTACATCGTCGGAAGAGAACGTCAGCACATCGGTTGGTGAGGAGCCGGCGGATTGGACCTTCCATACATCCGCTCGGGATGCTCGGGCATGCCTCTTCCGTGCCGACTGAGAATCACCTCCGCCAGATGTTCCTCCGGAGATCACGTAAATGTGGCCGAGTGGTGGAGGGGGCTGACCGGGAGCTTGAGCTTCCTGTCGGGGCCGTCTGTCTCTTGTGACAAACTCGGCAAGATGCCCCTGCTCGATCAGCTTCTCGATTGCTATCTTTAACTTGAAGCAATCCTCCGTTTCGTGGCCGTGATCCCTGTGATAACGGCAAAACTTTTCCCGATTTCTCTTACCGGGTGGGGCTCTGAGTTTAGCTGGCTGCGTAAGCAGCCTCTGTGCCTCTGCGGCGACCATCACCTCATGTATAGGTCGGGAAAGGGGTGTAAAAGCCGTTAGAGGCTGATCTCTAGCATTCCTTTGATCTTGCTTCGGCTTCTTTCCCAGACCCTTCTCTGATCCCTCGCGCTTGCGCTTGACTTTTGGGGATTCATCTCCCGCCTGGCTGGCGCATTTCGCCTTCAAAAACTCTTCGGTGTCCATATAATTCCTAACTCTTTCCGAGAGCTCCACCAGGGTTGCCAGTCGATTTCGATGAAAAGACGTGGCCACCTTGGTGTGCTGAACTCCTGAACAGAAGGCCATGATCGCGGCCGTCTCATTGAGGTTGCGGATCAGGAGCCTCTGCTGGTTGAAACGATCCACATACTCCCTTAAAGATTCACCCTTTTGCTGCTTGACGGCTAGCAGCTGGGTATCTGGTTGGGATCGGTCTAGCATCCCGACAAACTGGCTGATGAAGAGTTTGCTGAGGGCTTTGAAGTTGTCAACCGTCCGGGGCTTCAGGGCATGGAACCACTGTGCGGCTGATCCCTTGAGAGTACTAGGGAAGGCCAGACACAGCAGCTCGTCTATCGTAGTGACCAGTGCCATCTGCGCCTTATAAGTGCGGATGTGGTCCACCGAACTCCCCTTGCCGTCATATGAGCTGAGGTGAGGGGGTTTGAACTTCCGCGGAATTGGAAATTGCGTTACCCGGGTAGTGTAGGGCGACTCCATTTCTGTATTCGTGAGGTTGTGGCCGGATTTACGATTCAACCTCTCAATCTGCTGCTGCAACTCCTCAACCTGGGCCCTGACATCAGTGTGCCCGGTCCTCCTTTCTGTGTCCGAGTGGTAGATAGGGTCGGATGACGAGGCCTCATCCTCAAAGCGCGTCGACCTCGGGGATAACACTCGGCCGTGGGTCCGGGATAGTCTATGCCTAAGATCCCCCCGGCTCAGGACGGGTGGATCATTGACCGACTCCCGGGCTTTACGTCCTGGCGCTTTTCCCCTCGTAGCTCGTCTCTTCTCAATGAGGATCCTGGCATCCTCCACTCGGCGTGCTCGACGAGGAATGTACTGAGGTCCTCTCTGCGAGCGCTTAGTAGCATGGCTACGTTCTCCCTCCGGATGACGTTCGCGATCTGGTTGGGACACTGGAGCAGATCGAGTTTTTCCGCGCGTTCGAACGGGCCCTTGGCTGGGAGCGCTCTTTTCAGGCCGCTTTTCCGACGAAGGGCTTTTCTCATGGTCCCCAACCGCCTTTTCGTGCTGGGCCATAAACGCCTCTATTTACTGTTGCGTCCGGATCTGACCTTCCAAGAGTTGTTCCAGCGCCGCTGTAACATGTTCGGTGGTCACGGAGGTTGCCCGAGGCTCGATCTGCAGGTCCTCCTGACCGGCTGAATTGGCGGTCTTCTTGCCCTTCTTCGGCGGCATGTCGATCAGTCAAAGATTTTTGTTGATGAGGAAACTGTGTCGGTTTCCCACAGACGGCGCCAAACAGATGATGCCGAAAATTGGTAAGCAAGATTTATGCAAGAAGACGGCAAAGAAAAGTTTGCGTGTGGTTTGGCCCCGTTAATGAGATGACCTACCTCCACGTGTGCGTCTAAGCGCTTCTCGCTAGCAGATCACCGGCGGGCCTGGTGAGCCGACAAAGATGGGCGACGCTACCAGTAATACCGGCCGGGTGTATGCGTGTAGGTGGTGAGTTCTCTAGCAAGTAAGTATCTGCTTAGAGAAGTAGATTTTCGGATCCCTCTAAGGAGGATAGGTGGGCTCTTTTATAGATGCAAGAGTCCACCCTTGCATGGTAAGTTTACTAGACTAGGAAGCCTAATCTAATCGCAATAGATTTGTACAATGTTAGGAGAGTTTCCTAAGTGGTTTAGGCAACCACTGATTCTTTCTTGATAGAGTCATGGCCGTATAGGGCAACTATGAGAGATGCCATATACTCCGTGCCTGCCAGGGAGTCACCGCGCCTCGTTCCCGAGCTGCCGAGTATCCCGGACGGTTATAGCCGAACACCTCGAAAGCGTGGGCTCCATGCTCCCACTCCGGACTAACCGGGCTACCCGCTGATCACGTGGCGGTGGGACAGTTACAGAATACGAAAATGGATTATGGATTTATTTTATTAGTAGTGTTATTTTTCTTTTCTATTTGCTCGAGGATTAGCATAATGTAGGTTTGGGGTTGTGATCAGTAAAGAACAGATCCTAATTATACCCCTTAATTCACATTTGTTAGTCGTTTTTATCCTGTTATGTCATAATTTTACATTGTTTTCCACTTTATGGAAGGATTTAGAGGAAACAAAGGATTCCAGGTTAAATAAAGAGAAAAAGCAAGTAGAAAGAAGTTGGAAAAAGCCCATCGCGCAAGCAGTCCGCTCGCGTGAAATCCCAGAAATCGCTCGCGCGGCCCGCTTGCGCGACCTCCCATTTTACGCGCTCGCGCGGCCCTCTCGTACGATCCGTACTGAAAATTGAAAACGCGTATTTTGGAGTGCTGAAGACTCCTACGTGGACGAAATCATTCAATTACGTCCACAATGTAATTTTTAGGAGATTTAGTGAGATTAGGTTTATAGTCGTAAAAGAGATGGATCCCTTGAAAAACAAATATGAAAAAATAATAAAGATTTGTTGTAGTAAAGCCCTTGCATTAAAAATATTACGGTTATTTCTATTTACTAAAGGACATTTTGAATTCCTTTTACTTTTCTTTCCTTAACTATAACCCTTGACCAACATTACAAACCTTGTAAAGTCCTAGTTGATTCTATGGAAACTTGATTTGAATATGGAACTGATCGATGAAGGGAATAAAAGCATGGTGGTAGTGGTATTGACTTGACGATCGATATCTATTCATGAGACTATCTTTTCTGTCGTGTTATACGTTGTTCCATGTCATATGCGAGATTTGTTGCTTTGTATAGAATTATCCTCGTCGCATATTGTGGACCACTGCGAATGAGGAGCGGGTCCTGACGCTCTCCCTCGATAGTGTCCCGGGACGGATCCCAAGGAGCACACTTCAGGGAAAACTAGGACTTCCTCACGCGATCCTAGAGACAAAGAGTCGCCACCTAATTTTTATCGGGAATTAGGAAACCCAAGTTTGACTCGCCCAAAATTGAATAAGGTTACTCGCCCTTCATTACCAGAAACAAGGTTCGGGGGTCTTGGTACGAGAGGGGAAGGAGCCCAAGCAGGACTAAAGCACCCCCTCCTCGCCCTACCGAATGGTAGGCCTTGATTCAAATATCCTTGTTATTAATTCATAATAGATGTTGTTTCCTCAAACATACTAGATAGATATATACATGGCAAAAAGAAACATCTAATGAAAATCATTTCAAGAGACTAAATCAAGTAGAAAGCGGATGCTCATGCAATACAAGGGAGAAGTATACTCACAGTGGCTAGTCCCGCCCGGGACCGATGCAAATAAAGTAAACATGTCATGATATGCAAAGGGAACGAGAAGACTTACATTGGTTGACTCAAGCGGAGTCGCGAAAGCAAAAAGAATGGAAACGTGCAATGCAATCATGCAACAATCCTAGATAAGATGTCTCTAACAAATAATCATATAAACGGAGACTATCCTAAAGGAATTGTGTCGTTGAAATCAAAGTTGTAAACCTAGAAAAATTCTAAGAGAAAGGATAGAGATAGTACACGATACATGGGCACTAAGCCACATGTAGACGAGGCAAACCACAAATCGAAGTCCGGGTCCGAGGCACTTAATTCTCTGCACTAATACACCAAAGGATACCCAAGCATTGCAAAAAATACAAGCAAACAAATGATATGCATGATAAACAAAGAAAACATGTCATCAATCAAATTTCCAGATTCAGCAACCTCTAATGAATCCTATCAAAAGTGGTTTTAAACATGATCTGGATAAAAACCCTTTTACAGAAAGTTAGATACATGTCTTAGGGAACTTCTCCAAAAAGTGGGACCTCAATATCAATTTTATTGTTTGAGAAATAAATGTTTTGGGAATAGTGGATCAGGACTGTCCACTGTTCTTGTAAAAATCATAATTAAATCTACAAAAATCATATGAAGCTCTATTTGGTGTCAAAAGAAAGCTATTTCATTGTAGTATATGATAAAAATAAACCCATGGACATTCTGTAATCACAAGGTTTCTGAAAAAGGGTTTTAAACAGACTCTGTTATTCTGGAAATTTGGTATCATTTGACAAATGAATGCAAAACATAATAGAAGTATAATAGAAGTTCATGAATCATGTTAACCAAGTTGATTTAAGCTTTTGATCTCTCATCCATTTATCCTAGGTGATTTCTAAACCAAGTTTTATTCATCAATTGTTGTTGAGTGATCAAGGTATGACCATTTTGTATACATAATCATATTTGTAATTAAACTTAGAAAATTCCAGAATAGTTGTATCAACTTTAAACGCTTAGAAAACGATCCTAACTCGATCGTATGCTCACGATTTTACATCGGCATATAGATATATGAGTTAGGAATCATCCCCAAAAAGCGGAACGTCGATAACTATTATAGATTTTCTGAAATTCAAGCACAAAGAGACGATGTTCAAATCTGTCAACCGATTTCTCAACAATTTCTAAAAATAGTATATGAATCCTAAAAGCTCTCAAAACGGACCGGATGAAAGCTAATTCATCAAAGTTTACCCAGAAAATTTGAAATCCATCAAACTATGGGTTTTGATGGACCAAATCTAATGGACAAAACCAATCTGCTTTGCTGAATTTTTATCTAGTTCATTTTAAAGTGTGAGGAAAACATTTTAGTGATAGTTGAAGCTTATTAGAGAGATCAAACTCATAGATCAACTTAATTATCATGATTCCCAATCAATTTAGCCCTCAAGTTCTATGAAGAACTTTTAGATCAAGGATCAAAGGGACTTATAAATATCATGTTGGAGATGAAATTCAATAGGAATTCTAGGTAATAGGAATAATCAAGAGATAGGTATGAACATAGAAATCATCCTTCTCATAGATCATATTTCCAAACCATCATGGAATTCAAAATAGATATATGTATATATATATAATCATGTATGCATGAATCTAAACTAAAATTGAAGAATGAAACCAAAATTGAAAATCAAAGTGAAAAACAATCTCTAATTGTAAATTATCAATAAAAATCAAAGAGATTTGGATCTAACTATGTGAGTGTGTGAAGAACATGAGAGGAAGAAGATGAGTGTTCTAATAAGTAGAAATAGAACTAAGTTAGATCCAAATCTTATAGATCTATATATACAAAGTAGGAATTAGAGATGAACTATAGTGTTTACCTCTTGGAGGATTCTCAATTACAAGCCCAAAATTGATTTGAAGATCTTCTTCTTCAAGTGTTATTCAAGTGTTCTTCAAGCACTCATCCATGGAAGTTGAGGGAGGCAATTGATGTTCAAATTGTGGTCTAATTAGCCTAAGTTAATCTAAATTCAATTCATAATTTTCTCTCTCTAGAATTCACCTAAATTGAAAGTATATTCAAAGTATACTCCTCTCTCTTGTATGTGCTTCTATGTGTGTTTGTATCTCCAAGTATATTCAAGTGTATCTCTTCCAAGTGTCTAGTGTGTTAAGATGTGTGTGTGTGTGTGTGTGTGTGTGTGTGTGTGTGTGTGTGTGTGTGATCTCATATGAGATGTATGAGATCTTATATAGAGTTTTGAAGACTTAGCTCTTAAGTTTCAGGGTTAAAACAGGATTTTTAGAGCTTAAAAGAGGGTTAAAATGGCCATTTCGGAGCTTAAACGCAATTTCCAGGCAATTTCCTCGCAGTGGGAAGCTTCTAGAAGGGTCTGGAACTCAAAAAGCTCCGTGGAGGACACAAATGGAAGTGGCGGTTATGGTGGGACCCGCCACCCCCATACCCAAAACCGCCACTTACTATTTGGGTCCCTCTGGTCACCCACAAGCTCTGTTTCAAATTTCATGCGCACTGCTTTTCCAGATTTTTGTAAAAATGCTTTTTGGTGTCCGAAATCGTCCGTTTACGTACCGTTGGAAAGTTGTCAGGTTGAATTTCAGTATAAAAATATTTCCAGAGGTTTTATAATGAGAATTGAAGTCCAATTGAAGTCCGGAAGTCCTCCGGAACTTTCGTTGTCTTTTTGAAATCAAATGACGTCTTTTCCAAAATTGCTTTCAAATGTGCGTCGATTTCGAACTTTTCTTTAAAATTGAATCTCTGGATACCTAGAATACTGCGTTTAGAACACTTAATGTTCATATAACCCTGAGAGAATATGAATTCTGAGAGATGATTTTGACAAAACCGGGATTTATCCATGGAAAAGGGCTTTTCTGAGCTTGAAGTCACTTTCCGAAGTCCGATCTTCTGATTGTGTGGAATCCAGTACCTTCCACGGGGTACTTTTCATCATCGAATCCTCCAAGACGTTGTCCACCCTAAATCCTATCAGTGTGGTCAAAATTGGGTGTCTACAGTTTGCCCCTCTTTGGCAGAGCTTGTTGTGAACAACGTGAACTGCAAGTGAGTGCCAAAGCCTTGAAGGCACCCAAATAACCATACTGAGAGGTTTTAGGAAAAACAAAAAATTCGCAAAATCAAGAAATTCAAAATCAGAGAAAATCAAGAAATTACGAATGCAAGAATGCAATGCAATGCTGGGTAGAGGCGGCTAAGTTGAAGCTGATGCTGGTCGTGCTCCGCTGGAGCTGCCTACGTATCCTTTCCAGGAATCAGACCAGGGCGTAGTTCAAGCGCGCGGGAAAACGGAAAACAAACAACAACAATGCGGATGAAATGCTCCTATCCTAGGATGCTGGTGCAGTATGAAAACATGAAATGTGAAAGTGCTGGAGGAATCATCCTCAAGGGTTCCCTAGATGCAAAATCTAATGCAAAGGATGCAACGACTCTCTCTCACAGTCGAATATGCTAAAGGTATCTTGGATGATTCTCGAGGTTTTTGTCAAAGTTATTCTTCTGATCTTAAGGCTCGTAGGCGTCATCTGTATCCTGGACGACTCTTGAAATAGCGAAGTATCTTGGATGAATTCTGAGTCATGTCAAACAACTGGACGATTGCTGGTGTAGAGTCCTTCTGCTGGGGACGATTGCTGAAACAGGTCCTTCTTCTGTGGACGATTGCTGATGTAGAGTCCTTTTGCTGGGGACGATTGCTGATGTAGAGTCCTTCTGCTGGGGACGATTGCTGAAATAGGTCCTTCTTCTGTGGACGATTGCTGATGTAGAGTCCTTCTGCTGGGGACGATTTGCTGATGTAGAGTCCTTTTGCTGGGGACGATTGCTGGTGTAGAGTCCTTCTGCTGGGGACGATTGCTAATGTAGAGTCCTTCTGCTGGGGACGATTGCTGAAAGAGGTCCTTCTTCTGTGGACGATTGCTGATGTAGAGTCCTTTTGCTGGGGACGATTGCTGATGTAGAGTCCTTCTGCTGGGGACGATTGCTGATGTAGAGTCCTTCTGCTGGGGACGATTGCTGATGTAGAGTCCTTTTGCTGGGGACAAATCTTCTGAAACAGGTCTCTCTGCCGGAGACAAATCTTCTGCTCTTCTGAAACAGGTCCTTCTTCTAGACAAATCTTCTGTAACAGGTCTGGAAACAAGTCTTCTGAAACAGGTCTCTCTGCCGGAGACAAATCTTCTGTTCTTCTGAAACAGGCCCTTTTTCCGAGGACAAATCTTCTGTGGCAGGTCTAGAAACAAATCTTCTGAAACAGGTCTCTCTGCCGGAGACAAATCCTCTGTTCTTCTGAAACAGGCCCTTCTTCTGGGGACAAATCTTCTGTGGCAGGTCTAGAAACAAATCTTCTGAAACAGGTCTCTCTGCCGGAGACAAATCCTCTGTTCTTCTGAAACAGGCCCTTCTTCTGGGGACAAATCTTCTGTGGCAGGTCTAGAAACAAATCTTCTGAAACAGGTCTCTCTGCCGGAGACAAATCCTCTGTTCTTCTGAAACAGGCCCTTCTTCTGAGGACAAATCTTCTGTGGCAGGTCTAGAAACAAATCTTCTAAAACAGGTCTCTCTGCCGGAGACAAATCCTCTGTTCTTCTGAAACAGGCCCTTCTTCTGGGGACAAATCTTCTGTGGCAGGTCTAGAAACAAATCTTCTGAAACAGGTCTCTCTGCCGGAGACAAATCCTCTGTTCTTCTGAAACAGGCCCTTCTTCTGAGGACAAATCTTCTGTGGCAGGTCTAGAAACAAATCTTCTGAAACAGGTCTCTCTGCCGGAGACAAATCCTCTGTTCTTCTGAAACAGGCCCTTCTTCTGAGGACAAATCTTCTGTTCTGATGCACGGATTCTGAGAGATACACAAATTCTGAGAGATGACCCTTCTTCTGAGAGCAACCCACGGATACACGATTCTGATTTTGAGAGAAACCCTACATTCTGGAGGCAACCCTGATATGCGATGCTGAGAAATACATGATTCTGAGAGAAACCCTACATTCTGGAGGCAACCCTGGATACACGATTCTGATTCTGAGAGAAACCCTACATTCTGGAGGCAACCCACGATTCTGAGAGAAACCCTACATTCTGAGAGCAACCCACGGATACACGATTCTTGGCATAAACCTTGTATTCTGGAGGCGACCCACGATTCTGATTCTGAGAGAAACCCTACATTCTGGAGGCAACCCACGATTCTGAGAGAAACCCTACATTCTGGAGGCAACCCTGGATACATGATGCTTGGCATAAACCTTGTATTCTGGAGGCGATTTTGATGCTCAAATTCTGAGAGATACCCTTTATCTGGAGGCAACCCGTGGATACATGATGCTTGCGAGAAACTTAATTCTGAAAGTTCTCTACTGGGGAGATCCTATGATTCTGAGAGATGCACGAATTCTGTATACCTTGACAATATCTGGAAACTCTCTGCTTGAGGAGATATCTGAGGTTTCTGGGACGCGAGCACATATTCTGGAGGCCCTGCTGATTCTTTCTGAGACTCATATTGGTGCTTCGACCAACGCAATCATTCTTGCAACACGTCAGGCTTACTCTAACCCTTTCTGAACATCTCGCATTCTGACCCATCTTCTGAAAGTCCTTTCTGGATGTAATTCTCAAGCGACAGTAGACTCAAATGTCCATTTTCTAAGACAACTCATAATCAATCCCAAAACGACGGGAGTTTGCCGTTTCTCGGCCACTTTCAGGCTGCGGTGCCTTTGATTCTTCTGATCTTTCTGACCATATCTTTCTTCTCTTTGCAGTGGGATGGCATGTGCCAGACTTACATAGACCGTGATGCGGCCCTGGTAAATTTCTTGACCTTTTCTTCTTATCTCATTGCTTTTTCAAACCCCTATACTGATTCTTTTCTTCCACAGGTGGCTCAAGTTAGGCAGCTTCAATCACAGTTGGAGCGGATGAATGCAGGCCCTTCTGGTGGGGCTGGTGGGTCTAGGCGAAGGCGCCAAATTGAAGATGATGATAGCTCTACGGCCTCAGATATGCCTGCTTGGTACCCACGGGCTACTCGTCGTCGCTGATGATGATCATATGCACCCATGACTATCTTTCTGTTTTTCTTGCTTTCTGTGCTGAGACTGATGTTGATGTATTCTGTCTGAGACTTGATGGGCTTGTACTCTTGACTTTGCTTGATGCTGCTTTATGCTGTCCTTCTGTTTCGCTTTGCATCCCTTGTCACGAGACCGATTTGATTGACACTTTGCACACTGACACACAGGACTCGATTTTTACAGGGAAAGGAAATTTCTGACGATTCCTCTTTCTCGACAATGTCTTTTGACTTGGATATTTGAATTTTCTAAGGATTTGCATGTTTTGAAAATGAGATTTTATCTTGTAGCAGGATATTGTGTTGGCTTTGCATGTAATCTTGAAGCTTTTGAAAATTTTCCACATAATGTTTCAGTCTTGACATTAGATTCACATCTTTAGATTGCTAAAAACTTTTCAACTTAATATCAAGAATTACCAGATTTTTCACTTAGGTGCTTTAATTCTGATAGCCAAGTGATCCAGAGAGGACAGGTAGCGAGGTATGGGCAAACGACAGTTTGCCCCTAGTTGATAGAGATAAATGGAAGTTTGGGCAAACGCAGTTTGCCCCTAGTGTGGCAGTGATATCTTGAGGCTTTGGGCAAACTTGAAAGTTTGCCTCTAGTTTGCAAGGTTCAGGGATCGAGAGCCAGGAAAGCTCGCCTACTTATCCCCAAGTGGGAATCAGATCCAAAGTAGTTCGGCCAGGTCTTGAAAGAAAGTATGGTTGAGGGTTTCAGGAGCAGTGACCGAACCGAGCAGGTTGCCTACATATCCCCAAGTGGGAATCAGGTCAAGTGTAGTTCCTCGAATGCTGGAGGTTTTGAAAGAACAGGTTTTGAAAGAAAAGGCTTTTAAGCATAGTATCTCTTGAGACGGTCAATGTTGATTGGCTGATTGAACTCAACTCCATCTAGATCCATCAGGTATGCCGCTCCTCCAGAGAGAAGCTTCTTGATGACGTATGGGCCAACCCAATTTGGCTTGAATTTCCCTCTAGGATCGAAAACGGGTGCTTTTAAGGCTTTAAGCACAAAGTCGCCTTCCTCAAGTTTTCTTGGACGGACCTTCTTGTTGAATGCTCGAGCTATTCTTCTCTGATACACATGCACATGATCAATTGCGGCCAACCTTTTCTCATCAAGTAACATTAGCTCCTCATATCTATCTCTTAGCCAATCAAATTCTGGAATCTCGGATTCTGCCACAACTCTCAAAGATGGTAGTTCTATTTCAACTGGGAGTACTGCTTCCATTCCGTAAGCCAATGAATAAGGAGTGGCTCCTGTAGATGTTCGGATAGATGTTCTGTATCCCCACAGTGCATACGGTAACTTCTCATGCCAATCTCGGTATGTATCAGTCATCTTTCTTAGGATCGTCTTCAAATTCTTATTAGCTGCTTCAACTGCCCCATTTGTTTGTGGCCTATACGGCGCTGACATGTGGTGCATGATCTTGTATTCTTCTAATAGATCCAAAACCTCTTTCTGGAAGTGACTGCCATGATCGGATATCAACTCATGAGGGACCCCGTATCGGCAGATTATATTTCTTCTGATAAATCTGGCCACATCTTTAGCCTTCAATGTCGCATAAGACTCTGCTTCCACCCATTTTGTGAAATAATCAATTGCTACCAGGATGTATTGATGCCCATTAGACGCCTTCGGGGTTACTTCTCCAATAACATCTATTCCCCAAACTGAGAATGGCCAAGGGGTAGTCATGTTGTATAGCAGTGACGGCGGCACATGCTTCATATTGGCATGGATCTGACATTTGTGACATTTTCTGACATATTCATAGCAGTCCTTGTCCATAGTAGTCCAATAATATCCTTGTCGGATGATCTTCTTAGCTAACATGTGTCCACTCATATGAGGACCACACACCCCTTCGTGAATTTGCTCCATCATCTTTCTCGCACTGTTTCCATACAGACATGTCAAGTTGAATCCATTGTGAGATCTCTTCAATAGATTTCCGCCACAAATCATGAATTGAGCCGAGAATCTTCTTATGGCTCTCTTGTCTTTCTCAGAGGCGCCTTCCGGATATTCCCCATTTTCAATGAAGTTCCACACGTCGGTGTACCACGGAAGTTCTTCTGCTTCTTCTATTTCCCCAATCATCTCATAAGACGGCTTTTCCCTTTGTTCAATCATCAAAGGAGTTAGCTTTATCCCCACAGGAATCTCAATCATTGACGCTAAAGTAGCCAAAGAGTCTGCTAGCTGATTTTCTTCTCGAGGCAGGTAGAAGAACGTGATATGCAAGAAACGAGTTCGTAAAGAATCAAGATACTCATGATAAGGTTTTAACTTCTCTTCCTTGACTTTCCAATCTCCTCGAACTTGGGATATGATCAAATTGGAATCCCCGAATACATCAAGTTTCCTTACCTCCAAAGTCAATGCGGCTTCTAGCCCCAAGATACAAGCTTCATACTCAGCAGTGTTGTTGGTGGAGGTGTACTTCAGCTTAATAGAGAATGGGGTATGTGCTCCTTCAGGGGATACAAGGATGATTCCTACTCCATATCCTTTTTGGTTTGCAGCTCCATCAAAGTACATTTTCCACACATCTTCTTTTAATTCCATCAATCCTTCGTCAGGGAACATGAACTCTCCTTCGTTTTCCAGATTTATCGGATGTTCTGCTAAATGTTCTGCGACAGCCCTTCCTTTAACAGATTTACTCGTAGCATGTATCAAGTCAAACTCAGATAGCATCAATGTCCATCGGGAGATTCTTCCGGTCAATGCTGGTTTTTCAAATAGGTACTTCAAAGGATCCATTCGGGAGATTAAAACAACAGGGAAGGCCAACATATAATGCCTCAGACGACGAGTGGCCCAAACCAAAGCCCAACATGTCTTTTCTAACGGAGAATACTTCAATTCGTATCCAGTCATCCTTTTACTTAAGTAGTAAATGGCTTTCTCTGTACGCCCTTCATCTCCTTCTTGGGCTAACATGCATCCCATAGCATTCTCTGACACGGATAAGTACAACAGCAAAGGCTTCCCTGACTTCGGGGGTGAAAGAACCGGTGGGTTTGATAAATAAGCCTTGATCTTGTCAAAAGCTTCTTGACATTGATTGTCCCATTCGAATTTCTTCCCTTTTCTCAACAAGCTGAAAAGCGGATCGCAAGTAGCAGTGAGCTTAGATATGAAGCGACTGATGAATTGGATTCTTCCCAGAAATCCTCTTACTTCCTTTTCATTTGTCGGAGGTGGCATATCCATAATAGCCTTGATCTTTGTGGGGTCAACCTCAATTCCTCTCTGTGTGATGAGAAATCCCAGCAGCTTTCCGGTGGTAACTCCAAAAGTACACTTCTGTGGATTCAATCTCATTCTGTATTTCCTTAATCTTTCAAAGAACTTGGCGAGTGCTGTTAAATGCCCACTTCTTTCTTTGGACTTAACAATCATATCATCCACATAAACTTCTACCTCTTTATGGATCATGTCATGTAACAAAGTAGTAGCAGCTCTCTGATAGGTTGCGCCAGCATTCTTTAACCCAAATGGCATCACTCGGTAGCAATACGTCCCCCAGTGAGTTGTGAATGTAGTCTTTTCTCTGTCTTCGGGTGCCATTAAAATCTGATTGTACCCTGAGAAACCATCCATGAATGATAACAACTCATGCCCCGCGGTGCTATCTACCAGAACATCTATGTGTGGAAGCGGAAAATCATCCTTAGGACTAGCCTTGTTTAGATCTCTGAAGTCAACACATACACGGATCCTTCCATCCTTCTTTGGCACAGGAACTATATTGGCTATCCATTCCGGATATTGGGTTACCATCAGGAATCCAGCTTTCAATTATTTCTCAACTTCTTCTTTGATCTTCAAAGTCCATTCGGGTCTCATGCGTCTCAACTTTTGCTTAACAGGTTTTGAATTTGGAAAGAGAGGGATGTGGTGTTGGACAATCTCTGGATCGATGCCTGGCATATCTTGGTAGGACCAAGCGAAAACATCTTTAAATTCTTTTAATAAGTTGATTAGTTCATTGCTTTCTTGTGAAGTGAGCGTGGTGCCAATATGAACATTTTGTGGATTATCTTCATTATCCAAGTTTATTAGCAAAGTTTCTTCAATAATCTTGCATGCAGATTCATTTTCATTTTCAATTAATCTTTGCAAATCCTCAGAAATTTCAAAATCAAGATCATCAGACACAGAAGAGTAAGCAAAATCCTCGTTCATTTCATTAACATTTTTGGGTACATCAAAAGCAAAAGCAGACTCAACATCATGGCTCATATTGGCCTTTACAGACTTCCGGGGAAATGGGGGAGGGGATTTGTTGACTTCCGATTCTATCACCCAATTGTTCAGAGCTCCCTCTATTGGCTTGATTTCTTTCACATTTCCCAGTGCTTCTTCGGCATCCATCAGCATGTTCAGCTCTTCATCCATTAGCATGTTCAAATCATCACTTGTCATTAGCTCAGCCCAGTCCTTCCTTTCTTTCTTGATAGGCGGAGTATACAAGAACGGATCCTGATAGTCGGAGAACTCATGTTTGAAGAAAATCTCAAATCCAGGCTTAATGTTCTTGGTAGCCGGATCATACCATGGTTCAGGGAACCCACAGAAGGGAAAGTCATCGCCTTCTTTCACGAAGTATCCATTCAGGATTCTTGGCCCAGAAACAACCATCGGCCCTTTTCCTTTTGTCATCTTCTTCTTATCTTCTTCAGTCAATTGATACCCAAGCCCAGATTTATCTTTCTGTTCGTGGAAGTTCGGTGGTTCAGTTATTCCTTGTTGACGACGACCTAGTCCCATTCCAGGAAAATAGTTCATCTTTCGCACCATATGAGCCACTTTAGGATTGGCATACTGGTCAAAGTACAATGGCATGACTTCAGGGATCCAATTCTGTCCCACTTCTTCTTGTAGATCTTTGGCAACCGGGTTTCCCTTCTCGAACATCTTTCTATATTCGCGTCCGGTGATGAACGGCTTCTTTTTCTTGATCGGAGTGATTTCTTCGCCCCAGACAGATGCATCAGGAAGTTTCTTCTCATAGCTGAGTCGATCCCAAACGGATTTCTTTTTCTTAGCTCCTTCATTTATCATTCCCACAAAGTTGAATCCTCCTAATTCATTTTCTTCTTCCGGTGTTTGGACTTCTAGCACAGGACCATGGCTTGTCCCTTCTTCTTTGATCCAGCTATCCCCAAAGATTGTTACCACATCCTCTTTCCAGATGAACTTGACTTTCTGGTGGAGAGTGGAGGCGACTGCATCATTCACATGTAACCACGGACGTCCCAATAGCAGATTAAAGCTAGCCGGAATATCAATCACTTGGAAATCAGCTTCTTTGTTTAATGGCCCGACTTCAATTTTCAACTTAATCATTCCCACAATGGCCCTTTTGGTGTTATCATAGGCCCTCACAGTTTGTGTTGATGGCAAGAGTTCTGAAATAGACAACCCCATTCTGAGAGCTGTTTGGAGAGGACATACATTCAAAGCTGACCCATTATCTACCAAGCAGACCGGTACTCTATTCCCCAGGCAATGTACAGTGATGTAGAGAGCTCTGTTGTGGTGTGCCCCTTCCGGCGGTAAATCTTCATCTGTGAATGTGATTACAGGCTTACAAGGCTTTGAAGAGATCATGTTTACTAGATCTTCGGGAGTAGTATTGACAGAAACATCCAAACGATTGAGAGTATCGAGCATGGCCTGCCTGTGTTTGTGAGAGGTCATAAGTAATCCCCATACTGAGATCCAAGCTTGTGTTTTCTTCAATTGCTTTAGGATTTCATCTTCTTCTTCGCTCACGGCTCCTTTACCAGCCTCTTTTGCTTTGACGACTTCTTTCTCATTCCATGTTTCTTTTCCACGATTTTCTAACTCGTGAGGCTTGAAATGACGTCCGGAACGGGTCAAGTGGTTTGCTTCATTGGTGATCCAGATAGACTCAAGTTCTTTGGCTAACTTTTCGGTGCCAACAGTGATTTTCCAAACAGAATCATCGGGGATTATGGTATTATTAACGGAATCATCCTCATCATCATACCACCAATCTTCTTCTTCTTCCATCATTGCAATAAGATCGTCATCTTTGATTTCAAGGTTCTCGACAGGCTTTAGCAATTCTTCTATCGGCTCAGTGCTTTGTTTCTCGGTGACTGCTTCTATGGGCTTTTCTTCCTCATACCAGATCGAGTCGTTGGTGATGGCATTGGGATCCCACCATTCAATTGTAAGATTTCCGTTGGCTATTTCTTCTTCAAAAGCCAGTGCTTCTTCGACCCATTCTTCCTCTTCCATATTCCTCAAGATGCAAATTGCAGCGTCTTCCGGAAGTTGAACATCCATAGCTGGTTGATTCGAGGATGTGATGTAGATCTTTGGGTTATAAATCTGAGATCCTTCTTCTACAAAGTTAACATTTGGCATGTTCCCCTTATGATTAGGGAGAGGATTCTTCTGAACATTTGGCTGAGAGGGAGGAGGGGAGATGACCCCTTTTTCAATCAAGTCTTCAATTTCATGGCGAAGTCTCCAGCATCTATCTGTGCTATGTCCACGGCCTTGATGAAAGTCACAAAAGAACACTGTTTTGAAACCCGGTGGAAGTGGATTTGGCTCTGGTTTAGGTTCCAATTTCTGCAAGTACCCTTTTTCTATCATTCTTTCAAGTGCGGTGCTTAGTGGCATCCCCAAGTCGGAAAATTCTCTTTTCTCTCTCGACTGTTTCTGATTTTGACTTCCTCTTGCATTAGCCATACTTCGACGCTCTTTCTGAAAAGGCTGAGGAGATAGTGTGTTGACGTCAGCAGACTGATGATAGACTGGCCTTTCTGTCTTTCTGTATCGATTGCTCGTGCTTTCTTTCTTGATCTTTCCATCTCTAATGGCATCTTCTATCAAAGTTCCCACATCAAACAGCTGTTCGAAACTCACAATGGACTGAAATTCTAGCCTTTCCAAGTATTCGGGCTGTAGATTCTTGATGATCATTCGGACCTGATCTTTTTCCGCTGGCCTGCTAGTCATTTGAGCAGCTTTAGCTCTCCAACGAGTAAGGAAACCTGCGAAGGATTCCCTGTACTCTTGTCGGGTGGTTTCTAGATCTCTTGCAGTTACATCAAACAACTGGTTATACGAATATTGAGCCACGAAAGCTTTGGCCAATGCCTCCCAATCTCTGGTTATGGCTGGTTCCAACGTCAAGTACCATGAAAGTGCTGCTCCACTCAAAACTCTTGGAAACAATAGAGCGAAGAGGTCAGATCCAATGCCCATGGGCTGCAAAGTTCCTACATAAAGCCTCAGATAGCTCTTTGGATTTCCGGTTCCATTGAAAAATTCAATATGCGGCATCTTAAACTTCTCTGGGAGTTTGGCTTTTGGAGCGTCACACAACCCTTCAACATCGAACAAATACTCATCCACCCCTTTGCTCTTTCTGATCACACTCTCTAGTTTGTCGATCTTGGCCAACTTGTCCTGAATTTCCTGATCTAGCTGAACCTTTGGTTGAACTGTCTCCCCAAAATCTTCTTCTTCATGATGCTCTGGAGGTGGTGGTGGTGGATTAGTTAGCTGCTCAATCATTCTCATCATAGTGGCAAGTTGTTCTCGATTCTGCTCCCTGCTCTGATCCAAGGCAGCTTGCATTGCGGCCAATCTGGCTTCCATATCCGCTTCGTATGTCATATCTTCAACCCTAGTCGACTCGGCTGTTCCTTCTTCTAACCCTGATCTGATCAAACGGCTGTTCGGAGCTCTGACCCAGAAAGGAGTACAACTTTTCGGTCCTATCTTTTCTTATCTGGTTTATTTAGGGATTTTCAAATAATCAGGTATCTTTATTGCAAAAGAATTTTTCAAAGAATGATATAAGAAGGTGGATTTACAAAGATGGAAATCATAAATGGAAAATCATTTCCTTTTTCAAAAACATTTTTCTTAAAATCAAAGAAATCTTTTCAAGCTTTCAAAATTCTGAGGAAAACAAATCTTTTCTTTTTTTTTTTTAAAAGTATATTAGAGGCGTCGCACTCGTGAGTCGTATATGCAATGCTCGTGTAGTGCATGCAAATGCAGATGAAATGCAATCTAATCTAAATGCAATGCACCTTAATCTAGCTTAGACCTAGCACATCAGCACATAAGCACATAAGATTCCTTGAGTATGCTAATCACCCTACTAATCCAATCATTATCCAAGGATTTTGAGTTTTGAAATTCTTGATGGTTCATGTTTAAAAATTAAAATTTTTCATGAAAATCTTTGAAAGAGATGGGGAGATTTGTAATTTTTCAAAATCAAATTGAACCATCAATGCTTGTGGTGAGAAATCATGATTCTTAAAAATTGAGGTGGGAATTTTGAAATTCTAAGATCTGAGAGGAAGATTTTGAAATTGAATCATCATGATTTCTTGAAGACCAAAGTAAAATTTTTTTTTGAAATTCTCTAAAATCTAGGAGAATTTGAAATTGAATCATCAAAGTGTGATCATGATTTCTGGAAATAGGAATTTTGAAATTCTCTAAAATCTAAGGAGAATTTTGGAAAGATTTTGTGAAAGTGAATCTCAAAGCAAATTTTCAAAAGGGATATTCTTGGAATTTTCAAAAGACTTGGGGTTTTTCAAAGAAGTGCTTATAGTTTCAAAAATTTTCAAAATTGTCCTCAAATAATGATTGGATGTTCGGATAAAGACCATACTATCCTAGAGGAATCCACCATACAAGGTTTGATGATGCCTTCGCATACACGTCCTCATCATCCACATATTCCCTTACGGGCAAGCGCAAGTAATTCATCACATTGTCCTAATCAAAGATGATAATCAAGATCCTAATTGAAGGGTTCTATAGAAACTATATGCAAAGGCCGGGTTTTAGTCTCATAAAGGGTCCATTAGCAAGCTCAGCGGTGTGGTTGACCGCCTCCCCGAGGGCGTGCCGTTCACACATAGGCTCTATATACCGCACGCGGTACAAGGCTAACGGTGACTACATGCTACCAAAACTCTTGACAAATAGAGGAAAGAGGACCCTCTATCTTCAAGGCAATGATCTCAAGCAGTCGCGGTGAAAGAACAATGCAAGTGCAAATGCAGGCAGAAACAACATGATTATTGAATTAATAACAAGGATATTCATTGGTTCAAGTCAAACCCTCGAAGAACAAGAAACCATCGGTTTCATGTTCAAATCCCCAGTGGAGTCGCCAGATTGTGGACCACTGCGAATGAGGAGCGGGTCCTGACGCTCTCCCTCGATAGTGTCCCGGGACGGATCCCAAGGAGCACACTTCAGGGAAAACTAGGACTTCCTCACGCGATCCTAGAGACAAAGAGTCGCCACCTAATTTTTATCGGGAATTAGGAAACCCAAGTTTGACTCGCCCAAAATTGAATAAGGTTACTCGCCCTTCATTACCAGAAACAAGGTTCGGGGGTCTTGGTACGAGAGGGGAAGGAGCCCAAGCAGGACTAAAGCACCCCCTCCTCGCCCTACCGAATGGTAGGCCTTGATTCAAATATCCTTGTTATTAATTCATAATAGATGTTGTTTCCTCAAACATACTAGATAGATATATACATGGCAAAAAGAAACATCTAATGAAAATCATTTCAAGAGACTAAATCAAGTAGAAAGCGGATGCTCATGCAATACAAGGGAGAAGTATACTCACAGTGGCTAGTCCCGCCCGGGACCGATGCAAATAAAGTAAACATGTCATGATATGCAAAGGGAACGAGAAGACTTACATTGGTTGACTCAAGCGGAGTCGCGAAAGCAAAAAGAATGGAAACGTGCAATGCAATCATGCAACAATCCTAGATAAGATGTCTCTAACAAATAATCATATAAACGGAGACTATCCTAAAGGAATTGTGTCGTTGAAATCAAAGTTGTAAACCTAGAAAAATTCTAAGAGAAAGGATAGAGATAGTACACGATACATGGGCACTAAGCCACATGTAGACGAGGCAAACCACAAATCGAAGTCCGGGTCCGAGGCACTTAATTCTCTGCACTAATACACCAAAGGATACCCAAGCATTGCAAAAAATACAAGCAAACAAATGATATGCATGATAAACAAAGAAAACATGTCATCAATCAAATTTCCAGATTCAGCAACCTCTAATGAATCCTATCAAAAGTGGTTTTAAACATGAGCTGGATAAAAACCCTTTTACAGAAAGTTAGATACATGTCTTAGGGAACTTCTCCAAAAAGTGGGACCTCAATATCAATTTTATTGTTTGAGAAATAAATGTTTTGGGAATAGTGGATCAGGACTGTCCACTGTTCTTGTAAAAATCATAATTAAATCTACAAAAATCATATGAAGCTCTATTTGGTGTCAAAAGAAAGCTATTTCATTGTAGTATATGATAAAAATAAAACCATGGACATTCTGTAATCACAAGGTTTCTGAAAAAGGGTTTTAAACAGACTCTGTTATTCTGGAAATTTGGTATCATTTGACAAATGAATGCAAAACATAATAGAAGTATAATAGAAGTTCATGAATCATGTTAAGCAAGTTGATTTAAGCTTTTGATCTCTCATCCATTTATCCTAGGTGATTTCTAAACCAAGTTTTATTCATCAATTGTTGTTGAGTGATCAAGGTATGACCATTTTGTATACATAATCATATTTGTAATTAAACTTAGAAAATTCCAGAATAGTTGTATCAACTTTAAACGCTTAGAAAACGATCCTAACTCGATCGTATGCTCACGATTTTACATCGGCATATAGATATATGAGTTAGGAATCATCCCCAAAAAGCGGAACGTCGATAACTATTATAGATTTTCTGAAATTCAAGCACAAAGAGACGATGTTCAAATCTGTCAACCGATTTCTCAACAATTTCTAAAAATAGTATATGAATCCTAAAAGCTCTCAAAACGGACCGGATGAAAGCTAATTCATCAAAGTTTACCCAGAAAATTTGAAATCCATCAAACTATGGGTTTTGATGGACCAAATCTAATGGACAAAACCAATCTGCTTTGCTGAATTTTTATCTAGTTCATTTTAAAGTGTGAGGAAAACATTTTAGTGATAGTTGAAGCTTATTAGAGAGATCAAACTCATAGATCAACTTAATTATCATGATTCCCAATCAATTTAGCCCTCAAGTTCTATGAAGAACTTTTAGATCAAGGATCAAAGGGACTTATAAATATCATGTTGGAGATGAAATTCAATAGGAATTCTAGGTAATAGGAATAATCAAGAGATAGGTATGAACATAGAAATCATCCTTCTCATAGATCATATTTCCAAACCATCATGGAATTCAAAATAGATATATGTATATATATATAATCATGTATGCATGAATCTAAACTAAAATTGAAGAATGAAACCAAAATTGAAAATCAAAGTGAAAAACAATCTCTAATTGTAAATTATCAATAAAAATCAAAGAGATTTGGATCTAACTATGTGAGTGTGTGAAGAACATGAGAGGAAGAAGATGAGTGTTCTAATAAGTAGAAATAGAACTAAGTTAGATCCAAATCTTATAGATCTATATATACAAAGTAGGAATTAGAGATGAACTATAGTGTTTACCTCTTGGAGGATTCTCAATTACAAGCCCAAAATTGATTTGAAGATCTTCTTCTTCAAGTGTTATTCAAGTGTTCTTCAAGCACTCATCCATGGAAGTTGAGGGAGGCAATTGATGTTCAAATTGTGGTCTAATTAGCCTAAGTTAATCTAAATTCAATTCATAATTTTCTCTCTCTAGAATTCACCTAAATTGAAAGTATATTCAAAGTATACTCCTCTCTCTTGTATGTGCTTCTATGTGTGTTTGTATCTCCAAGTATATTCAAGTGTATCTCTTCCAAGTGTCTAGTGTGTTAAGATGTGTGTGTGTGTGTGTGTGTGTGTGTGTGTGTGTGTGTGTGTGTGTGTGTGTGATCTCATATGAGATGTATGAGATCTTATATAGAGTTTTGAAGACTTAGCTCTTAAGTTTCAGGGTTAAAACAGGATTTTTAGAGCTTAAAAGAGGGTTAAAATGGCCATTTCGGAGCTTAAACGCAATTTCCAGGCAATTTCCTCGCAGTGGGAAGCTTCTAGAAGGGTCTGGAACTCAAAAAGCTCCGTGGAGGACACAAATGGAAGTGGCGGTTATGGTGGGACCCGCCACCCCCATACCCAAAACCGCCACTTACTATTTGGGTCCCTCTGGTCACCCACAAGCTCTGTTTCAAATTTCATGCGCACTGCTTTTCCATATTTTTGTAAAAATGCTTTTTGGTGTCCGAAATCGTCCGTTTACGTACCGTTGGAAAGTTGTCAGGTTGAATTTCAGTATAAAAATATTTCCAGAGGTTTTATAATGAGAATTGAAGTCCAATTGAAGTCCGGAAGTCCTCCGGAACTTTCGTTGTCTTTTTGAAATCAAATGACGTCTTTTCCAAAATTGCTTTCAAATGTGCGTCGATTTCGAACTTTTCTTTAAAATTGAATCTCTGGATACCTAGAATACTGCGTTTAGAACACTTAATGTTCATATAACCCTGAGAGAATATGAATTCTGAGAGATGATTTTGACAAAACCGGGATTTATCCATGGAAAAGGGCTTTTCTGAGCTTGAAGTCACTTTCCGAAGTCCGATCTTCTGATTGTGTGGAATCCAGTACCTTCCACGGGGTACTTTTCATCATCGAATCCTCCAAGACGTTGTCCACCCTAAATCCTATCAGTGTGGTCAAAATTGGGTGTCTACACATATATTCGAATAATTACACCTATTTCCGAGTAATTTCATTTTAGAGTGTAATTCACAACGTGAGCTTTGTGGTCGAAGCATCACTGGATAGTTATCCGATTTATATTCCAAGTTCATAGTTGCTGTATATCCACTTGACTACTATTTCACACACATGCGAGTCTTCGATATATTCTATTGATTCTGTTGATATATGTTTTCAGATTATTTTCATAATGTTGGAAGGCATACGATTGTTTTACTTTAGATAATTTAAAGTTTTTTTTAAATTTGATTTTATCAAGGAATGATGTTGACATTGAAATATTTAAATTTTGAATAAAATTTTTATTTTACAAAATTTATAAAGATGGTTGTGGGTGACTTGTTGATGAGAACCTCACGAGACTTCACCCATCCGACTAGCGACACCTAGAAGTTTAAAAGGCTTGTTGCACAAGCTAAGTGCAATCGTTATCCATACGAAAATGGATTATGGATTTTTATTATTAGTAATGTTATCTTTCTTTTCTTTTTGTTCGAGGATTAGCAAAATGTAGCTTTGCGGGTGTGATCGGAAGAAAACAGATCCTAATTATACGCCTTAATTAACATTTGTCAGTCGTTTTTAACCTGTTTTTATATAATTTTACTTAGTTTTCCACTTTATGGAAGGATTTCGAAGAATGCAAGGATTCCAGGTTAAATAAAGAGAAAAAGCAAGTAGAAAGAAGTTGGAAAAAGTCCATCGCGCGAGCGGTCCGCTCGCGTGAAATCCCAGAAATCGCTCGCGCGGCCCGTTTGCGCGACATCCCATTTTACGCGCTCGTGCGATCCGTACTGAAAATAGAAAACGTGTATTTTTGAGTGCTGAAGACTCCTACGTGGACGAAATGATTCAATTACGTCCACAATATAATTTTTAGGAGTTTTAGTGAGATTAGGTTTATCGTCGTAAAAGAGATGGATCCCTTGAAAAAGAAATATAAAAAAATAATAAAGAGTTGTTGTTGTAAATCCCTTGCATTATAAATATTACGGCTATTTCTATTTACTCAAGGACGTTTTGAATTCCTTTTACCTTTCTTTTCTTAACTACAACCCTTGACCAACATTACAACCCTTGTAAAGTCCTAGTTGATTCTATGAAAACATAATTTGATTATGGAACCGATAGATGAAGGGAATAAAAGCATGGTGGTAATGATATTTACTTGACGATCGATATCTATTCATGAGACTATCTTTTCTGTCGTGTTATATGTTGTTCCATGTCATATGCGAGATTTGTTGCTTTGTATAGAATTATCCTCCTCGCATATATTCGAATAATTACACCTGTTTCCGAGTAATTTCATTTTAGATTGTAATTCACAACGTGAGCTTTGTAGTTGAAGCATCACTAGATAGTTATCCGATTTATATTCCAAGTTCATAGTTGTTGTATATCCACTTGACTACTATTTCACACACATGCGAGTCTTCGATATGTTTTATTGATTCCGTTGATATTTCGGGTTATTTTCATAATCTAGGAAAGCGTACGATTGTTTTACTTTTGATAATTTAAAGTTTTATTTGAATTTGATTTTATCAAGGAATGATGTTGACATTGAAATATTTAAATTTTGAATAAAATTTTTATTTTACAAAATTAATAAAGATGAGAACCCTCACGAGACTTCACTCGTCCGACTAGGGACACCTAGAGGTTTAAAAGGCTTGTTGCACAAGCTAAGTGCAATCGTTATCCATACGAAAATAAATTATGGATTTTTATTATTAGTAGTGTTATTTTTCTTTTCTTTTTGTTCGAGGACTAGCAAAATGTAGGTTTGGGGGTCTGATCGGAAGGGAATAGATCCTAAATATACGCCTTAATTCACATTTGTTAGTCGTTTTTATCCTTTTTTGTATAATTTTACTTTGTTTTCCACTTTATGGAAGGATTTCGAAGAAAGCAAGGATTTCAGGTTAAATAAAGAGAAAAAACAAGTAGAAAGAAGCTGGAAAAAGCCCATCGCGCGAGCGGTCCGCTCGCGTGAAATCCGAGAAATCGCACATGCGGCCCTCTTATGTGACCTCCCATTTTACGCGCTCGCGAGGTCCCCTCGCGCGATCCGTTCTGAAAATAGAAATGCGTAGTTTAGAGTGCTAAAGACTCCTACGTGGACAAAATCATTCTATTACGTCCACAATGTAATTTTTAGGAGTTTTAGTGAGATTAGGTTTGTAGTCGTAAAAGAGATGGATCCCTTGAAAAAGAAATATGAAAAAATAATAAAGAGTTGTTGTAGTAATGCCCTTGCATTATAAATATTACGCCTATTTCTATTTACTCAAGGACGTTTTGAATTCCTTTTACCTTTCTTTTCTTAACTACAACTCTTCACCAACATTACAACCCTTGTAAAGTCCTAGTTGTTTCTATAAAAACATGATTTGAATATGGAACCGATAGATGAAGGGAATAAAAGCATGGTGGTAGTGATATTTACTTGACGATCGATATCTATTCATGTGACTATCTTTTCTGTCGTGTTATACGTTGTTCCATGTCATATACGAGATTTGTTGCTTTGTATAGAATTATCCTCCTCGCATATATTCGAATAGTTACACCTGTTTCCGAGCAATTTCATTTTAGAGTGTAATTCACAACCTGTGCTTTGTAGTCAAAGCATCACTAGATAGTTATCCGATTTATATTCCAAGTTCATAATTGCCGTAAATCCACTTGACTACTATTTCACACACATGCGAGTCTTCGATATATTCTACTGATTCTATTGATATGTTTTCGGATTACTTTCACAATGTAGGAAGGCGTACGATTGTTTTACTTTTGATAATTTAAAATTTTATTTGAATTTGATTTCATCAAGGAAGGATGTTCACATTGACGTATTTAAAATTTGAATAAAATTTTTATTTTTACAAAATTAATAAAGATGGTTGTAGGTGACTAGTTGATGAGAACCCTCACGAGACTTCACTCGTCTGACTAGGGACACCTAGAGGTTTAAAAAGCTTGTTGCACAAGCTAAGTGCAATCATTATCCATACGAAAATAAATTATGGATTTTTATTATTAGTAGTGTTATTTTTCTTTTCTTTTTGTTCGAGGACTAGCAAAATACAGGTTTGGGGGTGTGATCGGGAGAGAATAGATCCTAATCATACGCCTTAATTCACATTTGTTAGTCGTTTTTATCCTTTTTTGTATAAGTTTACTTCGTTTTCCACTTTATGGAAGGATTTCGAAGAAAGCAAGGATTTCAGGTTAAATAAAGTGAAAAAAAAAGTAGAAAGAAGTTGAAAAAAGCCCATCGCGCGAGCGGTCCGCTCGTATAAAATCCCAAAAATCGCTCGCGCGGCCCTCTTACTCGACTTCCCATTTTACGTGCTCGCGCGGCCCCCTTGCGCGATCCGTACTTAAATAGAAATGCGTATTTTGGAGTGTTGAAGACTCCTACGTGGACGAAATCATTCTATTACGTCCACAATGTAATTTTTAGGAGTTTTAGTGAGATTAGGTTTATAATCGTAAAAGAGATGGATCCCTTGAAAAAGAAATATGAAAAAATAATAAAGAGTTGTTGTAGTAAATCCCTTGCATTATAAATATTACGACTATTTCAATTTACTCAAGGACGTTTTGAATTCCTTTTACCTGGACGTAATTGAATGATTTCGTCAACGTAGGAGTCTTCAGTACTCAAAAATACGCGTTTACTATTTTCAGTATAGATCGCGCGAGCGGGCCGCGCGAGCGCGTAAAATGGGAGGTCGCGCAAGCGGTGCGCGCGAGCGATTTCTGGGATTTCACGCGAGCTGACCGCTCGCGCGATGGGCTTTTTCCAACTTCTTTCTACTGGCTTTTTCTCTTTATTTAACCTGGAATCCTTGTTTTCTTCTAAATCCTTCCATAAAGTTGAAAACGAAGTAAAATTATACAAAAACAAGATAAAAACGACTAACAAATGTGAATTAAGGCGTATAATTAGGATCTGTTCTCTCCCGATCTGTCACGCCCCGGAAACCGAAGCGCCAGAAAAGAGAAAAAGATAGAGAGAAAAGAATTAAAATTCAATCACAAATGCGGAAGCGACATTGGGATCCCACGGGGATTCCTACAAATATGACTTACTAACATATAAGCCAAAATGGACTTACATGTTAACAAGTCCAACAAAGATGAAAACATTTGAAAACTTACTTAAAAGACTATCCGAACAAGTACTAGTTCAAGGAGAAAGGGAAAATACAATAGGTTTGATAAAGGTCATTTTTAGATAGTTGCTGAATTTTAAAACACCTATAAGTAACTATATCTTTGAAATTCTCACATTTTGTTCGCAATAGTCCATGTAAAATTTGATTCTGAACAACTTTTGTCTAATGACATTTTTGTCAATTCTGCACCATTTGGGCAGAAAATAAGGAAAACAGTAGCAGTTTTTCTATGACAGCAACTTTGACAGCACAAGTACTATTTTTGGATAATTGCTGAATTTTAAAACATCTGTAAGTAACTATATATTTGAAATTTTCACATTCTGTCCGAGATGGTTTAAGTAAAATTCGATTCTGCACAACTTTCGTCTAATAACATTTTTTCCAATTCTGCACCATTTGGGCAGAAAATAAAGAAAACAGTAGCAGTTTTTCTATGACAGCAACTTTTGACAGCATTTTTACAATTTGTAGAAATGTTCCCAATTATGCTAAATCCTCAAATTTAAACCTCAATACATGACTAAACAAGTCCTAAATGACATATAACACGTGCCTAGACCAAACGGAACTTCATGTACTCAAAATTTATTGAAAACGAGAAGTGAAAGAGATAAGGAGAGAAAGAGTGGGAGGGAGAGAGAGATTGGGAGAGAGATATAGGGAGAGATAGGGAGAGATATAGAGGGAAGGTATTCTAAACACACATACACGTGTATTTTCACATTCGGATACATTTTAAGCAAAAATATAATTCCAACATAAGCAAAAGAAAAGAAAGTTTGAGAAATAGAAAGAGATCAAAGAGAGGAAGAAAGAGAAAGAGAATGGGAGAGATTGGGAGAGAGAGAGATTTTGAAACATTTCATTTGAAAGCAAAAGTGTAAATCCGGCAAGGATTCCATTGAAATGCGAAGAGTCCGGCAAGGACAAAATATACATAACCGAATCCGACAAGGATTCAAAATAAAAGAACAATGAGTCCGGCAATGACAAACCAAACACAACCAAATTCGGCAAGGATTCAACTTAACACACAAACATAAAACCTTAGAAGGAAAACTACGGTCTCGGAAACATAGTTACATAACATAAATAAAAGGACTAACACTTGTCCATCAAACTTACAACAAGACCTTCCGATGACAAAATTATGGATTCCAAACTTTAGAAGTTTAATAAAAGTAATACAACAATTTTCTTAAAGAGCTCTAACTATTACAAACTTCTCAAAGACTAAAATTCACATAGGAACTATCCATTTACATATGTAGACACGAGTCCTCAAAATAGAACAAAATACACCAACGTCTATGCGTCGGTCACATGAGCCCTTTTTCCCTTATCAAGTTCACCTGAAAAATGTTTTGTCGTTTTTATGAGAACGACGGCTCGTAGACAACATTGTAACAAATCTATATGCTTTTTATGACTAAAATGAAATGAGGTGCAATGAATCGCCACCATGGCTACCATGAAATGTTTAAAGCCGCAAGGCTATGAGTGACAAATGCACATCTCTCTCGTTACCGGACCATGAGCCACCCACGCATGGAGTGTAGCATACCAACTTCCGGGAGCTACCCGAATATAGTTTGGAGTTTGAATGTTTCTATGGGTCATTCTCCCTGTCTCACATCACAACCCACGTCCGGATTTCTTAAACCAAAATTCCCACACATGGGGTTTTTCTCTCTTTTTCAAAAAAAAAAACATTTATGTCGTGATATTTGAATGTTTGCCGATTTGGCCTCAATGCATGAAATGTTTAAAATGACAACATAGATGCTCCAATAAAATAATGAACACAATAATTCTTGCATGTTGAACATGTATTAAAGACATCAAGAGTTAAATTAATATACATAATATAGCACTCCTAACAAGGATTTCTAAACTAACGTCCTAACATGCTTTTACACATAAAGGGAGCATCCTAGGCACGTCTAGCATCATATAATCAATTATAGAACAACCAAAATATGTAAATTCACAATTAGGCATATAACCCTACATTTACAACTTTGGGGAAAACCTAATGCATGCGTCTAAATTATTCTCATAACTTCATTTTAATTACATTTAACACCCCAAACTTTCAACTAGTACAACCAAGGCATATAATTCCACAATTTGGCATACAACCCTTACATTACAACTTTGGGGAAATACCCATTGCATGTGTCTAAATTATCTCCTAGCACATATATATGAACTCAAACACCTTAGGAAAGTATAACATATATAATTGCACAATGTAAATCTACCTCAAAGTTTTGAAACCCAACAAGGAAATATTCAAGAGAGCTAGAAAAAGGAAAACCCAAAAGCTTCAATGGAGTTGCAAGGATTTGTAGGGAACACCAAGAATGCTCCAACAATGCTTCACAAAAAGAGACATTGTGATAAGCAACTCAAAATTTCGAAATTAATGGAAACCCTAGGATTTGGGGGTTTTCTAGAATGCTTACCAAACAAGAATCTCAAGCCCTATCAATGTTAGAGGCACCAAAAAGGCTCCATGGAAGTCACATAAAGTAAGAAAAACCCAAGATTAGAAAGGAGACTAGAATTTAGTAAACTCTAGATTATTAAAAAGATGAAGAGATTGCTCTTACACTTAGAAGCAAGCTCTAGGGGGTGAATGGAAGCTTGGAAATGATCTTCTCCAATGATCCCTTGAAGTTTGAAGAATGAACTTTGAAGGAGAAGAGGAACCATGGAGGTGTTAGTCTCTTAAAAGGAGAAGATGAAGAAGAAATGAAGGAGAAGAAAAAAAATAACGTGAATGAGGGGGGGGGGGGTATGTTTGGCCGGCCATATATGGGAGTGGGGTGGGGCCCGCTCTCTTGTATGCTCCAAAAATAACTGTTTGGTGCTCCAATGGACAGTCTGACCCAACGGTGTAGCCCCGAAATTAAATAAACACATCCACAGGCACATAAATAAATTTCTAAGCATATGAAAGGCCAAACAAAATAATTCAGTCATGCTCTGGAATTAAAAATACAGTCAAATAAAATAAGGGTCCACAACAGGAAAGGCAAAATTACCCCATTACCCATTAATTAATTTTTTTTTTTTTTTTTTTTTGAAACATTACACGATCACACCCCCAAACCTACATTTTGCTAATCCTCGAGCAAAAAGAAAAGAAAAATAACACTACTATTAATAAAAATCCATAATCCATTTTCGTATGGATAACGATTGCACTTAGCTTGTGCAACAAGCCTTTTAAACCTCTAGGTGTCCCTAGTCGGACGAGTGAAGTCTCGTGAGAGTTCACGTCAACAAGTCACCCACAACCATCTATATTAATTTTGTAAAATAAAAATTTTATTCAAAATTTAAATATTTCAATGTCAACATCCTTCCTTGATAAAATCAAATTAAAAAAAAACTTTAAATTATCTAAAGTAAAACAATCGTACGCCTTCCTACATTATGAAAATAATCCGAAAACATATATCAACAGAATCAATAGAATATATCGAAGACTCACATGTGTGTGAAATAGTAGTCAAGTGGATATACGGCAACTATAAACTTGGAATATAAATCGGATAACTATCTAGTGATGCTTCGACTACAAAGCTCAGGTTGTGAATTACAGTCTAAAATGAAATTACTTGGAAACAAGTGTAATTATTGGAATATATGCGAGAAGGATAATTCTATACAAAGCAACAAATCTTGCATATGACATGGTACAACGTATAAAACGACAGAAAAGATAGTCTCGTGAATAGATATCGATCGTCAAGTAAATATCACTACCACCATGCTTTTATTCCCTACATCTATCGGTTCCATATTCAAATCATGTTTCCATAGAATCAACTAGGACTTTACAAGGGTTGTAATGTTGGTCAAGGGTTATAGTTCAAAAAAGAAAGGTAAAAGGAATTCAAAACGTCTTTGAGTAAATAGAAATAGCCGTAATATTTATAATGCAAGAGCTTTACTACAACAACTCTTTATTATTTTTTCATATTTCTTTTTCAAGGAATCCATCTATTTTACGACTATAAACCTAATCTCACTAAAACTCCTAGAAATTACATTCTGGACGTAATTGAATGATTTCGTCCACGTAGGAGTCTTCAGTACTCAAAAATACGCGTTTGATATTTTTAGTATAGATCGCGCGTGCGGGCAGCGCGAACGCGTAAAATGGGAAATCGCGAAAGCGGTCCGCGCGAGCGATTTCTGGGATTTCACGCGAGCCGATTGCTCGCGCGATGGGCATTTTCCAACTTCTTTCTACTGGCTTTTTCTCTTTATTTAACCTGGAATCCTTGCTTTCTTCCAAATCCTTCCATAAAGTTGAAAACGAAGTAAAATTATACAAAAACAAGATAAAAACGACTAATAAATGTGAATTAAGGCGTATAATTAGGATCTGTTGTCTCCCGATCACACCCCCAAACCTACATTTTGCTAATCCTCGAGCAAAAAGAAAAGAAAAATAACACTACTATTAATAAAAATCCATAATCCATTTTCGTATGGATAACGATGGCACTTAGCTTCTGCAACAAGCCTTTTAAACCTCTAGGTGTCCCTAGTCGGACGAGTGAAGTCTCGTGAGAGTTCACATCAACAAGTCACCCACAACCATCTTTATTAATTTTGTAAAATAAAAATTTTGTTCAAAATTTAAATATTTCAATGTCAACATCCTTCCTTGATAAAATCAAATTCAAAAAAAACTTTAAATTATCTAAAGTAAAACAATCGTACGCCTTCCTACATTATGAAAATAATCCGAAAACATATATCAACATAATCAATAGAATATATCGAAGACTCACATGTGTGTCCGATAGATGAAGGGAATATATCGTACGCCTTCCTACATTATGAATTCCTTTTACCTTTCTTTTCTTAACTATAACCATTGACCAACATTACAACCCTTGTAAAGTCCTAGTTGATTCTATGGAAACATGATTTGAATATGGATCCGATAGATGAAGGGAATAAAAGCATGGTGGTAGTGATATTTACTTGACGATCGATATCTATTCATGGGACTATCTTTTCTGTCGTGTTATACGTTGTCCCATGTCATATGCAAGATTTGTTGCTTTGTATAGAATTATCCTCCTCGCATATATTCCAATAATTACTTTTGTTTCCGAGTAATTTCATTTTAGAGTGTAATTCACAACCTGAGCTTTGTAGTCGAAGCATCACTAGATAGTTATCCGATTTATATTCCAAGTTCATAGTTACCGTATATCCACTTGACTACTATTTCACACACATGTGAGTCTTGGATATATTCTATTGATTCTGTTTGATATATGTTTCCGGATTATTTTCATAATGTAGGAAGGCGTACGATTGTTTTACTTTAGATAATTTAAAGTTTTTTTAATTTGATTTTATCAAGGAAGGATGTTGACATTAAAATATTTAAATTTTGAATAAAATTTTTATTTTACAAAATTAATAAAGATGGTTGTGGGTGACTTGTTGATGAGAACCCTCACGAGACTTCACTCGTCCGACTAGGGACATCTAGAGGTTTGAAAGGCTTGTTGCACAAGCTAAGTGCAATCGTTATCCATACGAAAATGGATTATGGATTTTTATTATTAGTAGTGTTATCTTTCTTTTCTTTTTGCTCGAGAATTAGCAAAATGTTGGTTTGGGGGTGTGATCGGGAGAGAACTGATCCTAATTATACGCCTTAATTAACATTTGTTAGTCGTTTTTATCTTATTTTTGTATAATTTTACTTCGTTTTCCACTTTATGGAAGGATTTAGAAGAAAGCAAGGATTGCAGGTTAAATAAAGAGAAAAAGCCAGTAGAAAGAAGTTGGAAAAAGCCCATCGCGCGAGCGGTCGGCTCGCGTGAAATCCCAGAAATCGCTCGCGAGGATCGCTTGCGCGACCTCTCATTTTACGCGCTCGCGCGGCTCGCTCGGGCGATCCGTACTCAAAATAGAAAATGCGTATTTTGGAGAGCTGAAGACTCCTACGTTGAAGAAATCATTCAATTACGTCCAGAATGTAATTTTTAGGAGTTTTAGTGAGATTAGGTATATAGTCGTAAAAGAGATGGATCCCTTGAAAAAGAAATATGAAAAAATAATAAAGAGTTGTTGTAGTAAAGCCCTTGCATTATAAATATTACGGCTATTTCTATTTACTCAAGGACGTTTTGAATTCCTTTTACCTTTCTTTTCTTAACTATAACCCTTGACCAACATTACAACCCTTGTAAAGTCCTAGTTGATTCTATGGAAACATGATTTGAATATGGAACCGATAAATGAAGGGAATAAAAGCATGGTGGTAGTGATATTTACTTGACGATCGATATCTATTCATGGGACTATCTTTTCTGTCGTGTTATACGTTGTCCCATGTCATATGCAAGATTTGTTGCTTTGTATAGAATTATCCTCCTCGCATATATTCCAATAATTACTTTTGTTTCCGAGTAATTTCATTTTAGAGTGTAATTCACAACCTGAGCTTTGTAGTCGAAGCATCACTAGATAGTTATCCGATTTATATTCCAAGTTCATAGTTACCGTATATCCACTTGACTACTATTTCACACACATGTGAGTCTTCGATATATTCTACTGATTATGTTTGATATATGTTTTCGGATTATTTTCATAATGAAGGAAGGCGTACGATTGGTTTACTTTAGATAATTTAAAGTTTTTTTTGAATTTGATTTTATCAAGGAAGGATGTTGACATTAAAATATTTAAATTTTGAATAAAATATTTATTTTACAAAATTAATAAAGATGGTTGTGGGTGACTTGTTGATGAGAACCCTCACGAGACTTAACTCGTCCGACCAGGGACATCTAGACTTTTGAAAGGCTTGTTGCACAAGCTAAGTGCAATCGTTATCCATACGAAAATGGATTATGGATTTTTATTATTAGTAGTGTTATTTTTCTTTTCTTTTTTCTCGAGGATTAACAAAATGTTGGTTTGGGGGTGTGATCGGGAGAGAACAGATCCTAATTATACGCCTTAATTAACATTTGTTAGTCGTTTTTATCTTATTTTTGTATAATTTTACTTCGTTTTCCACTTTATGGAAGGATTTAGAAGAAAGCAAGGATTCCAGGTTAAATAAAGAGAAAAAGCCAGTAGAAAGAAGTTGGAAAAAGCCCATCGCGCGAGCGGTCGGCTCGCGTGAAATCCCAGAAATCGCTCTCACGGACCGCTTGCGCGACCTCTTATTTTACACGCTCGCTCGGCCCGCTCGGGCGATCCGTACTGAAAATAGAAAATGCGTATTTTGGAGAGCTGAAGACTCCAACGTTGACGAAATCATTCAATTACGTCCAGAATGTAATTTTTAGGAGTTTTAGTGAGATTAGGTATATAGTCGTAAAAGAGATGGATCCCTTGAAAAAGAAATATGAAAAAATAATAAAGAGTTGTTGTAGTAAAGCCCTTGCATTATAAATATTACGGCTATTTCTATTTACTCAAGGACGTTTTGAATTCCTTTTACCTTTCTTTTCTTAACTATAACCCTTGACCAACATTACAACCCTTGTAAAGTCCTAGTTGATTCTATGGAAACATGATTTGAATATGGAACCGATAAATGAAGGGAATAAAAGCATGGTGGTAGTGATATTTACTTGACGATCGATATCTATTCATGAGACTATCTTTTCTGTCGTGTTATACGTTGTCCCATGCCATATGCAAGATTTGTTGCTTTGTATAGAATTATCCTCCTCGCATATATTCCAATAATTACTTTTGTTTCCGAGTAATTTCATTTTAGAGTGTAATTCACAACCTGAGCTTTTTAGTCGAAGCATCACTAGATAGTTATCCGATTTATATTCCAAGTTCATAGTTACCGTATATCCACTTGACTACTATTTCACACACATGTGAGTCTTCGATATATTCTACTGATTATGTTTGATATATGTTTTCGGATTATTTTCATAATGTAGGAAGGCGTACGATTGGTTTACTTTAGATAATTTAAAGTTTTTTTTGAATTTGATTTTATCAAGGAAGGATGTTGACATTAAAATATTTAAATTTTGAATAAAATATTTATTTTACAAAATTAATAAAGATGGTTGTGGGTGACTTGTTGATGAGAACCCTCACGAGACTTAACTCGTCCGACCAGGGACATCTAGACTTTTGAAAGGCTTGTTGCACAAGCTAAGTGCAATCGTTATCCATACGAAAATGGATTATGGATTTTTATTATTAGTAGTGTTATTTTTCTTTTCTTTTTGCTCGAGGATTAACAAAATGTTGGTTTGGGGGTGTGATCGGGAGAGAACAGATCCTAATTATACACCTTAATTAACATTTGTTAGTCGTTTTTATCTTATTTTTGTATAATTTTACTTTGTTTTCCACTTTATGGAAGGATTTAGAAGAAAGCAAGGATTCCAGGTTAAATAAAGAGAAAAAGCCAGTTGAAAGAAGTTGGAAAAAGCCCATCGCGCGAGCGGTCGGCTCGCGTGAAATCCCAGAAATCGCTCGCACGGACCGCTTGCGCAACCTCTTATTTTACGCGCTCGCTCGGCCCGCTCGGGCGATCCGTACTGAAAATAGAAAATGCGTATTTTGGAGAGCTGAAGACTCCAACGTTGACGAAATCATTCAATTACGTCCAGAATGTAATTTTTATGAGTTTTAGTGAGATTAGGTATATAGTCGTAAAAGAGATGGATCCCTTGAAAAAGAAATATGAAAAAATAATAAAGAGTTGTTGTAGTAAAGCCCTTGCATTATAAATATTACGGCTATTTCTATTTACTCAAGGACGTTTTGAATTCCTTTTACCTTTCTTTTCTTAACTATAACCCTTGACCAACATTACAACCCTTGTAAAGTCCTAGTTGATTCTATGGAAACATGATTTGAATATGGAACCGATAAATGAAGGGAATAAAAGCATGGTGGTAGTGATATTTACTTGACGATCGATATCTATTCTTGGGACTATCTTTTCTGTCGTGTTATACGTTGTCCCATGTCATATGCAAGATTTGTTGCTTTGTATAGAATTATCCTCCTCGCATATATTCCAATAATTACTTTTGTTTCCGAGTAATTTCATTGTAGAGTGTAATTCACAACCTGAGCTTTGTAGTCGAAGCATCACTAGATAGTTATCCGATTTATATTCCAAGTTCATAGTTACCGTATATCCAATTGACTACTATTTCACACACATGTGAGTCTTCGATATATTCTACTGATTATGTTTGATATATGTTTTCGGATTATTTTCATAATGTAGGAAGGCGTACGATTGGTTTACTTTAGATAATTTAAAGTTTTTTTTTAATTTGATTTTATCAAGGAAGGATGTTGACATTAAAATATTTAAATTTTGAATAAAATATTTATTTTACAAAATTAATAAAGATGGTTGTGGGTGACTTGTTGATGAGAACCCTCACGAGACTTAACTCGTCCGACCAGGGACATCTAGACTTTTGAAAGGCTTGTTGCACAAGCTAAGTGCAATCGTTATCCATACGAAAATGGATTATGGATTTTTATTATTAGTAGTGTTATCTTTCTTTTCTTTTTGCTCGAGAATTAGCAAAATGTTGGTTTGGGGGTGTGATCGGGAGAGAACTGATCCTAATTATACGCCTTAATTAACATTTGTTAGTCGTTTTTATCTTATTTTTGTATAATTTTACTTCGTTTTCCACTTTATGGAAGGATTTAGAAGAAAGCAAGGATTGCAGGTTAAATAAAGAGAAAAAGCCAGTAGAAAGAAGTTGGAAAAAGCCCATCGCGCGAGCGGTCGGCTCGCGTGAAATCCCAGAAATCGCTCGCGAGGATCGCTTGCGCGACCTCTCATTTTACGCGCTCGCGCGGCTCGCTCGGGCGATCCGTACTCAAAATAGAAAATGCGTATTTTGGAGAGCTGAAGACTCCTACGTTGAAGAAATCATTCAATTACGTCCAGAATGTAATTTTTAGGAGTTTTAGTGAGATTAGGTATATAGTCGTAAAAGAGATGGATCCCTTGAAAAAGAAATATGAAAAAATAATAAAGAGTTGTTGTAGTAAAGCCCTTGCATTATAAATATTACGGCTATTTCTATTTACTCAAGGACGTTTTGAATTCCTTTTACCTTTTTTTTCTTAACTATAACCCTTGACCAACATTACAACCCTTGTAAAGTCCTAGTTGATTCTATGGAAACATGATTTGAATATGGAACCGATAAATGAAGGGAATAAAAGCATGGTGGTAGTGATATTTACTTGACGATCGATATCTATTCATGGGACTATCTTTTCTGTCGTGTTATACGTTGTCCCATGTCATATGCAAGATTTGTTGCTTTGTATAGAATTATCCTCCTCGCATATATTCCAATAATTACTTTTGTTTCCGAGTAATTTCATTTTAGAGTGTAATTCACAACCTGAGCTTTGTAGTCGAAGCATCACTAGATAGTTATCCGATTTATATTCCAAGTTCATAGTTACCGTATATCCACTTGACTACTATTTCACACACATGTGAGTCTTCGATATATTCTACTGATTATGTTTGATATATGTTTTCGGATTATTTTCATAATGAAGGAAGGCGTACGATTGGTTTACTTTAGATAATTTAAAGTTTTTTTTTAATTTGATTTTATCAAGGAAGGATGTTGACATTAAAATATTTAAATTTTGAATAAAATATTTATTTTACAAAATTAATAAAGATGGTTGTGGGTGACTTGTTGATGAGAACCCTCACGAGACTTAACTCGTCCGACCAGGGACATCTAGACTTTTGAAAGGCTTGTTGCACAAGCTAAGTGCAATCGTTATCCATACGAAAATGGATTATGGATTTTTATTATTAGTAGTGTTATTTTTCTTTTCTTTTTTCTCGAGGATTAACAAAATGTTGGTTTGGGGGTGTGATCGGGAGAGAACAGATCCTAATTATACGCCTTAATTAACATTTGTTAGTCGTTTTTATCTTATTTTTGTATAATTTTACTTCGTTTTCCACTTTATGGAAGGATTTAGAAGAAAGCAAGGATTCCAGGTTAAATAAAGAGAAAAAGCCAGTAGAAAGAAGTTGGAAAAAGCCCATCGCGCGAGCGGTCGGCTCGCGTGAAATCCCAGAAATCGCTCGCACGGACCGCTTGCGCGACCTCTTATTTTACGCGCTCGCTCGGCCCGCTCGGGCGATCCGTACTGAAAATAGAAAATGCGTATTTTGGAGAGCTGAAGACTCCAACGTTGACGAAATCATTCAATTACGTCCAGAATGTAATTTTTAGGAGTTTTAGTGAGATTAGGTATATAGTCGTAAAAGAGATGGATCCCTTGAAAAAGAAATATGAAAAAATAATAAAGAGTTGTTGTAGTAAAGCCCTTGCATTATAAATATTACGGCTATTTCTATTTACTCAAGGACGTTTTGAATTCCTTTTACCTTTCTTTTCTTAACTATAACCCTTGACCAACATTACAACCCTTGTAAAGTCCTAGTTGATTCTATGGAAACATGATTTGAATATGGAACCGATAAATGAAGGGAATAAAAGCATGGTGGTAGTGATATTTACTTGACGATCGATATCTATTCATGAGACTATCTTTTCTGTCGTGTTATACGTTGTCCCATGCCATATGCAAGATTTGTTGCTTTGTATAGAATTATCCTCCTCGCATATATTCCAATAATTACTTTTGTTTCCGAGTAATTTCATTTTAGAGTGTAATTCACAACCTGAGCTTTTTAGTCGAAGCATCACTAGATAGTTATCCGATTTATATTCCAAGTTCATAGTTACCGTATATCCACTTGACTACTATTTCACACACATGTGAGTCTTCGATATATTCTACTGATTATGTTTGATATATGTTTTCGGATTATTTTCATAATGTAGGAAGGCGTACGATTGGTTTACTTTAGATAATTTAAAGTTTTTTTTGAATTTGATTTTATCAAGGAAGGATGTTGACATTAAAATATTTAAATTTTGAATAAAATATTTATTTTACAAAATTAATAAAGATGGTTGTGGGTGACTTGTTGATGAGAACCCTCACGAGACTTAACTCGTCCGACCAGGGACATCTAGACTTTTGAAAGGCTTGTTGCACAAGCTAAGTGCAATCGTTATCCATACGAAAATGGATTATGGATTTTTATTATTAGTAGTGTTATTTTTCTTTTCTTTTTGCTCGAGGATTAACAAAATGTTGGTTTGGGGGTGTGATCGGGAGAGAACAGATCCTAATTATACGCCTTAATTAACATTTGTTAGTCGTTTTTATCTTATTTTTGTATAATTTTACTTTGTTTTCCACTTTATGGAAGGATTTAGAAGAAAGCAAGGATTCCAGGTTAAATAAAGAGAAAAAGCCAGTAGAAAGAAGTTGGAAAAAGCCCATCGCGCGAGCGGTCGGCTCGCGTGAAATCCCAGAAATCGCTCGCACGGACCGCTTGCGCAACCTCTTATTTTACGCGCTCGCTCGGCCCGCTCGGGCGATCCGTACTGAAAATAGAAAATGCGTATTTTGGAGAGCTGAAGACTCCAACGTTGACGAAATCATTCAATTACGTCCAGAATGTAATTTGTAGGAGTTTTAGTGAGATTAGGTATATAGTCGTAAAAGAGATGGATCCCTTGAAAAAGAAATATGAAAAAATAATAAAGAGTTGTTGTAGTAAAGCCCTTGCATTATAAATATTACGGCTATTTCTATTTACTCAAGGACGTTTTGAATTCCTTTTACCTTTCTTTTCTTAACTATAACCCTTGACCAACATTACAACCCTTGTAAAGTCCTAGTTGATTCTATGGAAACATGATTTGAATATGGAACCGATAAATGAAGGGAATAAAAGCATGGTGGTAGTGATATTTACTTGACGATCGATATCTATTCATGAGACTATCTTTTCTGTCGTGTTATACGTTGTCCCATGCCATATGCAAGATTTGTTGCTTTGTATAGAATTATCCTCCTCGCATATATTCCAATAATTACTTTTGTTTCGGAGTAATTTCATTTTAGAGTGTAATTCACAACCTGAGCTTTTTAGTCGAAGCATCACTAGATAGTTATCCGATTTATATTCCAAGTTCATAGTTACCGTATATCCACTTGACTACTATTTCACACACATGTGAGTCTTCGATATATTCTACTGATTATGTTTGATATATGTTTTCGGATTATTTTCATAATGTAGGAAGGCGTACGATTGGTTTACTTTAGATAATTTAAAGTTTTTTTTGAATTTGATTTTATCAAGGAAGGATGTTGACATTAAAATATTTAAATTTTGAATAAAATATTTATTTTACAAAATTAATAAAGATGGTTGTGGGTGACTTGTTGATGAGAACCCTCACGAGACTTAACTCGTCCGACCAGGGACATCTAGACTTTTGAAAGGCTTGTTGCACAAGCTAAGTGCAATCGTTATCCATACGAAAATGGATTATGGATTTTTATTATTAGTAGTGTTATTTTTCTTTTCTTTTTGCTCGAGGATTAACAAAATGTTGGTTTGGGGGTGTGATCGGGAGAGAACAGATCCTAATTATACGCCTTAATTAACATTTGTTAGTCGTTTTTATCTTATTTTTGTATAATTTTACTTTGTTTTCCACTTTATGGAAGGATTTAGAAGAAAGCAAGGATTCCAGGTTAAATAAAGAGAAAAAGCCAGTAGAAAGAAGTTGGAAAAAGCCCATCGCGCGAGCGGTCGGCTCGCGTGAAATCCCAGAAATCGCTCGCACGGACCGCTTGCGCAACCTCTTATTTTACGCGCTCGCTCGGCCCGCTCGGGCGATCCGTACTGAAAATAGAAAATGCGTATTTTGGAGAGCTGAAGACTCCAACGTTGACGAAATCATTCAATTACGTCCAGAATGTAATTTTTATGAGTTTTAGTGAGATTAGGTATATAGTCGTAAAAGAGATGGATCCCTTGAAAAAGAAATATGAAAAAATAATAAAGAGTTGTTGTAGTAAAGCCCTTGCATTATAAATATTACGGCTATTTCTATTTACTCAAGGACGTTTTGAATTCCTTTTACCTTTCTTTTCTTAACTATAACCCTTGACCAACATTACAACCCTTGTAAAGTCCTAGTTGATTCTATGGAAACATGATTTGAATATGGAACCGATAAATGAAGGGAATAAAAGCATGGTGGTAGTGATATTTACTTGACGATCGATATCTATTCATGGGACTATCTTTTCTGTCGTGTTATACGTTGTCCCATGTCATATCCAAGATTTGTTGCTTTGTATAGAATTATCCTCCTCGCATATATTCCAATAATTACTTTTGTTTCCGAGTAATTTCATTGTAGAGTGTAATTCACAACCTGAGCTTTGTAGTCGAAGCATCACTAGATAGTTATCCGATTTATATTCCAAGTTCATAGTTACCGTATATCCACTTGACTACTATTTCACACACATGTGAGTCTTCGATATATTCTACTGATTATGTTTGATATATGTTTTCGGATTATTTTCATAATGTAGGAAGGCGTACGATTGGTTTACTTTAAATAATTTAAAGTTTTTTTTTAATTTGATTTTATCAAGGAAGGATGTTGACATTAAAATATTTAAATTTTGAATAAAATATTTATTTTACAAAATTAATAAAGATGGTTGTGGGTGACTTGTTGATGAGAACCCTCACGAGACTTAACTCGTCCGACCAGGGACATCTAGACTTTTGAAAGGCTTGTTGCACAAGCTAAGTGCAATCGTTATCCATACGAAAATGGATTATGGATTTTTATTATTAGTAGTGTTATCTTTCTTTTCTTTTTGCTCGAGAATTAGCAAAATGTTGGTTTGGGGGTGTGATCGGGAGAGAACTGATCCTAATTATACGCCTTAATTAACATTTGTTAGTCGTTTTTATCTTATTTTTGTATAATTTTACTTCGTTTTCCACTTTATGGAAGGATTTAGAAGAAAGCAAGGATTGCAGGTTAAATAAAGAGAAAAAGCCAGTAGAAAGAAGTTGGAAAAAGCCCATCGCGCGAGCGGTCGGCTCGCGTGAAATCCCAGAAATCGCTCGCGAGGATCGCTTGCGCGACCTCTCATTTTACGCGCTCGCGCGGCTCGCTCGGGTGATCCGTACTCAAAATAGAAAATGCGTATTTTGGAGAGCTGAAGACTCCTACGTTGAAGAAATCATTCAATTACGTCCAGAATGTAATTTTTAGGAGTTTTAGTGAGATTAGGTATATAGTCGTAAAAGAGATGGATCCCTTGAAAAAGAAATATGAAAAAATAATAAAGAGTTGTTGTAGTAAAGCCCTTGCATTATAAATATTACGGCTATTTCTATTTACTCAAGGACGTTTTGAATTCCTTTTACCTTTCTTTTCTTAACTATAACCCTTGACCAACATTACAACCCTTGTAAAGTCCTAGTTGATTCTATGGAAACATGATTTGAATATGGAACCGATAAATGAAGGGAATAAAAGCATGGTGGTAGTGATATTTACTTGACGATCGATATCTATTCATGGGACTATCTTTTCTGTCGTGTTATACGTTGTCCCATGTCATATGCAAGATTTGTTGCTTTGTATAGAATTATCCTCCTCGCATATATTCCAATAATTACTTTTGTTTCCGAGTAATTTCATTTTAGAGTGTAATTCACAACCTGAGCTTTGTAGTCGAAGCATCACTAGATAGTTATCCGATTTATATTCCAAGTTCATAGTTACCGTATATCCACTTGACTACTATTTCACACACATGTGAGTCTTCGATATATTCTACTGATTATGTTTGATATATGTTTTCGGATTATTTTCATAATGAAGGAAGGCGTACGATTGGTTTACTTTAGATAATTTAAAGTTTTTTTTGAATTTGATTTTATCAAGGAAGGATGTTGACATTAAAATATTTAAATTTTGAATAAAATATTTATTTTACAAAATTAATAAAGATGGTTGTGGGTGACTTGTTGATGAGAACCCTCACGAGACTTAACTCGTCCGACCAGGGACATCTAGACTTTTGAAAGGCTTGTTGCACAAGCTAAGTGCAATCGTTATCCATACGAAAATGGATTATGGATTTTTATTATTAGTAGTGTTATTTTTCTTTTCTTTTTTCTCGAGGATTAACAAAATGTTGGTTTGGGGGTGTGATCGGGAGAGAACAGATCCTAATTATACGCCTTAATTAACATTTGTTAGTCGTTTTTATCTTATTTTTGTATAATTTTACTTCGTTTTCCACTTTATGGAAGGATTTAGAAGAAAGCAAGGATTCCAGGTTAAATAAAGAGAAAAAGCCAGTAGAAAGAAGTTGGAAAAAGCCCATCGCGCGAGCGGTCGGCTCGCGTGAAATCCCAGAAATCGCTCGCACGGACCGCTTGCGCGACCTCTTATTTTACGCGCTCGCTCGGCCCGCTCGGGCGATCCGTACTGAAAATAGAAAATGCGTATTTTGGAGAGCTGAAGACTCCAACGTTGACGAAATCATTCAATTACGTCCAGAATGTAATTTTTAGGAGTTTTAGTGAGATTAGGTATATAGTCGTAAAAGAGATGGATCCCTTGAAAAAGAAATATGAAAAAATAATAAAGAGTTGTTGTAGTAAAGCCCTTGCATTATAAATATTACGGCTATTTCTATTTACTCAAGGTCGTTTTGAATTCCTTTTACCTTTCTTTTCTTAACTATAACCCTTGACCAACATTACAACCCTTGTAAAGTCCTAGTTGATTCTATGGAAACATGATTTGAATATAGAACCGATAAATGAAGGGAATAAAAGCATGGTGGTAGTGATATTTACTTGACGATCGATATCTATTCATGAGACTATCTTTTCTGTCGTGTTATACGTTGTCCCATGCCATATGCAAGATTTGTTGCTTTGTATAGAATTATCCTCCTCGCATATATTCCAATAATTACTTTTGTTTCCGAGTAATTTCATTTTAGAGTGTAATTCACAACCTGAGCTTTTTAGTCGAAGCATCACTAGATAGTTATCCGATTTATATTCCAAGTTCATAGTTACCGTATATCCACTTGACTACTATTTCACACACATGTGAGTCTTCGATATATTCTACTGATTATGTTTGATATATGTTTTCGGATTATTTTCATAATGTAGGAAGGCGTACGATTGGTTTACTTTAGATAATTTAAAGTTTTTTTTGAATTTGATTTTATCAAGGAAGGATGTTGACATTAAAATATTTAAATTTTGAATAAAATATTTATTTTACAAAATTAATAAAGATGGTTGTGGGTGACTTGTTGATGAGAACCCTCACGAGACTTAACTCGTCCGACCAGGGACATCTAGACTTTTGAAAGGCTTGTTGCACAAGCTAAGTGCAATCGTTATCCATACGAAAATGGATTATGGATTTTTATTATTAGTAGTGTTATTTTTCTTTTCTTTTTGCTCGAGGATTAACAAAATGTTGGTTTGGGGGTGTGATCGGGAGAGAACAGATCCTAATTATACGCCTTAATTAACATTTGTTAGTCGTTTTTATCTTATTTTTGTATAATTTTACTTTGTTTTCCACTTTATGGAAGGATTTAGAAGAAAGCAAGGATTCCAGGTTAAATAAAGAGAAAAAGCCAGTAGAAAGAAGTTGGAAAAAGCCCATCGCGCGAGCGGTCGGCTCGCGTGAAATCCCAGATATCGCTCGCACGGACCGCTTGCGCAACCTCTTATTTTACGCGCTCGCTCGGCCCGCTCGGGCGATCCGTACTGAAAATAGAAAATGCGTATTTTGGAGAGCTGAAGACTCCAACGTTGACGAAATCATTCAATTACGTCCAGAATGTAATTTTTATGAGTTTTAGTGAGATTAGGTATATAGTCGTAAAAGAGATGGATCCCTTGAAAAAGAAATATGAAAAAATAATAAAGAGTTGTTGTAGTAAAGCCCTTGCATTATAAATATTACGGCTATTTCTATTTACTCAAGGACGTTTTGAATTCCTTTTACCTTTCTTTTCTTAACTATAACCCTTGACCAACATTACAACCCTTGTAAAGTCCTAGTTGATTCTATGGAAACATGATTTGAATATGGAACCGATAAATGAAGGGAATAAAAGCATGGTGGTAGTGATATTTACTTGACGATCGATATCTATTCATGGGACTATCTTTTCTGTCGTGTTATACGTTGTCCCATGTCATATGCAAGATTTGTTGCTTTGTATAGAATTATCCTCCTCGCATATATTCCAATAATTACTTTTGTTTCCGAGTAATTTCATTGTAGAGTGTAATTCACAACCTGAGCTTTGTAGTCGAAGCATCACTAGATAGTTATCCGATTTATATTCCAAGTTCATAGTTACCGTATATCCACTTGACTACTATTTCACACACATGTGAGTCTTCGATATATTCTACTGATTATGTTTGATATATGTTTTCGGATTATTTTCATAATGTAGGAAGGCGTACGATTGGTTTACTTTAGATAATTTAAAGTTTTTTTTTAATTTGATTTTATCAAGGAAGGATGTTGACATTAAAATATTTAAATTTTGAATAAAATATTTATTTTACAAAATTAATAAAGATGGTTGTGGGTGACTTGTTGATGAGAACCCTCACGAGACTTAACTCGTCCGACCAGGGACATCTAGACTTTTGAAAGGCTTGTTGCACAAGCTAAGTGCAATCGTTATCCATACGAAAATGGATTATGGATTTTTATTATTAGTAGTGTTATTTTTCTTTTCTTTTTGCTCAAGGATTAACAAAATGTTGGTTTGGGGGTGTGATCGGGAGAGAACAGATCCTAATTATACGCCTTAATTAACATTTGTTAGTCGTTTTTATCTTATTTTTGTATAATTTTACTTCGTTTTCCACTTTATGGAAGGATTTAGAAGAAAGCAAGGATTCCAGGTTAAATAAAGAGAAAAAGCCAGTAGAAAGAAGTTGGAAAAAGCCCATCGCGCGAGCGGTCGGCTCGCGTGAAATCCCAGAAATCGCTCGCACGGACCGCTTGCGCGACCTCTTATTTTACGCGCTCGCTCGGCCCGCTCGGGCGATCCGTACTGAAAATAGAAAATGCGTATTTTGGAGAGCTGAAGACTCCAACGTTGACGAAATCATTCAATTACGTCCAGAATGTAATTTTTAGGAGTTTTAGTGAGATTAGGTATATAGTCGTAAAAGAGATGGATCCCTTGAAAAAGAAATATGAAAAAATAATAAAGAGTTGTTGTAGTAAAGCCCTTGCATTATAAATATTACGGCTATTTCTATTTACTCAAGGACGTTTTGAATTCCTTTTACCTTTCTTTTCTTAACTATAACCCTTGACCAACATTACAACCCTTGTAAAGTCCTAGTTGATTCTATGGAAACATGATTTGAATATGGAACCGATAAATGAAGGGAATAAAAGCATGGTGGTAGTGATATTTACTTGACGATCGATATCTATTCATGAGACTATCTTTTCTGTCGTGTTATACGTTGTCCCATGCCATATGCAAGATTTGTTGCTTTGTATAGAATTATCCTCCTCGCATATATTCCAATAATTACTTTTGTTTCCGAGTAATTTCATTTTAGAGTGTAATTCACAACCTGAGCTTTTTAGTCGAAGCATCACTAGATAGTTATCCGATTTATATTCCAAGTTCATAGTTACCGTATATCCACTTGACTACTATTTCACACACATGTGAGTCTTCGATATATTCTACTGATTATGTTTGATATATGTTTTCGGATTATTTTCATAATGTAGGAAGGCGTACGATTGGTTTACTTTAGATAATTTAAAGTTTTTTTTGAATTTGATTTTATCAAGGAAGGATGTTGACATTAAAATATTTAAATTTTGAATAAAATATTTATTTTACAAAATTAATAAAGATGGTTGTGGGTGACTTGTTGATGAGAACCCTCACGAGACTTAACTCGTCCGACCAGGGACATCTAGACTTTTGAAAGGCTTGTTGCACAAGCTAAGTGCAATCGTTATCCATACGAAAATGGATTATGGATTTTTATTATTAGTAGTGTTATTTTTCTTTTCTTTTTGCTCGAGGATTAACAAAATGTTGGTTTGGGGGTGTGATCGGGAGAGAACAGATCCTAATTATACGCCTTAATTAACATTTGTTAGTCGTTTTTATCTTATTTTTGTATAATTTTACTTTGTTTTCCACTTTATGGAAGGATTTAGAAGAAAGCAAGGATTCCAGGTTAAATAAAGAGAAAAAGCCAGTAGAAAGAAGTTGGAAAAAGCCCATCGCGCGAGCGGTCGGCTCGCGTGAAATCCCAGAAATCGCTCGCACGGACCGCTTGCGCAACCTCTTATTTTACGCGCTCGCTCGGCCCGCTCGGGCGATCCGTACTGAAAATAGAAAATGCGTATTTTGGAGAGCTGAAGACTCCAACGTTGACGAAATCATTCAATTACGTCCAGAATGTAATTTTTATGAGTTTTAGTGAGATTAGGTATATAGTCGTAAAAGAGATGGATCCCTTGAAAAAGAAATATGAAAAAATAATAAAGAGTTGTTGTAGTAAAGCCCTTGCATTATAAATTTTACGGCTATTTCTATTTACTCAAGGACGTTTTGAATTCCTTTTACCTTTCTTTTCTTAACTATAACCCTTGACCAACATTACAACCCTTGTAAAGTCCTAGTTGATTCTATGGAAACATGATTTGAATATGGAACCGATAAATGAAGGGAATAAAAGCATGGTGGTAGTGATATTTACTTGACGATCGATATCTATTCATGGGACTATCTTTTCTGTCGTGTTATACGTTGTCCCATGTCATATGCAAGATTTGTTGCTTTGTATAGAATTATCCTCCTCGCATATATTCCAATAATTACTTTTGTTTCCGAGTAATTTCATTGTAGAGTGTAATTCACAACCTGAGCTTTGTAGTCGAAGCATCACTAGATAGTTATCCGATTTATATTCCAAGTTCATAGTTACCGTATATCCACTTGACTACTATTTCACACACATGTGAGTCTTCGATATATTCTACTGATTATGTTTGATATATGTTTTCGGATTATTTTCATAATGTAGGAAGGCGTACGATTGGTTTACTTTAGATAATTTAAAGTTTTTTTTTAATTTGATTTTATCAAGGAAGGATGTTGACATTAAAATATTTAAATTTTGAATAAAATATTTATTTTACAAAATTAATAAAGATGGTTGTGGGTGACTTGTTGATGAGAACCCTCACGAGACTTAACTCGTCCGACCAGGGACATCTAGACTTTTGAAAGGCTTGTTGCACAAGCTAAGTGCAATCGTTATCCATACGAAAATGGATTATGGATTTTTATTATTAGTAGTGTTATTTTTCTTTTCTTTTTGCTCAAGGATTAACAAAATGTTGGTTTGGGGGTGTGATCGGGAGAGAACAGATCCTAATTATACGCCTTAATTAACATTTGTTAGTCGTTTTTATCTTATTTTTGTATAATTTTACTTCGTTTTCCACTTTATGGAAGGATTTAGAAGAAAGCAAGGATTCCAGGTTAAATAAAGAGAAAAAGCCAGTAGAAAGAAGTTGGAAAAAGCCCATCGCGCGAGCGGTCGGCTCGCGTGAAATCCCAGAAATCGCTCGCACGGACCGCTTGCGCGACCTCTTATTTTACGCGCTCGCTCGGCCCGCTCGGGCGATCCGTACTGAAAATAGAAAATGCGTATTTTGGAGAGCTGAAGACTCCAACGTTGACGAAATCATTCAATTACGTCCAGAATGTAATTTTTAGGAGTTTTAGTGAGATTAGGTATATAGTCGTAAAAGAGATGGATCCCTTGAAAAAGAAATATGAAAAAATAATAAAGAGTTGTTGTAGTAAAGCCCTTGCATTATAAATATTACGGCTATTTCTATTTACTCAAGGACGTTTTGAATTCCTTTTACCTTTCTTTTCTTAACTATAACCCTTGACCAACATTACAACCCTTGTAAAGTCCTAGTTGATTCTATGGAAACATGATTTGAATATGGAACCGATAAATGAAGGGAATAAAAGCATGGTGGTAGTGATATTTACTTGACGATCGATATCTATTCATGAGACTATCTTTTCTGTCGTGTTATACGTTGTCCCATGCCATATGCAAGATTTGTTGCTTTGTATAGAATTATCCTCCTCGCATATATTCCAATAATTACTTTTGTTTCGGAGTAATTTCATTTTAGAGTGTAATTCACAACCTGAGCTTTTTAGTCGAAGCATCACTAGATAGTTATCCGATTTATATTCCAAGTTCATAGTTACCGTATATCCACTTGACTACTATTTCACACACATGTGAGTCTTCGATATATTCTACTGATTATGTTTGATATATGTTTTCGGATTATTTTCATAATGTAGGAAGGCGTACGATTGGTTTACTTTAGATAATTTAAAGTTTTTTTTGAATTTGATTTTATCAAGGAAGGATGTTGACATTAAAATATTTAAATTTTGAATAAAATATTTATTTTACAAAATTAATAAAGATGGTTGTGGGTGACTTGTTGATGAGAACCCTCACGAGACTTAACTCGTCCGACCAGGGACATCTAGACTTTTGAAAGGCTTGTTGCACAAGCTAAGTGCAATCGTTATCCATACGAAAATGGATTATGGATTTTTATTATTAGTAGTGTTATTTTTCTTTTCTTTTTGCTCGAGGATTAACAAAATGTTGGTTTGGGGGTGTGATCGGGAGAGAACAGATCCTAATTATACGCCTTAATTAACATTTGTTAGTCGTTTTTATCTTATTTTTGTATAATTTTACTTTGTTTTCCACTTTATGGAAGGATTTAGAAGAAAGCAAGGATTCCAGGTTAAATAAAGAGAAAAAGCCAGTAGAAAGAAGTTGGAAAAAGCCCATCGCGCGAGCGGTCGGCTCGCGTGAAATCCCAGAAATCGCTCGCACGGACCGCTTGCGCAACCTCTTATTTTACGCGCTCGCTCGGCCCGCTCGGGCGATCCGTACTGAAAATAGAAAATGCGTATTTTGGAGAGCTGAAGACTCCAACGTTGACGAAATCATTCAATTACGTCCAGAATGTAATTTTTATGAGTTTTAGTGAGATTAGGTATATAGTCGTAAAAGAGATGGATCCCTTGAAAAAGAAATATGAAAAAATAATAAAGAGTTGTTGTAGTAAAGCCCTTGCATTATAAATATTACGGCTATTTCTATTTACTCAAGGACGTTTTGAATTCCTTTTACCTTTCTTTTCTTAACTATAACCCTTGACCAACATTACAACCCTTGTAAAGTCCTAGTTGATTCTATGGAAACATGATTTGAATATGGAACCGATAAATGAAGGGAATAAAAGCATGGTGGTAGTGATATTTACTTGACGATCGATATCTATTCATGGGACTATCTTTTCTGTCGTGTTATACGTTGTCCCATGTCATATGCAAGATTTGTTGCTTTGTATAGAATTATCCTCCTCGCATATATTCCAATAATTACTTTTGTTTCCGAGTAATTTCATTTTAGAGTGTAATTCACAAGCTGAGCTTTGTAGTCGAAGCATCACTAGATAGTTATCCGATTTATATTCCAAGTTCATAGTTACCGTATATCCACTTGACTACTATTTCACACACATGTGAGTCTTGGATATATTCTATTGATTCTGTTTGATATATGTTTCCGGATTATTTTCATAATGTAGGAAGGCGTACGATTGTTTTACTTTAGATAATTTAAAGTTTTTTTAATTTGATTTTATCAAGGAAGGATGTTGACATTAAAATATTTAAATTTTGAATAAAATTTTTATTTTACAAAATTAATAAAGATGGTTGTGGGTGACTTGTTGATGAGAACTCTCACGAGACTTCACTCGTCCGACTAGGGACATCTAGAGGTTTGAAAGGGTTGTTGCACAAGCTAAGTGCAATCGTTATCCATACGAAAATGGATTATGGATTTTTATTATTAGTAGTGTTATCTTTCTTTTCTTTTTGCTCGAGGATTAGCAAAATGTTGGTTTGGGGGTGTGATCGGGAGAGAACTGATCCTAATTATACGCCTTAATTAACATTTGTTAGTCGTTTTTATCTTATTTTTGTATAATTTTACTTCGTTTTCCACTTTATGGAAGGATTTAGAAGAAAGCAAGGATTCCAGGTTAAATAAAGAGAAAAAGCCAGTAGAAAGAAGTTGGAAAAAGCCCATCGCGCGAGCGGTCGGCTCGCGTGAAATCCCAGAAATCGCTCGCTAGGACCGCTTGCGCGACCTCTCATTTTACGCGCTCGCGCGGCTCGCTCGGGCGATCCGTACTCAAAATAGAAAATGCGTATTTTGGAGAGCTGAAGACTCCTACGTTGAAGAAATCATTCAATTACGTCCAGAATGTAATTTTTAGGAGTTTTAGTGAGATTAGGTATATAGTCGTAAAAGAGATGGATCCCTTGAAAAAGAAATATGAAAAAATAATAAAGAGTTGTTGTAGTAAAGCCCTTGCATTATAAATATTACGGCTATTTCTATTTACTCAAGGACGTTTTGAATTCCTTTTACCTTTCTTTTCTTAACTATAACCCTTGACCAACATTACAACCCTTGTAAAGTCCTAGTTGATTCTATGGAAACATGATTTGAATATGGAACCGATAAATGAAGGGAATAAAAGCATGGTGGTAGTGATATTTACTTGACGATCGATATCTATTCATGAGACTATCTTTTCTGTCGTGTTATACGTTGTCCCATGTCATATGCAAGATTTGTTGCTTTGTATAGAATTATCCTCCTCGCATATATTCCAATAATTACTTTTGTTTCCGAGTAATTTCATTTTAGAGTGTAATTCACAAGCTGAGCTTTGTAGTCGAAGCATCACTAGATAGTTATTAGATTTATATTCCAAGTTCATAGTTACCGTATATCCACTTGACTACTATTTCACACACATGTGAGTCTTCGATATATTCTATTGATTCTGTTTGATATATGTTTTCGGATTATTTTCATAATGTAGGAAGGCGTACGATTGGTTTACTTTAGATAATTTAAAGTTTTTTTTGAATTTGATTTTATCAAGGAAGGATGTTGACATTAAAATATTTAAATTTTGAATAAAATATTTATTTTACAAAATTAATAAAGATGGTTGTGGGTGACTTGTTGATGAGAACCCTCACGAGACTTAACTCGTCCGACCAGGGACATCTAGACTTTTGAAAGGCTTGTTGCACAAGCTAAGTGCAATCGTTATCCATACGAAAATGGATTATGGATTTTTATTATTAGTAGTGTTATCTTTCTTTTCTTTTTGCTCGAGGATTAGCAAAATGTTGGTTTGGGGGTGTGATCGGGAGAGAACTGATCCTAATTATACGCCATAATTAACATTTGTTAGTCGTTTTTATCTTATTTTTGTATAATTTTACTTCGTTTTCCACTTTATGGAAGGATTTAGAAGAAAGCAAGGATTGCAGGTTAAATAAAGAGAAAAAGCCAGTAGAAAGAAGTTGGAAAAAGCCCATCGCGCGAGCGGTCGGCTCGCGTGAAATCCCAGAAATCGCTCGCGAGGACCGCTTGCGCGACCTCTCATTTTACGCGCTCGCGCGGCTCGCTCGGGCGATCCGTACTCAAAATAGAAAATGCGTATTTTGGAGAGCTGAAGACTCCTACGTTGAAGAAATCATTCAATTACGTCCAGAATGTAATTTTTAGAAGTTTTAGTGAGATTAGGTATATAGTCGTAAAAGAGATGGATCCCTTGAAAAAGAAATATGAAAAAATAATAAAGAGTTGTTGTAGTAAAGCCCTTGCATTATAAATATTACGGCTATTTCTATTTACTCAAGGACGTTTTGAATTCCTTTTACCTTTCTTTTCTTAACTATAACCCTTGACCAACATTACAACCCTTGTAAAGTCCTAGTTGATTCTATGGAAACATGATTTGAATATGGATCCGATAGATGCAGGGAATAAAAGCATGGTGGTAGTGATATTTACTTGACGATCGATATCTATTCATGAGACTATCTTTTCTGTCGTGTTATACGTTGTCCCATGCCATATGCAAGATTTGTTGCTTTGTATAGAATTATCCTCCTCGCATATATTCCAATAATTACTTTTGTTTCCGAGTAATTTCATTTTAGAGTGTAATTCACAACCTGAGCTTTGTAGTCGAAGCATCACTTGATAGTTATCCGATTTATATTCCAAGTTCATAGTTACCGTATATCCACTTGAGTACTATTTCACACACATGTGAGTCTTCGATATATTCTACTGATTATGTTTGATATATGTTTTCGGATTATTTTCATAATGTAGGAAGGCGTACGATTGGTTTACTTTAGATAATTTAAAGTTTTTTTTGAATTTGATTTTATCAAGGAAGGATGTTGACATTAAAATATTTAAATTTTGAATAAAATTTTTATTTTACAAAATTAATAAAGATGGTTGTGGGTGACTTGTTGATGAGAACCCTCACGAGACTTAACTCGTCCGACCAGGGACATCTAGACTTTTGAAAGGCTTGTTGCACAAGCTAAGTGCAATCGTTATCCATACGAAAATGGATTATGGATTTTTATTATTAGTAGTGTTATTTTTCTTTTCTTTTTGCTCGAGGATTAACAAAATGTTGGTTTGGGGGTGTGATCGGGAGAGAACAGATCCTAATTATACACCTTAATTAACATTTGTTAGTCGTTTTTATCTTATTTTTGTATAATTTTACTTCGTTTTCCACTTTATGGAAGGATTTAGAAGAAAGCAAGGATTCCAGGTTAAATAAAGAGAAAAAGCCAGTAGAAAGAAGTTGGAAAAAGCCCATCGCGCGAGCGGTCGGCTCGCGTGAAATCCCAGAAATCGCTCGCACGGACCGCTTGCGCGACCTCTTATTTTACGCGCTCGCTCGGCCCGCTCGGGCGATCCGTACTGAAAATAGAAAATGCGTATTTTGGAGGGCTGAAGACTCCAACGTTGACGAAATCATTCAATTACGTCCAGAATGTAATTTTTATGAGTTTTAGTGAGATTAGGTATATAGTCGTAAAAGAGATGGATCCCTTGAAAAAGAAATATGAAAAAATAATAAAGAGTTGTTGTAGTAAAGCCCTTGCATTATAAATATTACGGCTATTTCTATTTACTCAAGGACGTTTTGAATTCCTTTTACCTTTCTTTTCTTAACTATAACCCTTGACCAACATTACAACCCTTGTAAAGTCCTAGTTGATTCTATGGAAACATGATTCGAATATGGAACCGATAAATGAAGGGAATAAAAGCATGGTGGTAGTGATATTTACTTGACGATCGATATCTATTCATGAGACTATCTTTTCTGTCGTGTTATACGTTGTCCCATGTCATATGCAAGATTTGTTGCTTTGTATAGAATTATCCTCCTCGCATATATTCCAATAATTACTTTTGTTTCCGAGTAATTTCATTTTAGAGTGTAATTCACAAGCTGAGCTTTGTAGTCGAAGCATCACTAGATAGTTATTAGATTTATATTCCAAGTTCATAGTTACCGTATATCCACTTGACTACTATTTCACACACATGTGAGTCTTCGATATATTCTATTGATTCTGTTTGATATATGTTTTCGGATTATTTTCATAATGTAGGAAGGCGTACGATTGGTTTACTTTAGATAATTTAAAGTTTTTTTTGAATTTGATTTTATCAAGGAAGGATGTTGACATTAAAATATTTAAATTTTGAATAAAATATTTATTTTACAAAATTAATAAAGATGGTTGTGGGTGACTTGTTGATGAGAACCCTCACGAGACTTAACTCGTCCGACCAGGGACATCTAGACTTTTGAAAGGCTTGTTGCACAAGCTAAGTGCAATCGTTATCCATACGAAAATGGATTATGGATTTTTATTATTAGTAGTGTTATTTTTCTTTTCTTTTTGCTCGAGGATTAACAAAATGTTGGTTTGGGGGTGTGATCGGGAGAGAACAGATCCTAATTATATGCCTTAATTAACATTTGTTAGTCGTTTTTATCTTATTTTTGTATAATTTTACTTTGTTTTCCACTTTATGGAAGGATTTAGAAGAAAGCAAGGATTCCAGGTTAAATAAAGAGAAAAAGCCAGTAGAAAGAAGTTGGAAAAAGCCCATCGCGCGAGCGGTCGGCTCGCGTGAAATCCCAGAAATCGCTCGCACGGACCGCTTGCGCAACCTCTTATTTTACGCGCTCGCTCGGCCCGCTCGGGCGATCCGTACTGAAAATAGAAAATGCGTATTTTGGAGAGCTGAAGACTCCAACGTTGACGAAATCATTCAATTACGTCCAGAATGTAATTTTTATGAGTTTTAGTGAGATTAGGTATATAGTCGTAAAAGAGATGGATCCCTTGAAAAAGAAATATGAAAAAATAATAAAGAGTTGTTGTAGTAAAGCCCTTGCATTATAAATATTACGGCTATTTCTATTTACTCAAGGACGTTTTGAATTCCTTTTACCTTTCTTTTCTTAACTATAACCCTTGACCAACATTACAACCCTTGTAAAGTCCTAGTTGATTCTATGGAAACATGATTTGAATATGGAACCGATAAATGAAGGGAATAAAAGCATGGTGGTAGTGATATTTACTTGACGATCGATATCTATTCATGAGACTATCTTTTCTGTCGTGTTATACGTTGTCCCATGCCATATGCAAGATTTGTTGCTTTGTATAGAATTATCCTCCTCGCATATATTCCAATAATTACTTTTGTTTCCGAGTAATTTCATTTTAGAGTGTAATTCACAACCTGAGCTTTGTAGTCGAAGCATCACTAGATAGTTATCCGATTTATATTCCAAGTTCATAGTTACCGTATATCCACTTGAGTACTATTTCACACACATGTGAGTCTTCGATATATTCTACTGATTATGTTTGATATATGTTTTCGGATTATTTTCATAATGTAGGAAGGCGTACGATTGGTTTACTTTAGATAATTTAAAGTTTTTTTTGAATTTGATTTTATCAAGGAAGGATGTTGACATTAAAATATTTAAATTTTGAATAAAATATTTATTTTACAAAATTAATAAAGATGGTTGTGGGTGACTTGTTGATGAGAACCCTCACGAGACTTAACTCGTCCGACCAGGGACATCTAGACTTTTGAAAGGCTTGTTGCACAAGCTAAGTGCAATCGTTATCCATACGAAAATGGATTATGGATTTTTATTATTAGTAGTGTTATTTTTCTTTTCTTTTTGCTCGAGGATTAACAAAATGTTGGTTTGGGGGTGTGATCGGGAGAGAACAGATCCTAATTATACACCTTAATTAACATTTGTTAGTCGTTTTTATCTTATTTTTGTATAATTTTACTTCGTTTTCCACTTTATGGAAGGATTTAGAAGAAAGCAAGGATTCCAGGTTAAATAAAGAGAAAAAGCCAGTAGAAAGAAGTTGGAAAAAGCCCATCGCGCGAGCGGTCGGCTCGCGTGAAATCCCAGAAATCGCTCGCACGGACCGCTTGCGCGACCTCTTATTTTACGCGCTCGCTCGGCCCGCTCGGGCGATCCGTACTGAAAATAGAAAATGCGTATTTTGGAGGGCTGAAGACTCCAACGTTGACGAAATCATTCAATTACGTCCAGAATGTAATTTTTATGAGTTTTAGTGAGATTAGGTATATAGTCGTAAAAGAGATGGATCCCTTGAAAAAGAAATATGAAAAAATAATAAAGAGTTGTTGTAGTAAAGCCCTTGCATTATAAATATTACGGCTATTTCTATTTACTCAAGGACGTTTTGAATTCCTTTTACCTTTCTTTTCTTAACTATAACCCTTGACCAACATTACAACCCTTGTAAAGTCCTAGTTGATTCTATGGAAACATGATTTGAATATGGAACCGATAAATGAAGGGAATAAAAGCATGGTGGTAGTGATATTTACTTGACGATCGATATCTATTCATGAGACTATCTTTTCTGTCGTGTTATACGTTGTCCCATGTCATATGCAAGATTTGTTGCTTTGTATAGAATTATCCTCCTCGCATATATTCCAATAATTACTTTTGTTTCCGAGTAATTTCATTTTAGAGTGTAATTCACAAGCTGAGCTTTGTAGTCGAAGCATCACTAGATAGTTATTAGATTTATATTCCAAGTTCATAGTTACCGTATATCCACTTGACTACTATTTCACACACATGTGAGTCTTCGATATATTCTATTGATTCTGTTTGATATATGTTTTCGGATTATTTTCATAATGTAGGAAGGCGTACGATTGTTTTACTTTAGATAATTTAAAGTTTTTTTTGAATTTGATTTTATCAAGGAAGGATGTTGACATTAAAATATTTAAATTTTGAATAAAATTTTTATTTTACAAAATTAATAAAGATGGTTGTGGGTGACTTGTTGATGAGAACCCTCACGAGACTTCACTCGTCCGACTAGGGACATCTAGAGGTTTGAAAGGCTTGTTGCACAAGCTAAGTGCAATCGTTATCCATACGAAAATGGATTATGGATTTTTATTATTAGTAGTATTATTTTTCTTTTCTTTTTGCTCGAGGATTAGCAAAATGTTGGTTTGGGTGTGTGATCGGAAGAGAACAGATCCTAGTTATACGCCTTAATTAATATTTGTTTGTCGTTTTTATCTTATTTTTGTATAATTTTAATTCGTTTTCCACTTTATGGAAGGATTTACAAGAAGGCAAGGATTCCGGGATAAATAAAGAGAAAAAGCCAATAGAAAGAAGTTGGAAAAAGCCCATCGCGCGAGCGATCGGCTAGCGTGAAATCCCAGAAATCGCTCGCGCGGACCGCTTGCACGACCTCTCATTTTACGCGCTCGCGCGGCTCGCTCGGGAGATCCGTACTGAAAATAGAAAATGCGTATTTTGGAGAGCTGAAGACTCCTACGTTGACGAAATCATTCAATTACGTCCAGAATGTAATTTTTAGGAGTTTTAGTGAGATTAGGTATATAGTCGTAAAAGAGATGGATCACTTGAAAAAGAAATATGAAAATATAATAAAGAGTTGTTGTAGTAAAGCCCTTGCATTATAAATTTTACGGCTATTTCGATTTACTCAAGGACGTTTTGAATTCATTTTACCTTTCTTTTCTTAACTATAACCCTTGACCAACATTACAACCCCTGTAAAGTCCTAGTTGATTTTATGGAAACATGATTTGAATATGGAACCAATAAATGAAGGGAATAAAAGCATGGTGGTAGTGATATTTACTTGACGATCGATATCTATTCATGAGACTATCTTTTCTGTCATGTTATACGTTGTCCCATGTCGTATGCAAGATTTGTTACTTTGTATAGAATTATCCTCCTCGCATATATTCCAATAATTACTTTTGTTTCCGTGTAACTTCATTTTAGAGTGTAATTCACAACCTGAGCTTTGTAGTCGAAGCATCACTAGATAGTTATCCGATTTATATTCCAAGTTCATAGTTACCGTATATCCACTTGACTACTATTTCACACACATGTGAGTCTTCGATATATTCTATTGATTCTGTTTGATATATGTTTCCGGATTATTTTCATAATGTAGGAAGGCGTACGATTGTTTTACTTTAGATAATTTAAAGTTTTTTTTGAATTTGATTTTATCAAGGAAGGATGTTGACATTAAAATATTTAAATTTTGAATAAAATTTTTATTTTACAAAATTAATAAAGATGGTTGTGGGTGACTTGTTGATGAGAACCCTCACGAGACTTCACTCGTCCGACTAGGGACATCTAGAGGTTTGAAAGGCTTGTTGCACAAGCTAAGTGCAATCGTTATCCATACGAAAATGGATTATGGATTTTTATTATTAGTAGTGTTATCTTTCTTTTCTTTTTGCTCGAGGATTAGCAAAATGTTGGTTTGGGGGTGTGATCGGGAGAGAACTGATCCTAATTATACGCCTTAATTAACATTTGTTAGTCGTTTTTATCATTTTTTTGTATAATTTTACTTCGTTTTCCACTTTATGGAAGGATTTAGAAGAAAGCAAGGATTGCAGGTTAAATAAAGAGAAAAAGCCAGTAGAAAGAAGTTGGAAAAAGCCCATCGCGCGAGCGGTCGGCTCGCGTGAAATCCCAGAAATCGCTCGCACGGACCGCTTGCGCAACCTCTTATTTTACGCGCTCGCTCGGCCCGCTCGGGCGATCCGTACTGAAAATAGAAAATGCGTATTTTGGAGATCTGAAGACTCCAACGTTGACGAAATCATTCAATTACGTCCAGAATGTAATTTTTATGAGTTTTAGTGAGATTAGGTATATAGTCGTAAAAGAGATGGATCCCTTGAAAAAGAAATATGAAAAAATAATAAAGAGTTGTTGTAGTAAAGCCCTTGCATTATAAATATTACGGCTATTTCTATTTACTCAAGGACGTTTTGAATTCCTTTTACCTTTCTTTTCTTAACTATAACCCTTGACCAACATTACAACCCTTGTAAAGTCCTAGTTGATTCTATGGAAACATGATTTGAATATGGAACCGATAAATGAAGGGAATAAAAGCATGGTCGTAGTGATATTTACTTGACGATCGATATCTATTCATGAGCCTATCTTTTCTGTCGTGTTATACGTTGTCCCATGTCATATGCAAGATTTGTTGTTTTGTATAGAATTATCCTCCTCGCATATATTCCAATAATTACTTTTGTTTCCGAGTAATTTCATTTTAGAGTGTAATTCACAACCTGAGCTTTGTAGTCGAAGCATCACTAGATAGTTATCCGATTTATATTCCAAGTTCATAGTTACCGTATATCCACTTGACTACTATTTCACACACATGTGAGTCTTCGATATATTCTATTGATTCTGTTTGATATATGTTTTCGGATTATTTTCATAATGTAGGAAGGCGTACGATTGTTTTACTTTAGATAATTTAAAGTTTTTTTTTAATTTGATTTTATCAAGGAAGGATGTTGACATTAAAATATTTAAATTTTGAATAAAATTTTTATTTTACAAAATTAATAAAGATGGTTGTGGGTGACTTGTTGATGAGAACCCTCACGAGACTTCACTCGTCCGACTAGGGACATCTAGAGGTTTGAAAGGCTTGTTGCACAAGCTAAGTGCAATCGTTATCCATACGAAAATGGATTATGGATTTTTATTATTAGTAGTGTTATTTTTCTTTTCTTTTTGCTCGAGGATTAGCAAAATGTTGGTTTGGGGGTGTGATCGGGAGAGAACAGATCCTAATTATATGCCTTAATTAACATTTGTTAGTCATTTTTATCTTATTTTTGTATAATTTTACTTCGTTTTCCACTTTATGGAAGGATTTAGAAGAAAGCAAGGATTCCAGGTTAAATAAAGAGAAAAAGCCAGTAGAAAAAAGTTGGAAAAAGCCCATCGCGCGAGCGATCGGCTCGCGTGAAATCCAAGAAATCGCTCGCGCGGACCGCTTTCGCGACCTCTCATTTTACGCGCTCGCGCGGCCCGCTCGGGAGATCCGTACTGAAAATAGAAAATGCGTATTTTGGAGAGCTGAAGACTCCTACGTTGACGAAATCATTCAATTACGTCCAGAATGTAATTTTTAGGAGTTTTAGTGAGATTAGGTATATAGTCGTAAAAGAGATGGATCACTTGAAAAAGAAATATGAAAATATAATAAAGAGTTGTTGTAGTAAAGCCCTTGCATTATAAATTTTACGGCTATTTCGATTTACTCAAGGACGTTTTGAATTCATTTTACCTTTCTTTTCTTAACTATAACCCTTGACCAACATTACAACCCCTGTAAAGTCCTAGTTGATTTTATGGAAACATGATTTGAATATGGAACCAATAAATGAAGGGAATAAAAGCATGGTGGTAGTGATATTTACTTGACGATCGATATCTATTCATGAGACTATCTTTTCTGTCATGTTATACGTTGTCCCATGTCATATGCAAGATTTGTTACTTTGTATAGAATTATCCTCCTCGCATATATTCCAATAATTACTTTTGTTTCCGTGTAACTTCATTTTAGAGTGTAATTCACAACCTGAGCTTTGTAGTCGAAGCATCACTAGATAGTTATCCGATTTATATTCCAAGTTCATAGTTACCGTATATCCACTTGACTACTATTTCACACACATGTGAGTCTTCGATATATTCTATTGATTCTGTTTGATATATGTTTCCGGATTATTTTCATAATGTAGGAAGGCGTACGATTGTTTTACTTTAGATAATTTAAAGTTTTTTTTGAATTTGATTTTATCAAGGAAGGATGTTGACATTAAAATATTTAAATTTTGAATAAAATTTTTATTTTACAAAATTAATAAAGATGGTTGTGGGTGACTTGTTGATGAGAACCCTCACGAGACTTCACTCGTCCGACTAGGGACATCTAGAGGTTTGAAAGGCTTGTTGCACAAGCTAAGTGCAATCGTTATCCATACGAAAATGGATTATGGATTTTTATTATTAGTAGTGTTATCTTTCTTTTCTTTTTGCTCGAGGATTAGCAAAATGTTGGTTTGGGGGTGTGATCGGGAGAGAACTGATCCTAATTATACGCCTTAATTAACATTTGTTAGTCGTTTTTATCATTTTTTTGTATAATTTTACTTCGTTTTCCACTTTATGGAAGGATTTAGAAGAAAGCAAGGATTGCAGGTTAAATAAAGAGAAAAAGCCAGTAGAAAGAAGTTGGAAAAAGCCCATCGCGCGAGCGGTCGGCTCGCGTGAAATCCCAGAAATCGCTCGCACGGACCGCTTGCGCAACCTCTTATTTTACGCGCTCGCTCGGCCCGCTCGGGCGATCCGTACTGAAAATAGAAAATGCGTATTTTGGAGATCTGAAGACTCCAACGTTGACGAAATCATTCAATTACGTCCAGAATGTAATTTTTATGAGTTTTAGTGAGATTAGGTATATAGTCGTAAAAGAGATGGATCCCTTGAAAAAGAAATATGAAAAAATAATAAAGAGTTGTTGTAGTAAAGCCCTTGCATTATAAATATTACGGCTATTTCTATTTACTCAAGGACGTTTTGAATTCCTTTTACCTTTCTTTTCTTAACTATAACCCTTGACCAACATTACAACCCTTGTAAAGTCCTAGTTGATTCTATGGAAACATGATTTGAATATGGAACCGATAAATGAAGGGAATAAAAGCATGGTCGTAGTGATATTTACTTGACGATCGATATCTATTCATGAGCCTATCTTTTCTGTCGTGTTATACGTTGTCCCATGTCATATGCAAGATTTGTTGTTTTGTATAGAATTATCCTCCTCGCATATATTCCAATAATTACTTTTGTTTCCGAGTAATTTCATTTTAGAGTGTAATTCACAACCTGAGCTTTGTAGTCGAAGCATCACTAGATAGTTATCCGATTTATATTCCAAGTTCATAGTTACCGTATATCCACTTGACTACTATTTCACACACATGTGAGTCTTCGATATATTCTATTGATTCTGTTTGATATATGTTTATGGATTATTTTCATAATGTAGGAAGGCGTACGATTGTTTTACTTTAGATAATTTAAAGTTTTTTTTTAATTTGATTTTATCAAGGAAGGATGTTGACATTAAAATATTTAAATTTTGAATAAAATTTTTATTTTACAAAATTAATAAAGATGGTTGTGGGTGACTTGTTGATGAGAACCCTCACGAGACTTCACTCGTCCGACTAGGGACATCTAGAGGTTTGAAAGGCTTGTTGCACAAGCTAAGTGCAATCGTTATCCATACGAAAATGGATTATGGATTTTTATTATTAGTAGTGTTATTTTTCTTTTCTTTTTGCTCGAGGATTAGCAAAATGTTGGTTTGGGGGTGTGATCGGGAGAGAACAGATCCTAATTATACGCCTTAATTAACATTTGTTAGTCATTTTTATCTTATTTTTGTATAATTTTACTTCGTTTTCCACTTTATGGAAGGATTTAGAAGAAAGCAAGGATTCCAGGTTAAATAAAGAGAAAAAGCCAGTAGAAAAAAGTTGGAAAAAGCCCATCGCGCGAGCGATCGGCTCGCGTGAAATCCCAGAAATCGCTCGCGCGGACCGCTTTCGCGACCTCTCATTTTACGCGCTCGCGCGGCCCGCTCGGGAGATCCGTACTGAAAATAGAAAATGCGTATTTTGGAGAGCTGAAGACTCCTACGTTGACGAAATCATTCAATTACGTCCAGAATGTAATTTTTAGGAGTTTTAGTGAGATTAGGTATATAGTCGTAAAAGAGATGGATCCCTTGAAAAAGAAATATGAAAAAATAATAAAGAGTTGTTGTAGTAAAGCCCTTGCATTATAAATAGTACAGCTATTTCTATTTACTCAAGGACGTTTTGAATTCCTTTTACCTTTCTTTTCTTAACTATAACCCTTGACCAACATTACAACCCTTGTAAAGTCCTGGTTGATTCTATGGAAACATGATTTGAATATGGAACCGATAAATGAAGGGAATAAAAGCATGGTCGTAGTGATATTTACTTGACGATCGATATCTATTCATGAGCCTATCTTTTCTGTCGTGTTATACGTTGTCCCATATCATATGCAAGATTTGTTGTTTTGTATAGAATTATCCTCCTCGCATATATTCCAATAATTACTTTTGTTTCCGAGTAATTTCATTTTAGAGTGTAATTCACAACCTGAGCTTTGTAGTCGAAGCATCACTAGATAGTTATCCGATTTATATTCCAAGTTCATAGTTACCGTATATCCACTTTACTACTATTTCACACACATGTGAGTCTTCGATATTATCTATTGATTCTGTTTGATATATGTTTTCGGATTATTTTCATAATGTAGGAAGGCGTACGATTGTTTTACTTTAGATAATTTAAAGTTTTTTTTGAATTTGAATTTATCAAGGAAGGATGTTGACATTAAAATATTTAAAATTTGAATAAAATTTTTATTTTACAAAATTAATAAAGATGGTTGTGGGTGACTTGTTGATGAGAACCCTCACGAGACTTCACTCGTCCGACTAGGGACATCTAGAGGTTTGAAAGGCTTGTTGCACAAGCTAAGTGCAATCGTTATCCATACGAAAATGGATTATGGATTTTTATTATTAGTAGTGTTATTTTTCTTTTCTTTTTGCTCGAGGATTAGCAAAATGTTGTTTTGGGGGTGTGATCGGGAGAGAACAGATCCTAATTATACGCCTTAATTAACATTTGTTAGTCGTTTTTATCTTATTTTTGTATAATTTTACTTCGTTTTCCACTTTATGGAAGGATTTAGAAGAAAGCAAGGATTCCAGGTAAAATAAAGAGAAAAAGCCAGTAGAAAGAAGTTGGAAAAAGCCCATCACGCGAGCGGTCGGCTCGTGTGAAATCCCAGAAATCGCTCGCGCGGACCGCTTGCGCGACCTCTCATTTTACGCGCTCGCGCGGCCCGCTCGGGAAATCCGTACTGAAAATAGAAAATGCGTATTTTGGAGAGCTGAAGACTCCTACGTTGACGAAATCATTCAATTACGTCCAGAATGTAATTTTTAGGAGTTTTAGTGAGATTAGGTATATAGTCGTAAAAGAGATGGATCCCTTGAAAAAGAAATATTAAAAAATAATAAAGAGTTGTTGTAGTAAAACTCTTGCATTATAAATATTACGGCTATTTCTACTTACTCAAGGACGTTTTGAATTCCTTTTACCTTTCTTTTCTTAACTATAACCCTTGACCAACATTACAACCCTTGTAAAGTCCTAGTTGATTCTATGGAAATATGATTTGAATATGGAACCGATAAATGAAGGGAATAAAAGCATGGTGGTAGTGATATTTACTTGACGATCGATATCTATTCATGAGCCTATCTTTTCTGTCGTGTTATACGTTGTCCCATGTCATATGCAAGATTTGTTGCTTTGTATAGAATTATCCTCCTCGCATATATTCCAATAATTACTTTTGTTTTCGAGTAATTTCATTTTAGAGTGTAATTCACAACCTGAGCTTTGTAGTCGAAGCATCACTAGATAGTTATCCGATTTATATTCCAAGTTCATAGTTACCGTATATCCACTTTACTACTATTTCACACACATGTGAGTCTTCGAAATTATCTATTGATTCTGTTTGATATATGTTTTCGGATTATTTTCATAATGTAGGAAGGCGTACGATTGTTTTACTTTAGATAATTTAAAGTTTTTTTTGAATTTGAATTTATCAAGGAAGGATGTTGACATTAAAATATTTAAAATTTGAATAAAATTTTTATTTTACAAAATTAATAAAGATGGTTGTGGGTGACTTGTTGATGAGAACCCTCACGAGACTTCACTCGTCCGACTAGGGACATCTAGAGGTTTGAAAGGCTTGTTGCACAAGCTAAGTGCAATCGTTATCCATACGAAAATGGATTATGGATTTTTATTATTAGTAGTGTTATTTTTCTTTTCTTTTTGCTCGAGGATTAGCAAAATGTTGTTTTGGGGGTGTGATCGGGAGAGAACAGATCCTAATTATACGCCTTAATTAACATTTGTTAGTCGTTTTTATCTTATTTTTGTATAATTTTACTTCGTTTTCCACTTTATGGAAGGATTTAGAAGAAAGCAAGGATTCCAGGTAAAATAAAGAGAAAAATCCAGTAGAAAGAAGTTGGAAAAAGCCCATCGCGCGAGCGGTCGGCTCGTGTGAAATCCCAGAAATCGCTCGCGCGGACTGCTTGCGCGACCTCTCATTTTACGCGCTCGCGCGGCCCGCTCGGGAAATCCGTACTGAAAATAGAAAATGCGTATTTTGGAGAGCTGAAGACTCCTACGTTGACGAAATCATTCAATTACGTCCAGAATGTAATTTTTAGGAGTTTTAGTGAGATTAGGTATATAGTCGTAAAAGAGATGGATCCCTTGAAAAAGAAATATTAAAAAATAATAAAGAGTTGTTGTAGTAAAACTCTTGCATTATAAATATTACGGCTATTTCTACTTACTAAAGGACGTTTTGAATTCCTTTTACCTTTCTTTTCTTAACTATAACCCTTGACCAACATTACAACCCGTGTAAAGTCCTAGTTGATTCTATGGAAACATGATTTGAATATGGAACCGATAGATGAAGGGAATAAAAGCATGGTGGTAGTGATATTTACTTGACGATCGATATCTATTCATGAGACTATCTTTTCTATCGTGTTATACGTTGTCCCATGTCATATGCAAGATTTGTTGCTTTGTATAGAATTATCCTCCTCGCATATATTCCAATAATTACTTTTGTTTCCGAGTAATTTCATTTTAGAGTGTAATTCACAGCCTGAGCTTTGTAGTCGAAGCATCACTAGATAGTTATCCAATTTATATTCCAAGTTCATTGTTACCGTATATCCACTTTACTACTATTTCACACGCATGTGAGTCTTCGATATATTCTATTGATTCTGTTTGATATATGTTTTCGGATTATTTTGATAATGTAGGAAGGCGTACGATTGTTTTACTTTAGATAATTTAAAGTTTTTTTTGAATTTGATTTTATCAAGGAAGGATGTTGACATTAAAATATTTAAATTTTGAATAAAATTTTTATTTTACAAAATTAATAAAGATGGTTGTGGGTGACTTGTTGATGAGAACTCTCACGAGACTTCACTCGTCCGACTAGGAACACCTAGAGGTTTAAAAGGCTTGTTGCACAAGCTGAATGCAATCGTTATCCATACGAAAATGTATTATGGATTTTTATTATTAGTAGTGTTATTTTTCTTTTCTTTTTGGTCGAGGATTAGCAAAAATGTAGGTTTGGGGGTATGATCATGAGAGAACAGATCCTAATTATACGCCTTAATTCACATTTGTTAGACATTTTTATCTTATTTTTGTATAATTTTACTTCGTTTTCCACTTTATGGAAGGATTTAGAAGAAAGCAAGGATTCCAGGTTAAATAAAGAGAAAAAGCCAGTAGAAAGAAGTTGGAAAAAGCCCATCGCGCGAGCGGTCGGCTCTCGTGAAATCCGATAAATTGCTCGCGCGGACCGCTTGCGCGACCTCTCATTTTACGCGCTCGCGCGGCCCGCTCGGGCGATCCGTACTAAAAATTGAAAACGCATATTTTGGAGATCTGAAGACTCCTACGTGGATGAAATCATTCAATTACGTCCAGAATGTAATTTTTAGGAGTTTTAGTGAGATTAGGTTTATAGTCGTAAAAATGATAGATCCCTTGAAAAAGAAATATAAAAAAATAATAAAGAATTGTTGTAGTAAAGCCCTTACATTATAAAAATTACAGCTATTTTTATTTACTTAAGGACGTTTTGAATTCCTTTTACCTTTCTTTTCTTAACTATAACCCTTGACCAACATTACAACCCTTGTAAAGTCCTAGTTGATTCTATGGAAATATGATTTGAATATGGAACCGATAAATGAAGGGAATAAAAGCATGGTGGTAGTGATATTTACTTGACGATCGATATCTATTCATGAGCCTATCTTTTCTGTCGTGTTATACGTTGTCCCATGTCATATGCAAGATTTGTTGCTTTGTATAGAATTATCCTCCTCGCATATATTCCAATAATTACTTTTGTTTCCGAGTAATTTCATTTCAGAGTGTAATTCACAGCCTGAGCTTTGTAGTCGAAGCATCACTAGATAGTTATCCGATTTATATTCCAAGTTCATTGTTACCGTATATCCACTTGACTACTATTTCACACACAAGTGAGTCTTCGATATATTCTATTGATTCTGTTTGATATATGTTTTCGGATTATTTTCATAATGTAGGAAGGCGTACGATTGTTTTACTTTAGATAATTTAAAGTTTTTTTTTTAATTTGATTTTATCAAGGAAGGATGTTGACATTAAAATATTTAAATTTTGAATATAATTTTTATTTTACAAAATTAATAAAGATGGTTGTGGATGACTTGTTGATGAGAACCCTCACGAGACTTCACTCGTCCGACTAGGGACATCTAGAGGTTTGAAAGGCTTGTTGCACAAGCTAAGTGCAATCGTTATCCATACGAAAATGGATTATGGATTTTTATTATTAGTAGTGTTATTTTTCTTTTCTTTTTGCTCGAGGATTAGCAAAATGTTGGTTTGGGGATGTGATCGGGAGAGAACAGATCCTAATTATACGCCTTAATTAACATTTGTTAGTCATTTTTATCTTATTTTTCTATAATTTTACTTCGTTTTCCACTTTATGGAAGGATTTAGAAGAAAGCAAGGATTCCAGGTTAAATAAAGAGAAAAAGCCAGGAGAAAGAAGTTGGAAAAAGCCCATCGCGCGAGCGATCGGCTCGCGTGAAATCCCAGAAATCGCTCTTGCGGACCGCTTGCGCGACCTCTCATTTTATGCGCTCGCGCGGCCCGCTCGGGAGATCCGTACTGAAAATAGAAAATGTGTATTTTGGAGAGCTGAAGACTCCTACGTTGACGAAATCATTCAATTACGTCCAGAATGTAATTTTTAGGAGTTTTAGTGAGATTAGGTATATAGTCGTAAAAGAGATGGATCCCTTGAAAAAGAAATATGAAAAAATAATAAAGAGTTGTTGTAGTAAAGCCCTTGCATTATAAATAGTACAGCTATTTCTATTTACTCAAGGACGTTTTGAATTCCTTTTACCTTTCTTTTCTTAACTATAACCCTTGACCAACATTACAACCCTTGTAAAGTCCTAGTTGATTCTATGGAAACATGATTTGAATATGGAACCGATAAATGAAGGGAATAAAAGCATGGTGGTAGTGATATTTACTTGACGATCGATATCTATTCATGAGACTATCTTTTCTGTCGTGTTATACGTTGTCCCATGCCATATGCAAGATTTGTTGCTTTGTATAGAATTATCCTCCTCGCATATATTCCAATAATTACTTTTGTTTCCGAGTAATTTCATTTTAGAGTGTAATTCACAACCTGAGCTTTGTAGTCGAAGCATCACTAGATAGTTATCCGATTTATATTCCAAGTTCATAGTTACCGTATATCCAATTGACTACTATTTCACACACATGTGAGTCTTCGATATATTCTACTGATTATGTTTGATATATGTTTTCGGATTATTTTCATAATGTAGAAAGGCGTACGATTGGTTTACTTTAGATAATTTAAAGTTTTTTTTGAATTTGATTTTATCAAGGAAGGATGTTGACATTAAAATATTTAAATTTTGAATAAAATTTTTATTTTACAAAATTAATAAAGATGGTTGTGGGTGACTTGTTGATGAGAACCCTCACGAGACTAAACTCGTCCGACCAGGGACATCTAGACTTTTGAAAGGCTTGTTGCACAAGCTAAGTGCAATCGTTATCCATACGAAAATGGATTATGGATTTTTATTATTAGTAGTGTTATTTTTCTTTTCTTTTTGCTCGAGGATTAACAAAATGTTGGTTTTGGGGTGTGATCGGGAGAGAACAGATCCTAATTATACGCTTTAATTAACATTTGTTAGTCGTTTTTATCTTATTTTTGTATAATTTTACTTCGTTTTCCACTTTATGGAAGGATTTAGAAGAAAGCAAGGATTCCAGGTTAAATAAAGAGAAAAAGCCAGTAGAAAGAAGTTGGAAAAAGCCCATCGCGCGAGCGGTCGGCTCGCGTGAAATCCCAGAAATCGCTCGCACGGACCGCTTGCGCGACCTCTTATTCTACGCGCTCGCTCGGCCCGCTCGGGCGATCCGTACTGAAAATAGAAAATGCGTATTTTGGAGAGCTGAAGACTCCAACGTTGACGAAATCATTCAATTACGTCCAGAATGTAATTTTTATGAGTTTTTGTGAGATTAGGTATATAGTCGTAAAAGTGATGGATCCCTTGAAAAAGAAATATGAAAAAATAATAAAGAGTTGTTGTAGTAAAGCCCTTGCATTATAAATATTACGGCTATTTCTATTTACTCAAGGACGTTTTGAATTACTTTTACCTTTCTTTTCTTAACTATAACCCTTGACCAATATTACAACCCTTGTAAAGTCCTAGTTGATTCTATGGAAACATGATTTGAATATGGAACCGATAAATGAAGGGAATAAAAGCATGGTGGTAGTGATATTTACTTGACGATCGATATCTATTCATGAGACTATCTTTTCTGTCGTGTTATACGTTGTCCCATGTCATATGCAAGATTTGTTGCTTTGTATAGAATTATCCTCCTCGCATATATTCCAATAATTACTTTTGTTTCCGAGTAACTTCATTTTAGAGTGTAATTCACAACCTGAGCTTTGTAGTCGAAGCATCACTAGATAGTTATCCGATTTATATTCCAAGTTCATAGTTACCGTATATCCACTTGACTACTATTTCACACACATGTGAGTCTTCGATATATTCTACTGATTCTGTTTGATATATGTTTTCGGATTATTTTCATAATGTAGGAAGGCGTACGATTATTTTACTTTAGATAATTTAAAGTTTTTTTTTTAATTTGATTTTATCAAGGAAGGATGTTGACAGTAAAATATTTAAATTTTGAATAAAATTTTTATTTTACAAAATTAATAAAGATGGTTGTGGGTGACTTGTTGATGAGAACCCTCACGAGACTTCACTCGTCCGACTAGGGACATCTAGAGGTTTGAAAGGCTTGTTGCACAAGCTAAGTGCAATCGTTATCCATACGAAAATGGATTATGGATTTTTATTATTAGTAGTGTTATTTTTCTTTTCTCTTTGCTCGAGGATTAGCAAAATGTTGGTTTGGGGGTGTGATCGGGAGAGAACAGATCCTAATTATACGCCTTAATTAACATTTGTTAGTCATTTTTATCTTATTTTTGTATAATTTTACTTCGTTTTCCACTTTATGGAAGGATTTAGAAGAAAGCAAGGATTCCAGGTTAAATAAAGAGAAAAAGCCAGTAGAAAGAAGTTGGAAAAAGCCCATCGCGCGAGCGATCGGCTCGCGTGAAATCCCAGAAATCGCTCGCGCGGACCGCTTGCGCGACCTCTCAATTTACGCGCTCGCGCGGCCCGCTCGGGAGATCCGTACTGAAAATAGAAAATGCGTATTTTGGAGAGCTGAAGACTCCTACGTTGACGAAATCATTCAATTACGTCCAGAATGTAATTTTTAGGAGTTTTTGTGAGATTAGGTATATAGACGTAAAAGAGATGGATCCCTTGAAAAAGAAATATGAAAAAATAATAAAGAGTTGTTGTAGTAAAGCCCTTGTATTATAAATATTACGGCTATTTCTATTTACTCAAGGACGTTTTGAATTACTTTTACCTTTCTTTTCTTAACTATAACCCTTGACCAATATTACAACCCTTGTAAAGTCCTAGTTGATTCTATGGAAACATGATTTGAATATGGAACCGATAAATGAAGGGAATAAAAGCATGGTCGTAGTGATATTTACTTGACGATCGATATCTATTCATGAGCCTATCTTTTCTGTCGTGTTATACGTTGTCCCATGTCATATGCAAGATTTGTTGTTTTGTATAGAATTATCCTCCTCGCATATATTCCAATGATTACTTTTGTTTCCGAGTAATTTCATTTTAGAGTGTAATTCACAACCTGAGCTTTGTAGTCGAAGCATCACTAGATAGTTATCCGATTTATATTCCAAGTTCATAGTTACCGTATATCCACTTGACTACTATTTCACACACATGTGAGTCTTCGATATATTCTATTGATTCTGTTTGATATATGTTTTCGGATTATTTTCATAATGTAGGAAGGCGTACGATTGTTTTACTTTAGATAATTTAAAGTTTTTTTTTAATTTGATTTTATCAAGGAAGGATGTTGACATTAAAATATTTAAATTTTGAATAAAATTTTTATTTTACAAAATTAATAAAGATGGTTGTGGGTGACTTGTTGATGAGAACCCTCACGAGACTTCACTCGTCCGACTAGGGACATCTAGAGGTTTGAAAGGCTTGTTGCACAAGCTAAGTGCAATCGTTATCCATACGAAAATGGATTATGGATTTTTATTATTAGTAGTGTTATTTTTCTTTTCTTTTTGCTCGAGGATTAGCAAAATGTTGGTTTGGGGGTGTGATCGGGAGAGAACAGATCCTAATTATACGCCTTAATTAACATTTGTTAGTCATTTTTATCTTATTTTTGTATAATTTTACTTCGTTTTCCACTTTATGGAAGGATTTAGAAGAAAGCAAGGATTCCAGGTTAAATAAAGAGAAAAAGCCAGTAGAAAGAAGTTGGAAAAAGCCCATCGCGCGAGCGATCAGCTCGCGTGAAATCCCAGAAATCGCTCGCGCGGACCGCTTTCGCGACCTCTCATTTTACACGCTCGCGCGGCCCGCTCGGGAGATCCGTACTGAAAATAGAAAATGCGTATTTTGGAGAGCTGAAGACTCCTACATTGACGAAATCATTCAATTACGTCCAGAATGTAATTTTTAGGAGTTTTAGTGAGATTAGGTATATAGTCGTAAAAGAGATGGATCCCTTGAAAAAGAAATATGAAAAAATAATAAAGAGTTGTTGTAGTAAAGCCCTTGCATTATAAATAGTACAGCTATTTCTATTTACTCAAGGACGTTTTGAATTCCTTTTACCTTTCTTTTCTTAACTATAACCCTTGACCAACATTACAACCCTTGTAAAGTCCTGGTTGATTCTATGGAAACATGATTTGAATATGGAACCGATAAATGAAGGGAATAAAAGCATGGTCGTAGTGATATTTACTTGACGATCGATATCTATTCATGAGCCTATCTTTTCTGTCGTGTTATACGTTGTCCCATATCATATGCAAGATTTGTTGTTTTGTATAGAATTATCCTCCTCGCATATATTCCAATAATTACTTTTGTTTCCGAGTAATTTCATTTTAGAGTGTAATTCACAACCTGAGCTTTGTAGTCGAAGCATCACTAGATAGTTATCCGATTTATATTCCAAGTTCATAGTTACCGTATATCCACTTTACTACTATTTCACACACATGTGAGTCTTCGATATTATCTATTGATTCTGTTTGATATATGTTTTCGGATTATTTTCATAATGTAGGAAGGCGTACGATTGTTTTACTTTAGATAATTTAAAGTTTTTTTTGAATTTGAATTTATCAAGGAAGGATGTTGACATTAAAATATTTAAAATTTGAATAAAATTTTTATTTTACAAAATTAATAAAGATGGTTGTGGGTGACTTGTTGATGAGAACCCTCACGAGACTTCACTCGTCCGACTAGGGACATCTAGAGGTTTGAAAGGCTTGTTGCACAAGCTAAGTGCAATCGTTATCCATATGAAAATGGATTATGGATTTTTATTATTAGTAGTGTTATTTTTCTTTTATTTTTGCTCGAGGATTAGCAAAATGTTGTTTTGGGGGTGTGATCGGGAGAGAACAGATCCTAATTATACGCCTTAATTAACATTTGTTAGTCGTTTTTATCTTATTTTTGTATAATTTTACTTCGTTTTCCACTTTATGGAAGGATTTAGAAGAAAGCAAGGATTCCAGGTAAAATAAAGAGAAAAAGCCAGTAGAAAGAAGTTGGAAAAACCCCATCACGCGAGCGGTCGGCTCGTGTGAAATCCCAGAAATCGCTCGCGCGGACCGCTTGCGCGACCTCTCATTTTACGCGCTCGCGCGGCCCGCTCGGGAAATCCGTACTGAAAATAGAAAATGCGTATTTTGGAGAGCTGAAGACTCCTACGTTGACGAAATCATTCAATTACGTCCAGAATGTAATTTTTAGGAGTTTTAGTGAGATTAGGTATATAGTCGTAAAAGAGATGGATCCCTTGAAAAAGAAATATTAAAAAATAATAAAGAGTTGTTGTAGTAAAACTCTTGCATTATAAATATTACGGCTATTTCTACTTACTCAAGGACGTTTTGAATTCCTTTTACCTTTCTTTTCTTAACTATAACCCTTGACCAACATTACAACCCGTGTAAAGTCCTAGTTGATTCTATGGAAACATGATTTGAATATGGAACCGATAGATGAAGGGAATAAAAGCATGGTGGTAGTGATATTTACTTGACGATCGATATCTATTCATGAGACTATCTTTTCTATCGTGTTATACGTTGTCCCATGTCATATGCAAGATTTGTTGCTTTGTATAGAATTATCCTCCTCGCATATATTCCAATAATTACTTTTGTTTCCGAGTAATTTCATTTTAGAGTGTAATTCACAGCCTGAGCTTTGTAGTCGAAGCATCACTAGATAGTTATCCGATTTATATTCCAAGTTCATTGTTACCGTATATCCACTTAACTACTATTTCACACACATGTGAGTCTTCGATATATTCTATTGATTCTGTTTGATATACGTTTTCGGATTATTTTGATAATGTAGGAAGGCGTACGATTGTTTTACTTTAGATAATTTAAAGTTTTTTTTGAATTTGATTTTATCAAGGAAGGATGTTGACATTAAAATATTTAAATTTTGAATAAAATTTTTATTTTACAAAATTAATAAAGATGGTTGTGGGTGACTTGTTGATGAGAACTCTCACGAGACTTCACTCGTCCGACTAGGAACACCTAGAGGTTTAAAAGGCTTGTTGCACAAGCTGAGTGCAATCGTTATCCATACGAAAATGGATTATGGATTTTTATTATTAGTAGTGTTATTTTTCTTTTCTTTTTGGTCGAGGATTAGCAAAAATGTAGGTTTGGGGGTATGATCATGAGAGAACAGATCCTAATTATACGCCTTAATTCACATTTGTTAGACATTTTTATCTTATTTTTGTATAATTTTACTTCGCTTTCCACTTTATGGAAGGATTTAGAAGAAAGCAAGGATTCCAGGTTAAATAAAGAGAAAAAGCCAGTAGAAAGAAGTTGGAAAAAGCCCATCGCGCGAGCGGTCGGCTCGCGTGAAATCCCATAAATTGCTCGAGCGGACCGTTTGCGCGACCTCTCATTTTACGCGCTCGCGCGGCCCGCTCGGGCGATCCGTACTAAAAATTAAAAACGCATATTTTGGAGATCTGAAGACTCCTACGTGGATGAAATCATTCAATTACGTCCAGAATGTAATTTTTAGGAGTTTTAGTGAGATTAGGTTTATAGTCGTAAAAATGATAGATCCCTTGAAAAAGAAATATGAAAAAATAATAAAGAATTGTTGTAGTAAAGCCCTTACATTATAAAAATTACAGCTAGTTTTATTTACTTAAGGATGTTTTGAATTCCTTTTACCTTTCTTTTCTTAACTATAACCCTTGACCAACATTACAACCCTTGTAAAGTCCTAGTTGATTCTATGGAAATATGATTTGAATATGGAACCGATAAATGAAGGGAATAAAAGCATGGTGGTAGTGATATTTACTTGACGATCGATATCTATTCATCAGCCTATCTTTTCTGTCGTGTTATACGTTGTCCCATGTCATATGCAAGATTTGTTGCTTTGTATACAATTATCCTCCTCGCATATATTCCAATAATTACTTTTGTTTCCGAGTAATTTCATTTCAGAGTGTAATTCACAGCCTGAGCTTTGTAGTCGAAGCATCACTAGATAGTTATCCGATTTATATTCCAAGTTCATTGTTACCGTATATCCACTTAACTACTATTTCACACACATGTGAGTCTTCGATATATTCTATTGATTCTGTTTGATATATGTTTTCGGATTATTTTCATAATGTAGGAAGGCGTACGATTGTTTTACTTTAGATAATTTAAAGTTTTTTTTTTAATTTGATTTTATCAAGGAAGGATGTTGACATTAAAATATTTAAATTTTGAATATAATTTTTATTTTACAAAATTAATAAAGATGGTTGTGGATGACTTGTTGATGAGAACCCTCACGAGACTTCACTCGTCCGACTAGGGACATCTAGAGGTTTGAAAGGCTTGTTGCACAAGCTAAGTGCAATCGTTATCCATACGAAAATGGATTATGGATTTTTATTATTAGTAGTGTTATTTTTCTTTTCTTTTTGCTCGAGGATTAGCAAAATGTTGGTTTGGGGGTGTGATCGGGAGAGAACAGATCCTAATTATACGCCTTAATTAACATTTGTTAGTCATTTTTATCTTATTTTTCTATAATTTTACTTCGTTTTCCACTCTATGGAAGGATTTAGAAGAAAGCAAGGATTCCAGGTTAAATAAAGAGAAAAAGCCAGGAGAAAGAAGTTGGAAAAAGCCCATCGCGCGAGCGATCGGCTCGCGTGAAATCCCAGAAATCGCTCGCGCGGACCGCTTGCACGACCTCTCATTTTACGCGCTCGCGCGGCCCGCTCGGGAGATCCGTTCTGAAAATAGAAAATGCGTATTTTGGAGAGCTGAAGACTCCTACGTTGACGAAATCATTCAATTACGTCCAGAATGTAATTTTTAGGAGTTTTAGTGAGATTAGGTATATAGTCGTAAAAGAGATGGATCCCTTGAAAAAGAAATATGAAAAAATAATAAAGAGTTGTTGTAGTAAAGCCCTTGCATTATAAATAGTACAGCTATTTCTATTTACTCAAGGACGTTTTGAATTCCTTTTACCTTTCTTTTCTTAACTATAACCCTTGACCAACATTACAACCCTTGTAAAGTCCTAGTTGATTCTATGGAAATATGATTTGAATATGGAACCGATAAATGAAGGGAATAAAAGCATGGTGGTAGTGATATTTACTTGACGATCGATATCTATTCATGAGACTATCTTTTTCTGTCGTGTTATACGTTGTCCCATGCCATATGCAAGATTTGTTGCTTTGTATAGAATTATCCTCCTCGCATATATTCCAATAATTACTTTTGTTTTCGAGTAATTTCATTTTAGAGTGTAATTCACAACCTGAGCTTTGTAGTCGAAGCATCACTAGATAGTTATCCGATTTATATTCCAAGTTCATAGTTACCGTATATCCACTTTACTACTATTTCACACACATGTGAGTCTTCGATATTATCTATTGATTCTGTTTGATATATGTTTTCGGATTATTTTCATAATGTAGGAAGGCGTACGATTGTTTTACTTTAGATAATTTAAAGTTTTTTTTGAATTTGAATTTATCAAGGAAGGATGTTGACATTAAAATATTTAAAATTTGAATAAAATTTTTATTTTACAAAATTAATAAAGATGGTTGTGGGTGACTTGTTGATGAGAACCCTCACGAGACTTCACTCGTCCGACTAGGGACATCTAGAGGTTTGAAAGGCTTGTTGCACAAGCTAAGGGCAATCGTTATCCATACGAAAATGGATTATGGATTTTTATTATTAGTAGTGTTATTTTTCTTTTCTTTTTGCTCGAGGATTAGCAAAATGTTGTTTTGGGGGTGTGATCGGGAGAGAACAGATCCTAATTATACGCCTTAATTAACATTTGTTAGTCGTTTTTATCTTATTTTTGTATAATTTTACTTCGTTTTCCACTTTATGGAAGGATTTAGAAGAAAGCAAGGATTCCAGGTAAAATAAAGAGAAAAAGCCAGTAGAAAGAAGTTGGAAAAAGCCCATCGCGCGAGCGGTCGGCTCGTGTGAAATCCCAGAAATCGCTCGCGCGGACCGCTTGCGCGACCTCTCATTTTACGCGCTCGCGCGGCCCGCTCGGAAAATCCGTACTGAAAATAGAAAATGCGTATTTTGGAGAGCTGAAGACTCCTACGTTGACGAAATCATTCATCTACGTCCAGAATGTAATTTTTAGGAGTTTTAGTGAGATTAGGTATATAGTCGTAAAAGAGATGGATCCCTTGAAAAAGAAATATTAAAAAATAATAAAGAGTTGTTGTAGTAAAACTCTTGCATTATAAATATTACGGCTATTTCTACTTACTAAAGGACGTTTTGAATTCCTTTTACCTTTCTTTTCTTAACTATAACCCTTGACCAACATTACAACCCGTGTAAAGTCCTAGTTGATTCTATGGAAACATGATTTGAATATGGAACCGATAGATGAAGGGAATAAAAGCATGGTGGTAGTGATATTTACTTGACGATCGATATCTATTCATGAGACTATCTTTTCTATCGTGTTATACGTTGTCCCATGTCATATGCAAGATTTGTTGCTTTGTATAGAATTATCCTCCTCGCATATATTCCAATAATTACTTTTGTTTCCGAGTAATTTCATTTTAGAGTGTAATTCACAGCCTGAGCTTTGTAGTCGAAGCATCACTAGATAGTTATCCGATTTATATTCCAAGTTCATTGTTACCGTATATCCACTTTACTACTATTTCACACGCATGTGAGTCTTCGATATATTCTATTGATTCTGTTTGATATATGTTTTCGGATTATTTTGATAATGTAGGAAGGCGTACGATTGTTTTACTTTAGATAATTTAAAGTTTTTTTTGAATTTGATTTTATCAAGGAAGGATGTTGACATTAAAATATTTAAATTTTGAATAAAATTTTTATTTTACAAAATTAATAAAGATGGTTGTGGGTGACTTGTTGATGAGAACTCTCACGAGACTTCACTCGTCCGACTAGGAACACCTAGAGGTTTAAAAGGCTTGTTGCACAAGCTGAATGCAATCGTTATCCATACGAAAATGTATTATGGATTTTTATTATTAGTAGTGTTATTTTTCTTTTCTTTTTGGTCGAGGATTAGCAAAAATGTAGGTTTGGGGGTATGATCATGAGAGAACAGATCCTAATTATACGCCTTAATTCACATTTGTTAGACATTTTTATCTTATTTTTGTATAATTTTACTTCGTTTTCCACTTTATGGAAGGATTTAGAAGAAAGCAAGGATTCCAGGTTAAATAAAGAGAAAAAGCCAGTAGAAAGAAGTTGGAAAAAGCCCATCGCGCGAGCGGTCGGCTCGCGTGAAATCCCATAAATTGCTCGCGCGGACCGCTTGCGTGACCTCTCATTTAACGCGCTCGCGCGGCCCGCTCGGGCGATCCGTACTAAAAATTGAAAACGCATATTTTGGAGATCTGAAGACTCCTACGTGGATGAAATCATTCAATTACGTCCAGAATGTAATTTTTAGGAGTTTTAGTGAGATTAGGTTTATAGTCGTAAAAATGATAGATCCCTTGAAAAAGAAATATAAAAAAATAATAAAGAATTGTTGTAGTAAAGCCCTTACATTATAAAAATTACAGCTATTTTTATTTACTTAAGGACGTTTTGAATTCCTTTTACCTTTCTTTTCTTAACTATAACCCTTGACCAACATTACAACCCTTGTAAAGTCCTAGTTGATTCTATGGAAATATGATTTGAATATGGAACCGATAAATGAAGGGAATAAAAGCATGGTGGTAGTGATATTTACTTGACGATCGATATCTATTCATGAGCCTATCTTTTCTGTCGTGTTATACGTTGTCCCATGTCATATGCAAGATTTGTTGCTTTGTATAGAATTATCCTCCTCGCATATATTCCAATAATTACTTTTGTTTCCGAGTAATTTCATTTCAGAGTGTAATTCACAGCCTGAGCTTTGTAGTCGAAGCATCACTAGATAGTTATCCGATTTATATTCCAAGTTCATAGTTACCGTATATCCACTTGACTACTATTTCACACACATGTGAGTCTTCGATATATTCTATTGATTCTGTTTGATATATGTTTTCGGATTATTTTCATAATGTAGGAAGGCGTACGATTATTTTACTTTAGATAATTTAAAGTTTTTTTTTTAATTTGATTTTATCAAGGAAGGATGTTGACATTAAAATATTTAAATTTTGAATAAAATTTTTATTTTACAAAATTAATAAAGATGGTTGTGGGTGACTTGTTGATGAGAACCCTCACGAGACTTCACTCGTCCGACTAGGGACATCTAGAGGTTTGAAAGGCTTGTTGCACAAGCTAAGTGCAATCGTTATCCATACGAAAATGGATTATGGATTTTTATTATTAGTAGTGTTATTTTTCTTTTCTCTTTGCTCGAGGATTAGCAAAATGTTGGTTTGGGGGTGTGATCGGGAGAGAACAGATCCTAATTATACGCCTTAATTAACATTTGTTAGTCATTTTTATCTTATTTTTGTATAATTTTACTTCGTTTTCCACTTTATGGAAGGATTTAGAAGAAAGCAAGGATTCCAGGTTAAATAAAGAGAAAAAGCCAGGAGAAAGAAGTTGGAAAAAGCCCATCGCGCGAGCGATCGGCTCGCGTGAAATCCCAGAAATCGCTCGCGCGGACCGCTTGCGCGACCTCTCAATTTACGCGCTCGCGCGGCCCGCTCGGGAGATCCGTACTGAAAATAGAAAATGCGTATTTTGGAGAGCTGAAGACTCCTACGTTGACGAAATCATTCAATTACGTCCAGAATGTAATTTTTAGGAGTTTTAGTGAGATTAGGTATATAGTCGTAAAAGAGATGGATCCCTTGAAAAAGAAATATGAAAAAATAATAAAGAGTTGTTGTAGTAAAGCCCTTGCATTATAAATATTACGGCTATTTCGATTTACTCAAGGACGTTTTGAATTCATTTTACCTTTCTTTTCTTAACTATAACCCTTGACCAACATTACAACCCTTGTAAAGTCCTAGTTGATTTTATGGAAACATGATTTGAATATGGAACCAATAAATGAAGGGAATAAAAGCATGGTGGTAGTGATATTTACTTGACGATCGATATCTATTCATGAGACTATCTTTTCTGTCATGTTATACGTTGTCCCATGTCATATGCAAGATTTGTTACTTTGTATAGAATTATCCTCCTCGCATATATTCCAATAATTACTTTTGTTTCCGAGTAACTTCATTTTAGAGTGTAATTCACAACCTGAGCTTTGTAGTCGAAGCATCACTAGATAGTTATCCGATTTATATTCCAAGTTCATAGTTACCGTATATCCACTTGACTACTATTTCACACACATGTGAGTCTTCGATATATTCTATTGATTCTGTTTGATATATGTTTTCGGATTATTTTCATAATGTAGGAAGGCGTACGATTGTTTTACTTTAGATAATTTAAAGTTTTTTTTTAATTTGATTTTATCAAGGAAGGATGTTGACATTAAAATATTTAAATTTTGAATAAAATTTTTATTTTACAAAATTAATAAAGATGGTTGTGGGTGACTTGTTGATGAGAACCCTCACGAGACTTCACTCGTCCGACTAGGGACATCTAGAGGTTTGAAAGGCTTGTTGCACAAGCTAAGTGCAATCGTTATCCATACGAAAATGGATTATGGATTTTTATTATTAGTAGTGTTATTTTTCTTTTCTCTTTGCTCGAGGATTAGCAAAATGTTGGTTTGGGGGTGTGATCGGGAGAGAACAGATCCTAATTATACGCCTTAATTAACATTAGTTAGTCATTTTTATCTTATTTTTGTATAATTTTACTTCGTTTTCCACTTTATGGAAGGATTTAGAAGAAAGCAAGGATTCCAGGTTAAATAAAGAGAAAAAGCCAGTAGAAAGAAGTTGGAAAAAGCCCATCGCGCGAGCGATCGGCTCGCGTGAAATCCCAGAAATCGCTCGCGCGGATCGCTTGCGCGACCTCTCATTTTACGCGCTCGCGCGGCCCGCTCGGGAGATCCGTACTGAAAATAGAAAATGCGTATTTTGGAGAGCTGAAGACTCCTACGTTGACGAAATCATTCAATTACGTCCAGAATGTAATTTTTAGGAGTTTTAGTGAGATTAGGCATATAGACGTAAAAGAGATGGATCCCTTGAAAAAGAAATATGAAAAAATAATAAAGAGTTGTTGTAGTAAAGCCCTTGTATTATAAATATTACGGCTATTTCTATTTACTCAAGGACGTTTTGAATTCCTTTTACCTTTCTTTTCTTAACTATAACCCTTGACCAACATTACAACCCTTGTAAAGTCCTAGTTGATTCTATGGAAACATGATTTGAATATGGATCCGATAGATGAAGGGAATAAAAGCATGGTGGTAGTGATATTTACTTGACGATCGATATCTATTCATGAGACTATCTTTTCTGTCGTGTTATACGTTGTCCCATGCCATATGCAATATTTGTTGCTTTGTATAGAATTATCCTCCTCGCATATATTCCAATAATTACTTTTGTTTCCGAGTAATTTAATTTTAGAGTGTAATTCACAACCTGAGCTTTGTAGTCGAAGCATCACTAGATAGTTATCCGATTTATATTCCAAGTTCATAGTTACCGTATATCCACTTGACTACTATTTCACACACATGTGAGTCTTCGATATATTCTATTGATTCTGTTTGATATATGTTTCCGGATTATTTTCATAATGTAGGAAGGCGTATGATTGTTTTACTTTAGATAATTTAAAGTTTTTTTTGAATTTGATTTTATCAAGGAAGGATGTTGACATTAAAATATTTAAATTTTGAATAAATTTTTTATTTTACAAAATTAATAAAGATGGTTGTGGGTGACTTGTTGATGAGAACCCTCACGAGACTTCACTCGTCCGACTAGGGACATCTAGAAGTTTGAAAGGCTTGTTGCACAAGCTAAGTGCAATCGTTATCCATACGAAAATGGATTATGGATTTTTATTATTAGTAGTGTTATCTTTCTTTTCTTTTTGCTCGAGGATTAGCAAAATGTTGGTTTGGGGGTGTGATCGGGAGAGAACTGATCCTAATTATACGCCTTAATTAACATTTGTTAGTCGTTTTTATCTTATTTTTGTATAATTTTACTTCGTTTTCCACTTTATGGAAGGATTTAGAAGAAAGCAAGGATTCCAGGTTAAATAAAGAGAAAAAGCCAGTAGAAAGAAGTTGGAAAAAGCCCATCGCGCGAGCGATCGGCTCGCGTGAAATCCCAGAAATCGCTCGCGCGGATCGCTTGCGCGACCTCTCATTTTACGCGCTCGCGCGGCCCGCTCGGGAGATCCGTACTGAAAATAGAAAATGCGTATTTTGGAGAGCTGAAGACTCCTACGTTGACGAAATCATTCAATTACGTCCAGAATGTAATTTTTAGGAGTTTTAGTGAGATTAGGTATATAGACGTAAAAGAGATGGATCCCTTGAAAAAGAAATATGAAAAAATAATAAAGAGTTGTTGTAGTAAAGCCCTTGTATTATAAATATTACGGCTATTTCTATTTACTCAAGGACGTTTTGAATTCCTTTTACCTTTCTTTTCTTAACTATAACCCTTGACCAACATTACAACCCTTGTAAAGTCCTAGTTGATTCTATGGAAACATGATTTGAATATGGATCCGATAGATGAAGGGAATAAAAGCATGGTGGTAGTGATATTTACTTGACGATCGATATCTATTCATGAGACTATCTTTTCTGTCGTGTTATACGTTGTCCCATGCCATATGCAATATTTGTTGCTTTGTATAGAATTATCCTCCTCGCATATATTCCAATAATTACTTTTGTTTCCGAGTAATTTAATTTTAGAGTGTAATTCACAACCTGAGCTTTGTAGTCGAAGCATCACTAGATAGTTATCCGATTTATATTCCAAGTTCATAGTTACCGTATATCCACTTGACTACTATTTCACACACATGTGAGTCTTCGATATATTCTATTGATTCTGTTTGATATATGTTTCCGGATTATTTTCATAATGTAGGAAGGCGTATGATTGTTTTACTTTAGATAATTTAAAGTTTTTTTTGAATTTGATTTTATCAAGGAAGGATGTTGACATTAAAATATTTAAATTTTGAATAAATTTTTTATTTTACAAAATTAATAAAGATGGTTGTGGGTGACTTGTTGATGAGAACCCTCACGAGACTTCACTCGTCCGACTAGGGACATCTAGAAGTTTGAAAGGCTTGTTGCACAAGCTAAGTGCAATCGTTATCCATACGAAAATGGATTATGGATTTTTATTATTAGTAGTGTTATCTTTCTTTTCTTTTTGCTCGAGGATTAGCAAAATGTTGGTTTGGGGGTGTGATCGGGAGAGAACTGATCCTAATTATACGCCTTAATTAACATTTGTTAGTCGTTTTTATCTTATTTTTGTATAATTTTACTTCGTTTTCCACTTTATGGAAGGATTTAGAAGAAAGCAAGGATTGCAGGTTAAATAAAGAGAAAAAGCCAGTAGAAAGAAGTTGGAAAAAGCCCATCGCGCTAGCGGTCGGCTCGCGTGAAATCCCAGAAATCGCTCGCGCGGACCGCTTGCGCGACCTCTCATTTTACGCGCTCGCGCGGCTCGCTTGGGCGATCCGTACTCAAAATAGAAAATGCGTATTTTGGAGAGCTGAAGACTCCTACGTTGAAGAAATCATTCAATTACGTCCAGAATGTAATTTTTAGGAGTTTTAGTGAGATTAGGTATATAGTCGTAAAAGAGATGGATCCCTTGAAAAAGAAATATGAAAAAATAATAAAGAGTTGTTGTAGTAAAGCCCTTGCATTATAAATATTACGGCTATTTCTATTTACTCAAGGACGTTTTGAATTCCTTTTACCTTTCTTTTCTTAACTATAACCCTTGACCAACATTACAACCCTTGTAAAGTCCTAGTTGATTCTATGGAAACATGATTTGAATATGGATCCGATAGATGAAGGGAATAAAAGCATGGTGGTAGTGATATTTACTTGACGATCGATATCTATTCATGAGACTATCTTTTCTGTCGTGTTATACGTTGTCCCATGCCATATGCAAGATTTGTTGCTTTGTATAGAATTATCCTCCTCGCATATATTCCAATAATTACTTTTGTTTCCGAGTAATTTCATTTTAGAGTGTAATTCACAACCTGAGCTTTGTAGTCGAAGCATCACTAGATAGTTATCCGATTTATATTCCAAGTTCATAGTTACCGTATATCCACTTGACTACTATTTCACACACATGTGAGTCTTCGATATATTCTACTGATTATGTTTGATATATGTTTTCGGATTATTTTCATAATGTAGGAAGGCGTACGATTGGTTTACTTTAGATAATTTAAAGTTTTTTTTGAATTTGATTTTATCAAGGAAGGATGTTGACATTAAAATATTTAAATTTTGAATAAAATTTTTATTTTACAAAATTAATAAAGATGGTTGTGGGTGACTTGTTGATGAGAACCCTCACGAGACTTAACTCGTCCGACCAGGGACATCTAGACTTTTGAAAGGCTTGTTGCACAAGCTAAGTGCAATCGTTATCCATACGAAAATGGATTATGGATTTTTATTATTAGTAGTGTTATTTTTCTTTTCTTTTTGCTCGAGGATTAACAAAATGTTGGTTTGGGGGTGTGATCAGGAGAGAACAGATCCTAATTATAAGCCTTAATTAACATTTGTTAGTCGTTTTTATCTTAATTTTGTATAATTTTACTTCGTTTTCCACTTTATGGAAGGATTTAGAAGAAAGCAAGGATTCCAGGTTAAATAAAGAGAAAAAGCCAGTAGAAAGAAGTTGGAAAAAGCCCATCGCGCGAGCTGTCGGCTCGCGTGAAATCCCAGAAATCGCTCGCACGGACCGCTTGCGCGACCTCTTATTTTACGCTCTCGCTCGGCCCGCTCGGGCGATCCGTACTGAAAATAGAAAATGCGTATTTTGGAGAGCTGAAGACTCCAACGTTGACGAAATCATTCAATTACGTCCAGAATGTAATTTTTAGGAGTTTTAGTGAGATTAGGTATATAGTCGTAAAAGAGATGGATCCCTTGAAAAAGAAATATGAAAAAATAATAAAGAGTTGTTGTAGTAAAGCCCTTGCATTATAAATAGTACAACTATTTCTATTTACTCAAGGACGTTTTGAATTCCTTTTACCTTTCTTTTCTTAACTATAACTCTTGACCAACATTACAACCCTTGTAAAGTCCTAGTTGATTCTATGGAAACATGATTTGAATATGGAACCGATAAATGAAGGGAATAAAAGCATGGTCGTAGTGATATTTACTTGACGATCGATATCTATTCATGAGCCTATCTTTTCTGTCGTGTTATACGTTGTCCCATGTCATATGCAAGATTTATTGTTTTGTATAGAATTATCCTCCTCGCATATATTCCAATAATTACTTTTGTTTCCGAGTAATTTCATTTTAGAGTGTAATTCACAACCTGAGCTTTGTAGTCGAAGCATCACTAGATAGTTATCCGATTTATATTCCAAGTTCATAGTTACCGTATATCCACTTGACTACTATTTCACACACATGTGAGTCTTCGATATTATCTATTGATTCTGTTTGATATATGTTTTCGGATTATTTTCATAATGTAGGAAGGCGTACGATTGTTTTACTTTGGATAATTTAAAGTTTTTTTTGAATTTGATTTTATCAAGGAAGGATGTTGACATTAAAATATTTAAATTTTGAACAAAATTTTTATTTTACAAAATTAATAAAGATGGTTGTGGGTGAATTGTTGATGAGAACTCTCACGAGACTTCACTCGTCCGACTAGGGACATCTAGAGGTTTGAAAGGCTTGTTGCACAAGCTAAGTGCAATCGTTATCCATACGAAAATGGATTATGGATTTTTTTTATTAGTAGTGTTATTTTTCTTTTCTTTTTGCTCGAGGATTAGCAAAATGTTGGTTTGGGGGTGTGATCGGGAGAGAACAGATCCTAATTATACGCCTTAATTAACATTTGTTAGTCGTTTTTATCTTATTTTTGTATAATTTTACTTCGTTTTCCACTTTATGGAAGGATTTAGAAGAAAGCAAGGATTCCAGGTAAAATAAAGAGAAAAAGCCAGTAGAAAGAAGTTGGAAAAAGCCCATCGCGCGAGCGGTCGGCTCGTGTGAAATCCCAGAAATCGCTCGCGCGGACCGCTTGCGCGACCTCTCATTTTACGCGCTCGCGCGGCCCGCTCGGGAGATCCGTACTGAAAATAGAAAATGCGTATTTTGGAGAGCTGAAGACTCCTACGTTGACGAAATCATTCAATTACGTCCAGAATGTAATTTTTAGGAGTTTTAGTGAGATTAGGTATATAGTCGTAAAAGAGATGGATCCCTTGAAAAAGAAATGTGAAAAAATAATAAAGAGTTGTTGTAGTAAAGCCCTTGCATTATAAATAGTACAGCTATTTCTATTTACTCAAGGACGTTTTGAATTCCTTTTACCTTTCTTTTCTTAACTATAACCCTTGACCAACATTACAACCCGTGTAAAGTCCTAGTTGATTCTATGGAAACATGATTTGAATATGGAACCGATAGATGAAGGGAATAAAAGCATGGTGGTAGTGATATTTACTTGACGATCGATATCTATTCATGAGACTATCTTTTCTGTCGTGTTATACGTTGTTCCATGTCATATGCAAGATTTGTTGCTTTGTATAGAATTATCCTCCTCGCATATATTCCAATAATTACTTTTGTTTCCGAGTAATTTCATTTTAGAGTGTAATTCACAGCCTGAGCTTTGTAGTCGAAGCATCACTAGAAAGTTATCCGATTTATATTCCAAGTTCATTGTTACCGTATATCCACTTGACTACTATTTCACACACATGTGAGTCTTCGATATATTCTATTGATTCTGTTTGATATATGTTTTCGGATTATTTTCATAATGTAGGAAGGCGTACGTTTGTTTTACTTTAGATAATTTAAAGTTTTTTTTTGAATTTGATTTTATCAAGGAAGGATGTTGACATTAAAATATTTAAATTTTGAATAAAATTTTTATTTTACAAAATTAATAAAGATGGTTGTGGGTGAATTGTTGATGAGAACCCTCACGAGACTTCACTCGTCCGACTAGGGACATCTAGAGGTTTGAAAGGCTTGTTGCACAAGCTAAGTGCAATCGTTATCCATACGAAAATGGATTATGGATTTTTATTATTAGTAGTGTTATTTTTCTTTTCTTTTTGCTCGAGGATTAGCAAAATGTTGGTTTGGGGTTGTGATCGGGAGAGAACAGATCCTAATTATACGCCTTAATTAACATTTGTTAGTCATTTTTATCTTATTTTTGTATAATTTTACTTCGTTTTCCACTTTATGGAAGGATTTAGAAGAAAGCAAGGATTCCAGGTTAAATAAAGAGAAAAAGCCAGTAGAAAGAAGTTGGAAAAAGCCCATCGCGCGAGCGGTCGGCTCGTGTGAAATCCCAGAAATCGCTCGCGCGGACCGCTTGCGCGACCTCTCATTTTACGCGCTCGCGCGGCCCGCTCAGGAGATCCGTACTGAAAATAGAAAATGCGTATTTTGGAGAGCTGAAGACTCCTACGTTGACGAAATCATTCAATTACGTCCAGAATGTAATTTTTAGGAGTTTTAGTGAGATTAGGTATATAGTCGTAAAAGAGATGGATCCCTTGAAAAAGAAATATGAAAAAATAATAAAGAGTTGTTGTAGTAAAGCCCTTGCATTATAAATAGTACAGCTATTTCTATTTACTCAAGGACGTTTTGAATTCCTTTTACCTTTCTTTTCTTAACTATAACCCTTGACCAACATTACAACCCTTGTAAAGTCCTAGTTGATTCTATGGAAACATGATTTGAATATGGATCCGATAGATGAAGGGAATAAAAGCATGGTGGTAGTGATATTTACTTGACGATCGATATCTATTCATGAGACTATCTTTTCTGTCGTGTTATACGTTGTCCCATGCCATATGCAAGATTTGTTGCTTTGTATAGAATTATCCTCCTCGCATATATTCCAATAATTACTTTTGTTTCCGAGTAATTTCATTTTAGAGTGTAATTCACAACCTGAGCTTTGTAGTCGAAGCATCACTAGATAGTTATCCGATTTATATTCCAAGTTCATAGTTACCGTATATCCACTTGACTACTATTTCACACACATGTGAGTCTTCGATATATTCTACTGATTATGTTTGATATATGTTTTCGGATTATTTTCATAATGTAGGAAGGCGTACGATTGGTTTACTTTAGATAATTTAAAGTTTTTTTTGAATTTGATTTTATCAAGGAAGGATGTTGACATTAAAATATTTAAATTTTGAATAAAATTTTTATTTTACAAAATTAATAAAGATGGTTGTGGGTGAATTGTTGATGAGAACCCTCACGAGACTTCACTCGTCCGACTAGGGACATCTAGAGGTTTGAAAGGCTTGTTGCACAAGCTGAGTGCAATCGTTATCCATACGAAAATGGATTATGGATTTTTATTATTAGTAGTGTTATTTTTCTATTCTTTTTGGTCGAGGATTAGCAAAAATGTAGGTTTGGGGGTATGATTATGAGAGAACAGATCCTAATTATACGCCTTAATTCACATTTGTTAGACATTTTTATCTTGTTTTTGTATAATTTTACTTCGTTTTCCACTTTATGGAAGGATTTAGAAGAAAGCAAGGATTCCAGGTTAAATAAAGAGAAAAAGCCAGTGGAAAGAAGTTGAAAAAAGCCCATCGCGCGAGCGGTCGGTTCGCGTGAAATCCCATAAATTGCTCGCGCGGACCGCTTGGGCGACCTCTCATTTTACGCGCTCGCGCGGCCCGCTTGGGCGATCCGTACTAAAAATTGAAAACGCATATTTTGGAGATCTGAAGACTCCTACGTGGATGAAATCATTCAATTACGTCCAGAATGTAATTTTTAGGAGTTTTAGTGAGATTAGGTTTATAGTCGTAAAAATGATAGATCCCTTGAAAAAGAAATATGAAAAAATAATAAAGAATTGTTGTAGTAAAGCCCTTACATTATAAAAATTACAGCTATTTTTATTTACTTAAGGACGTTTTGAATTCCTTTTACCTTTCTTTTCTTAACTATAACCCTTGATCAACATTACAACCCTTGTAAAGTCCTAGTTGATTCTATGGAAATATGATTTGAGTATGGAACCGATAAATGAAGGGAATAAAAGCATGGTGGTAGTGATATTTACTTGACGATCGATATCTATTCATGTGCCTATCTTTTCTGTCGTGTTATACGTTGTCCCATGTCATATGCAAGATTTGTTGCTTTGTATAGAATTATCCTCCTCGCATATATTCCAATAATTACTTTTGTTTCCGAGTAATTTCATTTTAGAGTGTAATTCACAGCCTGAGCTTTGTAGTCGAAGCATCACTAGATAGTTATCCGATTTATATTCCAAGTTCATTGTTACCGTATATCCACTTAACTACTATTTCACACACATGTGAGTCTTCAATATATTCTATTGATTCTGTTTGATATATGTTTTCGGATTATTTTCATAATGTAGGAAGGCGTACGATTGTTTTACTTTAGATAATTTAAAGTTTTTTTTGAATTTGATTTTATCAAGGAAGGATGTTGACATTAAAATATTTAAATTTTGAATAAAATTTTTATTTTACAAAATTAATAAAGATGGTTGTGGGTGACTTGTTGATGAGAACCCTCACGAGACTTCACTCGTCCGACTAGGGACATCTAGAGGTTTGAAAGGCTTGTTGCACAAGCTAAGTGCAATCGTTATCCATACGAAAATGGATTATGGATTTTTATTATTAGTAGTGTTATTTTTCTTTTCTTTTTGCTCGAGGATTAGCAAAATGTTGGTTTGGGGGTGTGATCGGGAGAGAACAGATCCTAATTATACGCCTTAATTAACATTTGTTAGTCGTTTTTATCTTATTTTTGTATAATTTTACTTCGTTTTCCAATTTATGGAAGGATTTAGAAGAAAGCAAGAATTCCAGGTAAAATAAAGAGAAAAAGCCAGTAGAAAGAAGTTGGAAAAAGCCCATCGCGCGAGCGGTCGGCTCGTGTGAAATCCCAGAAATCGCTCGCGCGGACCGCTTGCGCGACCTCTCATTTTACGCGCTCGCGCGGCCCGCTCGGGAAATCCGTACTGAAAATAGAAAATGCGTATTTTGGAGAGCTGAAGACTCCTACGTTGACGAAATCATTCAATTACGTCCAGAATGTAATTTTTAGGAGTTTTAGTGAGATTAGGTATATAGTCGTAAAAGAGATGGATCCTTTGAAAAAGAAATATTAAAAAATAATAAAGAGTTGTTGTAGTAAACTCTTGCATTATAAATATTACGGCTATTTCTATTTACTCAAGGACGTTTTGAATTCCTTTTACCTTTCTTTTCTTAACTATAACCCTTGACCAACATTACAACCCGTGTAAAGTCCTAGTTGATTCTATGGAAACATGATTTGAATATGGAACCGATAGATGAAGGGAATAAAAGCATGGTGGTAGTGATATTTACTTGACGATCGATATCTATTCATGAGCCTATCTTTTCTGTCGTGTTATACGTTGTCCCATGTCATATGCAAGATTTGTTGCTTTGTATAGAATTATCCTCCTCGCATATATTCCAATAATTACTTTTGTTTCCGAGTAATTTCATTTTAGAGTGTAATTCACAGCCTGAGCTTTGTAGTCGAAGCATCACTAGAAAGTTATCCGATTTATATTCCAAGTTCATTGTTACCGTATATCCACTTAACTACTATTTCACACACATGTGAGTCTTCGATATATTCTATTGATTCTGTTTGATATATGTTTTCGGATTATTTTCATAATGTTGGAAGGCGTACGATTGTTTTACTTTATATAATTTAAAGGTTTTTTTGAATTTGATTTTATCAAGGAAGGATGTTGACATTAAAATATTTAAATTTTGAATAAAATTTTTATTTTACAAAATTAATAAAGATGGTTGTGGGTGACTTGTTGATGAGAACTCTCACGAGACTTCACTCGTCCGACTAGGAACACCTAGAGGTTTAAAAGGCTTGTTGCACAAGCTGAGTGCAATCGTTATCCATACGAAAATGGATTATGGATTTTTATTATTAGTAGTGTAATTTTTCTTTTCTTTTTGCTCGAGGATTAGCAAAATGTTGGTTTGGGGGTGTGATCGGGAGAGAACAGATCCTATTTATACGCCTTAATTAACATTTGTTAGTCATTTTTATCTTATTTTTGTATAATTTTACTTCGTTTTCCACTTTATGGAAGGATTTAGAAGAAAGCAAGGATTCCAGGTTAAATAAAGAGAAAAAGCCAGTAGAAAGAAGTTGGAAAAAGCCCATCGCGCGAGCGATCGGCTCGCGTGAAATCCCAGAAATCGCTCGCGCGGACCGCTTGCGCGACCTCTCATTTTACGCGCTCGCGCGGCCCGCTCAGGAGATCCGTACTGAAAATAGAAAATGCGTATTTTGGAGAGCTGAAGACTCCTACGTTGACGAAATCATTCAATTACGTCCAGAATGTAATTTTTAGGAGTTTTAGTGAGATTAGGTATATAGTCGTAAAAGAGATGGATCCCTTGAAAAAGAAATATGAAAAAATAATAAAGAGTTGTTGTAGTAAAGCCCTTGCATTATAAATAGTATAGCTATTTCTATTTACTCAAGGACGTTTTGAATTCCTTTTACCTTTCTTTTCTTAACTATAACCCTTGACCAACATTACAACCCTTGTAAAGTCCTAGTTGATTCTATGGAAACATGATTTGAATATGGAACCGATAAATGAAGGGAATAAAAGCATGGTGGTAGTGATATTTACTTGACGATCGATATCTATTCATGTGCCTATCTTTTCTGTCGTGTTATACGTTGTCCCATGTCATATGCAAGATTTGTTGCTTTGTATAGAATTATCCTCCTCGCATATATTCCAATAATTACTTTTGTTTCCGAGTAATTTCATTTTAGAGTGTAATTCACAGCCTGAGCTTTGTAGTCGAAGCATCACTAGATAGTTATCCGATTTATATTCCAAGTTCATTGTTACCGTATATCCACTTAACTACTATTTCACACACATGTGAGTCTTCAATATATTCTATTGATTCTGTTTGATATATGTTTTCGGATTATTTTCATAATGTAGGAAGGCGTACGATTGTTTTACTTTAGATAATTTAAAGTTTTTTTTGAATTTGATTTTATCAAGGAAGGATGTTGACATTAAAATATTTAAATTTTGAATAAAATTTTTATTTTACAAAATTAATAAAGATGGTTGTGGGTGACTTGTTGATGAGAACCCTCACGAGACTTCACTCGTCCGACTAGGGACATCTAGAGGTTTGAAAGGCTTGTTGCACAAGCTAAGTGCAATCGTTATCCATACGAAAATGGATTATGGATTTTTATTATTAGTAGTGTTATTTTTCTTTTCTTTTTGCTCGAGGATTAGCAAAATGTTGGTTTGGGGGTGTGATCGGGAGAGAACAGATCCTAATTATACGCCTTAATTAACATTTGTTAGTCGTTTTTATCTTATTTTTGTATAATTTTACTTCGTTTTCCACTTTATGGAAGGATTTAGAAGAAAGCAAGGATTCCAGGTAAAATAAAGAGAAAAAGCCAGTAGAAAGAAGTTGGAAAAAGCCCATCGCGCGAGCGGTCGGCTCGTGTGAAATCCCAGAAATCGCTCGCGCGGACCGCTTGCGCGACCTCTCATTTTACGCGCTCGCGCGGCCCGCTCGGGAAATCCGTACTGAAAATAGAAAATGCGTATTTTGGAGAGCTGAAGACTCCTACGTTGACGAAATCATTCAATTACGTCCAGAATGTAATTTTTAGGAGTTTTAGTGAGATTAGGTATATAGTCGTAAAAGAGATGGATCCCTTGAAAAAGAAATATGAAAAAATAATAAAGAGTTGTTGTAGTAAAGCCCTTGCATTATAAATAGTACAGCTATTTCTATTTACTCAAGGACGTTTTGAATTCCTTTTACCTTTCTTTTCTTAACTATAACCCTTGACCAACATTACAACCCTTGTAAAGTCCTAGTTGATTCTATGGAAACATGATTTGAATATGGAACCGATAAATGAAGGGAATAAAAGCATGGTCGTAGTGATATTTACTTGACGATCGATATCTATTCATGAGCCTATCTTTTCTGTCGTGTTATACGTTGTCCCATGTCATATGCAAGATTTGTTGCTTTGTATAGAATTATCCTCCTCGCATATATTCCAATAATTACTTTTGTTTCCGAGTAATTTCATTTTAGAGTGTAATTCACAGCCTGAGCTTTGTAGTCGAAGCATCACTAGATAGCTATCCGATTTATATTCCAAGTTCATTGTTACCGTATATCCACTTAACTACTATTTCACACACATGTGAGTCTTCGATATATTCTATTGATTCTATTTGATATATGTTTTTGGATTATTTTCATAATGTAGGAAGGCGTACGATTGTTTTACTTTAGATAATTTAAAGTTTTTTTTGAATTTGATTTTATCAAGGAAGGATGTTGACATTAAAATATTTAAATTTTGAATAAAATTTTTATTTTACAAAATTAATAAAGATGGTTGTGGGTGACTTGTTGATGAGAACCCTCACGAGACTTCACTCGTCCGACTAGGGACATCTAGAGGTTTGAAAGGCTTGTTGCACAAGCTAAGTGCAATCGTTATCCATACGAAAATGGATTATGGATTTTTATTATTAGTAGTGTTATTTTTCTTTTCTTTTTGCTCGAGGATTAGCAAAATGTTGGTTTGGGGGTGTGATCGGGAGAGAACAGATCCTAATTATACGCCTTAATTAACATTTGTTAGTCGTTTTTATCTTATTTTTGTATAATTTTACTTCGTTTTCCACTTTATGGAAGGATTTAGAAGAAAGCAAGGATTCCAGGTAAAATAAAGAGAAAAAGCCAGTAGAAAGAAGTTGGAAAAAGCCCATCGCGCGAGCGGTCGGCTCGTGTGAAATCCCAGAAATCGCTCGCGCGGACCGCTTGCGCGACCTCTCATTTTACGCGCTCGCGCGGCCCGCTCAGGAGATCCGTACTGAAAATAGAAAATGCGTATTTTGGAGAGCTGAAGACTCCTACGTTGACGAAATCATTCAATTACGTCCAGAATGTAATTTTTAGGAGTTTTAGTGAGATTAGGTATATAGTCGTAAAAGAGATGGATCCTTTGAAAAAGAAATATTAAAAAATAATAAAGAGTTGTTGTAGTAAAACTCTTGCATTATAAATATTACGGCTATTTCTATTTACTCAAGGACGTTTTGAATTCCTTTTACCTTTCTTTTCTTAACTATAACCCTTGACCAACATTACAACCCGTGTAAAGTCCTAGTTGATTCTATGGAAACATGATTTGAATATGGAACCGATAGATGAAGGGAATAAAAGCATGGTGGTAGTCATATTTACTTGACGATCGATATCTATTCATGAGACTATCTTTTCTGTCGTGTTATACGTTGTCCCATGTCATATGCAAGATTTGTTGCTTTGTATAGAATTATCCTCCTCGCATATATTCCAATAATTACTTTTGTTTCCGAGTAATTTCATTTTAGAGTGTAATTCACAGCCTGAGCTTTGTAGTCGAAGCATCACTAGAAAGTTATCCGATTTATATTCCAAGTTCATTGTTACCGTATATCCACTTAACTACTATTTCACGCACATGTGAGTCTTCGATATATTCTATTGATTCTGTTTGATATATGTTTTCGGATTATTTTCATAATGTAGGAAGGCGTATGATTGTTTTACTTTAGATAATTTAAAGTTTTTTTTGAATTTGATTTTATCAAGGAAGGATGTTGACATTAAAATATTTAAATTTTGAATAAAATTTTTATTTTACAAAATTAATAAAGATGGTTGTGGGTGACTTGTTGATGAGAACTCTCACGAGACTTCACTCGTCCGACTAGGAACACCTAGAGGTTTAAAAGGCTTGTTGCACAAGCTGAGTGCAATCGTTATCCATACGAAAATGGATTATGGATTTTTATTATTAGTAGTGTTATTTTTCTATTCTTTTTGGTCGAGGATTAGCAAAAATGTAGGTTTGGGGGTATGATCATGAGAGAACAGATCCTAATTATACGCCTTAATTCACATTTGTTAGACATTTTTATCTTGTTTTTGTATAATTTTACTTCGTTTTCCACTTTATAGAAGGATTTAGAAGAAAGCAAGGATTCCAGGATAAATAAAGAGAAAAAGCCAGTAGAAAGAAGTTGGAAAAAGCCCATCGCGCGAGCGATCGGCTCGCGTGAAATCCCAGAAATCGCTCGCGCGGACCGCTTGCACGACCTCTCATTTTACGCGCTCGCGCAGCCTGCTCGGGAGATCCGTACTGAAAATAGAAAATGCGTATTTTGGAGAGCTGAAGACTCCTACGTTGACGAAATCATTCAATTACGTCCAGAATGTAATTTTTAGGAGTTTTAGTGAGAGTAGGTATATAGTCGTAAAAGAGATGGATCCCTTGAAAAAGAAATATGAAAAAATAATAAAGAGTTGTTGTAGTAAAGCCCTTGCATTATAAATATTACGGCTATTTCTATTTACTCAAGGACGTTTTGAATTCATTTTACCTTTCTTTTCTTAACTATAACCCTTGACCAACATTACAACCCTTGTAAAGTCCTAGTTGATTTTATGGAAACATGATTTGAATATGGAACCGATAAATGAAGGGCATAAAAGCATGGTGGTAGTGATATTTACTTGACGATCGATATCTATTCAAGAGACTATCTTTTCTGTCGTGTTATACGTTGTCCCATGTCATATGCAAGATTTGTTACTTTGTATAGAATTATCCTCCTCGCATATATTCCAATAATTACTTTTGTTTCCGAGTAATTTCATTTTAGAGTGTAATTCACACCCTGAGCTTTGTAGTCGAAGCATCACTAGATAGTTATCCGATTTATATTCCAAGTTCATAGTTACCGTATATCCACTTGACTACTATTTCACACACATGTGAGTCTTCGATATATTCTATTGATTCTGTTTGATATATGTTTTCGGATTATTTTCATAATGTAGGAAGGCGTACGATTGTTTTACTTTAGATAATTTAAAGTTTTTTTTGAATTTGATTTTATCAAAGAAGGATGTTGACATTAAAATATTTAAATTTTGAATAAAATTTTTATTTTACAAAATTAATAAAGATGGTTGTGGGTGACTTGTTGATGAGAACCCTCACGAGACTTCACTCGTCCGACTAGGGACATCTAGAGGTTTGAAAGGCTTGTTGCACAAGCTAAGTGCAATCGTTATCCATACGAAAATGGATTATGGATTTTTATTATTAGTAGTGTTATTTTTCTTTTCTTTTTGCTCGAGGATTAGCAAAATGTTGGTTTGGGGGTGTGATCGGGAGAGAACAGATCCTAATTATACGCCTTAATTAACATTTGTTAGTCGTTTTTATCTTATTTTTGTATAATTTTACTTCGTTTTCCACTTTATGGAAGGATTTAGAAGAAAGCAAGGATTCCAGGTAAAATAAAGAGAAAAAGCCAGTAGAAAGAAGTTGGAAAAAGCCCATCGCGCGAGCGGTCGGCTCGTGTGAAATCCCAGAAATCGCTCGCGCGGACCGCTTGCGCGACCTCTCATTTTACGCGCTCGCGCGGCCCGCTCGGGAAATCCGTACTGAAAATAGAAAATGCGTATTTTGGAGAGCTGAAGACTCCTACGTTGACGAAATCATTCAATTACGTCCAGAATGTAATTTTTAGGAGTTTTAGTGAGATTAGGTATATAGTCGTAAAAGAGATGGATCCCTTGAAAAAGAAATATGAAAAAATAATAAAGAGTTGTTGTAGTAAAGCCCTTGCATTATAAATAGTACAGCTATTTCTATTTACTCAAGGACGTTTTGAATTCCTTTTACCTTTCTTTTCTTAACTATAACCCTTGACCAACATTACAACCCTTGTAAAGTCCTAGTTGATTCTATGGAAACATGATTTGAATATGGAACCGATAAATGAAGGGAATAAAAGCATGGTCGTAGTGATATTTACTTGACGATCGATATCTATTCATGAGCCTATCTTTTCTGTCGTGTTATACGTTGTCCCATGTCATATGCAAGATTTGTTGCTTTGTATAGAATTATCCTCCTCGCATATATTCCAATAATTACTTTTGTTTCCGAGTAATTTCATTTTAGAGTGTAATTCACAGCCTGAGCTTTGTAGTCGAAGCATCACTAGATAGCTATCCGATTTATATTCCAAGTTCATTGTTACCGTATATCCACTTAACTACTATTTCACACACATGTGAGTCTTCGATATATTCTATTGATTCTGTTTGATATATGTTTTCGGATTATTTTCATAATGTAGGAAGGCGTACGATTGTTTTACTTTAGATAATTTAAAGTTTTTTTTGAATTTGATTTTATCAAGGAAGGATGTTGACATTAAAATATTTAAATTTTGAATAAAATTTTTATTTTACAAAATTAATAAAGATGGTTGTGGGTGACTTGTTGATGAGAACCCTCACGAGACTTCACTCGTCCGACTAGGGACATCTAGAGGTTTGAAAGGCTTGTTGCACAAGCTAAGTGCAATCGTTATCCATACGAAAATGGATTATGGATTTTTATTATTAGTAGTGTTATTTTTCTTTTCTTTTTGCTCGAGGATTAGCAAAATGTTGGTTTGGGGGTGTGATCGGGAGAGAACATATCCTAATTATACGCCTTAATTAACATTTGTTAGTCATTTTTATCTTATTTTTGTATAATTTTACTTCTTTTTCCACTTTATGGAAGGATTTAGAAGAAAGCAAGGATTCCAGGTTAAATAAAGAGAAAAAGCCAGTAGAAGGAAGTTGGAAAAAGCCCATCGCGCGAGCGATCGGCTCGCGTGAAATCCCAGAAATCGCTCGCGCGGACCGCTTGCGCGACCTCTCATTTTACGCGCTCGCGCGGCCCGCTCGGGAGATCCGTACTGAAAATAGAAAATGCGTATTTTGGAGAGCTGAAGACTCCTACGTTGACGAAATCATTCAATTACGTCCAGAATGTAATTTTTAGGAGTTTTAGTGAGATTAGGTATATAGTCGTAAAAGAGATGGATCCCTTGAAAAAGAAATATGAAAAAATAATAAAGAGTTGTTGTAGTAAAGCCCTTGCATTATAAATAGTACAGCTATTTCTATTTACTCAAGGACGTTTTGAATTCCTTTTACCTTTCTTTTCTTAACTATAACCCTTGACCAACATTACAACCCTTGTAAAGTCCTAGTTGATTCTATGGAAACATGATTTGAATATGGAACCGATAAATGAAGGGAATAAAAGCATGGTCGTAGTGATATTTACTTGATGATCGATATCTATTCATGAGCCTATCTTTTCTGTCGTGTTATACGTTGTCCCATGTCATATGCAAGATTTGTTGCTTTGTATAGAATTATCCTCCTCGCATATATTCCAATAATTACTTTTGTTTCCGAGTAATTTCATTTTAGAGTGTAATTCACAGCCTGAGCTTTGTAGTCGAAGCATCACTAGATAGCTATCCGATTTATATTCCAAGTTCATTGTTACCGTATATCCACTTAACTACTATTTCACACACATGTGAGTCTTCGATATATTCTATTGATTCTGTTTGATATATGTTTTCGGATTATTTTCATAATGTAGGAAGGCATACGATTGTTTTACTTTAGATAATTTAAAGTTTTTTTTTTAATTTGATTTTATCAAGGAAGGATGTTGAAATTAAAATATTTAAATTTTGAATAAAATTTTTATTTTACAAAATTAATAAAGATGGTTGTGGGTGACTTGTTGATGAGAACCCTCACGAGACTTCACTTGTCCGACTAGGGACATCTAGAGGTTTGAAAGGCTTGTTGCACAAGCTAAGTGCAATCGTTATCCATACGAAAATGGATTATGGATTTTTATTATTAGTAGTGTTATTTTTGTTTTCTTTTTGCTCGAGGATTAGCAAAATGTTGGTTTGGGGGTGTGATCGGGAGAGAACAGATCCTAATTATACGCCTTAATTAACATTTGTTAGTCGTTTTTATCTTATTTTTGTATAATTTTACTTCGTTTTCCACTTTATGGAAGGATTTAGAAGAAAGCAAGGATTCCAGGTAAAATAAAGAGAAAAAGCCAGTAGAAAGAAGTTGGAAAAAGCCCATCGCGCGAGCGGTCGGCTCGTGTGAAATCCCAGAAATCGCTCGCGCGGACCGCTTGCGCGACCTCTCATTTTACGCGCTCGCGCGGCCCGCTCGGGAAATCCGTACTGAAAATAGAAAATGCGTATTTTGGAGAGCTGAAGACTCCTACGTTGACGAAATCATTCAATTACGTCCAGAATGTAATTTTTAGGAGTTTTAGTGAGATTAGGTATATAGTCGTAAAAGAGATGGATCCCTTGAAAAAGAAATATTAAAAAATAATAAAGTGTTGTTGTAGTAAAACTCTTGCATTATAAATATTACGGCTATTTCTATTTACTCAAGGACGTTTTGAATTCCTTTTACCTTTCTTTTCTTAACTATAACCCTTGACCAACATTACAACCCGTGTAAAGTCCTAGTTGATTCTATGGAAACATGATTTGAATATGGAACCGATAGATGAAGGGAATAAAAGCATGGTGGTAGTGATATTTACTTGACGATCGATATCTATTCATGAGACTATCTTTTCTGTCGTGTTATGCGTTGTCCCATGTCATATGCAAGATTTGTTGCTTTGTATAGAATTATCCTCCTCGCATATATTCCAATAATTACTTTTGTTTCCGAGTAATTTCATTTTAGAGTGTAATTCACAGCCTGAGCTTTGTAGTCCAAGCATCACTAGATAGTTATCCGATTTATATTCCAAGTTCATTGTTACCGTATATCCACTTAACTACTATTTCACACACATGTGAGTCTTCGATATATTCTATTGATTCTGTTTGATATATGTTTTCGGATTATTTTCATAATGTAGGAAGGCGTACGATTGTTTTACTTTAGATAATTTAAAGTTTTTTTTTAATTTGATTTTATCAAAGAAGGATGTTGACATTAAAATATTTAAATTTTGAATAAAACTTTTATTTTACAAAATTAATAAAGATGGTTGTGGGTGACTTGTTGATGAGAACTCTCACGAGACTTCACTCGTCCGACTAGGAACACCTAGAGGTTTAAAAGGCTTGTTGCACAAGCTGAGTGCAATCGTTATCCATACGAAAATGGATTATGGATTTTTATTATTAGTAGTGTTATTTTTCTTTTCTTTTTGGTCGAGGGTTAGCAAAAATGTAGGTTTGGGGGTATGATCATGAGAGAACAGATCCTAATTATACGCCTTAATTCACATTTGTTAGACATTTTTATCTTGTTTTTGTATAATTTTACTTCGTTTTCCACTTTATGGAAGGATTTAGAAGAAAGCAAGGATTCCAGGTTAAATAAAGAGAAAAAGCCAGTAGAAAGAAGTTAGAAAAAGCCCATCGCGCGAGCGGTCGGCTCGCGTGAAATCCCATAAATTGCTCGCGCGGACCGCTTGCACGACCTCTCATTTTACGCGCTCGCGCGGCCCGCTCGGGCGATCCGTACTAAAAATTGAAAACGCATATTTTGGAGATCTGAAGACTCCTACGTGGATGAAATCATTCAATTACGTCCAGAATGTAATTTTTAGGAGTTTTAGTGAGATTAGGTTTATAGTCGTAAAAATGATAGATCCCTTGAAAAAGAAATATGAAAAAATAATAAAGAATTGTTGTAGTAAAGCCCTTACATTATAAAAATTACAGCTATTTTTATTTACTTAAGGACGTTTTGAATTCCTTTTACCTTTCTTTTATTAACTATAACCTTTGACCAACATTACAACCCTTGTAAAGTCCTAGTTGATTCTATGGAAATATGATTTGAATATGGAACCGTTAAATGAAGGGAATAAAAGCATGGTGGTAGTGATATTTACTTGACGATCGATATCTATTCATGAGCCTATCTTTTCTGTCGTGTTATACGTTGTCCCATGTCATATGCAAGATTTGTTGCTTTGTATAGAATTATCCTCCTCGCATATATTCCAATAATTACTTTTGTTTCCGAGTAATTTCATTTTAGAGTGTAATTCACAGCCTGAGCTTTGTAGTCGAAGCATCACTAGATAGTTATCCGATTTATATTCCAAGTTCATAGTTACCGTATATCCACTTAACTACTATTTCACACACATGTGAGTCTTCGATATATTCTATTGATTCTGTTTGATATATGTTTTCGGATTATTTTCATAATGTAGGAAGGCGTACGATTGTTTTACTTTAGATAATTTAAAGTTTTTTTTGAATTTGATTTTATCAAGGAAGGATGTTGACATTAAAATATTTAAATTTTGAATAAAATTTTTATTTTACAAAATTAATAAAGATGGTTGTGGGTGACTTGTTGATGAGAACTCTCACGAGACTTCACTCGTCCGACTAGGAACACCTAGAGGTTTAAAAGGCTTGTTGCACAAGCTGAGTGCAATCGTTATCCATACGAAAATGGATTATGGATTTTTATTATTAGTAGTGTTATTTTTCTTTTCTTTTTGGTCGAGGATTAGCAAAAATGTAGGTTTGGGGGTATGATCATGAGAGAACAGATCCTAATTATACGCCTTAATTCACATTTGTTAGACATTTTTATCTTGTTTTTGTATAATTTTACTTCGTTTTCCACTTTATGGCAGGATTTAGAAGAAAGCAAGGATTCCAGGTTAAATAAAGAGAAAAAGCCAGTAGAAAGAAGTTGGAAAAAGCCCATCGCGCGAGCGGTCGGCTCGCGTGAAATCCCATAAATTGCTCGCGCGGACCGCTTGCGCGACCTCTCATTTTACGCGCTCGCGCGGCCCGCTCGGGCGATCCGTACTAAAAATTGAAAACGCATATTTAGGAGATCTGAAGACTCCTACGTGGATGAAATCATTCAATTACGTCCAGAATGTAATTTTTAGGAGTTTTAGTGAGATTAGGTTTATAGTCGTAAAAATGATAAATCCCTTGAAAAAGAAATATGAAAAAATGATAAAGAATTGTTGTAGTAAAGCCCTTACATTATAAAAATTACAGCTATTTTTATTTACTTAAGGACGTTTTGAATTCCTTTTACCTTTCTTTTCTTAACTATAACCCTTGACTAACATTACAACCCTTGTAAAGTCCTAGTTGATTCTATGGAAATATGATTTGAATATGGAACCGATAAATGAAGGGAATAAAAGCATGGTGGTAGTGATATTTACTTGACGATCGATATCTATTCATGAGCCTACCTTTTCTGTCGTGTTATACGTTGTCCCATGTCATATGCAAGATTTGTTGCTTTGTATAGAATTATCCTCCTCGAATATATTCCAATAATTACTTTTGTTTCCGAGTAATTTCATTTTAGAGTGTAATTCACAACCTGAGCTTTGTAGTCGAAGCATCACTAGATAGTTATCCGATTTATATTCCAAGTTCATAGTTACCGTATATCCACTTGACTACTATTTCACACACATGTGAGTCTTCGATATTATCTATTGACTCTGTTTTTTGATATATGTTTTCGGATTATTTTTATAATGTAGGAAGGCGTACGATTGTTTTACTTTAGATAATTTAAAGTTTTATTTGAATTTGATTTTATCAAGGAAGGATGTTGACATTAAAATATTTAAATTTTGAATAAAATTTTTATTTTACAAAATTAATAAAGATGGTTGTGGGTGACTTGTTGATGAGAACCCTCACGAGACTTCACTCGTCCGACTAGGGACATCTAGAGGTTTGAAAGGCTTGTTGCACAAGCTGAGTGCAATCGTTATCCATACGAAAATGGATTATGGATTTTTATTATTAGTAGTGTTATTTTTCTTTTCTTTTTGGTCGAGGATTAGAAAAAATGTAGGTTTGGGGGTATGATCATGAGAGAACAGATCCTAATTATACGCCTTAATTAACATTTGTTAGTCGTTTTTATCTTATTTTTGTATAATTTTACTTCGTTTTCCACTTTATGGAAGGATTTAGAAGAAAGCAAGGATTCCAGGTTAAATAAAGAGAAAAAGCCAGTATAAAGAAGTTGGAAAAAGCCCATCGCGCGAGCGGTCGGCTCGTGTGAAATCCCAGAAATCGCTCGCGCGGACCGCTTGCGCGACCTCTCATTTTACGCGCTCGCGCGGCCCGCTCGGGAAATCCGTACTGAAAATAGAAAATGCGTATTTTGGAGAGCTGAAGACTCCTACGTTGACGAAATCATTCAATTACGTCCAGAATGTAATTTTTAGGAGTTTTAGTGAGATTAGGTATATAGTCGTAAAAGAGATGGATCCCTTGAAAAAGAAATATTAAAAAATAATAAAGAGTTGTTGTAGTAAAACCCTTGCATTATAAATATTACGGCTATTTCTATTTACTCAAGGACGTTTTGAATTCCTTTTACCTTTCTTTTCTTAACTATAACCCTTGACCAACATTACAACCCGTGTAAAGTCCTAGTTGATTCTATGGAAACATGCTTTGAATATGGAACCGATAGATGAAGGGAATAAAAGCATGGTGGTAGTGATATTTACTTGACGATCGATATCTATTCATGAGACTATCTTTTCTGTCGTGTTATACGTTGTCCCATGTCATATGCAAGATTTGTTGCTTTGTATAGAATTATCCTCCTCGCATATATTCCAATAATTTCATTTTAGAGTGTAATTCACAAGCTGAGCTTTGTAGTCGAAGCATCACTAGATAGTTATCCGATTTATATTCCAAGTTCATAGTTACCGTATATCCACTTAACTACTATTTCACACACATGTGAGTCTTCGATATATTCTATTGATTCTGTTTGATATATGTTTTCGGATTATTTTCATAATGTAGGAAGGCGTACGATTGTTTTACTTTAGATAATTTAAAGTTTTTTTTGAATTTGATTTTATCAAGGAAGGATGTTGACATTAAAATATTTAAATTTTGAATAAAATTTTTATTTTACAAAATTAATAAAGATGGTTGTGGGTGACTTGTTGATGAGAACTCTCACGAGACTTCACTCGTCCGACTAGGAACACCTAGAGGTTTAAAAGGCTTGTTGCACAAGCTGAGTGCAATCGTTATCCATACGAAAATGGATTATGGATTTTTATTATTAGTAGTGTTATTTTTCTTTTCTTTTTGGTCGAGGATTAGCAAAAATGTAGGTTTGGGGGTATGATCATGAGAGAACAGATCCTAATTATACGCCTTAATTCACATTTGTTAGACATTTTTATCTTGTTTTTGTATAATTTTACTTCGTTTTCCACTTTATGGCAGGATTTAGAAGAAAGCAAGGATTCCAGGTTAAATAAAGAGAAAAAGCCAGTAGAAAGAAGTTGGAAAAAGCCCATCGCGCGAGCGGTCGGCTCGCGTGAAATCCCATAAATTGCTCGCGCGGACCGCTTGCGCGACCTCTCATTTTACGCGCTCGCGCGGCCCGCTCGGGCGATCCGTACTAAAAATTGAAAACGCATATTTAGGAGATCTGAAGACTCCTACGTGGATGAAATCATTCAATTACGTCCAGAATGTAATTTTTAGGAGTTTTAGTGAGATTAGGTTTATAGTCGTAAAAATGATAAATCCCTTGAAAAAGAAATATGAAAAAATGATAAAGAATTGTTGTAGTAAAGCCCTTACATTATAAAAATTACAGCTATTTTTATTTACTTAAGGACGTTTTGAATTCCTTTTACCTTTCTTTTCTTAACTATAACCCTTGACTAACATTACAACCCTTGTAAAGTCCTAGTTGATTCTATGGAAATATGATTTGAATATGGAACCGATAAATGAAGGGAATAAAAGCATGGTGGTAGTGATATTTACTTGACGATCGATATCTATTCATGAGCCTACCTTTTCTGTCGTGTTATACGTTGTCCCATGTCATATGCAAGATTTGTTGCTTTGTATAGAATTATCCTCCTCGAATATATTCCAATAATTACTTTTGTTTCCGAGTAATTTCATTTTAGAGTGTAATTCACAACCTGAGCTTTGTAGTCGAAGCATCACTAGATAGTTATCCGATTTATATTCCAAGTTCATAGTTACCGTATATCCACTTGACTACTATTTCACACACATGTGAGTCTTCGATATTATCTATTGACTCTGTTTTTTGATATATGTTTTCGGATTATTTTTATAATGTAGGAAGGCGTACGATTGTTTTACTTTAGATAATTTAAAGTTTTATTTGAATTTGATTTTATCAAGGAAGGATGTTGACATTAAAATATTTAAATTTTGAATAAAATTTTTATTTTACAAAATTAATAAAGATGGTTGTGGGTGACTTGTTGATGAGAACCCTCACGAGACTTCACTCGTCCGACTAGGGACATCTAGAGGTTTGAAAGGCTTGTTGCACAAGCTGAGTGCAATCGTTATCCATACGAAAATGGATTATGGATTTTTATTATTAGTAGTGTTATTTTTCTTTTCTTTTTGGTCGAGGATTAGAAAAAATGTAGGTTTGGGGGTATGATCATGAGAGAACAGATCCTAATTATACGCCTTAATTAACATTTGTTAGTCGTTTTTATCTTATTTTTGTATAATTTTACTTCGTTTTCCACTTTATGGAAGGATTTAGAAGAAAGCAAGGATTCCAGGTTAAATAAAGAGAAAAAGCCAGTATAAAGAAGTTGGAAAAAGCCCATCGCGCGAGCGGTCGGCTCGTGTGAAATCCCAGAAATCGCTCGCGCGGACCGCTTGCGTGACCTCTCATTTTACGCGCTCGCGCGGCCCGCTCGGGAAATCCGTACTGAAAATAGAAAATGCGTATTTTGGAGAGCTGAAGACTCCTACGTTGACGAAATCATTCAATTACGTCCAGAATGTAATTTTTAGGAGTTTTAGTGAGATTAGGTATATAGTCGTAAAAGAGATGGATCCCTTGAAAAAGAAATATTAAAAAATAATAAAGAGTTGTTGTAGTAAAACCCTTGCATTATAAATATTACGGCTATTTCTATTTACTCAAGGACGTTTTGAATTCCTTTTACCTTTCTTTTCTTAACTATAACCCTTGACCAACATTACAACCCGTGTAAAGTCCTAGTTGATTCTATGGAAACATGCTTTGAATATGGAACCGATAGATGAAGGGAATAAAAGCATGGTGGTAGTGATATTTACTTGACGATCGATATCTATTCATGAGACTATCTTTTCTGTCGTGTTATACGTTGTCCCATGTCATATGCAAGATTTGTTGCTTTGTATAGAATTATCCTCCTCGCATATATTCCAATAATTTCATTTTAGAGTGTAATTCACAAGCTGAGCTTTGTAGTCGAAGCATCACTAGATAGTTATTCGATTTATATTCCAAGTTCATAGTTACCGTATATCCACTTGACTACTATTTCACACACATGTGAGTCTTCGATATATTCTATTGATTTTGTTTGATATATGTTTTCGGATTATTTTCATAATGTAGGAAGGCGTACGATTGTTTTACTTTAGATAATTTAAAGTTTTTTTTGAATTTGATTTTATCAAGGAAGGATGTTGACATTAAAATATTTAAATTTTGAATAAAATTTTTATATTACAAAATTAATAAAGATGGTTGTGGGTGACTTGTTGATGAGAACCCTCACGAGACTTCACTCGTCCGACTAGGGACATCTAGAGGTTTGAAAGGCTTGTTGCACAAGCTAAGTGCAATCGTTATCCATACGAAAATGGATTATGGATTTTTATTATTAGTAGTGTTATTTTTGTTTTCTTTTTGCTCGAGGATTAGCAAAATGTTGGTTTGGGGGTGTGATCGGAAGAGAACAGATCCTAATTATACGCCTTAATTAATATTTGTTAGTCGTTTTTATCTTATTTTTGTATAATTTTACTTCGTTTTCCACTTTATGGAAGGATTTAGAAGAAAGCAAGGATTCCAGGATAAATAAAGAGAAAAAGCCAGTAGAAAGAAGTTGCAAAAAGTCCATCGCGCGAGCGATCGGCTCGCGTGAAATCCCAGAAATCGCTCGCGCGGACCGCTTGCACGACCTCTCATTTTACGCGCTCGCGCAGCCCGCTCGGGAGATCCGTACTGAAAATAGAAAATGCGTATTTTGGAGAGCTGAAGACTCCTACGTTGACGAAATCATTCAATTACGTCCAGAATGTAATTTTTAGGAGTTTTAGTGAGAGTAGGTATATAGTCGTAAAAGAGATGGATCCCTTGAAAAAGAAATATGAAAAAATAATAAAGAGTTGTTGTAGTAAAGACCTTGCATTATAAATATTACGGCTATTTCTATTTACTCAAGGACGTTTTGAATTCATTTTACCTTTCTTTTCTTAACTATAACCCTTGACCAACATTACAACCCTTGTAAAGTCCTAGTTGATTTTATGGAAACATGATTTGAATATGGAACCGATAAATGAAGGGAATAAAAGCATGGTGGTAGTGATATTTACTTGACGATCGATATCTATTCAAGAGACTATCTTTTCTGTCGTGTTATACGTTGTCCCATGTCATATGCAAGATTTGTTACTTTGTATAGAATTATCCTCCTCGCATATATTCCAATAATTACTTTTGTTTCCGAGTAATTTCATTTTAGAGTGTAATTCACAACCTGAGCTTTGTAGTCGAAGCATCACTAGATAGTTATCCGATTTATATTCCAAGTTCATAGTTACCGTATATCCACTTGACTACTATTTCACACACATGTGAGTCTTCAATATATTCTATTGATTCTGTTTGATATATGTTTTCGGATTATTTTCATAATGTAGGAAGGCATACGATTGTTTTACTTTAGATAATTTAAAGTTTTTTTTTTAATTTGATTTTATCAAGGAAGGATGTTGACATTAAAATATTTAAATTTTGAATAAAATTTTTATTTTACAAAATTAATAAAGATGGTTGTGGGTGACTTGTTGATGAGAACCCTCACGAGACTTCACTCGTCCGACTAGGGACATCTCGAGGTTTGAAAGGCTTGTTGCACAAGCTAAGTGCAATCGTTATCCATACGAAAATGGATTATGGATTTTTTATTATTAGTAGTGTTATTTTTCTTTTCTTTTTGCTCGAGGATTAGCAAAATGTTGGTTTGGAGGTGTGATCGGGAGAGAACAGATCCTAATTATACGCCTTAATTCACATTTGTTAGACATTTTTATCTTGTTTTTGTATAATTTTACTTCGTTTTCCACTTTATGGAAGGATTTAGAAGAAAGCAAGGATTCCAGGTTAAATAAAGAGAAAAAGCCAGTAGAAAGAAGTTGGAAAAAGCCCATCGCGCGAGCGGTCGGCTCGCGTGAAATCCCATAAATTGCTCGCGCAGACCGCTTGCGCGACCTCTCATTTTACGCGCTCGCGCGGCCCGCTCGGGCGATTCGTACTAAAAATTGAAAACGCATATTTTGGAGATCTGAAGACTCCTACGTGGATGAAATCATTCAATTACGTCCAGAATGTAATTTTTAGGAGTTTTAGTGATATTAGGTTTATAGTCGTAAAAATGATGGATCCCTTGAAAAAGAAATATGAAAAAATAATAAAGAATTGTTGTAGTAAAGCCCTTACATTATAAAAATTACAGCTATTTTTATTTACTCAAGGACGTTTTGAATTCCTTTTACCTTTCTTTTCTTAACTATAACTCTTGACCAACATTACAACCCTTGTAAAGTCCTAGTTGATTCTATGGAAATATGATTTGAATATGGAACCAATAAATGAAGGGAATAAAAGCATGGTGGTAGTGATATTTACTTGACGATCGATATCTATTCATGAGCCTATCTTTTTTGTCGTGTTATACGTTGTCCCATGTCATATGCAAGATTTGTTGCTTTGTATAGAATTATCCTCCTCGCATATATTCCAATAATTAATTTTGTTTCCGAGTAATTTCATTTTAGAGTGTAATTCACAACCTGAGCTTTGTAGTCGAAGCATCACTAGATAGTTATCCGATTTATATTCCAAGTTCATAGTTACCGTATATCCACTTGACTACTATTTCACACACATGTGAGTCTTTGATATTATCTATTGATTCTGTTAGATATATGTTTTCGGATTATTTTTATAATGTAGGAAGGCGTACGATTGTTTTACTTTAGATAATTTAAAGTTTTTTTGAATTTGATTTTATCAAGGAAGGATGTTGACATTAAAATATTTAAATTTTGAATAAAATTTTTATTTTACAAAATTAATAAAGATGGTTGTGGGTGACTTGTTGATGAGAACCCTCACGAGACTTCACTCGTCCGACTAGGGACATCTAGAGGTTTGAAAGGCTTGTTGCACAAGCTAAGTGTAATCGTTATCCATACGAAAATGGATTATGGATTTTTATTATTAGTAGTGTTATTTTTCTTTTCTTTTTGCTCGAGGATTAGCAAAATGTTGGTTTGGGGGTGTGATCGGGAGAGAACAGATCCTAATTATACGACTTAATTTACATTTGTTAGTCGTTTTTATCTTATTTTTGTATAATTTTACTTCGTTTTCCATTTTATGGAAGGATTTAGAAGAAAGCAAGGATTCCAGGATAAATAAAGAGAAAAAGCCAGTAGAAAGAAGTTGCAAAAAGTCCATCGCGCGAGCGATCGGCTCGCGTGAAATCCCAGAAATCGCTCGCGCGGACCGCTTGCACGACCTCTCATTTTACGCGCTCGCGCAGCCTGCTCGGGAGATCCGTACTGAAAATAGAAAATGCGTATTTTGGAGAGCTGAAGACTCCTACGTTGATGAAATCATTCAATTACGTCCAGAATGTAATTTTTAGGAGTTTTAGTGAGAGTAGGTATATAGTCGTAAAAGAGATGGATCCCTTGAAAAAGAAATATGAAAAAATAATAAAGAGTTGTTGTAGTAAAGACCTTGCATTATAAATATTACGGCTATTTCTATTTACTCAAGGACGTTTTGAATTCATTTTACCTTTCTTTTCTTAACTATAACCCTTGACCAACATTACAACCCTTGTAAAGTCCTAGTTGATTTTATGGAAACATGATTTGAATATGGAACCGATAAATGAAGGGAATAAAAGCATGGTGGTAGTGATATTTACTTGACGATCGATATCTATTCAAGAGACTATCTTTTCTGTCGTGTTATACGTTGTCCCATGTCATATGCAAGATTTCTTACTTTGTATAGAATTATCCTCCTCGCATATATTCCAATAATTACTTTTGTTTCCGAGTAATTTCATTTTAGAGTGTAATTCACAACCTGAGCTTTGTAGTCGAAGCATCACTAGATAGTTATCCGATTTATATTCCAAGTTCATAGTTACCGTATATCCACTTGACTACTATTTCACACACATGTGAGTCTTCGATATATTCTATTGATTCTGTTTGATATATGTTTTCGGATTATTTTCATAATGTAGGAAGGCATACGATTGTTTTACTTTAGATAATTTAAAGTTTTTTTTTTAATTTGATTTTATCAAGGAAGGATGTTGACATTAAAATATTTAAATTTTGAATAAAATTTTTATTTTACAAAATTAATAAAGATGGTTGTGGGTGACTTGTTGATGAGAACCCTCACGAGACTTCACTCGTCCGACTAGGGACATCTCGAGGTTTGAAAGGCTTGTTGCACAAGCTAAGTGCAATCGTTATCCATACGAAAATGGATTATGGATTTTTTATTATTAGTAGTGTTATTTTTCTTTTCTTTTTGCTCGAGGATTAGCAAAATGTTGGTTTGGGGGTGTGATCGGGAGAGAACAGATCCTAATTATACGCCTTAATTCACATTTGTTAGACATTTTTATCTTGTTTTTGTATAATTTTACTTCATTTTCCACTTTATGGAAGGATTTAGAAGAAAGCAAGGATTCCAGGTTAAATAAAGAGAAAAAGCCAGTAGAAAGAAGTTGGAAAAAGCCCATCGCGCGAGCGGTCGGCTCGCGTGAAATCCCATAAATTGCTCGCGCAGACCGCTTGCGCGACCTCTCATTTTACGCGCTCGCGCGGCCCGCTCGGGCGATTCGTACTAAAAATTGAAAACGCATATTTTGGAGATCTGAAGACTCCTACGTGGATGAAATCATTCAATTACGTCCAGAATGTAATTTTTAGGAGTTTTAGTGATATTAGGTTTATAGTCGTAAAAATGATGGATCCCTTGAAAAAGAAATATGAAAAAATAATAAAGAATTGTTGTAGTAAAGCCCTTACATTATAAAAATTACAGCTATTTTTATTTACTCAAGGACGTTTTGAATTCCTTTTACCTTTCTTTTCTTAACTATAACTCTTGACCAACATTACAACCCTTGTAAAGTCCTAGTTGATTCTATGGAAATATGATTTGAATATGGAACCAATAAATGAAGGGAATAAAAGCATGGTGGTAGTGATATTTACTTGACGATCGATATCTATTCATGAGCCTATCTTTTTTGTCGTGTTATACGTTGTCCCATGTCATATGCAAGATTTGTTGCTTTGTATAGAATTATCCTCCTCGCATATATTCCAATAATTAATTTTGTTTCCGAGTAATTTCATTTTAGAGTGTAATTCACAACCTGAGCTTTGTAGTCGAAGCATCACTAGATAGTTATCCGATTTATATTCCAAGTTCATAGTTACCGTATATCCACTTGACTACTATTTCACACACATGTGAGTCTTTGATATTATCTATTGATTCTGTTAGATATATGTTTTCGGATTATTTTTATAATGTAGGAAGGCGTACGATTGTTTTACTTTAGATAATTTAAAGTTTTTTTGAATTTGATTTTATCAAGGAAGGATGTTGACATTAAAATATTTAAATTTTGAATAAAATTTTTATTTTACAAAATTAATAAAGATGGTTGTGGGTGACTTGTTGATGAGAACCCTCACGAGACTTCACTCGTCCGACTAGGGACATCTAGAGGTTTGAAAGGCTTGTTGCACAAGCTAAGTGCAATCGTTATCCATACGAAAATGGATTATGGATTTTTATTATTAGTAGTGTTATTTTTCTTTTCTTTTTGCTCGAGGATTAGCAAAATGTTGGTTTGGGGGTGTGATCGGGAGAGAACAGATCCTAATTATACGACTTAATTTACATTTGTTAGTCGTTTTTATCTTATTTTTGTATAATTTTACTTCGTTTTCCATTTTATGGAAGGATTTAGAAGAAAGCAAGGATTCCAGGTTAAATAAAGAGAAAAAGCCAGTAGAAGGAAGTTGGAAAAAGCCCATTGCGCGAGCAGTCGGCTCGCGTGAAATCCCAGAAATCGCTCGCGCGGACCGCTTGCTCGACCTCTCATTTTACGCGCTCGCGCGGCCTGCTCCCGAAATCCGTACTGAAAATAGAAAATGCGTATTTTGGAGAGCTGAAGACTCCTACGTTGACGAAATCATTCAATTACGTCCAGAATGTAATTTTTAGGAGTTTTAGTGAGATTAGGTATATAGTCGTAAAAGAGATGGATCCCTTGAAAAAGAAATATTAAAAAATAAAAAAGAGTTGTTGTAGTAAAACCCTTGCATTATAAATATTACGGCTATTTCTATTTACTCAAGGACGTTTTGAATTCCTTTTACCTTTCTTTTCTTAACTATAACCCTTGACCAACATTACAACCCGTGTAAAGTCCTAGTTGATTCTATGGAAACATGATTTGAATATGGAACCGATAAATGAAGGGAATAAAAGCTTGGTGGTAGTGATATTTACTTGACGATCGATATCTATTCATGAGCCTATCTTTTCTGTCGTGTTATACGTTGTCCCATGTCATATGCAAGATTTTTTGCTTTGTATAGAATTATCCTCCTCGCATATATTCCAATAATTACTTTTGTTTCCGAGTAATTTCATTTTAGAGTGTAATTCACAGCCTGAGCTTTGTAGTCGAAGCATCACTAGATAGTTATCTGATTTATATTCCAAGTTCATTGTTACCGTATATCCACTTAACTACTATTTCACACACATGTGAGTCTTCGATATATTCTATTGATTCTGTTTGATATATGTTTTCGGATTATTTTCATAATGTAGGAAGGCATACGATTGTTTTTCTTTAGATAATTTAAAGTTTTTTTTGAATTTGATTTTATCAAGGAAGGATGTTGACATTAAAATATTTAAATTTTGAATAAAATTTTTATTTTACAAAATTAATAAAGATGGTTGTGGGTGACTTGTTGATGAGAACTCTCACGAGACTTCACTCGTCCGACTAGGAACACCTAGAGGTTTAAAAGGCTTGTTGCACAAGCTGAGTGCAATCGTTATCCATACGAAAATGGATTATGGATTTTTATTATTAGTAGTGTTATTTTTCTTTTCTTTTTGGTCGAGGATTAGCAAAAATGTAGGTTTGGGGGTGTGATCAGGAGAGAACAGATCCTAATTATACGCCTTAATTCACATTTGTTAGACATTTTTATCTTGTTTTTGTATAATTTTACTTCGTTTTCCACTTTATGGAAGGATTTAGAAGAAAGCAAGGATTCCAGGTTAAATAAAGAGAAAAAGCCAGTAGAAAGAAGTTGGAAAAAGCCCATCGCGCGAGCGGTCGGCTCGCGTGAAATCCCATAAATTGCTCGCGCAGACCGCTTGCGCGACCTCTCATTTTACGCGCTCGCGCGGCCCGCTCTGGCGATTCGTACTAAAAATTGGAAACGCATATTTTGGAGATCTGAAGACTCCTACGTGGATGAAATCATTCAATTACGTCCAGAATGTAATTTTTAGGAGTTTTAGTGATATTAGGTTTATAGTCGTAAAAATGATGGATCCCTTGAAAAAGAAATATGAAAAAATAATAAAGAATTGTTGTAGTAAAGCCCTTACATTATAAAAATTACAGCTATTTTTATTTACTCAAGGACGTTTTGAATTCCTTTTACCTTTCTTTTCTTAACTATAACCCTTGACCAACATTACAACCCTTGTAAAGTCCTAGTTGATTCTATGGAAATATGATTTGAATATGGAACCAATAAATGAAGGGAATAAAAGTATGGTGGTAGTGATATTTACTTGACGATCGATATCTATTCATGAGCCTATCTTTTTTGTCGTGTTATACGTTGTCCCATGTCATATGCAAGATTTGTTGCTTTGTATAGAATTATCCTCCTCGCATATATTCCAATAATTAATTTTGTTTCCGAGTAATTTCATTTTAGAGTGTAATTCACAACCTGAGCTTTGTAGTCGAAGCATCACTAGATAGTTATCCGATTTATATTCCAAGTTCATAGTTACCGTATATCCACTTGACTACTATTTCACACACATGTGAGTCTTTGATATTATCTATTGATTCTGTTAGATATATGTTTTCGGATTATTTTTATAATGTAGGAAGGCGTACGATTGTTTTACTTTAGATAATTTAAAGTTTTTTTGAATTTGATTTTATCAAGGAAGGATGTTGACATTAAAATATTTAAATTTTGAATAAAATTTTTATTTTACAAAATTAATAAAGATGGTTGTGGGTGACTTGTTGATGAGAACCCTCACGAGACTTCACTCGTCCGACTAGGGACATCTAGAGGTTTGAAAGGCTTGTTGCACAAGCTAAGTGCAATCGTTATCCATACGAAAATGGATTATGGATTTTTATTATTAGTAGTGTTATTTTTCTTTTCTTTTTGCTCGAGGATTAGCAAAATGTTGGTTTGGGGGTGTGATCGGGAGAGAACAGATCCTAATTATACGACTTAATTTACATTTGTTAGTCGTTTTTATCTTATTTTTGTATAATTTTACTTCGTTTTCCATTTTATGGAAGGATTTAGAAGAAAGCAAGGATTCCAGGTTAAATAAAGAGAAAAAGCCAGTAGAAAGAAGTTGGAAAAAGCCCATTGCGCGAGCAGTCGGCTCGCGTGAAATCCCAGAAATCGCTCGCGCGGACCGCTTGCTCGACCTCTCATTTTACGCGCTCGCGCGGCCTGCTCCCGAAATCCGTACTGAAAATAGAAAATGCGTATTTTGGAGAGCTGAAGACTCCTACGTTGACGAAATCATTCAATTACGTCCAGAATGTAATTTTTAGGAGTTTTAGTGAGATTAGGTATATAGTCGTAAAAGAGATGGATCCCTTGAAAAAGAAATATTAAAAAATAAAAAAGAGTTGTTGTAGTAAAACCCTTGCATTATAAATATTACGGCTATTTCTATTTACTCAAGGACGTTTTGAATTCCTTTTACCTTTCTTTTCTTAACTATAACCCTTGACCAACATTACAACCCGTGTAAAGTCCTAGTTGATTCTATGGAAACATGATTTGAATATGGAACCGATAAATGAAGGGAATAAAAGCTTGGTGGTAGTGATATTTACTTGACGATCGATATCTATTCATGAGCCTATCTTTTCTGTCGTGTTATACGTTGTCCCATGTCATATGCAAGATTTTTTGCTTTGTATAGAATTATCCTCCTCGCATATATTCCAATAATTACTTTTGTTTCCGAGTAATTTCATTTTAGAGTGTAATTCACAGCCTGAGCTTTGTAGTCGAAGCATCACTAGATAGTTATCCGATTTATATTCCAAGTTCATTGTTACCGTATATCCACTTAACTACTATTTCACACACATGTGAGTCTTCGATATATTCTATTGATTCTGTTTGATATATGTTTTCGGATTATTTTCATAATGTAGGAAGGCATACGATTGTTTTACTTTATATAATTTAAAGTTTTTTTTGAATTTGATTTTATCAAGGAAGGATGTTGACATTAAAATATTTAAATTTTGAATAAAATTTTTATTTTACAAAATTAATAAAGATGGTTGTGGGTGACTTGTTGATGAGAACTCTCACGAGACTTCACTCGTCCGACTAGGAACACCTAGAGGTTTAAAAGGCTTGTTGCACAAGCTGAGTGCAATCGTTATTCATACGAAAATGGATTATGGATTTTTATTATTAGTAGTGTTATTTTTCTTTTCTTTTTGGTCGAGGTTAGCAAAAATGTAGGTTTGGGGGTGTGATCAGGAGAGAACAGATCCTAATTATACGCCTTAATTCACATTTGTTAGACATTTTTATCTTGTTTTTGTATAATTTTACTTCGTTTTCCACTTTATGGAAGGATTTAGAAGAAAGCAAGGATTCCAGGTTAAATCAAGAGAAAAAGCCAGTAGAAAGAAGTTGGAAAAAGCCCATCGCGCGAGCGGTCGGCTCGCGTGAAATCCCATAAATTGCTCGCGCAGACCGCTTGCGCGACCTCTCATTTACGCGCTCGCGCGGCCCGCTCGGGCGATCCGTACTAAAAATTGAAAATGCATATTTTGGAGATCTGAAGACTCCTACGTGGATGAAATCATTCAATTACGTCCAGAATGTAATTTTTAGGAGTTTTAGTGAGATTAGGTTTATAGTCGTAAAAATGATAGATCCCTTGAAAAAGAAATATGAAAAAATAATAAAGAATTGTTGTAGTAAAGCCCTTACATTATAAATATTACAGCTATTTTTATTTACTCAAGGACGTTTTGAATTCCTTTTACCTTTCTTTTCTTAACTATAACCCTTGACCAACATTACAACCCTTGTAAAGTCCTAGTTGATTCTATGGAAATATGATTTGAATATGGAAATGATAGATGAAGGGAATAAAAGCATGGTGGTAGTGATATTTACTTGACGATCGATATCTATTCATGAGACTATATTTTCTGTCGTGTTATACGTTGTCCCATATCATATGCAAGATTTGTTGCTTTGTATAGAATTATCCACCTCGCATATATTCCAATAATTACACTTGTTTCCAAGTAATTTCATTTTAGAGTGTAATTCACAACCTGAGCTTTGTAGTGGAAGCATCACTAGATAGTTCTCCGATTTATATTCCAAGTTCATAGTTACCGTATATCCACTTGACTACTATTTCACACACATGCGAGTCTTCGTTATATTCCATTGATTCTGTTGATATATGTTTTTGGATTATTTTCATAATGTAGGAAGGCGTACGATTGTTTTACTTTGGATAATTTAAAGTATTTTTTTAATTTGATTTTATCAAGGAAGGAAGTTGACATTGAAATATTTAAATTTTGAATAAAATTTTTATTTTACAAAATTAATGAAGATGTTTGTGGGTGACTTGTTGATGAGAACTCTCACGAGACTTCACTCGTCCGACTAGGGACATCTAGAGGTTTGAAAGGCTTGTTGCACAAGCTAAGTGCAATCGTTATCCATACGAAAATGGATTATGGATTTTTATTATTAGTAGTGTTATTTTTCTTTTATTTTGCTCGAGGATTAGCAAAATGTTGGTTTGGGGGTGTGATCGGGAGAGAACAGATCCTAATTATACGACTTAATTTACATTTGTTAGTCGTTTTTATCTTATTTTTGTATAATTTTACTTCGTTTTCCATTTTATGGAAGGATTTAGAAGAAAGCAAGGATTCCAGGTTAAATAAAGAGAAAAAGCCAGTAGAAAGAAGTTGGAAAAAGCCCATCGCGCGAGCGGTCGGCTAGTGTGAAATCCCAGAAATCGCTCGCGCGGACCGCTTGCGCGACCTCTCATTTTACGCGCTCGCGCGGCCCGCTCGGGAAATCCGTACTGAAAATAGAAAATGCGTATTTTGGAGAGCTGAAGACTCCTACGTTGAAGAAATCATTCAATTACGTCCAGAATGTAATTTTTAGGAGTTTTAGTGAGATTAGTTATATAGTCGTAAAAGAGATGGATCCCTTGAAAAAGAAATATTAAAAAATAATAAAGAGTTGTTGTAGTAAAACTCTTGCATTATAAATATTACGGCTATTTGTATTTACTCAAGGACGTTTTGAATTCCTTTTACCTTTCTTTTCTTTACTATAACCCTTGACCAACATTACAACCCGTGTAAAGTCCTAGTTGATTCTATGGAAACATGATTTGAATATGGAACCGATAGATGAAGGGAATAAAAGCATGGTGGTAGTGATATTTACTTGACGATCGATATCTATTCATGAAACTATCTTTTCTGTCGTGTTATACGTTGTCCCATGTCATATGCAAGATTTGTTGCTTTGTATAGAATTATCCTCCTCGCATATATTCCAATAATTACTTTTGTTTCCGAGTAATTTCATTTTAGAGTGTAATTCACAGCCTGAGCTTTGTAGTCGAAGCATCACTAGATAGTTATCCGATTTATATTCCAAGTTCATTGTTACCGTATATCCACTTAACTACTATTTCACACACATGTGAGTCTTCGATATATTCTATTGATTCTGTTTGATATATGTTTTCGGATTATTTTCATAATGTAGGAAGGCGTACGATTGTTTTACTTTAGATAATTTAAAGTTTTTTTTGAATTTGATTTTATCAAGGAAGGATGTTGACATTAAAATATTTAAATTTTGAAAAAAAATTTTATTTTACAAAATTAATAAAGATGGTTGTGGGTGACTTGTTGATGAGAACTCTCACGAGACTTCACTCATCCGACTAGGAACACCTAGAGGTTTAAAAGGCTTGTTGCACAAGCTGAGTGCAATCGTTATCCATACGAAAATGGATTATGGATTTTTATTATTAGTAGTGTTATTTTTCTTTTCTTTTTGGTCGAGGATTAGCAAAAATGTAGGTTTGGGGGTATGATCATGAGAGAACAGATCCTAATTATACGCCTTAATTCACATTTGTTAGACATTTTTATCTTATTTTTGTATAATTTTACTTCGTTTTCCACTTTATGGAAGGATTTTGAAGAAAGCAAGGATTCCAGGTTAAATAAAGAGAAAAAGCCAGTAGAAAGAAGTTGGAAAAAGCCCATCGCGCGAGCGGTCGGCTCGCGTGAAATCCCATAAATTGCTCGCGCGGACCGCTTGCGCGACCTCTCATTTTACGCGCTCGCGCGGTCCGCTCGGGCGATCCGTACTAAAAATTGAAAACGCATATTTTGGAGATCTGAAGACTCCTACGTGGATGAAATCATTCAATTACGTCCAGAATGTAATTTTTAGGAGTTTTAGTGAGATTAGGTTTATAGTCGTAAAAATGATAAATCCCTTGAAAAAGAAATATGAAAAAATAATAAAGAATTGTTGTAGTAAAGCCCTTACATTATAAAAATTACAGCTATTTTTATTTACTTAAGGACGTTTTGAATTCCTTTTACCTTTCTTTTCTTAACTATGACCCTTGACCAACATTACAACCCTTGTAAAGTCCTAGTTGATTCTATGGAAATATGATTTGAATATGGAACCGATAAATGAAGGGAATAAAAGCATGGTGGTAGTGATATTTACTTGACGATCGATATCTATTCATGAGCCTACCTTTTCTGTCGTGTTATACGTTGTCCCATGTCATATGCATGATTTGTTGCTTTGTATAGAATTATCCTCCTCGCATATATTCCAATAATTACTTTTGTTTCCGAGTAATTTCATTTTAGAGTGTAATTCACAACCTGAGCTTTGTAGTCGAAGCATCACTAGATAGTTATCCGATTTATATTCCAAGTTCATAGTTACCGTATATCCACTTGACTACTATTTCACACACATGTGAGTCTTCGATATTATCTATTGACTCTGTTTGATATATGTTTTCGGATTATTTTTATAATGTAGGAAGGCGTACGATTGTTTTACTTTAGATAATTTAAAGTTTTATTTGAATTTGATTTTATCAAGGAAGGATGTTGACATTAAAATATTTAAATTTTGAATAAAATTTTTATTTTACAAAATTAATAAAGATGGTTGTGGGTGACTTGTTGATTAGAACCCTCACGAGACTTCACTCGTCCAACTAGGAACATCTAGAGGTTTGAAAGGCTTGTTGCACAAGCTAAGTGCAATCGTTATCCATACGAAAATGGATTATGGATTTTTATTATTAGTAGTGTTATTTTTCTTTTCTTTTTGCTCGAGGATTAGCAAAATGTTGGTATGGGGGTGTGATCGGGAGAGAACAGATCCTAATTATACGCCTTAATTAACATTTGTTAGTCGTTTTTATCTTATTTTTGTATAATTTTACTTCGTTTTCCACTTTATGGAAGGATTTAGAAGAAAGCAAGGATTCCAGGTTAAATAAAGAGAAAAAGCCAGTAGAAAGAAGTTGGAAAAAGCCCATCGCGCGAGCGGTCGGCTCGTGTGAAATCCCAGAAATCGCTCGCGCGGACCGCTTGCGCGACCTCTCATTTTACGCGCTCGCGCGGCCCGCTCGGGAAATCCGTACTGAAAATAGAAAATGCGTATTTTGGAGAGCTGAAGACTCCTACGTTGACGAAATCATTCCATTACGTCCAGAATGTAATTTTTAGGAGTTTTAGTGAGATTAGGTATATAGTCGTAAAAGAGATGGATCCCTTGAAAAAGAAATATTAAAAAATAATAAAGAGTTGTTGTAGTAAAACCCTTGCATTATAAATATTACGGCTATTTCTATTTACTCAAGGACGTTTTGAATTCCTTTTACCTTTCTTTTCTTAACTATAACCCTTGACCAACATTACAACCCGTGTAAAGTCCTAGTTGATTCTATGGAAACAAGCTTTGAATATGGAACCGATAGATGAAGGAAATAAAAGCATGGTGGTAGTGATATTTTCTTGACAATCGATATTTGTTCATGAGACTATCTTTTCTGTCGTGTTATACGTTGTTCCATTTCATATGCGAGATTTGTTGCTTTGTTTAGAATTATCCTCGTCGCATATATTCGAATAATTACACCTGTTTCCGAGTAATTTCATTTTAGAGTGTAATTCACAACGTGAGCTTTGTGGTCGAAGCATCACTAGATAGTTATCCGATTTATATTCCAAGTTCATAGTTGCCGTATATCCACTTGACTACTATTTCACAAACATGTGAGTCTTCGATATATTCTATTGATTCTGTTGATATATGTTTTCGGATTATTTTCATAATGTAGGAAGGCGTACGATTGTTTTACTTTAGATAATTTAAAGTTTTTTTTGAATTTGATTTTATCAAGGAAGGATGTTGACATTAAAATATTTAAATTTTGAAAAAAATTTTTATTTTACAAAATTAATAAAGATGGTTGTGGGTGACTTGTTGATGAGAACTCTCACGAGACTTCACTCGTCCGACTAGGAACACCTAGAGGTTTAAAAGGCTTGTTGCACAAGCTGAGTGCAATCGTTATCCATACGAAAATGGATTATGGATTTTTATTATTAGTAGTGTTATTTTTCTTTTCTTTTTGGTCGAGGATTAGCAAAAATGTAGGTTTGGGGGTATGATCATGAGAGAACAGATCCTAATTATACGCCTTAATTCACATTTGTTAGACATTTTTATCTTATTTTTGTATAATTTTACTTCGTTTTCCACTTTATGGAAGGATTTAGAAGAAAGCAAGGATTCCAGGTTAAATAAAGAGAAAAAGCCAGTAGAAAGAAGTTGGAAAAAGCCCATCGCGCGAGCGGTCGGCTCGCGTGAAATCCCATAAATTGCTCGCGCGGACCGCTTGCGCGACCTCTCATTTTACGCGCTCGCGCGGCCCGCTCGGGCGATCCGTACTAAAAATTGAAAACGCATATTTTGGAGATCTGAAGACTCCTACGTGGATGAAATCATTCAATTACGTCCAGAATGTAATTTTTAGGAGTTTTAGTGAGATTAGGTTTATAGTCGTAAAAATGATAAATCCCTTGAAAAAGAAATATGAAAAAATAATAAAGAATTGTTGTAGTAAAGCCCTTACATTATAAAAATTACAGCTATTTTTATTTACTTAAGGACGTTTTGAATTCCTTTTACCTTTCTTTTCTTAACTATAACCCTTGACCAACATTACAACCCTTGTAAAGTCCTAGTTGATTCTATGGAAATATGATTTGAATATGGAACCGATAAATGAAGGGAATAAAAGCATGGTGGTAGTGATATTTACTTGACGATCGATATCTATTCATGAGCCTACCTTTTCTGTCGTGTTATACGTTGTCCCATGTCATATGCAAGATTTGTTGCTTTGTATAGAATTATCCTCCTCGCATATATTCCAATAATTACTTTTGTTTCCGAGTAATTTCATTTTAGAGTGTAATTCACAACCTGAGCTTTGTAGTCGAAGCATCACTAGATAGTTATCCGATTTATATTCCAAGTTCATAGTTACCGTATATCCACTTGACTACTATTTCACACACATGTGAGTCTTCGATATTATCTATTGACTCTGTTTGATATATGTTTTCGGATTATTTTTATAATGTAGGAAGGCGTACGATTGTTTTACTTTAGATAATTTAAAGTTTTATTTGAATTTGATTTTATCAAGGAAGGATGTTGACATTAAAATATTTAAATTTTGAATAAAATTTTTATTTTACAAAATTAATAAAGATGGTTGTGGGTGACTTGTTGATTAGAACCCTCACGAGACTTCACTCGTCCGACTAGGGACATCTAGAGGTTTGAAAGGCTTGTTGCACAAGCTAAGTGCAATTGTTATCCATACGAAAATGGATTATGGATTTTTATTATTAGTAGTGTTATTTTTCTTTTCTTTTTGCTCGAGGATTAGCAAAATGTTGGTATGGGGGTGTGATCGGGAGAGAACAGATCCTAATTATATGCCTTAATTAACATTTGTTTGTCGTTTTTATCTTATTTTTGTATAATTTTACTTCGTTTTCCACTTTATGGAAGGATTTAGAAGAAAGCAAGGATTCCAGGTTAAATAAAGAGAAAAAGCCAGTAGAAAGAAGTTGGAAAAAGCCCATCGCGCGAGCGGTCGGCTCGTGTGAAATCCCAGAAATCGCTCGCGCGGACCGCTTGCGCGACCTCTCATTTTACGCGCTCGCGCGGCCCGCTCGGGAAATCCGTACTGAAAATAGAAAATGCGTATTTTGGAGAGCTGAAGACTCCTACGTTGACGAAATCATTCAATTACGTCCAGAATGTAATTTTTAGGAGTTTTAGTGAGATTAGGTATATAGTCGTAAAAGAGATGGATCCCTTGAAAAAGAAATATTAAAAAATAATAAAGAGTTGTTGTAGTAAAGCCCTTGCATTATAAATATTACGGCTATTTCTATTTACTCAAGGACGTTTTGAATTCCTTTTACCTTTCTTTTCTTAACTATAACCCTTGACCAACATTACAACCCGTGTAAAGTCCTAGTTGATTCTATGGAAACAAGCTTTGAATATGGAACCGATAGATGAAGGGAATAAAAGCATGGTGGTAGTGATATTTACTTGACGATCGATATCTATTCATGAGACTATCTTTTCTGTCGTGTTATACGTTGTCCCATGTCATATGCAAGATTTGTTGCTTTGTATAGAATTATCCTCCTCGCATATATTCCAATAATTACTTTTGTTTCCGAGTAATTTCATTTTAGAGTGTAATTCACAAGCTGAGCTTTGTAGTCGAAGCATCACTAGATAGTTATTCGATTTATATTCCAAGTTCATAGTTACCGTATATCCACTTGACTACTATTTCACACACATGTGAGTCTTCGATATTATCTATTGACTCTGTTTGATATATGTTTTCGGATTATTTTTATAATGTAGGAAGGCGTACGATTGTTTTACTTTAGATAATTTAAAGTTTTATTTGAATTTGATTTTATCAAGGAAGGATGTTGACATTAAAATATTTAAATTTTGAATAAAATTTTTATTTTACAAAATTAATAAAGATGGTTGTGGGTGACTTGTTGATTAGAACCCTCACGAGACTTCACTCGTCCGACTAGGGACATCTAGAGGTTTGAAAGGCTTGTTGCACAAGCTAAGTGCAATTGTTATCCATACGAAAATGGATTATGGATTTTTATTATTAGTAGTGTTATTTTTCTTTTCTTTTTGCTCGAGGATTAGCAAAATGTTGGTATGGGGGTGTGATCGGGAGAGAACAGATCCTAATTATACGCCTTAATTAACATTTGTTTGTCGTTTTTATCTTATTTTTGTATAATTTTACTTCGTTTTCCACTTTATGGAAGGATTTAGAAGAAAGCAAGGATTCCAGGTTAAATAAAGAGAAAAAGCCAGTAGAAAGAAGTTGGAAAAAGCCCATCGCGCGAGCGGTCGGCTCGTGTGAAATCCCAGAAATCGCTCGCGCGGACCGCTTGCGCGACCTCTCATTTTACGCGCTCGCGCGGCCCGCTCGGGAAATCCGTACTGAAAATAGAAAATGCGTATTTTGGAGAGCTGAAGACTCCTACGTTGACGAAATCATTCAATTACGTCCAGAATGTAATTTTTAGGAGTTTTAGTGAGATTAGGTATATAGTCGTAAAAGAGATGGATCCCTTGAAAAAGAAATATTAAAAAATAATAAAGAGTTGTTGTAGTAAAGCCCTTGCATTATAAATATTACGGCTATTTCTATTTACTCAAGGACGTTTTGAATTCCTTTTACCTTTCTTTTCTTAACTATAACCCTTGACCAACATTACAACCCGTGTAAAGTCCTAGTTGATTCTATGGAAACAAGCTTTGAATATGGAACCGATAGATGAAGGGAATAAAAGCATGGTGGTAGTGATATTTACTTGACGATCGATATCTATTCATGAGACTATCTTTTCTGTCGTGTTATACGTTGTCCCATGTCATATGCAAGATTTGTTGCTTTGTATAGAATTATCCTCCTCGCATATATTCCAATAATTACTTTTGTTTCCGAGTAATTTCATTTTAGAGTGTAATTCACAAGCTGAGCTTTGTAGTCGAAGCATCACTAGATAGTTATTCGATTTATATTCCAAGTTCATAGTTACCGTATATCCACTTGACTACTATTTCACACACATGTGAGTCTTCGATATATTCTATTGATTCTGTTTGATATATGTTTCCGGAATATTTTCATAATGTAGGAAGGCGTACGATTGTTTTACTTTAGATAATTTAAAGTTTTTTTTGAATTTGATTTTATCAAGGAAGGATGTTGACATTAAAATATTTAAATTTTTGAATAAAATTTTTATTTTACAAAATTAATAAAGATGGTTGTGGGTGACTTGTTGATGAGAACTCTCACGAGACTTCACTCGTCCGACTAGGGACATCTAGAGGTTTGAAAGGCTTGTTGCACAAGCTAAGTGCAATCGTTATCCATACGAAAATGGATTATGGATTTTTATTATTAATAGTGTTATTTTTGTTTTCTTTTTGCTCGAGGATTAGCAAAATGTTGGTTTGGGGGTGTGATCGGAAGAGAACAGATCCTAATTATACGCCTTAATTAATATTTGTTAGTCGTTTTTATCTTATTTTTGTATAATTTTACTTCGTTTTCCACTTTATGGAAGGATTTAGAAGAAAGCAAGAATTCCAGGATAAATAAAGAGAAAAAGCCAGTAGAAAGAAGTTGGAAAAAGCCCATCGCGCGAGCGATCGGCTCGCGTGAAATCCCAGAAATCGCTCGCGCGGACCGCTTGCACGACCTCTCATTTTACGCGCTCGCGCAGCCCGCTCGGGAGATCCGTACTGAAAATAGAAAATGCGTATTTTGGAGAGCTGAAGACTCCTACGTTGACGAAATCATTCAATTACGTCCAGAATGTAATTTTTAGGAGTTTTAGTGAGAGTAGGTATATAGTCGTAAAAGAGATGGATCCCTTGAAAAAGAAATATGAAAAAATAATAAAGAGTTGTTGTAGTAAAGCCCTTGCATTATAAATATTACGGCTATTTCTATTTACTCAAGGACGTTTTGAATTCATTTTACCTTTCTTTTCTTAACTATAACCCTTGACCAACATTACAACCCTTGTAAAGTCCTAGTTGATTTTATGGAAACATGATTTGAATATGGAACCGATAAATGAAGGGCATAAAAGCATGGTGGTAGTGATATTTACTTGACGATCGATATCTATTCAAGAGACTATCTTTTCTGTCGTGTTATACGTTGTCCCATGTCATATGCAAGATTTGTTACTTTGTATAGAATTATCCTCCTCGCATATATTCCAATAATTACTTTTGTTTCCGAGTAATTTCATTTTAGAGTGTAATTCACAACCTGAGCTTTGTAGTCGAAGCATCACTAGATAGTTATTCGATTTATATTCCAAGTTCATAGTTACCGTATATCCACTTGACTACTATTTCACACACATGTGAGTCTTCGATATATTCTATTGATTCTGTTTGATATATGTTTTCGGATTATTTTCATAATGTAGGAAGGCGTACGATTGTTTTACTTTAGATAATTTAAAGTTTTTTTTGAATTTGATTTTATCAAGGAAGGATGTTGACATTAAAATATTTAAATTTTTGAATAAAATTTTTATTTTACAAAATTAATAAAGATGGTTGTGGGTGACTTGTTGATGAGAACCCTCACGAGACTTCACTCGTCCGACTAGGGACATCTAGAGGTTTGAAAGGCTTGTTGCACAAGCTAAGTGCAATCGTTATCCATACGAAAATGGATTATGGATTTTTATTATTAATAGTGTTATTTTTGTTTTCTTTTTGCTCGAGGATTAGCAAAATGTTGGTTTGGGGGTGTGATCGGAAGAGAACAGATCCTAATTATACGCCTTAATTCACATTTGTTAGTCGTTTTTATCTTGTTTTTGTATAATTTTACTTCGTTTTCCACTTTATGGAAGGATTTAGAAGAAAGCAAGAATTCCAGGATAAATAAAGAGAAAAAGCCAGTAGAAAGAAGTTGGAAAAAGCCCATCGCGCGAGCGATCGGCTCGCGTGAAATCCCATAAATTGCTCGCGCAGACCGCTTGCGCGACCTCTCATTTTACGCGCTCGCGCGGCCCGCTCGGGCGATTCGTACTAAAAATTGAAAACGCATATTTTGGAGATCTGAAGACTCCTACGTGGATGAAATCATTCAATTACGTCCAGAATGTAATTTTTAGGAGTTTTAGTGAGAGTAGGTATATAGTCGTAAAAGAGATGGATCCCTTGAAAAAGAAATATGAAAAAATAATAAAGAGTTGTTGTAGTAAAGCCCTTGCATTATAAATATTACGGCTATTTCTATTTACTCAAGGACGTTTTGAATTCCTTTTACCTTTCTTTTCTTAACTATAACCCTTGACCAACATTACAACCCTTGTAAAGTCCTAGTTGATTTTATGGAAACATGATTTGAATATGGAACCGATAAATGAAGGGCATAAAAGCATGGTGGTAGTGATATTTACTTGACGATCGATATCTATTCAAGAGACTATCTTTTCTGTCGTGTTATACGTTGTCCCATGTCATATGCAAGATTTGTTGCTTTGTATAGAATTATCCTCCTCGCATATATTCCAATAATTACTTTTGTTTCCGAGTAATTTCATTTTAGAGTGTAATTCACAACCTGAGCTTTGTAGTCGAAGCATCACTAGATAGTTATCCGATTTATATTCCAAGTTCATAGTTACCGTATATCCACTTGACTACTATTTCACACACATGTGAGTCTTCGATATATTCTATTGATTCTGTTTGATATATGTTTTCGGATTATTTTCATAATGTAGGAAGGCGTACGATTGTTTTACTTTAGATAATTTAAAGTTTTTTTTGAATTTGATTTTATCAAGGAAGGATGTTGACATTAAAAAATTTAAATTTTGAATAAAATTTTTATTTTACAAAATTAATAGAGATGGTTGTGGGTGACTTGTTGATGAGAACCCTCACGAGACTTCACTCGTCCGACTAGGGACATCTAGAGGTTTGAAAGGCTTGTTGCACAAGCTAAGTGCAATCGTTATCCATACGAAAATGGATTATGGATTTTTATTATTAGTAGTGTTATTTTTCTTTTCTTTTTGCTCGAGGATTAGCAAAATGTTGGTTTGGGGGTGTGATCGGGAGAGAACAGATCCTAATTATACGCCTTAATTCACATTTGTTAGACATTTTTATCTTGTTTTTGTATAATTTTACTTCGTTTTCCACTTTATGGAAGGATTTAGAAGAAAGCAAGGATTCCAGGTTAAATAAAGAGAAAAAGCCAGTAGAAAGAAGTTGGAAAAAGCCCATCGCGCGAGCGGTCGGCTCGCGTGAAATCCCATAAATTGCTCGCGCGGACCGCTTGCGCGACCTCTCATTTTACGCGCTCGCGCGGCCCGCTCGGGCGATTCGTACTAAAAATTGAAAACGCATATTTTGGAGAGCTGAAGACTCCTACGTTGACGAAATCATTCAATTACGTCCAGAATGTAATTTTTAGGAGTTTTAGTGAGATTAGGTTTATAGTCGTAAAAGAGATGGATCCCTTGAAAAAGAAATATTAAAAAATAATAAAGAGTTGTTGTAGTAAAACCCTTGCATTATAAAAATTACAGCTATTTTTATTTACTCAAGGACGTTTTGAATTCCTTTTACCTTTCTTTTCTTAACTATAACCCTTGACCAACATTACAACCCTTGTAAAGTCCTAGTTGATTCTATGGAAACATGATTTGAATATGGAACCGATAAATGAAGGGAATAAAAGCATGGTGGTAGTGATATTTACTTGACGATCGATATCTATTCATGAGCCTATCTTTTCTGTCGTGTTATACGTTGTCCCATGTCATATGCAAGATTTGTTGCTTTGTATAGAATTATCCTCCTCGCATATATTCCAATAATTACTTTTGTTTCCGAGTAATTTCATTTTAGAGTGTAATTCACAACCTGAGCTTTGTAGTCGAAGCATCACTAGATAGTTATCCGATTTATATTCCAAGTTCATTGTTACCGTATATCCACTTGACTACTATTTCACACACATGTGAGTCTTCCATATATTCTTTTGATTCTGTTTGATATATGTTTTCGGATTATTTTCATAATGTAGGAAGGCGTACGATTGTTTTACTTTAGATAATTTAAAGTTTTTTTTGAATTTGATTTTACCAAGGAAGGATGTTGACATTAAAATATTTAAATTTTGAATAAAATTTTTATTTTACAAAATTAATAAAGATGGTTGTGGGTGACTTGTTGATGAGAACTCTCACGAGACTTCACTCGTCCGACTAGGAACACCTAGAGGTTTAAAAGGCTTGTTGCACAAGCTGAGTGCAATCGTTATCCATACGAAAATGAATTATGGATTTTTATTATTAGTAGTGTTATTTTTCTTTTCTTTTTGGTCGAGGATCAATAAAAATGTAGGTTTGGGGGTATGATCAGGAGAGAACAGATCCTAATTATACGCCTTAATTCACATTTGTTAGACATTTTTATCTTGTTTTTGTATAATTTTACTTCGTTTTCCACTTTATGGAAGGATTTAGAAGAAAGCAAGGATTCCAGGTTAAATAAAGAGAAAAAGCCAGTAGAAAGAAGTTGGAAAAAGCCCATCGCGCGAGCGGTCGGCTCGTGTGAAATCCGAGAAATCGCTCGCGCGGACCGCTTGCGCGACCTCTCATTTTACGCGCTCGCGCGGCCCGCTCGGGAAATCCGTACAGAAAATAGAAAATGCGTATTTTGGAGAGCTGAAGACTCCTACGTTGACGAAATCATTCAATTACGTCCAGAATGTAATTTTTAGGAGTTTTAGTGAGATTAGGTATATAGTCGTAAAAGAGATGGATCCCTTGAAAAAGAAATATTAAAAAATAATAAAGAGTTGTTGTAGTAAAACCCTTGCATTATAAATATTACGGCTATTTCTATTTACTCAAGGACGTTTTGAATTCCTTTTACCTTTCTTTTCTTAACTATAACCCTTGACCAACATTACAACCCGTGTAAAGTCCTAGTTGATTCTATGGAAACATGATTTGAATAAGGAACCGATAGATGAAGGGAATAAAAGCATGGTGGTAGTGATATTTACTTGACGATCGATATCTATTCATGAGACTATCTTTTCTGTCGTGTTATACGTTGTCCCATGTCATATGCAAGATTTGTTGCTTTGTATAGAATTATCCTCCTCGCATATATTCCAATAATTACTTTTGTTTCCGAGTAATTTCATTTTAGAGTGTAATTCACAGCCTGAGCTTTGTAGTCGAAGCATCACTAGATAGTTATCCGATTTATATTCCAAGTTCATTGTTACCGTATATCCACTTAACTACTATTTCACACACATGTGAGTCTTCCATATATTCTTTTGATTCTGTTTGATATATGTTTTCGGATTATTTTCATAATGTAGGAAGGCGTACGATTGTTTTACTTTAGATAATTTAAAGTTTTTTTTGAATTTGATTTTACCAAGGAAGGATGTTGACATTAAAATATTTAAATTTTGAATAAAATTTTTATTTTACAAAATTAATAAAGATGGTTGTGGGTGACTTGTTGATGAGAACTCTCACGAGACTTCACTCGTCCGACTAGGAACACCTAGAGGTTTAAAAGGCTTGTTGCACAAGCTAAGTGCAATCGTTATCCATACGAAAATGAATTATGGATTTTTATTATTAGTAGTGTTATTTTTCTTTTCTTTTTGGTCGAGGATCAATAAAAATGTAGGTTTGGGGGTATGATCAGGAGAGAACAGATCCTAATTATACGACTTAATTCACATTTGTTAGACGTTTTTATCTTATTTTTGTATAATTTTACTTCGTTTTCCATTTTATGGAAGGATTTAGAAGAAAGCAAGGATTCCAGGTTAAATAAAGAGAAAAAGCCAGTAGAAAGAAGTTGGAAAAAGCCCATTGCGCGAGCAGTCGGCTCGCGTGAAATCCCAGAAATCGCTCGCGCGGACCGCTTGCGCGACCTCTCATTTTACGCGCTCGCGAGGCCCGCTCGGGCGATCCGTACTAAAAATTGAAAACGCATATTTTGGAGATCTGAAGACTCCTATGTGGATGAAATCATTCAATTACGTCCAGAATGTAATTTTTAGGAGTTTTAGTGAGATTAGGTTTATAGTCGTAAAAATGATGGATCCCTTGAAAAAGAAATATGAAAAAATAATAAAGAATTGTTGTAGTAAAGCCCTTACATTATAAAAATTACAGCTATTTTTATTTACTCAAGGACGTTTTGAATTCCTTTTACCTTTCTTTTCTTAACTATAACCCTTGACCAATATTACAACCCTTGTAAAGTCCTAGTTGATTCTATGGAAATATGATTTGAATATGGAACCAATAAATGAAGGGAATAAAAGCATGGTGGTAGTGATATTTACTTGACGATCGATATCTATTCATGAGCCTATCTTTTTTGTCGTGTTATACGTTGTCCCATGTCATATGCAAGATTTGTTGCTTTGTATAGAATTATCCTCCTCGCATATATTCCAATAATTACTTTTGTTTCCGAGTAATTTCATTTTAGAGTGTAATTCACAACCTGAGCTTTGTAGTCGAAGCATCACTAGATAGTTATCCGATTTATATTCCAAGTTCATAGTTACCGTATATCCACTTGACTACTATTTCACACACATGTGAGTCTTCGATATTATCTATTGATTCTGTTAGATATATGTTTTCGGATTATTTTTATATTGTAGGAAGGCGTACGATTGTTTTACTTTAGATAATTTAAAGTTTTTTTGAATTTGATTTTATCAAGGAAGGATGTTGACATTAAAATATTTAAATTTTGAATAAAATTTTTATTTTACAAAATTAATAAAGATGGTTGTGGGTGACTTGTTGATGAGAACCCTCACGAGACTTCACTCGTCCGACTAGGGACATCTAGAGGTTTGAAAGGCTTGTTGCACAAGCTAAGTGCAATCGTTATCCATACGAAAATTTATTATGGATTTTTATTATTAGTAGTGTTATTTTTCTTTTCTTTTTGCTCGAGGATTAGCAAAATGTTGGTTTGGGGGTGTGATCGGGAGAGAACAGATCCTAATTATACGACTTAATTTACATTTGTTAGTCGTTTTTATCTTATTTTTGTATAATTTTACTTCGTTTTCCATTTTATGGAAGGATTTAGAAGAAAGCAAGGATTCCAGGTTAAATAAAGAGAAAAAGCCAGTAGAAAGAAGTTGGAAAAAGCCCATTGCGCGAGCAGTCGGCTCGCGTGAAATCCCAGAAATCGCTCGCGCGGACCGCTTGCTCGACCTCTCATTTTACGCGCTCGCGCGGCCCGTTCGCGAAATCCGTACTGAAAATAGAAAATGCATATTTTGGAGAGCTGAAGACTCCTACGTTGACGAAATCATTCAATTACGTCCAGAATGTAATTTTTAGGAGTTTTAGTGAGATTAGGTATATAGTCGTAAAAGAGATGGATCCCTTGAAAAAGAAATATTAAAAAATAAAAAAGAGTTGTTGTAGTAAAACCCTTGCATTATAAATATTACGGCTATTTCTATTTATTCAAGGACGTTTTGAATTCCTTTTACCTTTCTTTTCTTAACTATAACCCTTGACCAACATTACAACCCGTGTAAAGTCCTAGTTGATTCTATGGAAACATGATTTGAATATGGAACCGATAAATGAAGGGAATAAAAGCTTGGTGGTAGTGATATTTACTTGACGATCGATATCTATTCATGAGCCTATCTTTTCTGTCGTGTTATACGTTGTCCCATGTCATATGCAAGATTTTTTTGCTTTGTATAGAATTATCCTCCTCGCATATATTCCAATAATTACTTTTGTTTCCGAGTAATTTCATTTTAGAGTGTAATTCACAGCCTGAGCTTTGTAGTGGAAGCATCACTAGATAGTTCTCCGATTTATATTTAAAGTTCATAGTTACCGTATATCCACTTGACTACTATTTCACACACATGCGAGTCTTCGTTATATTCCATTGATTCTGTTGATATATGTTTTCGGATTATTTTCATAATGTAGGAAGGCGTACGATTGTTTTACTTTGGATAATTTAAAGTATTTTTTTAATTTGATTTTATCAAGGAAGGAAGTTGACATTGATATATTTAAATTTTGAATAAAATTTTTATTTTACAAAATTAATGAAGATGGTTGTGGGTGACTTGTTGATGAGAACCCTCACGAGACTTCACTCGTCCGACTAGGGACATCTAGAGGTTTGAAAGGCTTGTTGCACAAGCTAAGTGCAATCGTTATCCATACGAAAATAGATTATGGATTTTTATTATTAGTAGTGTTATTTTTTTTTTCTTTTTGCTCGAGGATTAGCAAAATGTAGGTTTGGGGTGTGATCGGGAGAAAACATATCCTAATTATGCGGCTTAATTCACATTTGTTAGTCGTTTTTATCTTGTTTTTGTATAATTTTACTTCGTTTTCCACTTTATGGAAGGATTTAGAAGAAAGCAAGGATTCCAGGTTAAATAAAGAGAAAAAGCAGCCAGTAGAAAGAAGTTGGAAAAAGCCCATCGTGCGAGCGGTCGGCTCGCGTGAAATCCCATAAATCGCTCGCGCGGACCGCTTGCGCGACCTCTCATTTTACGCACTCGCGCGGCCTGCTCTGGCGATCCGTACTGAAAATAGAAAACGCGTATTTTGGAGAGCTGAAGACTCCTACGTGGATGAAATCATTCAATTACGTCCAGAATGTAATTTTTAGGAGTTTTAGTGAGATTAGGTTTATAGTCGTAAAAATGATAGATCCCTTGAAAAAGAAATATGAAAAAATAATAAAGAATTGTTGTAGTAAAGCCCTTACATTATAAATATTACGGCTATTTTTATTTACTCAAGGACGTTTTGAATTCCTTTTACCTTTCTTTTCTTAACTATAACCCTTGACCAACATTACAACCCTTGTAAAGTCCTAGTTGATTCTATGGAAACATGATTTGAATATGGAACCGATAAATGAAGGGAATAAGAGCATGGTGGTAGTGATATTTACTTGACGATCGATATCTATTCATGAGCCTATCTTTTCTGTCGTGTTATACGTTGTCCCATGTCATATGCAAGATTTTTTGCTTTGTATAGAATTATCCTCCTCGCATATATTCCAATAATTACTTTTGTTTCCGAGTAATTTCATTTTAGAGTGTAATTCACAGCCTGAGCTTTGTAGTCGAAGCATCACTAGATAGTTATCCAATTTATATTCCAAGTTCATTGTTACCGTATATCCACTTAACTACTATTTCACACACATGTGAGTCTTCGATATATTCTATTGATTCTGTTTGATATATGTTTTCGGATTATTTTCATAATGTAGGAAGGCATACGATTGTTTTACTTTAGATAATTTTGAAGTTTTTTTTTAATTTGATTTTATCAAGGAAGGATGTTGACATTAAAATATTTAAATTTTGAATAAAATTTTTATTTTACAAAATTAATAAAGATGGTTGTGGGTGACTTGTTGATGAGAACTCTCACGAGACTTCACTCGTCCGACTAGGAACACCTAGAGGTTTAAAAGGCTTGTTGCACAAGCAGAGTGCAATCGTTATCCATACGAAAATGGATTATGGATTTTTATTATTAGTAGTGTTATTTTTCTTTTCTTTTTGGTCGAGGATTAGCAAAAATGTAGGTTTGGGGGTGTGCTCAGGAGAGAACAGATCCTAATTATGCGGCTTAATTCACATTTGTTAGTCGTTTTTATCTTGTTTTTGTATAATTTTACTTCGTTTTCCACTTTATGGAAGGATTTAGAAGAAAGCAAGGATTCCAGGTTAAATAAAGAGAAAAAGCCAGTAGAAACAAGTTGGAAAAAGCCCATCGTGCGAGCGGTCGGCTCGCGTGAAATCCCATAAATCGCTCGCGCGGACCGCTTGCGCGACCTCTCATTTTATGCACTCGCGCGGCCTGCTCGGGCGATCCGTACTGAAAATAGAAAACGCGTATTTTGGAGAGCTGAAGACTCCTACGTGGACGAAATCATTCAGTTACGTCCAGAATGTAATTTTTAGGAGTTTTAGTGAGATTAGGTTTATAGTCGTAAAAGAGATGGATCCCTTGAAAAAGAAATACGAAAAAATAATAAAGAGTTGTTGTAGTAAAGCCCTTGCATTATAAATATTACGGCTATTTCTATTTACTCAAGGACGTTTTGAGTTCCTTTTACCTTTCTTTTCTTAACTATAACCCTTGACCAACATTACAACTCTTGTAAAGTCCTATTTGATTCTATGGAAACAAGATTTGAATATGGAACCGATAGATGAAGGGAATAAAAGCATGGTGGTAGTGATATTTACTTGACGATCGATATCTATTCATAAGACTATCTTTTCTGTCGTGTTATACGTTGTCCCATGTCATATGCCAGATTTATTGCTTTGTATAGAATTATCCTCCTCGCATATATTCCAATAATTACACTTGTTTCCAAGTAATTTCATTTTAGAGTGTAATTCACAACCTGAGCTTTGTAGTGGAAGCATCACTAGATAGTTATCCGATTTGTATACCAAGTTCATAGTTACCGTATATCCACTTGACTACTATTTCACACACATCCGAGTCTTCGATATATTCCATTGATTCTGTTGATATATGTTTTCGGATTATTTTCATAATGTAGGAAGGCGTACGATTGTTTTACTTTGGATAATTTAAAGTTTTTTTTTAATTTGATTTTATCAAGGAAGGAAGTTGACATTGAAATATTTAAATTTTGAATAAAATTTTTATTTTACAAAATTAATGAAGATGTTTGTGGGTGACTTGTTGATGAGAACTCTCACGAGACTTCACTCGTCCGACTAGGGACACCTAGAGGTTTAAAAGGCTTGTTGCACAAGCTAAGTGCAATCGTTATCCATACGAAAATGGATTATGGATTTTTATTATTAGTAGTGTTATTTTTTTTTTCTTTTTGCTCGAGGATTAGCAAAATGTAGTTTGGGGGTGTGATCGGGAGAAAACATATCCTAATAATGCGGCTTAATTCACATTCGTTAGTCATTTTTATCTTGTTTTTGTATAATTTTACTTCGTTTTCCACTTTATGGAAGGATTTAGAAGAAAGCAAGGATTCCAGGTTAAATAAAGAGAAAAAGCCAGTAGAAAGAAGTTGGAAAAAGCCCATCGTGCGAGCGGTCGGCTCGCGTGAAATCCCATAAATCGCTCGCGCGGACCGCTTGCGCGACCTCTCATTTTACGCACTCGCCCGGCCTGCTCGGGCGATCCGTACTGAGAATAGAAAACGCGTATTTTGGAGAGCTGAAGACTCCTACGTGGACGAAATCATTCAGTTACGTCCAGAATGTAATTTTTAGGAGTTTTAGTGAGATTAGGTTTATAGTCGTAAAAGAGATGGATCCCTTGAAAAAGAAATACGAAAAAATTATAAAGAGTTGTTGTAGTAAAGCCCTTGCATTATAAATATTACGGCTATTTCTATTTACTCAAGGACGTTTTGAATTCCTTTTACCTTTCTTTTCTTAACTATAACCCTTGACCAACATTACAACCCTTGTAAAGTCCTATTTGATTCTATGGAAACAAGATTTGAATATGGAACCGATAGATGAAGGGAATAAAAGCATGGTGGTAGTGATATTTACTTGACGATCGATATCTATTCATAAGACTATCTTTTCTGTCGTGTTATACGTTGTCCCATGTCATATGCCAGATTTGTTGCTTTGTATAGAATTATCCTCCTCGCATATATTCCAATAATTACACTTGTTTCCAAGTAATTTCATTTTAGAGTGTAATTCACAACCTGAGCTTTGTAGTCGAAGCATCACTAGATAGTTATCCGATTTATATTCCAAGTTCATAGTTACCGTATATCCACTTAACTACTATTTCACACATATGTGAGTCTTCGATATATTCCATTGATTCTGTTGATATATGTTTTCGGATTATTTTCATAATGTAGGAAGGCGTACGATTGTTTTACTTTAGATAATTTAAAGTTTTTTTTTTAATTTGATTTTATCAAGGAAGGATGTTGACATTGAAATATTTAAATTTTGAATAAAATTTTAGTTTACAAAATTAATGAAGATGGTTGTGGGTGTCTTGTTGATGAGAACTCTCACGAGACTTCACTCGTCCGACTAGGGACACCTAGAGGTTTAAAAGGCTTGTTGCACAAGCTAAGTGCAATCGTTATCCATACGAAAATGGATTATGGATTTTTATAATTAGTAGTGTTATTTTTCTTTTCTTTTTGCTCGAGGATTAGCAAAATGTTGGTTTGGGGGTGTGATCGGGAGAGAACAGATCCTAATTATGCTGCTTAATTCACATTTGTTAGTCGTTTTTATCTTGTTTTTGTATAATTTTACATCATTTTCCACTTTATGAAAGGATTTAGAAGAAAGCAAGGATTCCAGGTTAAATAAAGAGAAAAAGCCAGTAGAAAGAAGTTGGAAAAAGCCCATCGCGCGAGCGGTCGGCTCGCAAGAAATCCCATAAATTGCTCGCGCGGACCGCTTGCGCGACCTCTCATTTTACGCGCTCGCGTGGCCCGCTCGGGCGATCCGTACTAAGAATAGAAAACGCGTATTTTGGAGAGCTGAAGACTCCTACGTGGACGAAATCATTCAGTTACATCCAGAATGTAATTTTTAGGAGTTTTAGTGAGATTAGGTTTATAGTCGTAAAAGAGATGGATCCCTTAAAAAAGAAATACGAAAAAATAATAAAGAGTTGTTGTAGTAAAGCCCTTGCATTATAAATATTACGGCTATTTCTATTTACTCTAGGACGTTTTGAATTCCTCTTACCTTTCTTTTCTTAACTATAACCCTTGACCAACATTACAACCCTTGTAAAGTCGTATTTGATTCTATGGAAACATGATTTGAATATGGAACCGATAGATGAAGGGAATAAAAGCATGGTGGTAGTGATATTTACTTGACGATCGATATCTATTCATGAGACTATCTTTTCTGTCGTGTTATACGTTGTCCCATGTCTTATGCAAGATTTGTTGCTTTGTATAGAATTATCCTCCTCGCATATATTCCAATAATTACACTTGTTTCCAAGTAATTTCATTTTAGAGTGTAATTCACAACCTAAGCTTTGTAGTCGAAGCATCACTAGATAGTTATCTAATTTATATTCCAAGTTCATAGTTACCGTATATCCACTTGATTACTATTTCACACACATGTGAGTCTTCGATATATTTCATTGATTCTGTTGATATATATTTTCGGATTATTTTCATAATGTAGGAAGGCGTACGATTGTTTTACTTTAGATTATTTAAAGTTTTTTTTTTAATTTGATTTTATCAAGGAAGGATGTTGACATTGAAATATTTAAATTTTGAATAAAATTTTTATTTTACAAAATTAATGAAGATGGTTGTGGGTGTCTTGTTGATGAGAACTCTCACGAGACTTCACTCGTCCGACTAGGGACACCTAGAGGTTTAAAAGGCTTGTTGCACAAGCTAAGTGCAATCGTTATCCATACAAAAATGGATTATGGATTTTTATTATTAGTAGTGTTATTTTTCTTTTCTTTTTGCTCGAGGATTAGCAAAATGTAGGTTTGGGGGTGTGATCGGGAGAGAACATATCCTAATTATGCGGCTTAATTCACATTTGTTAGTCGTTTTTATCTTGTTTTTGTATAGTTTTACTTCGTTTTCCACTTTATGGAAGGATTTAGAAGAAAGCAAGGATTCCAGGTTAAATAAAGAGAAAAAACCAGTAGAAAGAAGTTGGAAAAAGCCCATCGCGCGAGCGGTTGGCTCGCGTGAAATCCCAGAAATCGCTCGCGCGGACCGCTTGCGCGACCTCTCATTTTACGCGCTCGCGCGGCCCGCTCAGGCGATCCGTACTGAAAATAGAAAATGCGTATTTTGGAGAGCTGAAGACTCCTACGTTGATGAAATCATTCAATTACGTCCAGAATGTAACTTTTAGGAGTTTTAGTGAGATTAGGTTTATTGTTGTAAAAGAGATGGATCCCTTGAAAAAGAAATACGAAAAAATAATAAAGAGTTGTTGTAGTAAAGCCCTTGCATTATAAATATTACGGCTATTTCTATTTACTCAAGGACGTTTTGAATTCCTTTTACCTTTCTTTTCTTAACTATAACCCTTGACAAACATTACAACCCTTGTAAAGTGCTAGTTGATTCTATGGAAACATGATTTGAATATGGAACCGATAGATGAAGGGAAGAAAAGCATGGTGGTAGTGATATTTACTTGACGATCGATATCTATTCATGAGACTATCTTTTATGTCGTGTTATACGTTGTCCCATGTCATATGCAAGATTTGTTGCTTTGTAAAGAATTATTCTCTTCGCATATATTCCAATAAATACACTTGTTTTCGAGTAATTTCATCACAACCTGAGCTTTTGTAATACCCTGTATTTTTGTAATGTATTATGTGAATAAGACCCTGTATGTTTCTTTTAATACTTGTTTGAGCTTGGCCTTACCCTTGGTATAATTTGGATACCAATCGATTGACAAGTTTTCGAATCGATTGACTTGCTTTGGATACCAATCGATTGAACTTTATCTCAATCGATTGATTGTATCAATCGATTGACACTTATGCCAATTGATTGAAGGCAGATGGGCAGATTCTTTTGCTCTGGCTGGGGAAAGGCCACGTGAACACCTTCCCTCTATATATACCAGCCCATTTTGGGCGGATTTCTGTTTACAGAAATCAGAGAGAGTGAGAGGGAAAGTCTTGTGTGTGTTTATATATATATATAAACACTCATATATATACACACATATATACATATATTCCTACACACACTCAGAGATGGACTGAGAAGAAGAAGAAGAAGACCAGAAAGAAGAAGAAAAGAAGGAGAAAGAGAAGAGAGAAGGCAGAGAACTAGAGAGAGAGAGTGGGAGGGCACCATTGAAGCTCCAAGCTTCATTTCACACAACCAAACACGCCCTTAACGCTTAAGGTGAGTTTTAAACTCACTTGGTAGCTTGATATTGGTGTTAGAACATGCTTGAATGAAGAAATGGAAAAGAAACCGTGTATTCCCGTTTATATGTTGCTGGGCAGTCTTCTCTGTGAAAGAAGACGAAGTGCAATCGATTGACATCTATATCAATCGATTGACATCTTTTATGTTCCAATCGATTGACACTTTATGCAATCGATTGACATGGATTGTGATCCAATCGATTGAACTTTTTATCAATCGATTGACACTACTTTTATACCAATCGATTGAACCTTCTTCCAATCGATTGATGCCACTTTTATACCAATCGATTGACATCTATACCAATCGATTGGCAGTTACAGTTTATTGTTTTACTTGTTTAGATAATGTAATAACTGTTTAGTTGTTTATTTACTGTTCAGTATTTCCCAGCATGCTTTATTATTGTAATACAGACATGATAACGAGTTAATGCGGCGTAGGATCGTAGTAATAACAAGACTAACGGATAATGTTTATAATATATATTAGATAACAGAATAGTTGTGAATCCTTTGGAGTTAACGTTCATTTCATTCAGAGTAGTCGGGCCACATTGGGATTGTCATGTATCGGTGATAGAGTTGAAGTTAAGTAGGTTTGCTAGGATTTGGGAACCTTGCGTGGGCGGGCTTTGTTCGATCATATGTTCTTAAAAGCGGTAGACAGACGAAGGTGTCTATGACTTGCGGTGAACCGGACCATTTGTCCTAAGATAGCCAGATGATCTAATCATATGTTCTTAAAAGCGATAGACAGACGAAGGTGTCTATGACATGCGGTGGACCGTGATCACTGGTAGACGTCACTAAGTCGTGGCATAGAATGATGTACTGTTGTTTAAAGCGTTATATCCCTGACATGCGGTGGACTGTGCATATGTTCTTAAAAGCGGGGGATGGACTAACGTGGTATACATGACATGCGGTGAACTGTGCATATGTTCTTAAAAGAGGTGGATGAGCAATGGTGTGTTATAGAGTTGAACTACTGTCGAGTCTGTTCCCCTATCTAGACGTGTTATCGGTCTTATAATGAGTAAAACATTAGTAATCGGATCATTGGTTTGATTAAAGAAGTTAACCTCACAGAACTCTAACTTGTTGCGGCTTATAACTTGTAATAACTTCAATAGTTGATACCCTGTTAGTATCTAACTCACTCGGCTTTCATTAAGCTGATGGCGTTTATGCCGCTGGACATTTCTACGTTCCAGCGCACCCTGGTTATGACAATACAGGTGAAGGGCCTGCAGGAGAGGACTACTCTGCCGGTGACGGAGTCCCTGTGGAGGATTTCCCCGACAGAGGTCAGACCGAAGAAGACTACTACGCCGAGGACTACCTTTATGCCAACTGAAGACTAGACTAGAATTATAGCTAATCGTCTTTACCGTTTTAGAATCTTTTTGTAGTCAGGCATATGTTGCCTTGGCATTTGTACTTCCGCTGCCTTATATTTAATTCGAGACTCTGATATGTAATAGTTAGTAACTTCTGTTGACTTTGTGATACGTGGTGATCAGAACCTAGACTTCATTCTTGTTACACTATTACTTCTTATTGCTTAGTACTGCGTGGTGTGGACGATCATGTGACTTCGCCCGTCGCTGCCTTTGGACCCAAAAAAGAAATTTTATTTTTGCCGTTCCGGGGCGTGACAGGATTTTTGGTATCAGAGCCTAGGTTTTATACCTTTTCGTTCACAGGTTGTCCCACACCATCTGGTCCTAGAACCTCGAGATTCTATAGATGAGTATTAAGATTAGTTCTGACTTAAGATAGTCCCTTTTCAGGTAGCATGGCACCATCGCTGTTCGTTCCAGACGAGTTCGGAGGACACTATGTGTATGAGAGGAGTATTGCGCCAGCAGACCCAGAGTACTATGCCTGGAAGGTTAGACAGAGAGCTATTGCAGAAACAGAGCGAGACATGCGAATTGAGCAGCAGAGATTTAGGGCCCAGGACCCAGAAGTGATACGTCAGGAGATGATCTACCGCAAGGAGACCTTCAAACGCATCGAGGAGGATTCTCTACTGATGTTACGAGACCGTTCTTCGTACCAGGTTCTACTTGCAGAGGTTAGAGCAGCACCTCTACCCCCACCAGATGAGGACATGGCTGATGCACCCCCAGCAGATGAGGATCCGGAGGATGATGATGAGAGCGATGGCGATGATGAGCCAGAGGATGCAGATGAGGAGATGGAGGATGAAGAGGACGAGGACACCGATGACGAGGAGCCGGAGTATGATCCAGAGGAGGAGGACCCCGTGGACCCAGCCGGTATGGACGTGCCAGTTGGCGTAGATATTGTAGTTGCAGAGGGTTATCCGATAGGGGAGAGGAGGTAGCCGCAGACGATGATGCAGGTGATGATGCAGTAGTACCAGTCTTACCAGGAGGAGTTATAGCACAGCTGGCAGCTGAGTGGGCCGCAGAGATGGCTGCACATCCCTATAGATTTGAGATTGGGGCACCAGAGTTGGCACAGGCTATGCTACAGGCTGAGGCACTTGCAGCCGCATTTGATGCAGCCCAGGCTGACATGGCCGCTGATGCAGGAGATTTGGGAGCTGTTGTGGAGCATGATGGACCCGAGCTGATCGAGGATGTTGTGATAGCGGATGAGGATATTATGGATGACGATGATATGGATGAGGATGATGTTTTATCTGAGGTTGCCCTAGAGGACGAGGCTTCCATCTATGGATCCGATGTGGACAACTTTTAAGTCCAGTACCTTTAGGACTTAGACTTTTACGTTTGACTTTAGGACATGTTGTCCGCTTACTTTTGACGCTTACATAGACAGCTATTAACCATAGCCTTTTTGTATAGGTAGCCACCAGTAGTGGTCTTGTGTATATCTTTCTTTTGTTTAGATCTTGTATAGGATCATGTACTACGCGGTACACAGATGATCTATTGTGTACTCCGCTGTACATCTTTTGGGTATGTATTTATGGCAGATCGCTTCTCTTAGTTAATTCTGTTATCATCTCATTATTATGTTATGGTTGTGGTTTTGATTCATGTTATGCTTTCTGTTATTAATTATGGTCATTTCTCCGAGGAGATTGTCAGCTAATCGTTAGATCCTTCATAGGTATACCTCACACGGATCACTATGGTGGGACCCACAAGGAACCAAGCACGGCTGGGAGCACCCATTCCCGAGGGTATGGACCCAACTAGAGTCTTCGAAGCTTTCATGCAACGGATGGAGCACATCGGCGATACCTACAATCATGCCACCAACGACAATGGCAACAACCATGTTGTCCCTCCAAGGCAGACAGGCGACAAGCTGTTGGAACGATTTCGTGGCCTGCGACCCAAAAAGTTCGACGGCATGGCAGAGTCCTGGAAAGCAGAGCAATGGATACGAGAGTTGGAGCTAATCTTTGAAGCCCTGGAGTGCAGTGAGCTTGACAAGAGACGTCTAGCCGCATTTCAACTAACTTACTCCACCGCGGACTGGTGGGAGGCCGAGAGAGCCACGATTGGGATTGACGCTGCAAGGAGAATGCCTTGGGAAGCATTCAAGACTCGATTTCTCGAGAAGTATTTCCCTGAGGACGAAAGAGACCAACAAGAGAGGAATTTCCTGAGTCTAACCCAAGAAAACTGGACAGTCAGGGAGTATACTACACAATTTGAACGACTTTCCCGTTTCGCTCCGCATATGATAGACACCTCTGCCAAGATGGTCAAGCGATTCCACCAAGGACTCAACTCACACCTCCGGCACATGATGATAGGCCATCTGGGCCAGTCATTTGAAGGGATTGTCCGTCATGCTTCAAGTTTAGAAAAGGATGCTTACCTGTGCAAGGACCACAAGCGAATCGACCTCCACCCAGGACCTTCCAACCAAGGAACTTCTCCGCGCAATTATCAAGGAACAATCAAGGATGGAAACCCCAGACCAACAACTACCAGGGAACCAAGCGCACATGGGATGGGACAAGGAAGCCCCAAGCTAATTTTCCTCAACAACAGAATCAACAGCAAGGACCACCTCAGGTACAGCCCGTCGCCCAGCGACAGAACACTGATGGATGTTTCAACTGTGGAGTGCCCGAACATATTGCAAGGTATTGCACAACCCCCAAGACCAACCGTCGTAATGACCTCGTCTGCCGCAACTGTAACAAGCCTGGTCACATAAGCAAGGATTGTCGAGCACCACGTGGAGGCTACTATGGAGCGCCTGCTCAAGGACAGCAAGGACAGGTTAGGGTGAATGCCATCATTCCTGACAATGCAGGGTATAATGCTAAGGAACAGCAGAACTTGGAAGGTACACTCATTTTATTTCACTGTCAAGTTAGAGCTTTGTTTGATACCGGTGCCGCCCGTTCTTTCATAGCTATTAAGATGGTACGTGATTTGGGTTTATTACACCTAGCACTTGAGCCGACCATTAATGTCGTTTCGCCCTTGGGAGTATCCGTTAAGTTAGGTAAGGTGTGCAAGGATTGTCCCTTGACACTAAAGGATAGGAATTTTCCGGCAGACTTGATAGTCTTGTCAATGTCTGAGTTCGACGTGATCCTAGGAATGGATTGGCTTACTAAGTATGGCGCTAACCTGGATTGTGTTAGTCGGACCATTGTCTTTTCAACGCCTGATTGCTCGTAGATCAGATTTCAGTGCCAACCGTTGAGCGACATGTTTATCACGAGCTGTCTAGCCACGATTAAGACTTCAAGCACGGAGCTTACTATCAACCAGATCCCCATTATTCAAGACTTTGAAGATGTGTTCCGAAGTATCTCAGGACTTCCGCCGAAAAGAGAGATAGACTTCTGCATTGAGTTAGCACCTGGAACGTTGCCGATTTCCAAGACCCCGTATCGGATGGCGCCAACAGAAATGTTGGAATTGAAGAAGCAAGTTTAGGAACTTGAAGATTTAGGTTTTGTTCGCCCGAGCACATCACCTTGGGGAGCACCAGTTCTATTTGTGAAAAAGAAAGACAGAGAGCTACGACTCTGTATCGACTACAGGGAGCTGAATAAAGTCACGATCAAGAATAGGTACCCACTTCCCTGGATAGACGACCTATTCGATCAACTGCAAGGATCAAGGATATTCTCGAAAATCGATTTGCGTTCAGGATACCATCAATTACTAGTTCGGCCGAAAGATATACCGAAAACTGCCTTCAGGACGAGATATGGACAGTACGAATTTCTAGTGATGTCTTTTGGATTGACTAATGCCCCGGCAGTATTCATGGACCTAATGAATAGAATATTCAGACCCTATCTGGATCAATTCATTATAGTATTCATTGACGACATTCTAATTTATTCAAGGACGGAAGAAGAACATAAGCAGCATCTATAAATGGTTCTACAGACTCTCAGAGACAATAGTCTGTATGCGAAATTCAGCAAATGTGAATTCTGGCTTCAGGAAGTTAAATTCCTGGGACATGTGATATCACAGGATGGGATTTCCGTAGACTCATCTAAGATCGATGCAGTCTTCAGCTGGAACAGGCCAACCAACGCAACCGAAGTTAGGAGTTTTCTAGGATTGGCTGGATATTACCGGAGATTTGTGGAAGGATTCTCTAGAATCGCAGGACCGTTGACAAGCCTGACTAGGAAGGAAACGAAGTACGAATGGACCGATAAACATGAGGATGCATTTCGGGAATTGAAGGAGAGACTAACCTCAACACCCGTGCTTGCGATACCTAAGAGTGGTGAACAATTCATAATCTATAGTGACGCATCACACCAAGGACTTGGTTGTGTGCTAATGCAAGAAGGGAATGTCATCGCATACGGATCGAGACAATTGAAGCCGCATGAGAAGAACTATCCGACGCACGACTTAGAACTAGCCGCAATCGTGTTCGCCCTGAAGATTTGGAGACACTATTTGTATGGAGAAAAGTTTGACTTGTTCTCAGATCACAAGAGTTTAAGGTACCTGTTCTCTCAGAAGGAGTTGAACATGCGACAACGGAGATGGATAGAACCACTCAAGGACTACGACTTCTCTTTGCAATACCACCTGGGTAAAGAAAATGTTGTAGCCGACGCTCTGAGCCGGAGGCCACGCCTTTTGGTTTCTTTGATTTTGATTAGAGAATGGTGAGCATTGGAGACATTAGTCGAATTCGACCTTCAACCAGTGGAATCAGGAGAAGGACAACACCTTGGATGTCTTGTTGTACAACCGACTCTCATCAGCTGCATCTTGGAAGCTCAACAGTCGAACGAGGATTTCAAGTTATGGTTTGCTAAGATGTCCGCAAAGGAACCAGAGATATGAAGTATTAGTACGGACAGAGCACTGAGATGCAAAGGTAGACTCTATGTGCCAAATGACGATGGTCTCAGGAAGAACATTTTGGATGAAGCACACAAGTCAAGGATGACTATCCACCCAGGAGGAAACAAGATGTATAAGGACTTGAAGAGAAACTTCTGGTGGGAAGGAATGAAGCAAGAAGTGGCCGAGTATGTATCGCAATGTCTTATTTGCAAACAAGTGAAGGCGGAGCATCAGAAACCACCTGGACTCCTACAACCGCTACCGATTCCCCAATGGAAATGGGAGCACATCACCATGGATTTTGTGGTTGGATTGCCAAAGTCTCAGCAAAACCACGATGCTATTTGGGTAATAGTGGATCGACTCACCAAGTCAGCACATTTTATCGCCTACAGCATGACGCACCCTGTTGAAAGATTGAGCCGGATGTATCTACAGCAAGTTGTGCGACTGCACGGTGTACCCGTCTCAATAGTTTCAAATCGAGATTCACGCTTTACCGCAGAATTCTGGAAGAGCCTTCAGACACCAATGGGAACTTCATTGAATTTGAGTTCAGCCTTTCATCCATAGACAGACGGTCAGACAGAACGAGTCAATCAAGTGATGGAGGATATGTTGCGAGCCTGTGTCATTGAATTCGAGAATTCATGGGAGACGTATCTACCTTTAATCGAGCTTGCCTACAACAACAGCTACCACACGAGCATAGGGATGGCGCCGTTTGAAGCCTTGTATGGAAGACCTTGCCGATCGCCGCTATGTTGGGCCGAAGTCGGAGATACTCAACTACTTGGGCCTGAGATGATTTGAGAAACCAGCGAGAAGATCCAGATTGTACGAGAGAAGATGAAGACAGCGCAATCCAGACACAAGAGCTATGCCGACAAACGACGGAAGGATCTAGAGTTCGCAGTTGGAGATCATGTGCTACTCAAAGTTTCGCCAGTTCGAGGTATCGTCAGATTCGGACAAAAAAGAGGCAAGTTGTCGCCGCGATTCATCGGAACGTTCGAGATCCTAGAACGTGTTGGGAAGGTTGCTTATCGACTTGCGATGCCGCCAAAGATGTCAGGAGTGCACAACGTTTTCCACATCAGCATGTTGAGGAAATGTGCCCACAACCCAACGCACGAGATCAGTTTTGAAGATATTGAGGTGAACGAGAACGTGACATATAATGAAGGACCAGTGCGTATTCTAGACCGAGGAGTGAAGAAGCTCAGAAACAAGGATATCCCGCTAGTGAAGGTTCAGTGAAAGCACCACGACGAAGGAGAAGCTTCATGGGAATTGGAGTCGGAGATGCGAGAGAAGTTTCTATTTTTGTTTTAACCCTGTTTGTTTCGGATTTCGAGGAAGAAATCTTTTAATGAGTGGTGGATGATGTAATACCCTGTATTTTTGTAATGTATTATGTGAATAAGACCCTGTATGTTTCTTTTAATACTTGTTTGAGCTTGGCCTTACCCTTGGTATAATTTGGATACCAATCGATTGATAAGTTTTCCAATCGATTGACTTGCTTTGGATACCAATCGATTGAACTTTATCTCAATCGATTGATTGTATCAATCGATTGACACTTATGCCAATCGATTGAAGGCAGCTGGGCAGATTCTTTTGCTCTGGCTGGGGAAAGGCCACATGAACACCTTCCCTCTATATATACCAGCCCATTTTGGGCGGATTTCTGTTTACAAAAATCAGAGAGAGTGAGAGGGAGAGTCTTGTGTGTGTTTATATATATATAAACACTCATATATATATACACACATATATACATATATTCCTACACACACTCAGAGATGGACTGAGAAGAAGAAGAAGAAGACCAGAAAGAAGAAGAAAAGAAGGAGAAAGAGAAGAGAGAAGGCAGAGAACTAGAGAGAGAGAGAGGGAGGGCACCATTGAAGCTCCAAGCTTCATTTCACACAACCAAACACGTCCTTAACGCCTAAGGTGAGTTTTAAACTCACTTGGTAGCTTGATATTGGTGTTAGAACATGCTTGAATGAAGAAATGGAGAAGAAACCGTGTATTCCCGTTTATATGTTGCTGGGCAGTCTTCTCTGTGAAGAAGACGAAGTGCAATCGATTGACATCTATATCAATCGATTGACATCTTTCATGTTCCAATCGATTGACACTTTATGCAATCGATTGACATGGATTGTGATCCAATCGATTGAACTTTTTATCAATCGATTGACACAACTTTTATACCAATCAATTGAACCTTCTTCCAATCGATTGATGCCACTTTTATACCAATCGATTGACATCTATACCAATCGATTGGCAGTTACAGTTTACTGTTTTACTTGTTTAGATAATGTAATAACTGTTTAGTTATTTATTTACTGTTCAGTATTTCCCAGCATGCTTTATTATTGTAATACAGACATGATAACGAGTTAATACGGCGTAGGATCGTAGTAATAACAAGACAAACGGATAATGTTTATAATATTAGATAACGGAATAGTTGTGAATCCTTTGGAGTTAACGTTCATTTCATTTAGAGTAGTCGGGCCACATTGGGATTGTCATGTATCGGTGATAGAGTTGAACTTAAGTAGGTTTGCTAGGATTCGGGAACCTTGCATGGGCGAGCTTTTGTCGATCATATGTTCTTAAAAGCGGTAGACAGATGAAGGTGTTTATGACTTGCGGTGAACCGGACCATTTGCCCTAAGATAGCCAGATGATCTAATCATATGTTCTTAAAAGCGGTAGACAGACGAAGGTGTCTATGACATGCGGTGGACCGTGATCACTGGTAGACGTCGCTAAGTCGTGGCATAGAATGATGTACTGTTGTTTAAAGCGTTATATCCCTGACATGCGGTGGACTGTGCATATGTTCTTAAAAGCGGGGGATGGACTAACGTGGTATAAATAACATGCGGTGAACTGTGCATATGTTCTTAAAAGCGGTGGATGAGCAATGGTGTGTTATAGAGTTGAACTACTGTCGAGTCTGTTCCCCTATCTAGACGTGTTATCGGTCTTATAATGAGTAAAACATTAGTAATCGGATCATTGGTTTGATTAAAGAAGTTAACCTCACAAAACTCTAACTTGTTGCGGCTTATAACTTGTAATAACTTCAATAGTTGATACCTTGTTAGTATCTAACTCACTCGGCTTTCATTAAGCTGACGGCGTTTATGCCGCTGGACATTTCTACGTTCCAGCGCACCCTAGTTATGACTATACAGGTGAAGGGCCTGCAGGAGAGGACTACTATGACGGTGACGGAGTCCCTATGGAGGATTTCCCCGACGGAGGTCAGACCGAAGAAGACTACTACACCGAGGACTACGTTTATGCCAACTGAAGACTAGACTAGAATTATAGCTAATCGTCTTTACCGTTTTAGAATCTTTTTGTAGTCAGGCATATGTTGCCTTGGCATTTGTACTTCCGCTGTCTTATATTTGATTCGAGACTCTGATATGTAATAGTTAGTAACTTCTGTTGACTTTGTGATACGTGGTGATCAGAACCTAGACTTCATTCTTGTTACACTATTACTTCTTATTGCTTAGTACTGCATGGTGTGGACGATCATGTGACTTCACCCGTCGCTGCCTTTGGACCCAAAAAGGAAATTTATTTTTCTCTATTTTTGCCGTTCCGGGGCGTGACAGCTTTGTAGTCGAAGCATCACTAGATAGTTATCCTATTTATATTCCAAGTTCATAGTTGCCGTATATCCACTTGACTACTATTTCACACACATGTGAGTCTTTGATATATTCTATTGATTATGTTGATATATGTTTTCGGATTATTTTCATAATGTAGGAAGGCGTACGATTGTTTTACTTTAGATAATTTAAAGTTTTTTTTTAATTTGATTTTATCAAGGAAGGATGTTGACTTTGAAATATTTAAATTTTGAATAAAATTTTTATTTTACAAAATTAATAAAGATGGTTGTGGGTGACTTGTTGATGAGAACTTTCACGAGACTTCACTCGTCCGACTAGGGACACCTAGAGGTTTAAAAAGCTTGTTGCACAAGCTAAGTGCAATCGTTATCCATACGAAAATGGATTATGGATTTTTATTATTAGTAGTGTTATTTTTCTTTTCTTTTTGCTCGAGAATTAGCAAAATGTAGGTATGGGGGTGTGATCGGAAGAGAACATATCCTAATTATACGCCTTAATTCACATTTGTTAGTCGTTTTTATCTTGTTTTTGTATAATTTTACTTCGTTTTCCACTTTATGGAAGGATTTAGAAGAAAGCAAGGATTCCAGGTTAAATAAAGAGAAAAAGCCAGTAGAAAAAAGTTGGAAAAAGCCCATCGCGCGAGCGGTCCAAATCCCATAAATCGCTCGCGCGGACCGCTTGCGCGACCTCTCATTTTACACACTCGCGCTGTCCGCTCGGGCGATCCGTACTGAAAATAGAAAACGCGTATTTTGGAGAGCTGAAGACTACTACGTGGACGAAATCATTCAATTACGTCCAGAATGTAATTTTTAAGAGTTTTAGTGAGATTAGGTTTATAGTCGTAAAAGAGATGGATCCCTTGAAAAAGAAATATGAAAAAATAGTAAAGAGTTGTTGTAGTAAAGCCCTAGCATTATAAAAATTACGGCTATTTCTATTTACTCAAGGACGTTTTGAATTCCTTTTACCTTTTTTTTTCTTAACTATAACCCTTGACCAACATTACAACCCTTGTAAAGTCCTAGTTGATTCTATGGAAACATGATTTGAATATGGAACCGATAGATGAAGGTAATAAAAGCATGGTGGTAGTGATATTTACTTGACGATCGATATCTATTCATGAGACTATCTTTTCTGTCGTGTTATACGTTGTCCCATGTCATATGGAAGATTTGTTGCTTTGTATAGAATTATCCTCCTAGCATACATTCCAATAATGACACTTGTTTCCGAGTAATTTCATTTTAGAGTGTAATTCACAACCTGAGCTTTGTAGTCGAAGCATCACTAGATAGTTATCCGATTTAAATTCCAAGTTCATAGTTGCCGTATATCCACTTGACTACTATTTTACACACATGTGAGTCTTCGATATATTCTATTGATTCTGTTGATATATGTTTTTGGATTATTTTCATAATGTAGGAAGGCGTACGATTGTTGTACTTTAGATAATTTAAAGTTTTTTTTGAATTTGATTTTATCAAGGAAGGATGTTGATATTGAAATATTTAAATTTTGAATAAAATTTTTATTTTACAAAATTAATAAAGATGCTTGTGGATGACTTGTTGATGAGAACTCTCACGAGACTTCACTCGTCCGACTAGGGACACCTAGAGGTTTAAAAGGCTTGTTGCACAAGCTAAGTGCAATCGTTATCCAGACGAAAATGGATTATGGATTTTTATTATTAATAGTGTTATTTTTCTTTTCTTTTTCCTCGAGGATTAGCAAAATGTAGGTTTGGGGGTGTGATCGGGAGAGAACAGATCCTAATTATACGCCTTAATTCACATTTGTTAGTCGTTTTTATCTTGTTTTTGTATAATTTTACTTCGTTTTCCACTTTATGGATGGATTTAGAAGAAAGCAAGGATTCCAGGTTTAATAAAGAGAAAAAGCAAGTAGAAAGAAGTTGGAAAAAGCCCATCGCGCGAGCGGTCCGCTCGCGTGAAATCCCAAAAATAGCTCGCGCGGACCGCTTGCACGACCTCCCATTATACGCCCTCGCGCGATCCGTACTGAAAATAGAAAACTCGTATTTTGGAGTACTGAAGACTCCTACGTGGGCGAAATCATTCAATTACGTCCAGAATGTAATTTTTAGGTGTTTTAGCGAGATTAGGTTTATAGTCGTAAAAGAGATGGATCCCTTGAAAAAGAAATATGAAAAAATAATAAAGAGTTGTTGTAGTAAAGCCCTTGCATTATAAATATTACGGCTATTTCCATTTACTCAAGGACATTTTGAATTCCTTTTACCTTTCTTTTCTTAACTATAACCCTTGACCTACATTACAACCCTTGTAAAGTCCTAATTGATCCTATAGAAACATGATTTGAATATGGAACCGATAGATGAAGGGAATAAAAGCATGGTGGTAGTGATATTTACTTGAAGATCGATATCTATTCATGAGACTATCTTTTCTGTCGTGTTATACGTTGTTCCATGTAATATGCGAGATTTGTTGCTTTGTATAGAATTATCCTCATTGCATATATCGAATAATTACACCTGTTTTCGAGTAATTTCATTTTAGAGTGTAATTCACAATGTGAGCTTTGTAGTCGAAGCATCACTAGATAGTTATCCGATTTATACTCCAAGTTCATAGTTGCCGTATATCCACTTGACTACTATTTCACACACATGTAAGTCTTCGATATATTCTATTGATTCTATTGATATATGTTTTCGGATTATTTTCATAATGTAGGAAGGCGTACGATTGTTTTACTTTAGATAATTTAAAGGTTTTTTTGAATTTGATTTTATCAAGGAAGGATGTTGACATTGAAATATTTAAATTTTGAATAAAATTTTTATTCTACAAAATTAATAAAGATGGTTGTGGGTAACTTGTTGATGAAAACCCTCACGAGACTTCACTCGTCCGACTAGGGACACCTAGAGGTTTAAAAGGCATGTTGCACAATCTAAGTGTAATCGTTATCCATACGAAAATGGATTATGGATTTTTATTATTAGTAGTGTTATTTTTCTTTTCTTTTTGCTCGAGCATTAGCAAAATGTAGGTTGGGGGTGTGATCGGGAAAGAACAGAATCTAATTATATGCCTTAATTCACATTTGTTAGTCGTTTTTATCTTGTTTTTGTATTATTTTACTTCGTTTTCCACGTTATGGAAGGATTTAGAAGAAAGCAAGGATTCCAGGTTAAATAAAGAGAAAAAGCCAGATGAAAGAAGTTGGAAAAAGCCCATCGTGCGAGAGGTCGGCTCGCGTGAAATCCCAGAAATCGCTCGTGCGGCCCGCTCGCGCGATCCATACTGGAAATAGAAAACGTGTAATTTGTAGTGCTGAAGACTCCTACGTGGACGAAATCATTCAATTACGTCCAGAATGCAATTTTTAAGAGTTTTAGCGAGATTAGGTTTATAGTCGTAAAAGAGATGGATCCATTGAAAAAGAAATATGAAAAAATAATAAAGAGTTGTTGTAGTAAAGCCCTTGCATTATAAATATTACGGCTATTTCCATTTACTCAAGGACATTTTGAATTCCTTTTACCTTTCTTTTCTTAACTATAACCCTTAACCAACATTACAACCCTTGTAAAGTCCTTGTTGATTTTATGGAAACATGATTTGAATATGGAACCAATAGATGAAGGGAATACAAGCATAGTAGTAGTGATATTCACTTGACGATCGATATCTATTCACTAGACTATCTTTTCTGTCGTGTTATACGTTGTCGCATGTCATATGCAAGATTTGTTGCTTTGTATAGAATTATCCTCCTCGCATATATTCCAATAATTAGACTTGTTTCCAAGTAATTTCATTTTAGAGTGTAATTCACAACCTGAGCTTAGTAGTTGAAGCATCACTATATAGTTATCCGATTTATATTCCAAGTTCATAGTTTCCGTATATCCGCTTGACTACTATGTCACACACATGTGAGTCTTCGATATATTCTATTGATTCTGTTGATATATGTTTTCGGATTATTTTCATAATGTAGGAAGGCGTACGATTGTTTTACTTTACATAATTTAAAGTTTTTTTTTAATTTGATTTTATCAAGGAAGGATGTTGACATTGAAATATTTAAATTTTGAATAAAATTTTTATTTTACAAAATTAATAAAGATGGTTGTGGGTGACTTGTTGATGAGAACCCTCACGAGACTTCACTCGTCCGACTAGGGACACCTAGAGGTTTAAAAAGCTTGTTCCACAAGCTAAGTGCAATCGTTATCCATACGAAAATGGATTATGGATTTTTATCATTAGTAGTGTTATTTTTCTTTTCTTTTTGATCGAGGATTTGCAAAATGTAGGTTTGGGGTGTGATCGGGAGAGAACAGATCCTAATTATACGCCTTAATTCATATTTGTTAGTCATTTTAATCCCGTTTTTGTTTAATTTTACTTCATTTTCCACTTTATGGAAGGATTTAGAAGAAAGCAAGGATTCCAGGTTAAATAAAGAGAAAAAGAAAATAGAAAGAAGTTGGAAAAAGCCCATCGCACGAGCGGTCGGCTCGCGTGAAATCCTAGAAATCGCTCGCGCAGATCGCTTGCGCGAACTCCCATTTTACGGGCTCGTGCGGCCCGCTCGCGCGATCCGTACTTGTCACGCCCCGGAGTAGCCAAAAATAGGGAAAATTTAAAATTTCCTTTCTGGACCCGTAGGGAATGACGAGTTACATAAAACTGACCTGTCCGCACAACATTCTAACATAAAATATATAAATCAGAGTAAGACATTTGCAGAAGCGTTTAATGGTATTCATGGGGGAACTTAAAGTGTTTGCTACTTAAGCTATTACAGAAATTCCAAATGAAAACCACAAAAGATAAGTTTGGGCAATCGACGCCACTTTAATTAATACATTAACAAAAAACAGTTATTTAAAACATAAAGGAGAGCTTGATACGGAAATAGGTCAGGGTCCTTCTTCTAGCTGGCAAACCCGTAACCCTCGTAACCATACTCTTCCTGAAGGTCTGCCTCAGGGTCACCTTCTGGATAGCTCCCATCTTGATGATAATTATACGCGTCTTCAAGGTTATCTTGGTAATTCTCCTCACCATAACCTAGACGTAATATGTCCAGGTCAGGGAAGGAGCCATTAGCTTTTGAAGCTAAGTGAGATCGTCTTAACCGATCACTCCTAATACAATTAAGAATATACAAGTACGACGAATATCTTGAAGTAAACATTAAATGAGCCTATGACATGGTAGTATGATGACACAATGCAATATCGATATTTTCGATTTTACTCAACACTTTTTGACCATAACTCAAAGTTCTCTTAACCATAATACCGGCATACCCCTTGACCTCTCTCATGGGCCAAGGCGGTATCCATGATACAATATTTTCTTCTTACGGGTAATGTACCCCTCGGCCTCTCTCATGGACCAAGGCGGTAGCATTAACATTACTTCTTTAGATGCATCCCTTAGCCTCTCTCATGGACTAAAGCGATATCATTAGCGTATCCCTTAGCCTCTCTCATGGACTAAAGCGATATCATTAGCGTATCCCTTAGCCTCTCTCATGGACTAAAGCGATAACATCAACATACCCCTTGACCTCTCTCGTGGGTCAAGGCGGCCTAACATTATCTTGCCATATTTTACAGCCATCGTGACTAGTGTCCAACTCAAGTCAATTCAACTCTTGGACCACCGCGGTCCATACCATATGTATGACAAAATGATTGGGTTAGTCTCCTTGACTAACCATGCGGACGTCAACATTGACATCAGGACTCGACTATGTTTATATGAATGTTCACATGATGGTATAACCATAAAATATGAGAAACAGGTATATCAATGAACATTAACCAGGCATAAGTATATTTAGCTAACATGCGTTCATTATAGTAGAAACAAGCTCAACAGTTACATAGTTCATACTTATCGGTTTCTTCCAAGTAGGACGTACCGGGCATACATGAAATATACAAGGAATAATTCTATAATATACCAAGTGAGTTAAAATGACTCACCTCAAAGCGGGTGCGTAAAAGTGGGCGTAGCGGTTCCTACAAAGTATATAAATGCATAGAACGTTGATTAATAAGTGTACTAAAACTAAGGGCATAATGGTAATTGTGCCGGATGTGTTCTTTAATCTCAACATGATGATGTAGACATCATTCTGAGTCTAACGTCATTGATTAGACTCAAATCAGAGTCTGTCGCATAAAAGGCTGGGTTTTCTATACCAGTTTGGGCCCTAAGGACAAGCTGTATTTTTGACCGTGTCGAAAGTTCACCAAACTTTAAGGGGATGTTCTAGACATTATTCTAAGACTCTAGGAACTGACCGCGTATTTTTCTGAGCTACGGTTTATTTATAATGAATTATCGAAGTCTTAATACGTCTAATAATTGACTGCGGGGCCCATAATTATAAAATATGATTTAGGGAGATATTTGGCCCTTATAAATATTTTTATTAAATAGTAGGCCTTAAAATAGGCTAGTAGTATCTTTCCCAGAAATTTTTTTTTTGGGCTCGTTTGGTATCTTAAATAATTAAAACATAACCAAATGGACATTTTATAAGTAATTAATCATTATTAAAATATTAAAGCTAGGGTTTTATAAATACTAAATTTACAACATAGAGGTACTAGACCTTAGAAAAATTTAATATAATTTTCCTATACTTGAAAAGAGGTCATTAGGTATTTTATACCTAATTATTATAACTCAAAACTAATATTTATTATTTATTTAAACTAAATAAAAATAAGTATACTCTAAAAATACTAAAATATATTTTCAGAATATAATATATAATATAAACTTTCAGAGTATAAAATATTAATAATATTTCAGAATTTAAAACTTAATAATTTTGCTTTTAAAACTATTTTCAAAACAATTTAAAACAATTTATAATACATGAGCCTACTTATCAAATATTTAATAACTACTATCTTTTTATTTTAATCAAACAAACCTTTATTATTTATTTAGGAGTAAATAAATACTAAGCATAATAATTAAATATATAATATTATATTTCAAAATATAATATAAATTTGTAATATTTCATAAAACTAATTAACCCATATTAATTTAAATCAACTATACTAAAAATTTTAAAACCATTAATGACTAATGCTTAAAATTATACTTGGGAACTAAGTTTCTAACACACATAAAAGATGCCCAAAATCAAATTACCCAAACGGCCCTTAGCAATTTCATCTCCTTCAAGCACAAAAACTGTGGGTGCAAATGTTATATACGTATATACATATAAATTTCGTATTTATATACATTTTACAACCCCCTTCAAACGATCATAACTCATTCATTTCTCAACGAAAATACGCAAACTTTATGTCAAAATCGAGTGCCTCGACGAGATGGATCTAACGGTATAGGTCTTGAAGCCTAACTCCTAACGGTCTACGCGAACGGGGGCAAAAACAGTCACGACCAAAAGAGAATAATCGAACCGTAGGCCGTCCAAACGCGACTTAATCTTCAGGCCATTCATCGAGGGTGTTAAGGGAGTCGTTAGGATCATTTTGGCATTGAGTTTGTGTATTTTGGTGACGGTCGAAAAATTGAGCTCGTAGGAGCTTTAATGGCCGCTGGCCACGGTTGGTGCTTCAAAGGTCTGTCCGGGAGTGTGTGAGAGTGTGTGAGGGTCTGTTGTGTGTGCAGAAACATACAGAGGGGGTGTGGAGAGTTTTACCTTCCCTGATCTTGGCTCCGATGACGCGAGTGTCTTCCCGTAACTCTCTCTCTCTCTAGCCTTCGGTCTCCTTCTCCTCCTCTTTTCCTTCTTCTTTTTTTTTTCTTCTTCTTCTTTGCTGAGTTCTGCGGGTTGTGTGTGTGTGTGATGAGGTGAGAGGGAGGGTGCACAGAGGTTGAGGGGCAGTTGGTTGGGGAGGTGTTTGTGGGTTTGGATTTATTTCCTTTTCTTCTCTCTCTCAAACAATATTGTGGTCTCTCTCTCAGCCTCTCTTTCTCAGCATCTACATATATATATATACATATATATATAAACCACACACACACAATGAAGTACATATATTATAATATATATACACACAAAATGTAATGGGGATCCGGGGATGGGAAATACCCAGCGGGTCCAAGGGTGGCGGGTGGCAGGTGGTTAATGAGAGGGATTGGGTTGGGATTTGGGGCTGATGTGAGGTGATGGATTTGAGGGGAAAAAGATGAGTGACCAAGGGGTATTGGAGGAGGTTGTGTTTTATCTAGTGGATAAAAGAGTGGGGAATATTTGGGAAATCTTAAGGGATTTGACGTGTCTCGAGTCACGTGCTATACAATTCGGGTAATACCAGATTTTTACGGGTCTATGTGTTATTCAGTTCGGGACTAACATTTATAGTCTGGGTTAAAAATAAAAAAATGTAAATATTATATATTATAATTACAGTCGTGAAACTAACACGATATCAGGTCCCGATATTATAGTATAGTATATAATTTATAAGTTAGGCAACAATGAATATGAAAATATAACCTATCGTTATAAATTCTAAATAACAGTAATATTAAATCACAATACTTTAATAAACGAGGGTCGGGTTTATAAAATTCTGTAACTAAGCGATAACGAAAAATATATATATTATAATCTATAATTATAAAAATTAGCGACAACGAAATTATAATATATCTTATAGCTATAACATTAAATAATAATGAATATATATATATTATAATCTACAATTATAATATTAATGGCAATGAATATTAACATAACCTATAGTTATAATATCAAGCCACAATTAAATATTAGAACATGTAATTAATATACGGGGGTCTAAATAATATCCCATAGCTAATAGTTAGAAAATTAAGCGACGACGATTAAATAATCTATAGTAATAAATTAGGTGACAATGAAATTATATATGTTATAATCTATAGTTACAAAATTAAGCGGCAGCGAATTATAATATAATATTAATATATAAAGTCGAACTCAGAAATATAAAGTACGGATTTTACGGGTACTACAATCTACCCAACTTACAAGAGATTTCGTCCCCGAAATCTACAAGCGGCTAGTCCTACCCAACTTACAAAGGTCTGACCTTATATCAGATTGTAAGGTTGCGAAGCCTCTATAAATACTGCTAGCTGAGTCTATTATTCTTAGTACTACTACAACGGTCACCATCCTTGTGAGGAAACAAAAGCTTTGACATTACATGGTTGAGTTGATGGAGTGTTGTACTCTCTGTCCTTGGTGTCGTTCTGCTTAATCCCTCTTGGTTGATGGTTTACTTGTTCGGCGGTTCCGTTTTGACTGCTTCTGAGTGGTGTTACTCATTCCTTGTCTTGGACAATTCTGGTAGATGTGGCCTATCCCACCACACTTGGAACATTGTGATCCTTGTCCTCCGATTTGTTTCGGTGCTGGGCATTCGTTGAAGTGATGTTCACGATTTCTGCAGTTAAAACAACACTGGCGTGTTTTGCGTTGAACTGATGCCATTACTGTGTCAGTCTTCCTTTCACCATCTTTATGTCCTTTGTACTTACGGTGATTATTCTTCGACCTCTTTCTTGGATTTGTTTGGAGAAATTGGTCGCTCCTGGAAAATTCTTGATCAGGGGTTTGCTTCTGTCCTTGGTTGAGTCTCAGCGGGGGTGATCGGTTCTCGAATTGTCCATGTTCTCGGTTAATGATTTCTTCAAATCCGTTTGCTATTCCCACCAGGGCTTTGAATGGTTGGTTCAGATGACAAAAGGTCAATCGTTGAAGCCGTAAGGAAAGGCCTAGGTGGTACTTTCAGTTTTTTTTTTCTGGCGTGTCAATCATGTGATATGTGAATCAGGATAGTCGTTCGAATTGTACAGTGTACTCTCTCACAGTCTGGTTTCCTTGGACTAGTTCGATGAATTCTTTTTCCTTTCTATTCCTCTCAGTCTGGGAAAAGTAGTTCTCCAGGAATAATTCTTTAAATTCCGTCCAAGTCATTCTTCGGATGGCTTCTTCTCCAAGGGTCGCCTTCTCTGATTCCCACCAGTCGGCTGCTGCGAACGTTAATTAAAAAACGGATAAGCGTCTTTTCTCATCGTCAGTGCAATTGATCGTTTCGAATATCAAATCCATCTGGCGAATCCATTGTTCGGCTTGCCATGCTCCCTCTAATCCGTTAAAGGTTTCGGGTTGAAGAGAACGAAATCCTTTTAGCAGTTTGACTCCTGTTTGACGTACTGGTACTCCGTTTCCATTGTTAGGATTATTCCCGTTGTTGTGGTTGTTGCTGACGTATTCTAACCTTCGAAGGAATGCTCCAAATACGCCAGTTGGGTCCATTCCGGGAGGTATTGGGTCAGTAGATCCACTTGCTTCGTATTGGATTGCTCGAGTTGATCTGACCATGGTGTACGTAGGGGTGTTCAAGGTTTCCTATATATGAATCAGTGTCTAATTGGTTAATCACATCCTATCTTATCCTTAAACAATGCATAGCACATAGCAGATGCAAGGTAATCATATTAATATTATACTATCTTAGCATACAAGGGGTTGTTCTACCAATAAGGTCCACTAGTGCATATCTAATTATCAGACTAAGGTTAAGAGGCATCACGTCTATTACGCAACTCAAAAGCAAGTTGGTCCTATTCTTAATCTCCTTCTAGACTCTAGGCCGTGCTGACTGTTCTGAGTTCCATCTCAGGAAGTTCGTCAGTGCCTAACTTCTAGTTGATATGACTAGTTGCCTCAGCTAAATCTATATAGGTTGACTATATATATATACTAATCAACTATCGTCTAATGGTCAATCTTATATCCTCGTGAATCATAAATATATAAGAAGAAATATACGGTTGGCGAGTAGTACGAGTATAGGTAAGCATCTCAGTTAACACAAGTAAAAGATGGACCAAAATAGGTTTTCATTAAATAATATTATACATGAGGGTTCTAATACAACTTCTACTAGAATCTAAACACATACTCTGCCAAACTATAGGACTACAATCCCAATACAAACTTAATTAAAAGATAAAACTAACCAAGGCATCAAGTCTTCTAGTTGTGGTATTCCTCCCGAAGTCACGATCTCCTCTGGGGGATTCCATCACATCCTTGTTCGTTATCCTAACCTATTGGCAACTCAGGATCATATAAGTACAACGTCCTATTCTCTATCAGGACTCCTCAGCTAGACTTATCTCCATCATCTGGACTTTCTATTGGGCTGGCGGGGATCACAAAAGGTACTATTTTGGTCTGTGATTCTCATTGATTAGCTGTCATAAGGTTATCAAAAGTGCGAGATATTCTGTCCATCTCTAATGACATCGTGCACGGTGCTATAACTCTATAATATGCGATCTCAAGAACATGTTTCTCATGGGAGAAACGTTGCATCAATCTTCCTATCTTCCTACGGGCAGTGTGTTTGATGGTGCTACCAATACGGGCAGAAACTAGGGAAATGACCTTCCTATCCATGGTGGTCTTATGCTTTTCATCTTCAGCGTCATGCTCTATTTGTTACTCCATACTCCTTGCTCGAAAGAAAACTATCCTAGCATCGGTTGCTATCTCAAGAATACCTTAAGGTTCTCGACTTAAGAGTGTCGGACAGACGGTCAACTCCTAAACCTAAGCTCTGATACCAAAAATCCTGTCACGCCCCGGAGTAGCCAAAAATAGGGAAAATTTAAAATTTCCTTTCTGGACCCGTAGGGAATGACGAGTTACATAAAACTGACCTATCCGCACAACATTCTAACATAAAATATATAAATCAGAGTAAGACATTTGCAGAAGCGTCTAATGGTATTCATGGGGGAACTTAAAGTGTTTGCTACTTAAGCTATTACAAAAATTCCAAATGAAAACAACAAAAGATAAGTTTGGGCAATCGACGCCACTTAAATTAATACATTAACAAAAGACAGTTATTTAAAACATAAAGGAGAGCTTGAGACGGAAATAGGTCAGGGTCCTTCTTCTAGCTGGCAAACCCGTAACCCTCGTAACCATACTCTTCCTGAAGGTCTGCCTCAGGGTCACCTTCTGGATGGCTCCCATCTTGATGATAATTATACGAGTCTTCAGGATTATCTTGGTAATTCTCCTCATCATAACCTAGACGTAATATGTCCAGGGCAGGGAAGGAGCCATTAGCTTTTGAAGCTAAGTGAGATCGTCTTAACCGATCACTCCTAATACAATTAAGAATATACAAGTACGACGAATATCTTGAAGTAAACATTAAATGAGCCTATGACATGGTACTATGATGACACAATGCAATATCGATATTTTCGATTTTACTCAACACTTTTTTACCATAACTCAAAGTTCTCTTAACCATAATACCGGCATACCCCTTGACCTCTCTCATGGGCCAAGGCGGTATCCATGATACAATATTTTCTTCTTACGGGTAATGTACCCCTCGGCCTCTCTCATGGACCAAGGCGGTAGCATTAACATTACTTCTTTAGATGTATCCCTTAGCCTCTCTCATAGACTAAAGAGATATCATTAGCGTATCCCTTAGCCTCTCTCATGGACTAAAGCGATATCATTAGCGTATCCCTTAGCCTTTCTCATGGACTAAAGAGATATCATTAGCGTATCCCTTAGCCTCTCTCATGGACTAAAACGATATCATTAGCGTATCCCTTAGCCTCTCTCATGGACTAAAGTGATAACATCAACATACCCCTTGACCTCTCTCGTGGGTCAAGGCGGCCTAACGTTATCTTGCCATATTTTACAGCCATCGTGACTAGTGTCCAACTCAAGTCAATTCAACTCTTGGACCCCCGCGGTCCACACCATATGTATGACAAAATGATTGGGTTAGTCTCCTTGACTAACCATGCAGACGTTAACATTGACATCAGGACTCGACTATGTTTATATGAATGTTCACATGATGGTATAACCGTAAAATATGAGAAGCAGGTAAATCAATGAACATTAACCAGGCATAAGTATATTTAGCTAACATGCGTTCATTATTGTAGAAACAAGCTCAACAGTTACATAGTTCATACTTATCGGTTTCGTCCAAGTAGGACGTACCGGGCATACATGAAATATACAAGGAATAATTCTGTAATATAACAAGTGAGTTAAAACGACTCACCTCAAAGCGGGTGCGTAAAAGTGGGCGTAGCGGTTCCTACAAAGTATATAAATGCATATAACGTTGATTAATAAGTGTACTAAAACTAAGGGCATAATGGTAATTGTGCCGGATGTGTTCTTAAATCTCAACATGATGATCTAGACATCATTCTGAGTCTAACATCATTGACTAGACTCAAATCGGAGTCCGTCGCATAAAAGGCTGGGTTTTCTATACCAGTTTGGGCCCTAAGGACAAGTTGTATTTTTGACCGTGTCGAAAGGTCACCAAACTTTAAGGGGATTTTCTAGACATTATTCTAAGACTCTCGGAACTGACCGCGTATTTTTCTGAGCTACGGTTTATTTATAATGAATTATCGAAGTCTTAATACGTCTAATAATTGACTGCGGGGCCCATAATTATAAAATATGATTTAGGGAGATATTTGGCCCTTATAAATATTTTTATTAAATAGTAGGCCTTAAAATAGGCTAGTAGTATCTTTTCCATAAATTTTTTTTTGGGGCTCGTTTGGTATCTTAAATAATTAAAACATAACCAAACGGACATTTTATAAGTAATTAATAATTATTAAAATATTAAAGCTAGGGTTTTATAAATACTAAATTTACAACATAGAGGTACTAGACCTTAGAAAAATTTAATATAATTTTCCTATACTTGATAAGAGGTCATTAGGTATTTTATACCTAATTATTATAACTCAAAACTAATATTTATTATTTATTTAAACTCAATAAAAATAAGTATACTCTAAAAATACTAAAATATATTTTCAGAATATAATATATAATATAAACTTTCAGAGTATGAAATATTAAAAATATTTCAGAATTTAAAACTTAATAATTTTGCTTTTAAAACTATTTTCAAAACAATTTAAAACAATTTATAATACATGAGCCTACTTATCAAATATTTAATAACTACTATCTTTTTATTTTAATAAAAAAACCTTTATTATTTGATATGTCCAGAAATATCCTGTAGCGGTCCAATCGCCACGTAGTCATCCAATAGCCCGGGGAATCCGGGTTAGGAGCATAGGGCCCACAGGCCCGGGTCGTCCGGCTGTGCTTATCCGAGATACCCGCAGCTCGGGTACCAGGCATGATAGGGCTCCAGGAGATGCGGCATGAATCACGTTTCTTTCCATCCCTGTGCAATCATGACTCTATCAAGAGAATCAATAGTTTCCTAAATCATTTAGGAAACCAAACATTGTATAAATCTATTGTAAATGGATTATGTTTCCTAATCTATAAAACTTACCATGTAAGGGTGGACTCGGGCACCTATAAAAGAGCCCAACTACCCTCACAGAAGGGATCCGAGTATCAACTCTCCGAGCATATAAACACACCTCAGAGAACTCACCACCATATACGCATACACCCGGCCGGTATTACTGGTAGTGCTGCCCACCATTGTTGGCTCACCAGGCCCGCCGGTGATCTGCTAGTGAACGTGCTCGGACGCACTCGTGGATGTAGGTCACCTCATTAACGGGGCCGAACCACATACAAATCCTTTGTGATCTTATTTTCTGTCTAAATTACCCTTACCAATTTTCGGCATCATCAGTTTGGCGCTGTCTGTGGGAAACGACACATTCTCCTCATCAACAAAAATCTTTGACTGATCGATATGCCGCCAAAGAAGGGTAAAAAGACCGCTGATTCAACCGGTCAGGAGGACCTGCAGATCGAGCCGCGCGCTACCTCCATGACCGCTGACCAGGTCTCGGCGGCGCTGGAACAACTCTTGGAGGGCCAGGTCCGAACACAACAGCAAATAGAGGCGCTCATGGCCCAGCATGAAAAGGCGGTGGGGGACCATGAGAAAAGCCCTTCGTCGGAAAGGCGGCCCGAAAAGAGCGCTCCCAGCCGGGGGCCCGTTCGGACGAATGGAAAAACCCGATCCGCTCCAGTGTCCCAACCAGACCATGAGCGTCAACCGGAAGGAGAACGTAGCCATGCTACTAAGCGCTCGCAGAGAGGACCTCGGTACGTTCCTCGCCGAGCGCGCCGAGTGGAGGATGCCAGGATCCTCATTGAGCGAAGACGAGCTGCGAGAGGAGAAGCGCCGGGACGTAAAGCCCGGGAGTCTGTCAATGATCCACCCGCCTTGAGCCGGGGAGATCTGAGGCATAGACTGTCTCGGACACATAGCCGGGTGTTATCCCCGAGGTCAACGCGCTTTGAGGATGAAGCCTCGTCATCTGATCCTACCTACCACTCGGATACAGAAAGAAAGATCGGGCACACCGGCGTCAAAGCCCAGGTTGAGGAGTTACAGCAACAGATCGAGAGGTTGAACCGCAAGTCCGGTCATGACCTCACGAATACCGAAACGGAGTCGCCCTACACTATCCGGGTGACACAGTTCCCGATTCCACGGAAGTTCAAACCCCCTCATCTCAGTTCATATGACGGCAAGGGGAGTCCGGTGGACCACATCCGCACCTACAAGGCACAGATGGCACTGGCCACTACAATAGACGAGCTGCTGTGTTTGGCTTTCCCTAGTACTCTCAAGGGATCGGCCGCACAGTGGTTCCATGCCCTGAAACCCCGGACGGTCGACAACTTCAAGTCCCTCAGCAAACTCTTCATCAGCCAGTTTGTCGGGATGCTGGACCGCTCCCAACCAGACACCCAGCTGCTAGCCGTCAAGCAGCAAAAGGGCGAATCTTTAAGAGAATACGTGGATCGCTTCAACCAGCAGAGACTTTTGATCCGCAACCTCAATGAAACGGCCGCAATCATGGCCTTCTGTTCGGGAGTTCAACACACCAAGGTGGCCACATCTTTCCATCGAAATCGACCTGCCACCCTAGTGGAACTCTCGGAAAGAGTTGGGAAGTACATAGACACCGAAGAGTTTTTGAAGGCAAAACGCGCCAGCCAGGCGGGAGACGAATCCCCGCAGGCCAAGCGCAAGCGCGAGGGGTCAGAGAAGGGTCCGGGAAAAAGGCCGAGGCAAGATCAGCGGGATGCTAGGGGGCAGCCCCCAATAGCTTTTACTCCCCTTTCCCGGCCCATACATGAGGTAATGGCCGCTGCAGAAGCACAGAGGCTGCTCCCGCAGCCAGCTAAGCTCAGAGCCCCGCCTGGCAAGAGAAACCGGGAGAAGTTTTGCCGATATCACAGGGATCACGGCCACAAAACGGAGGATTGCTTCAAGCTAAAGATAGCGATCGAAAAACTGATCGAGCAGGGGCATCTTGCCGAGTTTGTTACGGCCGACAGACGCCCCCGTCAGGATGCTCAAGCTCCCGGTCAGCCCCCTCCACCACTCGGCCACATTAACGTGATCTCCGGAGGAACATCTGGAGGAGGCGATTCCCAGTCGGCACGGAAGAGGCATGCCCGAGCGTCCCGAGCGGACGTATGGCAGGTCCAATCCACCGGCCCCTCACCAGCCGACGTTCTGACGTTCTCGTCCGACGACGCGTAGGGCCTCCATTGCCCCCATGATGACCCGCTAGTAGTAACGCTTTCTATAGCTAACTATATGGTCCAGAGGGTGCTGTTTGACACTGGCAGTTCGTCCGACATAATGTTTGTAGCGGCGTTCGACCAACTCGGGATTGACCGGGATCGGCTCTGGCTAGTTGCTACTCCCCTGGTCAGATTCAACGGCTCCAGTACTCAACCGCTCGGCACGATCGAACTCCCAGTTCTCATGGGAACCTATCCGCAGCAGGTTTCCACGCTCACCAGTTTCGTGATAGTGGAGGCCCCATCGGCCTACAACGTTATCCTCGGGAGGCCGACCCTCAACAGAGCCCGAGCCATTGTTTCCACCTACAGCTTGATCGTGAAATTCCCGACCCCCCAGGGGCCTGGATGCTTGCGAGGAGACCAGACCACGACCCGAAGTTGTTATGTCAGCTCGCTGCGCCGGGGGGCAATCACCGAATCACTGAACATCCAAGAAATGGACCCCCGAGACCAGAGGGACGTGATCGGGCCTATGGAAGAATTGGAGCAAGTTGTGCTAGATCCAGAACACCCGGGCCGCACGGTCAGCGTAGGCGCACTACTGGAGCCCGCCTTAAAAGAAAAGGTGATCCAGTTCCTACGGCAAAATCGGGACGTTTTTGCTTGGAGTCATGAGGACATGCCCGGAATTGATCCCCGAGTAATGTCCCATCGTCTCAACGTCAGCCCAGACTGTCGTCCAATAAAGCAGAAGCGAAGGGGCATGGCGCCCGAAAGACAAAAAGCTGTAAGCGAGGAGGTCGCGAAGCTCCTGAAAGCTAACTCCATCCGAGAGGTCCACTACCCCGACTGGTTGGCCAATGTTGTACTAGTCAAGAAAAGCAATGGCAAATGGAGGATGTGTGTGGACTTCACCGACCTCAACAAGGCTTGCCCCAAGGACTGTTATCCGCTGCCCCAGGATAGACCTCCTTGTCGATTCAACGGCAGGCCACTCGCTCCTCTCGTTCATGGACGCCTACTCGGGGTACAATCAGATCAGCATGTACCCCGGGGATGAAGAGAAGACGGCGTTCATCACCGACCAAGGCACGTACTGTTACAGAGTTATGCCCTTCGGCCTTAAGAACGCCGGGGCTACATACCAATGCCTAGTCAACTTCATGTTCAGAGACCTCATCGGAGAGTCCATGGAAGTATACGTAGACGATCTCCTGGTCAAGAGCCGAGAGGAACTCGATCACCTGGACCATCTGGCCGGGGCCTTCAGCATTTTGAGAAAATTCAGGATGAGGTTGAACCCGGCCAAGTGCACCTTCGGGGTCTCATCCGGGAAGTTCCTCGGTCATCTAGTCAGCAGACGGGGAATAGAGGCAAACCCCGACAAAATCCAGGCCATCATCAATATGCGGTCTCCCAAGTCAACAAAGGAAGTTCAAAGCCTAGCCGGACGGGTGGCCGCACTGAACAGATTCGTCTCCCGAGCTACTGACCGGTGCCTCCCGTTCTTTAAAATACTCTGTAAAGCTTTTCAGTGGTCGGAGGAATGCGAAGAGGCATTCCAGGACCTCAAGAAGTACCTGGCCTCTCCTCCTTTACTGACGACACCTACAGCCGGAGAGGAACTATTCTTGTACCTGGCAGTGTCACCGTCGGTGGTTAGCTCGGCACTTATTCGGGAAGAGCACGGGATACAGTTCCCAGTGTACTACACTAGCCGAGCGCTGCAAGGCTCGGAAAGCCGGTACTCCCGCATCGAGAAATTGGCCTTCGCCCTCATTACCTCAGCCCGAAGGCTCCGACCGTACTTCCAGGCCCATACCATTGTAGTACTGACGGACCAACCGCTCCGCAAAATTCTCTCCCGGCCAGACACGTCCGGAAGGCTCGTTAAATGGGCTTTGGAATTGGAGGAGTTTGAGGTGACTTACCGGCCGCGGACGGCCATCAAGGGACAAGCCGTCGCAGATTTTCTGCTCGAATTTACATATCCCGAAGACCCGGTAGAAGAACCCGAGCCTGCAGCCTTACCGCCGGGGTTGCAACCCGGCATCCCTACTTGGGTACTTCATGTCGACGGCTCTTCTAACCAACAAGGTAGTGGTGCCGGGATCATCTTAACTACCCCCGACGGAATCCAGCTGGAATATGCTTTGAGATTTGGGTTTCGTGCCTCCAACAACGAGGCCGAATACGAAGCCCTCTTGGTCGGGTTACAATTAGCCATTTCGATGAGTGCACAACAAGTCGAGAGCTACAGCGACTCTCAGCTCGTGGTTAATCAGGTAAAACAGGAATATGAAGGGCGGGAAGATAGCATGATAGCCTACCTAGCCCTCATCCGGACGGTTTCCAAACAACTCCGAGGATTTTCCATCACCCGGATACCTAGAGAAGAAAACACTAGGGCTGACCGGCTTGCTCGCCTCGCATCGTCAGCTGAGTCAGACTTGCCCGGGATAAGAATACAATTCTTACCCGAGCCGAGTGTGATCAATTCAGAGGGCATGGAGGTTGACCCGGTTACTCTGGAACCTAATTGGATGGATCCAATCGTGACATTCTTGACGACAGGAGGGCTCCCAAACGACAAAGAGGAAGCAAGGCGGGTCAAGTACCGGGCAGCACGATACCATATTCTCGATGGTGTCCTCTACAAGAGAGGATTCACTATCCCATACCTCCGCTGCGTTCATCCAATGCAAGTTCAAGCCATATTGTTTGAAATCCATGAAGGTGTGTGCGGGAACCACACAGGCGGAAGGACACTGTCCAGAAAAGCCCTACTACAAGGCTATTACTGGCCAACCATGACCCGAGACTCGCAGGAGTACGTTCGGAAATGCGACAAGTGCCAACGGTACTCTCCAATGATAAACCAACCGGGAGAACTTCAGACCCCGGTCTATAGCCCCTGGCCATTCGCCCAATGGGGGATCGACATCGTTGGCCCCTTACCAACAGGGAAAGGGCAGGTTAAGTTTGCTGTAATAGCCGTTGACTACTTCACCAAGTGGGCGGAAGCTGAGCCCCTGGCAACGATAACCGAGCAAAAGATGGAACATTTTGTAGAGAGAAATATCCTTAGCAGGTTCGGTATTCCGCGAGTCCTGATCAGCGACAACGGGAGACAATTTGATACACCTGTCTTTAGACAGTTCTGCTCAGACTATGGAATACTGAACCATTACTCTTCCCCCGAGCATCCACAAGCAAATGGTCAAGCCGAGGTGACTAACCGCACGATCTTGCAGTCAATTAAAACAAGGCTGGAGGGAGCCAAGGGCCTGTGGGCCGATGAACTCCCAGCCCTCCTGTGGGCCTACCGTACCACGCCCCGGGCAGCTACGGGCGAAACCTCATTTTCATTAACTTACGGTTTTGAGGCAGTAGTCCCCACAGAGCTCGGGCTGCCCACATACCGGGTGGCTACTTTCAATACCCAAGCCAACGGAGAAGCCCTCAGGACTGAACTAGACTTGGTGGAAGAGAAAAGGGACCAGGCTTATCTCAAGGTGGCAGCTTACAAGCAAAGGGTCTCGCGATACTACAATAGCAAGGTGAAGTATCGTAGTTTCCAGGTTGGGGACCTTGTTCTTAAAGCAGTGAACCAGTCAACCCGAGTTCCAGGCCATGGGAAGCTAGGAGCAAACTGGGAAGGACCGTATATAGTAACTCGGGTCAACCGACCAGGAACCTACTGGCTACAAAGCATGGACGGGCACGACCTCAGTCACCACTGGAACGTACAACATCTCCGCAAGTACTATCAGTAGCACCTAGCTACGGGAGTCTAGTGTTATGAGGAAAATTCTTTTAGCCTTGCTAGGACAATTGTACAGATGGTTTTCTTTTAAATAAAATGGAAAAGTTTGCTTTGAAACATGACTCCCTTCGGTACATCGGGTAATACACCAAAAGACCTCGGGCCTAACCCCGAGGCACCAAAAAGACCTCGGGCCTAACCCCGAGGCACCAGAAAGACCTCGGACCTAACCCCGAGGCACAAAAAGACCTCGGGCCTAACCCCGAGGCACAAAAAGACCTCGGGCCTAACCCCGAGGCACCAAAAGACCTCGGGCTCCGAACCCAGGCACCAAAGGACCCTACAACCACCCATGTTCCAGGTCGGTTTCCTATGGTCGTTCCCCAGCACGCCCCCTCCTTAGTAGGAGCTCTGGGGGTAAGAGGGTTCTATACCTAAATAGGAAATTAACTAAAGCTTTGCTTAGGTCCAGCCGACGATGGGGCCAGACCCCTAGGTGGCCAGCGATAGCAAGCTTCAAACGCTCCTGCAACCACCCATGTTCCAGGTCGATTCCCTACGGCTGGGCTTTCCCGAAGCACCCGCACACCCACCTTAGCAAAATGCTTGGGGGGCAGGGGATAGAGGGAAATACCAAGGCCTAAGACAGGGAATTACAATGCTCGACTAGGTGTTCTGTGGGTTACGGTCCTAAAGCATTTGCTAAGGCAGATGTTAGGTTGGCCAAAGCCACACGGATACTAGCAAAAAAAAAAAAATTTAATGCCCTGTGGGTTACGGTCTTAAAGCATTTGCTAAAGCAGATGTTAGGTTGGCCAAAGCCATACGGGTTCTAGTAAAAGTTAAAGTGCAGTACAACAAAATTAATGGAAGGGTGACCTCAGGGGCCTTTGCATTAAATTAAACAAATGTACAGAGCCTGGGGAGCAGTTGTAGTAGCCTCCCCAAAAAAAAAAAAAAAACTACAAGCGCTGAAAACGAACAGCAGGAAGAATGGACCGGGGAGTCAGTCTTCCACAATTACCGCAATATCGATCTCCCCGGTCTGCTCCCCGGGAGCGGCAAGTCTTTCCCCCGCTAAAACCCCCTCCGGGGCGAGCTCAGTGGCCTCGGCGATGACCATAGGATCTCCAGCGGCCGCCGAATCCTCGCCAGCAGCAGGAGCTTCACCAGCAATAGGATCCTCTCCAATGTCCCAGTAGTCCGAGTCAATCCCCTCGTAGGCCGAAAGGACCCATTCGGGATGGTCCCGGGCTACCCGCCATTTCAGATCATCATAACATTGGAAGAAGCCATCGTCAAAAGCTCCTTCCAGGGCCGCTGCAGAAGGTGTCTCAGTCACCGCCTTAGCCTGAGCTTCGGCTGCCGCGACAAGAGCCCGGGCAGCTTCCAATTCGGCCAAAGCAGCTGCCAAGTCCGCCTGAACCGCCCCTAAGCTCAAGGCCAGCGACTTCGTCTTGTTTGTCTCCACAGCCAGGGCAGTCCTCGCTACGTGTAGCTCTTCCCGCTCCTTCGAAAGGGCGGCTTCAGCGGCACTCACCTTCCCGGCCAGGGAAGAATGGACGGATTCGGATCCCGCGGCTATGCAGCCCACCTACAGCAGGAGAATGCAAATCTATTAAACAAGTAATGAGTATAGGGCAAGTTCACATTTAAAAGGAAAGCAGAACACTCACCAGGTGGGAGATGCTATACAGCCACCCTTGGAGCCCTTGGGGAGACAGCTCGGCACATGCTGCCACCTGGCTTGGTGCGAGGCAAGGTTTTAGCCTCTCCCGGGCCTCGTCATGTCCACCTGAGGGCAAACCCGACGGAATGTCAGCCCCGTGCACGGACTCCTCAACAGCCGGCCTGGGGGGAGCCGATGTCCCCACAGGACCTGTACGGGCAGTCGTCCCGTGGCGGATGCGCCTGAGCGGGCGCTCACCGCCTGGAGCCTCGGTGGCCGGTCTTTTTCCTTGGGCAATGGCCACCCGAGCGGCAGTAGTGGCGGCGGCGGCAGCCTGTCTCTCCCGTAGTTGGTCCAAATTGCGCTTGGGAGCCATTTCTGCAGAAACCCAGATTGCACGGTCAGAAGGGCAAGGGGCAGAAATAATGCAAGTACATGGATAATGCATAATGTCACTGAAATACTCACCAGGGATGATGTGCGCGAAGCTGGGGGCCGGAACAGGCGGCTCAGGGGAATAGGTTACGACAAAATCTCCCGTCCGGGACAACACATTCCAGACGCTGGTGGGTAGCCCTGCTAGCCTCAGGATCCTGGCCTGGCACACGTCAGGGATTTTTGGGGGTTTAGTTGAGCCCGCTGTAAACAAGAAAGAAAAATAATCAGTAATCCACTATGTTCCGAATAGGCCAAAGTAGCAGACAAGGTCGGAAGGGCGGTCTTACCCCTCAACTCCCTGGCCCAGGATGTCCTCAGCTGGATCCCCGGAGCCATGTCACAGAGACGAAGGGTAGACACCTGGAAAAATTTGCCCTTCCACCCTTTATTATTGCTGGGGCAGTTGTCAATGATTTTCCTGCCCGGACGGGCAGAAAATGAAAAAAACCCCAATTCATTATGCACGGGGAATGGTCGGTGGGCCCAGAGGAACTCCTGTAGGGTGAGCTCATACCCGAACGCTTGGGGCCACAATGATATACACCCCATCAAGAACCTCCACCCGTTGGGGGCCAATTGACCGGGAGCGATGTCGAGAAAGATCAACATGTCCCGAGCCACAGGGTGAAGCGGAAGCCGGAGGCCCGCCATCATAGCATCCTCAAACAGGGTGACAAACCCCGACTGATATAGATGCGCGCCGCCGGTATTTACGGCTAAGGCGCAACCATCAGGGAGGGAGTAGCTCTTCCTGATTCGGAGAAGGTCTCCAGAGCGCAGAACAGAAGAAATAGACTCACAAGCGAAGACCATGCGGTCAGTCCCCTCAGGCGACTCGTCGCCCAACCCCCTTGAAACGGAGGCGACGGGGGCCTCCTCAAAAGACTCACTACTAGACAGACGAATGGGGATCCTGGCCCCACTTTGGTGGTCAGACAGGGACTCGGGGGGCTGCCCTAGGCTGGCGCCAGGAGACCCTGACCGATACTGCTCACTCTACGATCTCGACGATGAATTAAAGCTGGAGTGTTCCATTTCTGGCCCACCAGCGGGAAGGAACTGACACGAACGACGACTAGCGAAGGGATCGAAAACCCCAAACCTGATATACAGGGGGGGCAGAGTTACTGACCTGAATGGTAATGAGTAGATACTCCTCAGCACCCGGTAACACTCTCTCAGAACTGCACAAGAAACACCCGCTCGGTTCAGATGAGTCAGAGTTCCACCAGACTCGAAAAACACACAGAACCTAAGAAGGAAAAAATCCCACTCTCGTTCAAACCTCACAAGGTTCGTTCTCGCCAGCCTCGCTTTGAAATGAGGAAGGAATGGGGAAAGAGGGAAGAAAGATCAGAAAGAAAAGAGTCAGGAAGGTGCGCAGGAGGAGGGGCGAGTACTCCTTATATAGAGACCCTGAACGGCCCAGATCAGAATAGATCCAGCGGTCCAGAAGATTTCCCGCCCAAACCGTCGTTTCGGTCACGTGAGGAGTCGCCTCAAAAGGCGCGCGCATTAAATACGCGAAAGGACGGTTCCGTTAGTTTGCAAACGGTTCGGTTACGACCACGCTTCCACTCGCTAGGATCTAACCTAACCAACGACTGGTTGGCATGGGATAGCATCGGTCCTGGCCCGAGCAATTATGGCCCGGGCGCATTTGCGAGCAGGTCGGGTATTAACCGCGCAAAGTTGTACAGAATTAATATACAGTTTGAAGGGTGCAATGAAGGAAAAAGTTGGCCTCAAGGACCTTTTTATTGATATAAAGGAGAACTATACAGAAGACGGGGGCTGTTGTAATAGCCTTCCCGGTAAAAAAAAAAAGAAAGCGAGGTGCCTTTAGGGTCCTTGGCCCCGCAGGGCTTTGACTTCCTCCTCCAGAGCCGCCACCCTCGCTACTAGCTCCTTAACAGTAAGCTCGAGGGTGTGGGTGTCCACCTCCTGCATGAGGGATTCCGTATGCAAGAGAGCGGTTCGTTTCTCCACAGCTTGCAGGCGTTCCTCCAGGTTAGCCAGGGATAGGCCCGTCCAACTGGTGGGCGCCCGATGCACATCCGGGGACTCTGCCCGACTCCTTTTTGGCATTGGAGGAGATCCTTCCCTAACCGCTTTCTCTTTTCCCTTTCTGGAGGGGCCTGGGGGCGGGCTTGCGTCCTCCGATGAGGAAGAATCGCCGCTGGTGGATAAGGTGACCGGCTCCTCGGGTAGGTCCACCCTGCCGGCGGGCCGCGTCCCGGTCGCCATGGAGCGGGTATAGCGGCGCGACCCAGAGGCCATAGTGGCAGGAGCTGCAGAAGAAGGTCCGACAACCTCGTTCTCCGCAGGTCTCCCTGCCAAATAAGAGAACGACATACCAGCCTCGATGGCCTGGTCGAACGCCTCCGTGTCATCAGCGGTAGGGACAACTCCACGGAGTACGGCGAATGCCTGCCTGTAGTGATCAGGATTATAAGCCGCAGGGGGGCAGAGACTGGCATCCTCCAGCCAGTTGCCGGCAACCACAACCCAAGGGTATCGCTGCCAGTTCTTGTTTGGGAAATCTAGGCCTCGGACGAGATCCTTCCCCTCGGTCTTGGGGCGGAAGTAGGGGCCTCCGTTGTCGATGCCCAGTATGTAGCACCTCGCGATGTCAGCCGGTTGGAGGAGCAATCCCAACCGCTTGTTCAGCGCTGATACTCCCCATAGGAGGCGGGCAACGTTCGGGCGGCACTTGTGGAGCGGAAAGTGCAACCCCACAAGCAGGTCACAGAAAGAGACCGGGAGGGGGAAGCGTATTCCCACAATGAGCAGCAGGAAGCTGCTGATGAGGAAAAAAGGGGAGGCCACCTCCTCTCCTTCAATGAATGGACGGACCACCACATCGTCCGGAATTTGGCAGTTCTCCCGGAACGATCTTAGCCCTTCATCAGACGATAGATCGATATGCGAAGCCATTTGCTGGAAATGAAAGCTTTTGGGAGCGAAACAGCAGAGAAAAAGGGGGCTCGGAGTGCTTGCGCAGGCGACTCAGTTGATGATGCGTAGTGAAGAAGTCAGGTTGAATGAGTGCTCCTTATATAAGCAGCACGAACGGTTGGGATCCAGTTTGATCGAATGGCTCACATACTCTCCCGCCGAAACTGTCGTTTCGGGCACGTGGGGCGTCGCCTCAGAAAGCGTGAACATTAAATGGGCGATGTGATTGTTTAGTTGCCAGCTGGACGATTCGGTTACTTCTTGGGCTGGTTGCTTTGAGTCCGAACTACACTAATAACCAGCAGACACGTGGTGATGGGGATCCCGGGCCTGCAGAGTCACCGCTCGGTCGATGTATCGCCGGGCCATTCCAAACCTGCCCCGTTCCAGCAGGGGTCTCGGTTCTTTCCCTGACGGGATCTGAACAACATTCCTAATTTTCAAATTTCATCTGACAAAGCATCATCCCAACTTTGAAAATGGGGGGCAGCTGATATGTCCAGAAATATCCTGTAGCGATCCAATCGCCACGTAGTCATCCAATAGCCCGGGGAATCCGGGTTAGGAGCATAGTGCCCACAGGCCCGGGTCGTCCGGCTGTGCTTATCCGAGATACCCGCAGCTCAGGTACCAGGCATGATAGGGCTCCAGGAGATGCGGCATGAATCACGTTTCTTTCCATCCCTGTGCAATCATGACTCTATCAAGAGAATCAATAGTTTCCTAAATCATTTAGGAAACCAAACATTGTATAAATCTATTGTAAATGGATTATGTTTCCTAATCTATAAAACTTACCATGTAAGGGTGGACTCGGGCACCTATAAAAGAGCCCACCTACCCTCACAGAAGGGATCCGAGTATCAACTCTCCGAGCATAGAAACACACCTCAGAGAACTCACCACCATATACGCATACACCCGGCCGGTATTACTGGTAGTGCTGCCCACCATTGTTGGCTCACCAGGCCCGCCGGTGATCTGCTAGTGAACGTGCTCGGACGCACTCGTGGATGTAGGTCACCTCATTAACGGGGCCGAACCACATACAAATCCTTTGTGATCTTATTTTCTGTCTAAATTACCCTTACCAATTTTCGGCATCATCATTATTTATTTAGGAGTAAATAAATACTAAGCATAATAATTAAATATATAATATTATATTTCAAAATATAATATAAATTTGCAATATTTCATAAAACTAATTAACCCATATTAATTTAAATCAACTATACTAAAAATTTTAAAACCATTAATGACTAATGCTTAAAACTATACTTGGGAACCAAGTTTCTAACACACATAAAAGATGCCCAAAATCAAATTACCCAAACGGCCCTTAGCAATTTCATCTCCTTCAAGCACAAAAACTGTGGGTGCAAATGTTATATACGTATATACATATAAATTTCGTATTTATATACATTTTACAACCCCAAACTTCAAACGATCATAACTCATTCATTTCTCAATGAAAATACGCAAAATTTGTGTCAAAATCGAGTGCCTCGACGAGCCGGATCTAACGGTATAGGTCTTGAAGCCTAACTCCTAACGGTCTGCGCGTACGGGGGCAAAATCAACCACGACCAAAAGAGAATAATCGAACCGTAGGCCGTCCAAACGCGACTTAATCTTCAGGCCATTCATCGAGGGTGTTAAGGGAGTCGTTAGGATCATTTTGGCATTGAGTTTGTGTATTTTGGTGACGGTCGAAAAATCGAGCTCGTAGGAGCTTTAATGGCCGCTGGCCACGGTTGGTGCTTCAAAGGTCTGTCCGGGAGTGTGTGCGAGTGTGTGAGGGTCTGTTGTGTGTGCAGAAACATACAGAGGGGGTGTGAAGAGTTTTACCTTCCCTGATCTTGGCTCCGATGACGCGAGTGTCTTCCCGTAACTCTCTCTCTCTAGCCTTCGGTCTCCTTCTCCTCCTCTTTTCCTTCTTCTTTATTTTTCTTCTTCTTCTTTGCTGAGTTCTGCGGGTTGTGTGTGTGTGTGATGAGGTGAGAGGGAGGGGGCAGAGAGGTTGAGGGGCAGTGGGTTGGGGAGGTGTTTGTGGGTTTGGATTTATTTCCTTCTCTTCTCTCTCTCAAACAATATTGTGGTCTCTCTCTCAGCCTCTCTTTCTCAGCATCTACATATATATATACATACATATATATATAAACCACACACACACAGTGAAGTACATATATTATAATATATATACACACAAAATGTAATGGGGATCCGGGGATGGGAAATACCCAGCGGGTCCAAGGGTGGCGGGTGGCAGGTGGTTAATGAGGGGGATTGGGTTGGGATTTGGGGGTGATGTGAGGTGATGGATTTGAGGGGAAAAAGATGAGTGACCAAGGGGTATTGGAGGAGGTTGTGTTTTATCTAGTGGATAAAAGAGTGGGGAATATTTGGAAAATCTTAAGGGATTTGACGTGTCTCGAGTCACGTGCTATACAATTCGGGTAATACCAGATTTTTACGGGTCTATGTGTTATTCAGTTCGGGACTAACATTTATAGTCTGGGTTAAAAATAAAAAAAATATAAATATTATATATTATAATTACAGTCGTGAAACTAACACGATATCTGGTCCCGATATTATAGTATAATAGATAATTTATAAGTTAGGCAACAATGAATATGAAAATATAACCTATCGTTATAAATTCTAAATTACAGTAATATTAAATCACAATACATTAATAAACGAGGGTCGGGTTTATAAAATTCTGTAACTAAGCGATAACGAAAAATATATATATTATAATCTATAATTATAAAAATTAGCGACAACGAAATTATAATATATCTTATAGCTATAACATTAAATAATAATGAATGTACATATATTATAATCTACAATTATAATATTAATGGCAATGAATATTAACATAACCTATAGTTACAATATCAAGCCACAATTAAATATTAGAACATGTAATTAATATACGGGGGTCTAAATAATATCCCATAGCTAATAGTTAGAAAATTAAGCGACGACGATTAAATAATCTACAGTAATAAATTAGGTGACAATGAAATTATATATGTTATAATCTATAGTTACAAAATTAAGCGGCAGCGAATTATAATATAATATTAATATATAAAGTCGAACTCAGAAATTTAGAAATTACATAATTAGAGGAGTACGGATTTTACGGGTACTACAGTACTGAAAATAGAAAACGCGTATTTTGAAGTGCTGAAGACTCCTACGGAGACGAAATCATTCAATTATGTCCAGAATGTAATTTTTAGGAGTTTTAGTGAGATTAGGTTTATAGTCGTAAAAGTGATGGATCCCTTGAAAAAGAAATATGAAAAAATAATAAAGAGATGTTGTAGTAAATATTACGGCTATTTCTATTTACTCATGGATGTTTTGAATTCCTTTTACCTTTCTTTTCTTAATTATAACCCTTGACCAACATTACAACCCTTGTAAAGTCCTAGTTGATTCTATGGAAACATGATTTGGATATGGAACCGATAGATGAAGGGAATGAAAGCATGGTGGTAGTGATATTTACTTGACGATCGATATCTATTCATGAGACTATCTTTTCTGTCATGTTATACTTTGTTCCATGTCATATGCGATATCTATTCATGAGACTATCTTTTCTGTCATGTTATACTTTGTTCCATGTCATATGTGAGATTTGTTGCTTTGTATAGAATTATCCTCCTATCATATATTCGAATAATTACACCTGATTCCGAGTAATTTTATTTTAGAATGTAATTCACAACGTGAGCTATAAAGTCGAAGCATCACTAGATAGTTATCCGATTTATATTCCAAGTTCATAGTTGTCGTATATCCACTTGATTACTATTTCACACACATGTGAGTCTTCAATATATTCTATTGATTCTGTTGATATATATTTTCGGATTATTTTCATAAAGTTTTTTTTGAATTTGATTTTATCAGGGAAGGATGTTGACATTGAAAAATTTAAATTTTGAATAAAAATTTTATTTTACAAAATTCATAAAGATGGTTGTGGGTGACTTGTTGATAAGAACCCTCATGAGACTTCACTCGTTCGACTAGGGACACCTAGAGGTTTAAAAGGCTTGTTGCACAAGCTAAGTGCAATCGTTATCCATACGAAAATGGATTATGGATTTTTATTATTAGTAGTGTTATTTTTCTTTTCTTTTTGCCCGAGGATTAGCAAAATGTAGGTTCGGGGGTGTGATCGGGAGAGAACAGATCCTAATTATATGCCTTAATTCTCATTTGTTAGTCGTTTTCATCCTGTTTTTGTGTAATTTTACTTCGTTTTCCACTTTGTGGAAGGATTTAGAAGAAAGCAAGGATTCCAGGTTAAATAAAGGGAAAAAGTAAGTAGAAAGAAGTTGGAAAAAACCCATCGCTCGAGCGGTCGGCTCGCGTGAAATCCCAGAAATCGCTCGCGCGGATCGCTTGCGCGACCTCCCATTTTACGCGCTGAAGACTCCTACGTGGACAAAATCATTCAATTATGTCCAGAATGTAATTTTTAGGAGTTTTAGTGAGATTATGTTTATAGTCGTAAAAGAGATGGATCCTTGAAAAAGAAATATGAAAAAATAATAAAGAGTTGTTGTAGTAAAGCCCTTGCATTATAAATATTACGGCTATATCTATTTACTCAAGGATGTTTTGAATTCCTTTTACCTTTGTTTTCTTAACTATAACCCTTGACCAACATTACAACCCTTGTAAAGTCCTAGTTGATTCTATGGAAACATGATTCGAATATGGAACCGATAGATGAAGGGAATAAAAGCTTGGTGGTAGTGATATTTACTTGACAATCGATATCTATTCATGAGACTATCTGTTCTTTCGTGTTATACGTTGTTCCATGTCATATGCGAGATTTGTTGCTTTGTATAGAATTATCCGCCTTGCATATATTCGAATAATTACACCTGTTTCCGAGCAATTTCATTTTAGAGTGTTATCCACAACATGAGCTTTGTAGTCGAAGCTTCACTAGATAGTTATCCGATTTATATTCCAAGTTTATAGTTGACGTATACACACTTAACTACTATTTCACACACATGTGCGTCATCGATATATTCTATTGATTCTGTTGATATATGTTTTCGGATTATTTTCATAATGTAGGAAGGCGTACGATTGTTTTACTTTAGATAATTTGAAGTTTTTTTTTGAATTTGATTTTATCAAGGAAGGATATTGACATTGAAAAATTTAAATTTTGAATAAAATTTTTATTTTACAAAATTCATAAAGATGGTTGTGGGTGACTTGTTGATGAGAACCCTCACGAGACTTCACTCGTCCGAGTAGGGACACCTAGAGGTTTAAAAGGCTTGTTGCACAAGCTAAGTGCAATCGTTATCCATACGAAAATGGATTATGGATTTTTATCATTAGTAGTGTTATTTTTCTTTTCTTTTTGCTCGAGGATTAGCAAAATGTAGGTTTGGGGGTGTGATCGGGAGAGAACAGATCCTAATTATACGCCTTAATTCACATTTTTAGTTGTTTTTATCCTGTTTTTGTGTAATTTTACTTCGTTTTCCTCTTTATGGAAGGATTTAGAAGAAAGCAAGGATTCCAGGTTAAATAAAGAGAAAAAGCAAGTAGAAAGAAGTTGGAAAAGACCATCGCGCGAGCGGTCGGCTCGCGTGAAATCCCAAAAATCGCTCGCGCGGATCATTTGCGAGACCTCCCATTTTACGCGCTCGCGCGGCCCGCACGCGCGATCCGTACTTAAAATAGAAAACGCGCATTTTGGAGTGCTGAAGACTCCTATGATGACGAAATCGTTCAATTATGTCCAGAATGTAATTTTTAGGAGTTTTAGTGAGATTATGTTTATAGTCGTAAAAGAGATGGATCCCTTGAAAAAGAAATATGAAAAAATAATAAAGAGTTGTTGTCGTAAAGCCCTTGCATTATAAATATTACGGCTATATCTATTTACTCAAGGATGTTTTGAATTCCTTTTACCTTTGTTTTCTTAACTATAACCCTTGACCAACATTACAACCCTTGTAAAGTCCTAGTTGATTCTATGGAAACATGATTCGAATATGGAACCGATAGATGAAGGGAATAAAAGCTTGGTGGTAGTGATATTTACTTGACAATCGATATCTATTCATGAGACTATTTGTTCTGTCGTGTTATATGTTGTTCCATGTCATATGCGAGATTTGTTGCTTTGTATAGAATTATCCGCCTTGCATATATTCGAATAATTACACCTGTTTCCGAGCAATTTCATTTTAGAGTGTTATTCACAACATGAGCTTTGTAGTCGAAGCATCACTAGATAGTTATCCGATTTATATTCCAAGTTTATGGTTGACGTATACACACTTAACTACTATTTCACACACATGTGCGTCATCGATATATTCTATTGATTCTGTTGATATATGTTTTCGGATTATTTTCATAATGTAGGAAGGCGTACGATTGTTTTACTTTAGATAATTTGAAGTTTTTTTTTTAATTTGATTTTATCAAGGAAGGATATTGACATTGAAATATTTAAATTTTGAATAAAATTTTTATTTTACAAAATTCATAAAGATGGTTGTGGGTGACTTGTTGATGAGAACCCTCACGAGACTTCACTCGTCCGAGTAGGGACACCTAGAGGTTTAAAAGGCTTGTTGCACAAGCTAAGTGCAATCGTTATCCATACGAAAATGGATTATGGATTTTTATCATTAGTAGTGTTATTTTTCTTTTCTTTTTGCTCGAGGATTAGTAAAATGTAGGTTTGGGGGTGTGATCGGGAGAGAACAGATCCTGATTATACGCCTTAATTCACATTTTTAGTTGATTATACGCCTCCCATTTTACGCACTCGCGCGGCCCGCACGCGCGATCCGTACTTAAAATAGAAAACGCGCATTTTGGAGTGCTGAAGACTCCTACGATGACGAAATCGTTCAATTATGTCCAAAATGTAATTTTTTAGGAGTTTTAGTGAGATTAGGTTTATAGTCGTAAAAGAGATGGATCCCTTGAAAAAGAAATATGAAAAAATAATAAAGAGTTATTGTAGTAAAGCCCTTGCATTATAAATATTATGGCTATTTCTATTTACTCAAGGACGTTTTGAATTCCTTTTACCTTTCTTTTCTTAACTATAACCCTTGACCAACATTACAACCCTTGTAAAGACCTAGTTGATTCGATGGAAACATGATTTGAATATGGAACTGATAGATGAAGGGAATAAAAGCATTGTGGTAGTGATATTTACTTGACGATCGATATCTATTGATGAGACTATCGTTTCTGTCGTGTTATACGTTGTTCCATGTCATATGCGAGATTTGTTGCATTGTATAGAATTATCCACCTTGCATATGTTCGAATAATTACACCTGTTTTCGAGTAATTTCATTTTAGAGTGTAATTCACAACGTGAGCTTTGTAGTCGAAGCATCACTAGATAGTTATCCGATTTATGTTCCAAGTTCATCGTTGCCGTATATCCACTTGACTACTATTTCACACACATGTGAGTCTTCGATATATTCTATTGATTTTTTTTAAATATGTTTTCGGATTATTTTCATAATGTAGGAAGGCGTACGATTGTTTTACTTTAGATAATTTAAAGTTTTTTTTGAATTTGATTATATCAAGGAAGGATGTTGACATTGAAATATTTAAATTTTGAATAAAATTTTTATTTTACAAAATTCATAAAGATGCTTGTGGGTGACTTGTTGATGAGAACCCTCACAAGACTTCTGTAATGTTTTGAAATTTTAATTAAGGGTATTGTAGTAATTTGGTGATCTATGAGTGGACCAAATTTGGAGTTGTACATTTTTAATGCCTAACATTTGGTTTTGTGGTATCACATTTGCATTTATATTGGCACATGTGTGTGCATATGTGTAAATTTATGTTTGTGTGTGAGTATGACAAGGGGGGACCCACTCAAACCTAACCCAAAGCTTCCTTGGGAAGCTTTGCTTCACATTTCCTCCCTCCTCCCCCTCCCTCCACGGCTGTATCACTCTCTCCCTTTCATTTCATTCTTTTTCTTTTTCTTTTTTTTTTATCTTGTCTCCCTCTTGGTTTAAAGAACCAAACCTCCATAACCCCCAACATCTTCAACCTTCATTTTGAGCTAGTAAATACCATTTTGGGAGCATGAATATTTGTAGCTAAAGTGATTCTCTCAACTAGGGCTTCCTATTGGCATCTTCTTTTCCTATTTTGGTGATCTCTAACACAAGGTTTGAGCTAGGGCAAAGAAAGGGGTCTTGCCATGATTTTTCTTGGAGCTCTACAACTTGGGGTTTCCTTATTTCCTTCTTGGATTCTTCTTCTCTTGTGCATTTCTCCACCAAAAACAAAGGTAGATTTTATTGTCTTGATTCACTATGTCTCCTATCTCTAATGTGGGATTTGTGTTAGAATTGCTAGGGATTAAAGCATAGAAAATAATCTTGATTTATTTCCCTTAAATATTCTTATGGAGTAAACTAATATATTTAGTTGCTAAGTTGTTATAAAAAATTGCCTAAGTGGATAAATTGTTAAATGGTTATCAAAAGTTGATTAGATGAAATTAATTGCCTAATTGTTAATTAATTGTTTAAATGTGATTACATGATTAGTTGTAAATTATTTGGGCTAAGTGTCGGATAATTGCTTAATTGCTTACATGAACTACTTGTTATTGTTTGAGGTAGTCATTGTGCTTAGAAGATAAATCCTTGTTAATAGGAATTTATATGTTCATATGTTGTCACTCCTACAAAATGTGAAATCATACATCATCATGATTAATGTTAAAGTAATGAGACTTGCTAAGTTTCGACAATAATGTAGATTGACATTTTGTGAAAATAAGAACACTTGCTTTGGAATCATAGAATTAATGTGCATTGTTGCCAAGTGGGCACACCTCATAGCATTAGCATGGGTGACATTTGAGTAATCCCTAAGAGGGGATAAAAGTAAATCCGACCCCAATAAAGGGGGATAAAAGTGGATAAGAAAATCCGGATGTGGGTTGTGTGGTGAGATAGGGTGGACGTACCTAAGAACGTTCCAAACTCCAACTTATATTCGACTAGCTATCGAAAAGTTGGTATGCTACATTCCCAGTGGTGGGTGGCTCACAGTCCGGTATTGAGGCGAGTGATCATGTGTGCATGGCCCGAGGGCTCATTAGTTGTATTGTCTAGGCGACATTCATGGCACCACATGTTGCATATTAGTTATGGGATCCATATTGAATCTCTACAATATTTTCTACGAGCCGTCGTTCTCATAAAAACGACAAACCATTTTTCAGGTTTATCAAGTCGGGGTAAGGCGCAAGAGTTACTCGACGCATGAAATCGCACTTTGAAGATTTCTTTAAAGAAGAATATTAGTTTTGAAAATGTTTTAAACTTCTATTTTAGTTTGAAAAGAAATTGTAATAGATTTGAATCTCCTATTAACACTTGATTCGGGCTCATGTTTAGCCCTTTACTTAGAACATATTAGAATTTCAAACTTAATGTAATCGGACTTGTAATTGGGACTTTGAGTCGCCTATGGGCGCATGTCAACATTAAATATTTATTCATGCTGATTCGGACACTTGTTAGTCCTTTAACCTAAATCCTTTTTAAATCGTGTTCACATTGATTCGGATGTTCCGTTGTTCCTTTGAGTAGTTTATGGTATGGCTACACAGGTTCTATACTTGGAAAATTTCTAAAACTTCTAAACTTCTTAAATCTAATTTGGTTATACTTAGCCTGTGAATAGTCTATGGAAAAAAATACTACTTTTGATTTCTAAGGGACCGTTGGTTGTAAATTCTCAAACCTTGATTTCGTATAAACTTTCAATCAAACCTCGTCTTCTTTTCTCCCACTCTCGATACTTCTTATTTCTGTCATTTTTAAAACTTCTTTGAAAACCAAGTAATGTTGATTGATCCTATTTGACCCGTTTGGTCCTCATGGGTCAATTCTTGACTTTTGACTTTTCTTTGGAATCCACGTAGGATTCCTTTGTGATTTTTCGCACTATTTGGTTGTTTCACGTAGGATCTCTCCTTCTTCTTAACCTCTTTCTTTGACTTTTGACCCGTCCACGTGTTGTGGATTTCGGGACGTTACAACTTCACTCGTCCGACTAGAGTCACCTAGAGGTTTAAAAGGCTTGTTGCACAAGCTAAGTGCAATCATTATCCATTCGAAAATGGATTATGGATTTTTATCATTAGTAGTGTTATTTTTCTTTTATTTTTGTTCGAGGATTAGCAAAATGTAGGTTTGGGGGTGTGATCGGGAGGAGTGAACAGATCCTAATTATACGCCTTAATTCACATTTGTTAGTCGTTTTTATCCTGTTTTGTGTAATTTTACTTCGTTTTCCACTTTATAAAATGATTTAGAAGAAAGCAAGGATTTCAGGTTAAATAAAGAGAAAAAGCAATTAGAAAGAAGTTGGAAAAAGCCCATCGCGCGAGCGGTCGGTTTGCGTGAAATCCCAGAAATCGCTCGCGCGGACCGCTTGCTCGAACTCCCTTTTTATGCGCTCGCGCGATCCGTACTGAAAATAGAAAACGCGTAATTTGTAGTGCTGAAGACTCCTACGTGGACGAAATCATTCAATTACGTCTAGAATGTAATTTTTAGGAGTTTTAGCGAGATTAGGTTTATAGTCGTAAAAGAGATGGATCCCTTGAAAAAGAAATATGAAAAAATAATAAAGAGTTGTTGTAGTAAAGCTACCAACATTACAAACCTTGTAAAGTCCTAGTTGATTCTAAGGAAACATGATTTGAATATGGAGCCGATAGATGAAGGGGATAAAAGCATGGTGGTAGTGATATTTACTTGACGATCGATATCTATTCATGAGACTATATTTTCTGTCGTGTTATACGTTGTTCCATGTCATATGCGAGATTTGTTGCTTTGTATAGAATTATCCTCCTTGCATATATTCGAATAATTACATCTGTTTCCGAGTAATTTCGTATTATAGTGTAATTCACAACGTGAGCTTTGTAGTCGAAGCATCACTAGATAGTTATCCGCTTTATATTCCAAGTTCGTAATTGCCATATATCCACTTGACTACTATTTCAGACACATGTGAGTCTTCAATATATTCTATTGATTCTGTCGATGTATGTTTTTGAATTATTTTCATAATGTAGGAAGGCGTACGATTGTTTTACTTTAGATAATTTAAAGTTTTTTTTTAATTTGATTTTATCAAGGAATGATGTTGACATTGAAATATTTAAACTTTGAATAAAATTTGATTTTACAAAATTAATAAAGAAGGTTGTGGGTGACTAGTTGTTGAGAACCCCTCACGAGACTTCACTCGTCCGACTAGGGACACCTAGAGGTTTAAAAGGCTTGTTGCACATGCTAAGTGCAATCGTTATCCATACGAAAATAGATTATTGTCACGCCCTGGAACCCAGATGATCCTAGGACACGTGGCACGCCACCAAGACCTTACACAAGTGATTAAAGTTCCAAAAATAAATTTAAAATAAACTTAAACCAAAGAAGCTCAACAATAATAAATAAAATAAAAAAAATAAAATCCTGTCTTTGCAATCAGCCAAAATAACCCTGTTTTAACAAATAGTAACTTCTCAAATAACACTACCAAATCATAGTCATGAGCTCCCAAAGTCCAAGCAAGAGTTTTTAAATACTTTAAGAAAAATACTAAATATAACAATTTACATCCAACCCAATAAATAAATCTCCAAGTTCAAACGTCCCAATCTAATAACATTAGTCATAGTAACACCATGATCAAATAATCCCAACTAACACAGTCCAACCTTATATTATAGGAGTTAAGTTAGAATCCAACTAAAGTATAAAGTTTAACTAGAAATATTACATAAGTCTTAAACTAACCAAAATATGAGTCGTACTACAATCCAGATTAAACCGATTAATTACAACTATATTGCAAGCTTTAAACTAAAAAACACGTAACTATTAACAAAGTTACAACAACCCCCAAAACCCATGCACTAGCCATCCACTTCCCAACTCACTTCCCCAATTCCTCGCCGCGATCACCTATGATGGTTATTCAATAACCACTACAATATATAAGCTATATGCTTAGTGAATAATGCTAAGCATGATCGTGGGTAATAAACATGCTCAATTCAACATATTACAAATAACTATAGTCTCTGGCAATTACTAGTTCACTCCCACCACTACCGGCTAGCCCGCGGCTCCACTCCCCAAGCCCACGTGACTAGTCATGACCCACGCCCTGACACGTGCGGTCCCATAGGCCTCTGGCGGCCGTGGTCGTCACCACAAAGATTACCTCATGGTGGTATAGAACTAGCAATTTCCATTGACCCAAATAGGCAACTCAACATGCTCATTTAATCATTACACCATGCTTTCACGAATAAATTGGGCCTAATTTAACCACATGAATTTTGCCCAATTATAATCTAAATAAATTAAATTAAACAAATTAGGCATGCTTTGGCATTACAATTGAATCCAACATGGAAATCATCCAAATATCAAAATTAACATCACTCACCTCTTGTGTTTCGCTCCTAATTGTGAAATTATAGCCCTACTATGAACCAGGTACAAATCCTATACAAAAACTACAAGTTATGAGCTTAAACCCCAAAAAGGGTCACAGAAAAACGTTCACAAAACTCAATAAAATTAGTACCAATAGATTAGAATCACCCCCAGGAGTCCGAATATGTGATCAAAATTAAAAACCAACGTCGTTCGGAGCGACAACCGTCGTCGAGAACGTCACCGTCAAAATTTCTGTCAAAATCTTCTCGTCACTTCTCTGAAACTTAACTAATGTTGTGTATAGAGATGATGAATCATCTCTAGGGTGTCAAACATATACAAGTTTTCATTTTTATTATTAGTAGTGTTATTTTTCTTTTCTTTTTGCTCGAGGACTATCAAAATGTAGGTTTGGGGGTGTGATCGGGAGAGAATATACCCTAATTATACACCTTAATTCACATTTGTTCGTCATTTTTATCTTATTTTTGTATAATTTTACTTCGTTTTCCACTTTATGGAAGGATTTAGAGGAAAGCAAGGATTCCAGTTTAAATAAAGAGAAAAAGAAAGAAGAAAGAAGTTGGAAAAAGCCCATCGCGCCAGCGGTCTGCTCGCGTGAAATCGCAGAAATCGCTCGCCCAGCCCGCTTGCGCGACCTCCCATTTTACGCGCTCGCGCGGCCCGCTCGTGCGGCCTGCTCGCGCGATTCGTACTGAAAATAGAAAACGCGTATTTTGGAGTGCTGAAGACTCCTACGTGGACGAAATCATTTAATTACATGCACAATGTAATTTTTAGGAATTTTAGTGAGATTAGGTTTATAGTCGTAAAAGAGATGGATCCCTTGAAAAAGAAATATGAAAATATAATAAAGAGTTGTTGTAGTAAAGCCCTTGCATTAAAAATATTACGGCAATTTCTACTTACTCAAGGACGTTTTGAATTCCTTTTAACTTTCTCTTCATAACTATAACCCTTGACTAACATTACAACCCTTGTAAAGTCCTAATTGATTCTACGGAAACATGATTTGAATATGGAACCGATAGATGAAGGGAATAAAAGCATGGTGGTAGTGATATTTACTTGACGATCGATATCTATTCATGAGACTATCTTTTCTGTTGTGTTATACGTTGTTCCATGTCATATGCGAGATTTGTTGCTCTGTATAGAATTATCCTCCTCGTATATATTCGAATAATTACACCTGTTTTCGAGTAATTTCATTTTAGAGTGTAATTCACAACGTGAGCTTTGTAGTCGAAGCATCACTAGACAGTTATCCGAATTGTATTCCAAGTTTATTGTTGCTGTATATCCACTTGACTACTATTTCGCACACATGCGAGTCTTCGATATATTCTATTGATTATGTTGATATATGTTTTCGGATTATTTTCATAATGTAGGAAGGTGTACGATTGTTTTACTTTTGATAATTTAAAGTTTTATTTGAATTTGATTTTATCAAGGAAGGATGTTGACATTGAAACTTTTAAATTTTAAATAAAATCTTAATTTTACGAAATTCATAAAGATGCTTGTGGGTGACTTGTTGATGAGAACCCTCGCGAGACTTCACTCGTCCGACTAGGGACACCTAGATGTTTAAAAGGCTTGTTGCACAAGCTAAGTGCAATCGTTATCCATACAAAAATAGATTATGGATTTTTATTATTAGTAGTGTTATTTTTCTTTTCTTTTTGCTCGAGGACTATGAAAATGTAGGTTTGGGGGTGTGATCGGATGAGAGAAAAGATCCTAATTATACGCCTTAATTCACATTTGTTAGTTGTTATTATCCTATTTTTGTATAATTTTACTTCGTTTTCCACTTTATGGAAGGATTTAGAAGAAAGCAAGGATTCCAGTTTAAATAAAGAGAAAAAGAAAGTTTAAAGAAGTTGGAAAAAGCCCATCGCGCGAGGGGTCTTCTCGCGTGAAATCGCAGAAATCACTCTCGTGGCCCGCTTGCGCGACCTCCCATTTTACGCGCTCGCGTGGCCCGCTCGCGCGATCCGTACTGAAAATAGAAAATGCGTATTTTGGAGTGCTGAAGACTCCTACGTGGACGAAATCATTCAATTACGTCCACAATGTATTTTTTAGAAGTTTTAGTGAGATTAGGTTTATAGTCGTAAAAGAGATGGATCCCTTGAAAAAGAAATATGAAAAAATAATAAAGAGTTGTTGTAGTAAAGCCCTTGCATTATAAATATTACGGCTATTTCTATTTACTCAAGGACGTTTTGAGTTCCTTTTACCTTTCTTTTCTTAACTATAACCCTTGACCAACATTACAACCCTTGTAAAGTCCTAGTTGATTCTATGGAAACATGATTTGAATATGGAACTGATAGATGAAGGGAATAAAAGCATGGTGGTAGTGATATTTACTTGACGATCGATATCTATTCATGAGACTACCTTTTTTGTCGTGTTATACGTTGTTCAATGTCATATGCGGGATTTGTTGCTTTGTATAGAATTATCCTCCTCGTATATATTCGAATAATTACACCTGTTTTCGAGTAATTTCATTTTAGAGTGTAATTCACAACGTTAGCTTTGTAGTCGAAGCATCACTAGATAGTTATCCGAATTATATTCCAAGTTCATTGTTGCTGTATACCCACTTGACTACTATTTCACACACATGCGAGTCTTCGATATATTCTATTGATTATGTTGATGTAAGTTTTTGGATTATTTTCATAATGTAGGAAGGTGTACGATTGTTTTACTTTTGATAATTTAAAGTTTTATTTAAATTTGATTTTATCAAGGAAGGATGTTGACATTGAAATATTTAAATTTTAAATAAAATCTTAATTTTAAAAAATTCATAAAGATACTTGTGGGTGACTTGATGATGAAAACCCTCACGAGACTTCACTCGTCTGACTAGGGACATCTAGAGGTTTAAAAGGCTTGTTGCACAAGCTAAGTGCAATCGTTATCCATATGAAAATAGATTAGGGATTTTTATTATTAGTAGTGTTATTTTTTTTTTCTTTTTGCTCGAGGACTATCAAAATGTAGGTTTGGGGGTGTGATCGGATGAGAAAATAGATCCTAATTATACGCCTTAATTCACATTTATTAGTCGTTTTTATCCTGTTTTTGTATATTTTTACTTCGTTTTACACTTTATGGAAGGATTTAGAAGAGAGCAAGGATTCCAGTTTAAATAAAGAGAAAAAAAAAGTAGAAAGAAGTTGGAAAAAGCCCATCCCGCGTGCGATCTGCTCGCGTGAAATCACAGAAATCGCTCGCTCGGCCCGCTTGTACGACCTCCCATTTTACGCGCTCGCGCGGCCCGCTCGCGCGGCCCGCTCGCGCGATCTGTACTGAAAATAGAAAATGCGTATTTTGGAGTGCTGAAGACTCCAACGTGGACGAAATCATTCAATTACGTCCACAATGTATTTTTTAGGAATTTTAGTGAGATTAGGTTTATAGTCGTAAAAGAGATGGATCCCTTGAAAAAGAAATATGAAAAAATAATAAAGAGTTGTTGTAGTAAAGCTCTTGCATTATAAATATTACGGTTGTTTCTATTTACTCAAGAACGTTTTGAATTCCTTTGTACTTTCTTTTCTTAACTATAACCCTTGACCAACATTATAACCCTTGTAAAGTCCTAGTTGATTCTATGGAAACATGATTTGGATATGGAACCGATAGATGAAGGGAATAAAAGCATGGTAGTAGTGATATTTACTTGACGATTGATATCTATTCATGAGACTATCTTTTCTGTCGTGTTATACTTTGTTCCATGTCAAATGCGAGATTTGTTGCTTTGTATAGAATTATCCTCCTCGCATATATTCGAATAATTACACCTGTTTCCGAGTAATTTTATTTTAGAGTGTAATTCACAACGTGAGCTATGTAGTCGAAGCATCACTAGATAGTTATCCGATTTATATTCCAAGTTCATCGTTGCCGTATAACCACTTGACTACAATTTCACACACATGCGAGTCTTCAATACATTCTATTGATTCTGTTCGTATACGTTTTCGGATTATTTTCATAATGTAGGAAGGCGTATGATTGTTTTACTTTTGATAATTTAAAGTTTTATTTGAATTTGATTTTATCAAGGAAGTATGTTGACATTGAAATTTTTATATTTTAAATAAAATTTTTATTTTACAAAATTAGTAAAGATGGTTGTGGGTGACTTGTTGATGAGAACCCTCAAGAGACTTCACTCATCTGACTTGGGACACCTAGAGGTTTAAAAGTTCTGTTGCACAAGCTATGTGCAATCGTTATCCATACGAAAATGGATTATAGATTTTTCTTATTAGTAGTGTTATTTTTCTTTTCTTTTTGCTCGAGGACTAGCAAAATGTAGGTTTGGGGGTGTGATCGGGAGAGAATAGATCCTAATTATACGCCTTAATTCACATTTGTTAGTCGTTTTTATCCTGTTTTTTGTATAATTTTACTTCATTTTTCACTTTATGGAAGGATTTAGAAGAAAGCAAGGATTCCAGTTTAAATAAAGAGAAAAAGAAAGTTTAAAGATGTTGGAAAAAGCCCATCGCGCCAGCGGTCTGCTCGCATGAAATCGCAGAAATCACTCTCATGGCCCGCTTGCTCGACCTCCCATTTTACGCGCTCGCGTGTCCCGCTCGCGCGATCCGTACTTAAAATAGAAAATGCGTATTTTGGAGTGCTGAAGACTCCTACGTGGACGAAATCATTCAATTACGTCCACAATGTATTTTTTAGAAGTTTTAGTGAGATTAGGTTTGTAGTCGTAAAAGAGATGGATCCCTTGAAAAAGAAATATGAAAAAATAATAAAGAGTTGTTGTAGTAAAGCCCTTGCATTATAAATATTACGGCTATTTCTATTTACTTAAGGACGTTTTGAATTCCTTTTACCTTTCTTTTCTTAACTATAACCCTTGACCAACATTACAACCCTTGTAAAGTCCTTGTTGATTCTATGGAAACATGATTTGAATATGGAACCGATAGATGAAGGGAATAAAAGCATGGTGGTAGTGATATTTACTTGACGATCGATATCTATTCATGAGACTACCTTTTTTGTCGTGTTATACGTTGTTCCATGTCATATGCGGGATTTGTTGCTTTGTATAGAATTATCCTCCTCGTATATATTCGAATAATTACACCTGTTTTCGAGTAATTTCATTTTAGAGTGTAATTCACAATGTTAGCTTTGTAGTCGAAGCATCACTAGATAGTTATCCGAATTATATTCCAAGTTCATTGTTGCTGTATATCCACTTGACTACTATTTTACACACATGCGAGTCTTCGATATATTCTATTGATTATGTTGATATATGTTTTCGGATTATTTTCATAATGTAGGAAGGTGTACGATTGTTTTACTTTTGATGATTTAAAGTTTTATTGAAATTTGATTTTATCAAGGAAGGATGTTGACATTGAAATATTTGAATTTTAAATAAAATCTTAATTTTACAAAATTCATAAAGATGCTAGGGGTGACTTGATGATGAGAACCCTAACGAGACTTCACTCGTCCGACTAGGGACACCTAGAGGTTTAAAAGGCTTGTTGCACAAGCTAAGTGCAATCGTTATCCATACGAAAATGGATTATGGATTTTTATCATTAGTAGTGTTATTTTTTTTTTCTTTTTGCTCGAGGACTATCAAAATGTAGGTTTGGGGGTGTGATCGGATGAGAAAATGGATCCTAATTATACGCCTTAATTCACATTTGTTTGTCGTTTTTATCCTGTTTTTGTAAAATTTTATTTCGTTTTCCACTTTATGGAAGGATTTAGAAGAGAGCAAGGATTCCAGTTTAAATAAAGAGAAAAAAAAAAGTAGAAAGAAGATGGAAAAAGCCCATCGCGCGAGCGGTCTGCTCGCGTGAAATCACAGAAATCGCTCGCGCGGCCCGCTCGTGCGACCTCCCATTTTTCGCGCTCGCGCGACCCGCTCGTGCGATCTGTACTGAAAATAGAAAATGCGTATTTTAGAGTGCTGAAGACTCCAACGTGGACGAAATCATTCAGTTACGTCCACAATGTATTTTTTAGGAGTTTTAGTGAGATTAGGTTTATAGTCGTAAAAGAGATGGATCCCTTGAAAAAGAAATATGAAAAAATAATAAAGAGTTGTTGTAGTAAAGCTCTTGCATTATAAATATTACGGTTGTTTCTATTTACTCAAGGACGTTTTGAATTCCTTTGAACTTTCTTTTCTTAACTATAACCCTTGACCAACATTACAACCCTTGTAAAGTCCTAGTTGATTCTATGGAAACATGATTTGGATATGGAACCGATAGATGAAGGGAATAAAAGCATGGTGGTAGTGATATTTACTTGACGATCGATATCTATTCATGAGACTATCTTTTCTGTCGTGTTATACTTTGTTCCATGTCATATGCAAGATTTGTTGCTTTGTATAGAATTATCCACCTCGCATATATTCGAATAATTACACCTGTTTTTGAGTAATTTTATTTTAGAGTGTAATTCACAACGTGAGCTATGTAGTCGAAGCATCACTAGATAGTTATCCGATTTATATTCCAAGTTCATAGTTGCCGTATTACCACTTGACTACAATTTCACACACATGCGAGTCTTCAATACATTCTATTGATTCTGTTCATATACGTTTTCGGATTATTTTCATAATGTAGGAAGGCGTACGATTGTTTTACTTTTGATGATTTAAAGTTTTATTTGAATTTGATTTTATCAAGGAAGTATGTTGACATTGAAATTTTTAAATTTTAAATAAAATTTTTATTTCACAATATAAATAAAGATGGTTGTGGGTGACTTGTTGATGAGAACCCTCAAGAGACTTCACTCATCTGACTTGGGACACCTAGAGGTTTAAAAGGCCTATTGCACAAGCTATGTGCAATCGTTATCCATACGAAAATGGATTATGGATTTTTCTCATTAGTAGTGTTATTTTTCTTTTCTTTTTGCTCGAGGACTAGCAAAATGTAGGTTTGGGGGTGTGATCGGGAGAGAATAGATCCTAATTATACGCCTTAATTCATATTTGTTAGTCGTTTTTATCCTGTTTTTTGCATAATTTTACTTCATTTTTCACTTTATGGAAGGATTTAGAAGAAAGCAAGGATTCCAGTTTAAATAAAGAGAAAAAGAAAGTTGAAAGAAGTTGGAAAAATCCCATCGCGTGAGCGGTCTGCTCGCGTGAAATCGCAGAAATCACTCTCATGGCCCGCTTGCGCGTCCTCCCATTTTACGCGCTCGCGTGGCCCGCTCGCGCGATTCGTAATGAAAATAGAAAACGCGTATTTTGGAGTGCTGAAGACTCCAACGTGGACGAAATCATTCAATTATGTCCAGAATATAATTTTTAGGAGTTTTAGTGAGATTAGGTTTATAGTGGTAAAAGAGATGGATCCCTTGAAAAAGAAATATAAAAAATAATTAAGAGTTGTTGTAGTAAAGCCCTTGCATTATAAATATTACGGCTATTTCTATTAGTCAAGGACGTTTTGAATTCCTTTTACCTTTGTTTTTTTAACTTTAACCCTTGACCAACATTACAACCCTTGTAAAGTCCTAGTTGAGTCTATGGAAACATTATTTGAATATGGAACCGATAGATGAAGGGAATAAAAGCATGGTGGTAGTGATATTTACTTGACGATCGATATCGATTCATGAGACTATCTTTTCTATCGTGTTATACGTTGTTCCATGTCATATGCGAGATTTGTTGCTTTGTATAGTATTATCCACCTTGCATATATTCGAATAATTACACCTGTTTCCGAGTAATTTCATTTTAGAGTGTAATTCACAACGTGAGCTTTGTAGTCGAAGCATCACTAGATACTTATCCGATTTGTATTCCAAGTTCATAGTTGTCGTATATCCACTTGACTAATATTTCACACACATGCGAGTCTTCGATCTATTCTATTGATTCTGTTGATATATGTTTTTGGATTATTTTCATAATGTAGGAAGGTGTACGATTGTTTTAGTTTTGATAATTTAAAGTTTTTTTTGAATTTGATTTTATCAAGGAAGGATGTTGACATTGAAATATTTAACTTTTGAATAAAATCTTAATTTTACAAAATTGATAAAGATTGTTGTGGGTGACTTCTTGATGAGAACCCTCACGAGACTTCACTCGTCCGACTAGGGACACCTAGGGGTTAGAAAGGCTTGTTGCACAAGCTAAGTGCAATCGTTATCCATACGAAAATGGATTATGGATTTTTATTATTAGTAGTGTTTTTTTTCTTTTTTTCTTTTTGCTCGAGGACTAGCAAAATGTAGGTTTGGGGGTGTGATCGGGAGAGAACAGATCCTAATTATACGCCTTAATTCACATTTGTTAGTCATTTTAATCCTGTTTTTATAGAATTGTACTTCGTTTTCCACTTTATGGAAGGATTTAGAAGAGAGCAAGTATTCCAGGTTAAATAAAGAGAAAAAGCAAGTAGAAAGATGTTGGAAAAAGCCCACCGCGCAAGCGGTCCGCTCGCTGAAATCCCAGAAATCGCTCGCGCGGCTCACATGCGCGACCTCCCATTTTAGGCGCTCCTGCGGCCCGCTCGCGCGATCCGTACTGAAAATAGAAAAATGCGTATTTTGGAGTGCTGAAGACTCCTACATGGACAAAATCATTCAATTATGTTCACAATGTAATTTTTAGGAGCTTTAGTGAGATTTGGTTTATTGTCATAAAAGAGATGGATCCCTTGAAAAAGAAATATGAAAAAATGATAAAGAGTTGTTGTTGAAAAGCCCTTGCATTATAAATATTACGGCTATTTCTATTTACTCAAGGATATTTTGAATTCCTTTTACCTTTCTTTTCTTAACTATAACCCTTGACCAAAATTACAACCCTTGTAAAGTCCTAGTTGATTCTATGGAAACATGATTTGAAAATGGAACAGATAGATGAAGGGAATAAAAGCATGGTGGTAGTGATATATACTTGACGATCGATATCTATTCATGAGACTATCTTTTCGGTCGTGTTATACGTTTATTCTATGTCATATGCAAGATTTGTTGCTTTGTATAGAATTTTCCTACTTGCATATATTCGAATAATTACACCTATTTTTGAGTAATTTCATTTTAGAGTGTAATTCACAACGTGAGCTTTGTAGTCGAAGCATCACTAGATAGTCATCCGATTTATATTCCAAGTTCATTGTTGCCGTATATCCACTTGGCTTCTATTTCACACACATGCGTGTCTTCGATATATTGTATTGATTATGTTGATATATGTTTTCGGATTATTTTCATAATGTAGGAAGGTGTACGATTGTTTTACTTTTGATAATTTAAAGTTTTATTTGAATTTAATTTTAACAAGGAAGGATGTTGACATTGAAATATTTAAATTTTTAATAAAATCTTAATTTTAAAAAATTCACAAAGATGCTTGTGGTTGACTTGTTGATGAGAACCCTCACGAGACTTCACTCGTTCGACTAGGGACACCTAGAGGTTTAAAAGGCTTGTTGCACAAGCTAAGTGCAATCGTTATCCATACGAAAATAGATTAAGGATTTTTTTTATTAGTAGTGTTATTTTTCTTTTCTTTTTGCTCGAGGACTATCAAAATGTAGGTTTGGGGGTGTGATCGGATGAGAGAATAGATCCTAATTATACGCCTTAATTCACATTTGTTAGTCGTTTTTATCCTGTTTTTGTATAATTTTACTTCATTTTCCACTTTATGGAAGGATTTAGAAGAAAGCAAGTATTCCAGTTTAAATAAAGAGAAAAAGCAAGTAGAAGGAAGTTGGAAAAAGCCCACCGCGCAAGCGGTCCGCTCGCAGAAATCGCAGAAATCGCTCGCACGGCTCGCATGCGCGACCTCCCATTTTAGGCGCTCCTGCGGCCCGCTCGCGCGATCCGTACTGAAAATAGAAAAATGCGTATTTTGGAGTGCTGAAGACTCCTACATGGACAAAATCATTCAATTATGTTCACAATGTAATTTTTAGGAGTTTTAGTGAGATTTGGTTTATTGTCATAAAAGAGATGGATCCCTTGAAAAAGAAATATGAAAAAATGATAAAGAGTTGTTGTTGAAAAGCCCTTGCATTATAAATATTACGGCTATTTCTATTTACTCAAGGATATTTTGAATTCCTTTTACCTTTCTTTTCTTAACTATAACCCTTGACCAAAATTACAACCCTTGTAAAGTCCTAGTTGATTCTATGGAAACATGATTTGAAAATGGAACAGATAGATGAAGGGAATAAAAGCATGGTGGTAGTGATATATACTTGACGATCGATATCTATTCATGAGACTATCTTTTCGGTCGTGTTATACGTTTATTCTATGTCATATGCAAGATTTGTTGCTTTGTATAGAATTTTCCTACTTGCATATATTCGAATAATTACACCTATTTTTGAGTAATTTCATTTTAGAGTGTAATTCACAACGTGAGCTTTGTAGTCGAAGCATCACTAGATAGTCATCCGATTTATATTCCAAGTTCATTGTTGCCGTATATCCACTTGGCTTCTATTTCACACACATGCGTGTCTTCGATATATTGTATTGATTATGTTGATATATGTTTTCGGATTATTTTCATAATGTAGGAAGGTGTACGATTGTTTTACTTTTGATAATTTAAAGTTTTATTTGAATTTAATTTTAACAAGGAAGGATGTTGACATTGAAATATTTAAATTTTTAATAAAATCTTAATTTTAAAAAATTCACAAAGATGCTTGTGGTTGACTTGTTGATGAGAACCCTCACGAGACTTCACTCGTTCGACTAGGGACACCTAGAGGTTTAAAAGGCTTGTTGCACAAGCTAAGTGCAATCGTTATCCATACGAAAATAGATTAAGGATTTTTTTTATTAGTAGTGTTATTTTTCTTTTCTTTTTGCTCGAGGACTATCAAAATGTAGGTTTGGGGGTGTGATCGGATGAGAGAATAGATCCTAATTATACGCCTTAATTCACATTTGTTAGTCGTTTTTATCCTGTTTTTGTATAATTTTACTTCATTTTCCACTTTATGGAAGGATTTAGAAGAAAGCAAGTATTCCAGTTTAAATAAAGAGAAAAAGCAAGTAGAAGGAAGTTGGAAAAAGCCCACCGCGCAAGCGGTCCGCTCGCAGAAATCGCAGAAATCGCTCGCACGGCTCGCATGCGCGACCTCCCATTTTAGGCGCTCCTGCGGCCCGCTCGCGCGATCCGTACTGAAAATAGAAAAATGCGTATTTTGGAGTGCTGAAGACTCCTACATGGACAAAATCATTCAATTATGTTCACAATGTAATTTTTAGGAGCTTTAGTGAGATTTGGTTTATTGTCATAAAAGAGATGGATCCCTTGAAAAAGAAATATGAAAAAATGATAAAGAGTTGTTGTTGAAAAGCCCTTGCATTATAAATATTACGGCTATTTCTATTTACTCAAGGATATTTTGAATTCCTTTTACCTTTCTTTTCTTAACTATAACCCTTGACCAAAATTACAACCCTTGTAAAGTCCTAGTTGATTCTATGGAAACATGATTTGAAAATGGAACAGATAGATGAAGGGAATAAAAGCATGGTGGTAGTGATATATACTTGACGATCGATATCTATTCATGAGACTATCTTTTCGGTCGTGTTATACGTTTATTCTATGTCATATGCAAGATTTGTTGCTTTGTATAGAATTTTCCTACTTGCATATATTCGAATAATTACACCTATTTTTGAGTAATTTCATTTTAGAGTGTAATTCACAACGTGAGCTTTGTAGTCGAAGCATCACTAGATAGTCATCCGATTTATATTCCAAGTTCATTGTTGCCGTATATCCACTTGGCTTCTATTTCACACACATGCGTGTCTTCGATATATTGTATTGATTATGTTGATATATGTTTTCGGATTATTTTCATAATGTAGGAAGGTGTACGATTGTTTTACTTTTGATAATTTAAAGTTTTATTTGAATTTAATTTTAACAAGGAAGGATGTTGACATTGAAATATTTAAATTTTTAATAAAATCTTAATTTTAAAAAATTCACAAAGATGCTTGTGGTTGACTTGTTGATGAGAACCCTCACGAGACTTCACTCGTTCGACTAGGGACACCTAGAGGTTTAAAAGGCTTGTTGCACAAGCTAAGTGCAATCGTTATCCATACGAAAATAGATTAAGGATTTTTTTTATTAGTAGTGTTATTTTTCTTTTCTTTTTGCTCGAGGACTATCAAAATGTAGGTTTGGGGGTGTGATCGGATGAGAGAATAGATCCTAATTATACGCCTTAATTCACATTTGTTAGTCGTTTTTATCCTGTTTTTGTATAATTTTACTTCATTTTCCACTTTATGGAAGGATTTAGAAGAAAGCAAGTATTCCAGTTTAAATAAAGAGAAAAAGCAAGTAGAAGGAAGTTGGAAAAAGCCCACCGCGCAAGCGGTCCGCTCGCAGAAATCGCAGAAATCGCTCGCACGGCTCGCATGCGCGACCTCCCATTTTAGGCGCTCCTGCGGCCCGCTCGCGCGATCCGTACTGAAAATAGAAAAATGCGTATTTTGGAGTGCTGAAGACTCCTACATGGACAAAATCATTCAATTATGTTCACAATGTAATTTTTAGGAGTTTTAGTGAGATTTGGTTTATTGTCATAAAAGAGATGGATCCCTTGAAAAAGAAATATGAAAAAATGATAAAGAGTTGTTGTTGAAAAGCCCTTGCATTATAAATATTACGGCTATTTCTATTTACTCAAGGATATTTTGAATTCCTTTTACCTTTCTTTTCTTAACTATAACCCTTGACCAAAATTACAACCCTTGTAAAGTCCTAGTTGATTCTATGGAAACATGATTTGAAAATGGAACAGATAGATGAAGGGAATAAAAGCATGGTGGTAGTGATATATACTTGACGATCGATATCTATTCATGAGACTATCTTTTCGGTCGTGTTATACGTTTATTCTATGTCATATGCAAGATTTGTTGCTTTGTATAGAATTTTCCTACTTGCATATATTCGAATAATTACACCTATTTTTGAGTAATTTCATTTTAGAGTGTAATTCACAACGTGAGCTTTGTAGTCGAAGCATCACTAGATAGTCATCCGATTTATATTCCAAGTTCATTGTTGCCGTATATCCACTTGGCTACTATTTCACACACATGCGTGTCTTCGATATATTGTATTGATTATGTTGATATATGTTTTCGGATTATTTTCATAATGTAGGAAGGTGTACGATTGTTTTACTTTTGATAATTTAAAGTTTTATTTGAATTTAATTTTAACAAGGAAGGATGTTGATATTGAATAAAATCTTAATTTTAAAAAATTCATAAAGATGCTTGTGGTTGACTTGTTGATGAGAACCCTCACGAGACTTCACTCGTTCGACTAGGGACACCTAGAGGTTTAAAAGGCTTGTTGCACAAGCTAAGTGCAATCGTTATCCATACGAAAATAGATGAAGGATTTTTTTTATTAGTAGTGTTATTTTTCTTTTCTTTTTGCTCGAGGACTATCAAAATGTAGGTTTGGGGGTGTGATCGGATGAGAGAATAGATCCTAATTATACGCCTTAATTCACATTTGTTAGTCGTTTTTATCCTGTTTTTGTATAATTTTACTTCATTTTCCACTTTTTGGAAGGATTTAGAAGAAAGCAAGGATTCCAGTTTAAATAAAGAGAAAAAGAAAGTAGAAGGAAGTTGGAAAAAGCCCATCGCGCGAGCGGTCTGCTCGGGTGAAATCGCAGAAATCGCTCGCACGGACTGCTTGTGCGATCTCCCATTTTACGCGCTCGCATGGCCCGCTCGCGCGATCCGTACTGAAAATAGAAAATGCGTATTTTGGAGTGCTGAAGACTCCTACGTGGACGAAATCATTCAATTACGTCCACAATGTATTTTTTAGGAGTTTTGGTGAGATTAGGTTTATAGTTGTAAAAGAGATGGATCCCTTGAAAAAGAAATATGAAAAAATAATAAAGAGTTGTTGTAGTAAAGCCCTTGCATTATAAATATTACGGCTATTTCTATTTACTCAAGGACGTTTTGAATTCCTTTTACCTTTCTTTTCTTAACTATAACCCTTGACCAACATTACAACCCTTGTAAAGTCCTTGTTGATTCTATGGAAACATGATTTGAATATGGAACCGATGGATGAAGGGAATAAAAGCATGGTGGTAGTGATATTTACTTGACGATCGATATCTATTCATGAGACTAACTTTTTTGTCGTGTTATACGTTGTTCCATGTCATATGCGAGATTTGTTGCTTTGTATAGAATTATCCTCCGCGTATATATTCGAATAATTACACCTGTTTTTGAGTAATTTCATTTTATAGTGTAATTCACAACGTTAGCTTTGTAGTCGAAGCATCACTCGATAGTTATCCGAAATATATTCCAAGTTCATTGTTGCCGTATATCCACTTGACTAATATTTTACACACATGCGAGTCTTCGATATATTCTATTGATTATGTTGATATATGTTTTCGGATTATTTTCATAATGTAGGAAGGTGTACGATTGTTTTACTTTTGATAATTTAAAGTTTTATTTGAATTTAATTTTATCAAGGAAGGATGTTGACATTGAAATATTTAAATTTTTAATAAAATCTTAATTTTACAAAATTCATAAAGATGCTTGTGGGTGACTTGTTGATGAGAACCCTCACGAGACTTCACTCGTTCGACTAGGGACACCTAGAGGTTTAAAAGGCTTGTTGCACAAGCTAAGTGCAATCGTTATCCATACGAAAATAGATTAAGGATTTTTTTTATTAGTAGTGTTATTTTTCTTTTCTTTTTGCTCGAGGACTATCAAAATATAGGTTTGGGGGTGTGATCGGATGAGAGAATAGATCCTAATTATACGCCTTAATTCACATTTGTTAGTCGTTTTTATCCTGTTTTTGTATAATTTTACTTCGTTTTCCAATTTATGGAAGGATTTAGAAGAAAGCAAGGATTCCAGTTTAAATAAAGAGAAAAAGAAAGTAGAAGGAAGTTGGAAAAAGCCCATCGCGCGAGCGGTCTGCTCGGGTGAAATCGCAGAAATCGCTCGCACGGACTGCTTGTGCGATCTCCCATTTTACGCGCTCGCATGGCCCGCTCGCGCGATCCGTACTGAAAATAGAAAATGCGTATTTTGGAGTGCTGAAGACTCCTACGTGGACGAAATCATTCAATTACGTCCACAATGTATTTTTTAGGAGTTTTGGTGAGATTAGGTTTATAGTTGTAAAAGAGATGGATCCCTTGAAAAAGAAATATGAAAAAATAATAAAGAGTTGTTGTAGTAAAGCCCTTGCATTATAAATATTACGGCTATTTCTATTTACTCAAGGACGTTTTGAATTCCTTTTACCTTTCTTTTCTTAACTATAACCCTTGACCAACATTACAACCCTTGTAAAGTCCTTGTTGATTCTATGGAAACATGATTTGAATATGGAACCGATGGATGAAGGGAATAAAAGCATGGTGGTAGTGATATTTACTTGACGATCGATATCTATTCATGAGACTAACTTTTTTGTCGTGTTATACGTTGTTCCATGTCATATGCGAGATTTGTTGCTTTGTATAGAATTATCCTCCGCGTATATATTCGAATAATTACACCTGTTTTTGAGTAATTTCATTTTATAGTGTAATTCACAACGTTAGCTTTGTAGTCGAAGCATCACTAGATAGTTATCCGAACTATATTCCAAGTTCATTGTTGCCGTATATCCACTTGACTAATATTTTACACACATGCGAGTCTTCGATATATTCTATTGATTATGTTGATATATGTTTTCGGATTATTTTCATAATGTAGGAAGGTGTCGATTGTTTTACTTTTGATAATTTAAAGTTTTATTTGAATTTAATTTTATCAAGGAAGGATGTTGACATTGAAATATTTAAATTTTTAATAAAATCTTAATTTTACAAAATTCATAAAGATGCTTGTGGGTGACTTGTTGATGAGAACCCTCACGAGACTTCACTCGTTCGACTAGGGACACCTAGAGGTTTAAAAGGCTTGTTGCACAAGCTAAGTGCAATCGTTATCCATACGAAAATAGATTAAGGATTTTTTTTATTAGTAGTGTAATTTTTCTTTTCTTTTTGCTCGAGGACTATCAAAATGTAGGTTTGGGGGTGTGATCGGATGAGAGAATAGATCCTAATTATACGCCTTAAATCACATTTGTTAGTCGTTTTTATCCTGTTTTTGTATAATTTTACTTCATTTTCCACTTTATGGAAGGATTTAGAAGAAAGCAAGGATTCCAGTTTAAATAAAGAGAAAAAGAAAGTAGAAGGAAGTTGGAAAAAGCCCATCGCGCGAGCGGTCTGCTCGGGTGAAATCGCAGAAATCGCTCGCACGGACTGCTTGTGCGATCTCCCATTTTACGCGCTCGCATGGCCCGCTCGCGCGATCCGTACTGAAAATAGAAAATGCGTATTTTGGAGTGCTGAAGACTCCTACGTGGACGAAATCATTCAATTACGTCCACAATGTATTTTTTAGGAGTTTTGGTGAGATTAGGTTTATAGTTGTAAAAGAGATGGATCCCTTGAAAAAGAAATATGAAAAAATAATAAAGAGTTGTTGTAGTAAAGCCCTTGCATTATAAATATTACGGCTATTTCTATTTACTCAAGGACGTTTTGAATTCCTTTTACCTTTCTTTTCTTAACTATAACCCTTGACCAACATTACAACCCTTGTAAAGTCCTTGTTGATTCTATGGAAACATGATTTGAATATGGAACCGATGGATGAAGGGAATAAAAGCATGGTGGTAGTGATATTTACTTGACGATCGATATCTATTCATGAGACTAACTTTTTTGTCGTGTTATACGTTGTTCCATGTCATATGCGAGATTTGTTGCTTTGTATAGAATTATCCTCCGCGTATATATTCGAATAATTACACCTGTTTTTGAGTAATTTCATTTTATAGTGTAATTCACAACGTTAGCTTTGTAGTCGAAGCATCACTAGATAGTTATCCGAACTATATTCCAAGTTCATTGTTGCCGTATATCCACTTGACTAATATTTTACACACATGCGAGTCTTCGATATATTCTATTGATTATGTTGATATATGTTTTCGGATTATTTTCATAATGTAGGAAGGTGTCGATTGTTTTACTTTTGATAATTTAAAGTTTTATTTGAATTTAATTTTATCAAGGAAGGATGTTGACATTGAAATATTTAAATTTTTAATAAAATCTTAATTTTACAAAATTCATAAAGATGCTTGTGGGTGACTTGTTGATGAGAACCCTCACGAGACTTCACTCGTTCGACTAGGGACACCTAGAGGTTTAAAAGGCTTGTTGCACAAGCTAAGTGCAATCGTTATCCATACGAAAATAGATTAAGGATTTTTTTTATTAGTAGTGTAATTTTTCTTTTCTTTTTGCTCGAGGACTATCAAAATGTAGGTTTGGGGGTGTGATCGGATGAGAGAATAGATCCTAATTATACGCCTTAAATCACATTTGTTAGTCGTTTTTATCCTGTTTTTGTATAATTTTACTTCATTTTCCACTTTATGGAAGGATTTAGAAGAAAGCAAGGATTCCAGTTTAAATAAAGAGAAAAAGAAAGTAGAAGGAAGTTGGAAAAAGCCCATCGCGCGAGCGGTCTGCTCGGGTGAAATCGCAGAAATCGCTCGCACGGACTGCTTGTGCGATCTCCCATTTTACGCGCTCGCATGGCCCGCTCGCGCGATCCGTACTGAAAATAGAAAATGCGTATTTTGGAGTGCTGAAGACTCCTACGTGGACGAAATCATTCAATTACGTCCACAATGTATTTTTTAGGAGTTTTGGTGAGATTAGGTTTATAGTTGTAAAAGAGATGGATCCCTTGAAAAAGAAATATGAAAAAATAATAAAGAGTTGTTGTAGTAAAGCCCTTGCATTATAAATATTACGGCTATTTCTATTTACTCAAGGACGTTTTGAATTCCTTTTACCTTTCTTTTCTTAACTATAACCCTTGACCAACATTACAACCCTTGTAAAGTCCTTGTTGATTCTATGGAAACATGATTTGAATATGGAACCGATGGATGAAGGGAATAAAAGCATGGTGGTAGTGATATTTACTTGACGATCGATATCTATTCATGAGACTAACTTTTTTGTCGTGTTATACGTTGTTCCATGTCATATGCGAGATTTGTTGCTTTGTATAGAATTATCCTCCGCGTATATATTCGAATAATTACACCTGTTTTTGAGTAATTTCATTTTATAGTGTAATTCACAACGTTAGCTTTGTAGTCGAAGCATCACTAGATAGTTATCCGAACTATATTCCAAGTTCATTGTTGCCGTATATCCACTTGACTAATATTTTACACACATGCGAGTCTTCGATATATTCTATTGATTATGTTGATATATGTTTTCGGATTATTTTCATAATGTAGGAAGGTGTACGATTGTTTTACTTTTGATAATTTAAAGTTTTATTTGAATTTAATTTTATCAAGGAAGGATGTTGACATTGAAATATTTAAATTTTTAATAAAATCTTAATTTTACAAAATTCATCAAGATGCTTGTGGGTGACTTGTTGATGAGAACCCTCACGAGACTTCACTCGTTCGACTAGGGACACCTAGAGGTTTAAAAGGCATGTTGCACAAGCTAAGTGCAATCGTTATCCATACGAAAATAGATTAAGGATTTTTTTTATTAGTAGTGTTATTTTTCTTTTCTTTTTGCTCGAGGACTATCAAAATGTAGGTTTGGGGGTGTGATCGGATGAGAGAATAAATCCTAATTATACGCCTTAAATCACATTTGTTAGTCGTTTTTATCCTGTTTTTGTATAATTTTACTTCATTTTCCACTTTATGGAAGGATTTAGAAGAAAGCAAGGATTCCAGTTTAAATAAAGAGAAAAAGAAAGTAGAAGGAAGTTGGAAAAAGCCCATCGCGCGAGCGGTCTGCTCGGGTGAAATCGCAGAAATCGCTCGCACGGACTGCTTGTGCGATCTCCCATTTTACGCGCTCGCATGGCCCGCTCGCGCGATCCGTACTGAAAATAGAAAATGCGTATTTTGGAGTGCTGAAGACTCCTACGTGGACGAAATCATTCAATTACGTCCACAATGTATTTTTTAGGAGTTTTGGTGAGATTAGGTTTATAGTTGTAAAAGAGATGGATCCCTTGAAAAAGAAATATGAAAAAATAATAAAGAGTTGTTGTAGTAAAGCCCTTGCATTATAAATATTACGGCTATTTCTATTTACTCAAGGACGTTTTGAATTCCTTTTACCTTTCTTTTCTTAACTATAACCCTTGACCAACATTACAACCCTTGTAAAGTCCTTGTTGATTCTATGGAAACATGATTTGAATATGGAACCGATGGATGAAGGGAATAAAAGCATGGTGGTAGTGATATTTACTTGACGATCGATATCTATTCATGAGACTAACTTTTTTGTCGTGTTATACGTTGTTCCATGTCATATGCGAGATTTGTTGCTTTGTATAGAATTATCCTCCGCGTATATATTCGAATAATTACACCTGTTTTTGAGTAATTTCATTTTATAGTGTAATTCACAACGTTAGCTTTGTAGTCGAAGCATCACTAGATAGTTATCCGAATTATATTCCAAGTTCATTGTTGCCGTATATCCACTTGACTAATATTTTACACACATGCGAGTCTTCGATATATTCTATTGATTATGTTGATATATGTTTTCGGATTATTTTCATAATGTAGGAAGGTGTACGATTGTTTTACTTTTGATAATTTAAAGTTTTATTTGAATTTAATTTTATCAAGGAAGGATGTTGACATTGAAATATTTAAATTTTTAATAAAATCTTAATTTTACAAAATTCATAAAGATGCTTGTGGGTGACTTGTTGATGAGAACCCTCACGAGACTTCACTCGTTCGACTAGGGACACCTAGAGGTTTAAAAGGCTTGTTGCACAAGCTAAGTGCAATCGTTATCCATACGAAAATAGATTAAGGATTTTTTTTATTAGTAGTGTTATTTTTCTTTTCTTTTTGCTCGAGGACTATCAAAATGTAGGTTTGGGGGTGTGATCGGATGAGAGAATAGATCCTAATTATACGCCTTAATTCACATTTGTTAGTCGTTTTTATCCTGTTTTTGTATAATTTTACTTCGTTTTCCAATTTATGGAAGGATTTAGAAGAAAGCAAGGATTCCAGTTTAAATAAAGAGAAAAAGAAAGTAGAAGGAAGTTGGAAAAAGCCCATCGCGCTAGCGGCTGCTCGGGTGAAATCGCAGAAATCGCTCGCACGGACCGCTTGTGCGATCTCCCATTTTACGCGCTCGCATGGCCCGCTCGCGCGATCCGTACTGAAAATAGAAAATGCGTATTTTGGAGTGCTGAAGACTCCTACGTGGACGAAATCATTCAATTACGTCCACAATGTATTTTTTAGGAGTTTTGGTGAGATTAGGTTTATAGTTGTAAAAGAGATGGATCCCTTGAAAAAGAAATATGAAAAAATAATAAAGAGTTGTTGTAGTAAAGCCCTTGCATTATAAATATTACGGCTATTTCTATTTACTCAAGGACGTTTTGAATTCCTTTTACCTTTCTTTTCTTAACTATAACCCTTGACCAACATTACAACCCTTGTAAAGTCCTTGTTGATTCTATGGAAACATGATTTGAATATGAAACCGATGGATGAAGGGAATAAAAGCATGGTGGTAGTGATATTTACTTGACGATCGATATCTATTCATGAGACTAACTTTTTTGTCGTGTTATACGTTGTTCCATGTCATATGCGAGATTTGTTGCTTTGTATAGAATTATCCTCCGCGTATATATTCGAATAATTACACCTGTTTTTGAGTAATTTCATTTTATAGTGTAATTCACAACGTTAGCTTTGTAGTCGAAGCATCACTAGATAGTTATCCGAATTATATTCCAAGTTCATTGTTGCCGTATATCCACTTGACAACTATTTCACACACATGCGAGTCTTTGATATATTCTATTGATTATGTTGATATATGTTTTCGGATTATTTTCATAATGTAGGAAGGTGTACGATTGTTTTACTTTTGATAATTTAAAGTTTTATTTGAATTTAATTTTATCAAGGAAGGATGTTGACATTGAAATATTTAAATTTTTAATAAAATCTTAATTTTACAAAATTCATAAAGATGCTTGTGGGTGACTTGTTGATGAGAACCCTCACGAGACTTCACTCGTTCGACTAGGGACACCTAGAGGTTTAAAAGGCTTGTTGCACAAGCTAAGTGCAATCGTTATCCATACGAAAATAGATGAAGGATTTTTTTTATTAGTAGTGTTATTTTTCTTTTCTTTTTGCTCGAGGACTATCAAAATGTAGGTTTGGGGGTGTGATCGGATGAGAGAATAGATCCTAATTATACGCCTTAATTCACATTTGTTAGTCGTTTTTATCCTGTTTTTGTATAATTTTACTTCATTTTCCACTTTTTGGAAGGATTTAGAAGAAAGCAAGGATTCCAGTTTAAATAAAGAGAAAAAGAAAGTAGAAGGAAGTTGGAAAAAGCCCATCGCGCGAGCGGTCTGCTCGGGTGAAATCGCAGAAATCGCTCGCACGGACTGCTTGTGCGATCTCCCATTTTACGCGCTCGCATGGCCCGCTCGCGCGATCCGTACTGAAAATAGAAAATGCGTATTTTGGAGTGCTGAAGACTCCTACGTGGACGAAATCATTCAATTACGTCCACAATGTATTTTTTAGGAGTTTTGGTGAGATTAGGTTTATAGTTGTAAAAGAGATGGATCCCTTGAAAAAGAAATATGAAAAAATAATAAAGAGTTGTTGTAGTAAAGCCCTTGCATTATAAATATTACGGCTATTTCTATTTACTCAAGGACGTTTTGAATTCCTTTTACCTTTCTTTTCTTAACTATAACCCTTGACCAACATTACAACCCTTGTAAAGTCCTTGTTGATTCTATGGAAACATGATTTGAATATGGAACCGATGGATGAAGGGAATAAAAGCATGGTGGTAGTGATATTTACTTGACGATCGATATCTATTCATGAGACTAACTTTTTTGTCGTGTTATACGTTGTTCCATGTCATATGCGAGATTTGTTGCTTTGTATAGAATTATCCTCCGCGTATATATTCGAATAATTACACCTGTTTTTGAGTAATTTCATTTTATAGTGTAATTCACAACGTTAGCTTTGTAGTCGAAGCATCACTCGATAGTTATCCGAAATATATTCCAAGTTCATTGTTGCCGTATATCCACTTGACTAATATTTTACACACATGCGAGTCTTCGATATATTCTATTGATTATGTTGATATATGTTTTCGGATTATTTTCATAATGTAGGAAGGTGTACGATTGTTTTACTTTTGATAATTTAAAGTTTTATTTGAATTTAATTTTATCAAGGAAGGATGTTGACATTGAAATATTTAAATTTTTAATAAAATCTTAATTTTACAAAATTCATAAAGATGCTTGTGGGTGACTTGTTGATGAGAACCCTCACGAGACTTCACTCGTTCGACTAGGGACACCTAGAGGTTTAAAAGGCTTGTTGCACAAGCTAAGTGCAATCGTTATCCATACGAAAATAGATTAAGGATTTTTTTTATTAGTAGTGTTATTTTTCTTTTCTTTTTGCTCGAGGACTATCAAAATATAGGTTTGGGGGTGTGATCGGATGAGAGAATAGATCCTAATTATACGCCTTAATTCACATTTGTTAGTCGTTTTTATCCTGTTTTTGTATAATTTTACTTCGTTTTCCAATTTATGGAAGGATTTAGAAGAAAGCAAGGATTCCAGTTTAAATAAAGAGAAAAAGAAAGTAGAAGGAAGTTGGAAAAAGCCCATCGCGCGAGCGGTCTGCTCGGGTGAAATCGCAGAAATCGCTCGCACGGACTGCTTGTGCGATCTCCCATTTTACGCGCTCGCATGGCCCGCTCGCGCGATCCGTACTGAAAATAGAAAATGCGTATTTTGGAGTGCTGAAGACTCCTACGTGGACGAAATCATTCAATTACGTCCACAATGTATTTTTTAGGAGTTTTGGTGAGATTAGGTTTATAGTTGTAAAAGAGATGGATCCCTTGAAAAAGAAATATGAAAAAATAATAAAGAGTTGTTGTAGTAAAGCCCTTGCATTATAAATATTACGGCTATTTCTATTTACTCAAGGACGTTTTGAATTCCTTTTACCTTTCTTTTCTTAACTATAACCCTTGACCAACATTACAACCCTTGTAAAGTCCTTGTTGATTCTATGGAAACATGATTTGAATATGGAACCGATGGATGAAGGGAATAAAAGCATGGTGGTAGTGATATTTACTTGACGATCGATATCTATTCATGAGACTAACTTTTTTGTCGTGTTATACGTTGTTCCATGTCATATGCGAGATTTGTTGCTTTGTATAGAATTATCCTCCGCGTATATATTCGAATAATTACACCTGTTTTTGAGTAATTTCATTTTATAGTGTAATTCACAACGTTAGCTTTGTAGTCGAAGCATCACTAGATAGTTATCCGAACTATATTCCAAGTTCATTGTTGCCGTATATCCACTTGACTAATATTTTACACACATGCGAGTCTTCGATATATTCTATTGATTATGTTGATATATGTTTTCGGATTATTTTCATAATGTAGGAAGGTGTCGATTGTTTTACTTTTGATAATTTAAAGTTTTATTTGAATTTAATTTTATCAAGGAAGGATGTTGACATTGAAATATTTAAATTTTTAATAAAATCTTAATTTTACAAAATTCATAAAGATGCTTGTGGGTGACTTGTTGATGAGAACCCTCACGAGACTTCACTCGTTCGACTAGGGACACCTAGAGGTTTAAAAGGCTTGTTGCACAAGCTAAGTGCAATCGTTATCCATACGAAAATAGATTAAGGATTTTTTTTATTAGTAGTGTAATTTTTCTTTTCTTTTTGCTCGAGGACTATCAAAATGTAGGTTTGGGGGTGTGATCGGATGAGAGAATAGATCCTAATTATACGCCTTAAATCACATTTGTTAGTCGTTTTTATCCTGTTTTTGTATAATTTTACTTCATTTTCCACTTTATGGAAGGATTTAGAAGAAAGCAAGGATTCCAGTTTAAATAAAGAGAAAAAGAAAGTAGAAGGAAGTTGGAAAAAGCCCATCGCGCGAGCGGTCTGCTCGGGTGAAATCGCAGAAATCGCTCGCACGGACTGCTTGTGCGATCTCCCATTTTACGCGCTCGCATGGCCCGCTCGCGCGATCCGTACTGAAAATAGAAAATGCGTATTTTGGAGTGCTGAAGACTCCTACGTGGACGAAATCATTCAATTACGTCCACAATGTATTTTTTAGGAGTTTTGGTGAGATTAGGTTTATAGTTGTAAAAGAGATGGATCCCTTGAAAAAGAAATATGAAAAAATAATAAAGAGTTGTTGTAGTAAAGCCCTTGCATTATAAATATTACGGCTATTTCTATTTACTCAAGGACGTTTTGAATTCCTTTTACCTTTCTTTTCTTAACTATAACCCTTGACCAACATTACAACCCTTGTAAAGTCCTTGTTGATTCTATGGAAACATGATTTGAATATGGAACCGATGGATGAAGGGAATAAAAGCATGGTGGTAGTGATATTTACTTGACGATCGATATCTATTCATGAGACTAACTTTTTTGTCGTGTTATACGTTGTTCCATGTCATATGCGAGATTTGTTGCTTTGTATAGAATTATCCTCCGCGTATATATTCGAATAATTACACCTGTTTTTGAGTAATTTCATTTTATAGTGTAATTCACAACGTTAGCTTTGTAGTCGAAGCATCACTAGATAGTTATCCGAACTATATTCCAAGTTCATTGTTGCCGTATATCCACTTGACTAATATTTTACACACATGCGAGTCTTCGATATATTCTATTGATTATGTTGATATATGTTTTCGGATTATTTTCATAATGTAGGAAGGTGTCGATTGTTTTACTTTTGATAATTTAAAGTTTTATTTGAATTTAATTTTATCAAGGAAGGATGTTGACATTGAAATATTTAAATTTTTAATAAAATCTTAATTTTACAAAATTCATAAAGATGCTTGTGGGTGACTTGTTGATGAGAACCCTCACGAGACTTCACTCGTTCGACTAGGGACACCTAGAGGTTTAAAAGGCTTGTTGCACAAGCTAAGTGCAATCGTTATCCATACGAAAATAGATTAAGGATTTTTTTTATTAGTAGTGTAATTTTTCTTTTCTTTTTGCTCGAGGACTATCAAAATGTAGGTTTGGGGGTGTGATCGGATGAGAGAATAGATCCTAATTATACGCCTTAAATCACATTTGTTAGTCGTTTTTATCCTGTTTTTGTATAATTTTACTTCATTTTCCACTTTATGGAAGGATTTAGAAGAAAGCAAGGATTCCAGTTTAAATAAAGAGAAAAAGAAAGTAGAAGGAAGTTGGAAAAAGCCCATCGCGCGAGCGGTCTGCTCGGGTGAAATCGCAGAAATCGCTCGCACGGACTGCTTGTGCGATCTCCCATTTTACGCGCTCGCATGGCCCGCTCGCGCGATCCGTACTGAAAATAGAAAATGCGTATTTTGGAGTGCTGAAGACTCCTACGTGGACGAAATCATTCAATTACGTCCACAATGTATTTTTTAGGAGTTTTGGTGAGATTAGGTTTATAGTTGTAAAAGAGATGGATCCCTTGAAAAAGAAATATGAAAAAATAATAAAGAGTTGTTGTAGTAAAGCCCTTGCATTATAAATATTACGGCTATTTCTATTTACTCAAGGACGTTTTGAATTCCTTTTACCTTTCTTTTCTTAACTATAACCCTTGACCAACATTACAACCCTTGTAAAGTCCTTGTTGATTCTATGGAAACATGATTTGAATATGGAACCGATGGATGAAGGGAATAAAAGCATGGTGGTAGTGATATTTACTTGACGATCGATATCTATTCATGAGACTAACTTTTTTGTCGTGTTATACGTTGTTCCATGTCATATGCGAGATTTGTTGCTTTGTATAGAATTATCCTCCGCGTATATATTCGAATAATTACACCTGTTTTTGAGTAATTTCATTTTATAGTGTAATTCACAACGTTAGCTTTGTAGTCGAAGCATCACTCGATAGTTATCCGAAATATATTCCAAGTTCATTGTTGCCGTATATCCACTTGACTAATATTTTACACACATGCGAGTCTTCGATATATTCTATTGATTATGTTGATATATGTTTTCGGATTATTTTCATAATGTAGGAAGGTGTACGATTGTTTTACTTTTGATAATTTAAAGTTTTATTTGAATTTAATTTTATCAAGGAAGGATGTTGACATTGAAATATTTAAATTTTTAATAAAATCTTAATTTTACAAAATTCATAAAGATGCTTGTGGGTGACTTGTTGATGAGAACCCTCACGAGACTTCACTCGTTCGACTAGGGACACCTAGAGGTTTAAAAGGCTTGTTGCACAAGCTAAGTGCAATCGTTATCCATACGAAAATAGATTAAGGATTTTTTTTATTAGTAGTGTTATTTTTCTTTTCTTTTTGCTCGAGGACTATCAAAATATAGGTTTGGGGGTGTGATCGGATGAGAGAATAGATCCTAATTATACGCCTTAATTCACATTTGTTAGTCGTTTTTATCCTGTTTTTGTATAATTTTACTTCGTTTTCCAATTTATGGAAGGATTTAGAAGAAAGCAAGGATTCCAGTTTAAATAAAGAGAAAAAGAAAGTAGAAGGAAGTTGGAAAAAGCCCATCGCGCGAGCGGTCTGCTCGGGTGAAATCGCAGAAATCGCTCGCACGGACTGCTTGTGCGATCTCCCATTTTACGCGCTCGCATGGCCCGCTCGCGCGATCCGTACTGAAAATAGAAAATGCGTATTTTGGAGTGCTGAAGACTCCTACGTGGACGAAATCATTCAATTACGTCCACAATGTATTTTTTAGGAGTTTTGGTGAGATTAGGTTTATAGTTGTAAAAGAGATGGATCCCTTGAAAAAGAAATATGAAAAAATAATAAAGAGTTGTTGTAGTAAAGCCCTTGCATTATAAATATTACGGCTATTTCTATTTACTCAAGGACGTTTTGAATTCCTTTTACCTTTCTTTTCTTAACTATAACCCTTGACCAACATTACAACCCTTGTAAAGTCCTTGTTGATTCTATGGAAACATGATTTGAATATGGAACCGATGGATGAAGGGAATAAAAGCATGGTGGTAGTGATATTTACTTGACGATCGATATCTATTCATGAGACTAACTTTTTTGTCGTGTTATACGTTGTTCCATGTCATATGCGAGATTTGTTGCTTTGTATAGAATTATCCTCCGCGTATATATTCGAATAATTACACCTGTTTTTGAGTAATTTCATTTTATAGTGTAATTCACAACGTTAGCTTTGTAGTCGAAGCATCACTCGATAGTTATCCGAAATATATTCCAAGTTCATTGTTGCCGTATATCCACTTGACTAATATTTTACACACATGCGAGTCTTCGATATATTCTATTGATTATGTTGATATATGTTTTCGGATTATTTTCATAATGTAGGAAGGTGTACGATTGTTTTACTTTTGATAATTTAAAGTTTTATTTGAATTTAATTTTATCAAGGAAGGATGTTGACATTGAAATATTTAAATTTTTAATAAAATCTTAATTTTACAAAATTCATAAAGATGCTTGTGGGTGACTTGTTGATGAGAACCCTCACGAGACTTCACTCGTTCGACTAGGGACACCTAGAGGTTTAAAAGGCTTGTTGCACAAGCTAAGTGCAATCGTTATCCATACGAAAATAGATTAAGGATTTTTTTTATTAGTAGTGTTATTTTTCTTTTCTTTTTGCTCGAGGACTATCAAAATGTAGGTTTGGGGGTGTGATCGGATGAGAGAATAGATCCTAATTATACGCCTTAATTCACATTTGTTAGTCGTTTTTATCCTGTTTTTGTATAATTTTACTTCGTTTTCCAATTTATGGAAGGATTTAGAAGAAAGCAAGGATTCCAGTTTAAATAAAGAGAAAAAGAAAGTAGAAGGAAGTTGGAAAAAGCCCATCGCGCTAGCGGCTGCTCGGGTGAAATCGCAGAAATCGCTCGCACGGACCGCTTGTGCGATCTCCCATTTTACGCGCTCGCATGGCCCGCTCGCGCGATCCGTACTGAAAATAGAAAATGCGTATTTTGGAGTGCTGAAGACTCCTACGTGGACGAAATCATTCAATTACGTCCACAATGTATTTTTTAGGAGTTTTGGTGAGATTAGGTTTATAGTTGTAAAAGAGATGGATCCCTTGAAAAAGAAATATGAAAAAATAATAAAGAGTTGTTGTAGTAAAGCCCTTGCATTATAAATATTACGGCTATTTCTATTTACTCAAGGACGTTTTGAATTCCTTTTACCTTTCTTTTCTTAACTATAACCCTTGACCAACATTACAACCCTTGTAAAGTCCTTGTTGATTCTATGGAAACATGATTTGAATATGAAACCGATGGATGAAGGGAATAAAAGCATGGTGGTAGTGATATTTACTTGACGATCGATATCTATTCATGAGACTAACTTTTTTGTCGTGTTATACGTTGTTCCATGTCATATGCGAGATTTGTTGCTTTGTATAGAATTATCCTCCGCGTATATATTCGAATAATTACACCTGTTTTTGAGTAATTTCATTTTATAGTGTAATTCACAACGTTAGCTTTGTAGTCGAAGCATCACTAGATAGTTATCCGAATTATATTCCAAGTTCATTGTTGCCGTATATCCACTTGACAACTATTTCACACACATGCGAGTCTTTGATATATTCTATTGATTATGTTGATATATGTTTTCGGATTATTTTCATAATGTAGGAAGGTGTACGATTGTTTTACTTTTGATAATTTAAAGTTTTATTTGAATTTAATTTTATCAAGGAAGGATGTTGACATTGAAATATTTAAATTTTTAATAAAATCTTAATTTTACAAAATTCATAAAGATGCTTGTAGGTGACTTGTTGAAGAGAACCATCACGAGACTTCACTCGTTCGACTAGGGACACCTAGAGGTTTAAAAGGCTTGTTGCACAAGCTAAGTGCAATCGTTATCCATACGAAAATAGATTAAGGATTTTTTTTATTAGTAGTGTTATTTTTCTTTTCTTTTTGCTCAAGGACTATCAAAATGTAGGTTTGGGGGTGTGATCGGATGAGAGAATAGATCATAATTATACGCCTTAATTCACATTTGTTAGTTGTTTTTATCCTGTTTTTGTATAATTTTACTTCGTTTTCCACTTTATGGAAGGATTTAGAAGAAAGCAAGGATTCCAGTTTAAATAAAGAGAAAAAGAAAGTAGAAGGAAGTTGGAAAAAGCCCATCGCGCGAGCGGTCTGCTCGGGTGTAATCGCAGAAATCGCTCCCACGGACTGCTTGTGCGATCTTCCATTTTACGCGCTCGCATGGCCCGCTCGCGCGATCCGTACTGAAAATAGAAAATGCGTATTTTGGAGTGCTGAAGACTCCTACGTGGACGAAATCATTCAATTGCGTCCACAATGTATATTTTAGGAGTTTTGGTGAGATTAGGTTTATAGTTGTAAAAGAGATGGATCCCTTGAAAAAGAAATATGTAAAAATAATATAGAGTTGTTGTAATAAAGCCCTTGCATTTTAAATATTACGGCTATTTCTATTTACTCAAGGACGTTTTGAATTCCTTTTACCTTTCTTTTCTTAACTATAACCCTTGACCAACATTACAACGCTTGTAAAGTCCTTGTTGATTCTATGGAAACATGATTTGAATATGGAACCGATAGATGAAGGGAATAAAAGCATGGTGGTAGTGATATTTACTTGACGATCGATATCTATTCATGAGACTAACTTTTTTGTCGTGTAATACGTTGTTCCATGTCATATGCGAGATTTGTTGCTTTGTATAGAATTATCCTCCGCGTATATATTCGAATAATTACACCTGTTTTTGAGTAATTTCATTTTATAGTGTAATTCACAACGTTAGCTTTGTAGTCGAAGCATCACTAGATAGTTATCCGAATTATATTTCAAGTTCATTGTTGCCGTATATCCACTTGACTACTATTTCACACACATGCGAGTCTTCGATATATTCTATTGATTATGTTGATATATGTTTTCGGATTATTTTCATAATGTAGGAAGGTGTACGATTGTTTTACTTTTGATAATTTAAAGTTTTATTTGAATTTAATTTTATCAAGGAAGGATGTTGACATTGAAATATTTAAATTTTTAATAAAATCTTAATTTTACAAAATTCATAAAGATGCTTGTGGGTGACTTGTTGATGAGAACCCTCACGAGACTTCACTCGTTCGACTAGGGACACCTAGAGCTTTAAAAGGCTTGTTGCACAAGCTAAGTGCAATCGTTATCCATACGAAATTAGATTAAGGATTTTTATTATTAGTAGTGTTATTTTTCTTTTCTTTTTGCTCGAGGACTATCAAAATGTAGGTTTGGGGGTGTGATCGGATGAGAGAATAGATCCTAATTATATGCCTTAATTCACATTTGTTAGTCGTTTTTATCCTATTTTTGTATAATTTTACTTCGTTTTCCACTTTATGGAAGGATTTAGAAGAGAGCAAGGATTCCAGTTTAAATAAAGAGAAAACGACAGTAGAAAGATGTTTGAAAAAGCACATCGCGCGAGCGGTCTGCTCGCGTGAAATCGCAGAAATCGCTCGTGCGAATCGTTTGTGCGACCTCCCATTTTACGCGCTCGCGCGATCCGTACTGAAAATAGAAAATGCGTATTTTGGAGTGCTGAAGACTCCTACGTGGACGAAATCATTCAATTACGTCCACAATGTAATTTTAAGGACTTTTAGTGAGATTAGGTTTATAGTCGTAAAAGAGATGGATCCCTCGAAAAAGAAATATGAAAAAATAATAAAGATTTGTTGTAGTAAAGCTCTTGCATTATAAATATTACGGCTATTTCTATTTACTCAAGGGCGTTTTGAATTCCTTTTAACTTTCTTTTCTTAACTATAACCCTTGACCAACATTACAACCTTTGTAAATGTCACGCCCCGGAACGGCATAAATAGAGAAAAATAAATTTCCTTTATGGGTCCATAAGGAATGATAGGTGAAAGACACTAATAATCCACACCACGCAGTACTAGTCCAAAAGAAAAGCAACAGTAAGCAACTGAAAGTAGCACACAGTGCTAACTATTACAAAATATCAGAGTATGATCCACAGGATCACAACAGGTCTGAAGACGACAAATGCCCAAGTACCCGTTAACAAAAGCTTAAACTGAACAACTAAAATTAAATCTAATTATAACATCTTCAGTCTTCAACTGGCATAAGGATAATCCTTCCTGGCGTAACTGTCATCGGTGGGGCCCTCCTCTGGATAATAGTCATTAGTGTACTGGTCCTTACCTGCAGAATAAGGGACAGGATATTCTGGACGGGGAATGTCCAGGCAATAAAAGGCCGTCAGCTTACTGAGAGCTGAGTGAGCATAAACTAACGAAGTACCAGTTATCTGAAATAAACACAAGCTTATGAAAACACGAGTTAACATCTTATTATAACCATATCTTGTTTCTCTATTCATTCTTGTAAACCGACCCTTAACGTCTTGTTACTCGAATACTGAACTCAACATATTCTGATCTTTCCTGAACAGACTCAATCGTTTAACTCTAGGGATACACCCTTATTCTGTCCATCGCTTTTAAGAGCATATGAACAGCTCACCGCATGTCATGGACTCCACGTCAGTCTGTCCCCAGCTTTTAAGAACAATGGTCCTGTTCACCGCATTTCAGGGATATAACGTTTCGAACAAGGCATATCAATCTTATTGCCACGACTCAACGTCATCTACTAGTGATCCCAGCTCACCGCTTTTAAGAACAATGGTCCTGTTCACCACTTTTAAGAGCATATCATAGATCATCCAGTCTATCTTAGGACTATTTGGTCCAGCTCACCGCTTTTAAGAGCATATGCACAGCTCACCGCTTTTAAGAGCATATCATGACCGAACGTCCATCCACGTACCATTCCCAGAACTTACCAAACCTACTTACGTTCCATTCTATATCGACACATGACAAACTCCCAATGTGGCCTGACTACTTGGATTAAAAGAAATCGGATATCAAACTCATATCAAAATCAACACGTCACCCATGTCTTCATATTCTTTTTATTCATTATCCATTAATCTTTGGTGTCACATTACTCCTGTCTACCCCATAGTCGCATAAGGGAATCCGAATCAGGAATCGAACAACTAAACCTCTTATATAATAAACAGGCAACAGAATCCATGTCCTGATCATGTCAATCGATTGGAACATAGGTTCAATCGATTGGAGCAAAAGTTATGTCAATCGATTGATAAACATGTCAATCGATTGGAATAATGTCAATCGATTGAAAATCCTATTCAATCGATTGGGATGCAACTGATGTCAATCGATTGAGATCATGTCAATCGATTGGAACTACGTCTTCTCCAGCAGTTTGTAAAAACAGCATATATAAACGTACACAACATGCATGTAACCCATCTAAACATCATAATAGCTTATATAAACTTCATATAAAGGGACCAAGTGAGTTAGGACTCACCTAGGGTGCGTTTGGATGTGTTTAAAGCTTTAAAATCTTCAAGCTCTCTCTCTCTTCTTCTTCCTATCTGTCTCTGCCTTCCCTCTCTGTCTCCTCTTTTCTTCTTCCTTCTTCTTTCTGTCTCTCTTTCTTCCTCCCAGCTGCCGAAGCAGTGAGTGTGTGTGTGGAGTGTATATATGTGTAGATATAGAGATATAGATAGATATATGTATGTATCTCACAAGAGTATGTATATTTCTCTCCCAAGGTCTGAAAAACAGCCCCAAGGCCATAAATATGGAACATATATATAGGGGTTAAGAGTGCCACGTGTTTAAAGCTGAAGGAAAGAAGAAAACATTTCTCAGGTTATGTCAATCGATTGAGACACCAGTCAATCGATTGGTAACAGATATTTGTAGTCAATCGATTGGAAACAATGTCAATCGATTGGGATCATGTCAATCGATTGGAAATGTTGACACGTAATCACTTTTAGTCGGTTGAATGTAAATCGATTGGGATAACTTATCAATCGATTGGTATCATAAAAATGTCAATCGATTGGGAAAACTTATCAATCGATTGGTATCAAAAAGTGTCAATCGATTGGGAATATGTCAATCGATTGGTATCAAAAATCACCAGAAGGAAGAGAAAGTTTATACGAGTATAGAAATGAAATACCAGGTTTTATTAATATACCAAAATACAGGGTATTACATCATCCTCCACTCAACAAAAGATTTCGTCCTCGAAATCAAAAGCAACAAGGTCTAAAAGAAAAACGAAAACTTCTCGCGCATCTCTGACTCTAGCTCCCACGAAGCTTCTCCTTCATCGTGATGCTTCCACTGAATTTTGACTAACGGAATCTCCTTGTTCCTGAGTTTCTTGATTCCTCGATCTAGAATGCGAACAGGTCCTTCGTCGAACGTAACGTTGCTGTTGACTTCGATATCCTCAAAGTTGATCTCGTGCGTTGGGTTGTGAACACCCTTCCTCAGCATACTGATATGAAAAACGTTGTGCACTCCTGACATCTTTGGTGGCAAAGCAAGGCGATAAGCAGCTTTTCCAACACGCTCCAGAATCTCGAATGGTCCGATGAAACGCGGCGATAATTTGCCCCTTTTCTGACCAAATCTGACGATTCCTCGAACAGGTGAAACCTTGAGTAATACGTGATCTCCAATGGCAAATTCCAAGTCTTTGCATCGCTTGTCAGCATAACTCTTGTATCTGGTCTGGGCTGTTTTCATCTTCTCACGTACGACTTGAATCTTCTTGCTGGTTTCTCGTACCATTTCTGGCCCAAGAAGTTGACTATCTCCGACTTCGGTCCAACATAGCGGCGATCGGCAAGGTCTTCCGTACAAAGCTTCAAATGGCGCCATATCTATACTCGAATGATAACTATTATTATAGGCGAACTCAATTAGAGGTAAGTGTATCTCCCAAGTACTTTCAAAATCAATGACACAAGCTCGTAACATATCTTCCATCACTTGATTAACTCGTTCCGTCTCTCCATCTGTCTGCGGATGAAAAGCTGAACTCAAGTTCAATGTCGTTCCCATCGCTGTCTGGAGACTCTTCCAGAATTCTGCAGTAAAGCGCGAATCTCTGTCTGACACAATAGATACAGGCACTCCATGTAATCGTACAACATGTTGTAGATACATTCGGCTCAAACGTTCTACTGAAAACGTCATGCTATAGGCAATAAAATGTGCCGTCTTAGTAAGTCGATCCACGATTACCCATATAGCATCGTGATTCTGCTGTGACTTCGGCAATCCTACCACAAAATCCATGGTTATGTGTTCCCATTTCCATTGAGGAATAGGTAACGGCTGTAACAATCCAGGTGGTTTCTGATGTTCTGCCTTTACTTGTTTACAAGTAAGACACTGAGAAACATACTCTGCCACATCTCTCTTCATTCCTTCCCACCAAAAATTTCTCTTCAGATCCTTGTACATCTTCGTACTTCCGGGATGAATAGTCATTCTTGACTTATGAGCTTCATCTAATATTTCCTTCCGGAGATTTTCTTCATTAGGTACACAGAGTCTACCTTTACATCGTAAAGCTCCGTTGGTACTAATACTCCAGACTTCTGGTTCCTTGGCTGACATCTTGGCGAACCATAACTTCAAATCCTCTGCTGTCTGTTGAGTCTCTATGATACGACTGATCAAAGTCGGTTGTACCATAAGACATCCAAAATGTTGTCCTTTCATTGGTTCCACTGGCCGAAGATCAAATTCAGCAATTTCTTCTAATGCTCTCCATTCTCTAATTAGTAATGTAGCGATCACTAGTCGAGGTTTACGGCTCAAAGCATCTGCTACTACGTTTGCTTTACCTGGATGGTATTGCAAAGAAAAGTCATAGTCCTTGAGTAACTCCATCCATCTCCGCTGTCGCATGTTCAACTCCTTTTGAGAGAACAAAAACTTCAGACTCTTATGATCGGAAAACAAGTCAAACTTTTCTCCGTAGAGATAGTGTCTCCAAATTTTCAATGCAAACACTATTGCTGCTAATTCCAGATCATGCGTAGGATAATTTTTCTCATGTACCTTCAATTGTCTTGATCCATATGCGATAACATTTCCATCTTGCATAAGCACACATCCAAGTCCTTGGTACGATGCATCACTGTAGATCACATACTTTTCTCCACTCTTAGGTAATGCGAGTACTGGTGCAGAAGTCAATCTTTCTTTTAACTCCTGAAATGCACCCTCATGCTTGTCTGTCCATTCATACTTCGTCTCTTTCCTTGTTAAATTCGTCAAGGGTCCTACTATTTTGGAAAATCCTTCTACGAATCTTCTGTAATATCCTGCTAAACCCAGAAAACTTCTGACTTCGGTCACATTCATCGGTCTGTTCCAGCTTAAGACTGCATCAATCTTAGATGAGTCTACCAAAATACCGTCCTAAGATATAACATGTCCCAAGAATTTGACTTCCCGTAGCCAAAACTCACACTTGCTGAACTTTGCATACAACTTGCTATCTCGAAGTGTCTGCAAGGCAACCTGTAAATGCTCCTTGTGATCTTCTTCTGTCTTTGAGTAGATCAGTATATCATCAATGAACACTATAATGAATTTATCCAGATATAGTCTGAATACTCTATTCATCAAGTCCATAAATACTGCTGGTGCATTCGTCAATCCAAAAGGCATAACTAAAAACTCGTAATGCCCGTATCTTGTCCTGAATGCAGTCTTCGATACATCCTCTGATCGAACTAACAGCTGGTGATATCCAGAACGCAGATCGATTTTGGAAAAGATCCTTGATCCTTGTAACTGGTCGAATAGATCATCTATCCGAGGTAACGGATATCTATTCTTAATCGTAACCTTGTTCAACTCCCTGTAGTCTATACAGAGTCGAAGTGTTCCGTCCTTCTTCTTTACAAACAGAACTGGTGCTCCCCAAGGTGACGTACTCGGACGAACAAATCCTAGATCTTCAAGCTCTTGAACTTGCTTCTTCAGTTCTAACATCTCAGTTGGTGCCATCCTATATGGAGTCTTAGAAATAGGCAATGTACCAGGTATTAATTCCACGCAGAAGTCTATTTCTCTTTTCGGTGGAAGTCCTTTAATATCCTGAAATACATCTAGAAAGTCTCGTGCAATAGGAATTTGATCCATCGTAAGCTCCGTACTCGTACTAATGATCGTAGCTAGACCATTCGTAAGGAACAGGTCGCTTGTCAGTTGACACTGAAATCTGATCGTCGACTTTCCTCGTATTGGAAATACAATCGTTCTAGTAGGGCAATCCAAATTGGCATTGTACTTAGTTAACCAATCCATCCCTAGGATAACATCGAATTCTGACATCGACACAACGACTAAGTCTGCTGGCAGATTCCTATCTTCCAAAGTCAAAGGGCAATCTTTACACACTTTACTCAACTTAACTGTCACTCCCAAAGGTGACACAGCATTCAGTGTTGACTCAAGTGTCTGGGGTTCTAAACCCAAATGACGCACAATCTTAACAGCAATAAAAGAACGTGGGGCTCCAGTATCAAATAAAGCTTTAACTGGACTATGAAAAAGTACAAGTGTACCTTCCAAATGTTGCTGCTCATCAGCATTAAAGCCTGCTCCTTCCGGAATAATAGCATTCATTCTCGTCTGATCAGGAGGTCCTTGAATTCCTTGTACTGGTGCTTCGTAGTATCCTCCTTGTGGCGCACGACAATCCTTACTCAAGTGTCCTGGTTTGTTGCAGTTGCGGCAGACAATATCCGGCCTGCGATTAGATCTATGGGTAGTGCAGTTCCTTGCAATATGTCCTGGCTTTCCACAGTTAAAACATCTGTAGACACCCAAATTTTGACCACACTGATAGGATTTAGGGTGGACAACGTCTTGGAGGATTCGATGATGAAAAGTACCCCGTGGAAGGTACTGGATTCCACACAATCAGAAGATCGGACTTCGGAAAGTGACTTCAAGCTCAGAAAAGCCCTTTTCCATGGATAAATCCCGGTTTTGTCAAAATCATCTCTCAGAATTCATATTCTCTCAGGGTTATATGAACATTAAGTGTTCTAAACGCAGTATTCTAGGTATCCAGAGATTCAATTTTAAAGAAAAGTTCGAAATCGACGCACATTTGAAAGCAATTTTGGAAAAGACGTCATTTGATTTCAAAAAGACGACGAAAGTTCCGGAGGACTTCCGGACTTCAATTGGACTTCAATTCTCATTATAAAACCTCTGGAAATATTTTTATACTGAAATTCAACCTGACAGCTTTCCAACGGTACGTAAACGGACGATTTCGGACACCAAAAAGCATTTTTACAAAAATCTGGAAAAGCAGTGCACGTGATTTTTGAAACAGAGCTTGTGGGTGACCAGAGGGACCCAAATAGTAAATGGCGGTTTTGGGTATGGCGGGTCCCACCATAACCGCCACTTCCATTTGTGTCCTCCACGGAGCTTTTTGAGTTCCAGACCCTTCTAGAAGCTTCCCACTGCGAGGAAATTGCCTGGAAATTGCGTTTAAGCTCCGAAATGGCCATTTTAACCCTCTTTTAAGCTCTAAAAATCCTGTTTTAACCCTGAAACTTAAGAGCTAAGTCTTCAAAACTCTATATAAGATCTCATACATCTCATATGAGATCACATCTTAACACACTAGACACTTGGAAGAGATACACTTGAATATACTTAGAGATACAAACACACATAGAAGCACATACAAGAGAGATAAGTATACTTTGAATATACTTTCAATTGAGGTGAATTCTAGAGAGAGAAAATTATGAATTGAATTTAGATTAACTTAGGCTAATTAGACCACAATTTGAACATCAATTGCCTCCCTCAACTTCCATGGATGAGTGCTTGAAGAACACTTGAATAACACTTGAAGAAGAAGATCTTCAAATCAATTTTGGTCTTGTAATTGAGAATCCTCCAAGAGGTAAACACTATAGTTCATCTCTAATTCCTACTTTGTATATATAGATCTATAAGATTTGGATCTAACTTAGTTCTATTTCTACTTATTAGAACACTCATCTTCTTCCTCTCATGTTCTTCACACACTCACATAGTTAGATCCAAATCTCTTTGATTTTTATTGATAATTTACAATTAGAGATTGTTTTTCACTTTGATTTTCAATTTTGGTTTCATTCTTCAATTTTAGTTTAGATTCATGCATACATGATTATATATATATACATATATCTATTTTGAATTCCATGATGGTTTGGAAATATGATCTATGAGAAGGATGATTTCTATGTTCATACCTATCTCTTGATTATTCCTATTACCTAGAATTCCTATTGAATTTCATCTCCAACATGATATTTATAAGTCCCTTTGATCCTTGATCTAAAAGTTCTTCATAGAACTTGAGGGCTAAATTGATTGGGAATCATGATAATTAAGTTGATCTATGAGTTTGATCTCTCTAATAAGCTTCAACTATCACTAAAATGTTTTCCTCACACTTTAAAATGAACTAGATAAAAATTCAGCAAAGCAGATTGGTTTTGTCCATTAGATTTGGTCCATCAAAACCCATAGTTTGATGGATTTCAAATTTTCTGGGTAAACTTTGATGAATTAGCTTTCATCCGGTCCGTTTTGAGAGCTTTTAGGATTCATATACTATTTTTAGAAATTGTTGAGAAATCGGTTGACAGATTTGAACATCGTCTCTTTGTGCTTGAATTTCAGAAAATCTATAATAGTTATCGACGTTCCGCTTTTTGGGGATGATTCCTAACTCATATATCTATATGCCGATGTAAAATCGTGAGCATACGATCGAGTTAGGATCGTTTTCTAAGCGTTTAAAGTTGATACAACTATTCTGGAATTTTCTAAGTTTAATTACAAATATGATTATGTATACAAAATGGTCATACCTTGATCACTCAACAACAATTGATGAATAAAACTTGGTTTAGAAATCACCTAGGATAAATGGATGAGAGATCAAAAGCTTAAATCAACTTGGTTAACATGATTCATGAACTTCTATTATACTTCTATTATGTTTTGCATTCATTTGTCAAATGATACCAAATTTCCAGAATAACAGAGTCTGTTTAAAACACTTTTTCAGAAACCTTGTGATTACAGAATGTCCATGGGTTTATTTTTATCATATACTACAATGAAATAGCTTTCTTTTGACACCAAATAGAGCTTCATATGATTTTTGTAGATTTAATTATGATTTTTACAAGAACAGTGGACAGTCCTGATCCACTGTTCCCAAAACATTTATTTCTCAATCAATAAAATTGATATTGAGGTCCCACTTTTTGGAGAAGTTCCCTAAGACATGTATCTAACTTTCTGTAAAAGGGTTTTTATCCAGCTCATGTTTAAGACCACTTTTGATAGGATTCATTAGAGGTTGCTGAATCTGGAAATTTGATTGATGACATGTTTTCTTTGTTTATCATGCATATCATTTGTTTGCTTGTATTTTTGCAATGCTTTGGGTATTCTTTGGTGTCTTAGTGCAGAGAATTAAGTGCCTTGGACCCGGACGTCGATTTGTGGTTTGCCTCGTCTACATGTGGCTTAGTGCCCATGTATCATGTACTATCTCTATCCTTTCTTTTAGAATTTTTCTAGGTTTACAACTTTGATTTCAACGACACATTTCCTTTAGGGTAGTCTCCGTTTATATGATTATTTGTTAGAGACATCTTATCTAGGATTGTTGCATGATTGCATTGCACGTTTCCATTCTTTTTGCTTTCGCGACTCCGCTTGAGTCAACCAATGTAAGTCTTCTCGTTCCCTTTGCATATCATGACATGTTTACTTTATTTGCATCGGTCCCGGGCGGGACTAGCCACTGTGAGTATACTTCTCCCTTGTATTACATGAGCATCCGCTTTCTACTTGATTTAGTCTCTTGAAATGATTTTCATTAGATGTTTCTTTTTGCCATGTATATACCTATCTAGTATGTTTGAGGAAACAACATCTATTATGAATTAATAACAAGGATATTTGAATCAAGGCCTACCATTCGGTAGGGCGAGGAGGGGGTGCTTTAGTCCTGCTTGGGCTCCTTCCCCTCTCGTACCAAGACCCCCGAACCTTGTTTCTGGTAATGAAGGGCGAGTAACCTTATTCAATTTTGGGCGAGTCAAACTTGGGTTTCCTAATTCCCGATAAAAATTAGGTGGCGACTCTTTGTCTCTAGGATCGCGTGAGGAAGTCCTAGTTTTCCCTGAAGTGTGCTCCTTGGGATCCGTCCCGGGACACTATCGAGGGAGAGCGTCAGGATCCGCTCCTCATTCGCAGTGGTCCACAACATCCTCCACTATTGCTGGATGGGGCTGTTAGTAATGCCTGTGGCTGTGACCCCTGCTGGCGATATTGTTGAGGTCGATTATAACTCTGCTGCGGTTTCCTGGTTCCTTCCCAGGTTCTCTTGTTTCCTTGAAAGTTTTCCTGAGGTCTCCATCCTTGGGTATTTCTCGGTGATCGATTATGGAAATTCCTCTGTTGAAACCCTCGTGACGACTGAGGTCGATTCGTCTGTGATTGTTGTACTGGATTAGCATCCTTTTCTAATCCTGTAGCAAATCTAACAATTTCCTCATACGACTGGTTCAGATGACCAACCATCATATGTCTGAGGTGGGGGTTCAGTCCTTGGTGAAATCTCTTAACCTTTTTCTGCGGCGTGTCTATCATATGCTGAGCAAATCTGGATAGACGCTCGAACTGTGTTGTGTATTCCCGTACATTCCATCCTCCTTGGATTAAATTGAGAAAGTTCCTTTCCTGTTGATCTCTCTCATCCTCTGGAAAATACTTCTCCAAAAATCTGCCTTTGAATGTCTCCCACGACATAGCTCTAGCGGCATCGATCCCAATAGTGGCTTGTTCAGCTTCCCACCAATCTGCGGCGGCGTAAGTAAGTTGAAACGTAGCAAGGCGACGTTTCTCTTGTTCGTTGCATTCCAATGCTCCAAATATTAACTCCATCTCTCTTATCCATTGTTCTGATTTCCATGGTTCTGTTAGTCCATCAAACTTTTCGGGACGTAACCCACAAAAATTTGCTAACAACTTATCTCCAGTCTGTCTTGGTGGCGGGGGTGCAAAAGGTCTCTGGTGGGTGGAGTGATTATATGTATCTCCCACATGCTCCATTCTCTGCATAAATGCTTCGAATATTCCCGTCGGATCCATCCCTTCCGGAATAGGTGCCCCATTACGTGCTTGGTGATTTCTCAAGGGTCCTACCATGATGATAACGAGTATCGCCTACAAGAGACATATGGATCAGCTGAAAGTCTTCACGTAGAAACGAACTCAAGATAGAATAAGAAACAGTTAGACTAACAATTTTACTAAACAACACAGCACAACGCAATAACCAAAAGTACTGCTCGTATATATATATATCAAAAGATGTACCGTATAGTACACACTAGTCAAACCGTGTACCATATGGGACAAGAGTTACAACAACTAAAGTCAGCTAATACTATACAAAGCTATGGTCAATAGCTATCTCCCAAGCTCCCAAAAATCTAGTGGACAACATGTCCTAATATATACTAACAAAATCTACACCCTGCCGATCCTGACTCAAAAGTCGTCAGCATCTGATCTTGCTGGTGGTGCCTCGTCCTCTGGGTCTATATCCATCTCCTCGAGTGGATCATCCTCAACTGGTGCGACAAGATCTCCGACTACTACCCCTATATCCCAATCCTCTATCATCTCTGCATCATCGTCCTCCATCACGTCTGCTATCGCCTGGTTAGCGACATCAACAGCTACTGCAGCAAAACCATCAGCTATGTCAAGAGCTCCTGCTATAGCCACCTCTCCCATAACAAAATCTGTTGGCTGTGCTATCATCTGAGCTATCCATCCTACTGCCATATCGGCCATGGCTGCCATATGCATAATCAGTCCGGCTGGTATCTGAAGCACAACGGGTACCTCTGGCACAACTATCTCCTCGGGGTCATCCTCCTCATCTACTACTACGTCTGCCTCCATAGCCTCTGGATCTGGTACTGGATCCTCTGGTTCAAACTCTGGCTCCTCGGGGTCATCATCATCTGCATCGTCTGCATGCTAATCCTCTACTGGGTCCTCGTCATCTATCGGATCCTCCTCTCCATCTCCATCCATGTCCTCATCGGGATGCTCATTCTCAGGCTCTAGATCCTCCTCATCCTCAATCGGCTCAGGCTCTGGCTCTGGGACGGGTACTGGTGATGGTGGGGCTGCTGGAGCTGCTGCTGGTGCAGTCACAGGCTCTGGTGGACCGGCTACAATGGTTCTCAACTCAATCTCATCCATCTCTGGTTTACTCAAAACTAGTCGCAACATCTCCTGGCAAATGTCTCTGCCAACTCTCGCTAAGTGGTAAGCATCCATGCGCATCTGGGTCGGGTGAGTACTCCTGGTCACATAAAGTGCTCTCCACATGTCCTCCTCTAAATGTCGACTAGCTATATGGCACACACGCTCACGATAAAAATCTGGGTCAGCTGGCTCCACGGTATCTCCATGGATAATATGTCCTCCATAAGCATCAGTCACAAACTGGTGAAACTCTGGATCCATGCTATCCTGCAAAGGAAACTATCTATCGTCAGGAAGACGAACTTATCTTATACTCATATCTCATCTCAAAGAATCTTAACAACACTAGGACAAGATGGTGTGGAATGATCAGTGAACGACAGTATCACCCCCCTAGAGTACCAAACCTAGTGCTCTGATACCAAAAACCCTGTCACGCCCCGGAACGGCATAAATAGAGAAAAATAAATTTCCTTTATGGGTCCATAAGGAATGATAGGTGAAAGTCACTAATAATCCACACCACGCAGTACTAGTCCAAAAGAAAAGCAACAGTAAGCAACTGAAAGTAGCACACAGTGCTAACTATTACAAAATATCAGAGTATGGTCCACAGGATCACAACAGGTCTGAAGACGACAAATGCCCAAGTACCCGTTAACAAAAGCTTAAACTGAACAACTGAAATTAAATCTAATTATAACATCTTCAGTCTTCAACTGGCATAAGGATAATTCTTCCTGGCGTAACTGTCATCGGTGGGGCCCTCCTCTGGATAATAGTCATTAGTGTACTGGTCCTTACCTGCAGAATAAGGGACAGGATATTCTGGACGAGGTATGTCCAGGCAATAAAAGGTCGTCAGCTTACTGAGAGCTGAGTGAGCATAAACTAACGAAGTACCAGTTATCTGAAATAAACACAAGCTTATGAAAACACGAGTTAACATCTTATTATAACCATATCTTGTTTCTCTATTCATTCTTGTAAACCGACCCTTAACGTCTTGTTACTCGAATACTGAACTCAACATATTCTGATCTTTCCTGAACAGACTCAAACGTTTAACTCTAGGGATACACCCTTATTCTGTCCATCGCTTTTAAGAGCATATGAACAGCTCACCGCATGTCATGGACTCCACGTCTGTCTGTCCCCAGCTTTTAAGAACAATGGTCCTGTTCACCGCATTTCAGGGATATAACGTTTCGAACAAGGCATATCAATCTTATTGCCACGACTCAACGTCATCTACTAGTGATCCCAGCTCACCGCTTTTAAGAACAATGGTCCTGTTCACCGCTTTTAAGAGCATATCATAGATCATCCAGTCTATCTTAGGACTATTTGGTCCAGCTCACCGCTTTTAAGAGCATATGCACAGCTCACCGCTTTTAAGAGCATATCATGACCGAACGTCCATCCACGTACCATTCCCAGAACTTACCAAACCTACTTACGTTCTGTTCTATATCGACACATGACAAACTCCCAATGTGGCCTGACTACTTGGATTAAAAGAAATCGGATATCAAACTCATATCAGAATCAACACGTCACCCATGTCTTCATATTCTTTTTATTCATTATCCATTAATCTTTGGTGTCACATTACTCCTGTCTACCCCATAGTCGCATAAGGGAATCCGAATCAGGAATCGAACAACTAAACCTCTTATATAATAAACAGGCAACAGAATCCATGTCCTGATCATGTCAATCGATTGGAACATAGGTTCAATTGATTGGAGCAAAAGTTATGTCAATCGATTGATAAACATGTCAATCGATTGGAATAATGTCAATCGATTGAAAATCCTATTCAATCGATTGGGATGCAACTGATGTCAATCGATTGAGATCATGTCAATCGATTGGAACTACGTCTTCTCCAGCAGTTTGTAAAAACAGCATATATAAACGTACACAACATGCATGTAACCCATCTAAACATCATAATAGCTTATATAAACTTCATATAAAGGGACCAAGTGAGTTAGGACTCACCTAGGGTGCGTTTGGATGTGTTTAAAGCTTTAAAATCTTCAAGCTCTCTCTCTCTTCTTCTTCCTATCTGTCTCTGCCTTCCCTCTCTGTCTCCTCTTTTCTTCTTCCTTCTTCTTTCTGTCTCTCTTTCTTCCTCCCAGCTGCCGAAGCAGTGAGTGTGTGTGTGGAGTGTATATATGTGTAGATATAGAGATATAGATAGATATATGTATGTATCTCACAAGAGTATGTATATTTCTCTCCCAAGGTCTGAAAAACAGCCCCAAGGCCATAAATATGGAACATATATATAGGGGTTAAGAGTGCCACGTGTTTAAAGCTGAAGGAAAGAAGAAAACATTTCTCAGGTTATGTCAATCGATTGAGACACCAGTCAATCGATTGGTAACAGATATTTGTAGTCAATCGATTGGAAACAATGTCAATCGATTGGGATCATGTCAATCGATTGGAAATGTTGACACGTAATCACTTTTAGTCGGTTGAATGTAAATCGATTGGGATAACTTATCAATCGATTGGTATCATAAAAATGTCAATCGATTGGGAAAACTTATCAATCGATTGGTATCAAAAAGTGTCAATCGATTGGGAATATGTCAATCGATTGGTATCAAAAATCACCAGAAGGAAGAGAAAGTTAATACGAGTATAGAAATGAAATACCAGGTTTTATTAATATACCAAAATACAGGGTATTACAGTAAAGTCCTAGTTGATTCTATGGAAACATGATTTGGATATGAAACCGATAGATGAAGGGAATAAAAGCATGGTGGTAGTGATATTTACTTGTACTTTGTTCCATATCATATGCGAGATTTGTTGCTTTGTAGAGAATTATACTCCTCGCATATATTCGAATAATTACACCTGTTATCGAGTAATTTAAATTTAGAGTGTAATTCACAACGTGAGCTCTGTAGTCAAAGCATCACTAGATAGTTATCCGATTTATATTCCAAGCTCGTAGTTACCGTATATCCACTTGACTACTATTTCACACACATGCGAGTCTTCGATATATTCTATTGATTCTATTGATATATGTTTTCGGATTATTTTCATAATGTAGGAAGGCGTACGATTGTTTTACTTTTGATAATTAAAAGTTTTATTTGAATTTGATTTTATCAAGGAAGGATGTTGACATTGAAATATTTAAATTTTTAATAAAATCTTAATTTAACAAAATTCATAAAGATGCTTGTGGGTGACTTGTTGATGAGAACCCTCACGAGACTTCACTCGTTCCACTAGGGACACCTAGAGGTTTAAAAGGCTTGTTGCACAAGCTAAGTGCAATCGTTATCCATTCGAAAATAGATTAAGGATTTTTATTATTAGTAGTGTTATTTTTCATTTCTTTTTGGTCCAGGACTATCAAAATGTAGGTTTGGGGGTGTGATCGGATGAGAGAATAGATCCTAATTATACGCCTTAATTCACATTTGTTAGTCGTTTTTATCCTGTTTTTGTATAATTTTAGTTCGTTTTCCACTTTATGGAAGGATTTAGAAGAAAGCAAGGATTCTAGTTTAAATAAAGAGAAAAAGAAAGTAGAAGGAAGTTGGAAAAAGCCAATCGTGCGAGCAGTCTGCTCGCGTGAAATCGCAAAAATCGCTCGCGCGGACCGCTTGTGCGACCTCCCATTTTACGCGCTCGTGTGGCCCGCTCGCGCGATCCGTACTTAAAATAGAAAATGCGTATTTTGGAGTGCTGAAGACTCCTACGTGGACGAAATCATTCAATTACGTCCACAATGTATTTTTTAGGAGTTTTAGTGAGATTAGGTTTATAGTTGTAAAAGAGATGGATCCCTTGAAAAAGAAATATGAAAAAATAATAAAGAGTTGTTGTAGTAAAGCCCTTGCGTTATAAATATTACAGCTATTTCTATTTACTCAAGTACGTTTTGAATTCCTTTTACCTTTCTTTTCTTAACTATAACCCTTGACCAACATTACAACCCTTGTAAAGTCCTAATTGATTCTATGGAAACATGGTTTGAATATGGAACCGATAGATGAAGGGAATAAAAGCATGGTGGTAGTGATATTTACTTGACGATCGATATCCATTCATGAGACTATTTTTTCTGTCGTGTTATAAGTTGTTCCATGTTATATGCGAGATTAGTTGCTTTGTATAGAATTATCCTCCTCGCATATATTCGAATAATTATACCTGTTTCCGAGTAATTTTACTTTTATAGTGTAATTCACAACGTTAGCTTTGTAGTCGAAGCATCACTAGATAGTTATCCGAATTATATTCCAAGTTCATTGTTGCCGTATATCCACTTGACTATTATTTCACACACATGCGAGTCTTCGATATATTCTATTGATTATGTTGATATATGTTTTCGGATTATTTTCATAATGCAGGAAGGTGTACGATTGTTTTACTTTTGATAATTTAAAGTTTTATTTGAATTTGATTTTATCAAGGAAGGATGTTGACATTGAAATATTTAAATTTTTAATAAAATCTTAATTTTACAAAATTCATAAAGATGCTTGTGGGTGACTTGTTGATGAGAACCCTCACGAGACTTCACTCGTTCGACTAGGGACACCTAGAGATTTAAAAGGCTTGTTGCACAAGCTAAGTGCATTCGTTATCCATACGAAAATAGATTAAGGATTTTAATTATTAGTAGTGTTATTTTTCTTTTCTTTTTGGTCGAGGACTATCAAAATGTAGGTTTGGGGGTGTGATCGGATGAGAGAATAGATCCTAATTATACGCCTTAATTCACATTTGTTAGTCGTTTTTATCCTGTTTTTGTATAATTTTACTTCATTTTCCACTTTATGGAAGGATTTAGAAGAAGCAAGGATTCCAGTTTAAATAAAGAGAAAAAGAAAGTAGAAGGAAGTTGGAAAAAGCCCATCGCACGAGCGGTCTGCTCGCGTGAAATCGCAGAAATCGCTCGCGCGGACCGTTTGTGCGACCTCCCATTTTACGCGCTCGCGTGGCCCGCTCGCGCGATCCGTACTTAAAATAGAAAATGCATATTTTGGAGTGCTGAAGACTCCTATGTGGACGAAATCATTCAATTACGTCCACAATGTATTTTTAGGAGTTTTAGTGAGATTAGGTTTATAGTTGTAAAAGAGATGGATCCCTTGAAAAAGAAATATGAAAAAATAATAAAGAGTTGTTGTAGTAAAGCCCTTGCATTATAAATATTACGGCTATTTCTATTTTCTCATGTACGTTTTGAATTCCTTTTACCTTTCTTTTCTTAACTATAACCCTTGACCAACATTACAACCCTTGTAAAGGCCTAATTGATTCTATGGAAACATGATTTGAATATGGAACCGATAGATGAAGGGAATAAAAGCATGGTGGTAGTGATATTTACTTGACGATCGATATCTATTCATGAGACTATTTTTTCTGTCGTGTTATAAGTTGTTCCATGTTATATGCGAGATTAGTTGCTTTGTATAGAATTATCCTCCTCGCATATATTCGAATAATTACACCTGTTTCCGAGTAATTTCATTTTATAGTGTAATTCACAACGTTAGCTTTGTAGTCGAAGCATCACTAGATAGTTATCCGAATTATATTCCATGTTCATTGTTGCCGTATATCCACTTGACTACTATTTCACACACATGCGAGTCTTCGATATATTCTATTGATTATGTTGATATATGTTTTCGGATTATTTTCATAATGTAGGAAGGTGTACGATTGTTTTACTTATGATAATTTAAAGTTTTATTTGAATTTGATTTTATCAAGGAAGGATGTTGACATTGAAATATTTAAATTTTTAATAAAATCTTAATTTTACAAAATTCATAAAGATGCTTGTGGGTGACTTGTTGATGAGAACCCTCACGAGACTTCACTCGTTCGACTAGGGACACCTAGCGGTTTAAAAGGCTTGTTGCACAAGCTAAGTGCAATCGTTATCCATACGAAAATAGATTAAGGATTTTAATTATTAGTAGTGTTATTTTTCTTTTCTTTTTGCTCGAGGACTATCAAAATGTAGGTTTGGGGGTGTGATCGGATGAGAGAATAGATCCTAATTATACGCCTTAATTCACATTTGTTAGTCGTTTTTATTCTATTTTTGTATAATTTTACTTCGTTTTCCACTTTAAGGAAGGATTTAGAAGAAAGCAAGGATTCCAGTTAAAATAAAGAGAAAAAGAAAGTAGAAGGAAGTTGGAAAAAGCCCATCGCGCGAGCGGTCTGCTCGCGTGAAATCGCAGAAATAGCTCGCGCGGACCGCTTGTGCGACCTCCCATTTTACGCGCTCGCGTGGCCCGCTCGCGCGATCCGTATTGAAAATAGAAAATGCGTATTTTGGAGTGCTGAAGACTCCTACGTGGACGAAATCATTCAATTACGTCCACAATGTATTTTTTAGGAGTTTTAGTGAGATTAGGTTTATAGTTGTAAAAGAGATGGATCCCTTGAAAAAGAAATATGAAAAAATAATAAAGAGTTGTTGTAGTAAAGCCCTTGCATTATAAATATTACGGCTATTTCTATTTTCTCATGTACGTTTTGAATTCCTTTTACCTTTCTTTTCTTAACTATAACCCTTGACCAACATTACAACCCTTGTAAAGGCCTAATTGATTCTATGGAAACATGATTTGAATATGGAACCGATAGATGAAGGGAATAAAAGCATGGTGGTAGTGATATTTACTTGACGATCGATATCTATTCATGAGACTATTTTTTCTGTCGTGTTATAAGTTGTTCCATGTTATATGCGAGATTAGTTGCTTTGTATAGAATTATCCTCCTCGCATATATTCGAATAATTGCACCTGTTTTCGAGTAATTTCATTTTATAGTGTAATTCACAACGTTAGCTTTGTAGTCGAAGCATCACTAGATAGTTATCCGAATTATATTCCATGTTCATTGTTGCCGTATATCCACTTGACTACTATTTCACACACATGCGAGTCTTCGATATATTCTATTGATTATGTTGATATATGTTTTCGGATTATTTTCATAATGTAGGAAGGTGTACGATTGTTTTACTTATGATAATTTAAAGTTTTATTTCAATTTGATTTTATCAAGGAAGGATGTTGACATTGAAATATTTAAATTTTTAATAAAATCTTAATTTTACAAAATTCATAAAGATGCTTGTGGGTGACTTGTTGATGAGAACCCTCACGAGACTTCACTCGTTCGACTAGGGACACCTAGCGGTTTAAAAGGCTTGTTGCACAAGCTAAGTGCAATCGTTATCCATACGAAAATAGATTAAGGATTTTAATTATTAGTAGTGTTATTTTTCTTTTCTTTTTGCTCGAGGACTATCAAAATGTAGGTTTGGGGGTGTGATCGGATGAGAGAATAGATCCTAATTATACGCCTTAATTCACATTTGTTAGTCGTTTTTATTCTGTTTTTGTATAATTTTACTTCGTTTTCCACTTTATGGAAGGATTTAGAAGAAAGCAAGGATTCCAGTTTAAATAAAAAGAAAAAGAAAGTAGAAGGAAGTTGGAAAAAGCCCATCGCGCGTGCGGTCTGCTCGCGTGAAATCGCAGAAATAGCTCGCGCGGACCGCTTGTGCGACCTCCCATTTTACGCGCTCGCGTGGCCCGCTCGCGCGATCCGTATTGAAAATAGAAAATGCGTATTTTGGAGTGCTGAAGACTCCTACGTGGACGAAATCATTCAATTACGTCCACAATGTATTTTTTAGGAGTTTTAGTGAGATTAGGTTTATAGTTGTAAAAGAGATGGATCCCTTGAAAAAGAAATATGAAAAAATAATAAAGAGTTGTTGTAGTAAAGCCCTTGCATTATAAATATTACGGCTATTTCTATTTTCTCATGTACGTTTTGAATTCCTTTTACCTTTCTTTTCTTAACTATAACCCTTGACCAACATTACAACCCTTGTAAAGGCCTAATTGATTCTATGGAAACATGATTTGAATATGGAACCGATAGATGAAGGGAATAAAAGCATGGTGGTAGTGATATTTACTTGACGATCGATATCTATTCATGAGACTATTTTTTCTGTCGTGTTATAAGTTGTTCCATGTTATATGCGAGATTAGTTGCTTTGTATAGAATTATCCTCCTCGCATATATTCGAATAATTGCACCTGTTTTCGAGTAATTTCATTTTATAGTGTAATTCACAACGTTAGCTTTGTAGTCGAAGCATCACTAGATAGTTATCCGAATTATATTCCATGTTCATTGTTGCCGTATATCCACTTGACTACTATTTCACACACATGCGAGTCTTCGATATATTCTATTGATTATGTTGATATATGTTTTCGGATTATTTTCATAATGTAGGAAGGTGTACGATTGTTTTACTTATGATAATTTAAAGTTTTATTTGAATTTGATTTTATCAAGGAAGGATGTTGACATTGAAATATTTAAATTTTTAATAAAATCTTAATTTTACAAAATTCATAAAGATGCTTGTGGGTGACTTGTTGATGAGAACCCTCACGAGACTTCACTCGTTCGACTAGGGACACCTAGCGGTTTAAAAGGCTTGTTGCACAAGCTAAGTGCAATCGTTATCCATACGAAAATAGATTAAGGATTTTAATTATTAGTAGTGTTATTTTTCTTTTCTTTTTGCTCGAGGACTATCAAAATGTAGGTTTGGGGGTGTGATCGGATGAGAGAATAGATCCTAATTATACGCCTTAATTCACATTTGTTAGTCGTTTTTATTCTGTTTTTGTATAATTTTACTTCGTTTTCCACTTTATGGAAGGATTTAGAAGAAAGCAAGGATTCCAGTTTAAATAAAAAGAAAAAGAAAGTAGAAGGAAGTTGGAAAAAGCCCATCGCGCGAGCGGTCTGCTCGCGTGAAATCGCAGAAATAGCTCGCGCGGACCGCTTGTGCGACCTCCCATTTTACGCGCTCGCGTGGCCCGCTCGCGCGATCCGTATTGAAAATAGAAAATGCGTATTTTGGAGTGCTGAAGACTCCTACGTGGACGAAATCATTCAATTACGTCCACAATGTATTTTTTAGGAGTTTTAGTGAGATTAGGTTTATAGTTGTAAAAGAGATGGATCCCTTGAAAAAGAAATATGAAAAAATAATAAAGAGTTGTTGTAGTAAAGCCCTTGCATTATAAATATTACGGCTATTTCTATTTTCTCATGTACGTTTTGAATTCCTTTTACCTTTCTTTTCTTAACTATAACCCTTGACCAACATTACAACCCTTGTAAAGGCCTAATTGATTCTATGGAAACATGATTTGAATATGGAACCGATAGATGAAGGGAATAAAAGCATGGTGGTAGTGATATTTACTTGACGATCGATATCTATTCATGAGACTATTTTTTCTGTCGTGTTATAAGTTGTTCCATGTTATATGCGAGATTAGTTGCTTTGTATAGAATTATCCTCCTCGCATATATTCGAATAATTACACCTGTTTCCGAGTAATTTCATTTTATAGTGTAATTCACAACGTTAGCTTTGTAGTCGAAGCATCACTAGATAGTTATCCGAATTATATTCCATGTTCATTGTTGCCGTATATCCACTTGACTACTATTTCACACACATGCGAGTCTTCGATATATTCTATTGATTATGTTGATATATGTTTTCGGATTATTTTCATAATGTAGGAAGGTGTACGATTGTTTTACTTATGATAATTTAAAGTTTTATTTGAATTTGATTTTATCAAGGAAGGATGTTGACATTGAAATATTTAAATTTTTAATAAAATCTTAATTTTACAAAATTCATAAAGATGCTTGTGGGTGACTTGTTGATGAGAACCCTGACGAGACTTCACTCGTTCGACTAGGGACACCTAGCGGTTTAAAAGGCTTGTTGCACAAGCTAAGTGCAATCGTTATCCATACGAAAATAGATTAAGGATTTTAATTATTAGTAGTGTTATTTTTCTTTTCTTTTTGCTCGAGGACTATCAAAATGTAGGTTTGGGGGTGTGATCGGATGAGAGAATAGATCCTAATTATACGCCTTAATTCACATTTGTTAGTCGTTTTTATTCTGTTTTTGTATAATTTTACTTCGTTTTCCACTTTATGGAAGGATTTAGAAGAAAGCAAGGATTCCAGTTTAAATAAAGAGAAAAAGAAAGTAGAAGGAAGTTGGAAAAAGCCCATCGCGCGAGCGGTCTGCTCGCGTGAAATCGCAGAAATAGCTCGCACGGACCGCTTGTGCGACCTCCCATTTTACGCGCTCGCGTGGCCCGCTCGCGCGATCCGTATTGAAAATAGAAAATGCGTATTTTGGAGTGCTGAAGACTCCTACGTGGACGAAATCATTCAATTACGTCCACAATGTATTTTTTAGGAGTTTTAGTGAGATTAGGTTTATAGTTGTAAAAGAGATGGATCCCTTGAAAAAGAAATATGAAAAAATAATAAAGAGTTGTTGTAGTAAAGCCCTTGCATTATAAATATTACGGCTATTTCTATTTACTCAAGGACGTTTTGAATTCCTTTTACCATTCTTTTCTTAACTATAACCCATGACCAACATTACAACCCTTGTAATGTCCTAGTTGATTCTATGGAAACATGATTTGAATATGGAACCGATAGATGAAGGGAATAAAAGCATGGTGGTAGTGATATTTACTTGACGATCGATATCTATTCATAAGACTATCTTTTTTGTCGTGTTATACGTTGTTCCATGTCATATGCGAGATTTGTTGCTTTGTATAGAATTATCCTCCTCGTATATATTCGAATTATTACACCTGTTTTTGAGTAATTTCATTTTATAGTGTAATTCACAACGTTAGCTTTGTAGTCGAAGCATCACTCGATAGTTATCCGAATTATATTCCAAGTTCATTGTTGCCGTATATCCACTTGACTACTATTTCACACACATGCGAGTCTTCGATATATTTTATTGATTATGTTGATATATGTTTTCGGATTATTTTCATAATGTAGGAAGGTGTACTATTGTTTTACTTTTGATAATTCAATGTTTTATTTGAATTTGATTTTATCAAGGAAGGATGTTGACATTGAAATATTTAAATTTTTAATAAAATCTTAATTTTACAAAATTCATAAAGATGCTTGTGGGTGACTTGTTGATGAGAACCCTCACGAGACTTCACTTGTTCGACTAGGGACACCTAGAGGTTTAAGAGGCTTGTTGCACAAGTTAAGTGCAATCGTTATCCATACGAAAATAGATTAAGGATTTTTATTATTAGTAGTGTTATTTTTCTTTTCTTTTTGCTCGAGGACTATCAAAATGTAGGTTTGGGGGTGTGATCGGATGAGAGAATAGATCCTAATTATACGCCTTAATTCACATTTGTTAGTCGTTTTTATCCTGTTTTTGTATAATTTTACTTCGTTTTCCACTTTATGGAAGGATTTAGAAGAAGCAAGGATTCCAGTTTAAATAAAGAGAAAAAGAAAGTAGAAGGAAGTTGGAAAAAGCCCATCGCGCGAGCGGTCTGCTCGCGTGAAATCGCAGAAATAGCTCGCGCGGACCGCTTGTGCGACCTCCCATTTTACGCGCTCGCGTGGCCCGCTCGCGCGATCCGTATTGAAAATAGAAAATGCGTATTTTGGAGTGCTGAAGACTCCTACGTGGACGAAATCATTCAATTACGTCCACAATGTATTTTTTAGGAGTTTTAGTGAGATTAGGTTTATAGTTGTAAAAGAGATGGATCCCTTGAAAAAGAAATATGAAAAAATAATAAAGAGTTGTTGTAGTAAAGCCCTTGCATTATAAATATTACGGCTATTTCTATTTTCTCATGTACGTTTTGAATTCCTTTTACCTTTCTTTTCTTAACTATAACCCTTGACCAACATTACAACCCTTGTAAAGGCCTAATTGATTCTATGGAAACATGATTTGAATATGGAACCGATAGATGAAGGGAATAAAAGCATGGTGGTAGTGATATTTACTTGACGATCGATATCTATTCATGAGACTATTTTTTCTGTCGTGTTATAAGTTGTTCCATGTTATATGCGAGATTAGTTGCTTTGTATAGAATTATCCTCCTCGCATATATTCGAATAATTACACCTGTTTCCGAGTAATTTCATTTTATAGTGTAATTCACAACGTTAGCTTTGTAGTCGAAGCATCACTAGATAGTTATCCGAATTATATTCCATGTTCATTGTTGCCGTATATCCACTTGACTACTATTTCACACACATGCGAGTCTTCGATATATTCTATTGATTATGTTGATATATGTTTTCGGATTATTTTCATAATGTAGGAAGGTGTACGATTGTTTTACTTATGATAATTTAAAGTTTTATTTGAATTTGATTTTATCAAGGAAGGATGTTGACATTGAAATATTTAAATTTTTAATAAAATCTTAATTTTACAAAATTCATAAAGATGCTTGTGGGTGACTTGTTGATGAGAACCCTGACGAGACTTCACTCGTTCGACTAGGGACACCTAGCGGTTTAAAAGGCTTGTTGCACAAGCTAAGTGCAATCGTTATCCATACGAAAATAGATTAAGGATTTTAATTATTAGTAGTGTTATTTTTCTTTTCTTTTTGCTCGAGGACTATCAAAATGTAGGTTTGGGGGTGTGATCGGATGAGAGAATAGATCCTAATTATACGCCTTAATTCACATTTGTTAGTCGTTTTTATTCTGTTTTTGTATAATTTTACTTCGTTTTCCACTTTATGGAAGGATTTAGAAGAAAGCAAGGATTCCAGTTTAAATAAAGAGAAAAAGAAAGTAGAAGGAAGTTGGAAAAAGCCCATCGCGCGAGCGGTCTGCTCGCGTGAAATCGCAGAAATAGCTCGCACGGACCGCTTGTGCGACCTCCCATTTTACGCGCTCGCGTGGCCCGCTCGCGCGATCCGTATTGAAAATAGAAAATGCGTATTTTGGAGTGCTGAAGACTCCTACGTGGACGAAATCATTCAATTACGTCCACAATGTATTTTTTAGGAGTTTTAGTGAGATTAGGTTTATAGTTGTAAAAGAGATGGATCCCTTGAAAAAGAAATATGAAAAAATAATAAAGAGTTGTTGTAGTAAAGCCCTTGCATTATAAATATTACGGCTATTTCTATTTACTCAAGGACGTTTTGAATTCCTTTTACCATTCTTTTCTTAACTATAACCCATGACCAACATTACAACCCTTGTAATGTCCTAGTTGATTCTATGGAAACATGATTTGAATATGGAACCGATAGATGAAGGGAATAAAAGCATGGTGGTAGTGATATTTACTTGACGATCGATATCTATTCATAAGACTATCTTTTTTGTCGTGTTATACGTTGTTCCATGTCATATGCGAGATTTGTTGCTTTGTATAGAATTATCCTCCTCGTATATATTCGAATTATTACACCTGTTTTTGAGTAATTTCATTTTATAGTGTAATTCACAACGTTAGCTTTGTAGTCGAAGCATCACTCGATAGTTATCCGAATTATATTCCAAGTTCATTGTTGCCGTATATCCACTTGACTACTATTTCACACACATGCGAGTCTTCGATATATTTTATTGATTATGTTGATATATGTTTTCGGATTATTTTCATAATGTAGGAAGGTGTACTATTGTTTTACTTTTGATAATTCAATGTTTTATTTGAATTTGATTTTATCAAGGAAGGATGTTGACATTGAAATATTTAAATTTTTAATAAAATCTTAATTTTACAAAATTCATAAAGATGCTTGTGGGTGACTTGTTGATGAGAACCCTCACGAGACTTCACTTGTTCGACTAGGGACACCTAGAGGTTTAAGAGGCTTGTTGCACAAGTTAAGTGCAATCGTTATCCATACGAAAATAGATTAAGGATTTTTATTATTAGTAGTGTTATTTTTCTTTTCTTTTTGCTCGAGGACTATCAAAATGTAGGTTTGGGGGTGTGATCGGATGAGAGAATAGATCCTAATTATACGCCTTAATTCACATTTGTTAGTCGTTTTTATCCTGTTTTTGTATAATTTTACTTCGTTTTCCACTTTATGGAAGGATTTAGAAGAAGCAAGGATTCCAGTTTAAATAAAGAGAAAAAGAAAGTAGAAGGAAGTTGGAAAAAGCCCATCGCGCGAGCGGTCTGCTCGCGTGAAATCGCAGAAATCGCTCGCGCGGACCGTTTGTGCGACCTCCCATTTTACGCGCTCGCGTGGCCCGCTCGCGCGATCCGTACTTAAAATAGAAAATGCGTATTTTGGAGTGCTGAAGACTCCTATGTGGACGAAATCATTCAATTAAGTCCACAATGTATTTTTTAGGAGTTTTAGTGAGATTAGGTTTATAGTTGTAAAAGAGATGGATCCATTGAAAAAGAAATATGAAAAAATAATAAAGAGTTGTTGTAGTAAAGCCCTTGCATTATAAATATTACGGCTATTTCTATTTACTCATGTACGTTTTGAATTCCTTTTACCTTTCTTTTCTTAACTATAACCCTTGACCAACATTACAACCCTTGTAAAGGCCTAATTGATTCTATGGAAACATGATTTGAATATGGAACCGATAGATGAAGGGAATAAAAGCATGGTGGTAGTGATATTTACTTGACGATCGATATCTATTCATGAGACTATTTTTTCTGTCGTGTTATAAGTTGTTCCATGTTATATGCGAGATTAGTTGCTTTGTATAGAATTATCCTCCTTGCATATGTTCGAATAATTACACCAGTTTCCGAGTAATTTCATTTTATAGTGTAATTCACAACGTTAGCTTTGTAGTCGAAGCATCACTAGATAGTTATCCGAATTATATTCCATGTTCATTGTTGCCGTATATCCACTTGACTACTATTTCACACACATGCGAGTCTTCGATATATTCTATTGATTATGTTGATATATGTTTTCGGATTATTTTCATAATGTAGGAAGGTGTACGATTGTTTTACTTATGATAATTTAAAGTTTTATTTGAATTTGATTTTATCAAGGAAGGATGTTGACATTGAAATATTTAAATTTTTAATAAAATCTTAATTTTACAAAATTCATAAAGATGCTTGTGGGTGACTTGTTGATGAGAACCCTCACGAGACTTCACTCGTTCGACTAGGGACACCTAGAGGTTTAAAAGGCTTGTTGCACAAGCTAAGTGCAATCGTTATCCATACGAAAATAGATTAAGGATTTTAATTATTAGTAGTGTTATTTTTCTTTTCTTTTTGCTCGAGGACTATCAAAATGTAGGTTTGGGGGTGTGATCGGATGAGAGAATAGATCCTAATTATACGCCTTAATTCACATTTGCTAGTCATTTTTATCCTGTTTTTGTATAATTTTACTTCGTTTTCCACTTTATGGAAGGATTTAGAAGAAAGCAAGGATTCCAGTTTAAATAAAGAGAAAAAGAAAGTAGAAGGAAGTTGGAAAAAGCCCATCGCGCGAGCGGTCTGCTCGCGTGAAATCGCAGAAATCGCTCGCGCGGACCGCTTGTGCGACCTCCCATTTTACGCGCTCGCGTGGCCCGCTCGCGCGATCCGTATTGAAAATAGAAAATGCGTATTTTGGAGTGCTGAAGACTCCTACGTGGGCGAAATCATTCAATTACGTCCACAATGTATTTTTTAGGAGTTTTAGTGAGATTAGGTTTATAGTTGTAAAAGAGATGGATCGCTTGAAAAAGAAATATGAAAAAATAATAAAGAGTTGTTGTAGTAAAGCCCTTGCATTATAAATATTACGGCTATTTCTATTTACTCAAGGACGTTTTGAATTCCTTTTACCTTTCTTTTCTTAACTATAACCCTTGACCAACATTACAACCCTTGTAATGTCCTAGTTGATTCTATGGAAACATGATTTGAATATGGAACCGATAGATGAAGGGAATAAAAGCATGGTGGTAGTGATATTTACTTGACGATCAATATCTATTCATAAGACTATCTTTTTTGTCGTGTTATACGTTGTACCATGTCATATGCGATATTTGTTGCTTTGTATAGAATTATCCTCCTCGTATATCTTCGAATAATTACACCTATTTTTGAGTAATTTCATTTTATAGTGTAATTCACAACGTTAGCTTTGTAGTCGAAGCATCACTAGATAGTTATCCGAATTATATTCCAAGTTCATTGTAGCCGTATATCCACTTGACTACTATTTCACACACATGCGAGTCTTCGATATATTCTATTGATTATGTTGATATATGTTTTCGGATTATTTTCATAATGTAGGAAGGTGTACGATTGTTTTACTTTTGATAATTTAATGTTTTATTTGAATTTGATTTTATCAAGGAAGGATGTTGACATTGAAATATTTAAATTTTTAATAAAATCTTAATTTTACAAAATTCATAAAGATGCTTGTGGGTGACATGTTGATGAGAACCCTCACGAGACTTCACTCGTTCGACTAGGGACACCTAGAGGTTTAAGAGGCTTGTTGCACAAGCTAAGTGAAATCGTTATCCATACGAAAATAGATTAAGGATTTTTATTAGTAGTGTTGTTATTTTTCTTTTCTTTTTGCTCGAGGACTATCAAAATGTAGGTTTGGGGGTGTGATCGGATGAGAGAATAGATCCTAATTATACGCCTTAATTCACATTTGTTAGTCGTTTTTATCCTGTTTTTGTATAATTTTACTTCGTTTTCCACTTTATGGAAGGATTTAGAAGAAAGCAAGGATTCCAGTTTAAATAAAGAGAAACAGAAAGTAGAAGGAAGTTGGAAAAAGCCCATCGCGCGAGCGGTCTGCTCGCGTGAAATCGCAGAAATCGCTCGCGCGGACCGCTTGTGCGACCTCCCATTTTACGCGCTCGCGTGGCCCGCTCGCGCGATCCGTACTGAAAATAGAAAATGCGTATTTTGGAGTGCTGAAGACTCCTACGTGGACGAAATCATTCAATTACGTCCACAATGTATTTTTTAGGAGTTTTAGTGAGATTAGGTTTATAGTTGTAAAAGAGATGGATCCCTTGAAAGAGAAATATGAAAAAATAATAAAGAGTTGTTGTAGTAAAGCCCTTGCATTATAAATATTACGGCAATTTCTATTTACTCAAGGACGTTTTGAATTCCTTTTACCTTTCTTTTCTTAACTATTACCCTTGACCAACATTACAACCCTTGTAATGTCCTAGTTGATTCTATGGAAACATGATTTGAATATGGAACCGATAGATGAAGGGAATAAAAGCATGGTGGTAGTGATATTTACTTGACGATCGATATCTATTCATAAGATTATCTTTTTTGTCGTGTTATACGTTGTTCCATGTCATATGCGAGATTTGTTGCTTTTTATAGAATTATCCTCCTCGTATATATTCGAATAATTACACCTGTTTTTGAGTAATTTCATTTTATAGTGTAATTCACAACGTTAGCTTTGTAGTCGAAGCATCACTAGATAGTTATCCGAATTATATTCCAAGTTCATTGTTGCCGTATATCCACTTGACTACTATTTCACACACATGCGAGTCTTCGATATATTCTATTGATTATGTTGATATATGTTTTCGGATTATTTTCATAATGTTGGAAGGTGTACGATTGTTTTACTTTTGATAATTTAAAGTTTTATTTGAATTTGATTTTATCAAGGAAGGATGTTGACATTGAAATATTTAAATTTTTAATAAAATCTTAATTTTACAAAATTCATAAAGATGCTTGTGGGTGACTTGTTGATGAGAACCCTCACGAGACTTCACTCGTTCGACTAGGGACACCTAGAGGTTTAAGAGGCTTGTTGCACAAGCTAAGTGCAATCGTTATCCATACGAAAATAGATTAAGGATTTTTATTATTAGTAGTGTTATTTTTCTTTTCTTTTTGCTCGAGGACTATCAAAATGTAGGTTTGAGGGTGTGATCGGATGAGGGAATAGATCCTAATTATACGCCTTAATTCACATTTGTTAGTCGTTTTTATCCTGTTTTTGTATAATTTTACTTCTTTTTCCACTTTATGGAAGGATTTAGAAGAAAGCAAGGATTCCAGTTTAAATAAAGAGAAAAAGAAAGTAGAAGGAAGTTGGAAAAAGCCCATCGCGCGAGCGGTCTGCTCGCGTGAAATCGCAGAAATCGCTCGCGCGGACCGCTTGTGCGACCTCCCATTTTACGCGCTCGCGTGGCCCGCTCGCGCGATCCGTACTGAAAATAGAAAATGCGTATTTTGGAGTGCTGAGGAATCCTACGTGGACGAAATCATTCAATTACTTCCACAATTTATTTTTTAGGAGTTTTAGTGAGATTAGGTTTATAGTTGTAAAAGAGATGGATCCCTTGAAAAAGAAATATGAAAAAATAATAAAGAGTTGTTGTAGTAAAGCCCTTGCATTATAAATATTACGGCTATTTCTCTTTACTCAAGGACGTTTTGAATTCCTTTTACCTTTCTTTTCTTAACTATAACCCTTGACCAACATTACAACCCTTGTAATGTCCTAGTTGATTCTATGGAAACATGATTTGAATGTGAAACCGATAGATGAAGGGAATAAAAGCATGGTGGTTGTGATATTTACTTGACGATCGATATCTATTCATAAGACTAACTTTTTTGTCGTGTTATACGTTGTTCCATGTCATATGCGAGATTTGTTGCTTTGTATAGAATTATCCTCCTCGTATATATTCGAATAATTACTCCTGTTTTTGAGTAATTTCATTTTATAGTGTAATTCACAACGTTAGCTTTGTAGTCGAAGCATCACTAGATAGTTATCCGAATTATATTCCAAGTTCATTGTTGCCGTATATCCACTTGACTACTATTTCACACACATGCGAGTCTTCGATATATTCTATTGATTATGTTGATATATGTTTTCGGATTATTTTCATAATGTAGGAAGGTGTACGATTGTTTTACTTTTGATAATTTAAAGTTTTATTTAAATTTGATTTTATCAAGGAAGGATGTTGACATTGAAATATTTAAATTTTAAGTAAAATCTTAATATTACAAAATTCATAAAGATGCTTGTGGGTGACTCACGAGACTTCACTAGTCCGACTAGGGACACCTAGAGGTTTAAAAGGCTTGTTGCACAAGCTAAGTGCAATCGTTATCCATGCGAAAATAGATTATGGATTTTTATTATTAGTAGAGTTATTTTTTCTTTTCTTTTTGCTCGAGGACTATCAAAATGTAGGTTTGGGGGTGTGATCGGATGAGAGAATAGATCCTAATTATACGCTTTAATTCACATTTGTTATTCGTTTTTATCCTGTTTTTGTATAATTTTACTTCGTTTTCCACTTTATGGAAGGATTTAGAAGAGAGCAAGGATTCCAGTTTAAATAAAGAGAAAAAGAAAGTAGAAAGTTGTGGGTAAAAGCACATCGCGCGAGCGGTCTGCTCGCGTGAAATCGCAGAAATCGCTCTTGCGACTCGCTTGTGCGACCTCCCATTTTACGCGTTCGCTCGATCCGTACTGAAAATAGAAAATGCGTATTTTAGAGTGCTGAAGACTCCTACGTGGATGAAATCATTCAATTACGTCCACAATGTAATTTTTAGGAGTTTTAGTGAGATTAGGTTTATAGTCGTAAAAGAGATGGATCCCTTGAAAAAGAAATATGAAAAAATAATAAAGAGTTGTTGTAGTAAAGCTCTTGCATTATAAATATTACGGCTATTTCTATTTACTCAAGGTCGTTTTGAATTCCTTTTAACTTTCTTTTCTTAACTATAACACTTGACCAACATTACAACCTTTGTAAAGTACTAGCTGATTCTATGGAAACATGATTTGGATATAGAACCGATAGATGAAGGGAATAAAAGCATGGTGGTAGTGATATTTACTTGTACTTTGTTCCATATCATATGCGAGATTTGTTGCTTTGTAGAGAATTATACTCCTCGCATATATTCAATAATTACACCTGTTACCGTGTAATTTAATTTTAGAGTGTAATTCACAACGTGAGCTTTGTAGTCAAAGCATCACTAGATAGTTATCCGATATATATTCCAAGCTCGTAGTTACCGTATATCCACTTGACTACTATTTCACACACATGCGAGTCTTCGATATATTCTAATGATTCTATTGATATATGTTTTCGGATTATTTTCATAATGTAGGTAGGCGTACGATTGTTTTACTTTTGATAATTAAAAGTTTTATTTGAATTTGATTTTATCAAGGAAGTATGTTGACATTGAAATATTTAAATTTTTAACAAAATCTTTATTTTACAAAATTCATAAAGATGCTTGTGGGTGACTTGTTGATGAGAACCCTCACGAGACTTCACTCGTTCGACTAGGGACACCTAGAGGTTTAAAAGGCTTGTTGCACAAGCTAAGTGCAATCGTTATCCATACGAAAATAGATTAAGGATTTTTATTATTAGTAGTGTTATTTTTCTTTTCTTTTTGCTCGAGGACTATCAAAATGTAGGTTTGGGGGTGTGATCGGATGAGAGAATAGATCCTAATTATACGCCTTAATTCACATTTGTTAGTCGTTTTTATCCTATTTTTGTATAATTTTACTTCGTTTTCCACTTTATGGAATGATTTAGAAGAAAGCAAGGATTCCAGTTTAAATAAAGAGAAAAAAAAAAGTAGAAGGAAGTTGGAAAAAGCCCATCGCGCGAGCATTCTGCTCGCGTGAAATCGCAGAAATCGCTCGCGCGGACCGCTTGTGCGACCTCCCATTTTACGCGCTCGCGTGGCCCGCTCGCGCGATCCGTACTGAAAATAGAAAATGCGTATTTTGGAGTGTTGAAGACTCCTACGTGGACGAAATCATTCAATTACGTCCACAATGTATTTTTTAGGAGTTTTAGTGAGATTAGGTTTATAGTTGTAAAAGAGATGGATCCCTTGAAAAAGGAATATGAAAAAATAATAAAGAGTTGTTGTAGTAAAGCCCTTGCATTATAAATATTACGGCTATTTCTATTTACTCAAGGACGTTTTGAATTCTTTTACCTTTATGTTCTTAACTATAACCCTTGACCAACATTACAACCCTTGTAATGTCCTAGTTGATTCTATGGAAACATGATTTGAATATGAAACCGATAGATGAAAGGAATAAAAGCATGGTGGTAGTGATATTTACTTGACGATCGATATCTATTCATAAGACTAACTTTTTTGTCGTGTTATACGTTGTTCCAAGTCATATGCGAGGTTTGTTGCTTTGTATAGAATTATCCTCCTCGTATATATTCGAATAATTACACCTGTTTTTGAGTAATTTCATTTTATAGTGTAATTCACAACGTTAGCTTTGTAGTCGAAGCATCACTAGATAGTTATCCGAATTATATTCCATGTTCATTGTTGCCGTATATCCACTTGACTACTATGTCACACACATGCGAGTCTTCGATATATTCTATTGATTATGTTGATATATGTTTTCGGATTATTTTCATAATGTAGGAAGGTGTACGATTGTTTTACTTTTGATAATTTAAAGTTTTATTTGAATTTGATTTTATCAAGGAAGGATGTTGACATTGAAATATTTAAATTTTTAATAAAATCTTAATTTTACAACATTCATAAAGATGCTTGTGGGTGACTTGTTGATGAGAACCCTCACGAGACTTCACTCGTTCGACTAGGGACACCTAGAGGTTTAAGAGGCTTGTTGCACAAGCTAAGTGCAATCGTTATCCATACGAAAATAGATTAAGGATTTTGATTATTAGTAGTGTTATTTTTCTTTTCTTTTTGCTCGAGGACTATCAAAATGTAGGTTTGGGGGTGTGATCGGATGAGAGAATAGATCCTAATTATACGCCTTAATTCACATTTGTTAGTCGTTTTTATCATGTTTTTGTATAATTTTACTTCGTTTTCCACTTGATGGAAGGATTTAGAAGAATGCAAGGATTCCATTTTAAATAAAGAGAAAAGGAAAGTAGAAGGAAGTTGGAAAAAGCCCATCGCGCGAGCGGTCTGCTCTCGTGAAATCGCAGAAATCGCTCGCGCGGACCGCTTGTGCAACCTCCCATTTTACGCGCTCGCGTGGCCCGCTCGCGCGATCCGTACTGAAAATAGAAAATGCATATTTTGGAGTGCTGAAGACTGCTACGTGGACGAAATCATTCAATTACGTCCACAATGTATTTTTTAGGAGTTTTAGTGAGATTAGGTTTATAGTTGTAAAAGAGATGGATCCCTTGAAAAAGAAATATGAAAAAATAATAAAGAGTTGTTGTAGTAAAGCCCTTGCATTATAAATATTACGGCTATTTCTATTTACTCAAGGACGTTTTGAATTCTTTTACCTTTCTGTTCTTAACTATAACCCTTGACCAACATTACAACCCTTGTAATGTCCTAGTTGATTCTATGGAAACATGATTTGAATATGAAACCGATAGATGAAAGGAATAAAAGCATGGTGGTAGTGATATTTACTTGACGATCGATATCTATTCATAAGACTAACTTTTTTGTCGTGTTATACGTTGTTCCATGTCATATGCGAGATTTGTTGCTTTGTATAGAATTATCCTCCTCGTATATATTCGAATAATTACACCTATTTTTGAGTAATTTCATTTTATAGTGTAATTCACAACGTTAGCTTTGTAGTCGAAGCATCACTAGATAGTTATCCAAATTATATTCCAAGTTCATTGTTGCCGTATATCCACTTGACTACTATTTCACACACATGCGAGTCTTCGATATATTCTATTGATTATGTTGATATATGTTTTCGGATTATTTTCATAATGTAGGAAGGTGTACGATTGTTTTACTTTTGATAATTTAAAGTTTTATTTGAATTTGATTTTATGAAGGAAGGATGTTGACATTGAAATATTTAAATTTTTAATAAAATCTTAATTTTAAAAAATTCATAAAGATGCTTGTGGGTGACTTGTTGATGAGAACCCTCACGAGACTTCACTCGTTCGACTAGGGACACCTAGAGGTTTAAAAGGCTTGTTGCACAAGCTAAGTGAAATCGTTATCCATACGAAAATAGATTAAGGATTTTTATTATTAGTAGTGTTATTTTTCTTTTCTTTTTGCTCGAGGACTATCAAAATGTCGGTTTGGGGGTGTGATCGGATGAGAGAATAGATCCTAATTATACGCCTTAATTCACATTTGTTAGTCGTTTTTATCATGTTTTTGTATAATTTTACTTCGTTTTCCACTTGATGGGATGTAATACCCTGTATTTTGGTATTTTAATAAGACCTGGTATTTCATTTCTATACTCGTATAAACTTTCCCTTCTTTTTGGTGAAATTTTGATACCAATCGATTGACATATTCCCAATCGATTGACACTTTTTGATACCAATCGATTGATAAGTTATCCCAATCGATTTACATTCAACCGACTAAAAGTGATGACGTGTCAAACTTTCCAATCGATTGCCATTCATCTCAATCGATTGACATTGTTTCCAATCGATTGACTACAAATATCTGTTACCAATCGATTGACTGGTGTCTCAATCGATTGACATAACCTGAGAAATGTTTTCTTCTTTCCTTCAGCTTTAAACGCGTGGCACTCCCTTATGCCTATATATATGTTCCATATTTATGGCCTTGGTTCATTTTTGCAGCTTGAGAGAGAGATATATATACCTCTTGTGAGATATATACATATACACATATATATATCTCTATATCTACATATATATACACACCCTCACACACACTCACTGCCGTGGCAGCTGGGAGGAACGAGAAGAAGCAGAAAGAAGAAGAAAGAAGAAGGAGGAGACAGAGAGAGGGCTGGACAGAGAAGAGGAGAGAGAGAGAGAGAGTTTGAAGGTTTCAAGCTTTAAACACACCCAAACGCACCCTAGGTGAGTTCTAACTCACTTGGTCTCTTTATGTGATGTTTATGCAGGTTATTACGATGTCTAGATGGGTTAAATGCATGTAGTGCACGTTTATATATGCTGTTTTTACAAACTGCTGGAGAAGACGTAGTTCCAATCGATTGACATGATCTCAATCGATTGACATCAGTTGCATCCCAATCGATTGAATAGGATTTCAATCGATTGACATTATTCCAATCGATTGACATGTTTATCAATCGATTGACATAACTTTTGTTCCAATCGATTGAACTTTTGTTCCAATCGATTGACATGATCAGTACATGGATTCTTTTGCCTGTTTATTTTATAAGAGGTTTAATTGTTCGATTCCTGATTCGGATTCCCTTATGCGACTATGGGGTAGACAGGAGTAATGTGACACCAAAGATTAATGGATAATGAATAAAAAGAATATGAAGACATGGGTGACGTGTTGATTCTGATATGAGTTTGATATCCGATTTCTTTTAATCCGAGTAGTCAGGCCACATTGGGAGTTTGTCATGTGTCGATGTAGAATGGAACGTAAGTAGGTTTGGTAAGTTCTGGGAATGGTACGTGGATGGACGTTCGGTCATGATATGCTCTTAAAAGCGGTGAACCGGACCATGGTTCTTAAAAGCGGTGAGCTGGACCAAGAAGTCTTAAGATAGACTGGATGATCTGTGATATGCTCTTAAAAGCGGTGAACAGGACCATTGTTCTTAAAAGCGGTGAGCTGGGATCACTAGTAGATGACGTTGAGTCGTGGCAATAAGATTGATATGCCTTGTTCGAAACGTTATATCCCTGAAATGCGGTGAACAGGACCATTGTTCTTAAAAGCTGGGGACAGACTGACGTGGAGTCCATGACATGCGGTGAGCTGTTCATATGCTCTTAAAAGCGATGGACAGAATAAGGGTGTATCCCTAGAGTTAAACGATTGAGTCTGTTCAGGAAAGATCAGAATACGTTGAGTTCGGTATTTGAGTAACAAGACGATAAGGGTCGGTTCATAAGGATGAATAGAAGAACAAGATAATGTTATTTTATAATAAGATGTTAACTCGTGCTTTTATAAACTTGTGTTTACTTCAGATAACTGGTACCTCGTTAGTTTATGCTCACTCAGCTCTCAGTAAGCTGACGGCCTCTTATTGCCTGGACATTCTCCGTCCAGAATATCCTGCCCCTTGTTTTACAGGTGATGACCAGTACAATGATGAGTGTTATCCAGAGGAAGGCCCCACCGATGATGGTTACGCCAGGAAGGATTATCCTTATGCCAGTTGAAGACTGAAGACGTTATAGTTAGATTTAATTTCAGTTGTTTGGTTAAACTTTTGTTAACGGGTACTTGGACATTTGTTGTCTTCAGACCTGTTGTGATCCTGTGGACCATACTCTGATAGTTTGTAATAGTTAGCACTTTGTGCTATTTTCAGTTGATTACTGTTGCGTTTCTTTTGGACTAGTACTGCGTGGTGTGGATTATTAGTGACTTTCACCTGTCATTCCTTATGGACCCATAAAGGAAATTTATTTTTCTCTATTTATGCTGCTCCGGGGCGTGACAGGGTTTTTGGTATCAGAGCCTGAGTTTGGTACTCTAGGGGAGTGATACTGTCGTTCACCGATCATTCCACACCATCTGGTCCTAGTGTGTTAAGATTCTTTGAGATGAGATATGAGTATAAGATAAGTTCGTCTTCCTAACGATAGATAGTTTCCTTTGCAGGATAGCATGGATCCGGAGTTTCACCTGTTTGTTACCGATGCTTATGGAGGACATATTATCCATGGAGATACCGTGGAGCCAGCTGACCCAGATTTTTATCATGAGCGTGTGTGCCAGATAGCTAGTCGACATTTAGAGGAGGACATGTGGAGAGCACTTTATGTGACCAGGAGTACTCACCCGACCCAGATGCGCATGGATGCTTACCACTTAGCGAGAGTTGGCAGAGACATTTGCCAGGAGATGTTGCGACTAGTTTTGAGTAAACCAGAGATGGATGAGATTGAGTTGAGAGCCATTGTAGCCGGTCCACCAGAGCTTGTGACTGCACCAGCAGCAGCTCCAGCAGCCCCACCATCACCAGTACCCGTCCCAGAGCCAGAGCCTGAGCCGATTGAGGATGAGGAGGATCTAGAGCCTGAGGATGAGCATCCCGATGAGGACATGGACGGAGATGGAGAGGAGGAGCCGATAGATGACGAGGACCCAGTAGAGGATGAGCATGCAAACGATGCAGATGATGATGACCTTGAGGGTGACCCCGAGGAGCCAGAGTTTGAGCCAGAGGATCCAGTACCAGACCCAGAGGCTATTGAGACAGACGTAGTAGTAGATGAGGAGGATGACCCCGAGGAGATAGTTGTGCCAGAGGTACCAGTTGTGCTTCAGATACCAGCCGGACCGATTATGCATATGGCAGCCATGGCCGATATGGCAGTAGGATGGATAGCTCAGATGATAGCACAGCCAGCAGATTTTGTTATGGGAGAGGTGGCTATAGCAGGAGCTCTTGACATAGCTGACGGTTTTGCTGCAGTAGCTGTTGATGTCGCTAACCAGGCGATAGTAGACGTGATGGAGGACGATGATGCAGAGATGATAGAGGATTGGGACATAGGGGTAGTAGTTAGAGATCTTGTCGCACCAGTTGAGGATGATCCACTCGAGGAGATGGATATAGACCCAGAGGACGAGGCACCACTAGCAGGATCAGATGTTGACGACTTTTGAGTCAGGATCGGCAGGGTGTAGATTTTGTTAGTTTATATTAGGACATGTTGTCCACTAGATTTTTGGGAGCTTGAGAGATAGCTATTTGACCATAGCTTTGTATAGTATTAGCTGACTTTAGTTGTTGTAACTCTTGTCCCATATGGTACACAGTTTGATTAGTGTGTACTATACGGTACATCTTTTGATATATATATATACGAGCAGTACTTTTGGTTATTGCGTTGTGATGTGTTGTTTAGTAGAATTGTTAGTCTAGCTGTTTCTTATTCTATCTTAAGTTCGTTTCTACGAGAAGACTTTCAGCTGATCAATATGTCGTTTGTAGGCAATACTCGTTATCATCATGGTAGGACCCTTGAGAAATCACCAAGCGCGTAATGGAGCACCTATTCTGGAAGGGATGGATCCGACGGGAATTTTCGAAGCATTTATGCAGAGGATGGAGCATGTGGGGGATACTTATAACCACTCCACCCACCAGAGACCTTTTGCACCCCCGCCACCAAGACAGACTGGAGATAAGCTGTTAGCAAATTTTCGTGGGTTACGTCCCGAAAAGTTTGATGGACTAACAGAACCATGGAAAGCAGAACAATGGATAAGAGAGATGGAGTTAATATTTGGAGCATTGGAATGCAACGAACAAGAGAAACGTCGCCTTGCTACGTTTCAACTCACCTATGCCGCCGCAGATTGGTGGGAAGCTGAGCAAGCCACTGTTGGGATCGATGCCGCTAGAGCTATGTCGTGGGAGACATTCAAAGGCAGATTTTTGGAGAAGTATTTTCCAGAAGATGAGAGAGATCAACAGGAAAGGAACTTTCTCAATTTGATCCAAGGAGGATGGAATGTACGAGAATACACAACACAGTTCGAGCGTTTATCCAGATTTGCTCAGCACATGATAGACACGCCGCAAAAGAAGGTTAAGAGATTTCACCAAGGACTGAACCCCCACCTTAGACATATGATGGTTGGTCATCTGAACCAGTCGTATGAGGAAATTATTAGATTTGCTACAGGATTAGAAAAGGATGCTAATCCAGTACAGCAATCACAGACAAATCGACCTCAGTTGTCACGAGGGTTTCAACAGAGAAATTTTCCTAATCGACCACCAAGAAATACCCAAGGATGGAGACCTCAGGAAAATTTTCAAGGAAACAAGAGAATCTGGGAAGGAACCAGGAAACCACAGCAGAGTTATAATCGACCTCAACAATATCGCCAGCAGGGGTCACAGCCACAGGCATTACTAACAGCCCCACCCAGCAATAGTGGAGGATGTTTTAACTGTGGAAAGCCAGGACATATTGCAAGGAACTGCACAGCCCATAGATCTAATCGCAGGCCAGATATCGTCTGTCGCAACTGCAACAAACCAGGGCACGTGAGCAAGGATTGTCGTGCGCCACGAGGAGGATACTACGGAGCACCAGTGCAAGGAATTCAAGGACCTCCTGATCAGACGAGAATGAATGCTATTATTCCGGAAGGAGCAGGCTTTAATGCTGATGAGCAGCAACATTTGGAAGGTACACTTGTACTCTTTCATAGTCCAGTTAAAGCTTTATTTGATACTGGAGCCGCACGTTCTTTTATTGCTGTTAAGATTGTGCGTAAGATGGGTTTAGAACCCCAGACACTTGAGTCAACACTGAATGCTGTGTCACCATTAGGAGTGACAGTTAAGTTGAGTAAGGTGTGTAGAGATTGCCCATTGACTTTGGGAGATAGGAATCTTCCAGCAGACTTGGTAGTTCTGTCGATGTCAGAATTCGATGTTATCCTAGGGATGGATTGGTTAACTAAGTACAGTGCCAATTTGGATTGCCCTACTAGGACGATTGTATTTCCAATACAAGGAAAGCCGACGATCAGATTTCATTGTCAACCGACAAGCGACCTGTTCCTTACGAGTGGTTTAGCTACGATCATTAGTACAAGTACGGAGCTTAAGATGGATCAAATTCCTATTGTACGAGACTTTCAAGATGTATTTCAGGATATTAAAGGACTTCCACCGAAAAGAGAAATAGACTTCTGTATGGAATTAGTACCTGGTACATTGCCTATTTCTAAGACTCCATATAGGATGGCACCAACCGAGATGTTGGAATTGAAGAAGCAAGTTCAAGAACTCGAGGATCTAGGATTTGTTCGACCGAGTACGTCACCTTGGGGAGCACCAGTTCTGTTTGTAAAGAAGAAGGACGGAACACTTCGACTCTGTATAGACTACAGGGAGTTGAACAAGGTTACGATTAAGAATAGATATCCGTTACCTCGGATAGATGATCTATTCGACCAGTTACAAGGATCAAGGATCTTTTCCAAAATCGATCTGCGTTCTGGATATCACCAGTTGTTAGTTCGATCAGAGGATGTATCGAAGACTGCATTCAGGACAAGATACGGGCATTACGAGTTTTTAGTTATGCCTTTTGGATTGACGAATGCGCCAGCAGTATTTATGGACTTGATGAATAGAGTATTCAGACTATATCTGGATAAGTTCAATATTGTGTTCATTGATGATATACTGATCTACTCAAAGACAGAAGAGGATCACTGTAATACCCCGTATTTTCAATAAATAATTAATGCAGAGAGATTCTATATACTTCATTTGACCATTCAAGAAATTTCATCTTCGATCGATCGAAGCTAGTTCGAGCGATCGAGACCCTTCAGTTCAAGCGATCGAACCCTTTTTCGAGCGATCGAAACCCTACCGACATAAATTTAATACGTGGTCCCCACTTCAATCGATCAAACCCTTTTTCAATCGATCTAACTGACCGATCTGAGTTCGAGCGATCGAGAATCCTTCGATCGATCGAAAGTGCAATTATCAGAAATCCCAGTTTCTGCGCAAATGCTGCCACCTTGCCCTCACATTCTTTATATATACATAAACCTCGTGAGAGTGAGAGAGTTTGCTGAACTCTTGTGACAAGAGAGAGTTGAGAGTGTGTGCTTGTGTGTTGGTATACATATATATACACATACCTCCATATATCTATATATATACACACACATATCTATATATATATACTCAGCTTGGAGAAGAGAAGAAGGAGAAGAAGAAGAACAAGAAGAGGCCGAGAAAGAAAGACAGAAGAGACGAAGAGAGGAGCAGAGAGAGGAGGCCACCATTGGAGGAAGCTTGGAAGCTTTCAACCGAGCCAAACGCACCTTAACGACTTTTTGTGAGTTCCAAACTCACTCGGTATCTTAGTCATGATGTTTTACATATTCTGGACGTATAATTATAACCCAAACACCCCCTAGCACATTCTGCACGTTCACTGGCAGATTCTGTAGAAGACGAAGTTCGACCGATCGAACTGAGTTCAATCGATCGAACTGAGTTCAATCGATCGAACATCACTAAGTCTCAATCGATCGAAATGACTTCAATCGATCGAGATCACTTTCACTTCGATCGATCGAGAAGACTTCAATCGATCGAACATCTTTTCTTCAATCGATCGAGAAGACTTCAATCGATCGAACCTGAGCAGAACATGAATGTTTTCCTTTCAATTATAATTCATAATGCGTAGTTGTTTAATTGCTGTTCCATATTCCTATTATGCGATATTATGGATAACGGAGGTAATGGGATATGATAATGAGATTGAGATAACATGGTGAGTAACGTAGTCGGGTTCGGAACGCTAGTAATAGTACGACGCGATAACGTAGTAAAGTTTGAGATGATAATACTGGGTAGTATTGGATAAGTGAGAAATGAGTCAGTAAGAGGAATTGTATGTTTAAGGTTGTGTGAGTCGAGCTGATGATTCGCTCAGGTTAAATCCGATAAGTATATGTCAAGGATTTGATCAGGATCGTGAGAATTATGGGTGCACAGTACTCGCAAGCGTTCTTAAAAGCGGTGAACAGTAAGAGTTCTTAAAAGCGGTGAACAAGAGTAGTTGTGGCACACCCATGATTTATATTTACCAGAGCTGTGTATGTATCGTACTCGCAAGCGTTCTTAAAAGCGGTGAACAGTAAGAGTTCTTAAAAGCGGTGAACAAGAGTATGGGTATATCCATGGACCAGTCGTTATATGAGAACGATGTATGGGTGCTCGCAAGAGTTCTTAAAAGCGGTATAGCGGTGAACAAGAGCACTGGTATGTTGTGTTGATATAATCAGTTCGAGATAGTCAGTTGGGTATTGTGGAATCAGTCTTAGAGTGGGAGTCGATAAGAATCGATTAATGATATGTTTGAATAAACGAGTGAGGAATATAATTAGTATCACTGTCATATATTGTTCATAATGGTAAATTATGTCATTTCTATGAGACTGTGTTAGTTAGTGCTCACTCAGCTTTCAACAAGCTGACGGCCTTTATTGCCTGGACATTCCCCGTCCAAACTACCCTGTCCTTTATAATGCAGATGACGGAACTCATAGCAATAACTATTATCCTGAAGGGAGTTACGCCGAGGATGGCCCCACTGTTGCTGGTCAGGCTGATGACTATCCGTACGCCAGCTGAAGACCTGAAGATAGATAGTAGTTTATGTTATTACTTTCCTGTTATTGTTATACTTTGTAGTTAACGGGTACTTGGGCATATGTTGTCTCCAGACCTGTTGTGATCCTATGGACCGTACTCTGATGTTTGTAATAGATAGAACCGTGTTTATATTCCAGTTGTTTACTGTTCCTGTTTGGACTAGTACTGTGTGGTATGGATGTTAGTGACTTTCACTTGTCATTCCCTATGGACCCATAAAGGAAATTTATTTTTCTCTATTTATGCTGCTCCGGGGCGTGACAGGGTTTTTGGTATCAGAGCACCTGGTTATATTACGATTAGGTTCTGATATTGTCGTTCACTGATGGATTCCACACCATCTGGTTCTAGTATTTAAGATTTTTGAGATGAGATATGAGTATAAGATAAGTTCGTCTTCCTGACGATAGATAGTTTTCCTTTACAGGATAGCATGGATCCAGAGTTTCATCAGTTTGTTACAGATGCTTATGGAGGACACGTGATCCATGGGGATACCGTGGAGCCAGCTGACCCAGAGTTTTATCGAGAGCGTGTGTGCCAGATAGCTAGTAGACATTTGGAGGAGGACATGTGGAGAGCACTTTATGTGACAGAGAGGACTCACCCGACGCAGATGCGTATGGATGCTTACCATACTGCGAGGATTGGTAGAGATATTTGCCAGGAGATATTACGGTTAGTTCAGAGTAAGCCCGAGATAGATGAAATTGAGTTGAGAGCTATTGTAGCTGGTCCACCAGAGCCTGTAGTTGCACCAGCACCGGCAGTACCATCATCACCGGTACCCGACGTACCAGTTCCAGAGCCTGAGCCGATCCAGGAGGATGAGGACCTTGAGCATGCCGATGAGGACATGGACGAGGACGGAGAGGAGGAGCCGATAGACGACGAGGACCCAGTAGAGGATGAGCATGCAGATGATGCAGATGATGATGAGCCTGAGGATGACCCCGAGGAGCCAGAGTTCGAGCCAGAGGATCCAGTACCGGACCCAGAGGCAGACATAGTAGTAGATGAGGATGCGCCCGATGAGGAGGTAGTTGTGCCAGAGGCACCAGTTGTGCTTCAGATACCCGCTGGACCCATTATGCATATGGCAGCTATGGCCGATATGGCAGTAGGATGGATAGCTCAGATGGTCGCACAGCCAGCAGATTTTGTTATGGGAGAGGCAGCCATAGTAGGAGCTCTTGATATAGCCGATGGATTCGCCGCAGTAGCAGTCGATGTCGCTAACCAGGCGATAGCAGACGTGATAGAGGATGATGATGCAGAGGTGATAGAGGATTGGGATATAGGAGTTGTAGTCGGAGATCTTGTTGCACCAGTTGAGGATGACCCACTCGAGGAGATGGAGATGGATTCAGAGGATGAGGTACCACCAGCAGGATCAGACGTTGACGACTTTTGAGTCAGGACCTGCAAGACTTAGTTTTTGATGTTATCAGGACATGTTGTCCACTAGATTTTTGGGAGCTTGAGAGATAGCTATTTGACCATAGCTTTGTATAGATAGTAGTAGTTGACCTTAGTACTGTTTTAGCCTTGTCCCACGTGGTACATGGTATGGTTACTGTGTACTCCATGGTACATCTTTTGATATATACATATATACGAGCAGTACTTTTGATATTGATTGTTGGATGTTTGATGTGTTGTTTTGTAGAACTGTTAGCTCTTGTTACTTCGCGTTCTATCTTGGTTTCGTTTCTACGAGAAGACTTTCAGCTGATCAATATGTCTCTTGTAGGCAATACTCGTTATCATCATGGTAGGACCCTTGAGAAATCACCAAGCACGTAATGGAGCACCTATTCCGGAAGGGATGGATCCGACGGGAATTTTCGAAGCTTTCATGCAGAGGATGGAGCATGTGGGGGATACTTATAATCACTCCACCCACCAGAGACCTCCTGCACCCCCGCCACCGAGACAGACTGGAGATAAGTTGTTAGCGAATTTTCGTGGGTTACGTCCAGAGAAGTTCGATGGACTAACAGAACCATGGAAAGCGGAACAATGGATAAGAGAGATGGAGTTATTATTTGAAGCATTGGAATGCAGCGAACAAGAGAAGCGTCGCCTTGCTACTTTTCAGCTCACTTATGCCGCCGCAGATTGGTGGGAAGCCGAGCGAGCCACTATTGGGATCGATGCTGCTAAAGTTATGCCATGGGAGACATTCAAAGGCAGATTTTTGGAGAAGTATTTCCCGGAGGATGAGAGAGATCAACAGGAAAGGAACTTTCTCAATTTGGTACAAGGAGGATGGAATGTCAGGGAATATACAACACAGTTTGAGCGTCTATCCAGATTTGCTCAACATATGATAGACACTCCACAGAAGAAGGTGAAGAGATTTCACCAAGGATTGAACCCCCGCCTCAGACATATGATGGTTGGTCATTTGAATCAATCATTCGAAGAGATTGTCAGATTTGCTGCAGGATTAGAGAAGGATCACTACAAGAAAAAACCCTTTTTATGACTTTTTTTTATTTTGGGCTAATGACTATTGTAAAAAAAGAGTCATAACAAATACTTTTTTCTAACATATATGACTCTTTTTGCAAATATAGTCATAAGATTGGTAAGTGGTGTTTTATTTACGACCATTTTTTTTATTAGTCATAAATAATAAGATTGGTTATGACAGTTTTTTTAAAATGGTCATAAATAATAAGATTTTTTATGACAGTTGTTTTGAAAATGGTCATAAACAATAAGATGGTCATAAATAATAAGAGTTTTTATGACAATTTTTTGAAAATGGTCATAAATAATAAGAGATTTTATGACAGTTTTTTGAAAATGGTCATAAATAATAAGACTTTTATGACTTCATTTTTTGGTAGTCATAAATATTCTTTATTTTTATGACTCTTTTTCTTTGAATTCTAGAATCAAACGTAAGTACTGTTTTGGGAAAAATAGTGAAAAAAAGATAATATGCTAAGATTTTTAAAGTTAAGATTCTTGATTAGGGAAAGGTCCTCTGTACAAAAATATTTTGTGAAATTTTACTTGGCATACACGAATATTATGTGAAATTTCACTAAATCTTTAAATGAATATTAAATGAAATTTCACTTAAATCGACCTTTGAGAGACTAGTTTTTAAGAAATTACTTTTTGAAATTGGACTATTAACACTTGATAGTTACTTTTAGTGTCAAAAATTTAGATTTTATTAAGAATCTATTTTTTATGACATGTTTGTGAAAAGTGTCATATATAATAAGTATTTAGAAAAGTGTCATAAATAACAAGACTTTTATGACTTCATTTTTGGGTAGTCATAAATATTCTTTATTTTTATGACTCTTTTTCTTTGAATTCTAGAATCAAAGTACTGTTTTTTGGGAAAAATAGTGAAAAAGACAATATGTTAAGATTTTTAAAGTTAAGATTCTTGATTAGGGAAATGTGCGCTGTATAAAAATTTTAAATAAAATTTCACTTGGTATACATGTAACACCCCGTATTTTTTTTATATAAATATTCATTTAAAAAAACAAAATAATGAGACAACCTAAATTGGTTATTTATTTATATGTGTGTATTTATTTTATTCATTAATTATTGTGTGAAATTTTATAGAGTTAAGTTGTAAAAACTTAAGTTGAACAAGTCATTGAAGAATTGATGTGTTTATTTTTTTGTAGTGGTTATAGACCCGTGAATGTGTTAATTTGTGTTTTTAACATTTAAATTAAGTACCCGGGTTATGTACACCCATTGGGTCACTCATTTTAGAACTTTAGAATGTATTTCGGGCCCATATAAAGCCTTTTTGTGAGGCCCCTAGACAAAAAACGGGATTTTTAGCCTTTTGTGTGTTTGTGTTATAATATATGTAGGTGTATCATATATACATACATAATATACCTCCTAGGGTTTTGATAACAAAAAGAAAAGAAAAGAGAGACATGAGAAAAATAGAGCAGTCAAGAGAGAGAGAGAGAGAGAGAGAGAGAGAAGAAGAAGAAGAAGAAGAAGAAGATAATAAGAGAAGAAAAGAGGAACCCCAAATATTGTTTTGCGAATCTTCATCAACATTGAAGTCCTAAATCGGTGAGTTAACTTGTTATTTTCTTCAATCTCGTTTGATTGAAATTTAAATGAATAGATTATTAAATTAGTATGGTTATGGGTTATGAGATTTAGGTTTTTATTTACAATGATTGAAGTCATGATTTGAGATTTATAGATGAGCTTTGGATATGCATTTGAGCAATTATTCAATTTTCGGATTTGGGATTTTCATGGATCAGATTTTAGTAGAAAATTCTTAATAAATCATACATTACAATTTTTGTGATTCTGTCCGCGAAAGCCTGTAGGAAACGCAATTCTGGACAACTTTCGTCTAATGGTATTTTTCCCAATTCTGCACCGTTTGGGCAGAAAATTCATATTAAAGTAGCAGTTTTATGAATGTTAAAATAAGCGTATTTGCTATATCATATTTTTGTGTGATTTCGTGTTCGTTAATATAAATTAATTTATTTGTACATAGAAAGATATGAGTTCTCATGTATAGTTGAGCTTTGTGAAATTATGACTGTGTGATTTTGTGTGGGTTATGAATCTGTGTGAACATGTAGCTGTTAATATAATTTTAACGGAAATTTGAGTTGAGATATATGAATCTCTTATGAAGTAGAGTTTTGTGAAAAACATGGATGTATGAATCTCTTTGTGGTGTTTTATTCTTGCGTTTAGAAGTTGAATTATAATTAATTACCTCGTATTGTGGTTGCATCGTAAAAAGTTGTGGACGCTTAGTCATCGAATTTTCTAATAATATTTCGTGTTGTAATCGTTGTGTGTGAGAATATTGTCTTGAAGTGACGTTTTATTATCTAATTTTAACTTTTAATATTGTCTTGAAGTGGACTCAAGGCTTTAAATTTCAAAGGGAAAAGAAGGCCAAAACCAATTTGGCAATTCGTAAAGGTAATTAAATCTGAATAAAAACATGGTAGATATAATGGTAGCTGTTTAAATTATACTTAGTATGTTATGGTTAATGTATTGATATAATGTATGTTGCAGTTATTCAATTATTGCTGGGTATGTTTTCATTGTTTGAAATTTTTGGGAGGTTCTATTTATAGAGGAGACTCTGTCGAAAGTTTTAGAAATTCTAGGTCAACATTCATTCCAAGATAAGTTAGTTTTACCACGACTTGTGATTGCAGTAATTTATTGTTTGTCTAATAATTGTTATACATTTATTCATAGGGACCAAAGCAACCAGGAAATTATGAATGTGGATACCATATGTTACTTTTCATGAAAGTGATAATGGAGAATCCATCCAAATCTATCAAGATAAAGGTATTATCATAATATTCTTTGTAAATGTGTCGCCAAATTTTCTCTTCTTCTTGTTTTACTTTGATTCATACATTGTGGAATTTTTTTTTCATATGTGTTGGAGGTGGTGGTGGTGGTGTTGTGGGGAGGGAATACATCCTTAACATCTCATTCTTTCCTGAACTTTTTCAGATGAAAGAGTTGTCTCAAAAAGTGAAATATGAAAGCCACGAGCTAAATGTACTTCAACTTGAGTTCATTGAGTTCATTCAAGAATACATTTAAGTATTGAAAATTTCAATATTTTTTCCTTTTTCCAGGTAATCTATATTTTTACAATTTAAGAAAATTATATACTCGTTATATAGAATCTAATACATTAATTTCATTTTTGTTTCAGTGTTACACAGTTAGACTACATGGAACAAATATTGCAAATAAGTTGATGTACTAGCGGAGATTGAAGAGTTTAAGTAGACACTGATCTTGTTTTTATTTATTTATTTATTTTTTTTTATTTTTTTTTAACAATGTTACATATACATTATTGGTTTGTTGGTTTAATACATACTTAGTGGTTACTGTTACATTTTTCTTGTACATAACTAATTATTAGATTGATTATTGAAAAATTTTGGTTGGAAGGAAGATAATATCTGAATATGGTTCTTGAATTGATTTGTAACATGCATGTTTTGATGATGTATTTAAATTGTGTAATCTTGATTGTTGGATTATCAACAAAATATTTTTTTTTCTTTAAATGTGTTTTATATTATATATGACTGTTTCATAAAAAACAATCATAAATTAGCAATAGTTCTACTAAAGTCATAAATAGTGTCATTATTTATGACTTTTAAAATGTTATTTATGACTGTTTTGAAGATTATTTATGACTATAAAAAGATTATTTATGACTTTTTGAAGGTTATTTATGACTATTTTAAATATTATTTATGACTTTTTTGAAGATTGTTTATGACTTTTTAAATGGTTATTTATGACTAATTTGAAGATTATTTATGACTTTTTAAAGGGTTATTTATTACTTTTTTGAAGATTATTTATGACTTTTTTAAAAGGCTATTTATGACTTTTTTGAAGATTATTTATGACTGTATCAATTAAAAAATAGTCATAAATAATTTGAAAGCACTCATTTTTTATGACTATTTTTTTAGAACTGTTGTAAAAGTAATAATTATTTATGATTTTTTTAACAAACTCGAACTTATTTATGACTGCAATGTTATGACTTATTTTAAAAGCTTAAAAAAGAGTCATAAATATACATTTATGACTCTTTTTTAAAGTCATAATAAGGGTTTTTTGTTGTAGTGGATGCTTATCCAGCACAACAACCTCAGATGAATCGATCTCAGTCATCTAGAAGTTTTCAACAGAGGAATTTCCAAAACCAACCGCAAAGGAATACCCAAGGTTGGAGACCACATGGTAACGATCAAGGAAATAAGAGAACCTGGGAAGGAACCAGAAAGCCACAGCAGAGCTATACTCGACCCCAGCAATATCGCCAGCAAGGATCACAGCCACAGGCACTACTGACAGCACCGCCAAGCAATAGCGGAGGATGTTTTAATTGCGGAAAGCCAGGGCACGTTGCCAGATTCTGTACAGCCCCTAGAGTTAACCGCAGAATGGATATTGTCTGTCGGAATTGCAACAAGCCAGGGCATCTAAGCAAGGATTGCCGTGCACCACAAGGAGGATACTATGGAGCATCGATTCAAGGGATACAAGGACCTCCAGATCAGACAAGGATGAATGCAATCATTCCAAGAGAAGCAGGCTTTAACGCTGATGAGCAGCAACATTTGGAAGGTACGCTTGTACTCTTTCATAGTCCAGTTAAAGCTTTATTCGATACTGGAGCCGCACGTTCATTTATTGCCGTTAAGATTGTGCGTCAATTGGGTTTAGAACCCCAGACACTTGAGTCAACACTGAATGTTGTGTCACCGTTGGGAGTGACAGTTAAGTTGAGTAAAGTGTGTAAAGATTGCCCATTGACTTTGGGAGATAGGAATCTTCCTGCAGACTTGGTAGTTCTGTCAATGTCAGGATTTGATGTTATCCTAGGGATGGATTGGTTGACTAAGTATAGTGCTAATTTGGATTGCCCTACTAAGACGATTGTATTTCCGAGACAAGGAAGGCCGACGATTAGATTTCAGTGTCAGCCGACGAGCGATATGTTTCTTACGAGTAGTTTGGCTACGATTGGGAGTACAAGTACAGAGCTCACGATGGATCAGATTCCTAGTGTGCAAGACTTTCAAGATGTATTTCAGGATATTAAAGGACTCCCACCGAAAAGAGAAATAGACTTCTGTGTGGAATTAGTACCTGGTACATTGCCGATTTCCAAGACTCCATATAGGATGGCACCAACTGAGATGTTAGAACTGAAGAAGCAAGTTCAGGAACTTGAAGATTTAGGTTTCGTTCGCCCGAGTACGTCACCTTGGGGAGCACCAGTTCTGTTTGTAAAGAAGAAGGATGGAACACTTCGACTCTGTATAGACTACAGGGAGTTGAACAAGGTTACGATCAAGAATAGATATCCACTACCTCGGATAGATGACCTATTCGACCAGTTACAAGGATCTAGGATCTTTTCCAAGATCGATTTACGTTCAGGATACCACCAATTGTTAGTTCGACCAGAGGATGTATCGAAGACTGCATTCAGGACAAGATACGGGCATTACGAGTTTCTAGTTATGCCTTTTGGATTGACGAATGCGCCAGCAGTATTTATGGATTTAATGAATAGAGTATTCAGACCATATCTGGATCAATTCATTATAGTGTTCATCGATGATATACTAATCTACTCAAAGACGGAAGAAGATCACGAGGAGCATTTACAGATTGCCTTGCAGACACTTCGAGATAGCAAGTTGTATGCAAAGTTCAGCAAGTGTGAGTTTTGGCTATGGGAAGTCAAATTCTTGGGACATGTTATATCTCAGGACGGTATTTCTGTGGACTCATCTAAGATTGATGCAGTCTTAAGCTGGAATAGACCGACCAATGCGACAGAGGTCAGAAGTTTTCTTGGATTAGCAGGATACTACAGAAGATTCGTAGAAGGGTTCTCCAAGTTAGCAGGACCACTGACGAATTTAACAAGGAAGGAGACGAAGTATGAATGGACGGACAAGCATGAGGGTGCATTTCAGGAGTTAAAAGAGAAATTGACTTCTGCACTGGTACTTGCGATACCTAAGAGTGGAGAAAGGTATGTGATTTACAGTGACGCATCGCACCAGGGATTGGGTTGTGTACTTATGCAAGACGGGAATGTTATCGCATATGGATCAAAACAATTGAAGGTACACGAGAAGAATTATCCTACGCATGATCTGGAATTGGCAGCAATAGTGTTTGCATTAAAGATTTGGAGACACTATCTCTATGGAGAAAAGTTTGATCTGTTTTCCGATCACAAGAGTCTGAAGTATTTGTTCTCTCAAAAGGAGTTGAACATGCGACAACGAAGATGGATGGAGTTACTCAAGGACTATGACTTTTCATTGCAATACCATCCGGGTAAAGCAAATGTCGTAGCAGATGCTTTGAGCCGTAAACCTCGACTAGTTATCGCTGCATTGCTAATTCGGGAATGGAGAGCATTGGAAGTGTTAGCTGAATTCGAACTTCAGCCAGTGGAACCAATGGAAAGATGACATTTTGGATGTCTGATGGTACAACCAACTTTGATCAGCCGTATCATAGAAGCTCAACAGACAGCAGAGGATTTGAAGTTATGGTTCACCAAGATGACAGCAAAAGAACCTGAGATCTGGAGTGTTAGTACAGATGGAGCTTTAAGATGTAAAGGTAGACGCTGTGTACCTGACAAAGAAAATCTCCGGAAGGACATATTGGATGAAGCTCATAAATCACGGATGATGATTCATCCAGGAAGTACAAAGATGTACAAGGACTTGAAGAGAAATTTTTGGTGGGAAGGAATGAAGCGAGAAGTGGCTGAGTATGTTTCTCAGTGTCTTACTTGTAAACAAGTAAAGGCAGAACATCAGAAACCACCTGGACTTCTACAGCCGTTACCAATTCCTCAATGGAAATGGGAACACATCACCATGGATTTTGTGGTGGGATTGCCAAAGTCACAGCAGAACCACGATGCTATTTGGGTAATTGTGGATCGACTCACAAAGACGGCACATTTTATTCCCTACAGTATGACGTATCCAGTGGAACGATTGAGCCGGATGTACCTGCAACACGTAGTACGGTTACACGGAGTACCTGTTTCTATCGTATCAGATCGAGATTCGCGCTTTACTGCAGAATTTTGGAAAAGTCTTCAGACAGCAATGGGAACAACATTGAACTTGAGTTCAGCTTTTCATCCACAGACCGATGGACAGACGGAGAGAGTTAATCAAGTAATGGAAGACATGTTACGTGCTTGTGTCATTGATTTTGAGAATTCTTGGGAGACACACTTACCTTTGATAGAATTTGCTTACAACAACAGTTATCATTCGAGCATAGGAATGGCGCCGTTTGAAGCTTTGTACGGAAGACCTTGCCGATCACCGTTATGTTGGACTGAAGTCGGGGATACTCAACTTCTTGGGCCAGAGATGATACGAGAGACTAGTGAGAAGATTCAGATTGTACGTGAGAAGATGAAGACAGCTCAGACCCGACACAAGAGTTATGCTGACAAGCGACGCAAAGATTTAGAACTTGCCGTTGGAGATCATGTGCTACTCAAGGTTTCGCCTGTTCGAGGCATCGTCAGATTTGGTCAGAAGAAAGGCAAATTATCGCCACGATTCATCGGACCGTTCGAGATTCTAGAGCGTGTTGGAAAAGTTGCTTATCGTCTTGCGCTGCCACCGAAGATGTCAGGAGTGCACAACGTTTTCCACATCAGTATGCTGAGGAAATGTGTTCATAACCCAGCGCACGAGATCAACTTTGAGGATATTGAAGTCAACGACAATGTTACGTTCAACGAAGGACCAGTTCGCATTTTAGATCGTGGAGTCAAGAAGCTCAGGAATAAGGAGATTCCATTAGTCAAGATTCAGTGGAAGCATCATGATGAAGGAGAAGCTTCGTGGGAGCTAGAGTCAGAGATGCGTGAGAAGTTTCCGTTTTTGTTTTAACTCTGTATGTTTCTGATTTCGAGGACGAAATCTTTTGTTGAGTGGTGGATGATGTAATACCCCGTATTTTCAATAAATATTTAATGCAGAGAGATTCTATATACTTCATTTGACCATTCAAGAAATTTCATCTTCGATCGATCGAAGCTAGTTCGAGCGATCGTGACCCTTCAGTTCAAGCGATCGAACCCTTTTTCGAGCGATCGAAACCCTACCGACATAAATTTAATACGTGGTCCCCACTTCAATCGATCAAACCCTTTTTCAATCGATCTAACTGACCGATCTGAGTTCGAGCGATCGAGAATCCTTCGATCGATCGAAAGTGCAATTATCAGAAATCCCAGTTTCTGCGCAAATGCTGCCACCTTGCCCTCACATTCTTTATATATACATAAACCTCGTGAGAGTGAGAGAGTTTGCTGAACTCTTGTGACAAGAGAGAGTTGAGAGTGTGTGCTTGTGTGTTGGTATACATATATATACACATACCTCCATATATCTATATATATACACACACATATCTATATATATATACTCAGCTTGGAGAAGAGAAGAAGGAGAAGAAGAAGAACAAGAAGAGGCCGAGAAAGAAAGACAGAAGAGACGAAGAGAGGAGCAGAGAGAGGAGGCCACCATTGGAGGAAGCTTGGAAGCTTTCAACCGAGCCAAACGCACCTTAACGACTTTTTGTGAGTTCCAAACTCACTCGGTATCTTAGTCATGATGTTTTACATATTCTGGACGTATAATTATAACCCAAACACCCCCTAGCACATTCTGCACGTTCACTGGCAGATTCTGTAGAAGACGAAGTTCGACCGATCGAACTGAGTTCAATCGATCGAACATCACTAAGTCTCAATCGATCGAAATGACTTCAATCGATCGAGATCACTTTCACTTCGATCGATCGAGAAGACTTCAATCGATCGAACATCTTTTCTTCAATCGATCGAGAAGACTTCAATCGATCGAACCTGAGCAGAACATGAATGTTTTCCTTTCAATTATAATTCATAATGCGTAGTTGTTTAATTGCTGTTCCATATTCCTATTATGCGATATTATGGATAACGGAGGTAATGGGATACGATAATGAGATTGAGATAACATGGTGAGTAACGTAGTCGGGTTCGGAACGCTAGTAATAGTACGACGCGATAACGTAGTAAAGTTTGAGATGATAATACTGGGTAGTATTGGATAAGTGAGAAATGAGTCAGTAAGAGGAATTGTATGTTTAAGGTTGTGTGAGTCGAGCTGATGATTCGCTCAGGTTAAATCCGATAAGTATATGTCAAGGATTTGATCAGGATCGTGAGAATTATGGGTGCACAGTACTCGCAAGCGTTCTTAAAAGCGGTGAACAGTAAGAGTTCTTAAAAGCGGTGAACAAGAGTAGTTGTGGCACACCCATGATTTATATTTACCAGAGCTGTGTATGTATCGTACTCGCAAGCGTTCTTAAAAGCGGTGAACAGTAAGAGTTCTTAAAAGCGGTGAACAAGAGTATGGGTATATCCATGGACCAGTCGTTATATGAGAACGATGTATGGGTGCTCGCAAGAGTTCTTAAAAGCGGTATAGCGGTGAACAAGAGCACTGGTATGTTGTGCTGATATAATCAGTTCGAGATAGTCAGTTGGGTATTGTGGAATCAGTCTTAGAGTGGGAGTCGATAAGAATCGATTAATGATATGTCTGAATAAACGAGTGAGGAATATAATTAGTATCACTGTCATATATTGTTCATAATGGTAAATTATGTCATTTCTATGAGACTGTGTTAGTTAGTGCTCACTCAGCTTTCAACAAGCTGACGGCCTTTATTGCCTGGACATTCCCCGTCCAGACTACCCTGTCCTTTATAATGCAGATGACGGAACTCATAGCAATAACTATTATCCTGAAGGGAGTTACGCCGAGGATGGCCCCACTGTTGCTGGTCAGGCTGATGACTATCCGTACGCCAGCTGAAGACCTGAAGATAGATAGTAGTTTATGTTATTACTTTCCTGTTATTGTTATACTTTGTAGTTAACGGGTACTTGGGCATATGTTGTCTCCAGACCTGTTGTGATCCTGTGGACCGTACTCTGATGTTTGTAATAGATAGAATCGTGTTTATATTCCAGTTGTTTACTGTTCCTGTTTGGACTAGTACTGTGTGGTGTGGATGTTAGTGACTTTCACTTGTCATTCCCTATGGACCCATAAAGGAAATTTATTTTTCTCTATTTATGTTGCTCCGGGGCATGACAATCACAAGGAGCATTTACAAGTTGCCTTGCAAACACTTCGAGATAGTAAGTTGTATGCAAAGTTCAGCAAGTGTGAGTTTTGGCTACAGGAAGTCAAATTCTTGGGACACGTTATATCTCAGGAAGGTATTTCGGTAGACTCATCTAAGATTAATGCAGTCTTAAGCTGGAACAGACCGACAAATGCGACCGAAGTCAGAAGTTTTCTGGGTTTAGCAGGATATTACAGAAGATTCGTAGAAGGGTTCTCTAAGTTAGCAGGACCATTGACGAATTTAACAAGGAAGGAGACGAAGTATGAATGGACAGACAAGCATGAGGGTGCATTTCAGGAGTTAAAAGAAAGATTGACTTCTGCACCAGTACTCGCATTACCTAAGAGTGGAGAAAAGTACGTGATCTACAGTGATGCATCGTACCAAGGACTTGGATGTGTGCTTATGCAAGATGGGAATGTTATCGCATATGGATCAAGACAATTGAAGGTACATGAGAAAAATTATCCCACGCATGATCTGGAATTAGCAGCAATAGTGTTTGCATTGAAAATTTGGAGACACTATCTCTATGGAGAAAAGTTTGACTTATTTTCCGATCATAAGAGTCTGAAGTATTTGTTCTCTCAAAAGGAGTTGAATATGCGACAGCGGAGATGGATGGAGTTACTCAAAGACTATGACTTTTCTTTGCAATACCATCCCGGCAAAGCAAACGTAGTAGCAGACGCTTTGAGCCGTAAACCTCGATTAGTGATCGCTGCATTACTAATTAGAGAATGGAGAACATTAGAAGTTTTAGCTGAATTTGATCTTCAGCCAGTGGAGCCAATGAAAGGACAACATTTTGGATGTCTTATGGTACAACCGACTTTAATCAGTCGTATCATAGAGGCTCAACAGACAACAGAAGATTTGAAGTTATGGTTCGCCAAGATGTCAGCCAAGGAACCAGAAGTCTGGAGTATTAGTACCGACGGAGCCTTACGATGTAAAGGTAGACTCTGTGTACCTAATGAAGAAAATCTCCGGAAGGAAATATTAGATGAAGCACATAAGTCACGAATGACTATTCATCCCGGAAGTACGAAGATGTACAAGGATCTGAAGAGAAATTTTTGGTGGGAAGGAATGAAGAGAGATGTGGCAGAGTATGTAGCTCAGTGTCTTACTTGTAAATAAGTAAAGGCAGAACATCAGAGACCACCTGGATTTCTACAACCGTTACCTATTCCTCAATGGAAATGGGAACACATAACCATGGATTTTGTGGTAGGATTGCCGAAGTCACAGCAGAATCACGATGCTATATGGGTAATCGTGGATCGACTTACTAAGACGGCACATTTTATTGCCTATAGCATGACGTATTCAGTAGAACGTTTGAGCCGAATGTATCTACAACATGTTGTACGATTACATGGAGTGCCTGTATCTATTGTGTCAGACAGAGATTCGCGCTTTACTGCAGAATTTTGGAAGAGTCTCCAGACAGCGATGGGAACGACATTGAACTTGAGTTCAGCTTTTCATCCTCAGACAGATGGACAGACGGAACGAGTTAATCAAGTGATGGAAGATATGTTACGAGCTTGTGTCATTGATTTTGAGAGTTCTTGGGAGATACACTTACCTCTGATTGAGTTCGCCTATAATAATAGTTATCATTCGAGCATAGATATGGCACCATTCGAAGCTTTGTACGGAAGACCTTGCCGATCGCCGCTATGTTGGACCGAAGTCGGAGATAGTCAACTTCTTGGGCCAGAGATGGTACGAGAAACCAGTGAGAAGATTCAAGTTGTACGTGAGAAGATGAAGACAGCCCAGACCAGATACAAGAGTTATGCTGACAAGCGACGCAAAGACTTGGAGTTTGCCATTGGAGATCACGTATTACTCAAGGTTTCACCTGTTCGAGGAATCGTCAGATTTGGTCAGAAAAGGGGCAAGTTATCGCCACGTTTCATCGGACCATTCGAGATTCTGGAGCGTGTTGGAAAAGTTGCTTATCACCTTGCGTTGCCACCAAAGATGTCAGGAGTGCACAATGTTTTTCACATCAGTATGCTGAGGAAGTGTGTTCACAACCCAGCGCACGAGATCAACTTTGAGGATATCGAAGTCAACAGCGACGTTACGTTCAATGAAGGACTTGTTCGTATTCTAGATCGAGGAATCAAGAAACTCAGGAACAAGGAGATCCCGTTAGTCAAGATTCAGTGGAAGCATCATGATGAAGGAGAAGCTTCGTGGGAACTAGAGTCAGAGATGCGTGAGAAGTTTTCGTTTTTGTTTTAGATCTTGTTGCTTTTGATTTCGAGGACGAAATCTTTTGTTGAGTGGTGGATGATGTAATACCCTGTATTTTGGTATTTTAATAAGACCTGGTATTTCATTTCTATACTCGTATAAACTTTCCCTTCTTTTTGGTGAAATTTTGATACCAATCGATTGACATATTCCCAATCGATTGACACTTTTTGATACCAATCGATTGATAAGTTATCCCAATCGATTTACATTCAACCGACTAAAAGTGATGACGTGTCAAACTTTCCAATCGATTGCCATTCATCTCAATCGATTGACATTGTTTCCAATCGATTGACTACAAATATCTGTTACCAATCGATTGACTGGTGTCTCAATCGATTGACATAACCTGAGAAATGTTTTCTTCTTTCCTTCAGCTTTAAACGCGTGGCACTCCCTTATGCCTATATATATGTTCCATATTTATGGCCTTGGTTCATTTTTGCAGCTTGAGAGAGAGAGATATATACCTCTTATGAGATATATACATATACACATATATATATCTCTATATCTACATATATATACACACCCTCACATACACTCACTGCCGTGGCAGCTGGGAGGAACGAGAAGAAGCAGAAAGAAGAAGAAAGAAGAAGGAGGAGACAGAGAGAGGGCTGGTCAGAGAAGAGGAGAAAGAGAGAGAGAGTTTGAAGGTTTCAAGCTTTAAACACACCCAAACGCACCCTAGGTGAGTTCTAACTCACTTGGTCTCTTTATGTGATGTTTATGCAGGTTATTACGATGTCTAGATGGATTAAATGCATGTAGTGCACGTTTATATATGCTGTTTTTACAAACTGCTGGAGAAGACGTAGTTCCAATCGATTGACATGATCTCAATCGATTGACATCAGTTGCATCCCAATCGATTGAATAGGATTTCAATCGATTGACATTATTCCAATCGATTGACATGTTTATCAATCGATTGACATAACTTTTGTTCCAATCGATTGAACTTTTGTTCCAATCGATTGACATGATCAGTACATGGATTCTTTTGCCTGTTTATTTTATAAGAGGTTTAATTGTTCGATTCCTGATTCGGATTCCCTTATGCGACTATGGGGTAGACAGGAGTAATGTGACACCAAAGATTAATGGATAATGAATAAAAAGAATATGAAGACATGGGTGACGTGTTGATTCTGATATGAGTTTGATATCCGATTTCTTTTAATCCGAGTAGTTAGGCCACATTGGGAGTTTGTCATGTGTCGATGTAGAATGGAACGTAAGTAGGTTTGGTAAGTTCTGGGAATGGTACGTGGATGGACGTTCGGTCATGATATGCTCTTAAAAGCGGTGAACCGGACCATGGTTCTTAAAAGCGGTGAGCTGGACCAAGAAGTCTTAAGATAGACTGGATGATCTGTGATATGCTCTTAAAAGCGGTGAACAGGACCATTGTTCTTAAAAGTGGTGAGCTGGGATCACTAGTAGATGACGTTGAGTCGTGGCAATAAGATTGATATGCCTTGTTCGAAACGTTATATCCCTGAAATGCGGTGAACAGGACCATTGTTCTTAAAAGCTGGGGACAGACTGACGTGGAGTCCATGACATGCGGTGAGCTGTTCATATGCTCTTAAAAGCGATGGACAGAATAAGGGTGTATCCCTAGAGTTAAACGATTGAGTCTGTTCAGGAAAGATCAGAATACGTTGAGTTCGGTATTTGAGTAACAAGACGATAAGGGTCGGTTCATAAGGATGAATAGAAGAACAAGATAATGTTATTTTATAATAAGATGTTAACTCGTGTTTTTATAAACTTGTGTTTACTTCAGATAACTGGTACCTCGTTAGTTTATGCTCACTCAGCTCTCAGTAAGCTGACGGCCTTTTATTGCCTGGACATTCCCCGTCCAGAATATCCTGCCCCTTGTTTTACAGGTGATGACCAGTACAATGATGAGTGTTATCCAGAGGAAGGCCCCACCGATGATGGTTACGCCAGGAAGGATTATCCTTATGCCAGTTTAAGACTGAAGACGTTATAGTTAGATTTAATTTCAGTTGTTCGGTTAAACTTTTGTTAACGGGTACTTGGACATTTGTTGTCTTCAGACCTGTTGTGATCCTGTGGACCATACTCTGATAGTTTGTAATAGTTAGCACTTTGTGCTATTTTCAGTTGATTACTGTTGCGTTTCTTTTGGACTAGTACTGCGTGGTGTGGATTATTAGTGACTTTCACCTGTCATTCCTTATGGACCCATAAAGGAAATTTATTTTTCTCTATTTATGCTGCTCCGGGGCGTGACATGGAAGGATTTAGAAGAATGCAAGGATTCCAGTTTAAATAAAGAGAAAAAGAAAGTAGAAGGAAGTTGGAAAAAGCCCATCGCGCGAGCGGTCTGCTCTCGTGAAATCGCAGAAATCGCTCGCGCGGACCGCTTGTGCGACCTCCCATTTTACGCGCTCGCGTGGCCCGCTCGCGCGATCCGTACTGAAAATAGAAAATGCATATTTTGGAGTGCTGAAGACTGCTACGTGGACGAAATCATTCAATTACGTCCACAATGTATTTTTTAGGAGTTTTTAGTGAGATTAGGTTTATAGTTGTAAAAGAGATGGATCCCTTGAAAAAGAAATATGAAAAAATAATAAAGAGTTGTTGTAGTAAAGCCCTTGCATTATAAATATTATGGCTATTTCTATTTACTCAAGGACGTTTTGAATTCTTTTACCTTTCTGTTCTTAACTATAACCCTTGACCAACATTACAACCCTTGTAATGTCCTAGTTGATTCTATGGAAACATGATTTGAATATGAAACCGATAGATGAAAGGAATAAAAGCATGGTGGTAGTGATATTTACTTGACGATCGATATCTATTCATAAGACTAACTTTTTTGTCGTGTTATACGTTGTTCCATGTCATATGCGAGATTTGTTGCTTTGTATAGAATTATCCTCCTCGTATATATTCGAATAATTACACCTATTTTTGAGTAATTTCATTTTATAGTGTAATTCACAACGTTAGCTTTGTAGTCGAAGCATCACTAGATAGTCATCCAAATTATATTCCAAGTTCATTGTTGCCGTATATCCACTTGACTACTATTTCACACACATGCGAGTCTTCGATATATTCTATTGATTATGTTGATATATGTTTTCAGATTATTTTCATAATGTAGGAAGGTGTACGATTGTTTTACTTTTGATAATTTAAAGTTTTATTTGAATTTGATTTTATCAAGGAAGGATGTTGACATTGAAATATTTAAATTTTTAATAAAATCTTAATTTTAAAAAATTCATAAAGATGCTTGTGGGTGACTTGTTGATGAGAACCCTCACGAGACTTCACTCGTTCGACTAGGGACACCTAGAGGTTTAAAAGGCTTGTTGCACAAGCTAAGTGCAATCGTTATCCATACGAAAATAGATTAAGGATTTTTATTATTAGTAGTGTTATTTTTCTTTTCTTTTTGCTCGAGGACTATCAAAATGTAGGTTTGGGGGTGTGATCGGATGAGAGAATAGATCCTAATTATACGCCTTAATTCACATTTGTTAGTCGTTTTTATCCTGTTTTTGTATAATTTTACTTCGTTTTCCACTTTATGGAAGGATTTAGAAGAAAGCAAGGATTCCAGTTTAAATAAAGAGAAAAAAAAAGTAGAAGGAAGTTGGAAAAAACCCATCGCGCGAGCATTCTGCTCGCGTGAAATCGCAGAAATCGCTCGCGCGGACCGCTTGTGCGACCTCCCATTTTACGCGCTCGCGTGGCCCGCTCGCGCGATCCGTACTGAAAATAGAAAATGCGTATTTTGGAGTGTTGAAGACTCCTACGTGGACGAAATCATTCAATTACGTCCACAATGTATTTTTTAGGAGTTTTAGTGAGATTAGGTTTATAGTTGTAAAAGAGATGGATCCCTTGAAAAAGAAATATGAAAAAAATAATAAAGAGTTCTTGTAGTAAAGCCCTTGCATTATAAATATTACGGCAATTTCTATTTACTCAAGGACGTTTTGAATTCTTTTACCTTTCTGTTCTTAACTATAACCCTTGACCAACATTACAACCCTTGTAATGTCCTAGTTGATTCTATGAAAACATGATTTGAATATGGAACCGATAGATGAAGGGAATAAAAGCATGGTGGTAGTGATATTTACTTGACGATCGATATCTATTCATAAGACTAACTTTTTTGTCGTGTTATACGTTGTTCCATGTCATATGCGAGATTTGTTGCTTTGTATAGAATTATCATCCTCGTATATATTCGAATAATTACACCTGTTTTTGAGTAATTTCATTTTATAGTGTAATTCACAACGTTAGCTTTGTAGTCGAAGTATCACTAGATAGTTATCCGAATTATATTCCATGTTCATTGTTGCCGTATATCCACTTGACTACTATTTCACACACATGCGAGTCTTCGATATATTCAATTGATTATGTTGATATATGTTTTTGGATTATTTTCATAATGTAGGAAGGTGTACGATTGTTTTACTTTTGATAATTTGAAGTTTTATTTGAATTTGATTTTATCAAGGAAGGATGTTGACATTGAAATATTTAAATTTTTAATAAAATCTTAATTTTACAAAATTCATAAAGATGCTTGTGGGTGACTTGTTGATGAGAACCCTCACGAGACTTCACTCGTTCGACTAGGGACACCTAGAGGTTTAAGAGGCTTGTTGCACAAGCTAAGTGCAATCGTTATCCATACGAAAATAGATTAAGGATTTTTATTATTAGTAGTGTTATTTTTCTTTTCTTTTTGCTCGAGGACTATCAAAATGTAGGTTTAGGGGTGTGATCGGATGAGAGAATAGATCCTAATTATACGCCTTAATTCACATTTGTTAGTCGTTTTTATCCTGTTTTTGTATAATTTTACTTCGTTTTCCACTTTATGGAAGGATTTAGAAGAAAGCAAGGATTCCAGTTTAAATAAAGAGAAAAAGAAAGTAGAAGGAAGTTGGAAAAAGCCCATCGCGCGAGCGGTCTGCTCGCGTGAAATCACAGAAATAGCTCGCGCGGACCGCTTGTGCGACCTCCCATTTTACGCGCTCGCGTGGCCCGCTCGCGCGATCCGTACTGAAAATAGAAAATGCGTATTTTGGAGTGTTGAAGACTCCTACGTGGACGAAATCATTCAATTACGTCCACAATTTATTTTTTAGGAGTTTTAGTGAGATTAGGTTTATAGTTGTAAAAGAGATGGATCCCATGAAAAAGAAATATGAAAAAATAATAAAGAGTTGTTGTAGTAAAGCCCTTGCATTATAAATATTACGGCTAATTCTATTTACTCAAGGACGTTTTGAATTCCTTTTACCTTTCTTTTCTTAATTATAACCCTTGACCAACATTACAACCCTTGTAATGTCCTAGTTGATTCTGTGGAAACATGATTTGAATATGGAACCGATAGATGAAGGGAATAAAAGCATGGTGGTAGTGATATTTACTTGACGATCGATATCTATTCATAAGACTAACTTTTTTGTCGTGTTATACGTTGTTCCATGTCATATGCGAGATTTGTTGCTTTGTATAGAATTATCCTCCTCGTATATATTCGAATTATTACACCTGTTTTTGAGTAATTTCATTTTATAGTGTAATTCACAACGTTAGCTTTGTAGTCGAAGCATCACTAGATAGTTATCCAAATTATATTCCAAGTTCATTGTTGCCGTATATCCACTTGACTACTATTTCACACACATGCGAGTCTTCGATATATTCTATTGATTATGTTGATATATGTTTTCGGATTATTTTCATAATGTAGGAAGGTGTACGATTGTTTTACTTTTGATAATTTAAAGTTTTATTTGAATTTGATTTTATCAAAGAAGGATGTTGACATTGAAATATTTAAATTTTTAATAAAATCTTAATTTTACAAAATTCATAAAGATGCTTGTGGGTGACTTGTTGATGAGAACCCTCACGAGACTTCACTCGTTCGACTAGGGACACCTAGAGGTTTAAGAGGCTTGTTGCACAAGCTAAGTGCAATCGTTATCCATACGAAAATAGATTAAGGATTTTTATTATTAGTAGTGTTATTTTTCTTTTCTTTTTGCTCGAGGACTATCAAAATGTAGGTTTAGGGGTGTGATCGGATGAGAGAATAGATCCTAATTATACGCCTTAATTCACATTTGTTAGTCGTTTTTATCCTGTTTTTGTATAATTTTACTTCGTTTTCCACTTTATGGAAGGATTTAGAAGAAAGCAAGGATTCCAGTTTAAATAAAGAGAAAAAGAAAGTAGAAGGAAGTTGGAAAAAGCCCATCGCGCGAGCGGTCTGCTCGCGTGAAATCACAGAAATAGCTCGCGCGGACCGCTTGTGCGACCTCCCATTTTACGCGCTCGCGTGGCCCGCTCGCGCGATCCGTACTGAAAATAGAAAATGCGTATTTTGGAGTGTTGAAGACTCCTACGTGGACGAAATCATTCAATTACGTCCACAATGTATTTTTTAGGAGTTTTAGTGAGATTAGGTTTATAGTTGTAAAAGAGATGGATCCCATGAAAAAGAAATATGAAAAAATAATAAAGAGTTGTTGTAGTAAAGCCCTTGCATTATAAATATTACGGCTAATTCTATTTACTCAAGGACGTTTTGAATTCCTTTTACCTTTCTTTTCTTAATTATAACCCTTGACCAACATTACAACCCTTGTAATGTCCTAGTTGATTCTGTGGAAACATGATTTGAATATGGAACCGATAGATGAAGGGAATAAAAGCATGGTGGTAGTGATATTTACTTGACGATCGATATCTATTCATAAGACTAACTTTTTTGTCGTGTTATACGTTGTTCCATGTCATATGCGAGATTTATTGCTTTGTATAGAATTATCCTCCTCGTATATATTCGAATTATTACACCTGTTTTTGAGTAATTTCATTTTATAGTGTAATTCACAACGTTAGCTTTGTAGTCGAAGCATCACTAGATAGTTATCCAAATTATATTCCAAGTTCATTGTTGCCGTATATCCACTTGACTACTATTTCACACACATGCGAGTCTTCGATATATTCTATTGATTATGTTGATATATGTTTTCGGATTATTTTCATAATGTAGGAAGGTGTACGATTGTTTTACTTTTGATAATTTAAAGTTTTATTTGAATTTGATTTTATCAAAGAAGGATGTTGACATTGAAATATTTAAATTTTTAATAAAATCTTAATTTTACAAAATTCATAAAGATGCTTGTGGGTGACTTGTTGATGAGAACCCTCACGAGACTTCACTCGTTCGACTAGGGACACCTAGAGGTTTAAGAGGCTTGTTGCACAAGCTAAGTGCAATCGTTATCCATACGAAAATAGATTAAGGATTTTTATTATTAGTAGTGTTATTTTTCTTTTCTTTTTGCTCGAGGACTATCAAAATGTAGGTTTAGGGGTGTGATCGGATGAGAGAATAGATCCTAATTATACGCCTTAATTCACATTTGTTAGTCGTTTTTATCCTGTTTTTGTATAATTTTACTTCGTTTTCCACTTTATGGAAGGATTTAGAAGAAAGCAAGGATTCCAGTTTAAATAAAGAGAAAAAGAAAGTAGAAGGAAGTTGGAAAAAGCCCATCGCGCGAGCGGTCTGCTCGCGTGAAATCACAGAAATAGCTCGCGCGGACCGCTTGTGCGACCTCCCATTTTACGCGCTCGCGTGGCCCGCTCGCGCGATCCGTACTGAAAATAGAAAATGCGTATTTTGGAGTGTTGAAGACTCCTACGTGGACGAAATCATTCAATTACGTCCACAATGTATTTTTTAGGAGTTTTAGTGAGATTAGGTTTATAGTTGTAAAAGAGATGGATCCCATGAAAAAGAAATATGAAAAAATAATAAAGAGTTGTTGTAGTAAAGCCCTTGCATTATAAATATTACGGCTAATTCTATTTACTCAAGGACGTTTTGAATTCCTTTTACCTTTCTTTTCTTAATTATAACCCTTGACCAACATTACAACCCTTGTAATGTCCTAGTTGATTCTGTGGAAACATGATTTGAATATGGAACCGATAGATGAAGGGAATAAAAGCATGGTGGTAGTGATATTTACTTGACGATCGATATCTATTCATAAGACTAACTTTTTTGTCGTGTTATACGTTGTTCCATGTCATATGCGAGATTTGTTGCTTTGTATAGAATTATCCTCCTCGTATATATTCGAATTATTACACCTGTTTTTGAGTAATTTCATTTTATAGTGTAATTCACAACGTTAGCTTTGTAGTCGAAGCATCACTAGATAGTTATCCAAATTATATTCCAAGTTCATTGTTGCCGTATATCCACTTGACTACTATTTCACACACATGCGAGTCTTCGATATATTCTATTGATTATGTTGATATATGTTTTCGGATTATTTTCATAATGTAGGAAGGTGTACGATTGTTTTACTTTTGATAATTTAAAGTTTTATTTGAATTTGATTTTATCAAAGAAGGATGTTGACATTGAAATATTTAAATTTTTAATAAAATCTTAATTTTACAAAATTCATAAAGATGCTTGTGGGTGACTTGTTGATGAGAACCCTCACGAGACTTCACTCGTTCGACTAGGGACACCTAGAGGTTTAAGAGGCTTGTTGCACAAGCTAAGTGCAATCGTTATCCATACGAAAATAGATTAAGGATTTTTATTATTAGTAGTGTTATTTTTCTTTTTTTTTTGCTCGAGGACTATCAAAATGTAGGTTTGGGGGTGTGATCGGATGAGAGAATAGATCCTAATTATACGCCTTAATTCACATTTGTTAGTCGTTTTTATCCGATTTTTGTATAATTTTACTTCGTTTTCCACTTTATGGAAGGATTTAGAAGAAAGCAAGGATTCCTGTTTAAATAAAGAGAAAAAGAAAGTAGAAGGAAGTTGGAAAAAGCCCATCGCGCGAGCGGTCTGCTCGCGTGAAATCGCAGAAATCGCTCGCACGGAACGCTTGTGCGACCTCCCATTTTACGCGCTCGCGTGGCCCGCTCGCGCGATCCGTACTGAAAATAGAAAATGCGTATTTTGGAGTGCTGAAGACTCCTACGTGGACGAAATCATTCAATTACGTCCACAATGTATTTTTTAGGAGTTTTATTGAGATTAGGTTCATAGTTGTAAAAGAGATGGATCCCTTGAAAAAGAAATATGAAAAAATAATAAAGAGTTGTTGTAGTAAAGCCCTTGCATTATAAATATTACGGCTATTTCTATTTACTCAAGGACGTTTTGAATTCCTTTTACCTTTCTTTTCTTAACTATAACCCTTGACCAACATTACAACCCTTGTAATGTCCTAGTTGATTTTATGGAAACATGATTTGAATATGAAACCGATAGATGAAGGGAATAAAAGCATGGTGGTAGTGATATTCACTTGACGATCGATATCTATTCATAAGACTAACTTTTTTGTCGTGTTATACATTGTTCCATGTCATATGCGAGATTTGTTGCTTTGTATAGAATTATCCTCCTCGTATATATTCGAATAATTACACCTGTTTTTGAGTAATTTCATTTTGTAGTGTAATTCACAACGTTAGCTTTGTAGTCGAAGCATCACTAGATAGTTATCCGAATTATATTCCAAGTTCATTGTTGCCGTATATCCACTTGACTACTATTTCACACACATGCGAGTCTTCGATATATTCTATTGATTATGTTGATATATGTTTTCGGATTATTTTCATAATGTAGGAAGGTGTACGATTGTTTTACTTTTGATAATTTAAAGTTTTATTTGAATTTGATTTTATCAAGGAAGGATGTTGACATTGAAATATTTAAATTTTTAATAAAATCTTAATTTTACAAAATTCAAAAAGATGCTTGTGGGTGACTTGTTGATGAGAACCCTCACGAGACTTCACTCGTTCGACTAGGGACACCTTGAGGTTTAAAAGGCTTGTTGCACAAGCTAAGTGCAATCGTTATCCATACGAAAATAGATTAAGGATTTTTATTATTAGTAGTGTTATTTTTCTTTTCTTTTTGCTCGAGGACTATCAAAATGTAGGTTTGGGGGTGTGATCGGATGAGAGAATAGATCCTAATTATACGCCTTAATTCACATTTGTTAGTCGTTTTTATCCTGTTTTTGTATAATTTTACTTCGTTTTCCACTTTATGGAAGGATTTAGAAGAAAGCAAGGATTCCAGTTTAAATAAAGAGAAAAAGAAAGTAGAAGGAAGTTGGAAAAAGCCCATCGCGCGAGCGGTCTGCTCGCGTGAAATCGCAGAAATCGCTCGCGCGGACCGCTTCTGCGACCTCCCATTTTACGTGCTCGTGTGGCCCGCTCGCGCGATCCGTACTGAAAATAGAAAATGCGTATTTTGGAGTGCTGAAGACTCCTACGTGGACGAAATCATTCAATTACGTCCACAATGTAATTTTTAGGAGTTTTAGTGAGATTAGGTTTATAGTCGTAAAAGAGATGGATCCCTTGAAAAAGAAATATGAAAAAATAATAAAGAGTTGTTGTAGTAAAGCCCTTGCATTATAAATATTACAGCTATTTCCATTTACTCAAGGACGTTTTGAATTCCTTTTAACTTTCTTTTCTTAACTATAACCCTTGACCAACATTACAACCCTTGTAAAGTCCTAGTTGATTCTATGGAAACATGATTTGAATATGGAACCCATAGATGAAGGGAATAAAAGCATGGTGGTAGTGATATTTACTTGACGATCGATATCTATTCATAAGACTAACTTTTTTGTCGTGTTATACGTTGTTCCATGTCATATGCGAGATTTGTTGCTTTGTATAGAATTATCCTCCTCGTATATATTCGAATAATTACACCTGTTTTTGAGTAATTTCATTTTATAGTGTAATTCACAACGTTAGCTTTGTATTCGAAGCATCACTAGATAGTTATCCGAATTATATTCCAAGTTCATTGTTGCCGTATATCCACTTGACTACTATTTCACACACATGCGAGTCTTCGATATATTCTATTGATTATGTTGATATATGTTTTCGGATTATTTTCATAATGTAGGAAGGTGTACGATTGTTTTACTTTTGATAATTTAAAGTTTTATTTGAATTTGATTTTATCAAGGAAGGATGTTGACATTGAAATATTTAAATTTTTAATAAAATCTTAATTTTACAAAATTCATAAAGATGCTTGTGGTTGACTTGTTGATGAGAACCCTCACGAGACTTCACTCGTTCGACTAGGGACACCTTGAGGTTTAAAAGGCTTTTTGCACAAGCTAAGTGCAATCGTTATCCATACGAAAATAGATTAAGGATTTTTATTATTAGTAGTGTTATTTTTCTTTTCTTTTTGCTCGAGGACTATCAAAATGTAGGTTTGGGGGTGTGATCGGATGAGAGAATAGATCCTAATTATACGTTTTAATTCAGATTTGTTAGTCGTTTTTATCCTATTTTTGTATAATTTTACTTCGTTTTCCACTTTATGGAAGGATTTAGAAGAAAACAAGGATTCCAGTTTAAATAAAGAGAAAAAGAAAGTAGAAGGAAGTTGGAAAAATCCCATAGCGCGAGAGGTCTGCTCGCGTGAAATCGCAGAAATTGCTCGCGCGGACCGCTTGTGCGACCTCCCATTTTACGCGCTCGCGTGGCCCGCTCGCGCGATCCGTATTGAAAATAGAAAATGCGTATTTTGGAGTGCTGAAGACTCCTACGTGGACGAAATCATTCAATTACGTCCACAATGTAATTTTTAGGAGTTTTAGTGAGATTAGGTTTATAGTCGTAAAAGAGATGGATCCCTTGAAAAAGAAATATGAAAAAAATAATAAAGAGTTGTTGTAGTAAAGCTCTTGCATTATAAATATTACGGCTATTTCTATTTACTCAAGGACGTTTTGAATTCCTTTTACCTTTCTTTTCTTAACTATAACCCTTGACCAACATTACAACCCTTGTAAAGTCCTAGTTGATTCTATGGAAACATGATTTGAATATGGAACCCATAGATAAAGGGAATAAAAGCATGGTGGTAGTGATATTTACTTGACGATCGATATCTATTCATAAGACTAACTTTTCTGTCGTGTTATACGTTGTTCCATGTCATATGCAAGATTTGTTCCTTTGTATAGAATTATCCTCCTCGTATATATTCGAATAATTACACCTGTTTTTGAGTAATTTCATTTTATAGTGTAATTCACAACGTTAGCTTTGTAGTCGAAGCATCACTAGATAGTTATCCGAATTATATTCCAAGTTCATTGTTGCCGTATATCCACTTGACTACTATTTCACACACATGCGAATCTTCGATATATTCTATTGATTATGTTGATATATGTTTTCAGATTATTTTCATAATGTAGGAAGGTGTACGATTGTTTTACTTTTGATAATTTAAAGTTTTATTTGAATTTGATTTTATCAAGGAAGGATGTTGACATTGAAATATTTAAATTTTTAATAAAATCTTCATTTTACAAAATTCATAAAGATGCTTGTGGGTGACTTGTTGATGAGAACCCTCACGAGACTTCACTCGTTCGACTAGGGACATCTTGAGGTTTAAAATGCTTTTTGCACAAGTTAAGTGCAATCGTTATCCATGCGAAAATAGATTTTGGATTTTTATTATTAGTAGTGTTATTTTTCTTTTCTTTTTGCTCGAGGACTATCAAAATGTAGGTTTGGGGGTGTGATCGGATGAGAGAATAGATTCTAATTATACGCCTTAATTCACATTTGTTAGTCGTTTTTATCCTGTTTTTGTATAATTTTACTTCGTTTTCCACTTTATGGAAGGATTTAGAAGAAAACAAGGATTCCAGTTTAAATAAAGAGAAAAAGAAAGTAGAAGGAAGTTGGAAAAAGCCCATCGCGCGAGAGGTCTGCTCGCGTGAAATCGCAGAAATTGCTCGCGCGGACCGCTTGTGCGACCTCCCATTTTACGCGCTCGCGTGGCCCGCTCGCGCGATCCCTATTGAAAATAGAAAATGCGTATTTTGGAGTGCTGAAGACTCCTACGTGGACGAAATCATTCAATTACGTCCACAATGTAATTTTTAGGAGTTTTAGTGAGATTAGGTTTATAGTCCTAAAAGAGATGGATCTCTTGAAAAAGAAATATGAAAAAACAATAAAGAGTTGTTGTAGTAAAGCTCTTGCATTATAAATATTACGGCTATTTCTATTTACTCAAGGACGTTTTGAATTCCTTTTACCTTTCTTTTCTTAACTATAACCCTTGACCAACATTACAACCCTTGTAAAGTCCTAGTTGATACTATGGAAACATGATTTGAATATGGAACCCATAGATGAAGGGAATAAAAGCATGGTGGTAGTGATATTTATTTGACGATCGATATCTATTCATAAGACTAACTTTTTTGTCGTGTTATACGTTGTTCCATGTCATATGCGAGATTTGTTGCTTTGTATAGAATTATCCTCCTCGTATATATTCGAATAATTACACCTGTTTTTGAGTAATTTCATTTTATAGTGTAATTCACAACGTTAGCTTTGTATTCGAAGCATCACTAGATAGTTATCCGAATTATATTCCAAGTTCATTGTTGCCGTATATCCACTTGACTACTATTTCACACACATGCGAGTCTTCGATATATTCTATTGATTATGTTGATATATGTTTTCGGATTATTTTCATAATGTAGGAAGGTGTACGATTGTTTTACTTTTGATAATTTAAAGTTTTATTTGAATTTGATTTTATCAAGGAAGGATGTTGACATTGAAATATTTAAATTTTTAATAAAATCTTAATTTTACAAAATTCATAAAGATGCTTGTGGGTGACTTGTTGAAGAGAACCCTCATGAGACTTCACTCGTTCGACTAGGGACACCTTGAGGTTTAAAAGGCTTTTTGCACAAGCTAAGTGCAATCGTTATCCATACGAAAATAGATTAAGGATTTTTATTATTAGTAGTGTTATTTTTCTTTTCTTTTTGCTCGAGGACTATCAAAATGTAGGTTTGGGGGTGTGATCGGATGAGAGAATAGATCCTAATTATACGTTTTAATTCAGATTTGTTAGTCGTTTTTATCCTATTTTTGTATAATTTTACTTCGTTTTCCACTTTATGGAAGGATTTAGAAGAAAACAAGGATTCCAGTTTAAATAAAGAGAAAAAGAAAGTAGAAGGAAGTTGGAAAAATCCCATAGCGCGAGAGGTCTGCTCGCGTGAAATCGCAGAAATTGCTCGCGCGGACCGCTTGTGCGACCTCCCATTTTACGCGCTCGCGTGGCCCGCTCGCGCGATCCGTATTGAAAATAGAAAATGCGTATTTTGGAGTGCTGAAGACTCCTACGTGGACGAAATCATTCAATTACGTCCACAATGTAATTTTTAGGAGTTTTAGTGAGATTAGGTTTATAGTCGTAAAAGAGATGGATCCATTGAAAAAGAAATATGAAAAAATAATAAAGAGTTGTTGTAGTAAAGCTCTTGCATTATAAATATTACGGCTATTTCTATTTACTCAAGGACGTTTTGAATTCCTTTTACCTTTCTTTTCTTAACTATAACCCTTGACCAACATTACAACCCTTGTAAAGTCCTAGTTGATTCTATGGAAACATGATTTGAATATGGAACCCATAGATAAAGGGAATAAAAGCATGGTGGTAGTGATATTTACTTGACGATCGATATCTATTCATAAGACTAACTTTTCTGTCGTGTTATACGTTGTTCCATGTCATATGCAAGATTTGTTCCTTTGTATAGAATTATCCTCCTCGTATATATTCGAATAATTACACCTGTTTTTGAGTAATTTCATTTTATAGTGTAATTCACAACGTTAGCTTTGTAGTCGAAGCATCACTAGATAGTTATCCGAATTATATTCCAAGTTCATTGTTGCCGTATATCCACTTGACTACTATTTCACACACATGCGAATCTTCGATATATTCTATTGATTATGTTGATATATGTTTTCAGATTATTTTCATAATGTAGGAAGGTGTACGATTGTTTTACTTTTGATAATTTAAAGTTTTATTTGAATTTGATTTTATCAAGGAAGGATGTTGACATTGAAATATTTAAATTTTTAATAAAATCTTCATTTTACAAAATTCATAAAGATGCTTGTGGGTGACTTGTTGATGAGAACCCTCACGAGACTTCACTCGTTCGACTAGGGACATCTTGAGGTTTAAAATGCTTTTTGCACAAGTTAAGTGCAATCGTTATCCATGCGAAAATAGATTTTGGATTTTTATTATTAGTAGTGTTATTTTTCTTTTCTTTTTGCTCGAGGACTATCAAAATGTAGGTTTGGGGGTGTGATCGGATGAGAGAATAGATTCTAATTATACGCCTTAATTCACATTTGTTAGTCGTTTTTATCCTGTTTTTGTATAATTTTACTTCGTTTTCCACTTTATGGAAGGATTTAGAAGAAAACAAGGATTCCAGTTTAAATAAAGAGAAAAAGAAAGTAGAAGGAAGTTGGAAAAAGCCCATCGCGCGAGAGGTCTGCTCGCGTGAAATCGCAGAAATTGCTCGCGCGGACCGCTTGTGCGACCTCCCATTTTACGCGCTCGCGTGGCCCGCTCGCGCGATCCCTATTGAAAATAGAAAATGCGTATTTTGGAGTGCTGAAGACTCCTACGTGGACGAAATCATTCAATTACGTCCACAATGTAATTTTTAGGAGTTTTAGTGAGATTAGGTTTATAGTCCTAAAAGAGATGGATCTCTTGAAAAAGAAATATGAAAAAACAATAAAGAGTTGTTGTAGTAAAGCTCTTGCATTATAAATATTACGGCTATTTCTATTTACTCAAGGACGTTTTGAATTCCTTTTACCTTTCTTTTCTTAACTATAACCCTTGACCAACATTACAACCCTTGTAAAGTCCTAGTTGATACTATGGAAACATGATTTGAATATGGAACCCATAGATGAAGGGAATAAAAGCATGGTGGTAGTGATATTTATTTGACGATCGATATCTATTCATAAGACTAACTTTTTTGTCGTGTTATACGTTGTTCCATGTCATATGCGAGATTTGTTGCTTTGTATAGAATTATCCTCCTCGTATATATTCGAATAATTACACCTGTTTTTGAGTAATTTCATTTTTTAGTGTATTTCACAACGTTAGCTTTGTATTCGAAGCATCACTAGATAGTTATCCGAATTATATTCCAAGTTCATTGTTGCCGTATATCCACTTGACTACTATTTCACAAACATGCGAGTCTTCGATATATTCTATTGATTATGTTGATATATGTTTTCGGATTATTTTCATAATGTAGGAAGGTGTACGATTGTTTCACTTTTGATAATTTAAAGTTTTATTTAAATTTGATTTTATCAAGGAAGGATGTTGACATTGAAATATTTAAATTTTAAGTAAAATCTTGATATTACAAAATTCATAAAGATGCTTGTGGGTGACTTGTTGATGAGAACCCTCACGAGACTTCACTCGTCCGACTAGGGACACCTAGAGGTTTAAAAGGCTTGTTGCACAAGCTAAGTGCAATCGTTATCCATGCGAAAATAGATTTTGGATTTTTATTATTAGTAGTGTTATTTTTCTTTTATTTTTGCTCGAGGACTATCAAAATGTAGGTTTGGGGGTGTGATCGGATGAGAGAATAGATTCTAATTATACGCCTTAATTCACATTTGCTATTCGTTTTTTTCCTGTTTTTGTATAATTTTACTTCGCTTTTCACTTTATGGAAGGATTTAGAAGAGCGCAAGGATTCCAGTTTAAATAAAGAGAAAAAGAAAGTAGAAAAATGTTGGTAAAAGCACATCGCGCGAGCGGTCTGCTCGCGTGAAATCGCAGAAATCGCTCGTGCGACTCGCTTGTGCGGCCTCCCAATTTACGCGCTCGCGCGATCCGTATTGAAAATAGAAAAGGCGTATTTTGGAGTGCTGAAGACTCCTACGTGGACGAAATCATTCAATTACTTCCACAATGTAATTTTTAGGAGTTCTAGTGAGATTAGGTTTATAGTCGTAAAAGAGATGGATCCCTTGAAAAAGAAATATGAAAAAATAATAAAGAGTTGTTGTAGTAAAGCCCTTGCATTATAAATATTACAGCTATTTCTATTTACTCAAGGACGTTTTGAATTCATTTTAACTTTCTTTTCTTAACTATAACCCTTGACCAACATTACAACCCTTGTAAAGTCCTAATTGATTCTATGGAAACATGATTTGAATATGGAACCCATAGATGAAGGGAATAAAAGCATGGTGGAAGTGATATTTACTTGACGATCGATATCTATTCATAAGACTAACTTTTTTGTCGTGTTATACGTTGTTCCATGTCATATGCGAGATTTGTTGCTTTGTATAGAATTATCCTCCTCGTATATATTCGAATAATTACACCTGTTTTTGAGTAATTTCATTTTATAGTGTAATTCACAACGTTAGCTTCGTATTCGAAGCATCACTAGATAGTTATCCGAATTATATTCCAAGTTCATTGTTGCCGTATATCCACTTGACTACTATTTCACACACATGCGAGTCTTCGATATATTCTATTGATTATGTTGATATATGTTTTCGGATTATTTTCATAATGTAGGAAGGTGTACGATTGTTTTAATTTTGATAATTTAAAGTTTTATTTGAATTTGATTTTATCAAGGAAGGATGTTGACATTGAAATATTTAAATTTTTAATAAAATCTTAATTTTACAAAATTCATAAAGATGCTTGTGGGTGACTTGTTGATGAGAACCCTCATGAGACTTCACTCGTTCGACTAGGGACACCTTGAGGTTTAAAAGGCTTTTTGCACAAGCTAAGTGCAATCGTTATCCATACGAAAATAGATTAAGGATTTTTATTATTAGTAGTGTTATTTTTCTTTTCTTTTTGCTCGAGGACTATCAAAATGTAGGTTTGGGGGTGTGATCGGATGAGAGAATAGATCCTAATTATACGTTTTAATTCAGATTTGTTAGTCGTTTTTATCCTATTTTTGTATAATTTTACTTCGTTTTCCACTTTATGGAAGGATTTAGAAGAAAACAAGGATTCCAGTTTAAATAAAGAGAAAAAGAAAGTAGAAGGAAGTTGGAAAAAGCCCATCGCGCGAGAGGTCTGCTCGCGTGAAATCGCAGAAATTGCTCGCGCGGACCGCTTGTGCGACCTCCCATTTTACGCGCGAGCGGGCCCCGTATTGAAAATAGAAAATGCGTATTTTGGAGTGCTGAAGACTCCTACGTGGACGAAATCATTCAATTACGTCCACAATGTAATTTTTAGGAGTTTTAGTGAGATTAGGTTTATAGTCGTAAAAGAGATGGATCCCTTGAAAAAGAAATATGAAAAAATAATAAAGAGTTGTTGTAGTAAAGCTCTTGCATTATAAATATTACGGCTATTTCTATTTACTCAAGGACGTTTTGAATTCATTTTACCTTTCTTTTCTTAACTATAACCCTTGACCAACATTACAACCCTTGTAAAGTCCTAGTTGATTCTATGGAAACGTGATTTGAATATGGAACCCATAGATGAAGGGAATAAAAGCATGGTGGTAGTGATATTTACTTGACGATCGATATCTATTCATAAGACTAACTTTTCTGTCGTGTTATACGTTGTTCCATGTCATATGCAAGATTTGTTGCTTTGTATAGAATTATCCTCCTCGTATATATTCGAATAATTACACCTGTTTTTGCGTAATTTCATTTTATAGTGTAATTCACAACGTTAGCTTCGTATTCGAAGCATCACTAGATAGTTATCCGAATTATATTCCAAGTTCATTGTTGCCGTATATCCACTTGACTACTATTTCACACACATGCGAGTCTTCGATATATTCTATTGATTATGTTGATATATGTTTTCGGATTATTTTCATAATGTAGGAAGGTGTACGATTGTTTTACTTTTGATAATTTAAAGTTTTATTTGAATTTGATTTTATCAAGGAAGGATGTTGACATTGAAATATATAAATTTTTAATAAAATCTTAATTTTACAAAATTCATAAAGATGCTTGTGGGTGACTTGTTGATGAGAACCCTCACGAGACTTCACTCGTTCGACTAGGGACACCTTGAGGTTTAAAAGGCTTTTTGCACAAGCTAAGTGCAATCGTTATCCATACGAAAATAGATTAAGGATTTTTATTATTAGTAGTGTTATTTTTCTTTTCTTTTTGCTCGAGGACTATCAAAATGTAGGTTTGGGGGTGTGATCGGATGAGAGAATAGATCCTAATTATACGTTTTAATTCAGATTTGTTAGTCGTTTTTATCCTATTTTTGTATAATTTTACTTCGTTTTCCACTTTATGGAAGGATTTAGAAGAAAACAAGGATTCCAGTTTAAATAAAGAGAAAAAGAAAGTAGAAGGAAGTTGGAAAAAGCCCATAGCGCGAGAGGTCTGCTCGCGTGAAATCGCAGAAATTGCTCGCGCGGACCGCTTGTGCGACCTCCCATTTTACGCGCTCGCGTGGCCCGCTCGCGCGTTCCGTATTGAAAATAGAAAATGCGTATTTTGGAGTGCTGAAGACTCCTACGTGGACGAAATCATTCAATTACGTCCACAATGTAATTTTTAGGAGTTTTAGTGAGATTAGGTTTATAGTAGTAAAAGAGATGGATCCCTTGAAAAAGAAATATGAAAAAATAATAAAGAGTTGTTGTAGTAAAGCTCTTGCATTATAAATATTACGGCTATTTCTATTTACTCAAGGACGTTTTGAATTCCTTTTACCTTTCTTTTCTTAACTATAACCCTTGACCAACATTACAACCCTTGTAAAGTCCTAGTTGATTCTATGGAAACATGATTTGAATATGGAACCCATAGATGAAGGGAATAAAAGCATGGTGGTAGTGATATTTACTTGACGATCGATATCTATTCATAAGACTAACTTTTCTGTCGTGTTATACGTTGTTCCATGTCATATGCAAGATTTGTTGCTTTGTATAGAATTATCCTCCTCGTATATATTCGAATAATTACACCTGTTTTTGAGTAATTTCATTTTATAGTGTAATTCACAACGTTAGCTTTGTAGTCGAAGCATCACTAGATAGTTATCCGAATTATATTCCAAGTTCATTGTTGCCGTATATCCACTTGACTACTATTTCACACACATGCGAGTCTTCGATATATTCTATTGATTATGTTGATATATGTTTTCAGATTATTTTCATAATGTAGGAAGGTGTACGATTGTTTTACTTTTGATAATTTAAAGTTTTATTTGAATTTGATTTTATCAAGGAAGGATGTTGACATTGAAATATTTAAATTTTTAATAAAATCTTAATTTTACAAAATTCATAAAGATGCTTGTGGGTGACTTGTTGATGAGAACCCTCACGAGACTTCACTCGTTCGACTAGGGACACCTTGAGGTTTAAAAGGCTTTTTGCACAAGCTAAGTGCAATCGTTATCCATACGAAAATAGATTAAGGATTTTTATTATTAGTAGTGTTATTTTTCTTTTCTTTTTGCTCGAGGACTATCAAAATGTAGGTTTGGGGGTGTGATCGGATGAGAGAATAGATCCTAATTATACGTTTTAATTCAGATTTGTTAGTCGTTTTTATCCTATTTTTGTATAATTTTACTTCGTTTTCCACTTTATGGAAGGATTTAGAAGAAAACAAGGATTCCAGTTTAAATAAAGAGAAAAAGAAAGTAGAAGGAAGTTGGACAAAGCCCATAGCGCGAGAGGTCTGCTCGCGTGAAATCGCAGAAATTGCTCGCGCGGACCGCTTGTGCGACCTCCCATTTTACGCGCTCGCGTGGCCCGCTCGCGCGATCCGTATTGAAAATAGAAAATGCGTATTTTGGAGTGCTGAAGACTCCTACGTGGACGAAATCATTCAATTACGTCCACAATGTAATTTTTAGGAGTTTTAGTGAGATTAGGTTTATAGTCCTAAAAGAGATGGATCCCTTGAAAAAGAAATATGAAAAAATAATAAAGAGTTGTTGTAGTAAAGCTCTTGCATTATAAATATTACGGCTATTTCTATTAACTCAAGGACGTTTTGAATTCCTTTTACCTTTCTTTTCTTAACTATAACCCTTGACCAACATTACAACCCTTGTAAAGTCCTAGTTGATTCTATGGAAACATGATTTGAATATGGAACCCATAGATGAAGGGAATAAAAGCATGGTGGTAGTGATATTTACTTGACGATCGATATCTATTCATAAGACTAACTTTTTTGTCGTGTTATACGTTGTTCCATGTCATATGCGAGATTTGTTGCTTTGTATAGAATTATTCTCCTCGTATATATTCGAATAATTACACCTGTTTTTGAGTAATTTCATTTTTTAGTGTAATTCACAACGTTAGCTTTGTATTCGAAGCATCACTAGATAGTTATCCGAATTATATTCCAAGTTCATTGTTGCCGTATATCCACTTGACTACTATTTCACAAACATGCGAGTCTTCGATATATTCTATTGATTATGTTGATATATGTTTTCGGATTATTTTCATAATGTAGGAAGGTGTACGATTGTTTCACTTTTGATAATTTAAAGTTTTATTTCAATTTGATTTTATCAAGGAAGGATGTTGACGTTGAAATATTTAAATTTTAAGTAAAATCTTAATATTACAAAATTCATAAAGATGCTTGTGGGTGACTTGTTGATGAGAACCCTCACGAGACTTCACTCGTCCGACTAGGGACACCTAGAGGTTTAAAAGGCTTGTTGCACAAGCTAAGTGCAATCGTTATCCATGCGAAAATAGATTTTGGATTTTTATTATTAGTAGTGTTATTTTTCTTTTCTTTTTGCTCGAGGACTATCAAAATGTAGGTTTGGGGGTGTGATCGGATGAGAGAATAGATTCTAATTATACGCCTTAATTCACATTTGTTAGTCGTTTTTATCCTGTTTTTGTATAATTTTACTTCGTTTTCCACTTTATGGAAGGATTTAGAAGAAAACAAGGATTCCAGTTTAAATAAAGAGAAAAAGAAAGTAGAAGGAAGTTGGAAAAAGCCCATCGCGCGAAAGGTCTGCTCGCGTGAAATCGCAGAAATTGCTCGCGCGGACCGCTTGTGCGACCTCCCATTTTACGCGCTCGCGTGGCCCGCTCGCGCGATCCCTATTGAAAATAGAAAATGCGTATTTTGGAGTGCTGAAGACTCCTACGTGGACGAAATCATTCAATTACGTCCACAATGTAATTTTTAGGAGTTTTAGTGAGATTAGGTTTATAGTCCTAAAAGAGATGGATCCCTTGAAAAAGAAATATGAAAAAATAATAAAGAGTTGTTGTACTAAAGCTCTTGCATTATAAATATTACGGCTATTTCTATTTACTCAAGGACGTTTTGAATTCCTTTTACCTTTCTTTTCTTAACTATAACCCTTGACCAATATTACAACCCTTGTAAAGTCCTAGTTGATACTATGGAAACATGATTTAAATATGGAACCCATAGATGAAGGGAATAAAAGCATGGTGGTAGTGATATTTACTTGACGATCGATATCTATTCATAAGACTAACTTTTTTGTCGTGTTATACGTTGTTCCATGTCAAATGCGAGATTTTTTGCTTTGTATAGAATTATCCTCCTCGTATATATTCGAATAATTACACCTGTTTTTGAGTAATTTCATTTTTTAGTGTATTTCACAACGTTAGCTTTGTATTCGAAGCATCACTAGATAGTTATCCGAATTATATTTCAAGTTCATTGTTGTCGTATATCCACTTGACTACTATTTCACAAACATGCGAGTCTTCAATATATTCTATTGATTATGTTGATATATGTTTTCGGATTATTTTCATAATGTAGGAAGGTGTACGATTGTTTCACTTTTGATAATTTAAAGTTTTATTTAAATTTGATTTTATCAAGGAAGGATGTTGACATTGAAATATTTAAATTTTAAGTAAAATCTTAATATTACAAAATTCATAAAGATGCTTGTGGGTGACTTGTTGATGAGAACCCTCACGAGACTTCACTCGTCCGACTAGGGACACCTAGAGGTTTAAAAGGCTTGTTGCACAAGCTAAGTGCAATCGTTATCCATGCGAAAATAGATTTTGGATTTTGATTATTAGTAGTGTTATTTTTCTTTTCTTTTTGCTCGAGGACTATCAAAATGTAGGTTTGGGGGTGTGATCGGATGAGAGAATAGATTCTAATTATACGCCTTAATTCACATTTGCTATTCGTTTTTATCCTGTTTTTGTATAATTTTACTTCGCTTTTCACTTTATGGAAGGATTTAGAAGAGCGCAAGGATTCCAGTTTAAATAAAGAGAAAAAGAAAGTAGAAAAATGTTGGTAAAAGCACATCGCGCGAGCGGTCTGCTCGCGTGAAATCGCAGAAATCGCTCGTGCGACTCGCTTGTGCGGCCTCCCAATTTACACGCTCGCGCGATCCGTATTGAAAATAGAAAATGCGTATTTTGGAGTGCTGAAGACTCCTACGTGGACGAAATCATTCAATTACGTCCACAATGTAATTTTTAGGAGTTCTAGTGAGATTAGGTTTATAGTCGTAAAAGAGATGGATCCCTTGAAAAAGAAATATGAAAAAATAATAAAGAGTTGTTGTAGTAAAGCCCTTGCATTATAAATATTACAGCTATTTCTATTTACTCAAGGACGTTTTGAATTCCTTTTAACTTTCTTTTCTTAACTATAACCCTTGACCAACATTACAACCCTTGTAAAGTCCTAGTTGATTCTATGGAAACATGATTTGAATATGGAACCCATAGATGAAGGGAATAAAAGCATGGTGGAAGTGATATTTACTTGACGATCGATATCTATTCATAAGACTAACTTTTTTGTCGTGTTATACGTTGTTCCATGTCATATGCGAGATTTGTTGCTTTGTATAGAATTATCCTCCTCGTATATATTCGAATAATTACACCTGTTTTTGAGTAATTTCATTTTATAGTGTAATTCACAACGTTAGCTTCGTATTCGAAGCATCACTAGATAGTTATCCGAATTATATTCCAAGTTCATTGTTGCCGTATATCCACTTGACTACTATTTCACACACATGCGAGTCTTCGATATATTCTATTGATTATGTTGATATATGTTTTCGGATTATTTTCATAATGTAGGAAGGTGTACGATTGTTTTACTTTTGATAATTTAAAATTTTATTTGAATTTGATTTTATCAAGGAAGGATGTTGACATTGAAATATATAAATTTTTAATAAAATCTTAATTTTACAAAATTCATAAAGATGCTTGTGGGTGACTTGTTGATGAGAACCCTCACGAGACTTCACTCGTTCGACTAGGGACACCTTGAGGTTTAAAAGGCTTTTTGCACAAGCTAAGTGCAATCGTTATCCATACGAAAATAGATTAAGGATTTTTATTATTAGTAGTGTTATTTTTCTTTTCTTTTTGCTCGAGGACTATCAAAATGTAGGTTTGGGGGTGTGATCGGATGAGAGAATAGATCCTAATTATACGTTTTAATTCAGATTTGTTAGTCGTTTTTATCCTATTTTTGTATAATTTTACTTCGTTTTCCACTTTATGGAAGGATTTAGAAGAAAACAAGGATTCCAGTTTAAATAAAGAGAAAAAGAAAGTAGAAGGAAGTTGGAAAAAGCCCATCGCGCGAGAGGTCTGCTCGCGTGAAATCGCAGAAATTGCTCGCGCGGACCGCTTGTGCGACCTCCCATTTTACGCGCTCGCGTGGCCCGCTCGCGCGATCCGTATTGAAAATAGAAAATGCGTATTTTGGAGTGCTGAAGACTCCTACGTTGACGAAATCATTCAATTACGTCCACAATGTAATTTTTAGGAGTTTTAGTGAGATTAGGTTTATAGTCGTAAAAGAGATGGATCCCTTGAAAAAGAAATATGAAAAAATAATAAAGAGTTGTTGTAGTAAAGCTCTTGCATTATAAATATTACGGCTATTTCTATTTACTCAAGGACGTTTTGAATTCCTTTTACCTTTCTTTTCTTAACTATAACCCTTGACCAACATTACAACCCTTGTAAAGTCCTAGTTGATTCTATGGAAACATGATTTGAATATGGAACCCATAGATGAAGGGAATAAAAGCATGGTGGTAGTGATATTTACTTGACGATCGATATCTATTCATAAGACTAACTTTTCTGTCGTGTTATACGTTGTTCCATGTCATATGCAAGATTTGTTGCTTTGTATAGAATTATCCTCCTTGTATATATTCGAATAATTACACCTGTTTTTGCGTAATTTCATTTTATAGTGTAATTCACAACGTTAGCTTCGTATTCGAAGCATCACTAGATAGTTATCCGAATTATATTCCAAGTTCATTGTTGCCGTATATCCACTTGACTACTATTTCACACACATGCGAGTCTTCGATATATTCTATTGATTATGTTGATATATGTTTTCGGATTATTTTCATAATGTAGGAAGATGTACGATTGTTTTACTTTTGATAATTTAAAGTTTTATTTGAATTTGATTTTATCAAGGAAGGATGTTGACATTGAAATATATAAATTTTTAATAAAATCTTAATTTTACAAAATTCATAAAGATGCTTGTGGGTGACTTGTTGATGAGAACCCTCACGAGACTTCACTCGTTCGACTAGGGACACCTTGAGGTTTAAAAGGCTTTTTGCACAAGCTAAGTGCAATCGTTATCCATACGAAAATAGATTAAGGATTTTTATTATTAGTAGTGTTATTTTTCTTTTCTTTTTGCTCGAGGACTATCAAAATGTAGGTTTGGGGGTGTGATCGGATGAGAGAATAGATCCTAATTATACGTTTTAATTCAGATTTGTTAGTCGTTTTTATCCTATTTTTGTATAATTTTACTTCGTTTTCCACTTTATGGAAGGATTTAGAAGAAAACAAGGATTCCAGTTTAAATAAAGAGAAAAAGAAAGTAGAAGGAAGTTGGAAAAAGCCCATCGCGCGAGAGGTCTGCTCGCGTGAAATCGCAGAAATTGCTCGCGCGGACCGCTTGTGCGACCTACCATTTTACGCGCTCGCGTGGCCCGCTCGCGCGATCCGTATTGAAAATAGAAAATGCGTATTTTGGAGTGCTGAAGACTCCTACGTGGACGAAATCATTCAATTACGTCCACAATGTAATTTTTAGGAGTTTTAGTGAGATTAGGTTTATAGTCGTAAAAGAGATGGATCCCTTGAAAAAGAAATATGAAAAAATAATAAAGAGTTGTTGTAGTAAAGCTCTTGCATTATAAATATTACGGCTATTTCTATTTACTCAAGGACGTTTTGAATTCCTTTTACCTTTCTTTTCTTAACTATAACCCTTGACCAACATTACAACCCTTGTAAAGTCCTAGTTGATTCTATGGAAACATGATTTGAATATGGAACCCATAGATGAAGGAAATAAAAGCATGGTGGTAGTTATATTTACTTGACGATCGATATCTATTCGTAAGACTAACTTTTCTGTCGTGTTATACGTTGTTCCATGTCATATGCAAGATTTGTTGCTTTGTATAGAATTATCCTCCTCGTATATATTCGAATAATTACACCTGTTTTTGAGTAATTTTATTTTATAGTGTAATTCACAACGTTAGCTTTGTAGTCGAAGCATCACTAGAAAGTTATCCGAATTATATTCCAAGTTCATTGTTGCCGTATATCCACTTGACTACTATTTCACACACATGCGAGTCTTCGATATATTCTATTGATTATGTTGATATATGTTTTCGGATTATTTTCATAATGTAGGAAGGTGTATGATTGTTTTACTTTTGATAATTTAAAGTTTTATTTGAATTTGATTTTATCAAGGAAGGATGTTGACATTGAAATATTTAAATTTTTAATAAAATCTTAATTTTACAAAATTCATAAAGATGCTTGTGGGTGACTTGTTGATGAGAACCCTCACGAGACTTCACTCGTTCGACTAGGGACACCTTGAGGTTTAAAAGGCTTTTTGCACAAGCTAAGTGCAATCGTTATCCATACGAAAATAGTTTAAGGATTTTTATTATTAGTAGTGTTATTTTTCTTTTCTTTTTGCTCGAGGACTATCAAAATGTAGGTTTGGGGGTGTGATCGGATGAGAGAATAGATCCTAATTATACGTTTTAATTCAGATTTGTTAGTCGTTTTTAACCTGTTTTTGTATAATTTTACTTCGTTTTCCACTTTATGGAAGGATTTAGAAGAAAACAAGGATTCCAGTTTAAATAAAGAGAAAAAGAAAGTAGAAGGAAGTTGGAAAAAGCCCATCGCGCGAGAGGTCTGCTCGCGTGAAATCGCAGAAATTGCTCGCGCGGACCGCTTGTGCGACCTCCCATTTTACGCGCTAGCGTGGCCCGCTCGCGCGATCCGTATTGAAAATAGAAAATGCGTATTTTGGAGTGCTGAAGACTCCTACGTGGACGAAATCATTCAATTACGTCCACAATGTAATTTTTAGGAGTTTTAGTGAGATTAGGTTTATAGTCGTAAAAGAGATGGATCCCTTGAAAAAGAAATATGAAAAAATAATAAAGAGTTGTTGTAGTAAAGCTCTTGCATTATAAATATTACGGCTATTTCTATTTGCTCAAGGACGTTTTGAATTCCTTTTACCTTTCTTTTCTTAACTATAACCCTTGACCAACATTACAACCCTTGTAAAGTCCTAGTTGATTCTATGGAAACATGATTTGAATATGGAACCCATAGATGAAGGGAATAAAAGCATGGTGGTAGTGATATTTACTTGACGATCGATATCTATTCATAAGACTAACTTTTTTGTCGTGTTATACGTTGTTCCATGTCATATGCAAGATTTGTTGCTTTGTATAGAATTATCCTCCTCGTATATATTCGAATAATTACACCTGTTTTTGAGTAATTTCATTTTATAGTGTAATTCACAACGTTAGCTTTGTAGTCGAAGCATCACTAGATAGTTATCCGAATTATATTCCAAGTTCATTGTTGCCGTATATCCACTTGACTACTATTTCACACACATGCGAGTCTTCGATATATTCTATTGATTATGTTGATATATGTTTTCGGATTATTTTCATAATATAGGAAGGTGTACGATTGTTTTACTTTTGATAATTTAAAGTTTTATTTGAATTTGATTTTATCAAGGAAGGATGTTGACATTGAAATATTTAAATTTTTAATAAAATCTTAATTTTACAAAATTCATAAAGATGCTTGTGCGTGACTTGTTGATGAGAACCCTCACGAGACTTCACTCGTTCGACTAGGGACACCTTGAAGTTTAAAAGGCTTTTTGCACAAGCTAAGTGCAATCGTTATCCATACGAAAATAGATTAAGGATTTTTATTATTAGTAGTGTTATTTTTCTTTTCTTTTTGCTCGAGGACTATCAAAATGTAGGTTTGGGGGTGTGATCGGATGAGAGAATAGATCCTAATTATACGTTTTAATTCAGATTTCTTAGTCATTTTTATCCTATTTTTGTATAATTTTACTTCGTTTTCCACTTTATGGAAGGATTTAGAAGAAAACAAGGATTCCAGTTTAAATAAAGAGAAAAAGAAAGTAGAAGGAAGTTGGAAAAAGCCCATCGCGCGAGAGGTCTGCTCGCGTGAAATCGCAGAAATTGCTCGCGCGGACCGCTTGTGCGACCTCCCATTTTACGCGCTCGCATGGCCCGCTCGCGCGATCCGTATTGAAAATAGAAAATGCGTATTTTGGAGTGCTGAAGACTCCTACGTGGACGAAATCATTCAATTACGTCCACAATGTAATTTTTAGGAGTTTTAGTGAGATTAGGTTTATAGTCGTAAAAGAGATGGATCCCTTGAAAAAGAAATATGAAAAAATAATAAAGAGTTGTTGTAGTAAAGCTCTTGCATTATAAATATTACGGCTATTTCTATTTACTCAAGGACGTTTTGAATTCCTTTTACCTTTCTTTTCTTAACTATAACCCTTGACCAATATTACAACCCTTGTAAAGTCCTAGTTGATTCTATGGAAACATGATTTGAATATGGAACCCATAGATGAAGGGAATAAAAGCATGGTGGTAGTGATATTTACTTGACGATCGATATCTATTCATAAGACTAACTTTTTTGTCGTGTTATACGTTGTTCCATGTCATATGCGAGATTTGTTGCTTTGTATAGAATTATCCTCCTCGTATATATTCGAATAATTACACCTGTTTTTGAGTAATTTCATTTTATAGTGTAATTCACAACGTTAGCTTTGTAGTCGAAGCATCACTAGATAGTTATCCGAATTATATTCCAAGTTCATTGTTGCCGTATATCCACTTGACTACTATTTCACACACATGCGAGTCTTCGATATATTCTATTGATTATGTTGATATATGTTTTCGGATTATTTTCATAATATAGGAAGGTGTACGATTGTTTTACTTTTGATAATTTAAAGTTTTATTTGAATTTGATTTTATCAAGGAAGGATGTTGACATTGAAATATTTAAATTTTTAATAAAATCTTAATTTTACAAAATTCATAAAGATGCTTGTGCGTGACTTGTTGATGAGAACCCTCACGAGACTTCACTCGTTCGACTAGGGACACCTTGAAGTTTAAAAGGCTTTTTGCACAAGCTAAGTGCAATCGTTATCCATACGAAAATAGATTAAGGATTTTTATTATTAGTAGTGTTATTTTTCTTTTCTTTTTGCTCGAGGACTATCAAAATGTAGGTTTGGGGGTGTGATCGGATGAGAGAATAGATCCTAATTATACGTTTTAATTCAGATTTGTTAGTCATTTTTATCCTATTTTTGTATAATTTTACTTCGTTTTCCACTTTATGGAAGGATTTAGAAGAAAACAAGGATTCCAGTTTAAATAAAGAGAAAAAGAAAGTAGAAGGAAGTTGGAAAAAGCCCATCGCGCGAGAGGTCTGCTCGCGTGAAATCGCAGAAATTGCTCGCGCGGACCGCTTGTGCGACCTCCCATTTTACGCGCTCGCATGGCCCGCTCGCGCGATCCGTATTGAAAATAGAAAATGCGTATTTTGGAGTGCTGAAGACTCCTACGTGGACGAAATCATTCAATTACGTCCACAATGTAATTTTTAGGAGTTTTAGTGAGATTAGGTTTATAGTCGTAAAAGAGATGGATCCCTTGAAAAAGAAATATGAAAAAATAATAAAGAGTTGTTGTAGTAAAGCTCTTGCATTATAAATATTACGGCTATTTCTATTTACTCAAGGACGTTTTGAATTCCTTTTACCTTTCTTTTCTTAACTATAACCCTTGACCAACATTACAACCCTTGTAAAGTCCTAGTTGATTCTATGGAAACATGATTTGAATATGGAACCCATAGATGAAGGGAATAAAAGCATGGTGGTAGTGATATTTACTTGACGATCGATATCTATTCATAAGACTAACTTTTCTGTCGTGTTATACGTTGTTCCATGTCATATGCAAGATTTGTTGCTTTGTATAGAATTATCCTCCTCGTATATATTCGAATAATTACACCTGTTTTTGAGTAATTTCATTTTATAGTGTAATTCACAACGTTAGCTTTGTAGTCGAAGCATCACTAGATAGTTATCCGAATTATATTCCAAGTTCATTGTTGCCGTATATCCACTTGACTACTATTTCACACACATGCGAGTCTTCGATATATTCTATTGATTATTGATCGGCGACGAATAGTTGCCGTTTATAGTCCTAAAAATACGCTTTGTTAGCCCATTTCATATAATTATTAAGTGATTTTTAATAGGTATTCTATATTTTGTAGATTTTGGAGCTTTAACATGAAAATGCATAAAAATCCAATGATTAGTGGCTTTGGAAGTCATTCTGGGCTCAAACGGTGATTCCGGTGAAAGCTGAATGCAGTAGCAGTCTTGGAAAATTACATTTTTGACAAAGAATACTTTGGATTTGAGAAATTTCTCCAGAGATATAAAATGTAGATCTTCGAGTTACGGACGCGTGGCTTCAAACGGCGAGTCAATCCGAGTTCCGAGCGAAACGTTATCGCAATTCTACGAAAGTCGCGCAGTGCAGCAAAAAGGACCTCGCGTGAGCGGGTCGCGCGAGCGACCTGTGCAAAAATCAAAAACACGTATTTTGTTAAATTAAAGTGCCCAGCGAAGGTGGTTTGTGCATATGACGTCCAAATTACAAAATATAGCAGTTTTAGTGCGATTTGACTTAGGAAAGCTTCCTAAATCCTTCCAAACTCTATACAAATCCTATTCTAAATCAACTTTAGATATACAAATCATTACACACTATTATACACATCAATATACAGCCATAATATGCAATAATTTCAGCCATTGAAGGGAGGAAAGCAAGGAGAAGAAGAAGAAGACCAAGGATTCCCATGGCCTCCTCCATCAACCTCTTGCTATTCATCAATTCTATGGCCAACTAAACCTAAATCTAGGGTTTCAATGAAACCCTAGCCAAGTAATAGGGTTTTATTTATGTTTTTATTTTAGTTTTATTATGTATGGATGACAGTCACATGTTTAGAGGATTTTTATAAATAAATCGTACTTCTATTGATTAAATCATTACTTTCAGAATTTATTCTTGTCTTAAATCTATTTTGACTGTGATGTGCTCAACGATCTATGCTTGCTGTGCTTGTTTAGATTGTTTACATGTGATGGTGCTTTATTGATTTGTGCTATCAAGTATCCGAATAGTCCATGCCTAGGTTAGACGGATTAGATCACAACCCTAGTTTAGTGTGGAATAATTCGTGCTAACCGAAGATGGATTATGTTGGTGCTTGAACCATGAATATCTTCTTGTCGGAGGAATTGGGCTTGTAGCTACAATTCCCCATAATCATCCAACTTAGTAAGCTAAAGTAATTCATAAATATTCCTATTATGAAGCTAGTGGTGGATTTGCAATCCTAGGTTCCCTTAAACATCATTTAAACAACTTTAATTGCTTTCATAGTTTAGATTTATTTTTATTGTTATTAGTTTAATTAAATTCAAATCAAAATCCGTTTTCATAATTAACTAAAGTTAGGTTTTAAAATTAAGTCGCTGTAGTTAATCAATCTCTGTGGGTTCGACCTTTACTTCCACACTGCAAATCTTTTGAAAAGTAAAGTATACTTTTATATCTTGATATTGACAACATCAATTTTTGGCGCCGTTGCCGGGGATTGCATTACTACCGTTAATTTTATAATCTTAGTTTAGTTAATTCGTAAATATTAGGTTAGTTTTTATTTTTATTTTTTATTATTTTTTTTTTCTTATTTTCCGTTTTGTTTTTAGTTACTAACTTGTTCTTTTATTTTGTAGTCAACGTTTTCGGGGGGAGCAGCTAATTACATCAAAGGAGCTTACGCAAATAAAAATATAAACAAAACAAAATAAATTGCTTCTTGTGAAACTCGCTTTAAACCACTGTAAGTCAGGGCGCTGTGACGCACTATTTGCATTAGTTTAGGGTTAATTGCATTGCATTAGCTAGGAAACCCGGGGCGCTGGGCTTGACGCGGTCATTGCATTTCAGGATAATTTGCATGCATCATAGTAGTTGAGTGCTTGTTATCTTATTTGCGTGATTGTTATTTGTTTATTTTGTTTAGTTAGTCTTTGTTTCTAATTTCTTTTCTTTTGTTTTAGTTTATGTTAGGTACACGTTCAAACAAACCGGAATTAAAACCTTTTGACTCTGAACTTGAACGTACATTAAGACTTAATAAGTCTTCAAACTTAACTTCTGGAACTAGGTTTTTAATAGACGACGATTTGACACCGAAACCAACGTCTTTATTTGAGTCCGAAATACGTAGTACCCTTCAAAGACTAAAGAAACCACGCTTTCATAACATAGAACCAATTAAAATGGCAGACATTGGAAATAATAACGACAACAACCAAAATAACAACGGAGCTAATATGAATAATTTTAATATACCGCCACCTCCTCCACTTAAAGATTATTTTATTCCGACGACTTACACGCCACAAACATGTATTGAATTACCGGAGGCGATAGCATCTCACTTTGAGATAAAGTCGTCTACCATCTCGCTACTTCCATCTTTCCATGGCCGTTTAAATGAAGATCCATATAAACACTTAGGAGATTTTCAGGATATATGCTCTACTTTGAAAATCCAGAATCTTACTGATGATGAATTAAAAATGCGGCTCTTTCCATTCTCATTAAAAGACAAAGCTAAATATTGGCTACAATCACTTGAGCCAAACACAATTAAAACATGGGAAGCCCTACACACCGCATTTTTACAAAAGTTTTTCCCTATTATGCGTACAAATCAGATAAGGAAATCCATAACCAATTTTGTAATGCAAGATGGGGAAACACTTTACGATACTTGGGAGAAATTCAAAGAATTATTACGCTCTTGCCCACATCATCAGGTTCCTAAGTGGCAACTTGTTCAGGTCTTCTACGAGGGGCTTATTCCCTCTGTTAGGAATACCGTCGATGCCGTTTGTGCGGGTACTTTCCTACACAAAAGCGCCGACGAGGCTTGGAAGATTTTTGAAACTTTGAGCGAGAATTCGATGCATCAGGCTGTGTCGGTACGTTTAGAGGGATATCATCTTCAACCTAAGCGAGAAGTGATAGTTGAGTCAAGTCAATCAATGCAAATACAAGAATTAAATAGAAAACTTGACCGACTTATGCAAATGAACAAAACGTCCAATCCACCTTCTTCAGAAGTATGTGCATTATGTTCTGCACCGTCCCATAATATCTTTGCATGTCCTTCTGCATCTCAATATCCAGAATTTGTGGAACAACACGTAAATTCTATGCAACAATTCCCACAAAATAATTATAATCCTAGGTCGACTAATTTTCCTAATATGTACCGACCCCAATATCAACAAGGTCAATACCAACTACCTCCTCCACCTCTACGCGATAATGCATTTGAGGAGAAGGTGTTGGCCTCACTTGAAAACTTTGGTTCGGTGGTCCAGTTAGTACACTCTCACACACAATCCATCGCGAAACTGGAGTCCCAAGTAGGGCAAATTGCTAATACGCTAAATCGCTTAACTGAGAGTAAGTTGCCCAGTCAACCTACTCAGCAACCTAAAGGGCAATATGTAGTGGGTAGTGCGAGTGAGAGCGTGAACGCTGTTTCGACTAGAACGACTATTAGAGCAGAGGAAGTTGTTGAAATTCCGGATATGAGTGGGAAAAATATAAATAATAACTCAAATAAGGAGGGTGAGGAAACGAATAAAAATAAGAAAGAGAAAGAATCGGTCCCAACGAATTATATTCCGAGAATGCCATATCCACCTAATGTTGAGGAACCGTCTAATTTTTCAAAGAAAAAATCAAAAACTGAAGATATACTCGAGGTATTTAAACAAGTCAAAATAAATATTCCTTTCCTCGATGCTATAAAACAAATTCCCGCTTATGCTAAATGTCTAAAAGACCTTTGTACACAAAAACGCAAAATACGCAGTCATACGCCTAAAAAGGTCTTCCTCACAGAAAAAGTAAGTTCTATATTTCAACACTCACCTCCAAAATATAAGGATCCTGGTACGCCAATGATATCATGTGTCATAGGTGACACTGTCATTCATAGGGCTCTCCTTGACTTAGGTACTAGTGTTAATCTCATACCTTATCACGTCTATAAACAATTAGGTCTAGGTGAACTGAAACCTACGGCCGCTACAATACAATTAGCGGATCGTTCTATTAAAATACCTAGAGGAATCGTCGAGGACGTCTTGGTTAAGGTTGATAAATGCTATTATCCTGTCGACTTCATGGTCCTTGACACTGAACCCGTGCTAGATGCTAGGAAACACACTCCTGTCATTCTAGGCCGTCCATTCTTAGCAACCGCTAACGCACGTGTTAACTGCCGGACGGGGGTAATGAAAGTGTCGTTTGGGAACATGAACTTAAAATTAAACGTTTTTAATGCTATGGATCAACCTCCTAAAGACGACGATTACCTATGTGAGGCGGAAGGTGAGGTAAGACGGAATATTGAGCCTAACAAAGCAATAAATGTGAGTAATGACAAAGATATAGCGGATGATGAGTGGATGAACCCTAATACCTCGGACCCTAATGCTGAATCTACTCGGAAGGTAAGAAATCGATTTGAACATACTGACAAACCGTCAATCGAATTAATTCAAAGCAACGTGATTTCTGCTTACCACCGAGCTCTACCTGATATTCTTAGGGGTACAAAGTCTAATTTTCAACCTCCGTGAGTCTTGAGCTAGAACGGTCTAGCTGAAGACGTAAAAGTTAGCGCTTCTTGGGAGGCAACCCAAGCTTTATTTTGTTCGTTTTTCTTATTTTTTGTCATTTTTGAGTCTGTTTGAGTCTGTTTTGGACATTCTGGATAGGTTTGGGGGTTGGAATTAATTTATTTTAATATTACATACATAATTTTAGCCAAAAATGAAAAAAAAAAACCCAACTCGCACGAGTGATCCGCTCGCGCGAGGCTCGTTCGCGCGGTCCGCTAGCGCGAGTTTGTGCCTTAGGCGTTTTTCCTTGCTTTTTCTTATATGATGCCTCTGCTTCTTCTCGCGCCTAGTTTCGCGGGCGCGAGGGGGTCCCGCTGGCGCGATTAAAAAAATATATAAAAAAATAAATATATATATATATAATTTAGGAATTCGCGCGCGCGACGGTCGCTCGCGCGATTCCTCATTTTCCTGTTTTTTCCCTTTTGTTTTCTATATCCTTCCCCCTACCTATTTTATTTGTGTTTCTTTTCTGTTTTTGTTTATTTCGTTCAGTTTAGTTCGTGTTCGTTGTTTTCCTTGTTACATTTATACTTTTTTGTTTTATTTCTTTTCCATTTGCTCGTTTAGTTTAGTTTAGCTTAGTTTTTAGATTTATATTCCATATTTAGGTTTCATTTACTTTTAATATTCTTTTGTTAGTTTCTTTTTATCTAGTATTAACAGGTGGTTCCATTTGGAGCAATTGAACTTTATCGCCATATTTTTATACATTTACCTGTTTGTCATTGCCGAAACTAAGGTACTATCGTTCATTTCTTACCTACTCTCCGTTCTTTCATTTTATTGTTTCATTGGGGACAATGAAAGGTTTAGGTTTGGGGGTATGCACACATGCACATTAGTTCATTAGTTTATGCAAAATGCAAAATTTTAAAATTTTTCAATAAGTGTGTTTAAATAAACGATGTTACCGACGTTTTTGCAATTTTAATTTGATACTTCTTGTTAAATAACTTTGATTGTTATAGAATGATAAATAGGGGAAGATGTGATTAAACATTTGCTGAAGTTATGATATGACGTTTTAAGTTATGTATTGTTTGAATTGTAGTTTTATATCATCAATTTGCACACAAACCTATGCACTGCACGTAGTTGCTTGAATACATGTTTGATGTGAACTATAATATGATTCGGATTTCTAGATAACACAAGGTGGAGACTAGATCCGGTGAGCTTTTTAGCCTATCTTTTCTATTTTGAGGGTTATAAATACATCTTGTGTTTGTCGAATTTCATTGAAATAGCGCATCTATTTGTTGTTTAGTCTCATTATTCTTGTTTTGGTTGATAGTCAAGTTAAAATATTTGTTACCATGCTAAATAATCTTCCATTGTAAACATTGAAGAACCGTATTACCCTAGGAAATGAGTTTAGGCCTTCTTTGTTTACTACCGGCCGATGAAAGATAAAATTTCCTTAGTTCGCCCCTTTGAGCCGTTGCAATGCCTCTTTTTCTTTGTTTACCATTATCCTCTGTAAAAGCTCCAACTTGATCAACTTGGAGTATACCACTGGAAGAGTGATCAACTTTTAGTAGTATTAAGGCGATGTGTTGATTGAGAAGAAGAAAATAAGATGCTATTGGGGTAGTTGCTTGGTATTCAATGCATAGTCATTTGAGAAGCGAGAAAAGAAAAAGGAAAAGAAACAGAAGGAGGAAAGAAATTAAAAAAGAAATATGAAAAAGAAGAGAATGAAAAGATGAAAGTTGGTAGAAGAGACGAATGAAAGAAATCGAACATGTCTTACAATGCCATTCTAAAACTACCTAACTAATCATTTCTATCCTTTTTCATTGCCCGAGCCACATTACAACCTTTGAAAAGTCCTATTTGATCCTAGAAAATATGGTTTGGATATAAAAACGATGGGAGGGGGATTAAACATGGTCATGATTAATTTTTCTTGATTGTTGGCATCCTATCCATGAGACTACTGTTCTTTCGTGTCGTGCGTCTTTTTCGAGTCATATGTGAGCGTTTATCGTTTTGAAAATATATTTCCTTTGCTCCCATATATTAGAAAAATTACACCTGTTTCTGAGTGTTTCATTTGAGAGTGTAATTGACATTGTGAGATTCGTAGTCAAGACATAGTTAGATGGTCATCCGAGTTATATTCCAAGTTAATGACATGCGCGTGTTCATTTGACTACCATATCACACACGTGCAATTTTATGAGAAACTCTATTGATTTATACGATGCATGTGCTTGTGATTGTTTTCCATGATTTAAGTGGATGTTTGATTCCGTTTCTTCTTGTTCGTTATTCTATTTCGAATCATTGTTTTGTAATAAGGAGTATTGAATGTTAGTTTTTTCATTTTAATAAAACTTTTTAAATTTACAAGTTAATAAAAATGGTTGTGGGTAACTTGTTGACGAGAACCCTCACGAGACTTCACTCGTCCGACTAGGGACACCTAGGGGTTTAAAAGGCTTGTTGCATATGCTAAATGCAATCGTGATCCATGCGAAAATGGAGTAGTATTTGTAGTAGTAGTTTTATTTTTATTTTCTTTTTGCTCGAGGACTAGCAAAGTGTAGGTTTGGGGGTGTGATCGGCGACGAATAGTTGCCGTTTATAGTCCTAAAAATACGCTTTGTTAGCCCATTTCATGTAATTATTAAGTGATTTTTAATAGGTATTCTATATTTTGTAGATTTTGGAGCTTTAACATGAAAATGCACAAAAATCCAATGATTAGTGGCTTTGGAAGTCATTCTGGGCTCAAACGGTGATTCCGGTGAAAGCTGAATGCAGTAGCAGTCTTGGAAAATTACATTTTTGACAAAGAATACTTTGGATTTGAGAAATTTCTCCAGAGATATAAAATGTAGATCTTCGAGTTACGGACGCGTGGCTTCAAACGGCGAGTTAATCCGAGTTCCGAGCGAAACGTTATCGCAATTCTACGAAAGTCGCGCAGTGCAGCAAAAAGGACCTCGCGTGAGTGGGTCGCGCGAGCGACCTGTGCAAAAATCAAAAACACGTATTTTGTTAAATTAAAGTGCCCAGCGAAGGTGGTTTGTGCATATGACGTCCAAATTACAAAATATAGCAGTTTTAGTGCGATTTGACTTAGGAAAGCTTCCTAAATCCTTCCAAACTCTATACAAATCCTATTCTAAATCAACTTTAGATATACAAATCATTACACACTATTATACACATCAATATACAGCCATAATATACAATAATTTCAGCCATTGAAGGGAGGAAAGCAAGGAGAAGAAGAAGAAGACCAAGGATTCCCATGGCCTCCTCCATCAACCTCTTGCTATTCATCAATTCTATGGCCAACTAAACCTAAATCTAGGGTTTCAATGAAACCCTAGCCAAGTAATAGGGTTTTATTTATATTTTTATTTTAGTTTTATTATGTATGGATGACAGTCACATGTTTAGAGGATTTTTATAAATAAATCGTACTTCTATTGATTAAATCATTACTTTCAGAATTTATTCTTGTCTTAAATCTATTTTGACTGTGATGTGCTCAACGATCTATGCTTGCTATGCTTGTTTAGATTGTTTACATGTGATGGTGCTTTATTGATTTGTGCTATCAAGTATCCGAATAGTCCATGCCTAGGTTAGACGGATTAGATCACAACCCTAGTTTAGTGTGGAATAATTCGTGCTAACCGAAGATGGATTATGTTGGTGCTTGAACCATGAATATCTTCTTGTCGGAGGAATTGGGCTTGTAGCTACAATTCCCCATAATCATCCAACTTAGTAAGCTAAAGTAATTCATAAATATTCCTATTATGAAGCTAGTGGTGGATTTGCAATCCTAGGTTCCCTTAAACATCATTTAAACAACTTTAATTGCTTTCTTAGTTTAGATTTATTTTTATTGTTATTAGTTTAATTAAATTCAAATTAAAATCCGTTTTCATAATTAACTAAAGTTAGGTTTTAAAATTAAGTCACTGTAGTTAATCAATCTCTGTGGGTTCGACCTTTACTTCCACACTGCAAATCTTTTGAAAAGTAAAGTATACTTTTATATCTTGATATTGACAACATCAATTATGTTGATATATGTTTTCGGATTATTTTCATAATGTAGGAAGGTGTATGATTGTTTTACTTTTGATAATTTAAAGTTTTATTTGAATTTGATTTTATCAAGGAAGGATGTTGACATTGAAATATTTAAATTTTTAATAAAATCTTAATTTTACAAAATTCATAAAGATGCTTGTGGGTGACTTGTTGATGAGAACCCTCACGAGACTTCACTCGTTCGACTAGGGACACCTTGAGGTTTAAAAGGCTTTTTGCACAAGCTAAGTGCAATCGTTATCCATACGAAAATAGATTAAGGATTTTTATTATTAGTAGTGTTATTTTTCTTTTCTTTTTGCTCGAGGACTATCAAAATGTAGGTTTGGGGGTGTGATCGGATGAGAGAATAGATCCTAATTATACGTTTTAATTCAGATTTGTTAGTCGTTTTTATCCTGTTTTTGTATAATTTTACTTCGTTTTCCACTTTATGGAAGGATTTAGAAGAAAACAAGGATTCCAGTTTAAATAAAGAGAAAAAGAAAGTAGAAGGAAGTTGGAAAAAGCCCATCGCGCGAGAGGTCTGCTCGCGTGAAATCGCAGAAATTGCTCGCGCGGACCGCTTGTGCGACCTCCCATTTTACGCGCTAGCGTGGCCCGCTCGCGCGATCCGTATTGAAAATAGAAAATGCGTATTTTGGAGTGCTGAAGACTCCTACGTGGACGAAATCATTCAATTACGTCCACAATGTAATTTTTAGGAGTTTTAGTGAGATTAGGTTTATAGTCGTAAAAGAGATGGATCCCTTGAAAAAGAAATATGAAAAAATAATAAAGAGTTGTTGTAGTAAAGCTCTTGCATTATAAATATTACGGCTATTTCTATTTACTCAAGGACGTTTTGAATTCCTTTTACCTTTCTTTTTTTAACTATAACCCTTGACCAACATTACAACCCTTGTAAAGTCCTAGTTGATTCTATGGAAACATGATTTGAATATGGAACCCATAGATGAAGGGAATAAAAGCATGGTGGTAGTGATATTTACTTGACGATCGATATCTAATCATAAGACTAACTTTTCTGTCGTGTTATACGTTGTTCCATGTCATATGCAAGATTTGTTGCTTTGTATAGAATTATCCTCCTCGTATATATTCGAATAATTACACCTGTTTTTGAGTAATTTCATTTTATAGTGTAATTCACAACGTTAGCTTTGTAGTCGAAGCATCACTAGATAGTTATCCGAATTATATTCCAAGTTCATTGTTGCCGTATATCCACTTGACTACTATTTCACACACATGCGAGTCTTCGATATATTCTATTGATTATGTTGATATATGTTTTCGGATTGTTTTCATAATGTAGGAAGGTGTACGATTGTTTTACTTTTGATAATTTAAAGTTTTATTTGAATTTGATTTTATCAAGGAAGGATGTTGACATTGAAATATTTAAATTTTTAATAAAATCTTAATTTTACAAAATTCATAAAGATGCTTGTGGGTGACTTGTTGATGAGAACCCTCACGAGACTTCACTCGTTCGACTAGGGACACCTTGAGGTTTAAAAGGCTTTTTGCACAAGCTAAGTGCAATCGTTATCCATACGAAAATAGATTAAGGATTTTTATTATTAGTAGTGTTATTTTTCTTTTCTTTTTGCTCGAGGACTATCAAAATGTAGGTTTGGGGGTGTGATCAGATGAGAGAATAGATCCTAATTATACGTTTTAATTCAGATTTGTTAGTCGTTTTTATCCTGTTTTTGTATAATTTTACTTCGTTTTCCACTTTATGGAAGGATTTAGAAGAAAACAAGGATTCCAGTTTAAATAAAGAGAAAAAGAAAGTAGAAGGAAGTTGGAAAAAGCCCATCGCGCGAGAGGTCTGCTCGCGTGAAATCGTATAAATTGCTCGCGCGGACCGCTTGTGCGACCTCCCATTTTACGCGCTAGCGTGGCCCGCTCGCGCGATCCGTATTGAAAATAGAAAATGCGTATTTTGGAGTGCTGAAGACTCCTACGTGGACGAAATCATTCAATTACGTCCACAATGTAATTTTTAGGAGTTTTAGTGAGATTAGGTTTATAGTCGTAAAAGAGATGGATCCCTTGAAAAAGAAATATGAAAAAATAATAAAGAGTTGTTGTAGTAAAGCTCTTGCATTATAAATATTACGGCTATTTCTATTTACTCAAGGACGTTTTGAATTCCTTTTACCTTTCTTTTCTTAACTATAACCCTTGACCAACATTACAACCCTTGTAAAGTCCTAGTTGATTCTATGGAAACATGATTTGAATATGGAACCCATAGATGAAGGGAATAAAAGCATGGTGGTAGTGATATTTACTTGACGATCGATATCTATTCATAAGACTAACTTTTCTGTCGTGTTATACATTGTTCCATGTCATATGCAAGATTTGTTGCTTTGTATAGAATTATCCTCCTCGTATATATTCGAATAATTACACCTGTTTTTGAGTAATTTCATTTTATAGTGTAATTCACAACGTTAGCTTTGTAGTCGAAGCATCACTAGATAGTTATCCGAATTATATTCCAAGTTCATTGTTGCCGTATATCCACTTGACTACTATTTCACACACATGCGAGTCTTCGATATATTCTATTGATTATGTTGATATATGTTTTCGGATTATTTTCATAATGTAGGAAGGTGTATGATTGTTTTACTTTTGATAATTTAAAGTTTTATTTGAATTTGATTTTATCAAGGAAGGATGTTGACATTGAAATATTTAAATTTTTAATAAAATCTTAATTTTACAAAATTCATAAAGATGCTTGTGGGTGACTTGTTGATGAGAACCCTCACGAGACTTCATTCGTTCGACTAGGGACACCTTGAGGTTTAAAAGGCTTTTTGCACAAGCTAAGTGCAATCGTTATCCATACGAAAATAGATTAAGGATTTTTATTATTAGTAGTGTTATTTTTCTTTTCTTTTTGCTCGAGGACTATCAAAATGTAGGTTTGGGGGTGTGATCGGATGAGAGAATAGATCCTAATTATACGTTTTAATTCAGATTTGTTAGTCGTTTTTATCCTGTTTTTGTATAATTTTACTTCGTTTTCCACTTTATGGAAGGATTTAGAAGAAAACAAGGATTCCAGTTTAAATAAAGAGAAAAAGAAAGTAGAAGGAAGTTGGAAAAAGCCCATCGCGCGAGAGGTCTGCTCGCGTGAAATCGCATAAATTGCTCGCGCGGACCGCTTGTGCGACCTCCCATTTTACGCGCTAGCGTGGCCCGCTCGCGCGATCCGTATTGAAAATAGAAAATGCGTATTTTGGAGTGCTGAAGACTCCTACGTGGACGAAATCATTCAATTACGTCCACAATGTAATTTTTAGGAGTTTTAGTGAGATTAGGTTTATAGTCGTAAAAGAGATGGATCCCTTGAAAAAGAAATATGAAAAAATAATAAAGAGTTGTTGTAGTAAAGCTCTTGCATTATAAATATTACGGCTATTTCTATTTACTCAAGGACGTTTTGAATTCCTTTTACCTTTCTTTTTTTAACTATAACCCTTGACCAACATTACAACCCTTGTAAAGTCCTAGTTGATTCTATGGAAACATGATTTGAATATGGAACCCATAGATGAAGGGAATAAAAGCATGGTGGTAGTGATATTTACTTGACGATCGATATCTAATCATAAGACTAACTTTTCTGTCGTGTTATACGTTGTTCCATGTCATATGCAAGATTTGTTGCTTTGTATAGAATTATCCTCCTCGTATATATTCGAATAATTACACCTGTTTTTGAGTAATTTCATTTTATAGTGTAATTCACAACGTTAGCTTTGTAGTCGAAGCATCACTAGATAGTTATCCGAATTATATTCCAAGTTCATTGTTGCCGTATATCCACTTGACTACTATTTCACACACATGCGAGTCTTCGATATATTCTATTGATTATGTTGATATATGTTTTCGGATTGTTTTCATAATGTAGGAAGGTGTACGATTGTTTTACTTTTGATAATTTAAAGTTTTATTTGAATTTGATTTTATCAAGGAAGGATGTTGACATTGAAATATTTAAATTTTTAATAAAATCTTAATTTTACAAAATTCATAAAGATGCTTGTGGGTGACTTGTTGATGAGAACCCTCACGAGACTTCACTCGTTCGACTAGGGACACCTTGAGGTTTAAAAGGCTTTTTGCACAAGCTAAGTGCAATCGTTATCCATAGGAAAATAGATTAATGATTTTTATTATTAGTAGTGTTATTTTTCTTTTCTTTTTGCTCGAGGACTATCAAAATGTAGGTTTGGGGGTGTGATCGGATGAGAGAATAGATCCTAATTATACGTTTTAATTCAGATTTGTTAGTCGTTTTTATCCCGTTTTTGTATAATTTTACTTCGTTTTCCACTTTATGGAAGGATTTAGAAGAAAACAAGGATTCCAGTTTAAATAAAGAGAAAAAGAAAGTAGAAGGAAGTTGGAAAAAGCCCATCGCGCGAGAGGTCTGCTCGCGTGAAATCGCAGAAATTGCTCGCGCGGACCGCTTGTGCGACCTCCCATTTTACGCGCTAGCGTGGCCCGCTCGCGCTATCCGTATTGAAAATAGAAAATGCGTATTTTGGAGTGCTGAAGACTCCTACGTGGACGAAATCATTCAATTACGTCCACAATGTAATTTTTAGGAGTTTTAGTGAGATTAGGTTTATAGTCGTAAAAGAGATGGATCCCTTGAAAAAGAAATATGAAAAAATAATAAAGAGTTGTTGTAGTAAAGCTCTTGCATTATAAATATTACGGCTATTTCTATTTACTCAAGGACGTTTTGAATTCCTTTTACCTTTCTTTTCTTAACTATAACCCTTGACCAACATTACAACCCTTGTAAAGTCCTAGATGATTCTATGGAAACATGATTTGAATATGGAACCCATAGATGAAGGGAATAAAAGCATGGTGGTAGTGATATTTACTTGACGATCGATATCTATTCATAAGACTAACTTTTTTGTCGTGTTACACGTTGTTCCATGTCATATGCAAGATTTGTTGCTTTGTATAGAATTATCCTCCTCGTATATATTCGAATAATTACACCTGTTTTTGAGTAATTTCATTTTATAGTGTAATTCACAACGTTAGCTTTGTATTCGAAGCATCACTAGATAGTTATCCGAATTATATTCCAAGTTCATTGTTGCCGTATATCCACTTGACTACTATTTCACACACATGCGAGTCTTCGATATATTCTATTGATTATGTTGATATATGTTTTCGGATTATTTTCATAATGTAGGAAGGTGTACGATTGTTTTACTTTTGATAATTTAAAGTTTTATTTGAATTTGATTTTATCAAGGAAGGATGTTGACATTGAAATATTTAAATTTTTAATAAAATCTTAATTTTACAAAATTCATAAAGATGCTTGTGGGTGACTTGTTGATGAGAACCCTCACGAGACTTCACTCGTTCGACTAGGGACACCTTGAGGTTTAAAAGGCTTTTTGCACAAGCTAAGTGCAATCGTTATCCATACGAAAATAGATTAAGGATTTTTATTATTAGTAGTGTTATTTTTCTTTTCTTTTTGCTCGAGGACTATCAAAATGTAGGTTTGGGGGTGTGATCGGATGAGAGAATAGATCCTAATTATACGTTTTAATTCAGATTTGTTAGTCATTTTTATCCTCTTTTTGTATAATTTTACTTCGTTTTCCACTTTATGGAAGGATTTAGAAGAAAACAAGGATTCCAGTTTAAATAAAGAGAAAAAGAAAGTAGAAGGAAGTTGGAAAAAGCCCATCGCGCGAGAGGTCTGCTCGCGTGAAATCGCAGAAATTGCTCGCGTGGACCGCTTGTGCGACCTCCCATTTTACGCGCTAGCGTGGCCCGCTCGCGCGATCCGTATTGAAAATAGAAAATGCGTATTTTGGAGTGCTGAAGACTCCTACGTGGACGAAATCATTCAATTACGTCCACAATGTAATTTTTAGGAGTTTTAGTGAGATTAGGTTTATAGTCGTAAAAGAGATGGATCCCTTGAAAAAGAAATATGAAAAAATAATAAAGAGTTGTTGTAGTAAAGCTCTTGCATTATAAATATTACGGCTATTTCTATTTACTCAAGGACGTTTTGAATTCCTTTTACCTTTCTTTTCTTAACTATAACCCTTGACCAACATTACAACCCTTGTAAAGTCCTAGTTGATTCTATGGAAACATGATTTGAATATGGAACCCATAGATGAAGGGAATAAAAGCATGGTGGTAGTGATATTTACTTGACGATCGATATCTATTCATAAGACTAACTTTTTTGTCGTGTTATACGTTGTTCCATGTCATATGCAAGATTTGTTGCTTTGTATAGAATTATCCTCCTCGTATATATTCGAATAATTACACCTATTTTTGAGTAATTTCATTTTATAGTGTAATTCACAACGTTAGCTTTGTATTCGAAGCATCACTAGATAGTTATCCGAATTATATTCCAAGTTCATTGTTGCCGTATATCCACTTGACTACTATTTCACAAACATGCGAGTCTTCGATATATTCTATTGATTATGTTGATATATGTTTTCGGATTATTTTCATAATGTAGGAAGGTGTACGATTGTTTCACTTTTGATAATTTAAAGTTTTATTTAAATTTGATTTTATCAAGGAAGGATGTTGACATTGAAATATTTAAATTTTAAGTAAAATCTTAATATTACAAAATTCAGAAAGATGCTTGTGGGTGATTTGTTGATGAGAACCCTCACGAGACTTCACTCGTCCGACTAGGGACACCTGGAGGTTTAAAAGGCTTGTTGCACAAGCTAAGTGCAATCGTTATCCATGCGAAAATAGATTTTGGATTTTTATTATTAGTAGTGTTATTTTTCCTTTCTTTTTGCTCGAGGACTATCAAAATGTAGGTTTGGGGGTGTGATCGGATGAGAGAATAGATCCTAATTATACGCCTTAATTCACATTTGCTATTCATTTTTATCCTGTTTTTGTATAATTTTACTTCGCTTTTCACTTTATGGAAGGATTTAGAAGAGAGCAAGGATTCCAGTTTAAATAAAGAGAAAAAGAAAGTAGAAAGATGTTGGTCAAAGCACATCGCGCGAGCGGTCTGCTCGCGTGAAATCGCAGAAATCGCTCGTGCGACTCGCTTGTGCGGCCTCCCATTTTACGCACTCGCGCGATCCGTATTCAAAATAGAAAATGCATATTTTGGAGTGCTGAAGACTCCTACGTGGACGAAATCATTCAATTACGTCCACAATGTAATTTTTAGGAGTTTTAGTGAGATTAGGTTTATAGTCGTAAAAGAGATGGATCCCTTGAAAAAGAAATATGAAAAAATAATAAAGAGTTGTTGTAGTAAAGCTCTTGCATTATAAATATTACGGCTATTTCTATTTACTCAAGGACGTTTTGAATTCCTTTTACCTTTCTTTTCTTAGCTATAACCCTTGACCAACATTACAATCCTTGTAAAGTCCTAGTTGATTCTATGGAAACATGATTTGAATATGGAACCCATAGATGAAGGGAATAAAAGCATGGTGGTAGTGATATTTACTTGACGATCGATATCTATTCATAAGACTAACTTTTTTGTCCTGTTATACGTTGTTCCATGTCATATGCGAGATTTGTTGCTTTGTATAGAATTATCCTCCTCGTATATATTCGAATAATTACACTTGTTTTTGAGTAATTTCATTTTTTAGTGTAATTCACAACGTTAGCTTTGCATTCGAAGCATCACTAGATAGTTATCCGAATTATATTCCAAGTTCATTGTTGTCGTATATCCACTTGACTACTATTTCACACACATGCGAGTCTTCGATATATTCTATTGATTATGTTGATATATGTTTTCGGATTATTTTCATAATGTAGGAAGGTGTACGATTGTTTCACTTTTGATAATTTAAAGTTTTATTTAAATTTGATTTTATCAAGGAAGGATGTTGACATTGAAATATTTAAATTTTAAGTAAAATCTTAATATTACAAAATTCATAAAGATGCTTGTGGGTGACTTGTTGATGAGAACCTTCATGAGACTTCACTCGTCCGACTAGGGACACCTAGAGGTTTAAAAGGCTTGTTGCACAAGTTAAGTGCAATCGTTATCCATGCGAAAATAGATTATGGATTTTTATTATAAGTAGTGTTATTTTTCTTTTCTTTTTGCTCGAGGACTATCAAAATGTAGGTTTGGGGGTGTGATCGGATGAGAGAATAGATCCTAATTATACGCCTTAATTCACATTTGCTATTCGTTTTTATCCTGTTTTTGTATAATTTTACTTCGTTTTTCACTTTATGGAAGGATTTAGAAGAGAGCAAGGATTCCAGTTTAAATGAAGAGAAAAAGAAAGTGGAAAGATGTTGGTCAAAGCACATCGCGCGAGCGGTCTGCTCGCGTGAAATCGCAGAAATCGCTCGTGCGACTTGCTTGTGCGGCCTCCCATTTTACGCGCTCGCGCGATCCGTAATGAAAATAGAAAATGCGTATTTTGGAGTGCTGAAGACTCCTACGTGGACGAAATCATTCAATTACGTCCACAATGTAATTTTTAGGAGTTTTAGTGAGATTAAGTTTATAGTCGTAAAAGAGATGGATCCCTTGAAAAAGAAATATGAAAAAATAATAAAGAGTTGTTGTAGTAAAGCTCTTGCATTATAAATATTACGGCTATTTCTATTTACTCAAGGACGTTTTGAATTCCTTTTACCTTTCTTTTCTTAACTATAACCCTTGACCAACATTACAACCCTTGTAAAGTCCTAGTTGATTCTATGGAAACATGATTTGAATATGGAACCCATAGATGAAGGGAATAAAAGCATGGTGGTAGTGATATTTACTTGACGATCGATATCTATTCATAAGACTAACTTTTTTGTCGTGTTATACGTTGTTCCATGTCATATGCAAGATTTGTTGCTTTGTATAGAATTATCCTCCTCGTATATATTCGAATAATTACACCTGTTTTTGAGTAATTTCATTTTATAGTGTAATTCACAACGTTAGCTTTGTATTCGAAGCATCACTAGATAGTTATCCGAATTATATTCCAAGTTCATTGTTGCCGTATATCCACTTGACTACTATTTCACAAACATGCGAGTCTTCGATATATTCTATTGATTATGTTGATATATGTTTTCGGATTATTTTCATAATGTAGGAAGGTGTACGATTGTTTCACTTTTGATAATTTAAAGTTCTATTTAAATTTGATTTTATCAAGGAAGGATGTTGACATTGAAATATTTAAATTTTAAGTAAAATCTTAATATTACAAAATTCAGAAAGATGCTTGTGGGTGATTTGTTGATGAGAACCCTCACGAGACTTCACTCGTCCGACTAGGGACACCTAGAGGTTTAAAAGGCTTGTTGCACAAGCTAAGTGCAATCGTTATCCATGCGAAAATAGATTTTGGATTTTTATTATTAGTAGTGTTATTTTTCCTTTCTTTTTGCTCGAGGACTATCAAAATGTAGGTTTGGGGGTGTGATCGGATGAGAGAATAGATCCTAATTATACGCCTTAATTCACATTTGCTATTCATTTTTATCCTGTTTTTGTATAATTTTACTTCGCTTTTCACTTTATGGAAGGATTTAGAAGAGGGCAAGGATTCCAGTTTAAATAAAGAGAAAAAGAAAGTAGAAAGATGTTGGTCAAAGCACATCGCGCGAGCGGTCTGCTCGCGTGAAATCGCAGAAATCGCTCGTGCGACTCGCTTGTGCGGCCTCCCATTTTACGCACTCGCGCGATCCGTATTCAAAATAGAAAATGCATATTTTGGAGTGCTGAAGACTCCTACGTGGACGAAATCATTCAATTACGTCCACAATGTAATTTTTAGGAGTTTTAGTGAGATTAGGTTTATAGTCGTAAAAGAGATGGATCCCTTGAAAAAGAAATATGAAAAAATAATAAAGAGTTGTTGTAGTAAAGCTCTTGCATTATAAATATTACGGCTATTTCTATTTACTCAAGGACGTTTTGAATTCCTTTTACCTTTCTTTTCTTAACTATAACCCTTGACCAACATTACAACCCTTGTAAAGTCCTAGTTGATTCTATGGAAACATGATTTGAATATGGAACCCATAGATGAAGGGAATAAAAGCATGGTGGTAGTGATATTTACTTGACGATCGATATCTATTCATAAGACTAACTTTTCTGTCGTGTTATACGTTGTTCCATGTCATATGCAAGATTTGTTGCTTTGTATAGAATGGAAAGCATTGGAAGTTTTAGCCGAATTCAAGTTTCAGCCAGTGGAACCAATGGAAAGACGACATTTTGGATGTCTGATGGTACAACCAACTTTGATCAGCCGTATCATAGAAGCTCAACAGACAGCAGAGGATTTGAAGTTATGGTTCACCAAGATGACAGCAAAAGAACCTGAGATCTGGAGTGTTAGTACAGATGGAGCTTTACGATGTAAAGGTAGACTCTGTGTACCTGACAAAGAAAATCTCCGGAAGGACATATTGGATGAAGCTCATAAATCATGGTTGACGATTCATCCTGGAGGTACAAAGATGTACAAGGACTTGAAGAGAAATTTTTGGTGGGAAGGAATGAAGCGAGAAGTGGCTGAATATGTTTCTCAGTGTCTTACTTGTAAACAAGTAAAGGCAGAACATCAGAAACCACCTGGACTTCTACAGCCGTTACCAATTCCTCAATGGAAATGGGAACACATCACCATGGATTTTGTGGTGGGATTGCCAAAGTCACAGCAGAATCATGACGCTATTTGGGTAATTGTGGATCGACTTACAAAGACGGCACATTTTATTGCCTACAGTATGACGTATCCAGTGGAACGATTGAGCCGGATGTATCTACAGCACGTAGTACGGTTACACGGGGTACCTGTTTCTATCGTATCAGATCGAGATTCGCGCTTTACTGCAGAATTTTGGAAGAGTCTCCAGACAGCGATGGGAACAACATTGAACTTGAGTTCAGCTTTTCATCCACAGACCGATGGACAGACGGAGAGAGTTAATCAAGTAATGGAAGACATGTTACGTGCTTGTGTTATTGATTTTGAGAATTCTTGGGAGACACACTTACCTTTGATAGAATTCGCTTACAACAACAGTTATCATTCGAGTATAGGAATGGCGCCGTTTGAAGCTTTGTACGGAAGACCTTGCCGATCACCGTTATGTTGGACTGAAGTCGGAGATACTCAACTTCTTGGGCCAGAAATGATACGAGAGACTAGTGAGAAGATTCAGATTGTACATGAGAAGATGAAGACAGCTCAGACCCGACACAAAAGTTATGCTGACAAGCGACGCAAAGACTTAGAGTTTGCCGTTGGAGATCATGTGCTACTCAAAGTTTCGCCTGTTCGAGGCATCGTCAGATTTGGTCAGAAGAAAGGCAAATTATCGCCACGATTCATCGGACCGTTCGAGATTCTAGAGCGTGTTGGAAAAGTTGCTTATCGTCTTGCGCTGCCACCGAAGATGTCAGGAGTGCACAACGTTTTCCACATCAGTATGCTGAGGAAATGTATTCATAACCCAGCGCATGAAATCAACTTCGAGGATATTGAAGTCAACGACAATGTTACGTTCAACGAAGGACCAGTTCGCATTTTAGATCGTGGAGTCAAGAAGCTCAGGAATAAGGAGATTCCATTAGTCAAGATTCAGTGGAAGCATCATGATGAAGGAGAAGCTTCATGGGAACTAGAGTCAGAGATGCGTGAGAAATTTCCGTTTTTATTTTAACTTTGTATGTTTCTGATTTCGAGGACGAAATCTTTTGTTGGGTGGTGGATGATGTAATACCCCGTATTTTTTAATAAATATTTAATGCAGAGAGATTCTATATACTTCATTTGACCATTCATGAAATTCAATATTCGATCGATCGAAGCTAGTTCGAGCGATCGAGACCCTTCAGTTCAAGCGATCGAACCCTTTTCGAGCGATCGAAAACCCTACCGACATAAATTAAATACGTGGTCCCCACTTCAATCGATCAAACCCTTTTTCAATCGATCTAACTGACCGATCTGAGTTCGATCGATCGAGCATCCTTCGATCGATCGAGAATAGAAATATCAGAATACCAGTTTTGCGCAAATGCTGCCACCTGCACCCCATCCTCTCCTATATATACACTGCATTCGTGTGTGTGGTGTGTTTGCTGAACCTTGTGACAAGAGAGAGTTGAGAGTGTGTGCTTGTGTGTTGGTATACATATATATACACATACCTCCATATATCTATATATATACACACACATATCTATATATATATATACTCAGCAGAGAAGAAGAAGAGAAGAAGAAGAAGAAGGAGAGAAAGAAAGAAGGAGACAGAGAGAGACAGAGACAAGACAGAAGAGAGAGAGAGTGGCCGCCATTAAAGCTTCGGAGCTAAAGCTTACCCAAACGCACCTTAACGACTTTCAGTGAGTTCCAAACTCACTCGGTAACTTAGTTATGATGTTTTACATATTCTGGGCGTATTAATTATAACCCAAACACCCCCTAACATATTCTGCACGTTCACTGGCAGAATCTGGGGAAGACGAAGTTCGACCGATCGAACTGAGTTCAATCGATCGAACATCACTAAGTCTCAATCGATCGAAATGACTTCAATCGATCGAGATCACCTTCACTTCGATCGATCGAGAAGACTTCAATCGATCGAACAGCACTTTCTTCGAGCGATCGAGATGACCTCAATCGATCGAACCTAGCAGAACATGAATGTATTCCTTTCAGTTTATAATTCATAATGCGTAGTTGTTTAATTGTTGTTTCATGTTCCTATTATGCGATATTATGGATAACGGAGGTAATGGGATACGATAATGAGATTGAGATAACATGGTGAGTAACGTAATCGGGTTCGGAACGCTAGTAATAGTACGACGCGATAACGTAGTAAAGTTTGAGATGATAATACTGGGTAGTATTGGATAAGTGAGGAATGAGTCAGTAAGAGGAATTGTATGTTTAAGGTTGTGTGAGTCGAGCTGATGATTCGCTCAGGTTGAATCCGATAAGTGTATGTCAAGGATTTGATCAGGATCGTGAGAATTATGGGTGCACAGTACTCGCAAGAGTTCTTAAAAGCGGTGAACAGTAAGAGTTCTTAAAAGCAGTGAACAAGAGTAGATGTGGCACGCCCATGATTTGAATTACCAGAGCTGTGTATGTATCGTACTCGCAAGCGTTCTTAAAAGCGGTGAACAGTAAGAGTTCTTAAAAGCGGTGAACAAGAGTATGGGTATATCCATGGACCAGTCGTTATATAAGAACGATGTATGGGTGCTCGCAAGAGTTCTTAAAAGCGGTATAGCGGTGAACAAGAGCACTGATATGTTGTGCTGATATAATCAGTTCGAGATAGTCAGTTGGGTATTGTGGAATCAGTCTTAGAATGGGAGTCGATAATAATCGATTAATGATATGTCTGAATAAACGAGTGAGGAATATAATTAGTATCACTGTCATACATTGTTCATAATGGTAATTATGTCATTTCTATGAGACTGTGTTAGTTAGTGCTCACTCAGCTTTCAACAAGCTGACGGCCTTTATTGCCTGGACATTCCCCGTCCAGACTATCCTGTCCTTTACAATGCAGATGACGGAACTCATGGCGATAACGATTACCCTGAAGGGAGTTACGTAGAGAATGGCCCCACTGATGCCAGTTATGCTGACGCCTATCCGTACGCTAGCTGAAGACCTGAAGATAGATAGTAGTTATATTACTACTTTTCTTTTTACTGTTGTACTTTGTAGTTAACGGGTACTTGGGCATATGTTGTCTCCAGACCTGTTGTGATCCTGTGGACCGTACTCTGATGTTTGTAATAGATAGAACCGTGTTTATATTTCAGTTGTTTTACTGTTCCTGTTTGGACTAGTACTGTGTGGTGTGGATTATCGGTGACTTTCACTTGTCATTCCCTATGGACCCATAAAGGAAATTTATTTTTCTCTATTTATGCTACTCCGGGGCGTGACAGGGTTTTTGGTATCAGAGCGCCTGGTTATATTACGGTTAGGTTCTGATATTGTCGTTCACTGATGGATTCCACACCATCTGGTTCTAGTATTTAAGATTTTCTTGAGATGAGATATGAGTATAAGATAAGTTCGTCTTTCTGACGATAGATAGTTTTCCTTTGCAGGATAGCATGGATCCAGAGTTTCATCAGTTTGTTACCGATGCTTATGGAGGACACGTGATCCATGGGGATACCGTGGAGCCAGCTGACCCAGAGTTTTATCGAGAGCGTGTGTGCCAGATAGCTAGTAGACATTTGGAGGAGGACATGTGGAGAGCACTTTATGTGACAGAGAGGACTCACCCGACGCAGATGCGTATGGATGCTTACCATACTGCGAGGATTGGTAGAGATATTTGCCAGGAGATATTACGGTTAGTTCAGAGTAAGCCCGAGATGGATGAGATTGAGTTGAGAGCTATTGTAGCCGGTCCACCAGAGCCTGTAGTTGCACCAGTGCCAGCAACACCACCACCATCGCCGGTACCCGATGTACCAGTTCCAGAGCCTGAGCCGATCCAGGAGGATGAGGACCTTGAGCATGCCGATGAGGACATGGACGAGGACGGAGAGGAGGAACCGATAGACGACGAGGACCCAGTAGAGGATGAGCATGCAGACGATGCAGATGATGATGAGCCTGAGGATGACCCCGAGGAGCCAGAGTTCGAGCCAGAGGATCCAGTACCGGACCCAGAGGCTGTTGAGGCAGACATAGTAGTAGATGAGGATGCGCCCGATGAGGAGGTAGTTGTGCCGGAGGCACCAGTTGTGCTTCAGATACCCGCTGGACCCATTATGCATATGGCAGCTATGGCCGATATGGCAGTAGGATGGATAGCTCAGATGGTCGCACAACCAGCAGATTTTGTTATGGGAGAGGCAGCCATAGCGGGAGCTCTTGATATAGCAGATGGATTCGCCGCAGTAGCAGTCGATGTCGCCAACCAGGCAATAGCAGACGGTATAGAGGATGATGATGCAGAGATAGTAGAGGATTGGGATATAGGAGTTGTAGTCGGAGATCTTGCTGCTCCAGTTGAGGATGACCCACTCGAGGAGATGGAGATGGATTCAGAGGACGAGGCACCACCAGCAGGATCAGACGTTGACGACTTTTGAGTCAGGACCTGCAGGGCTTAGTTTTTGATTTTATCAGGACATGTTGTCCACTAGATTTTTGGGAGCTTGAGAGATAGCTATTTGACCATAGCTTTGTATAGACAGTAGTAGTTGACCTTAGTACTGTTTTAGCCTTGTCCCACGTGGTACATGGTATGGTTACTGTGTACTCCATGGTACATCTTTTGATATCTATATATATACGAGCAGTACTTTTGATATTGATTGTTGGATGTTTGATGTATTGTTTTGTAGAACTGTTAGCTCTTGTTACTTCGCGTTCTATCTTGGTTTCGTTTCTACGAGAAGACTTTCAGCTGATCAATATGTCTCTTGTAGGCAATACTCGTTATCATCATGGTAGGACCCTTGAGAAATCACCAAGCACGTAATGGAGCACCTATTCCAGAAGGGATGGATCCGACGGGAATTTTCGAAGCTTTCATGCAGAGGATGGAGCATGTGGGGGATACTTATAATCATTCCACCCACCAGAGACCTTTTGCACCCCCGCCACCAAGACAGACTGGAGATAAGTTGTTAGCAAATTTTCGTGGGTTACGTCCAGAAAAGTTCGATGGACTAACAGAACCATGGAAAGCGGAACAATGGATCAGAGAAATGGAGTTGATATTTGAAGCATTGGAATGCAGCGAACAAGAGAAGCGTCGCCTTGCTACTTTTCAGCTCACTTATGCCGCCGCAGATTGGTGGGAAGCCGAGCGAGCCACTATTGGGATCGATGCTGCTAAAGCTATGCCATGGGAGACATTCAAAGGACGATTTTTGGAGAAGTATTTCCCAGAGGATGAGAGAGATCAACAGGAAAGGAACTTTCTCAATTTGGTACAAGGAGGATGGAATGTCAGGGAATATACAACACAGTTTGAGCGTCTATCCAGATTTGCTCAGCATATGATAGACACGCCACAGAAGAAGGTGAAGAGATTTCACCAAGGATTGAATCCCCACCTCAGACATATGATGGTTGGTCATCTGAATCAATCATTCGAAGAGATTGTCAGATTTGCTGCAGGATTAGAGAAGGATGCTTATCCAGCACAACAACCACAGATGAATCGATCACAGTCATCTAGAAGTTTTCAACAGAGGAATTTCCATAACTTGCCACCAAGGAATACTCAAGGTTGGAGACCTCAGAGTAATTTCCAAGGGAGTAAGAGAACCTGGGAAGGAACCAGAAAGCCACAACAGGGCTATACTCGACCCCAACAATATCGCCAGCAAGGATCACAGCCGCAGGCACTACTGACAGCACCGCCAAGCAATAGCGGAGGATGTTTTAATTGCGGAAAGCCAGGGCACGTTGCCAGATTCTGTACAGCCCCTAGAGTTAATCGCAGAATGGATATTGTCTGTCGGAATTGCAACAAGCCAGGGCACTTGAGCAAGGATTGTCGTGCACCACAAGGAGGATATTATGGAGCATCAATTCAAGGGATACAAGGACCTCCAGATCAGACAAGGATGAATTCTATCATTCCAGGAGAAGCAGGCTTTAACGCTGATGAGCAGCAACATTTGGAAGGTACGCTTGTACTCTTTCATAGTCCAGTTAAAGCTTTATTTGATACTGGAGCCGCACGTTCATTTATTGCTGTTAAGATTGTGCGTCAATTGGGATTAGAACCCCAGACACTTGAGTCAACACTGAATGCTGTGTCACCTTTGGGAGTGACTGTTAAGTTGAGTAAAGTGTGTAAAGATTGCCCATTGACTTTGGGAGATAGGAATCTTCCTGCAGACTTGGTAGTTCTGTCAATGTCCGAGTTCGACATTATCCTAGGAATGGATTGGTTGACTAAGTATAGTGCCAATTTGGATTGCCCTACTAAGACGATTGTATTTCCGAGACAAGGAAGGCCGACGATTAGATTTCAGTGTCAGCCGACGAGCGATATGTTTCTTACGAGTAGTTTGGCTACGATTGGGAGTACAAGTACAGAACTCACGATGGATCAGATTACTATTGTACAAGATTTTCAGGATGTATTTCAGGATATTAAAGGACTTCCACCGAAAAGAGAAATAGACTTCTGTGTGGAATTAGTACCTGGTACATTGCCTATTTCTAAGACTCCGTATAGGATGGCACCAACTGAGATGTTAGAACTGAAGAAGCAAGTTCAAGAGCTTGAAGACTTAGGTTTCGTTCGCCCGAGTACGTCACCTTGGGGAGCACCAGTTCTGTTTGTAAAGAAGAAGGACGGAACACTTCGACTCTGTATAGACTACAGGGAGTTGAACAAGGTTACGATCAAGAATAGATATCCACTACCTCGGATAGATGACCTATTCGACCAGTTACAAGGATCGAGAATCTTTTCCAAGATTGATTTACGTTCAGGATACCACCAATTGTTAGTTCGACCAGAGGATGTATCGAAGACTGCATTCAGGACAAGATACGGGCATTACGAGTTTCTAGTTATGCCTTTTGGATTGACGAATGCGCCAGCAGTATTTATGGATTTAATGAATAGAGTATTCAGACCATATCTGGATCAATTCATTATAGTGTTCATCGATGATATACTGATCTACTCAAAGACAGAAGAGGATCACAAGGAGCATTTACAGATTGCCTTGCAGACACTTCGAGATAACAAGTTGTATGCAAAATTCAGCAAGTGTGAGTTTTGGCTACGGGAAGTCAAATTCTTGGGACATGTTATATCTCAGGACGGTATTTCGGTAGACTCATCTAAGATTGATGCAGTCTTAAGTTGGAACAGACCGACCAATGCGACAGAGGTCAGAAGTTTTCTTGGATTAGCAGGATATTACAGAAGATTCGTAGAAGGATTTTCCAAGTTAGCAGGACCACTGACGAATTTAACAAGGAAGGAGACGAAGTATGAATGGACGGACAAGCATGAGGATGCATTTCAGGAGTTAAAAGAGAAATTGACTTCTGCACCGGTACTTGCGATACCTAAGAGTGGAGAAAGATATGTGATCTACAGTGACGCATCGCACCAGGGATTGGGTTGTGTACTGATGCAAGACGGGAATGTTATCGCATATGGATCAAGACAATTGAAGGTACACGAGAAGAATTATCCGACGCATGATCTGGAATTGGCAGCAATAGTGTTTGCATTAAAGATTTGGAGACACTATCTCTATGGAGAAAAGTTCGATCTGTTTTCCGATCATAAGAGCTTGAAGTATTTGTTCTCTCAAAAGGAGTTGAACATGCGACAACGAAGATGGATGGAGTTACTCAAGGACTATGACTTTTCATTGCAATACCATCCAGGTAAAGCAAATGTCGTAGCAGATGCTTTGAGCCGTAAACCTCGATTAGTGATCGCTGCATTGCTAATTCGAGAATGGAAAGCATTGGAAGTTTTAGCCGAATTCAAGTTTCAGCCAGTGGAACCAATGGAAAGACGACATTTTGGATGTCTGATGGTACAACCAACTTTGATCAGCCGTATCATAGAAGCTCAACAGACAGCAGAGGATTTGAAGTTATGGTTCACCAAGATGACAGCAAAAGAACCTGAGATCTGGAGTGTTAGTACAGATGGAGCTTTACGATGTAAAGGTAGACTCTGTGTACCTGACAAAGAAAATCTCCGGAAGGACATATTGGATGAAGCTCATAAATCACGGATGACGATTCATCCTGGAGGTACAAAGATGTACAAGGACTTGAAGAGAAATTTTTGGTGGGAAGGAATGAAGCGAGAAGTGGCTGAATATGTTTCTCAGTGTCTTACTTGTAAACAAGTAAAGGCAGAACATCAGAAACCACCTGGACTTCTACAGCCGTTACCAATTCCTCAATGGAAATGGGAACACATCACCATGGATTTTGTGGTGGGATTGCCAAAGTCACAGCAGAATCATGACGCTATTTGGGTAATTGTGGATCGACTTACAAAGACGGCACATTTTATTGCCTACAGTATGACGTATCCAGTGGAACGATTGAGCCGGATGTATCTACAGCACGTAGTACGGTTACACGGGGTACCTGTTTCTATCGTATCAGATCGAGATTCGCGCTTTACTGCAGAATTTTGGAAGAGTCTCCAGACAGCGATGGGAACAACATTGAACTTGAGTTCAGCTTTTCATCCACAGACCGATGGACAGACGGAGAGAGTTAATCAAGTAATGGAAGACATGTTACGTGCTTGTGTTATTGATTTTGAGAATTCTTGGGAGACACACTTACCTTTGATAGAATTCGCTTACAACAACAGTTATCATTCGAGTATAGGAATGGCGCCGTTTGAAGCTTTGTACGGAAGACCTTGCCGATCACCGTTATGTTGGACTGAAGTCGGAGATACTCAACTTCTTGGGCCAGAAATGATACGAGAGACTAGTGAGAAGATTCAGATTGTACATGAGAAGATGAAGACAGCTCAGACCCGACACAAAAGTTATGCTGACAAGCGACGCAAAGACTTAGAGTTTGCCGTTGGAGATCATGTGCTACTCAAAGTTTCGCCTGTTCGAGGCATCGTCAGATTTGGTCAGAAGAAAGGCAAATTATCGCCACGATTCATCGGACCGTTCGAGATTCTAGAGCGTGTTGGAAAAGTTGCTTATCGTCTTGCGCTGCCACCGAAGATGTCAGGAGTGCACAACGTTTTCCACATCAGTATGCTGAGGAAATGTATTCATAACCCAGCGCATGAAATCAACTTCGAGGATATTGAAGTCAACGACAATGTTACGTTCAACGAAGGACCAGTTCGCATTTTAGATCGTGGAGTCAAGAAGCTCAGGAATAAGGAGATTCCATTAGTCAAGATTCAGTGGAAGCATCATGATGAAGGAGAAGCTTCATGGGAACTAGAGTCAGAGATGCGTGAGAAATTTCCGTTTTTATTTTAACTTTGTATGTTTCTGATTTCGAGGACGAAATCTTTTGTTGGGTGGTGGATGATGTAATACCCCGTATTTTTTAATAAATATTTAATGCAGAGAGATTCTATATACTTCATTTGACCATTCATGAAATTCAATATTCGATCGATCGAAGCTAGTTCGAGCGATCGAGACCCTTCAGTTCAAGCGATCGAACCCTTTTCGAGCGATCGAAAACCCTACCGACATAAATTAAATACGTGGTCCCCACTTCAATCGATCAAACCCTTTTTCAATCGATCTAACTGACCGATCTGAGTTCGATCGATCGAGCATCCTTCGATCGATCGAGAATAGAAATATCAGAATACCAGTTTTGCGCAAATGCTGCCACCTGCACCCCATCCTCTCCTATATATACACTGCATTCGTGTGTGTGGTGTGTTTGCTGAACCTTGTGACAAGAGAGAGTTGAGAGTGTGTGCTTGTGTGTTGGTATACATATATATACACATACCTCCATATATCTATATATATACACACACATATCTATATATATATATACTCAGCAGAGAAGAAGAAGAGAAGAAGAAGAAGAAGGAGAGAAAGAAAGAAGGAGACAGAGAGAGACAGAGACAAGACAGAAGAGAGAGAGAGTGGCCGCCATTAAAGCTTCGGAGCTAAAGCTTACCCAAACGCACCTTAACGACTTTCAGTGAGTTCCAAACTCACTCGGTAACTTAGTTATGATGTTTTACATATTCTGGGCGTATTAATTATAACCCAAACACCCCCTAACATATTCTGCACGTTCACTGGCAGAATCTGGGGAAGACGAAGTTCGACCGATCGAACTGAGTTCAATCGATCGAACATCACTAAGTCTCAATCGATCGAAATGACTTCAATCGATCGAGATCACCTTCACTTCGATCGATCGAGAAGACTTCAATCGATCGAACAGCACTTTCTTCGAGCGATCGAGATGACCTCAATCGATCGAACCTAGCAGAACATGAATGTATTCCTTTCAGTTTATAATTCATAATGCGTAGTTGTTTAATTGTTGTTTCATGTTCCTATTATGCGATATTATGGATAACGGAGGTAATGGGATACGATAATGAGATTGAGATAACATGGTGAGTAACGTAATCGGGTTCGGAACGCTAGTAATAGTACGACGCGATAACGTAGTAAAGTTTGAGATGATAATACTGGGTAGTATTGGATAAGTGAGGAATGAGTCAGTAAGAGGAATTGTATGTTTAAGGTTGTGTGAGTCGAGCTGATGATTCGCTCAGGTTGAATCCGATAAGTGTATGTCAAGGATTTGATCAGGATCGTGAGAATTATGGGTGCACAGTACTCGCAAGAGTTCTTAAAAGCGGTGAACAGTAAGAGTTCTTAAAAGCGGTGAACAAGAGTAGATGTGGCACGCCCATGATTTGAATTACCAGAGCTGTGTATGTATCGTACTCGCAAGCGTTCTTAAAAGCGGTGAACAGTAAGAGTTCTTAAAAGCGGTGAACAAGAGTATGGGTATATCCATGGACCAGTCGTTATATAAGAACGATGTATGGGTGCTCGCAAGAGTTCTTAAAAGCGGTATAGCGGTGAACAAGAGCACTGATATGTTGTGCTGATATAATCAGTTCGAGATAGTCAGTTGGGTATTGTGGAATCAGTCTTAGAATGGGAGTCGATAATAATCGATTAATGATATGTCTGAATAAACGAGTGAGGAATATAATTAGTATCACTGTCATACATTGTTCATAATGGTAATTATGTCATTTCTATGAGACTGTGTTAGTTAGTGCTCACTCAGCTTTCAACAAGCTGACGGCCTTTATTGCCTGGACATTCCCCGTCCAGACTATCCTGTCCTTTACAATGCAGATGACGGAACTCATGGCGATAACGATTACCCTGAAGGGAGTTACGTAGAGAATGGCCCCACTGATGCCAGTTATGCTGACGCCTATCCGTACGCTAGCTGAAGACCTGAAGATAGATAGTAGTTATATTACTACTTTTCTTTTTACTGTTGTACTTTGTAGTTAACGGGTACTTGGGCATATGTTGTCTCCAGACCTGTTGTGATCCTGTGGACCGTACTCTGATGTTTGTAATAGATAGAACCGTGTTTATATTTCAGTTGTTTTACTGTTCCTGTTTGGACTAGTACTGTGTGGTGTGGATTATCGGTGACTTTCACTTGTCATTCCCTATGGACCCATAAAGGAAATTTATTTTTCTCTATTTATGCTACTCCGGGGCGTGACAGTGGTATTTACTTGACGATCGATATCTATTCATAAGACTAACTTTTTTGTCGTGTTATACGTTGTTCCATGTCATATGCGAGATTTGTTGCTTTGTATAGAATTATCCTCCTCGTATATATTCGAATAATTACACATGTTTTTGAGTAATTTCATTTTTTAGTGTAATTCACAACGTTAGCTTTGTATTCGAAGCATCACTAGATAGTTATCCGAATTATATTCCAAGTTCATTGTTGTCGTATATCCACTTGACTACTATTTCACACACATGCGAGTCTTCGATATATTCTATTGATTATGTTGATATATGTTTTCGGATTATTTTCATAATGGAGGAAGGTGTACGATTGTTTCACTTTTGATAATTTAAAGTTTTATTTAAATTTTATTTTATCATGGAAGGATGTTGACATTGAAATATTTAAATTTTAAGTAAAATCTTAATATTACAAAATTCATAAAGATGCTTGTGGGTGACTTGTTGATGAGAACCCTCACGAGACTTCACTCGTCCGACTAGGGACACCTAGAGGTTTAAAAGGCTTGTTGCACAAGTTAAGTGCAATCGTTATCCATGCGAAAATAGATTATGGATTTTTATTATAAGTAGTGTTATTTTTCTTTTCTTTTTGCTCGAGGACTATCAAAATGTAGGTTTGGGGGTGTGATCGGATGAGAGAATAGATCCTAATTATACGCCTTAATTCACATTTGCTATTCATTTTTATCCTGTTTTTGTATAATTTTACTTCGTTTTTCACTTTATGGAAGGATTTAGAAGAGAGCAAGGATTCCAGTTTAAATGAAGAGAAAAAGAAAGTAGAAAGATGTTGGTCAAAGCACATCGCGCGAGCGGTCTGCTCGCGTGAAATCGCAGAAATCGCTCGTGCGACTTGCTTGTGCGGCCTCCCATTTTACGCGCTCGCGCGATTCGTATTGAAAATAGAAAATGCGTATTTTGGAGTGCTGAAGACTCCTACGTGGACGAAATCATTCAATTACGTCCACAATGTAATTTTTAGGAGTTTTAGTGAGATTAGGTTTATAGTCGTAAAAGAGATGGATCCCTTGAAAAAGAAATATGAAAAAATAATAAAGAGTTGTTGTAGTAAAGCTCTTGCATTATAAATATTACGGCTATTTCTATTTACTCAAGGACGTTTTGAATTCCTTTTACCTTTCTTTTCTTAACTATAACCCTTGACCAACATTACAACCCTTGTAAAGTCCTAGTTGATTCTATGGAAACATGATTTGAATATGGAACCCATAGATGAAGGGAATAAAAGCATGGTGGTAGTGATATTTACTTGACGATCGATATCTATTCATAAGACTAACTTTTTTGTCGTGTTATACGTTGTTCCATGTCATATGCAAGATTTGTTGCTTTGTATAGAATTATCCTCCTCGTATATATTCGAATAATTACACCTGTTTTTGAGTAATTTCATTTTATAGTGTAATTCACAACGTTAGCTTTGTATTCGAAGCATCACTAGATAGTTATCCGAATTATATTCCAAGTTCATTGTTGCCGTATATCCACTTGACTACTATTTCACAAACATGCGAGTCTTCGATATATTCTATTGATTATGTTGATATATGTTTTCGGATTATTTTCATAATGTAGGAAGGTGTACGATTGTTTCACTTTTGATAATTTAAAGTTTTATTTAAATTTGATTTTATCAAGGAAGGATGTTGACATTGAAATATTTAAATTTTAAGTAAAATCTTAATATTACAAAATTCAGAAAGATGCTTGTGGGTGACTTGTTGATGAGAACCCTCACGAGACTTCACTCGTCCGACTAGGGACACCTAGAGGTTTAAAAGGCTTGTTGCACAAGCTAAGTGCAATCGTTATCCATGCGAAAATAGATTTTGGATTTTTATTATTAGTAGTGTTATTTTTCCTTTCTTTTTGCTCGAGGACTATCAAAATGTAGGTTTGGGGGTGTGATCGGATGAGAGAATAGATCCTAATTATACGCCTTAATTCACATTTGCTATTCATTTTTGTCCTGTTTTTGTATAATTTTACTTCGCTTTTCACTTTATGGAAGGATTTAGAAGAGAGCAAGGATTCCAGTTTAAATAAAGAGAAAAAGAAAGTAGAAAGATGTTGGTCAAAGCACATCGCGCGAGCGGTCTGCTCGCGTGAAATCGCAGAAATCGCTCGTGCGACTCGCTTGTGCGGCCTCCCATTTTACGCACTCGCGCGATCCGTATTCAAAATAGAAAATGCATATTTTGGAGTGCTGAAGACTCCTACGTGGACGAAATCATTCAATTACGTCCACAATGTAATTTTTAGGAGTTTTAGTGAGATTAGGTTTATAGTCGTAAAAGAGATGGATCCCTTGAAAAAGAAATATGAAAAAATAATAAAGAGTTGTTGTAGTAAAGCTCCTGCATTATAAATATTACGGCTATTTCTATTTACTCAAGGACGTTTTGAATTCCATTCAACTTTCTTTTCTTAACTATAACCCTTGACCAACATTACAACCTTTGTAAAGTCCTAGTTGATTCTATGGAAACATGATTTGGATATGGAACCGATAGATGAAGGGAATAAAAGCATGGTGGTAGTGATATTTACTTGTTCTTTGTTCCATATCATATGCGAGATTTGTTGCTTTGTAGAGAATTATACTCCTCGCATATATTCGAATAATTACACCTGTTACCGAGTAATTTAATTTTAGAGTGTAATTTACAACGTGAGCTTTGTAGTCAAAGCATCACTAGATAGTTATCCGATTAATATTCCAAGCTCGTAGTTACCGTATATCCACTTGACTACTATTTCACACACATGCGAGTCTTCGATATATTCTATTGATTCTATTGATATATGTTTTCGGATTATTTTCATAATGTAGGAAGGCGTACGATTGTTTTACTTTTGATAATTAAAAGTTTTATTTGAATTTGATTTTATCAAGGAAGGATGTTGACATTGAAATATTTAAATTTGTAATAAAATTTTGATTTTACAAAATTAATAAAGATGGTGGTGGGTGACGTGTTGATGAGAACCCTCACGAGACTTCACTCGTCCAACTAGGGACACCTAGTGGTTTAAAAGGCTTGTTGCACAAGCTAAGTGCAATCGTTATCCATACGAAAATGGATTATGGATTTTTATTATTAGTAGTGTTATTTTTCTTTTCTTTTTGCTCAAAGATTAGCAAAATGTAGGTGTGGGGGTGTGATCGGGAGAGAACAGATCCTAATCATACGCCTTAATTCACATTTGTTAGTCGTTTTTATCCTATTTTTGTATAATTTTACTTCATTTTCCACTTTATGGAAGGAATTAGAAGAAAGCAAGGATTCCAGACAAAATAAAGAGAAAAGCAAGCTGAAAGAAGTTGGAAAAACCCCATCGCGCGAGCGGTCCGCTTGTGTGAAATCCCAGAAATCGCTCGCCCAGAGCGCTTGCGCGACCTCCCATTTTATGCGCTCGCGCCATCCGTACTGAAAATAGAAAACTCGTATTTTAAAGTGCTAAAGACTCCTACGTGGGCGAAATAATTCAATTACGTCCAGGATGTAATTTTTAGGAGTTTTAGTCAGATTAGGTTTATAGTCGTAAAAGAGATGGATCCCTAGAAAAAGAAATATGAAAAAATAATAAAGAGTTGTTGTAGTAAAGCCCTTGCATTATAAATATTACGGCTATTTCTATTTACTCAAGTAAGTTTTGAATTCCTTTTACCTTTCTTTTCTTAAATATAACCCTTGACCAACATTACAACCCTTGTACAGTCCTAATTGATTCTATGGAAACATGATTTGAATATGGAACCGATAGATGAAGGGAATAAAAGCATGGTGGTAGTGATATTTACTTGACGATCGATATCTATTCATGAGACTATTTTTTCTGTCGTGTTATAAGTTGTTCCATGTCATATGCGAGATTAGTTGCTTTGTATAGAATTATCCTCCTCGCAAATATTCGAATAATTACACCTGTTTCCGAGTAATTTCATTTTATAGTGTAATTCACAACGTTAGCTTTGTAGTCGAAGCATCACTAGATAGTTTTCCGAATTATATTCCAAGTTCATTGTTGCCGTATATCCACTTGACTACTATTTCACACACATGCGAGTCTTCGATATATTCTATTGATTATGTTGATATATGTTTTCGGATTATTTTCATAATGTAGGAATCTATACGATTGTTTTACTTTTGATAATTTAAAGTTTTATTTGAATTTGATTTTATCAAGGAAGGATGTTGACATTGAAATATTTAAATTTTTAATAAAATCTTAATTTTACAAAATTCATAAAGATGCTTGTGGGTGACTTGTTGATGAGAACCCTCACGAGACTTCACTCGTTCGACTAGGGACACCTTGAGGTTTAAAAGGTTTTTAAGCACAAGCTAAGTGCAATCGTTATCCATACGAAAATAGATTAAGGATTTTTATTATTAGTAGTGTTATTTTTCTTTTCTTTTTGCTCGAGGACTATCAAAATGTAGGTTTGGGGGTGTGATCGGATGAGAGAATAGATCCTAATTATACGCCTTAATTCAGATTTGTTAGTCATTTTTATCCTGTTTTTGTATAATTTTACTTCGTTTTCCACTTTATGGAAGGATTTAGAAGAAAACAAGGATTCCAGTTTAAATAAAGAGAAAAAGAAAGTAGAAGAAATCGCGCGAGAGGTCTGCTAGCGTGAAATCGCAGAAATTGCTCGCGCGGACCGCTTGTGCGACCTCCCATTTTACGCGCTCGCGCTATCCGTACTGAAAATAGAAAACTCGTATTTTAAAGTGCTGAAGACTCCTACGTGGGCGAAATAATTCAATTACGTCCAGAATGTAATTTTTAGGAGTTTTAGTCAGATTAGGTTTATAGTCGTAAAAGAGATGGATCCCTAGAGAAAGAAATATGAAAAAATAATAAAGAGTTGTTGTAGTAAAGCCCTTGCATTATAAATATTACGGCTATTTCTATTTACTCAAGTACGTTTTGAATTCCTTTTACCTTTCTTTTCTTAAATATAACCCTTGACCAACATTACAACCCTTGTAAAGTCCTAATTGATTCTATGGAAACATGATTTGAATATGGAACCGATAGATGAAGGGAATAAAAGCATGGTGGTAGTGATATTTACTTGACGATCGATATCTATTCATGAGACTATTTTTTCTGTCGTGTTATAAGTTGTTCCATGTTATATGCGAGATTAGTTGCTTTGTATAGAATTATCCTCCTCGCAAATATTCGAATAATTACACCTGTTTCCGAGTAATTTCATTTTATAGTGTAATTCACAACGTTAGCTTTGTAGTCGAAGCATCACTAGATAGTTATCCGAATTATATTCCAAGTTCATTGTTGCCGTATATCCACTTGACTACTATTTCACACACATGCGAGTCTTCGATATATTCTACTGATTATGTTGATATATGTTTTTGGATTATTTTCATAATGTAGGAAGGTGTACGATTGTTTTACTTTTGATAATTTAATGTTTTATTTGAATTTGATTTTATCAAGGAAGGATGTTGACATTGAAATATTTAAATTTTTAATAAAATCTTAATTTTACAAAATTCATAAAGATGCTTGTGGGTGACTTGTTGATGAGAACCCTTACGAGACTTCACTCGTTCGACTAGGGACACCTTGAGGTTTAAAAGGCTTTTTGCACAAGCTAAGTGCAATCGTTATCCATACGAAAATAGATTAAGGATTTTTATTATTAGTAGTGTTATTTTTCTTTTCTTTTTGCTCGAGGACTATCAAAATGTAGGTTTGGGGGTGTGATCGGATGAGAGAATAGATCCTAATTATACGCCTTAATTCACATTTGTTAGTTGTTTTTATCCTGTTTTTGTATAATTTTACTTCGTTTTCCACTTTATGGAAGGATTTAGAAGAAAGCAAGGATTCCAGTTTAAATAAAGAGAAAAAGAAAGTAGAAGGAAGTAGGAAAAAGCCCATCGCGCGAGAGGTCTGCTCGCGTGAAATCGCAGAAATTGCTCGCGCGGACCGCTTGTGCGACCTCCCATTTTACGCACTCGCGTGGCCCGCTCGCGCGATCCGTGCTGAAAATAGAAAATGCGTATTTTGGAGTGCTGAAGACTCCTACGTGGACGAAATCATTCAATTACGTCCACAATGTATTTTTTAGGAGTTTTAGTGAGATTAGGTTTATAGTTGTAAAAGAGATGGATCCCTTGAAAAAGAAATATGAAAAAATAATAAAGAGTTGTTGTAGTAAAGCCCTTGCATTATAAATATTACAGCTATTTCTATTTACTCAAGGACGTTTTGAATTCCTTTTACCTTTCTTTTCTTAACTATAACCCTTGACCAACATTACGACCCTTGTAAACTCCTAGTTGATTCTATGGAAACATGATTTGAATATGGAACCCATAGATGAAGGGAATAAAAGCATGGTGGTAGTGAAATTTACTTGACGATCGATATCTATTCATGAGACTATTTTTTCTGTCGTGTTATAAGTTGTTCCATGTTATATGCGAGATTAGTTGCTTTGTATAGAATTATCCTCCTCGCAAATATTCGAATAATTACACCTGTTTCCGAGTAATTTCATTTTATAGTGTAATTCACAACGTTAGCTTTGTAGTCGAAGCATCACTAGATAGTTATCCGAATTATATTCCAAGTTCATTGTTGCCGTATATCCACTTGACTACTATTTCACACACATGCGAGTCTTCGATATATTCTACTGATTATGTTGATATATGTTTTCGGATTATTTTCATAATGTAGGAAGGTGTACGATTGTTTTACTTTTGATAATTTAAAGTTTTATTTGAATTTGATTTTATCAAGGAAGGATGTTGACATTGAAATATTTAAATTTTTAATAAAATCTTAATTTTACAAAATTCATAAAGATGCTTGTGGGTGACTTGTTGATGAGAACCCTTACGAGACTTCACTCGTTCGACTAGGGACACCTTGAGGTTTAAAAGGCTTTTTGCACAAGCTAAGTGCAATCGTTATCCATATGAAAATAGATTAAGGATTTTTATTATTAGTAGTGTTATTTTTTTTTCTTTTTGCTCGAGGACTATCAAAATGTAGGTTTGGGGGTGTGATCGGATGAGAGAATAGATCCTAATTATACGCCTTAATTCACATTTGTTAGTTGTTTTTATCCTGTTTTTGTATAATTTTACTTCGTTTTCCACTTTATGGAAGGATTTAGAAGAAAGCAAGGATTCCAGTTTAAATAAAGAGAAAAAGAAAGTAGAAGGAAGTAGGAAAAAGCCCATCGCGCGAGAGGTCTGCTCGCGTGAAATCGCAGAAATTGCTCGCGCGGACCGCTTGTGCGACCTCCCATTTTACGCACTCGCGTGGCCCGCTCGCGCGATCCGTGCTGAAAATAGAAAATGCGTATTTTGGAGTGCTGAAGACTCCTACGTGGACGAAATCATTCAATTACGTCCACAATGTATTTTTTCGGAGTTTTAGTGAGATTAGGTTTATAGTTGTAAAAGAGATGGATCCCTTGAAAAAGAAATATGAAAAAATAATAAAGAGTTGTTGTAGTAAAGCCCTTGCATTATAAATATTACAGCTATTTCTATTTACTCAAGGACGTTTTGAATTCCTTTTACCTTTCTTTTCTTAACTATAACCCCTGACCAACATTACAACCCTTGTAAAGTCCTAGTTGATTCTATGGAAACATGATTTGAATATGGAACCCATAGATGAAGGGAATAAAAGCATGGTGGTAGTGAAATTTACTTGACGATCGATATCTATTCAAGAGACTATTTTTTCTGTCGTGTTATAAGTTGTTCCATGTTATATGCGAGATTAGTTGCTTTGTATAGAATTATCCTCCTCGCAAATATTCGAATAATTACACCTGTTTCCGAGTAATTTCATTTTATAGTGTAATTCACAACGTTAGCTTTGTAGTCGAAGCATCACTAGATAGTTATCCGAATTATATTCCAAGTTCATTGTTGCCGTATATCCACTTGACTACTATTTCACACACATGCGAGTCTTCGATATATTCTACTGATTATGTTGATATATGTTTTTGGATTATTTTCATAATGTAGGAAGGTGTACGATTGTTTTACTTTTGATAATTTAATGTTTTATTAGAATTTGATTTTATCAAGGAAGGATGTTGACATTGAAATATTTAAATTTTTAATAAAATCTTAATTTTACAAAATTCATAAAGATGCTTGTGGGTGACTTGTTGATGAGAACCCTTACGAGACTTCACTCGTTCGACTAGGGACACCTTGAGGTTTAAAAGGCTTTTTGCACAAGCTAAGTGCAATCGTTATCCATACGAAAATTGATTAAGGATTTTTATTATTAGTAGTGTTATTTTTCTTTTCTTTTTGCTCGAGGACTATCAAAATGTAGGTTTGGGGGTGTGATCGGATGAGAGAATAGATCCTAATTATACGCCTTAATTCACATTTGTTAGTTGTTTTTATCCTGTTTTTGTATAATTTTACTTCGTTTTCCACTTTATGGAAGGATTTAGAAGAAAGCAAGGATTCCAGTTTAAATAAAGAGAAAAAGAAAGTAGAAGGAAGTAGGAAAAAGCCCATCGCGCGAGAGGTCTGCTCGCGTGAAATCGCAGAAATTGCTCGCGCGGACCGCTTGTGCGACCTCCCATTTTACGCACTCGCGTGGCCCGCTCGCGCGATCCGTGCTGAAAATAGAAAATGCGTATTTTGGAGTGCTGAAGACTCCTACGTGGACGAAATCATTCAATTACGTCCACAATGTATTTTTTAGGAGTTTTAGTGAGATTAGGTTTATAGTTGTAAAAGAGATGGATCCCTTGAAAAAGAAATATGAAAAAATAATAAAGAGTTGTTGTAGTAAAGCCCTTGCATTATAAATATTACAGCTATTTCTATTTACTCAAGGACGTTTTGAATTCCTTTTACCTTTCTTTTCTTAACTATAACCCTTGACCAACATTACGACCCTTGTAAACTCCTAGTTGATTCTATGGAAACATGATTTGAATATGGAACCCATAGATGAAGGGAATAAAAGCATGGTGGTAGTGAAATTTACTTGACGATCGATATCTATTCATGAGACTATTTTTTCTGTCGTGTTATAAGTTGTTCCATGTTATATGCGAGATTAGTTGCTTTGTATAGAATTATCCTCCTCGCAAATATTCGAATAATTACACCTGTTTCCGAGTAATTTCATTTTATAGTGTAATTCACAACGTTAGCTTTGTAGTCGAAGCATCACTAGATAGTTATCCGAATTATATTCCAAGTTCATTGTTGCCGTATATCCACTTGACTACTATTTCACACACATGCGAGTCTTCGATATATTCTACTGATTATGTTGATATATGTTTTCGGATTATTTTCATAATGTAGGAAGGTGTACGATTGTTTTACTTTTGATAATTTAAAGTTTTATTTGAATTTGATTTTATCAAGGAAGGATGTTGACATTGAAATATTTAAATTTTTAATAAAATCTTAATTTTACAAAATTCATAAAGATGCTTGTGGGTGACTTGTTGATGAGAACCCTTACGAGACTTCACTCGTTCGACTAGGGACACCTTGAGGTTTAAAAGGCTTTTTGCACAAGCTAAGTGCAATCGTTATCCATATGAAAATAGATTAAGGATTTTTATTATTAGTAGTGTTATTTTTTTTTCTTTTTGCTCGAGGACTATCAAAATGTAGGTTTGGGGGTGTGATCGGATGAGAGAATAGATCCTAATTATACGCCTTAATTCACATTTGTTAGTTGTTTTTATCCTGTTTTTGTATAATTTTACTTCGTTTTCCACTTTATGGAAGGATTTAGAAGAAAGCAAGGATTCCAGTTTAAATAAAGAGAAAAAGAAAGTAGAAGGAAGTAGGAAAAAGCCCATCGCGCGAGAGGTCTGCTCGCGTGAAATCGCAGAAATTGCTCGCGCGGACCGCTTGTGCGACCTCCCATTTTACGCACTCGCGTGGCCCGCTCGCGCGATCCGTGCTGAAAATAGAAAATGCGTATTTTGGAGTGCTGAAGACTCCTACGTGGACGAAATCATTCAATTACGTCCACAATGTATTTTTTCGGAGTTTTAGTGAGATTAGGTTTATAGTTGTAAAAGAGATGGATCCCTTGAAAAAGAAATATGAAAAAATAATAAAGAGTTGTTGTAGTAAAGCCCTTGCATTATAAATATTACAGCTATTTCTATTTACTCAAGGACGTTTTGAATTCCTTTTACCTTTCTTTTCTTAACTATAACCCCTGACCAACATTACAACCCTTGTAAAGTCCTAGTTGATTCTATGGAAACATGATTTGAATATGGAACCCATAGATGAAGGGAATAAAAGCATGGTGGTAGTGAAATTTACTTGACGATCGATATCTATTCAAGAGACTATTTTTTCTGTCGTGTTATAAGTTGTTCCATGTTATATGCGAGATTAGTTGCTTTGTATAGAATTATCCTCCTCGCAAATATTCGAATAATTACACCTGTTTCCGAGTAATTTCATTTTATAGTGTAATTCACAACGTTAGCTTTGTAGTCGAAGCATCACTAGATAGTTATCCGAATTATATTCCAAGTTCATTGTTGCCGTATATCCACTTGACTACTATTTCACACACATGCGAGTCTTCGATATATTCTACTGATTATGTTGATATATGTTTTTGGATTATTTTCATAATGTAGGAAGGTGTACGATTGTTTTACTTTTGATAATTTAATGTTTTATTAGAATTTGATTTTATCAAGGAAGGATGTTGACATTGAAATATTTAAATTTTTAATAAAATCTTAATTTTACAAAATTCATAAAGATGCTTGTGGGTGACTTGTTGATGAGAACCCTTACGAGACTTCACTCGTTCGACTAGGGACACCTTGAGGTTTAAAAGGCTTTTTGCACAAGCTAAGTGCAATCGTTATCCATACGAAAATTGATTAAGGATTTTTATTATTAGTAGTGTTATTTTTCTTTTCTTTTTGCTCGAGGACTATCAAAATGTAGGTTTGGGGGTGTGATCGGATGAGAGAATAGATCCTAATTATACGCCTTAATTCACATTTGTTAGTTGTTTTTATCCTGTTTTTGTATAATTTTACTTCGTTTTCCACTTTATGGAAGGATTTAGAAGAAAGCAAGGATTCCAGTTTAAATAAAGAGAAAAAGAAAGTAGAAGGAAGTAGGAAAAAGCCCATCGCGCGAGAGGTCTGCTCGCGTGAAATCGCAGAAATTGCTCGCGCGGACCGCTTGTGCGACCTCCCATTTTACGCACTCGCGTGGCCCGCTCGCGCGATCCGTGCTGAAAATAGAAAATGCGTATTTTGGAGTGCTGAAGACTCCTACGTGGACGAAATCATTCAATTACGTCCACAATGTATTTTTTAGGAGTTTTAGTGAGATTAGGTTTATAGTTGTAAAAGAGATGGATCCCTTGAAAAAGAAATATGAAAAAATAATAAAGAGTTGTTGTAGTAAAGCCCTTGCATTATAAATATTACAGCTATTTCTATTTACTCAAGGACGTTTTGAATTCCTTTTACCTTTCTTTTCTTAACTATAACCCTTGACCAACATTACGACCCTTGTAAACTCCTAGTTGATTCTATGGAAACATGATTTGAATATGGAACCCATAGATGAAGGGAATAAAAGCATGGTGGTAGTGAAATTTACTTGACGATCGATATCTATTCATGAGACTATTTTTTCTGTCGTGTTATAAGTTGTTCCATGTTATATGCGAGATTAGTTGCTTTGTATAGAATTATCCTCCTCGCAAATATTCGAATAATTACACCTGTTTCCGAGTAATTTCATTTTATAGTGTAATTCACAACGTTAGCTTTGTAGTCGAAGCATCACTAGATAGTTATCCGAATTATATTCCAAGTTCATTGTTGCCGTATATCCACTTGACTACTATTTCACACACATGCGAGTCTTCGATATATTCTACTGATTATGTTGATATATGTTTTCGGATTATTTTCATAATGTAGGAAGGTGTACGATTGTTTTACTTTTGATAATTTAAAGTTTTATTTGAATTTGATTTTATCAAGGAAGGATGTTGACATTGAAATATTTAAATTTTTAATAAAATCTTAATTTTACAAAATTCATAAAGATGCTTGTGGGTGACTTGTTGATGAGAACCCTTACGAGACTTCACTCGTTCGACTAGGGACACCTTGAGGTTTAAAAGGCTTTTTGCACAAGCTAAGTGCAATCGTTATCCATATGAAAATAGATTAAGGATTTTTATTATTAGTAGTGTTATTTTTTTTTCTTTTTGCTCGAGGACTATCAAAATGTAGGTTTGGGGGTGTGATCGGATGAGAGAATAGATCCTAATTATACGCCTTAATTCACATTTGTTAGTTGTTTTTATCCTGTTTTTGTATAATTTTACTTCGTTTTCCACTTTATGGAAGGATTTAGAAGAAAGCAAGGATTCCAGTTTAAATAAAGAGAAAAAGAAAGTAGAAGGAAGTAGGAAAAAGCCCATCGCGCGAGAGGTCTGCTCGCGTGAAATCACAGAAATTGCTCGCGCGGACCGCTTGTGCGACCTCCCATTTTACGCACTCGCGTGGCCCGCTCGCGCGATCCGTGCTGAAAATAGAAAATGCGTATTTTGGAGTGCTGAAGACTCCTACGTGGACGAAATCATTCAATTACGTCCACAATGTATTTTTTCGGAGTTTTAGTGAGATTAGGTTTATAGTTGTAAAAGAGATGGATCCCTTGAAAAAGAAATATGAAAAAATAATAAAGAGTTGTTGTAGTAAAGCCCTTGCATTATAAATATTACAGCTATTTCTATTTACTCAAGGACGTTTTGAATTCCTTTTACCTTTCTTTTCTTAACTATAACCCCTGACCAACATTACAACCCTTGTAAAGTCCTAGTTGATTCTATGGAAACATGATTTGAATATGGAACCCATAGATGAAGGGAATAAAAGCATGGTGGTAGTGAAATTTACTTGACGATCGATATCTATTCAAGAGACTATTTTTTCTGTCGTGTTATAAGTTGTTCCATGTTATATGCGAGATTAGTTGCTTTGTATAGAATTATCCTCCTCGCAAATATTCGAATAATTACACCTGTTTCCGAGTAATTTCATTTTATAGTGTAATTCACAACGTTAGCTTTGTAGTCGAAGCATCACTAGATAGTTATCCGAATTATATTCCAAGTTCATTGTTGCCGTATATCCACTTGACTACTATTTCACACACATGCGAGTCTTCGATATATTCTATTGATTATGTTGATATATGTTTTCGGATTATTTTCATAATGTAGGAAGGTGTACGATTGTTTCACTTTTGATAATTTAAAGTTTTATTTAAATTTGATTTTATCAAGGAAGGATGTTGACATTGAAATATTTAAATTTTAAGTAAAATCTTAATATTACAAAATTCATAAAGATGCTTGTGGGTGACATGTTGATGAGAACCCTCACGAGACTTCACTCGTCCGACTAGGGACACCTAGAGGTTTAAAAGGTTTGTTGCACAAGCTAAGTGCAATCGTTATCCATGCGAAAATAGATTATGGATTTCTATTATTAGTAGTGTTATTTTTCTTTTCTTTTTGCTCGAGGACTATCAAAATGTAGGTTTGGGGGTGTGATCGGATGAGAGAATAGATCCAAATTATACGCCTTAATTCACATTTGTTATTCGTTTTTATCCTGTTTTTGTATAATTTTACTTCGTTTTCCACTTTATGGAAGGATTTAGAAGAAAGCAAGGATTCCAGTTTAAATAAAGAGAAAAAGAAAGTAGAAGGAAGTAGGAAAAAGCCCATCGCGCGAGAGGTCTGCTCGCGTGAAATCGCAGAAATTGCTCGCGCGGACCGCTTGTGCGACCTCCCATTTTACGCACTCGCGTGGCCCGCTCGCGCGATCCGTGCTGAAAATAGAAAATGCGTATTTTGGAGTGCTGAAGACTCCTACGTGGACGAAATCATTCAATTACGTCCACAATGTATTTTTTAGGAGTTTTAGTGAGATTAGGTTTATAGTTGTAAAAGAGATGGATCCCTTGAAAAAGAAATATGAAAAAATAAGAAAGAGTTTTTGTAGTAAAGCCCTTGCATTATAAATATTACAGCTATTTCTATTTACTCAAGGACGTTTTGAATTCCTTTTACCTTTCTTTTCTTAACTATAACCCTTGACCAACATTACAACCCTTGTAAAGTCCTAGTTGATTCTATGGAAACATGATTTGAATATGGGACCCATAGATGAAGGGAATAAAAGCATGGTGGTAGTGATATTTACTTGACGATCGATATCTATTCATAAGACTAACTTTTTTGTCGTGTTATACGTTGTTCCATGTCATATGCGAGATTTGTTGCTTTGTATAGAATTATCCTCCTCGTATATATTCGAATAATTACACCTGTTTTTGAGTAATTTCATTTTATAGTGTAATTCACAACGTTAGCTTTGTATTCGAAGCATCACTAGATAGTTATCCGAATTATATTCCAAGTTCATTGTTGCCGTATATCCACTTGACTACTATTTCACACACATGCGAGTCTTCGATATATTCTATTGATTATGTTGATATATGTTTTCGGATTATTTTCATAATGTAGGAAGGTGTACGATTGTTTCACTTTTGATAATTTAAAGTTTTATTTAAATTTGATTTTATCAAGGAAGGATGTTGACATTGAAATATTTAAATTTTAAGTAAAATCTTAATATTACAAAATTCATAAAGATGCTTGTGGGTGACTTGTTGATGAGAACCCTCACGAGACTTCACTCGTCCGACTAGGGACACCTAGAGGTTTAAAAGGCTTGTTGCACAAGCTAAGTGCAATCGTTATCCATGCGAAAATAGATTATGGATTTTTATTATTAGTAGTGTTATTTTTCTTTTCTTTTTGCTCGAGGACTATCAAAATGTAGGTTTGGGGGTGTGATCGGATGAGAGAATAGATCCAAATTATACGCCTTAATTCACATTTGTTATTCGTTTTTATCCTGTTTTTGTATAATTTTACTTCGTTTTCCACTTTATGGAAGGATTTAGAAGAGAGCAAGGATTCCAGTTTAAATAAAGAGAAAATGAAAGTAGAAAGATGTTGGTAAAAGCACATCGCGCGAGCGGCCTGCTCGCGTGAAATCGCAGAAATCGCTCGTGCGACTCGCTTGTGCGACCTCCCATTTTACGCTCTCGCGCGATCCGTATTGAAAATAGAAAATGCGCATTTTGGAGTGCTGAAGACTCCTACGTGGACGAAATCATTCAATTACGTCCACAATGTAATTTTTAGGAGTTTTAGTGAGATTAGGTTTATAGTCGTAAAAGAGATGGATCCCTTGAAAAAGAAATATGAAAAAATAATAAAGAGTTGTTGTAGTAAAGCTCTTGCATTATAAATATTACTGCTATTTCTATTTACTCAAGGACGTTTTGAATTCCTTTTAACTTTCTTTTCTTAACTATAACCCTTGACAAACATTACAACCTTTGTAAAGTCCTAGTTGATTCTATGGAAACATGATTTGGATATGGAACCGATAGTTGAAGGGAATAAAAGCATGGTGGTAGTGATATTTACTTGTACTTTGTTCCATATCATATGCGAGATTTGTTGCTTTGTAGAGAATTCTACTCCTCGCATATATTCGAATAATTACACCTGTTATCGAGTAATTTAATTTTAGAGTGTAATTCACAACGTGAGCTTTGTAGTCAAAGCATCACTAGATAGTTATCCGATTTATATTCCATGCTCGTAGTTACCGTATATCCACTTGACTACTATTTCACACACATGCGAGTCTTCGATATATTCTATTGATTCTATTGATATATGTTTTCGGATTATTTTCATAATGTAGGAAGGCGTACGATTGTTTTACTTTTGATAATTAAAAGTGTTATTTGAATTTGATTTTATCAAGGAAGGATGTTGACATTGAAATATTTAAATTTGTAATAAAATTTTGATTTTACAAAATTAATATAGATGGTTGTGGGTGACGTGTTGATGAGAACCCTCACGAGACTTCACTCGTCCGACTAGGGACACCTAGTGGTTTAAAAGGCTTGTTGCAAAAGCTAAGTGCAATCGTTATCCATACGAAAATGGATTATGGATATTTATTATTAGTAGTGTTATTTTTCTTTTCTTTTTGCTCAAGGATTAGCAAAATATAGGTGTGGGGGTGTGATCGGGAGAGAACAGATCCTAATTATACGCCTTAATTCACATTTGTTAGTCGTTTTTATCCTATTTTTGTATAATTTTACTTCATTTTCCACTTTATGGAAGGAATTAGAAGAAAGCAAGGATTCCAGGCAAAATAAAGAGAAAAGCAAGTAGAAAGAAGTTGGAAAAACCCCATCGCGCGAGCGGTACGCTCGTGTGAAATCCCAGAAATCGCTCGCGCGGAGCGCTTGCGCGACCTCCCATTTTATGCGCTCGCACCATCCGTACTTGTTTGCTGTAATTTGCGCGGGCGTGCCAGAACCAATCTGTGATTCGGTGTGTGTGTGTGTAAGCGTGCAAACTAATTTCCTATCTGCTTGTGTCAGTGATACACAATGCTTTTGGTGAATCTGACTTCTAAACTGGTGATTGTGTGTAGTGAGTAGGAAAGTACCCTCACTAAAAGTCCTTTAGCAGTACTGAAGCGCACAAGCTAAAAAGTATCAAGTTTAAACAAGTTAAACAAATCACAAACGGTTTAATAAAAATAGATTTTTATTAAATGCTTGGAAAACTAAAACAGATCTCAAGAACACCAGAATGGACTGATCATTCAAAAGAACAGAGAATAAAAATAACAAAATGACACAGACCTAATTGCTATTAAAGCTAGGAAACAAAGACTTAAGAGAGTGCTCTGAATGCCTTGAATGTGCTGAATACTGAATGCGGTGTATGCTTTTGTCAAAGAGACGCGGAGTCCTTTGCTTGAAAGGCCTGCCTCTATATTTATAGCGGCCTGAACTGATTCCTATTTGGACTATGATTCCTTCTCTTACGCCCCAAGCTATTGATTGATTGGCTGATTTGAAGAAATCCTTCTATATCACCACCTCCTACCTTATTCTGAACTTAATTGAATTAATCCCTTTAATTTAGGGATTAGACGATCCAACCCAGCTGGCAACTAACAACTCCTTTCCCAGACGGACTCTTGTTTCCAAAAAACTCTCAGAGATGACATCATCATGCCAACTGTGAATAACAACGCCCTGTCCTTCGTCAATCGACCTCTCCCTGTTGGATGAATCGGGCTCATGACTTCTTCCATGTTCGATCATATTTCTTCAACTTCTTATAATCAATCGGACACACTCTTCCTTTTCATGATGTCCGATTAGTTATAACGTTGCTTTACTTTTCCATCGGGCTCTCAACATGATAAGTTATGTTCTCATAGCCCGATGATGCTTACACTTGCCACATGCTCTCCTCATCTCCCAACAGTTGTTCCCCCCATCGGGCTTACCTCTTGAGTCCGATGAGTCATCACTACTTGCCCCAGCGTCTCCTTCACCCAACTTCAACTCCACTCGGGCTTGAAAATCATTGACGATTTTTGGGTGCAAACAATTGCCCCCCAAAAGGTCATATCAAACGTCCCGCCTTGATTGATGTGACGTTTTGAATTTCAAATATGCCACGCGTCAAGCACGCAGCTAACGTCAGGTTATTGAGAATCCCACCAGTCACCCTACTTTTAATGCGCCATGATTACGGCGTCGTGATATTTAAATATCACCCAACTTCCGAAAACTCCTTACACATTCACATTTTACTCTCTCCAGAATTCAAGCAAAACACAGAGCTTCTCACTCTATCTTCATCTTTTCCGGCGACTTTTCTTCCCTCCATAGACATGGCTCCCAAAACCGCTCCGGCCACCTCCAAAGGAAAAATGTCTTTCGCGGACGCTCTACCGCCACAAAACCGCTGCAGGGAGGTTAGGGCTTTGGCCAAAGCTCACGCTGCTGACATATCCACTGAATACCTCACCCCCTACAGTTCCTCCGCCGGTTCTCCCGTCGCACCAGGCTTAGGCGCGGCGTTTCTGGGCCACCCTCCGGCGGCTTTTCTCCCTTTCTTTCCTCCGGTAGAAAACGAAACGTTCCTACAAGTCCCTGCTCATTGGGCCAAGGTCCAGACTGCGAACCAACCAATTCGAGGATGGCCGACCCCCGCCGCTGATTGGGACAAGTGGGTAACTAGGGTTTCGGCCTCTAAGGTCGCTATCTGGAAGCAAACGGGCATCTATGATGCAATCATGCTTAGCCGGTCTCGGATCAAGATAGACCGGCCTCTCCTTCTCTCTGCCTTACTATTCTGGTCCTCATCTTGCAATGGCTTTCTTTTCCGCTGCGGACCAATGGCTCCCACCGTCAAGGACATTAGTTATCTGCTCGGCCTCCGTCCCCACGGACAAGAGATCATTCCCGAGCTTAATGTTGGGACGGCCAGCTTTGCCTATCCTCAACAAGAAGTTGTACGGGACGGGGCCATTTTTCATAGGCCGATTACAGCCTTTGGAGGCTTTCTTTCCACATGCATTGGGGCAGATGATACAGAGGTGTCCGACGCAGAACATACTGCCTTCATCATCTACTGGCTCAATAAATACCTCTTTTGCTCAGCCAGCCAAGCCATCACTAAAGAATACACAACCCTAGCCTTGGCTCTTGCATCAGGGCAGCCGTTGGCCATGGCTACGCTGGTCTGGGCGCACCTGGTCAGAGGCATAACGGATTTCGTTCATTCGGGCTTCAGTGCTGGTGGGAGCCCGATGTGGATACTGCAATTGTGGCTTCACTCGTACTTCCCTGAATTCCAACCCACCATCACTCCCTTGGCCGACGTTCCAATCTCTGCTATTCAATTCATGAACGTATCTCCTTCTTTACACTCTTTTGAAGAGTGTTTTACCTTCTTTTACCAGGGTTGCTCCTCTCGGGACATCAATCTCTTCACCCCATTCTTTTCCCTTCAATTCTCTTCTTTTCTTCAGCTCTCCAATAACCCTTCAAACTAGGGTTCGGGCACCCAGTCTACTTATAATGAAATTTTTTCTAGCTACTTAGTAGCTAGAGACATCATTTTTAGCCCAAGCATCCCGTCGGCCAACAATAAATGCGGGGCCGAGTACTACTTTGCTCCTCTATATGCCCGCCAATTCGGGCTTACTCAACTCGTACCCGTTCCTCCTGGAATCACCGTCAACGTTGACTGGGTTGAACGTGGCCTTATTGTTAATGACGGGCAGGTGAAAAAGATAACAGAGAGGTCAGACCGGCTCAAAGCCGCGTTCAACTTTACACCCTTCTCTGCCCGGCCAATAGTATCAGAAGAGTTCACCCAGTGGTGGGGTGAACGGGCTCGAAGCATATTTTCACGCACCACTGCTGAGGCCCTGGTGCCTTTCACTGCAACATCAGCCACGGTGGCCGATGTCCCTATACCAGCAGCAGCTCCAATCCGACGTAAACAAATCGCCAAGAGACCGGCTCGCAAACCAACCCCGGGCAAAGGTCCGTCTCAAAAGAAACAAAAAACAACACCGGCCTCCATCCAGGTTTGCTCTTCCCTTTTAATTTGAGCCCGAATTCCTTTTATTCAATATTAATCCTTTTGTTCTATCTTTGCAGCTTGCTGACGAAGACTCGGGAGAGGATCCACTTCCAAACCTCGCTCAGACTCTTCCCCCAACTCTCCCTACATCACCGGCCTCTGCAACGGCTTATCTAGAGCGAGTGGCCGTTCGAGTGATGCCACTTCACATCGTGCCTCCTCTAACTCCTTTAAGCGGAGACAAAGACCTTGCTCATATCGGCCAAGTCCCTGAGCAAGTTATTCTTTCTTCCAGCACTGAGGGTGTGGCCGTTGCTGAACCTACTACAGAGGCCGCTGGGGAAGAAGTAAATCAAGCCGTCCCTTCTGAAAACGAAACTCCAACCGGACAAGGGGAACCTACCACCGCCATCAGCTCTCCTGTTCACATAATACCAGGACCGGTGGTGGCCGAGGTCAGTCCTCCTGAAGCGTCTGCCGTCGAGGCCGGTGATGATAATTCGGGCTCTGTCCCTGAAACAGAAGCCCCACAGACGACAATGGCCTCGATGAGTCCGGACGTGGGAACCGGCCTCCCTTCTTCTTCTCAAACATCTTCTCAACCAAGCGAGGCCGATATTCGCAAAACAATCTCGGCCTCGCTTCGTCCTCACACCCAGGTATTGCTGTGTTACTTTGCGTTAATTCGTATGATTCTAAAAACAATGCCTGACTGTATTCTCTTGAACAGGCCGATCCTTTAGACCCAGTGCCTGTTATTCCCTTCAATGACTTCTTCTTGGGCCTGGACCTGGGAGCTTTTGACCTCGGCCCCCTGGAGCCCGAAGCGGTTTCTCCTTCCCTGCTGCAACAATCCAAGGACTTACTCCTCGGACTGGCGGACCAGGAATTTTCCAACCTTCCTGCTACTGCTGACATTGACTCTGCCTTGAACACTCTCATGGCCGATCCTTCCCTTTCTGACGGGCAACTATCCTTACTGTTGGAGATAAAAGAGAGACTTCCCAGTGCCCGTCTCATGGACAGATCGGCCTTGAAAATTCAAGCTGATGCAGAACTTCACTTAGGCTCCCGGCAGAAGGCATTAAATTTCTTGGAAGGGGCCAAAGCCAAATTTGAAGCAGGGAAGGCCTCTCGGGCTCAGGTTCTAGCAAGGGATACTTGGCTGCGGAACCGTATTGCTGCATTAAAAGCTCAACTTGCCCAATGTGAGGCCGATGTCATCACCAACAACGCCGCTCTTGAAAAAATTGACGAAGCCCTTTCTTCGCTAGGCGGTGACGCTCAGAAGTGCAGTGATCAGTTACAAGTCAGCGTCCCCATATCCCGGGCTTGGGCCCAAAAGCTGGAAAAAGCCAAGCGAGATCGGTCTGGAGCCATCAAGACATGGGAAGACTTGAAGGCTAAACTTAGGAGTTTTGGGTCGGCCTAGAGACCGACTCCTGTTTATATATACTTTGTAAAAATTTCTTTTTTTTTTTTTTATTACTTTGTAAGTAAGCTGTGCTCAGCCTATCAATACAAAATCCCTGTTCATCTAAATCATTCGGGCTCCGGCTCATAATTTATTAGCTGATCATACTCCAACCCAGGATTAGGTTTGTAATCTAGATTAATGGTCTCCCATAACGTTGGATAATAAGACTTTAAATACTGACCATTGATTAATCGGACGTGGATAGTCCCATCTAAATCACAAAGCCTGTAAGCACCTCCTCTTTTAACTTGGTGAACGATGAACGGGCCTTCCCAATTGACTGACCATTTACCGTATCGATTATCCTTATCTCCAATAGGTAACACGGCCTTCCACACCAAATCATCGGTGCAAAAAGATTTCTCTCTCACCCTTTTATTGTAAGCTCGGGCGGCCCATTGTTTTTGTACTTTTAATGCATCCAAGGCTACTAGCCTCATTTCATCAAGCCCTTCCAACTCAGCTATCATAGCCTCCGTATACTCAGCGGGCTCTAGTTGATTCTGTAAAGCCCTTCTGGCCGATCGGACTGTAACTTCCATAGGTAACATCGCGTCATGCCCGTAGGTCAGCATGAACGGTGTAACCCCAGTACTTGATCTCTTTGACGTCCGATAGGCCCATAATGCTTCGGACAAAAGCTTGTCCCATTCCCTAGGATTCTCCACGATCATCTTTTCAATGATCCCCTTAAGGATCTTGTTAGTAGACTCGGCCTGACCATTAGCCTGTGCATAATAGGGTGTAGAATTAAGAATCTTGATTCCCCTACTTTCTGTAAAGGCGGAGGTCTCCGTCCCTGTAAACACAGATCCTTGATCGGCCGTGATTGTTTCTGGAAGGCCGAACCTATGGATAATGTGTTCTTCAATGAATTTTATGACGGTGGCTTGTGTCACCGTTCTACAAGGTATGGCCTCAGCCCACTTGGTAAAATAGTCCGTAGCCACTATTATGAAACAATGCTAGCCGGATGATGGCGGTAAGACTTTGCTAATCAAATCCATCGCCCATCCCCTAAATGGCCATGGTTTGATTATAGGTTGCAATACTTTGGCCGTCACATGTTGAATCGGACCATGCTTTTGACAAGGTTGACAACCCTTGGCATAGCTGATGCAGTCTTTCAACATGCCAGGCCAATAATAATTATACCTCCTCAATAGCCACTTCATCTTGGTGCCGGCTTGATGTGCTCCACATATCCCTTCGTGTACTTCGGCCATAACCTGCATGGCCTGCTTCTTCCCCAGGCACCTCAGGACCACGTCATCACCGATCGGTTTCTTGAATAATTCCCCATCTAGTACCACGAATCGGACTGCAAACAACCTGACTCTTCGGTCTACTCTGGCATTTGGGTGACTCAGGTATTCAATAATAGGAACTCTCCAATCGCTATCCTCCATCAGGACCGAATTGGTAGTAGTGTACCAACCCCTCTTTGCAACGGACGGTAATGACCGGACATTGACCGTGATGAGTTGGTCTTCTGCACTCTTCTGGGAGGGTGAGGCTGATCCTGTCTTTGCCAACTTATCGGCCTCAGTATTGGTTGTTCTTGGGATATAGCTCATACTAATGTCATCAAATGCTTCCATGAGCTGAGTAGCAACTGCATGGAACGGGCATAACTCCCAACTTCTTATCTGAAACTCTCCAGCAATCTGTCCGATCACCAAACCTGAGTCGCCTTTTATATGCACAGATGATGCCCCCATTTCAAGGAGTATTTCTAGTCCGATTATAAGTGCTTCGTACTCGGCCTAATTGTTAGTGCATTTGAAGTTGAGCCGAAAAGACATTTTTGTCTTTTTGTACTTGGGTGATACAATCACCACTCCTGCCCCAGCACCTTCTGCGTTATTGGACCCGTCAAAGATTAAAGTCCATGGGACTAAGGATGTGTTCAGAACTTTGGGTGTTGGAGGCAGTGTTCCCAAATCAGCAGGATCTGGGTGATCGGCCAAGAAATTGGCTATGGCCTGGCCTTTTACCGATTGCTGTGAACGGTATTGGATGGCAAACTCCATCAAGGCCAAGGTCCATTTCCCAATTCGGCCTCTCATGATTGGTCTTGATAGCATGTATTTTATCACATCCGTTTGACATATTATATAAGTGGAAACAGGAAGCATATATGTTCTTAACTTCTGTGAAGAAAAATACAAAGCCAAGCATAACTTCTCAATCGGCGCATAACGCTGCTCGATTGGAGTCAAAATTCTACTTAAGTAGTAAACGGCTTGCTCATTTCCTTGCTCATTATCTTAAGCTAGCATACTACCTATAGAGCAATCAGAAGCCGATATATACAATTTTAAATACCTACCCTTTTTTGGTGGCATTAACACTGGAGGCATTGACAGATACTGTTTGATTCCTTCAAAGGCTTGTTGATGGCTGTCTTACCACTTGAAGTCTTCATCGGTCTTGATCTTCAATAGTGGGGTCCATATTTGGGTCTTCCCTGCACAGTTTGATATGAATCTTCTTAAGAAATTGATTTGCCCGAGCAATCTCTGGAGTTCCTTCTTATTAGCAGGCGGTTTTGCTGCTTGGATAGCCCGAGCCTTATTTTTATCAATCTCTATCCCCCTTTGATGTACCAGGAAACCTAAGAAATTTCCTGCTGTAACACCGAATGCGCATTTGAGAGGGTTCATTTTTAATCCATGAGCCCGCATTCTTTCAAACGCCTTTTCCAAATCTCTCAAATGATCGGTGTAATCCCCTGACTTTACCACTACATCATCTATGTAAACTTCCATGAACTGCCCGATCATGTCATGGAAGATTGAATTCATTGCCCGTTGATAAGTGGCTCCAGCGTTCTTGAGTCCGAAAGGCATGACAACCCACTCAAAGGTTCCAATTGCCCCCGGGCACCGAAAAGCAGTCTTCGGGACATCCTCTTCGGCGATGTAAATCTAGTTATACCCCGAATGCCCGTCCATAAATGACAGAATTTTGTGTTTAGCGGCCGAATCGATTAATTGATCGGCCATAGGCATGGGATACTCATCTTTTGGGGTAGCTAAGTTTAAATTCCTGAAGTCTATGCAAACCCTTAGCTTCCCATTCTTCTTCACTACTGGCACTACATTCGAGACCCATTCGACATATCGGGCTATTCGAATGAAGCCAGCGTTCAGTAATCGTTCGATCTCTTCTTTCACCTTCAATGTCACTTCTGGTGACATGCGCCGAGGCAGCTGTTTGAACGGCCTGAACCCCGATTTAATTGGCAATCGGTGTTCCAACAGTTCCCTTGACAAACTAGGCATCTCGTCATATTCCCAAGCAAAATAATCCTTATATTTATGCAAGAGTGCAATCATATCGGCCTGACCCTGAGGATCCAACATCTGACTCACATAGGTAGGCTTGTGCTCTCCTTCTTCGCCTAAGTTGACTTCCAAGAGAGGGTCCTGGACATCGGCCTTAAGATCATCCAGCTTAGCAGTGGCCGTTTCCAACTCATGTATCTGAATCTCTTCTTCCTTCGGGGCTTCTTCTTCGTAAATGCAATCAACCAGATTGATCGTTCCGTCAGTAGGGCCGATTTCCAATCTACGGTCGGCCAAGAATGCACACCATCTGGCCATGCTGGCTCTTAAGGCCATCAGCTTCCGTTCTTCAATTGTCGGAATCTCCATGGACGTCTTCTTGTTCAACGATCTCGATCGGCCTTGATTCTTCTGTCCGACTGAGATTATGGAAATATGCCTTGATGTCCGACGAACTTCCTTTAAGGAAGGTCGCCGCATTTGGCCTTCCCAATTTGTTACACCCCAACAACTTCACTGGCCCGATGTCATCTTCATACAAGACTGCATCGGCCGTCTGCACCCGGGCTACAAAGGGCTTGGTGTCTGCCCCCACCACTTCCACCTCATCTCCTCTCCAGAAAATTAACAACTGATGAAGGGTGGAGAGAATACAATAGTTTGGGTGTATCCAATCCCGGCCTAATAAAGCATTATAGGCCGCTGAAGTTTCCACGATGAAAAACGCAGTCATGACCGTTTTGCTGCCAACGGTCAGTTCCAAGGGTAGGATCCCCTTCGTCCTTGAAGGTGCCCCCGTGAAGCTTTGGACATTCATTTCTGTCGGAATCAGCTCCGACTCCGATTTCTGCAAGATCCTTAACATGATTTGGGGCATGATATTGATATTAGACCCCCCTTCAACAAGAATCCTGTTTATCGGGACGCCCTCTATGTGCCCTTTTACATACAATGGCTTTAGATGTTGGGACATCTGGTTTGTTGGCTTTTCAAACACTACTTTAACTGGTCCGGTCTTCACTCCTTCCTCAGTCTGTTGTTCCTTCGGTCTTAAGATAGTAATCTTTGGCCGATCGGTCTGCCCATCGGTGGCGTCCACACTTTTGCTAGTTGCTTCCACCACTTTAGGCTTAACGATCTCTCCCCCGTTCCAAAAGTTTTCCATCACGGCCGAGTCCTTAGCTGAGCCTTCAACCACATCCCCTTCCATAGCCGATGGTTGATCCGGCTTGGCCATGAAAGACATGAGTAGCGTAAATACCATGTTAGAAGACAGGCCTACTGGAATTGTCCCGAATTGGATTGGCGAAAAACTAGAATCCGACCCATCTCCATCGGACTCAATCATCTTGTCCGCCGTACCTGTCCCCTTTTCCTGTGAACTTTCTTGTCGGACTCTCTCCTTCCGAGGCTCGGTGGGAGCAATCGGACCCCCTACCTGATTCTTCAACAACTGGCGTTCCCGCTCGGCCTGTCGCATTCTCTGATATCTTCTTTTCTGGGACTTGCTATATTGCGGCCGTGCAGGGAACTTGGAGTGTTCAGCTCTATGCCATTTTTGATCTTCTACCCTAGGCGGTAGCACCATCCTCGGGCTCCTTCCAGAAATTGTTGCTTGCATCTGAGGCCTTGGGATCACTTGGGAACTACTTTCCCCCAGTCGGCCGTATTCTCGCTGGCCGACTTGGTGTCCCAACGGATGTTTTGCACGCCACTCGGGCTTGGCCTGGCCTTGCCACGGTAATGACAATCTTTTATGTACGGGCCTTCTCGGGCTTGAGTCCCGATGTTCATAGCTTCTCGGCCTCTTACTCGGGCTCGAGACTTCCTTCTTGATGTCAGCCTTGCACCTCGGGCAAAGGCCTTGTTCGATGAATTCCAGCTGTCGCCGTAGATCGGTTATCAGATTATCCGTGCTAGATTTGGCCGTCTCTTCGTTAGCTTTCTGTACTTCCGTCTTGCGTTCTTGGTGACTCTTTCGGAGGTCATGTATTGTAACCTTCGGCCCATTGGTGGCCGAAGTAGCAATTTGTTTACCCTTCCTTTGTGTTGGCACAAATTCCTCGTCAGATAAGTCAATCTTCAGTCTCGGCCTTGACAACCTAGTTAGGTCGGGCATCACCATGTTTGTGCCGGTGATCTGAGGAAAAGGATTTGCATCGATCCCCATTGCTTTGTCCGAGAATTTGAAGACCCCCTTCTCGACGTTTTCCTGTATAAAATTGGGAAAAACAACACAATTGTTAGTAGCGTGCTTCCAAGAATTGTGCCATTTACAATATTCTTTGTTTTTTATGTCATCGGCCTTTGGGATCCGATGACCTTCACTTAGCTTGATCACTTTATCGGCCAACAGGGCATCGAATATTTGATCAGCCATTGTTATATCGAAAGTATAGTTTTTCCCCGCCTCGAACGCCATCTTCTTTGCAGCAGCGTTATTATTAACAGGCTTGTTCAAGGCGTTGCATACGATTGGCTGTTTGCAAATTAATTCGTCCATATCGCATTCTGTTTCAAGGTCACACTCTGCCAAGTGGACCTCGTAATTGGGGTCTTTGTAATATGTTCCCTTGGAAGAGTTCTTCTTCTCCTGCTCATCCAAGAGAATACGTTCGTAGCGACCCGCCCGTGTGGCAAGCTCGAACAGATCACGGAAGTCAGTTCCTTTAAACCTCTTGCGAAGCTCAAAAGACATGCCCCCCATGGCCATCTTTGCATACTCCTCCTCGGGCAACACTGTCTTGCAGCGGTATTTTGCCTTTCGGAAATGGGCTATGTATGTTTCCACGGTCTCCCCCACCAGTTGCATCATTCGCGACAAATCTGCCAATGATGTCTCGGGCTCAGTCCTATAGAACTGTCCGTGAAACAACTCCTCCATCCCTTGCCAAGTTAACACCGAATTGGCTGGGAGGTTGACGTACCACAAAAACGCCATGCCCGTTAACAAATTTGGGAATAGTCTTAACTTCAATGGGTCACTGTGACCCACATGGCCGCATTGAACAATAAAACGGCCAATGTGCTCAACTGAGGACTGTTCACTCTCTCCTGAGAATAGAGTGAAATTCGGTACCTTATAACCCTGAGGAAATATGACTCGGTCAATCTCCGGCGGGTACGGCCGTCTGTAAGTCGGCCTTTCCAGTCTCCGCATAAACGGGCCATACTCCTCGTGTATGGCCGCTACCAGCTCTTCCCTATTGATGGGTTGAACTACGGGCTGAACATTCCTTATCGGGGGTATCAACGGCGGCGGTCCGTTCTGTTGGTTATTCTGGACCTGATGGGTCCAAAACCCACCGTTGTTCCTCTGCCTCCCATGGCCATTCCCTTGGGGCTGTGTGTGGCCGACTGAACTTTCAGTCTGGCCGGCAGACCCTCCAAACCCTGGTGTCGCCGATCCGTTGGGATCGGTGACCACCAAACTGCCAGCGATGCCGGTCTGTGACTCAGATTGCTTTCCTGAGCCATTTCCTTCTCTTAGGTTCGGACAGACATATGGTGGGCTCTTTGGCTTATCGGACTCAAGCGAGGTACCCGAGCCCGAACCGTTGACCTGTTCTTCTCTCCATCCGGCCTTATAGGTTTCAATCAACTTTCCGATTGTTTCCGTCAATCGGTCCAACTTAACGTGCGTGGTCCTGGTTTCATGGATCAGATCAGCCTGACTTTTATGGATATCAGTCGTTTGCTGCATGACCGATTTGAGGCTGCCCATAGAACCTATGAGCGCGTTGTACTCATGCCACATGGGCTCTACGTTAGCCCTCATGGCTTCCGAGATGGCTTCTAACGTGACACTACCGTCTTGTGGAGAATGGCCGGTGCTCTCCTCCGTGGGCGGATCCATATGCTGATCATCCTTTATCGTCTTATCTTTCTTCGGAGGCATGATTTGACACTGTGGGTCCCACCGAGCGTGCCAAAAATGTTTGCTGTAATTTGCGCAGGCGTGCCAGAACCAATCTGTGATTCGGTGTGTGTGTGTGTAAGCGTGCAAACTAATTTCCTATCTGCTTGTGTCAGTGATACACAAGGCTTTTGGTGAATCTGACTTCTAAACTGGTGATTGTGTGTAGTGAGTAGGAAAGTACCCTCACTAAAAGTCCTTTAGCAGTACTGAAGCGCACAAGCTAAAAAGTATCAAGTTTAAACAAGTTAAACAAATCATAAACGGTTTAATAAAAATAGATTTTTATTAAATGCTTGGAAAACTAAAACAGATCTCAAGAACACCAGAATGGACTGATCATTCAAAAGAACAGAGAATAAAAATAACAAAAAGACACAGACCTAATTGCTATTAAAGCTAGGAAACAAAGACTTAAGAGAGTGCTCTGAATGCCTTGAATGTGCTGAATACTGAATGCGGTGTATGCTTTTGTCGAAGAGACGCGGAGTCCTTTGCTTGAAAGGCCTGCCTCTATATTTATAGCGGCCTGAACTGATTCCTATTTGGACTATGATTCCTTCTCTTACGCCCCAAGCTATTGATTGATTGGCTGATTTGAAGAAATCCTTCTATATCACCACCTCCTACCTTATTCTGAACTTAATTGAATTAATCCCTTTAATTTAGGGATTAGACGATCCAACCCAGCTGGCAACTAACAACTCCTTTCCCAGACGGACTCTTGTTTCCAAAAAACTCTCAGAGATGACATCATCATGCCAACTGTGAATAACAACGCCCTGTCCTTCGTCAATCGACCTCTCCCTGTTGGATGAATCGGGCTCATGACTTCTTCCATGTCCGATCATATTTCTTCAACTTCTTATAATCAATCGCACACACTCTTCCTTTTCATGATGTCCGATTAGTTATAACGTTGCTTTACTTTTCCATCGGGCTCTCAACATGATAAGTTATGTTCTCATAGCCCGATGATGCTTACACTTGCCACATGCTCTCCTCATCTCCCAACAGTTGTTCCCCCCATCGGGCTTACCTCTTGAGTCCGATGAGTCATCACTACTTGCCCCAGCGTCTCCTTCACCCAACTTCAACTCCACTCGGGCTTGAAAATCATTGACGATTTTTGGGTGCAAACAGTACTGAAAATAGAAAACTCATATTTTAAAGTGCTGAAGACTCCTACGTTGGCGAAATAATTCAATTACATCCAGAATGTAATTTTTATGAGTTTTAGTCAGATTAGGTTTATAGTCGTAAAAGAGATGGATCCCTAGAAAAAGAAATATGAAAAAATAATAAAGAGTTGTTGTAGTAAAGCCCTTGCATTATGAATATTACGGCTATTTCTATTTACTCAAGTACGTTTTGAATTCCTTTTACCTTTCTTTTCTTAACTATAACCCTTGACCAACATTACAACCCTTGTAAAGTCCTAATTGATTCTATGGAAACATGATTTAAATATGGAACCGATAGATGAAGGGAATAAAAGCATGGTGGTAGTGATATTTACTTGACGATCGATATCTATTCATGAGACTATTTTTTCTGTCGTATTATAAGTTGTTCCATGTTATATGAGAGAGTAGTTGCTTTGTATAGAATTATCCTCCTCGCATATATTCGAATAATTACACCTGTTTCCGAGTAATTTCATTTTATAGTGTAATTCACAACGTTAGCTTTGTAGTCGAAGCATCACTAGATAGTTATCCGAATTACATTCCAAGTTCATTTTAGCCGTATATCCACTTGACTACTATTTCACACACATGCGAGTCTTCGATATATTCTATTGATTCTATTGATATATGTTTTCGGATTATTTTCATAATGTGGTGTACGATTGTTTTACTTTTGATAATTTAAAGTTTAATTTAAATTTGATTTTATCAAGGAAGGATGTTGACATTGAAATTTTTAAATTTTAAATAAAATCTTAATTTTACAAAATTCATAAAGATGCTTGTGGGTGACTTGTTGATGAGAACCCTCACGAGACTTCACCCGTCCGACTAGGGACACCTAGAGGTTTAAAAGGCTTGTTTCACAAGCTCTGTGCAATCGTTATCCATGCGAAAATAGATTATGGATTTTTATTATTAGTAGTGTTATTTTTCTTTTCTTTTTGCTCGGGGACTAACAAAATGTAGGTTTGGGGGTGTGATCGGATGAGAGAATAGATCCTAATTATACGCCTTAATTCACATTTGTTAGTCGTTTTTATCCTGTTTTTGTATAATTTTACATTGTTTTCCACTTTATGGATGGATTTAGAAGAAAGCAAGGATTCCAGTTTAAATAAAGGGAAAAAGAAAGTAGAAGGAAGTTGGAAAAAGCCCATCGCGCGAGCGGTCAGCTCGCGTGAAATCGCAGAAATCGCTCGCGCGGACCACTTGTGCGACCTCCCATTTTACGCGCTCGCGTGGCCCGCTCGCGCGATCCGTACTGAAAATAGATAATGCGTATTTTGGAGTGCTGAAGACTCCTACGTGGACGAAATCATTCAATTACGCCCACAATGTATTTTTTAGGAGTTTTAGTGAGATTAGGGTTATAGTTGTAAAAGAGATGGATCCCTTGAAAAAGAAATATGAAAAAATAATAAAGAGTTGTTGTAGTAAAGCCCTTGCATTATAAATATTACGGCTATTTCTATTTACTCAAGGACGTTTTGAATTCCTTTTACCTTTCTTTTCTTAACTATAACCCTTGACCAACATTACAACCCTTGTAAAGTTGTCACGCCCTGGCGTAGCCAAAATATGGAAAAATTTAAAATTTTCATCTTGGACCCTGAGGCACGTGACTGGTTGCAGTACCAAATTGTACATGACCAAATAATAATATTTAAACGATATAATAAAAGGATAAAACCATCATTTACTTTCTGGAATATATTACAATGAGAAGTCAAAGTACTTAGCTAGTTAATACATCATAATAAATACATCAGAGTCTTTATGGCTCTTGGCCTTACAAAACTATTACGAAATATATGCTAAGTCTTTTGGTTATAGGCATAAACATTTACAGAGGATAACTGCTAGTCTTCTCTCTAACTAGCATAACCATAGCCATCTTCGGTGTACTCTTCCTCCACGTTCTCTGCTTGCGTAGCGTCATAACCCGTGTACTCGTTACCTGGATAAGCTGGACATGGAAATGTCCAGCGACATGAACGTCATCAGCTTATGAAAGCTGAGTGAGTAAGCTAAATCAAATGGAACGTATATAGTAAAACACAATAGGAATACATTTACTACCTTTCACATGTCTTTTAGGATCTTTACGTTCTCACCGTCGAATTATATCTAGTAGCGTACCCGACTACGTATTCGATAGGAATACAAAAAATTCAGGAGACTCGTCTAGACATTCTTAATGCCACTACCATTCATTTCTAACATCCGACATCATTTACAAACCCAAAGTGTCTCTTGCTAACCAAACCATCTTTCATCAACCACTTCATCTTTCATCAACCATTTCGTCACAAAGAACCGAAGTGTTACGGAGTACAAGAACATCCATTTCGTCACGAAGAACCGAAAGGAGTCTTTACTCAAAGAAGCACCGCTTCGTCACGAAGAACCGAAAGCGTTACGGAGTACAAGAACATCCATTTCGTCACGAAGAACCGAAAGGAGTCTTTACTCAAAGAATCACCGCTTCGTCATGAAGAACCGAAAGCGTCACGGAGTACAAGAACATCCATTTCGTCACGAAGAACCGAAAGGAGTCTTTACTCAAAGAATCACCGCTTCATCATGAAGAACCGAAAGCGTTACGGAGTACAAGAACATCCATTTCATCACGAAGAACCGAAAGGAGTCTTTACTCAAAGAATCACACCTTCGTCACGAAGAACCGAAAGCGTTACGGAGTACAAGAACATCTATTTCGTCACGAAGAACTGAAAGGAGTCTTTACTCAAAGAATCACCGCTTCGTCACGAAGAACCGAAAGCGTTACGGAGTACAAGAACATCCATTTCGTCACGAAGAACCAAAAGGAGTCTTTACTCAAAGAATCACCGCTTCGTCACGAAGAACCGAAAGCGCTACGGAGTACAAGAACATCCATTTCGTCACAAAGAACCGAAAGGAGTCTTTACTCAAAGAAGCACCGCTTCGTCACGAAGAACCGAAAGCGTTACGGAGTACAAGAACATCCATTTCGTCACGAAGAACCGAAAGGAGTCTTTACTCAAAGAATCACCGCGTCACAACTCAACAACACATCCCTTTTTCTTACTATCCTGATCTCCGCTGCCCAGATTACCTATCCGACAATTATCCTTGCCATAATCTGCTTCTAACATATCACAACCGACCCTTACGTTTTCCCGACCGCGCATTCGTCACTCTTTTCGGAATGTAGTTCATTAAAGGACTTCCAAATATACTTTCGAAGTTACGTTTATACATCCGTCATCCTGTTTTTTTTTTTTTGTTATAATATACTTACATTTGAAACCTATCCAATCACTATCAGTGCAATAATCGTGCCGTACAACATACTTATAGCTTGGGTATGAACTCTCTATGGTCATCACACTATATTCATAACAACGGAAACCTAGCGTGTAGCTCGTGGATCTATAACATGGATTTGATATCAATAACCATATAGATGAAACCCTTAACATACTCATATACGTGATAGCACTACCATTGCACAAGATATCCATAACCACATAGGTACCAGAAAGCAAGCATCATTAATAAACACATCATACAAGTAGTTATACAATCTGCCAGAACTTAATTTTACTATATCGACTGAATTGATATGATTTATTTGGGCATGATAAATTGATTTGTAGATCAAACTCAAAACTAGAACATTGTAGATAATTGGGTTAGCTTCATGTACAAAAAAATCTAGCTTCAATTGCATTTTTGAGCTACTCAAAATATTTATTTTACTTAGACATTTCTATATTTTTGGACTGCTATGTCCCAGATTTATAGTACTGCGTTGCATTTGCATTTCACTTATCAAGGATTCATTTTTAGACCAGGCTATAGAAGTGTTATTTGTAGATAAATGAGTTAGCTTTATCCACACAAAAAACCTAGCTTAATTCAGATTTTGGAGCTGCTTGAAACACTCATTTTACTAAACTACATTCTGCTGGAGGTTTCTGTTTCTCAGATTTAAAGTACTTCGTTGCATGTACATTTCACCTATGAAGAAGTGATTTTAAGACTGAGCTATAAAAGAGTTATTTGTAGATAAATGAGTTAGATTTATCCTGAAAAAAACCTAGCCTCATTCCCATTTTTGAACTGCTCAAAACGTTCATTTTACTAAACAACATTCTGCTGGAAGTTTCAGCTTCCCAGATTTGAAATTTTGACTTGCATGTTGTATAGAACCTCAAAATACAACATCAAACTCTTGCTAAACATTACTACATACTGTATAGGTTCTAAAGTGAGTTAGAATACTCACATAAACTTGAAATTGAGCTTGGGCGTTGGATTTCAGCTTAGGAAGCTTGAACTCAACTTCAATGGTGGAGAATTCTTCTTCTTCTAACTTCCTTCATCCCACCATGGAGTTCTCCTCCTAGCTCCCTCTCTTCATGCAGATTGTAATGGCCAAGAAAATGGTATGGAAGAGTATATGCATGCTTATATAGAGTCTTCCATGTGCTATGTGTCACCTTGCATGTGTGCAAGCTAGGACACATGTCCTTGTAGTGGACAAATGTCATGGGAGAGGGTGACATGTGTCTTGAGAGTTGCATGGGCTGCCATGTGGCCGGCCATGGTGGGGCCCACCTCGGGTTTCGTGCTACTTTCTTGGTTTGCGTGCATAAGTTCCTCGTTATGCATGTCGATCTCGGTTTATGTGCAGACGGGTATTATTTCTGATGTCCGGGTCCAGGTACGGGACTAAGTTAATTCTAATTACGGTCGAGTCAGTATAGTGATTATAGTCTAATTAGTAATTACATTACACTGATACAGTCACACAAATAAAATAATAATATAATAATAGACCAGATGTAGAAATTCATAAAACTCGTATTATTGCACGTAGAGAAATTATAGGCATTACATCTTCTACCACCTATTACAGGATTTTGTCCTCGAAATCTGAGCTATCTAGGCACTAAAAAGAAAAGGAAATTTCTCTCGCATTTCGGATTCCAGTTCCCAAGAGGCTTCTTCTTCGTCATGGTGTTTCCACTGAATCTTTACCAGCAGAATCTCTTTGTTTCTCAACTTCTTGATTCCATGATCCAGAATCTTTACAGGTCCTTCAATGAATGTAGCATTGTCATTTACTTCGATATCTTTGAAGTCGATCTCGTGTGCCGAGTTATGAAGACATTTCCTTAGCATGCTTACATGGAATACGTTATGGACTCCCGACATCTTGGGTGGTAACGCCAATCTATAGGCATTTTTTCCTACGCGGTCCAGAATTTCAAATGGTCCAATGTAGCGTGGCGATAGCTTTCCCTTCTTCTGTCCAAACCTTACCACGCCTCGAACCGGGGAAACTTTCAGGTAAACATGATCTCCCACTTCAAATTCTAGGTCTCGACATCGTTTATTCGCGTAGCTCTTGTATCTACTTTGTGTTGCCTTCATTCTTTCCTTTACTGTATTGATTCCTTTATTGGTCTCCTGGACTAAGTCTGGTCCCAATAGTTTGCCATCCCCAATTTCAGCCCAACACAAAGGTGATCGACACGGCCTTCCGTATAGTGCTTCAAATGGTGCCATCCCTATGCTCGAATGAAAACTGTTGTTATAAGTAAACTCAACCAATGGTAAGTGAGTTTCCCACAAACTTTCAAAATCGATTACACAGGCTCGAAGCATGTCCTCCATTACTTGATTCATCCTTTCTGTTTGTCCGTCAGTTTGTGGATGAAATGCAGAACTTAACTTTAGAGATGTTCCCATCGCTTTCTGAAGACTCTCCCAAAATCCAGCGGTGAATCTCAAATCTCGATCTGATACTATTGACACTGGTACCCTATGTAACCGCACAACCTGTTGCAGATAAAGTCGACTCATCTTCTCGACAGGATAGGTCATATTATATGCAATAAAATGGGCTGATTTGGTCAGTCGATCAACAACTACCCAAATGGCATCATGGTTCTGCTGGGATCTTGGCAATCCCATAACAAAATCCATGGTGATATGCTCCCATTTCCATTCTGGGACTGGTAGAGGTTGTAGTAATCCTGGAGGTCGTTGGTGTTCTGCCTTGACTTGCTGGCAAGTAGGGCATTTTGCTACATATTCCGCGACTTCTCTCTTCATGCCTTCCCACCAAAAGTTCCTTTTTAAGTCTTTGTACATCTTGGTTCCGCCGGGGTGTATAGTCATCCTTGACTTGTGGGCTTCATTCAGAATGTCTTTCCTCAAATTATCCATGTTGGGTACACATAACCTGTCCTTACATCTGAATGCCCCTTCTGTTCCAATATTCCATTCAGTCGGATCCTTTGCTTTCGCCTTGTGAAACCATTTCCTCATTCCTTCGTCCTTCTTTTGAGCTTCGAGTATTCAGTTAATGAGGGTTGGTTGCACCATAAGACATCCAAAAGGTCGTCCAATACCTGGTTTTGTAGTCTGAAAGTTAAATTCTGTTAAAGCTTCTAAGGCTTTCCATTCCCTGATTAAAAGTGAGGCGATTAACCTTTGGGGTTTTTTGCTTAGAGCATCTGCGACTACATTTGTCTTACTGGGGTGGTATTGCAAATTAAAGTCGTAGTCCTTAAGTAGCTCCATCCAACGTCGTTGTCTCATGTTTAATTCCTTTTGAGAGAACAGGTATTTCAAGCTTTTGTGGTCTGAGAACAGGCCAAACTTATCTCTGTAGAGGTAGTGCCTCCAAATCTTAAGCGCAAAGACAATTGCAGCCAATTCCAGATCGTGTGTAGGGTAGTTTAATTCATGTAGCTTTAATTGCCTAGATCTATAAGCTATCACCTGACCATTCTGCATAAGTACACATCCTAATCCTTGATATGATGTGTCACTGTAGATAGTGTACTGTTCACCACTCTTGGGTATAGCTAGCGCTGGCGCTGAGATCAACCTCTCCTTTAGTTCTTGAAAGGTGCATTCGTGGTTGCCCTTCCACTCAAACTCCGAGTCCTTTTTCGTTAGTTCGATTAAAGGAGACGTAACCTTTGAGAATCCTCCATGGATCTCCTGTAGTATCCAGCCAATCCGAGGAAACTTCGTTCGTTGATGTGTCGGTTAGTCTATTCCAATCAGAAACTGCGTCCGTTTTTGTTGAGTCCACAGAAATCCCATTCTATGAAACTACATGCCCCAAGACCTTAACTTCCTTTAGCCAAAACTCACACTTACTACACTTGGCATAAAGGTGATTCTCTCTAAGTGTCTGAAGTGCAATCTGTACATGCTTCTCATGCTCTTCTTCACTCTTCAAATAAATGAGGATGTCGTCGATAAACACGATGATGAATTTATCCAAGTAAGGTCTAAACACCCTATCCATCAAATCCATGAATACAGCCGGGGCATTAATTAATCCAAAAGGAATAACTAAAACTCATAATGCACATATCTTGTCCTGAAAGTCGTCTTCGGTATATCCTCAGGCCTAATGAGTAACTGGTGGTATCCGAATAATAAATCAATCTTTGAATAGGTTGTTGCTTCTTGCAGTTGATCGAATAAATCATCTATCCTGGGAAGCGGGTACTTATTCTTAATAGTAACCTTATTCAACTCTCTGTAGTCGATATAGAGTCGAAGATTTCCATCCTTCTTTCTATCAAATAGAATCGGGGCTCCCCAAGGTGACGTGCTTGGTCTAATAAATCCAAGATCTTCTAACTCTTGTACTTGCTTCTTCAACTCCAGCATTTCCGTTGGGGCCATACGATAAGGAGCCTTCGATATCGGTGTCGTTTCGGGTACTAACTCAATACAAAAGTCAATCTCGCGCTTTGGTGGTAATCCAGAAACGTCCTGAAAGACATCCTCATAGTCTCGGACTATCAGAATCTGAGCGATCATCAAATCTGAGCCTGTAGTTTCCATAGCGGCTAAACGACTTGTAAGAAAGGCATCACTAGTGGGGTTGCATTGAAAACTGAAGGGTGTACTTTCCAGGTACTGAAAATGTGATCGACCTACCAGCACAATCTAACTTTGTATGATACTTAATAAGCCAGTCAAATCCTAAGATTACGTCGAATTCCTTCATTGACAGAATAATTAAATTTGCATGTAGGTTCCTACCCTCCAATGTCAAAGTGCAGTCCTTGCACACTTTTCCTAGCTTCACGGTCACTCCCAAAGGTGATACCGCGTTCAGGGCTACCTCAAGTGCTTGGGGTACTAAACCCAATTGTCGTACAATCTCAAAGGCAATAAACGAATTCATAGCACCTGTATCAAAAAGTACTTTAACTCGACTAGCATATAATGAGAGTGTACCTTCCAAGTTCTGCTGTTCCTTTTCATCATAGTTGGCCGCCTCGGGTATGATAGGATTTAGTCGACCTTTGCTAGTTTGACCTTGAGTAGTAGGCCCATGATAGTTTTCTCTTAGTGCATTGTAATCCATGCTCATGCGTCCTCTTTTGTGTCAGTTATAGCATATAACATTAGCTCGGTTGTTGGTTCTGGGAGCTGTATAGTCCGGGGATCCCACAATTGAAACATCCATCCTTGTTGTTCCCGGTAGCAGTGGTTGGTACTTGTGGTGTAGTTGGTTTTGCATACTTATTCCGGGGAAAGGTGTCCTGGTTTCTTACCACTATTCCACGGGTGTTTGTTTCCTTGGAAACGGGTCGGAGGTCTTCCCCTTGGTCCATTCCTAAGCTGAGGTGGTTAACTTGTCATCAGTTTGTGTGTTATGAACCTAACTGAATAACTACCGGTTACCCTCCAGTCCTAACTATGGTTACGAGATATGTAAACGATACAAGGTATAGTTAACAATTCTAATATGAGTACATATCACATCAATACATTTCATCAAGTAGAGGAAACAAATCTTTATAGATAACTTCAAATATTTACATAGAAAAGCGTACATGCTACCACTAGTTTGTGTTATATGCCTGGGTACATACTATATACACAAAAAGATGGGCTACTAGTCCTAATACAAGTAAAGCTCTAGATCCTGGGAGTCCTATCCCAAAAGTCCTTCATATCTGACTTATATGGTAGAACATCATCCAAGATTGGAATCTCCATAGGTGGAACCCAGTCCAAGTACGGGTCAAACTTATCAACCATCTCATCTTCATCCTTATCCAAAGGCTCTATATCTGCATCCTTAGAGTCATCCTCAAAGTCATCCTCAACCTCTGGCTCTCCAGCCTCCATGACTATCATTGCTTCCCCCTCACCAGCACCCTCTGTTGGGTCAACATCCTCTACTAGGTCAATACCCACTGCAGGGTCAATCTCCTCATCAACCCCATCCTCCATATCCATCCGAGATGTAATAAGGAGCCATGCTAATCACAAAGCTACCATAAGGTTTATATATTTATGGATGGAAAAAGGTCTAACAGTTTATAACTTAAGTGTGTAGGACAATCGGAGTACACGTCTTAACCTAAAGCTCTGATACCAAAAATCCCTGTCACGCCCCGGCGTAGCCAAAATATGGAAAAATTTAAAATTTTCATCTTGGACCCTGAGGCACGTGACTGGTTGCAGTACCGAATTGTCCATGACCAAATAATAATATTTAAACGATATAATAAAAGGATAAAACCATCATTTACTTTCTGGAATATATTACAATGAGAAGTCAAAGTACTTAGCTAGTTAATACATCATAATAAATACATCAGAGTCTTTATGGCTCTTGGCCTTACAAAACTATTACGAAATATATGCTAAGTCTTCTGGTTATAGGCAAAAACATTTACAGAGGATAACTGCTCGTCTTCTCTCTAACTAGAATAACCATAGCCATCTTCGGTGTACTCTTCCTCCACGTTCTCTGCTTGCGTAGCGTCATAACCCGTGTACTCGTTACCTGGATAAGCTGGACATGAAAATGTCCAGCGACATGAACGTCGTCAGCTTATGAAAGCTAAGTGAGTAAGCTAAATCAAATGGAACGTATATAATAAAACACAATAGGAATACATTTACTACCTTTCAACATGTCTTTTAGGATTTTTACGTTCTCACCGTTGAATTATATCTAGTAGCGTACCCGACTACGTATTCGATAGGAATACAAAAAATTCAGGAGATTCGTCTAGACATTCTTAATGCCACTACCATTCATTTCTAACATCCGGCATCATTTACAAATCCAAAGTGTCTCTTGCTAACCAAACCATCTTTCATCAACCACTTCATCTTTCATCAACCACTTCGTCACAAAGAACCGAAGTGTTACGGAGTACAAGAACATCCATTTCGTCACGAAGAACCGAAAGGAGTCTTTACTCAAAGAATCACCACTTCGTCACGAAGAACCGAAAGCGTTACGGAGTACAAGAACATCCATTTCGTCACGAAGAACCGAAAGGAGTCTTTACTCAAAGAATCACCGCTTCGTCACGAAGAACCGAAAGCGTTACGGAGTACAAGAACATCCATTTCATCATGAAGAACCGAAAGGAGTCTTTACTCAAAGAATCACACCTTCGTCACGAAGAACCGAAAGCGTTACGGAGTACAAGAACATCCACTTCGTCACGAAGAACCGAAAGGAGTCTTTACTCAAAGAATCACCGCTTCGTTACGAAGAACCGAAAGCGTTACGGAGTACAAGAACATCCATTTCGTCACGAAGAACCAAAAGGAGTCTTTACTCAAAGAATCACCGCTTCGTCACGAAGAACCGAAAGCGCTACGGAGTACAAGAACATCCATTTCGTCACGAAGAACCGAAAGGAGTCTTTACTCAAAGAATCACCGCTTCGTCACGAAGAACCGAAAGCGTTACGGAGTACAAGAACATCCATTTCGTCACGAAGAATCGATAGGAGTCTTTACTCAAAGAATCACCGCTTCGTCACGAAGAACCGAAAGGGTTACAGAGTACAAGAACATCCATTTCGTCACGATGAACCGAAAGGAGTCTTTACTCAAAGAATCACCGCGTCACAACTCAACAACATATCCCTTTTTCTTACTATCCTGATCTCCGCTACCCAGATTACCTATCCGACAATTATCCTTACCATAATCTGCTTCTAACATAGCACAACCGACCCTTACGTTTTCCCGACCGCGCATTCGTCACTCTTTTCGGAATGTAGTTCATTAAAGGACTTCCAAATATATTTTCGAAGTTACGTTTATACATCCGTCATCCTGTTTTTTTTTTGTTATAATATACTTACATTTGAAACCTATCCAATCACTATCAGTGCAATAATCGTGCCATACAACATACTTATAGCTTGGGTATGAACTCTCTATGGTCATCACACTATATTCATAACAACGGAAACCTAGCGTGTAGCTCGTGGATCTATAACATGGATTTGATATCAATAACCATATAGATGAAACCCTTAACATACTCATATATGTGATAGCACTACCATAGCACAAGATATCCATAACCACATAGGTACCGGAAAGCAAGCATCATTAATAAACACATCATACAAGTAGTTATACAATCTGCCAGAACTTAATTTTACTATATCGACTGAATTGATATGATTTATTTGGGCATGATAAGTTGATTTGTAGATCAAACTGAAAACTAGAACGTTGTAGATAATTGGGTTAGCTTCATGTACAAAAAAATCTAGCTTCAATTGTATTTTTGAGCTACTCAAAATATTTATTTTACTTAGACATTTCTATATTTTCGGACTGCTCTGTCCCAGATTTATAGTACTGCGTTGCATGTGCATTTCACCTATGAAGGAGTTATTTTTAGACCAGGCTATGGAAGAGTTATTTGGAGATAAATAAGTTAGCTTTATCCATAAAAAAAACCTAGCTTAATTCAGATTTCGGAGCTGCTTGAAACACTCATTTTACTAAACTACATTCTGCTGGAGGTTTCTGTTTCTCAGATTGAAAGTACTTCGTTGCATGTACATTTCACCTATGAAGAAGTGATTTTAAGACTGAGCTATAGAAGAGTTATTTCTAGATAAATGAGTTACCTTTATCCTCAAAAAAACCTAGCCTCATTCCCATTTTTGAACTGCTCAAAACGTTCGTTTTACTAAACAACATTCTGGTGGAAGTTTCAGTTTCCCAGATTTGAAAATTTGACTTGCATGTTGTATAGAACCTCAAAATACAACATCAAACTCTTGCTAAACATTACTACATACTATATAGGTTCTAAAGTGAGTTAGAATACTCACATAAACTTGAAATTGAGCTTGGGCTTTGGATTTGAGCTTAGGAAGCTTGAACTCAACTTCAATGGTGGAGACTTCTTCTTCTTCTAACTTCCTTCATCCCACCATGGAGTTCTCCTCCTAGCTCCCTCTCTTCATGCAGATTGTAATGGCCAAGAAAATGGTATGGAAGAGTATATGCATGCTTATATAGAGTCTTGCATGTGCTATGTGTCACATTGCATGTGTGCAAGCTAGGACACATGTCCTTGTAGTGGACAAATGTCATGGGAGAGGGTGACATGTGTCTTGAGAGTTGCATGGGCTGCTATGTGGCCGGCCATGGTGGGGCCCACCTCTGGTTTCGTGCTACTTTCTCGATTTGAATGCATAAGTTCCTCGTTATGCGTGTCGATCTCGGTTTACGTGCAGACAGGTATTATTTCTGATGTCCCGGTCCAGGTACGGGACTAAGTTAATTCTAATTACGGTCGAGTCAGTATAATGATTATAGTCTAATTAGTAATTACATTACACTGATACAGTCACACAAATAAAATAATAATATAATAATAGACCAGATATAAATATTCATAAAACTCGTGTTATTGTACGTAGAGAAATTACAGGCATTACAAAAGTCCTAGTTGATTCTATAGAAACATGATTTGAATATGGAACCGATAGATGAAGGGAATAAAAGCATGGTGGTAGTGATATTTACTTGACGATCGATATCTATTCATAAGACTAACTTTTTTGTCGTGTAATACGTTGTTCCATGTCATATGCGAGATTTGTTGCTTTGTATAGAATTATCCTCCTCGTATATATTCAAATAATTACACCTGTTTTTGAGTAATTTCATTTTATAGTGTAATTCACAACGTTAGCTTTGTAGTCGAAGCATCACTAGATAGTTATCCGAATTATATTCCAAGTTCATTGTTGCCGTATATCCACTTGACTACTATTTCACACACATGCGAGTCTTCGATATATTCTATTGATTATGTTGATATATGTTTTCGGATTATTTTCATAATGTAGGAAGGTGTACGATTGTTTTACTTTTGATAATTTAAAGTTTTATTTAAATTTGATTTTATCAAGGAAGGATGTTGACATTGAAATATTTAAATTTTAAGTGAAATCTTAGTATTAGAAAATTCATAAAGATGCTTGTGGGTGACTTGTTGATGAGAACCCTCACGAGACTTCACTCGTCCGACTAGGGACACCTAGAGGTTTAAAAGGCTTATTGCACAAGCTAAGTGCAATCGTTATCCATGCGAAAATAGATTAAGGATTTTTATTATTAGTAGTGTTATTTTTCTTTTCTTATTGCTCGAGGACTATCAAAATGTAGGTTTGGGGGTGTGATCGGATGAGAGAATAGATCCTAATTATACGCCTTAATTCACATTTGTTATTCATTTTTATCCTGTTTTTGTATAATTTTACTTCATTTTCCACTTTATGGAAGGATTTAGAAGAGAGCAAGGATTCCAATTTAAATAAAGAGAAAAAGAAAGTAGAAAGATGTTGGTAAAAGCACATCGCGCGAGCGGTCTGCTCGCGTGAAATCGCAGAAATCGCTCGTGCGACTCGCTTGTGCGACCTCCCATTTTACGCGCTCGCGCGATCCGTACAGAAAATAGAAAATGCGTATTTTGGAGTGCTGAAGACTCCTACGTGGACGAAATCATTCAATTACGTCCACAATGTAATTTTTAGGAGTTTTAGTGAGATTAGGTTTATAGTCGTAAAAGAGATGGATTCCTTGAAAAGGAAATATGAAAAAATAATAAAGAGTTGTTGTAGTAAAGCTCTTGCATTATAAATATTACAGCTATTTCTATTTACTCAAGGACGTTTTGAATTCCTTTTAACTTTCTTTTCTTAACTATAACCCTTGACCAACATTACAACCTTTGTAAAGTTCTAGTTGATTCTATGGAAACATGATTTGGATATGGAACTGATAGATGAAGGGAATAAAAGCATGGTGGTAGTTTGCCGTATATCTACTTGACTACTATTTCACACACATGCGAGTTTTCAATATATTCTATTGATTCTATTGACATATGTTTTTGGATTATTTTCATAATGTAGGAAGGTGTACGATTGTTTTACTTTTGATGATTTGAAGTTTTATTTGAATTTGATTTTATCAAGGAAGGATGTTGACATTGAAATATTTAAATTTTGAATAAAATTTTGATTTTACAAAATTAATAAAGATGGTTGTGGGTGACTTGCTGATGAGAACCCTCACGAGACTTCACTCGTCCGACTAGGGACACCTAGAGGTTTAAAAGGCTTGTTGCACAAGCTAAGTGCAATCGTTATCCATGCGAAAATAGATTATGGATTTTTATTATTAGTAGTGTTATTTTTCTTTTCTTTTTGCTCGGGGACTATCAAAATGTAGGTTTGGGGGTGTGATTGGATGAGAGAATAGATCCTAATTATACGCCTTAATTCACATTTGTTAGTCGTTTTTATCCTTTTTTTGTATAATTTTACTTCGTTTTCCACTTTATGGAAGGATTTAGAAGAAAGCAAGGATTCCAGGTTAAATAATGAGAAAAAGCAAGTAGAAAGAAGTTGGAAAAAGCCCATCGCGCGAGCGGTCGACTGGCGTGAAATCCCAAAAATCGCTCACGCAGCCCGCTTGCGCGACCTCCCATTTTACGCGCTCGCGCGACCTGCTCTCGTGATCCGTACTGAAAATAGAAAATGCTTATTTTGGAGTGCTGAAGACTCCTATGTGGACGAAATCATTCAATTACGTGCAGAATGTAATTTTTAGGAGTTTAGTGAGATTAGGTTTATAGTGGTAAAAGAGATGGTTCCCTTGAAAAAGAAATATGAAAAAAATAATAAAGAGTTGTTGCACTAAAGCCCTTGAATTATAAATATTACGGCTGTTTCTATTTACTCAAGGACGTTTTGAATTCCTTTAACTTTCTATTTTTAACAGTAACCCTCGACCAACATTACAACCCTTGTAAAGTCCTAGTTGATTCAATGGAAACATGATTTGAATATGGAACCGATAGATGAAGGGAATAAAAGCATGGTGGTAGTGATATTTACTTGACGATCGATATCTATTCATGACACTATCTTTTCTGTCGTGTTATACGTTGTTCCATGTCATATGCGAGATTTGATGCTTTGTATAGAATTATCGTCCTCGCATATATTCGAATTATTACACCTGTTTTCGAGTAATTTCATTTTAGAGTGTAATTCACAACGTCAGCTTTGTAGTCGAAGCATCACTAGATAGTTGTCTGATTTACATTCCAAGTTCATAGTTACCGTATATCCACTTGACTACTATTTCACACACATGCGAGTCTTCGATATATTCTATTGATTCAATTGATATATGTTTTCGTATTATTTTCATAATGTAGGAAGGCGTACAATTGTTTTACTTTTGATGATTTGAAGTTTTATTTGAATTTGATTTTATCAAGGAAGGATGTTGATATTGAAATATTTAAATTTTGAATAAAATTTTGATTTTACAAAATTAATAAAGATGGCTGTGGGTGACTTGCTGATGAGAACCCTCACGAGACTTCACATGTCCGACTAGGGACACCTAGAGGTTTAAAAGGCTTGTTGCACAAGCTAAGTGCAATCGTTATCCATACGAAAATTGATTGTGGATTTTTATTATTAGTAGAGTTATTTTTCTTTTCTTTTTGCTCGGGGACTATAAAAATGTAGGTTAGGGGGTGTGATCGGATGAGAGAATAGATCCTAATTATACGCCTTAATTCACATTTGTTAGTCGTTTTTATCCTTTTTTGTATAATTTTACTTCGTTTTCCACTTTATGGAAAGATTTAGAAAAAAGCAAGGATTCCAGGTTAAATAATGAGAAAAAGCAAGTAGAAAGAAATTGGAAAAATCCCATCGCACGAGCAGTCGGCTGGCGTGAAATCCCAGAAAACGCTCGCGCAGACCGCTTGCGCGACCTCCCATTTTACGAGCTCGCGCGGCCTGCTCGCGTGATCTGTACTGAAAATAGAAAACGCGTATTTTGGAGTGCTGAAGACTCCCACGTGGATGAAATCATTCAATTACGTGCAGAATGTAATTTTTAGGAGTTTTAGTGAGATTAGGTTTATAGTCGTAAAAGCGATGGTTCCCATGGAAAAGAAATATGAAAAAAATAATAAAGAGTTGTTGCACTAAAGCCCTTGTATTATAAATATTACGGCTGTTTCTATTTACTAAAGGACGTTTTGAATTCCTTTAACTATCTTTTTTTAACAATAACCCTTGACCAACATTACAACCCTTGTAAAGTCCTAGTTGAATCTATGGAAACATGATTTGAATATGGAACCGATAGATGAAGGGAATAAAAGCATGGTGGTAGTGATATTTACTTGACAATCGAAATCTATTCATGACACTATCTTTTCTGTCGTGTTATACGTTGTTCCATGTCATATGCGAGATTTGATGCTTTGTATAGAATTATCCTCCTCGCATATATTCGAATAATTACACCTGTTTCCGAGTAATTTCATTTTAGAGTGTAATTCACAACGTGAGCTTTGTAGTCGAAGCATCAGTAGATAGTTGTCCAATTCATATTCCAAGTTCATAGTTACCGTATATCCACTTGACTACTATTTCACACACATGCGAGTCTTCGATATATTCTATTGATTCAATTGATATATGTTTTCGTATTATTTTCATAATGAAGGAAGGCGTACGATTGTTTTACTTTTGATGATTTGAAGTTTTATTTGAATTTGATTTTATCAAGGAAGGATGTTGATATTGAAATATTTGAATTTTGAATAAAATTTTGATTTTACAAAATTAATAAAGATGGTTGTGGGTGACTTGTTGATGAGAACCCTCACGAGACTTCACATGTCCGACTAGGGACACCTAGAGGTTTAAAAGGCTTGTTGCACAAGCTAAGTGCAATCGTTATCCATACGAAAATGGATTATGGTTTTTTATTATTAGTAGTGTTATTTTTCTTTTCTTTTTGCTCGAGGATAAGCAAAATGTAGGTTTGGGGTTGTGATCGGGAGAGAACAGATCCTAATTATACGGCTTAATTCACATTTGTTAGTCGTTTGTATCCTATTTTTGTATAATTTTACTTCATTTTCCACTTTATGGAAGGAATTAGAAGAAAGCAAGGATTCCAGGCAAAATAAAGAGAAAAGCAAGTAGAAAGAAGGAAAAATCCCATCGTGCGAGCGGTCCGCTCGTGTGAAATCCTAGAAATCGCTCGCGCGGAGCGCTTGCGCGACCTCCCATTTTACGCGCTCGCGCCATCCGTACTGAATATTGAAAACGCGTATTTTGGAGTGCTGAAGACTCCTACGTGGGCGAAATAATTCAAATACGTCCAGAATGTAATTTTTAGTAGTTTTTTTCAGATAAGGTGCTGAAGACTCGTTGAAAAAGAAATATGAAAAAATAATAAAGAGTTGTTGTAGTAAAGCCCTTGCCTTATAAATAATACGGCTATTTCTATTTACTCAAGAACGTTTTGAATTCCTTTTACCTTTCTTTTCTTAACCATAACCCTTGACCAACATTACAACCCTTGTAAAATCCTAGTTGATTCTATGGAAACATGATTTGAATATGGAATCGATAGATGAAGGGAACAAAAGCATGGTGGTAGTGATATTTACTTGTACTTTGTTCCATGTCATATGCGAGATTTGTTGCTTTGTATAGAATTATCCTCCTCGCATATATTCGAATCATTACACCTGTTTCCAAGTAATTTCATTTTAGAGTGTAATTCACAACGTGAGCTTTGTAGTCGAAGCATCACTAGATAGTTATCCGATTTATATTCCAATTTCATAGTTGCCGTATATCCACTTGACTACTATTTCACATACATGCGAGTCTTCGATATATTCTATTGATTCTATTGATATATGTTTTCGTATTATTTTCATAATGTAGGAAGGCGTACGATTGTTTTACTTTTGATGATTAAAAGTTTTATTTGAATTTGATTTTATCAAGGAAGGATGTTGACATTGAAATATTTAAATTTTGTATAAAATTTTTGATTTTACAAAATTAATAAAGATGGTTGTGGGTGACTTGTTGATGAGAACCCTCACGAGACTTCACTCGTTCGACTAGGGACACCTAGAGGTTTAAAAGGCTTGTCACACAAGCTAAGTGCAATCATTATCCATACGAAAATGGATTATGGATTTTTATTATTAGTAGTGTTATTTTTCTTTTCTTTTTGCTCGAGGATTATCAAAATGTAGGTTTGGGGGTGTGATCGGGAGAGAACAGATCCTAATTATACGCCTTAATTCACATTTGTTAGTCGTTTTCATCCTATTTTTGTATAATTTTACTTCATTTTCCACTTTATGGAAGGAATTAGAAGAAAGCAAGGATTCCAGGCAAAATGAAGATAAAAGCAAGTAGAAAGAAGTTGGAAAAATCCCATCGCGCGAGCCGTCCGCTCGTGTGAAATCCCAGAAATTGCTCGCGCGGAGCGCTTGCGCGACCTCCCATTTTACGCGCTCGCGCGGGCTGGTCGCGCCATCCATACTAAAAATAGAAAACGCGTAATTTGGAGTGCTGAAGACTCCTACGTGGGAGAAATAATTTAATTCCGTCCAGAATGTAATCTTTAGGAGTTTTAGTCAGATTACGTTTATAGTCGTAAAATAGATAGATCCCTTGAAAAAGAAATATGAAAAAATAATAAAGAGTTGTTGTAGTAAAGCCCTTGCATTATAAATATTACGGATATTTCTATTTACTCAAGGACGTTTTGAATTCCTTTGACCTTTCTTTTCTTAACTATAACCCTTGACCAACATTACAACTCTTGTAAAGTCCTAATTGATTCTATGGAAACATGATTTGAATATGGAACCGATAGATGAAGGGAATAAAAGCATGGTGGTAGTGATATTTACTTGACGATCGATATCTATTCATGAGACTATTTTTTCTGTCGTGTTATAAGTTGTTCCATGTTATATGCAAGATTAGTTGCTTTGTATAGAATTATCCTCCTCGTATATATTCGAATACTTACACCTTTTTTCGAGTAATTTCATTTTAGAGTGTACTTCACAACGTGAGCTTTGTAGTCGAAGAATCACTAGATAGTTATCCGATTTATATTCCAAGTTCATAGTTGCCGTATATCTACTTGACTACTATTTCACACACATGCAAGTCTTCGATATATTCTATTGATTCTATTGATATATGTTTTCGGATTAATTTCATAATGTAGGAAGGTGTACGATTGTTTTACTTTTGATAATTTAATGTTTTATTTGAATTTGATTTTATCAAAGAAGGATGTTGACATTGAAATATTTAAATTTTGAACAAAATTTTCATTTTACAAAATTAATAAAGATGGTTGTGGGTGACTTGTTGATGAGAACCCTCACGACACTTCACTCGTCCGACTAGGGACACCTAGTGGTTTAAAAGGCTTGTTGTACAAGCTAAGTGTAATCACTATCCATACGAAAATAGATTATGGATTTTTATTATTAGTAGTGTTATTTTTCTTTTCTGTTTGATCGAGGACTATCAAAATGTAGGTTTGGGGGTGTGATCGGATGAGAGAATAGATCCTAATTATACGCCTTAATTCACATTTGTTAGTTGTTTTTATAATTTTTTGTATAATTTTACTTCGTTTTCCACTTTACGGAATGATTTAGAAGAAAGCAAGGATTCCAGGTTAAATAATGAGAAAAAGCAAGTAGAAAGAAGTTGGAAAAAGCCCGTCGCGCGAGCGGTCGGCTGGCGTGAAATCCCAGAAATCGCTCGCGCAGCCCGCTTGCGCGACCTCCCATTTTACACGCTCGCGCGGCCTGCTCGCGTGATCCGTACTGAAAATAAAAAATGCTTATTTTGGAGTGCTGAAGACTCCTACGTGGACGAAATCATTCAATTACGTGCAAAATGTAATTTTTAGGAGTTTTGGTGAGATTAGGTTTATAGTCGTAAAAGAGATGGTTCGCTTGAAAAAGAAATATGAAAAAAATAATAAAGAGTTGTTGCACTAAAGCCCTTGCATTATAAATATTACGGCAGTTTCTATTTACTCAAGGACGTTTTGAATTCCTTTAACTTTCTTTTTTTAACAATAACCATTGACCAACATTACAACCCTTGTAAAGTCCTAGTTGATTCTATGGAAACATGATTTGAAGATGGAACCGATAGATGAAGGGAATAAAATCATGGTGGTAGTGATATTTACTTGACGATCGATATCTATTCATGACACTATCTTTTCTGTCGTGTTATACATTGTTCCATGTCATATGCGAGATTTAATGCTTTGTATAGAATTATCCTCCTCGCATATATTTGAATAATTACACCTGTTTATGAGTAATTTCATTTTAGAGTGTAATTCACAACGGAAGCTTTGTAGTCGAAGAATCACTAGATAGTTATCCGATTTATATTCCAAGTTCATAGTTGCCGTATATCCACTTGACTACTATTTCACACACATGCGAATCTTCGATATATTCTATTGATTCTATTGATAAATGTTTTTGGATTATTTTTATAATGTAGGAAGGCGTACGATTCTTTTACTTTTGATAATTTAAACTTTTATTTGAATTTGATTTTATCCAGGAAGGATGTTGACATTGAAATATTTAAATTTTGAATAAAATTTTCATTTTACAAAATTAATAAAGATGGTTGTGGGTGACTTGTTGATGAGAACCCTCACGACAATTCACTCGTCCGACTAGGGACACCTAGTGGTTTAAAAGGCTTGTTGCTCAAGCTAAGTGCAATCGTTATCCATACGAAAATGGATTATGGATTTTTATTATTAGTAGTGTTATTTTTCTTTTCTGTTTGATCGAGGACTAGCAAAATGTAGGTTTGGGGGTGTGATCGGATGAGCCAATCTGTCATTCCCCGGAAACCGAAGTGCGAGGAAAGAGAAAAAGATAGAGAGAAAAGAATTAAAATTTCAATCACAAATGCGGAAGCGACATTGGGATCCCACGGGGATTCCTACAAATATGACTTACTAACATATAAGCCAAAATGGACTTATATGTTAACAAGTTCAACAAAGATGAAAACATTTGAAAACTTACTTAAAAGACTATCCGAACAAGCACTATTTCAAGGAATACAAAAAAATGATAAAGGACCATTTTTGGATAATTGCTGAATTTTAAGACATCTGTAAGTGACTATATCTTTAAGATTTTTACATTCTGTCCGCGTTGGTCCATGTAAAATTTGATTCTGCACAACTTTTGTCTAATGACTTTTTTTTCCAATTCTGCACCATTTGGGCAGAAAATGAAAAAAACAGTAGCAGTTTTTTTTGACAGCAACTTTTGATAGCTTTGTGACAACTTTTTGAAATGTCCCCAACGATGCTAAATCCTCAAGTTTACACATCAATACATGACTAGACAAGTCCTAAATGATAAATAACACGTGCCTAGACCAAACGGAACTTCATGTACTCGAAATTTATTAAAAACGAGAAGTGAAAGAGATAAGGAGAGGAGGAATGGGAGGGAGAGAGATTGGGAGAGAGATATAGGGAGAGATAGGGAGAGAGATAGAGGGAAGGTATTCTAAACACACAAACACGTGTATTTTCACATTCAGAAATATTTTAAGAAAAAAATATAATTCCAACATAAGCAAAAGAAAAGAAAGTTTGAGAAATGGAAAGAGATCAAAGAGAGGGAGAAAGAGAAAGAGAATAGGAGAGATTGAGAGAGAGATTTTGAAACATTTCCTTTAAAAACAAAATGGACAAATCCGGCAAGGATTTCATACAAATACAATGAGTCCGGCAAGGACAAAACCAACATAAACGAATCCGGCAAGGATTCAAATCAACACCCAAACATAAAACTTAAGAGATTCTACGATCTCGGAATTATAACTACATAACATAGATGAGTTGAACAAGTATGAAAAGTAAGGACTAACACTTGTCCATCAAATTTACACCAAGGCTTCCCATATGACAAAAACAAGGAAGTTTAAATTCAAGAAGTTTCGTAATAAGGTATTACAACAATTTTCTTTAGTGCACTAAACTATTATAAACTTCTCAAAGACTAAAATTCACATGAGAACTATCCATTTACATATGTAGACACGAGTCCTCAAAATAGAACAAAATACACCAACGTCTATGCATCGATCACATGTGCCCTTTTTGCCCTTATCAAGTTCACCTGAAAAATGTTTTGTCGTTTTTATGAGAACGACGGCTCGTAGACAACATTGTAACAAATCTATATGCTATCCATGACTAAAATGAAATGAGGTGCAATGGATCGCCACCATGGCTACAATGAAATGTTTAAAGCCGCAAGGCTATGCGTGACAAATGCACATCTCTCTCGTTACCGGACCATGAGCCACCCACGCATGGAGTGTAGCATACCAACTTCCGGGAGCTACCCGAATATAGTTTGGAGTTTGAATGTTTCTAAGGGTCATTCTCCCTGTCTCACATCACAACCCACGTCCGGATTTCTTAAATCAAATTCCCACACATGGGGTTTTTCTCTCTTTTCCAAATAAAACTTTTATGTCGTGATACATGAGTGCTTGCCGATTAGGCCTCAATGCATATGATGTTAACAATGACATTAAAGATGATCCACTACAATAGACTAAGCAATAATTTATTCCATTAGACATGATATCAAGAACTTCAAAGAATGTAATTAAATTTCATAATTTAACATTTCTAACAAGGATTTCTATACTAGCGTCCTAGCATACTTTTACACATAAAGGGAGCATCCTAGGCACGTCTAGCATCACATAATCAATTATAGGACAACCAAAACATGTAAATTCACAATTAGGCATATAACCCTAAATTTACAACTTTGGGGAAAACCTAATGCATGCGTCTAAATTATTCTCATAACTTCATTTTAATTAAATTTAACACCCCAAACTTTCAACTAGTACAACCAAGGCATATAATTCCACAATTTGGCATACAACACTTACATTACAACTTTGGGAAATACCCATTGCATGTGTCTAAATTATCTCCTAGCACATATATATGAACTCAAAACACCTTAGGCAAGTATAACATATATAATTGCACAATGTAAATCTACCTCAAAGCTTAGCTTCCAAAAATCAATGGCAACTCAAGAGAGCTAAGCACAACTAAAATAACTTCAAGGCTTGTGCTAGGATCTTGAAGAATGCTTCAAGAATGCACCTCTAATCAAGAACAACCCAAGGTTAGGATAGAAAACATCAAGCTAGTAAACCCTAGGTTGCTAGAGATTAGGAAAACTTACCCACACTAGAAATCCTCCATAGAAATGGTTAGGATGTGAAAGAGATACTCTATATACTCCAAGGAAGCAATAAAAGAGAAGAGAAGTTCAATCAAATCCCAAAATTTCGAAATCTAGTGAAACCCTAGAATTTGGGGGTTTTCTAGAAAGCTTACCAAATGGTGATTCCAAGCTCTAGGATGGTTAGAGATGCTAGATAATGAACTTCTTGAGCTTCTCTTGCAATCTTGTAGAAGGAAACCCAAGGGAGAAGAAGAACTTTGGATTTTCTTGGCTCTTGAAGTGTATAGAGAAGAAGGGATGAAGAGGAATGCTTCCTACCCAAAACTAACGTTAAAATGAAATGGGGAGGAGGGGTGGCCGGCTATAGTGGTGTGGGGTGGGACCCACATCACTTATTTGGTCAATATTGAATGTTTTGATACCCAAACGGACAGTCTGACCCAACGTGTAACCCCAAAATTAAATGAACACATCCACGGGTACAGAAATTAATTTCTAAAGCATATGAAAGACAAAATAAAATAATTTAATCATGCTCTGAAAATTTTAAATACAGTAAATTAAAATACCAGTTCACACAGAACATGCAAAATTACCCAATTGCCCTTATTAAAATTCTGAAACATTACAATCTACCCCCCTTAAAAGGATTCCGTCCCGGAATCCGAAACGGCAATCACGCAAAGGGAGCAACGACTTGCTCAACCTTAACAACAACAGGGAAGAAGCACATCAAAACACATAGCATGTAAAGAAGCTTGCACTACTCGGGAAAAAGATGAGGATAACTCTTCCTCGCTTCACCCTCATCCTGCCAAGTCGACTCAAAAATACCATGATGATTCTACTGAATTCTCATCAACAGAATTATCCTACCTCGTAGCACACGGTCCTTCCTCTTAAGAATCTGAACAGGTTGTTCCTCATACAAAGCATCTTTACTAAGAGGCAAATCAGTCCAATCGAGTACATGCTATGGATCGGGATAAGGCTTATGGAGTGGATCGGAATTATACCAGCGAAGCATCGAAACATGGAACACATTATGAACACTAGATAATTGTGGCAGAAGAGCCAAACGATAAACAATGATGCCAATCCTCTCAAGAATCTCGAACGGCCTAATAAATCGCGATGCCAACTTACCACTCTGACCAAATCGTTGCAACCCACGACAGGGTGAAACTTTCAGAAACACAAGGTCACTAACCTCAAACGCAAGTGGTCAACGATGACGATCGACATACGATTTCTGATGACTCTGAGCTGAAATCAACTTCTCACGAATTACTTTCATTTTTTTTTCTGAAGTCTCTCTAACCATATCAGGACCATGAAGGATAGTCTTACCTACCTCACCCCCACAAGGGAGATCGACACGGACGGCCATACAATGCCTCAAATGACGCCATCTGATAACTGATGTTGGATGCAACTCGGCTAACAGGAACTGTTCTTCCCAATTACTACTAAGTGTCATAACACTACTCTCAACATGTTTTCCAGAATCAATCGGAATAGAAGGAGCTGAATACCCCATACTTACTGTAAATTCTGCCAAGAAGGAAACACAACCTTCGTATCACGGTTAAACGCATCGACACTGATACACTACGGCGTCTCACGATCAGACAAACATGAATCACACTAAGGGAAACTACGATGTCGGTCACTCTGAATGGCAGCGAATGTATAGATGTGGTCCAAACGATCTACAAGGATCTAAAAGAGTGTTGTCCTTACGCAAAGTTCTTAGAAATGCTATAACAGGCAATTGAAAATGGTGGTAACAAACCTGTGATTCACTGGTGTCGGTCTTTACCTACTGGAAAATCAAACAAATTCAACAATGGATCCCTTTAACCCTTTCCATCAGTACTGACGATGCAAGTCATGGTACATCTCCGGATGTGTGGCGAAACGGGAATGGCAGAACTCTTTCAACACATCTCCACGGCAAGCAACGGGAATGAACACTCGGTCTCGAGGTCTCAAACCTCTAATGTCACCAAAAGTCCAACCTTGTCCTAAGTCTCCATTAAGCATACGGAATGTCAAGGCAATGGTCCCATCATCAAGTTTATGTACTGCTAACAACTTCAAGTCAAAACTTTCGATTACACATTCAAGTCAAACGAGAAAATTTGGGCAAAAGTCTCTGAACCACAATTCTCAAAGTCATCACAATGTCTCAGTATTCTCCACTCTTGCACCGGTAAATACACTAGGGTACGCGCAAGTCTCAACATTTTCCACTCTTGCATAGGTAAGAAAGTTAAGTCATAGTCATACTCCTTGGTCACGACATTAGCCTAGCTCAGGTGGCAATGCAATTCAAGTCATAGTCATACTCCTCGGTCACGACATTAGCCTAGCTCTGGTGACAATGTAATTCAAGTCATAGTCCGCTCTTGTCTCAAGGTCATCCAAAGTTACATTTATAGTCACAGTTATAATTACCCAACGGCGTTGTCCCAAATTAAGGTCTCTCTGAGTCAGAAATGTCTCATATGTGATGTCTCCTAGTCCTAAGTCATGGGTAGTTCAATCCACGTTTAGGAAGCATTCGGTATAGTTAAATCAACCTACCCTCAGGGCTCACACAGTATAGTTCAATCAACTCACGCTCAATGCTCACAAGAACGGGTGCCGAAGTCAAACAAGTTTTGCAACTTTGGTATAACACATTCTCACCCAAAGCATCTCAAACAAAGTTCACCTCTATTTTAGTCAATGAAGTTAATTACCAAACGGGAAACGTTTCCAACAAAGCAACGGTAGTAACCTATTAGTCCCAAGGAACCATGAATCTCAGATATAAAGCAACTCTATAACAGTCCCAATGTTAGAAGGATTCGCGGATACTCTATTACCAGAAATGACATATTCAAGCAACTTGTACCTCGGATAATCAATATCCACACATAGATAACTTGGCATACGTAGTCATCGGTGCACAATCACAAACTTGTCCTAGCAAGTATTAAACACACGGCTTATCAAATCTACTAAAGCAACAGGTGCGTTCGTCAAACTGAATGGTATAACAAGGGATTTACAATGTCCGTAACGCGGGTGGAAAGTAGTCTTAGGAATCTCACGTTCCCTAGTGTGCAACTTGTGATAACTCTATTTTAAATCAATCTTTGAAACTAAACACGTTGAACTACGAAGTTAGTCAAAAGGATCTACTGATTCTTATAGTCACAAGATTCGATGTCATAAGCAATACTCAACTTAAGCGAACCACCTATCTTCTTGGCACAAGAAAATGGGTACTCTCCAAGGGAACGGGTTAAGACAAATGAATCGTTAACCTGTAAGTTCCCCAACTGAGTCCTTAACCCTTTCAACTCTACGGATGTCTTATAATATGGCGGCATCAAAATAGATGGAGTACTGGGTATTAATCAGTCACAACTCAATTCTCACGGATAGGCGACAAGTCTTGCAAATTCTCAGGAAACACGCCAGTGTACTAACCCACAACGGAAGAGAGGTCAATCAAATTTGGTTCATTCTCATTGGAAAACAAAACAAGCTATTTAAGGAGTCAATATGACTTTTACAGTTGTACCAACTGTGAAGTGGATATATCGAAGTCTCTATACGATCACCCATGAAACAACTTAGATTCCCGAATGGTAATGCAAAAGCTACCTTCCTCTCGAAACAAGTCACAAGTGCTTGGCAAGTACTCACTAGTCCACACTCACAATCACAAATCAAAGATGGTGTACTAGTCTACTATCACCGCTCGCAACCACGACACATTCGATTTAAGGGAACCAAGCCTCCAACGGAAGTATCTATTAACAACTAACGATGTAGGAACCAAGTGACTCATTCCTCAACTCATTGATAATGCACGAGGTGGTATCTGAAGGGATATGATGCGCCGATATCTATAGGCATAGTTGCACTGGGACTAAAGACGAACGACTTACCTCAGATCACAGAAGCATCAGTATTACCTACTAAAGGTGTGGCGGCAAAAAGATTCAACTGTCCTTATTGTCCCCCTAGGGACGCTTGACCAAAAAATCTGAGTTGAAGCAGTTGGCTGTGGTGGCAAAAAAAAGTGGCCTACAAGTGTGCTGAAAAGGTGGATGAACTGGGGGTGGTTCAACTGACTGGTCTTAGTCGGTGCACAAAGTTCTCTAACTCTTTTATTCAAACTCAAATACCCAATTACTAATATTTTCTGAACCACTTTACTAAGTACATTCAACTCGAATCCAACCGCGTTGGTGCGTAGGCCTGGACGAAGTCCATTCTCAAAAGTTCTTACCTTCATTCTATTGTCCAATGTTATATCGGGAATGAGACTAGCCTCATACTCAGAAACTGTCAAGGAGCCATGCTTTATGAATACGCACTCAAGTCATAGTTCCACGTGAACCGGGCACGAATCTATATTGGTTAAACACTAATTCACACATCACTTAGAGGATAAGCATACTTAGCATGAGGTCACATAGCTCACAACATTAATCATGTTCACATATAACATATAATGTTTCCCTTCCTAATTCTATTTACATTTGCGAACGATGATACCATATTGCTTTATAATCAACTAGATACTTAACATAAACGGCAAGGATAATACAGGAAAGGCAATCAACATCAATATAGATTACTAGCAACCTTAAACAATTTATATCATGATTCATACTAATCAATGCCTATCATGACCCATGAGAACACATAGTACTGAGAATATGCACGGTTATAACATAACTGTAGGGCACGTCAAACATTAATGTACTTGGCATGTACCCTAAACATATATAAATGTTGGAACTGATTAGCACATCGCATGTAGAACATGTACACATATCACGTGTGAACATTAACTTAAACATCAAATTCACATAAAAAGCATGCTCATTAACAATACGGGATCATATTACTCAATATGCATCAATACATATTAGAACGATTGAAAGTCATATAAACACTTAGCACATCGGGTATGGAATATGTAATCTTTGACATGTAAGCACTTATTATATACATACCTAGCCTCGAAGGTATTCAACATTAAGCATGTTAGCATTATACTCACCTTGCATGAAATATGTACCCTTCATATCATAGCCAAAGGAAATGCACAACACAATACATAGAGCATGTAGGCTTCACATGAACTCGCATAACACGTAAGATATGAAACATGTAAACTGGGCACGTAAGTACAAAAGTCCCGAAGACTTTCACTCAAAAAAAAAAATGCTCATGCAACATCTCACTATGTAAAGTAATTGGTGGCATAGTTAAAACAATTAGCATTGAATGAGGAATCAAATGACTATTAACCACATTAAACAACTCATAGGAGGGCTAATGCCATCCCATGGAGTATGCAAACATTTAACATGTAAGCAGATACTACGTTGAATGTGAAACATGTAAACATCTTGAACATGTAACCATGTAGGTTCCGAAGGAATTCAACCTCTATGCATGCCCACGCGGCATCGCATCATCTCAACGAAAAACCTCAATGAAATAAACGAAAAACAATAAACAAGCTTAAGCGTGGACGAAAACGAAACAAGAATGAAGTAAACACCCATAGCCCCTAGGTATTCAAACCCGGTTAGCTCTGATACCAATCTGTCATGCCCCGGAAACCGAAGCGCGAGGAAAGAGAAAAAGATAGAGAGAAAAAGATAGAGAGAAAAGAATTAAAATTTCAATCACAAATGCGGAAGCGACATTGGGATCCCACGGGGATTCCTACAAATATGACTTACTAACATATAAGCCAAAATGGACTTACATGTTAACAAGTTCAACAAAGATGAAAACATTTGAAAACTTACTTAAAAGACTATCCGAACAAGCACTAGTTCAAGGAATACAAAAAAATGATAAAGGACCATTTTTGGATAATTGCTGAATTTTAAAACATCTGTAAGTGACTATATCTTTAAGATTTTTACATTCTGTCCGCGTTGGTCCATGTAAAATTTGATTCTGCACAACTTTCGTCTAATGACTTTTTTTTCCAATTCTGCACCATTTGGGCAGAAAATGAAAAAAACAGTAGCAGTTTTTTTTGACAGCAACTTTTGACAGCTTTGTGACAACTTTTTGAAATGTCCCCAACGATGCTAAATCCTCAAGTTTACACATCAATACATGACTAGACAAGTCCTAAATGATAAATAACACGTGCCTAGACCAAACGGAACTTCATGTACTCAAAATTTATTGAAAACGAGAAGTGAAAGAGATAAGGAGAGGAAGAATGGGAGGGAGAGAGATTGGGAGAGAGATATAGGGAGAGATAGGGAGAGAGATAGAGGGAAGGTATTCTAAACACACAAACACGTGTATTTTCACATTTAGAAATATTTTAAGAAAAAAATATAATTCCAACATAAGCAAAAGAAAAGAAAGTTTGAGAAATGGAAAGAGATCAAAGAGAGGGAGAAAGAGAAAGAGAATGGGAGAGATTGAGAGAGAGATTTTGAAACATTTCTTTTAAAAACAAAATGGACAAATCCGGCAAGGATTTCATACAAATACAATGAGTCCGGCAAGGACAAAACCAACATAAACGAATCCGGCAAGGATTCAAATCAACACCCAAACATAAAACTTAAGAGATTCTACGATCTCGGAATTATAACTACATAACATAGATGAGTTGAACAAGTATGAAAAGTAAGGACTAACACTTGTCCATCAAATTTACACCAAGGCTTCCCATATGACAAAAACAAGGAAGTTTAAATTCAAGAAGTTTCGTAATAAGGTATTACAACAATTTTCTTTAGTGCACTAAACTATTATAAACTTCTCAAAGACTAAAATTCACATGAGAACTATCCATTTACATATGTAGACACGAGTCCTCAAAATAGAACAAAATACACCAACGTCTATGCGTCGATCACATGTGCCCTTTTTGCCCTTATCAAGTTCACCTGAAAAATGTTTTGTCGTTTTTATGAGAACGACGGCTCGTAGACAACATTGTAACAAATCTATATGCTATCCATGACTAAAATGAAATGAGGTGCAATGGATCGCAACCATGGCTACAATGAAATGTTTAAAGCCGCAAGGCTATGCGTGACAAATGCACATCTCTCTCGTTACCGGACCATGAGCCACCCACGCATGGAGTGTAGCATACCAACTTCCGGGAGCTACCCGAATATAGTTTGGAGTTTGAATGTTTCTAAGGGTCATTCTCCCTGTCTCACATCACAACCCACGTCCGGATTTCTTAAATCAAATTCCCACACATGGGGTTTTTCTCTCTTTTCCAAATAAAACTTTTATGTCGTGATACATGAGTGCTTGCCGATTAGGCCTCAATGCATATGATGTTAACAATGACATTAAAGATGATCCACTACAATAGACTAAGCAATAATTTATTCCATTAGACATGATATCAAGAACTTCAAAGAATGTAATTAAATTTCATAATTTAACGTTTCTAACAAGGATTTCTATACTAACGTCCTAGCATACTTTTACACATAAAGGGAGCATCCTAGGCACGTCTAGCATCACATAATCAATTATAGGACAACCAAAACATGTAAATTCACAATTAGGCATATAACCCTAAATTTACAACTTTGGGGAAAACCTAATGCATGCGTCTAAATTATTCTCATAACTTCATTTTAATTATATTTAACACCCCAAACTTTCAACTAGTACAACCAAGGCATATAATTCCACAATCTGGCATACAACACTTACATTACAACTTTGGGAAATACCCATTGCATGTGTCTAAATTATCTCCTAGCACATATATATGAACTCAAAACACCTTAGGCAAGTATAAGATATATAATTGCACAATGTAAATCTACCTCAAAGCTTAGCATCCAAAAATCAATGGCAACTCAAGAGAGCTAAGCACAACCAAAATAACTTCAAGGCTTGTGCTAGGATCTTGAAGAATGCTTCAAGAATGCACCTCTAATCAAGAACAACCCAAGGTTAGGATAGAAAACATCAAGCTAGTAAACCCTAGGTTGCTAGAGATTAGGAAAACTTACCCACACTAGAAATCCTCCATAGAAATGGTTAGGATGTGAAAGAGATACTCAATATACTCCAAGGAAGCAATAAAAGAGAAGAGAAGTTCAATCAAATCCCAAAATTTCGAAATCTAGTGAAACCCTTGAATTTGGGGGTTTTCTAGAAAGCTTACCAAATGGTGATTCCAAGCTCTAGGATGGTTAGAGATGCTAGATAATGAACTTCTTGAGCTTCTCTTGCAATCTTGTAGAAGGAAACCCAAGGGAGAAGAAGAACTTTGGATTTTCTTGGCTCTTGAAGTGTATAGAGAAGAAGGGATGAAGAGGAATGCTTCCTACCCAAAACTAACGTTAAAATGAAATGGGGAGGAGGGGTGGCCGGCTATAGTGGTGTGGGGTGGGACCCACATCACTTATTTGGTCAATATTGAATGTTTTGATACCCAAACGGACAGTCTGACCCAACGTGTAACCCCAAAATTAAATGAACACATCCACGGGTACAGAAATTAATTTCTAAAGCATATGAAAGACAAAATAAAATAATTTAATCATGCTCTGAAAATTTTAAATACAGTAAATTAAAATACCAGTTCACACAGAACATGCAAAATTACCCAATTGCCCTTATTAAAATTCTGAAACATTACAAGAATAGATCCTAATTATACGCCTGAATTCACATTTGTTAGTCGTTTTTATCCTTTTTTGTATAATTATACTTCGTTTTCAAATTTATGGAAGGATTTAGAAGAAAGCAAGGATTCCAGGTTAAATAAAGAGAAAAAGCATGTAGAAAGAAGTTTGAAAAAGCCAATCGCGCGAGCGGTCCGCTCGCATGAAATCCCAGAAATCGCTCGCGCGACCCGCTTGCGCGACCTCCCATTTTACACGTTCGCGCAGCCCGCTCGCGCGATCCGTATTTAAAATAGAAAACGCGTATTTTGGAGTGCTGAAGACTCCTACGTGGACGAAATCATTCAATTACGTCCAGAATGTAATTTTTAGGAGTTTTAGTGAGATTAGGTTTATAGTCGTAAAAGAGATGGATCCCTTGAAAAAAAAATATGAAAAAATAATAAAGAGTTGTTGTAGTAAAGGCCTTGCATTGTAAATATTACGGCTATTTCTATTTACTCAAGGACGTTTTGAATTCCTTTTACCTTTCTTTTCTTAACTATAACCCTTGACCAACATTACAACCCTTGTAAAGTCCTAGTTGATTCTATGGAAACATGATTTGAATATGAAACTGATAGATGAAGGGAATAAAAGCATGGTGGAAGTGATATTTACTTGACGATCGATATCTATTCATGATACTATCTTTTCTGTTGCTTTGTATAGAATTATCCTCCTCGCATATATTCAAATAATTTCACCTGTTTCCGAGTAATTTCATTTTAGAGTGTAATTCACAACGTGAGCTTTGTAGTCGAAGCAACACTAGATAGTTATCCGATTTATATTCCAAGTTCATAGTTGCCGTATATCCACTTGACTACTATTTCACACACATGCGAGTCTTCGATTGTTTTCTAATTGTAGGTAGGCGTACGATTGTTTTACTTTTGATAATTAAAAGTTTTATTTGAATTTGATTTTATCAAGGAAGGATGTTGACATTGAAGTAATTAAATTTTGAATAAAATTTTTATTTTACAAAATAAATAAAGATGGTTGAGGGAGACTTGTTGATGAGAACCCTCACAAGACTTCACTCGTCCGACTAGGACACCTAGAAGTTTCAAAGGCATGTTGCACAAGCTAAGTGCAATCGTTATCCATACGAAAATGGATTATGGATTTTTATTATTAGTAGTGTTATTTTTCTTTTCTTTTTCCTCGAGGATTAGCAAAATGTAGGTTTGGGGGTGTGATCGGGAGAGAACATATCCTAATTATACGCCTTAATTCACATTTGTTAGTTGTTTTTATCCTGTTTTTATATAATTTTACTTCGTTTTCCACTTTATGGAAGGATTTAGAAGAAAGCAAGGATTCCAGGTTAAATAAAGAGAAAAATTAAGTAGAAAGAAGTTGGAAAAAGCCCATCGCGCGAGCGGTCCGCTCGTGTGAAATCCCAAAAATCGGTCGAGCAGCCCGTTTGCGCGTCCTCCCATTTTACGTTCTCGCGCGGCCCGCTCGTGCGATCCGTACTGAAAATAGAAAACTTGTATTTTGGAGTGCTGAAGACTCCTACGTGGACGAAATCATTCAATTACGTCCACAATGTAATTGTTAGGAGTTTTAGTGAGATTAGGCTTATAGTCGTAAAAGAGATGGATCCCTTGAAAATGAAATATGAAAAAAATAATAAAGAGTTCTTGTAGTAAAGCCCTTGCATTATATATATTACGACTATTTCTATTTACTCAATGAAGTTTTGAATTCCTTTTACCTTTCTTTTCTTAACTATAACTCTTGACCATCATTACAATCCTTGTAAAGTCCTAGTTTATTCTATGGAAACATGATTTGAATATGGAACTGATAGATGAAGGGAATAAAAGCATGGTGGTAGTGATATTTACTTGATGATCGATATCTATTCATGAGACTATCTTTACTATCGTGTTATAAGTTGTTCCATGTCATATGCGAGATTTGTTCCTTTGTATAGAATTATCCTCCTCGTATATATTCGAATAATTACACCTGTTTCCGAGTAATTTCATTTTAGAGTGTAATTCACAACGTGAGCTTTGTAGTCGAAGCATCCCTAGATAGTTATCCGATTTATATTTTAAGTTCATAGTTGCCGTATATCCACTTGACTACTATTTCACACACATGCGAGTCTTCGATATATTCTATTGATTCTATTGATATATGTTTTCGGATTATTTTCATAATGTAGGAAGGTGTACGATTGTTTTACTTTTGATAATTTAATGTTTTATTTAAATTTGATTTTATCAAGGAAGGATGTTGACATTGAAATTTTTAAATTTTAAATAAAATCTTAATTTACAAAATTCATAAAGATGCTTGTGGATGACTTGTTGATGAGAACCCTCACGAGACTTCACATGTCCGACTAGGGACACCTAGAGGTTTAAAAGGCTTGTTGTACAAGCTAAGTGCAATCGTTACCCATACGAAAATAGATTATGGATTTTTATGATTAGTAGTGTTATTTTTCTTTTCTTTTTGCTCGGGGGCTATCAAAATGTAGGTTTGGGGGTATGATCGGATGAGAGAATAGATCCTAATTATACGCCTTAATTCACACTTGTTAGTCGTTCGTATCCTTTTTTGTATAATTTTACTTCGTTTTCCACTTTATGGAAGGATTTAGAAGAAAGCAAGGATTCCAGGTTAAATAATGAGAAAAAGCAAGTAGAAAGAAGTTGGAAAAAGCCCACCGCGCGATCGGTCGGCTGGCGTGAAATCCCAGAAATCGCTCACGCAGCCCGCTTGCGCAACCTCCCATTTTACGTGCTCGCGCGACCTGCTCGCGTGATCCGTACTGAAAATAGAAAATGCGTATTTTGGAGTGCTAAAGACTCCTACGTGGACGAAATCATTCAATTACGTGTAGAATGTAATTTTTAGGAGTTTTAGTGAGATTAGGTTTATAGTGGTAAAAGAGATGGTTCCCTTGAAAAAGAAATATGAAAAAAATAATAGAGTGTTGTTGCACTAAAGCCCTTGAATTATAAATATTACGGCTGTTTCTATTTACTCAAGGATGTTTTGAATTTCTTTACCTTTCTATTTTTAACAATAACCCTTGACCAACATTACAACCCTTGTAAAGTCCTAGTTGATTCTCTGGAAACATGATTTGAATATGGAACCGATAGATGAAGGGAATAAAAGCATGGTGGTAGTGATATTTACTTGACGATCGATATCTATTCATGACACTATCTTTTCTGTCGTGTTATACGTTGTTCCATGTCATATGCGAGATTTGATGCTTTGTATAGAATTATCCTCCTCGCATATATTCGAATAATTACACCTGTTTTCGAGTAATTTCATTTTAGAGTGTAATTCACAACGTGAGCTTTGTAGTCGAAGCATCACTAGATAGTTGTCCAATTTACATTCCAAGTTCATAGTTACCGTATATCCACTTGACTACTATTTCACACACATACGAGTCTTCGATATATTCTATTGATTCAATTGATATATGTTTTCGTATTATTTTCATAATGTAGGAAGGCGTACGATTGTTTTACTTTTGATGATTTGAAGTTTTATTTGAATTTGATTTTATCAAGGAAGGATATTGATATTGAAATATTTCAATTTTGAATAAAATTTTGATTTTACAAAATTAATAAAGATGGTTGTGGGTGACTTGTTGATGAGAACCCTCACGAGACTCCACATGTCCGACTAAGGACATCTAGAGGTTTAAAAGGCTTGTTGCACAAGCTAAGTGCAATCGTTATCCATACGAAAATGGATTATGGTTTTTTATTATTAGTAGTGTTATTTTTCTTTTCTTTTTGCTCGAGGATAAGAAAAATATGGTTTGGGGTTGTGATCGGGAGAGAACAGATCCTAATTATACGCCTTAATTCACATTTGTTAGTCGTTTTTATCCTATTTTTCTATAATTTTACTTCATTTTCCACTTTATGGAAGGAATTAGAAGAACGCAAGGATTCCAGGCAAAATAAAGAGAAAAGCAAGTAGAAAGAAGTTGGAAAAATCCCATCGCGCGAGCGGTCTGCTCGTGTGAAATCCCAGAAATCGCTCGCGTGGAGCGCTTGCGCGACCTCCCATTTTACGCGCTCACGCGGCCCGCTCGCACCATCCGTACTGCATATTGAAAATGCGTATTTTGGAGTGCTGAAGACTCCTACGTGGGCGAAATAATTCCAATACGTCCAGAATGTAATTTTTAGGAGTTTTTGTCAGATAAGATGCTGAAGACTCGTTGAAAAAGAAATATGAAAAAATAATAAAGAGTTGTTGTAGTAAAGCCCTTGCATTATAAATATTACGGCTATTTCTATTTACTCAAGAACGTTTTGAATTCCTTTTACCTTTCTTTTCTTAACTATAACCCTTGACCAACATTACAACCCTTGTAAAGTCCTAATTGATTCTATGGAAACATGATTTGAATACGGAACCGATAGATGAAGGGAATAAAAGCATGGTGGTAGTGATATTTACTTGACGATCGATATCTATTCATGAGACTATTTTTTCTGTCGTGTTATAAGTTGTTCCATGTTATATGCGAGATTAGTTGCTTTGTATAGAATTATCCTCCTCGCATATATTCGAATAATTATACCTGTTTCCGAGTAATTTCATTTTAGAGTGTAATTCACAACGTGAGCTTTGTAGTCGAAGAATCATTAGATAGTTATCCGATTTATTTTCCAAGTTCATTGTTGCCGTATATCTACTTGACTACTATTTCACACACATGCGAGTTTTCAATATATTCTATTGATTCTATTGACATATGTTTTTGGATTATTTTCATAATGTAGGAAGGTGTACGATTGTTTTACTTTTGATAATTTAAAGTTTTATTTAAATTTGATTTTATCAAGGTAGGATGTTGACATTGAAATTTTTAAATTTTAAATAAAATCTTAATTTTACAAAATTCATAAAGATACTTGTGGGTGACTTGTTGATGAGAACCCTCACGAGACTTCACTCGTCCGACTAGGGACACCTAGAGGTTTAAAAGGCTTGTTGCACAAGCTAAGTGCAATCGTTATCCATGCGAAAATAGATTATGGATTTTTATTATTAGTAGTGTTATTTTTCTTTTCTTTTTGCTCGGGGACTATCAAAATGTAGGTTTGGGGGTGTGATCGGATGAGAGAATAGATCCTAATTATACGCCTTAATTCACATTTGTTAGTCGTTTTTATCCTTTTTTGTATATTTTACTTCGTTTTCCACTTTATGGAAGGATTTAGAAGAAAGCAAGGATTCCAGGTTAAATAATGAGAAAAAGCAAGTAGAAAGAAGTTGGAAAAAGCCCATCGCGCGAGCGGTCGGCTGGCGTGAAATCCCAGAAATCGCTCACACAGCCCGCTTGCGCAACCTCCCATTTTACGCGCTCGCGCGACCTGCTTGCATGATCCGTACTGAAAATAGAAAATGCTTATTTTGGAGTGCTGAAGACTCCTACGTGGACGAAATCATTCAATTACGTGCAGAATGTAATTTTTAGGAGTTTTAGTGAGATTAGGTTTATAGTGGTAAAAGAGATGGTTCCCTTGAAAAAGAAATATGAAAAAAATAATAAAGAGTTGTTGCACTAAAGCCCTTGAATTATAAATATTACGGCTGTTTCTATTTACTCAAGGACGTTTTGAATTCCTGTAACTTTCTGTTTTTAACAATAACCCTTGACCAACATTACAACCCTTGTAAAGTCCTAGTTGATTTTATGGAAACATGATTTGAATATGGAACCGATAGATGAAGGGAATAAAAGCATGGTGGTAGTGATATTTACTTGACGATCGATATCTATTCATGACACTATCTTTTCTATCGTGTTATACGTTGTTCCATGTCATATGCGAGATTTGATGCTTTGTATAGAATTATCCTCCTCGCATATATTCGAATAATTACACCTATTTTTGTGTAATTTCATTTTAGAGTGTAGTTTACAACGTGAGCTTTGTAGTCGAAGAATCACTAGATAGTTGTCCGATTTACATTCCAAGTACATAGTTGCCGTATATCTACTTGACTACTATTTCACACACATGCGAGTTTTCAATATATTCTATTGATTCTATTGACATATGTTTTTGGATTATTTTCATAATGTAGGAAGGTGTACGATTGTTTTACTTTTGATGATTTGAAGTTTTATTTGAATTTGATTTTATCAAGGAAGGATGTTGACATTAAAATATTTAAATTTTGAATAAAATTTTGATTTTACAAAATTAATAAAGATTGTTGTGGGTGACTTGCTGATGAGAACCCTCACGAGACTTCACTCGTCCGACTAGGGACACCTAGAGGTTTAAAAGGCTTGTTGCACAAGCTAAGAGCAATCGTTATCCATGCAAAAATAGATTATGGATTTTTATTATTAGTAGTGTTATTTTTCTTTTCTTTTTGCTCGGGAACTATCAAAATGTAGGTTTGGGGGTGTGATCGGATGAGAGAATAGATCCTAATTATACGCCTTAATTCACATTTGTTAGTCGTTTTTATCCTTTTTTGTATAATTTTACTTCGTTTTCCACTTTATGGAAGGATTTAGAAGAAAGCAAGAATTCCAGGTTAAATAATGAGAAAAACCAAGTAGAAAGAAGTGGGAAAAAGTCCATCGCGCGAGCGGTCGGCTGGCGTGAAATCCCAGAAATCGCTCACGCAGCCCGCTTGCGCGACCTCCGATTTTACGCGCTCGCGCGACCTGCTCGCGTGATCTGTACTGAAAATAGAAAATGCTTATTTTGGAGTGCTGAAGACTCCTACGTGGACGAAATCATTCAATTACGTGCAGAATGTAATTTTTAGGAGTTTTAGTGAGATTAGGTTTATAGTGGTAAAAGAGATGGTTCCCTTGAAAAAGAAATATGAAAAAAATAATAAAGAGTTGTTGCACTAAAGCCCTTGAATTATAAATATTACGGCTGTTTCTATTTACTCAAGGACGTTTTGAATTCCTTTAACTTTCTATTTTTAACAATCACCCTCGACCAACATTACAACCCTTGTAAAGTCCTAGTTGATTCTATGGAAACATGATTTGAATATGGAACCGATAGATGAATGGAATAAAAGCATGGTGGTAGTGATATTTACTTGACGATCGATATCTATTCATGACACTATCTTTTCTGTTGTGTTATACGTTGTTCCATGTCATATGCGAGATTTGATGCTTTGTATAGAATTATCCTCCTCGCATATATTCGAATAATTACACCTATTTTCGAGTAATTTCATTTAAAGTGTAATTCACAACGTCAGCTTTGTAGTCGAAGCATCACTAGATAGTTGTCCGATTTACATTCCAAGTTCATAGTTACCCTATATCCACTTGACTACTATTTCACACACATGCGAGTCTTCGATATATTCTATTGATTCAATTGATATATGTTTTCGTATTATTTTCATAATGTAGGAAGGCGTACGATTGTTTTACTTTTGATGATTTGAAGTTTTATTTGAATTTGATTTTATCAAGGAAGGATGTTGATATTGAAATATTTAAATTTTGAATAAAATTTTGATTTTACAAAATTAATAAAGATGGTTGTGGGTGACTTGCTGATGAGAACCATCACGAGACTTCACATGTCCGACTAGGGACACCTAGAGGTTTAAAAGGCTTGTTGCACAAGCTAAGTGCAATCGTTATCCATACGAAAATCGATTGTGGATTTTTATTATTAGTAGTGTTATTTTTCTTTTCTTTTTGCTCGGGGACTATAAAAATGTAGGTTAGGGGGTGTGGTCGGATGAGAGAATAGATCCTAATTATACGCCTTAATTCACATTTGTTAGTCGTTTTTATCCGTTTTTGTATAATTTTACTTCGTTTTCCACTTTATGGAAGGATTTAGAAAAAAGCAAGGATTCCAGGTTAAATAATGAGAAAAAGCAAGTAGAAAGAAACTAGAAAAATCCCATCGCGCGAGCGGTCAGCTGGCGTGAAATCCCAGAAATCGCTCACGCAGCCCGCTTGTGCGACCTCCGATTTTACGCGCTCGCGCGACCTGCTCGCGTGTTCCTTACTGAAAATAGAAAATGCTTATTTTGGAGTGCTGAAGACTCCTACGTGGACGAAATCATTCAATTACGTGCAGAATGTAATTTTTAGGAGTTTTAGTGAGATTAGGTTTATAGTGGTAAAAGAGATGGTTCCCTTGAAAAAGAAATATGAAAAAAATAATAAAGAGTTGTTGCACTAAAGCCCTTGAATTATAAATATTACGGCTGTTTCTATTTACTCAAGGACGTTTTGAATTCCTTTAACTTTCTATTTTTAACAATAACCCTTGACCAACATTACAACCCTTGTAAAGTCCTAGTTGATTCTATGGAAACATGATTTGAATATGGAACCGATAGATGAAGGGAATAAAAGCATGGTGGTAGTGATATTTACTTGACAATCGATATCTATTCATGACACTATCTTTTTTGTCGTGTTATACGTTGTTCCATGTCATATGCGAGATTTGATGCTTTGTATAGAATTATCCTCCTCGCATATATTCGAATAATTATACCTGTTTCCGAGTAATTTCATTTTAGAGTGTAATTCACAACGTGAGCTTTGTAGTCGAAGCATCACTAGATAGTTGTCCAATTTATATTCCAAGTTCATAGTTACCGTATATCCACTTGACTACTATTTCACACACATGCAAGTCTTCGATATATTCTATTGATTCAATTGATATATGTTTTCGTATTATTTTCATAATGAAGGAAGGAGTACGATTGTTTTACTTTTGATGATTTGAAGTTTTATTTGAATTTGATTTTATCAAGGAAGGATGTTGATATTGAAATATTTGAATTTTGAATAAAATTTTGATTTTACAAAATTAATAAAGATGGTTGTGGGTGACTTGTTGATGAGAACCCTCACGAGACTTCACATGTCCGACTAGGGACACCTAGAGGTTTAAAAGGCTTGTTGCACAAGCTAAGTGCAATCGTTATCCATACGAAAATGGATTATGGTTTTTTATTATTAGTAGTGTTATTTTTCTTTTCTTTTTGCTCGAGGATAAGCAAAATGTAGGTTTGGGGTTGTGATCGGGAGAGAACAGATCTAATTATACGCCTTAATTCACATTTGTTAGTCGTTTGTATCCTATTTTTGTATAATTTTACTTCATTTTCCACTTTATGGAAGGAATTAGAAGAAAGCAAGGATTCCAGGCAAAATAAAGAGAAAAGCAAGTAGAAAGAAGTTGGAAAAATCCCATCGTGCGAGCGGTCCGCTCGTGTGAAATCGTAGAAATCGCTCGCGCGGAGCGCTTGCGCGACCTCCCATTTTACGCGCTCGCGCAGCCGGCTCGCGCCATCCGTACTGAATATTGAAAATGCGTATTTTGGAGTGCTGAAGACTCCTACGTGGGCGAAAATAATTCAAATACGTCCAGAATGTAATTTTTAGGAGTTTTTTTTTCAGATAAGGTGCTGAAGACTCGTTGAAAAAGAAATATGAAAAAATAATAAAGAGTTGTTGTATTAAAGCCCTTGCATTATAAATATTACGGCTATTTCTATTTACTCAAGAACGTTTTGAATTCCTTTACCTTTCTTTTCTTAACTATAACCCTTGACCAACATTACAACCCTTGTAAAGTCCTAATTGATTCTATGGAAACATGATTTGAATATGGAACCGATAGATGAAGGGAATAAAAGCATGGTGGTAGTGATATTTACTTGACTATCGATATCTGTTCATGAGACTATTTTTTCTGTCGTGTTATAAGTTGTTCCATGTCATATGCGAGATTAGTTGCTTTGTATAGAATTATCCTCCTCGCTTATATTCGACTAATTACACCTGTTTCCGAGTATTTTCATTTTAGAGTGTAATTCACGACGTGAGCTTTGTAGTCGAAGAATCACTAGATAGTATATCTACTTGACTACTATTTCACACACATGCGAGTCTTCGATATATTCTATTGATTCTATTGACATGTGTTTTCAGATTATTTTCATAATGTAGGAAGGTGTATGATTGTTTTACTTTTGATAATTTAATGTTTTTTTTTTTAATTTGATTTTATCAAAGAAGGATGTTGACATTGAAATAATTAAATTTTGAATAAAATTTTTATTTTACAAAATTAATAAAGATGGTTGTGGGTGACTTGTTGATGAGAACCCTCATGACACTTCACTCGTCCGACTAGGGACACCTAGAGGTTTAAAAGGCTTGTTGCACAAGCTAACTGCAATCGTTATCCATACGAAAATAGATTATGGATTTTTATTATTAGAAGTATTATTTTTCTTTTCTTTTCTTTTTGCTCGGGGGCTATCAAAATGTAGGTTTGGGGGTGTGATCGGATGAGAGAATAGATCCTAATTATACGCTTTAATTCACATTTGTTAGTCATTTTTATCCTTTTTTGTATAATTTTACTTCGTTTTCCACACTATGGAATGATGTAGAAGAAAGCAAGGATTCCAGGTTAAATAATGAGAAAAAGCAAGTAGAAAGAAGTTGGAAAAAGCCCATCGCGCGAGCGGTCGGCTGGCGTGAAATCCCAAAAATCACTTGGTGGCCCGCTTGCGCGACCTCCCATTTTATGCGCTCACGCAGCCCGTTTGCACGATCCGTACTAAAAATAGAAAACGCGTTTTTTGGAGTGCTGAAGACTCCTACGTGGGTGAAATCATTCAATTACGTCCAGAATGTAATTTTTAGGAGCTTTAGTGAGATTAGGTTTATAGTCGTAAAAGAGATGGATCCCTTGAAAAAGAAATATGAAAAAATAATAAAGAGTTGTTGTAGTAAAGCCGTTACTTTATAAATTTTACGGCTATTTCAATTCACCCAAGGACGTTTTGAATTCCTTTTACCTTTCTTTTCTTAACTATAACCCTTGACAACATTACAACCCTTGTAAAATCCTAGTTGATTCTATGGAAACATGATTTGAATATGGAATCGATAGATGAAGGGAACAAAAGCATGGTGGTAGTGATATTTACTTGTACTTTGTTCCATGTCATATGCGAGATTTGATGCTTTGTATAGAATTATCCTCCTCGCATATATTCGAATAATTACACCTGTTTCCAAGTAATTTAATTTTAGAGTGTAATTCACAACGTGAGCTTTGTAGTCGAAGCATCACTAGATAGTTATCCGATTTATATTCCAATTTCATAGTTGCCGTATATCCACTTGACTACTATTTCACACACATGCGAGTCTTCGATAAATTCTATTGATTCTATTGATATATGTTTTCGTATTATTTTTATAATGTAGGAAGGCGTACGATTGTTTTACTTTTGATAATTAAAAGTTTTATTTGAATTTGATTTTATCAAGGAAGGATGTTGACATTGAAATATTTAAATTTTGAATAAAATTTTTGATTTTTCAAAATTAATAAAGATGGTTGTGGGTGACTTGTTGATGAGAACCCTCACGAGACTTCACTCGTTTGACTAGGGACACCTAGAGGTTTAAAAGGCTTGTTACACAAGCTAAGTGCAATCGTTATCCATACGAAAATGGATTATGGATTTTTATTATTAGTAGTGTTATTTTTCTTTTCTTTTTGCTCGAGGATTAGCAAAATGTATGTTTGGGGGTGTGATCGGGAGAGAACAGATCCTAATTATACGCCTGAATTCACATTTGTTAGTCGTTTTCATCCTATTTTTGTATAATTTTACTTCATTTTCCACTTTATGGAAGGAATTAGAAGAAAGCAAGGATTCTAGGCAAAATAAAGAGAAAAGCAAGTAGAAAGAAGTTGGAAAAATCCCATCGCGCGAGCCGTCCGCTCGTGTGAAATCCCAGAAATTGCTCGCGCGGAGCGCTTGCGCGACCTCCCATTTTACGCGCTCACGCGGCCTGGTCGCGCAATCCATACTGAAAATAGAAAACGCGTATTTTGGAGTGCTGAAGACTCCTACGTGGGAGAAATAATTTAATTACGTCCAGAATGTTATCTTTAGGAGTTTTAGTCAGATTACGTTTATAGTCGTAAAAGAGATAGATCCCTTGAAAAAGAAATATGAAAAAATAATAAAGAGTTGTAGTAAAGCCGTTACTGTAGAAACCCATTTTTTTAAGGGTAATTTAGTAATTTTAGATCAATGTGGCTCTTGGGTTGGAACAATAAATTTAAATTTCTGTTCATGTTGGTATCACTGGTTGATTATTTGGTCACATGTGGCTACATGTACTTGTGTGGGTGTCTTACACCCCATAAACACCCAATCACCCATCCCCACTTTTTGACTTTGAAGACAAAAACTAAAAATACACTCAACCTCCACCCCCTCCCTCTATTTCAGCCGGACCTACCTCTCTCTCTCATTCATTTCTTTTTTTTTTCCTTTTTCTCTCTCTATATCTCCCTCTTGTTTATTTGGAGATAAACCTCCATAGCCAAGCAAGCTTTCAAGCTTCATTTTGAAGACCATAGACTCAAGATTGGGCCAAGGCTATTAGAGACAAAATTGATCATCTCACCAAGACCTTCACACCGGTGTTCTCAGATCCTCCATTAGGTCTACGGTTTGTTACTTCTTGATCTTATACTCAAGGGTTAGTTTTGATTTTTCTTGATACACCTTAGTGTTCCCATTCCTAATGTGATTTTATTTAACTAGGTGTTGATAGCTTATGGGTTTTGCTAGAGTTGATGATTTTTCCCATTTGGGTCTCTTTGGTGAGAGTATTTTTCCTAAATACTCAAGAGGTAGATTTCATTGACTAAGTGCACTCCTAAATCTAATTTCATGGTTTGTTATGTGTAGGATTAGACCTTATACTTGTTAATCTTGCATGGGGTTCCCTACATCTTGATCTATGTGCTTATATGCTCTTATGTGCCTAGTTGAAAATTTTGCTAAACCTAAATGTCTTTTGGTTGAAATGTTTTAATTAGACTAAAGGTATCATAAATCTCCTATTTGTCTAAGTTGTTGATTATGCCTTGCATGTTTTCCCTCCTAATAATTTAGCCTTGGCATCATGAACTACTATGTTTAATTTCTTGACATTGAAATTATTGAGATGACATTATAGTTGCATAATCATTGTGGTCACATTTCATAGTCGCCAAGTCGGCAAAACATTCATGGCATTGGCTTGGGAGTATGAATTTTGTTAGAATTCCCACGATTGGGGAATGCTCTTTTGAATCCCCGTTTGGGGTTGTAAATAGATGAAATTCCGGAAGCGGGTGTGAGGTGAGGAAGGTTGTTTGTGATCCTTAAAACATTCGAAAACGCAAGGTCATATTCGGCTAGCTACCGGAGATCTTGTATGCTACACTCACGTTGGAGTGGCTCGCATCCGGTGTTGAGAGTGAGTGGTTATGGCAATTTGGTATTGGGAAGTTGCACGGTTTGGCCTTACGGCTAATTGCATTGCCACGGCGGCAAATCATTGCACCGCATGTCTTAGCATGATTTTAGAAGTAGTAGTACATTTCTTCAATGTTATCTACTGAGCTGTCGTGCTTAATGAATCTATAAAACCATTTTATTTCAGGTGACGTCGACAAGGGCAAGGCCCACGAATAGTCGATCCAGTGAACTCTTTTGAAGACTTCCCTTGTGGAGTCTTGTTTTAAAAATGTATTCATTACATAGTTGGAATTGAGGAAATTGTAATAGATGTAATTTTGAATCTTGGATCATTTGGACTTTCCTCAGGATCCGTCTGTACCTTGAATTTACAGTGTTAAATCCATTCTGCTGACGTTTGTACCTTCTTAATGATCATTTGGACTTTCCTCAGGATTCGTTTGTACCTTGAATTCATAGTGTTTAATACATTCTGCTTATGTTTGTACCTTCTTAAGGATCATTTGGACTTTCCTCAGGATTCGTCTGTACCTTGAGTTCATAGTGTTAAATCCATTATGCTTATGTTTGTACCTTTTTAAGGATCATTTGGACTTTCCTCAGGATTCGTCTGTACCTTGAATTCATAGTGTTAAATCCATTCTGCCAATGTTTGTACCTTCTTAAGGACCTTCTTGGACTTTCTTCAGGAACAATTTGTACCCTAAAAACCTTTTTATTTTCTTAAGGTTTCCTTTCATTTAAAATTCTTTTCAATTCTTTATCCTTCTCGTTTAAACTTACAACCTTTATTTCAAAATGTGTTAAGTCAAATCTATTTTTAATTGGCCCTATTTGACCCGTTTGGTTCCCGTGGGTCAATCGTTGACTTATTGACTTTTCTTCGGAATCCACGTAGGATTCCCCTATGCTTCTGTCTTGTTGGATTGGTCCACGTAGGACTATCCCTTGCTTTCCTTTTTTTTTGTTTGACTCGTTGACCTCGCCAGCGTGGCTTGGTTTTCGGGGGCGTTACAGTTACATTATAAATTTTACGGCTATTTCAATTCACCCAAGGAAGTTTTGAATTCCTTTTACCTTTCTTTTCTTAACTATAACCCTTGACCAACATTACAACCCTTGTAAAATCCTAGTTGATTCTATGGAAACATGATTTGAATATGGAATCGATAGATGAAGGGAACAAAAGCATGGTGGTAGTGATATTTACTTGTACTTTGTTCCATGTCATATGCGAGATTTGTTGCTTTGTATAGAATTATCCTCCTCGCATATATTCGAATAATTACACCTGTTTCCAAGTAATTTAATTTTAGAGTGTAATTCACAACGTGAGCTTTGTAGTCGAAGCATCACTAGATAGTTATCCGATTTATATTCCAATTTCATAGTTGCCGTATATCCACTTGACTACTATTTCACACACATGCGAGTCTTCGATATATTCTATTGATTCTATTGATATATGTTTTCGTATTATTTTCATAATGTAGGAAGGCGTACGATTGTTTTACTTTTGATAATTAAAAGTTTTATTTGAATTTGATTTTATCAAGGAAGGATGTTGACATTGAAATATTTAAATTTTGAATAAAATTTTTGATTTTACAAAATTAATAAAGATGGTTGTGGGTGACTTGTTGATGAGAACCCTCACGAGACTTTACTCGTTCGACTAGGGACACCTAGAGGTTTAAAAGGCTTGTTACACAAGCTAAGTGCAATCGTTATCCATACGAAAATGGACTATGGATTTTTATTATTAGTAGTGTTATTTTTCTTTTCTTTTTGCTCGAGGATTAGCAAAATGTAGGTTTGGGGGTGTGATCGGGAGAGAACAGATCCTAATTATACGCCTTAATTCACATTTGTTAGTCGTTTTCATCCTATTTTTGTATAATTTTACTTCATTTTCCACTTTATGGAAGGAATTAGAAGAAAGCAAGAATTCCAGGCAAAATAAAGAGAAAAGCAAGTAGAAAGAAGTTGGAAAAATCCCATCGCGCGAGTCGTCCGCTCGTGTGAAATCCCAGAAATTGCTCGAGAGGAGCGCTTGCGCGACCTCCCATTTTACGCGCTCGCGTGGCCTGGTCGCGCCATCCATACTGAAAATAGAAAACGCGTATTTTGGAGTGCTGAAGACTCCTACGTGGGAGAAATAATTTAATTATGTCCAGAATGCAATCTTTAGGAGTTTTAGTCAGATTACGTTTATAGTCGTAAAAGAGATAGATCCCTTGCAAAAGAAATATGAAAAAATAATAAAGAGTTGTTGTAGTAAAGCCGTTACATTATAAATTTTACGGCTATTTCAATTCACCCAAGGACGTTTTGAATTCCTTTTACCTTTCTTTTCTTAACTATAACCCTTGACCAACATTACAACCCTTGTAAAATCCTAGTTGATTCTATGGAAACATGATTTGAATATGGAATCGATAGATGAAGGGAACAAAAGCATGGTGGTAGTGATATTTACTTGTACTTTGTTCCATGTCATATGCGAGATTTGTTGCTTTGTATAGAATTATCCTCCTCGCATATATTCGAATAATTACACCTGTTTCCAAGTAATTTAATTTTAGAGTGTAATTCACAACGTGAGCTTTGTAGTCGAAGCATCACTAGATAGTTATCCGATTTATATTCCAATTTCATAGTTGCCGTATATCCACTTGACTACTATTTCACACACATGCGAGTCTTCGATATATTCTATTGATTCTATTGATATATGTTTTCGTATTATTTTCATAATGTAGGAAGGCGTACGATTGTTTTACTTTTGATAATTAAAAGTTTTATTTGAATTTGATTTTATCAAGGAAGGATGTTGACATTGAAATATTTAAATTTTGAATAAAATTTTTGATTTTTCAAAATTAATAAAGATGGTTGTGGGTGACTTGTTGATGAGAACCCTCACGAGATTTCACTCGTTCGACTAGGGACACCTAGAGGTTTAAAAGGCTTGTTACACAAGCTAAGTGCAATCGTTATCCATACGAAAATGGATTATGGATTTTTATTATTAGTAGTGTAATTTTTCTTTTCTTTTTGCTCGAGGATTAGCAAAATTTAGGTTTGGGGGTGTGATCGGGAGAGAACAGATCCTAATTATACGCCTTAATTCACATTTGTTAGTCGTTTTCATCCTATTTTTGTATAATTTTACTTCATTTTCCACTTTATGGAAGGAATTAGAAGAAAGCAAGGATTCCAGGCAAAATAAAGAGAAAAGCAAGTAGAAAGAAGTTGGAAAAATTCCATCGCGCGAGCCGTCTGCTCGTGTGAAATCCCAGAAATTGCTCGCGCAGAGCGCTTGCGCGACCTCCCATTTTACGCGCTCGCGCGGCCTGGTCGCGCCATCCATACTGAAAATAGAAAACGCGTATTTTGGAGTGCTGAAGACTCCTACGTGGGAGAAATAATTTAACTACGTCCAGAATGTAATCTTTAGGAGTTTTCGTCAGATTACGTTTATAGTCGTAAAAGAGATAGATCCCTTGAAAAAGAAATATGAAAAAATAATAAAGAGTTGTTGTAGTAAAGCCCTTGCATTATAAATATTACGGCTATTTCTATTTACTCAAGGACGTTTTGAATTCCTTTTACCTTTCTTTTCTTAACTATAACCCTTGACCAACATTACAACCCTTGTAAAGTCCTAATTGATTCTATGGAAACATGATTTGAATATGGAACCGATAGATGAAGGGAATAAAAGCATGGTGGTAGTGATATTTACTTGACGATCGATATCTATTCATGAGACTATTTTTTCTGTCGTGTTATAAGTTGTTCCATGTTATATGCAAGATTAGTTGCTTTGTATAGAATTATCCTCCTCGCATATATTCGAATACTTACACCTGTTTTCGAGTAATTTCATTTTAGAGTGTACTTCACAACGTGAGCTTTGTAGTCGAAGAATCACTAGATAGTTATCCGATTTATATTCTAAGTTCATAGTTGCCGTATATCTACTTGACTACTATTTCACACACATGCGAGTCTTTGATATATTCTATTGATTCTATTGATATATATTTTCGGATTAATTTCATAATGTAGGAAGGTGTACGATTGTTTTACTTTTGATAATTTAATGTTTTATTTGAATTTGATTTTATCAAAGAAGGATGTTGACATTGAAATATTTAAATTTTGAACAAAATTTTCATGTTACAAAATTAATAAAGATGGTTGTTGGTGACTTGTTGATGAGAACCCTCACGAGACTTCACTCGTCCGACTAGGGACACCTAGAGGTTTAAAAGGCTTGTTGTACAAGCTAAGTGCAATCATTATCCATACGAAAATAGATTATGGATTTTTATTAGTAGTAGTGTTATTTTTCATTTCTGTTTGATCGAGGACTATCAAAATGTCGGTTTGGGGGTGTGATCGGATGAGAGAATAGATCCTAATTATACGCCTTAATTCACATTTGTTAGTTGTTTTTATCATTTTTTGTATAATTTTACTTCGTTTTCCACTTTATGGAATGATTTAGAAGAAAGCAAGGATTCCAGGTTAAATAATGAGAAAAAGCAAGTAGAAAGAAGTTGGAAAAAGCCCATCGCGCGAGCGGTCGGCTGGCGTGAAATCCCAGAAATCGCTCGCGCAGCCCGCTTGCGCGACCTTCCATTTTACACGCTCGCGCGGCCTGCTCGCGTGATCCGTACTGAAAATAGAAAATGCGTATTTTGGAGTGCTGAAGACTCCTACGTGGACGAAATCATTCAATTACGTGCAAAATGTAATTTTTAGGAGTTTTGGTGAGATTAGGTTTATAGTCGTAAAAGAGATGGTTCGCTTGAAAAAGAAATGTGAAAAAAATAATAAAGAGTTGTTGTAGTAAAGCCCTTGCAATATAAATAATTACGGCAGTTTCTATTTACTCAAGGACGTTTTGAATTCCTTTAACTTTCTTTTTTTAACAATAACCCTTGGCCAACATTACAACCCTTGTAAAGTCCTAGTTGATTCTATGGAAACATGATTTGAATATGGAACCGATAGATGAAGGGAATAAAATCATGGTGGTAGTGATATTTACTTGACGATCAATATCTATTCATGACACTATCTTTTCGGTCCTGTTATACATTGTTCCATGTCATATGCGAGATTTGATGCTTTGTATAGAATTATCTTCCTCGCATATATTCGAATAATTACACCTGTTTATGAGTAATTTAATTTTAGAGTGTAATTCACAACGTAAGCTTTGTAGTCGAAGAATCACTAGATAGTTATCCGATTTATATTCCAAGTTCATAGTTGCCGTATATCCACTTGACTACTATTTCACACACATGCGAGTCCTCGATATATTCTATTGATTCTATTGATATATGTTTTTGGATTATTTTTATAATGTAGGAAGGCGTACGATTCTTTTACTTTTGATAATTTAAACTTTTATTTGAATTTGATTTTATCCAGGAAGGATGTTGAAATTGAAATATTTAAATTTTGAATAAAATTTTCATTTTAAAAAATTAATAAAGATGGTTGTGGGTGACTTGTTGATGAGAACCCTCACGACAATTCACTCGTCCGACTAGGGACACCTAGAGGTTTAAAAGGCTTGTTTCTCAAGCTAAGTGCAATCGTTATCCATACGAAAATGGATTATGGATTTTTATTATTAGTAGTGTTATTTTTCTTTTCTGTTTGATCGAGGACTAGCAAAATGTAGGTTTGGGGGTGTGATCGGATGAGAGAATAGATCCTAATTATACGCCTTAATTCACATTTGTTAGTCGTTTTTATCCTTTTTTGTATAATTATACTTCGTTTCCCAATTTATGGAAGGATTTAGAAGAAAGCAAGGATTCCAGGTTAAATAAAGAGAAAAAGCATGTAGAAAGAAGTTTGAAAAAGCCAATCGCGCGAGCGGTTCGCTCGCATGAAATCCCAGAAATCGCTCGCGCGGCCCGCTTGCGCGACCTCCCATTTTACACGTTCGCGCGGCCCGCTCGCGCGATCCGTATTTAAAATAGAAAACGCGTATTTTGGAGTGCTGAAGACTCCTACGTGGACCAAATCATTCAATTACGTCCAGAATGTAATTTTTAGGAGTTTTAGTGAGATTAGGTTTATAGTCGTAAAAGAGATGGATCCCTTGAAAATGAAATATGAAAAAATATTAAAGAGTTGTTGTAGTAAAGGCCTTGCATTGTAAATATTACGGCTATTTCTATTTACTCAAGGACGTTTTGAATTCCTTTTACCTTTCTTTTCTTAACTATAACCCTTGACCAACATTACAACCCTTGTAAAGTCCTAGTTGATTCTATGGAAACATGATTTGAATATGAAACTGATAGATGAAGGGAATAAAAGCGTGGTGGAAGTGATATTTACTTGACGATCGATATCTATTCATGATACTATCTTTTCTGTTGCTTTGTATAGAATTATCCTCCTCGCATATATTCAAATAATTTCATCTTTTTTCGAGTAATTTCATTTTAGAGTGTAATTCACAACGTGAGCTTTGTAGTCGAAGCAACACTAGATAGTTATCCGATTTATATTCCAAGTTCATAGTTGCCGTATATCCACTTGACTAATATTTCACACACATGCGAGTCTTCGATTGTTTTCTAATTGTAGGTAGGCGTACGATTGTTTTACTTTTGATAATTAAAAGTTTTATTTGAATTTGATTTTATCAAGGAAGGATGTTGACATTGAAGTAATTAAATTTTAAATAAAATTTTTATTTTACAAAATAAATAAAGATGGTTGAGGGAGACTTGTTGATGAGAACCCTCACAAGACTTCACTCGTCCGACTAGGACACCTAGAAGTTTCAAAGGCATGTTGCACAAGCTAAGTGCAATCGTTATCCATACGAAAATGGATTATGGATTTTTATTATTAGTAGTGTTATTTTTCTTTTCTTTTTCCTCGAGGATTAGCAAAATGTAGGTTTGGGGGTGTGATCGGGAGTGAACATATCCTAATTATACGCCTTAATTCACATTTGTTAGTCATTTTTATCCTGTTTTTGTATAATTTTACTTCGTTTTCCACTTTATGGAAGGATTTAGAAGAAAGCAAGGATTCCAGGTTAAATAAAGAGAAAAATTAAGTAGAAAGAAGTTGGAAAAAGCCCATCGCGCGAGCGATCTGCTCGTGTGAAATCCCAAAAATCGCTCGCGCAGCCCGTTTGCGCGTCCTCCCATTTTACGCGCTCGCGCGGCCCGCTCGTGCGATCCGTACTGAAAATAGAAAACTTGTATTTTGGAGTGCTGAAGACTCCTACGTGGACGAAATCATTCGATTACGTCCACAATGTAATTGTTAGGAGTTTTAGTGAGATTAGGCTTATAGTCGTAAAAGAGATGGATCCCTTGAAAAAGAAATATGAAAAAAATAATAAAGAGTTCTTGTAGTAAAGCCCTTGCATTATAAATATTACGGCTATTTCTATTTACTCAATGAAGTTTTGAATTCCTTTTACCTTTCTTTTCTTAACTATAACTCTTGACCATCATTACAATCCTTGTAAAGTCCTAGTTTATTCTATGAAAACATGATTTGAATATGGAACTGATAGATGAAGGGAATAAAAGCATAGTGGTAGTGATATTTACTTGACGATCGATATCTATTCATGAGACTATCTTTACTATCGTGATATAAGTTGTTCCATGTCATATGCGAGATTTGTTGCTTTGTATAGAATTATCCTCCTCGCATATATTCGAATAATTACACCTGTTTCCGAGTAATTTCATTTTAGAGTGTAATTCACAACGTGAGCTTTGTAGTCGAAGCATCCCTAGATAGTTATCCGATTTATATTTTAAGTTCATAGTTGCTGTATATCCACTTGACTACTATTTCACACACATGCGAGTCTTCGATATATTCTATTGATTCTATTGATATATGTTTTCGAATTATTTTCATAATGTAGGAAGGCTTACGATTGTTTTACTTTTGATGATTTGAAGCTTTATTTGAATTTGATTATATCAAGGAAGGATGTTGATATTGAAATATTTAAATTTTGAATAAAATTTTGATTTTACAAAATTAATAAAGATGGTTGTGGGTGACTTGTTGATGAGAACCCTCACGAGACTTCACTCGTCCGACTAGGGACACCTAGAAGTTTCAAAGGCATGTTGCACAAGCTAAGTGCAATCGTTATCCATACGAAAATGGATTATGGATTTTTATTATTAGTAGTGTTATTTTTCTTTTCATTTTCCTCGAGGATTAGCAAAATGTAGGTTTGCGGGTGTGATCGGGAGAGAACATATCCTAATTATACGCCTTAATTCACATTTGTTTGTCATTTTTATCCTGTTTTTGTATAATTTTACTTCGTTTTCCACTTTATGGAAGGATTTAGAAGAAAGCAAGGATTCCAGGTTAAATAAAGAGAAAAATTAAGTAGAAAGAAGTTGGAAAAAGCCCATCACGCGAGCGGTCCGCTCGTGTGAAATCCCAAAAATCGCTCGCGCAGCCCGTTTGCGCGTCCTCCCATTTTACTCGCTCGCGCGGCCCGCTCGTGCGATCCGTACTGAAAATAGAAAACTTGTATTTTGGAGTGCTGAAGACTCCTACGTGGACGAAATCATTCAATTACGTCCATAATGTAATTGTTAGGAGTTTTAGTGAGATTAGGTTTATAGTCGTAAAAGAGATGGATCCCTTGAAAAAGAAATATGAAAAAAATAATGAAGAGTTGTTGTAGTAAAGCCCTTGCATTATAAATATTACGGCTATTTCTATTTACTCAATGAAGTTTTGAATTCCTTTTACCTTTCTTTTCTTAACTATAACTCTTGACCATCATTACAATCCTTGTAAAGTCCTAGTTTATTCAATGGAAACATGATTTGAATATGGAACTGATAGATGAAGGGAACAAAAGCATGGTGGTAGTGATATTTACTTGACGATCGATATCTATTCATGAGACTATCTTTTCTATCGTGTTATAATTTGTTCCATGTCATATGCGAGATTTGTTGCTTTGTATAGAATTATCCTCCTCGCATATATTCGAATAATTACACCTGTTTCCGAGTAATTTCATTTTAGAGTGTAATTCACAACGTGAGCTTTGTAGTCGAAGCATCCCTAGATAGTTATCCGATTTATATTTTAAGTTCATAGTTGCTGTATATCCACTTGACTACTATTTCACACACATGCGAGTCTTCGATATATTCTATTGATTCTATTGATATATGTTTTCGAATTATTTTCATAATGTAGGAAGGCTTACGATTGTTTTACTTTTGATGATTTGAAGCTTTATTTGAATTTGATTATATCAAGGAAGGATGTTGATATTGAAATATTTAAATTTTGAATAAAATTTTGATTTTACAAAATTAATAAAGATGGTTGTGGGTGACTTGTTGATGAGAACCCTCACGAGACTTCACTCGTCCGACTAGGGACACCTAGAAGTTTCAAAGGCATGTTGCACAAGCTAAGTGCAATCGTTATCCATACAAAAATGGATTATGGATTTTTATTATTAGTAGTGTTATTTTTCTTTTCATTTTCCTCGAGGATTAGCAAAATGTAGGTTTGCGGGTGTGATCGGGAGAGAACATATCCTAATTATACGCCTTAATTCACATTTGTTTGTCATTTTTATCCTGTTTTTGTATAATTTTACTTCGTTTTCCACTTTATGGAAGGATTTAGAAGAAAGCAAGGATTCCAGGTTAAATAAAGAGAAAAATTAAGTAGAAAGAAGTTGGAAAAAGCCCATCACGCGAGCGGTCCGCTCGTGTGAAATCCCAAAAATCGCTCGCGCAGCCCGTTTGCGCGTCCTCCCATTTTACTCGCTCGCGCGGCCCGCTCGTGCGATCCGTACTGAAAATAGAAAACTTGTATTTTGGAGTGCTGAAGACTCCTACGTGGACGAAATCATTCAATTACGTCCATAATGTAATTGTTAGGAGTTTTAGTGAGATTAGGTTTATAGTCGTAAAAGAGATGGATCCCTTGAAAAAGAAATATGAAAAAAATAATGAAGAGTTGTTGTAGTAAAGCCCTTGCATTATAAATATTACGGCTATTTCTATTTACTCAATGAAGTTTTGAATTCCTTTTACCTTTCTTTTCTTAACTATAACTCTTGACCATCATTACAATCCTTGTAAAGTCCTAGTTTATTCAATGGAAACATGATTTGAATATGGAACTGATAGATGAAGGGAACAAAAGCATGGTGGTAGTGATATTTACTTGACGATCGATATCTATTCATGAGACTATCTTTTCTATCGTGTTATAATTTGTTCCATGTCATATGCGAGATTTGTTGCTTTGTATAGAATTATCCTCCTCGCATATATTCGAATAATTACACCTGTTTCCGAGTAATTTCATTTTAGAGTGTAATTCACAACGTGAGCTTTGTAGTCGAAGCATCCCTAGATAGTTATCCGATTTATATTTTAAGTTCATAGTTGCTGTATATCCACTTGACTACTATTTCACACACATGCGAGTCTTCGATATATTCTATTGATTCTATTGATATATGTTTTCGAATTATTTTCATAATGTAGGAAGGCTTACGATTGTTTTACTTTTGATGATTTGAAGCTTTATTTGAATTTGATTATATCAAGGAAGGATGTTGATATTGAAATATTTAAATTTTGAATAAAATTTTGATTTTACAAAATTAATAAAGATGGTTGTGGGTGACTTGTTGATGAGAACCCTCACGAGACTTCACTCGTCCGACTAGGGACACCTAGAAGTTTCAAAGGCATGTTGCACAAGCTAAGTGCAATCGTTATCCATACGAAAATGGATTATGGATTTTTATTATTAGTAGTGTTATTTTTCTTTTCATTTTCCTCGAGGATTAGCAAAATGTAGGTTTGCGGGTGTGATCGGGAGAGAACATATCCTAATTATACGCCTTAATTCACATTTGTTTGTCATTTTTATCCTGTTTTTGTATAATTTTACTTCGTTTTCCACTTTATGGAAGGATTTAGAAGAAAGCAAGGATTCCAGGTTAAATAAAGAGAAAAATTAAGTAGAAAGAAGTTGGAAAAAGCCCATCACGCGAGCGGTCCGCTCGTGTGAAATCCCAAAAATCGCTCGCGCAGCCCGTTTGCGCGTCCTCCCATTTTACTCGCTCGCGCGGCCCGCTCGTGCGATCCGTACTGAAAATAGAAAACTTGTATTTTGGAGTGCTGAAGACTCCTACGTGGACGAAATCATTCAATTACGTCCATAATGTAATTGTTAGGAGTTTTAGTGAGATTAGGTTTATAGTCGTAAAAGAGATGGATCCCTTGAAAAAGAAATATGAAAAAAATAATGAAGAGTTGTTGTAGTAAAGCCCTTGCATTATAAATATTACGGCTATTTCTATTTACTCAATGAAGTTTTGAATTCCTTTTACCTTTCTTTTCTTAACTATAACTCTTGACCATCATTACAATCCTTGTAAAGTCCTAGTTTATTCAATGGAAACATGATTTGAATATGGAACTGATAGATGAAGGGAACAAAAGCATGGTGGTAGTGATATTTACTTGACGATCGATATCTATTCATGAGACTATCTTTTCTATCGTGTTATAATTTGTTCCATGTCATATGCGAGATTTGTTGCTTTGTATAGAATTATCCTCCTCGCATATATTCGAATAATTACACCTGTTTCCGAGTAATTTCATTTTAGAGTGTAATTCACAACGTGAGCTTTGTAGTCGAAGCATCCCTAGATAGTTATCCGATTTATATTTTAAGTTCATAGTTGCTGTATATCCACTTGACTACTATTTCACACACATGCGAGTCTTCGATATATTCTATTGATTCTATTGATATATGTTTTCGAATTATTTTCATAATGTAGGAAGGCTTACGATTGTTTTACTTTTGATGATTTGAAGCTTTATTTGAATTTGATTATATCAAGGAAGGATGTTGATATTGAAATATTTAAATTTTGAATAAAATTTTGATTTTACAAAATTAATAAAGATGGTTGTGGGTGACTTGTTGATGAGAACCCTCACGAGACTTCACTCGTCCGACTAGGGACACCTAGAAGTTTCAAAGGCATGTTGCACAAGCTAAGTGCAATCGTTATCCATACAAAAATGGATTATGGATTTTTATTATTAGTAGTGTTATTTTTCTTTTCATTTTCCTCGAGGATTAGCAAAATGTAGGTTTGCGGGTGTGATCGGGAGAGAACATATCCTAATTATACGCCTTAATTCACATTTGTTTGTCATTTTTATCCTGTTTTTGTATAATTTTACTTCGTTTTCCACTTTATGGAAGGATTTAGAAGAAAGCAAGGATTCCAGGTTAAATAAAGAGAAAAATTAAGTAGAAAGAAGTTGGAAAAAGCCCATCACGCGAGCGGTCCGCTCGTGTGAAATCCCAAAAATCGCTCGCGCAGCCCGTTTGCGCGTCCTCCCATTTTACTCGCTCGCGCGGCCCGCTCGTGCGATCCGTACTGAAAATAGAAAACTTGTATTTTGGAGTGCTGAAGACTCCTACGTGGACGAAATCATTCAATTACGTCCATAATGTAATTGTTAGGAGTTTTAGTGAGATTAGGTTTATAGTCGTAAAAGAGATGGATCCCTTGAAAAAGAAATATGAAAAAAATAATGAAGAGTTGTTGTAGTAAAGCCCTTGCATTATAAATATTACGGCTATTTCTATTTACTCAATGAAGTTTTGAATTCTTTTAACCTTTCTTTTCTTAACTATAACTCTTGACCATCATTACAATCCTTGTAAAGTCCTAGTTTATTCAATGGAAACATGATTTGAATATGGAACTGATAGATGAAGGGAACAAAAGCATGGTGGTAGTGATATTTACTTGACGATCGATATCTATTCATGAGACTATCTTTTCTATCGTGTTATAATTTGTTCCATGTCATATGCGAGATTTGTTGCTTTGTATAGAATTATCGTCCTCGCATATATTCGAATAATTACACCTGTTTCCGAGTAATTTCATTTTAGAGTGTAATTCACAACGTGAGCTTTGTAGTCGAAGCATCCCTAGATAGTTATCCGATTTATATTTTAAGTTCATAGTTGCCGTATATCCACTTGACTACTATTTCACACACATGCGAGTCTTCGATATATTCTATTGATTCTATTGATATATGTTTTCGGATTATTTTCATAATGTAGGAAGGCGTACGATTGTTTTACTTTTGATGATTTGAAGTTTTATTTGAATTTGATTTTATCAAGGAAGGATGTTGATATTGAAATATTTAAATTTTGAATAAAATTTTGATTTTACAAAATTAATAAAGATGGTTGTGGGTGACTTGTTGATGAGAACCCTCACGAGACTTCACTCGTCCGACTAGGGACACCTAGAAGTTTCAAAGGCACGTTGCACAAGCTAAGTGCAATCGTTATCTATACGAAAATGGATTATGGATTTTTATTATTAGTAGTGTTATTTTTCTTTTCTTTTTCCTCGAGGATTAGCAAAATGTAGGTTTGGGGGTGTGATCGGGAGAGAACATATCCTAATTATACGCCTTAATTCACATTTGTTAGTCATTTTTATCCTGTTTTTGTATAATTTTACTTCGTTTTCCACTTTACGGAAGGATTTAGAAGAAAGCAAGGATTCCAGGTTAAATAAAGAGAAAAATTAAGTAGAAAGAAGTTGGAAAAAGCCCATCGCGCGAGCGGTCTGCTCGTGTGAAATCCCAAAAATCGCTCGCGTAGCCCGTTTGCGCGTCCTCCCATTTTACGCGCTCGCGCGGCCCGCTCGTGCGATCCGTACTGAAAATAGAAAACTTGTATTTTGGAGTGCTGAAGACTCCTACGTGGACGAAATCATTCAATTACGTCCACAATGTAATTGTTAGGAGTTTTAGTGAGATTAGGTTTATAGTCGTAAAAGAGATGGATCCCTTGAAAAAGAAATATGAAAAAATAATAAAGAGTTGTTGTAGTAAAGCCCTTGCATTATAAATATTACGGCTATTTCTATTTACTCAATGAAGTTTTGAATTCCTTTTACCTTTCTTTTCTTAACTATAACTCTTGACCATCATTACAACCCTTGTAAAGTCCTAGTTTATTCTATGGAAACATGATTTGAATATGGAACTGATAGATGAAGGGAATAAATGCATGGTGGTAGTGATATTTACTTGACGATCGATATCTATTCATGAGACTATCTTTTCTATCGTGTTATACGTTGTTCCATGTCATATGCGAGATTTGTTGCTTTGTATAGAATTATCCTTCTCGCATATATTCGAATTATTACACCTGTTTCCGAGTAATTTTATTTTAGAGTGTAATTCACAACGTGAGCTTTGTAGTCGAAGCGTCCCTAGATAGTTATCCGATTTATATTCTAAGTTCATAGTTGCCGTATATCCACTTGACTACTATTTCACACACATGCGAGTCTTCGATATATTCTATTGATTCTATTGATATATGTTTTTGGATTATTTTCATAATGCAGGAAGGCGTATGATTGTTTTACTTTTGATAATTTAAATTTTTTTTGAATTTGATTTTATCAAGGAAGGATGTTGACATTGAAATATTTAAATTTTGAACAAAATTTTTATTTTACAAAATTAATAAAGATGGTTGTGGGTGACTTGTTGATGAGAACCCTCACGAGACTTCACTCATCCGACTAGAGACACTTAGAGGTTGAAAAGGCTTGTTGCACAAGCTTAGTGCAATCGTTATCGATACGAAAATGGATTATGGATTTTTATTATTAGTAGTGTTATTTTTCTTTTTTCTTTTTGCTCAAGGACTAGCAAAATGTTGGTTTGGGGGTGTGATCGGGAGAGAATATTTCCTAATTATAAGCCTTAATTCACATTTGTTTGTCGTTTTTATCCTTTTCTGTATAATTTTACTTCGTTTTCCACTTGATGGAAGGATTTAGAAGTAACCGAGGATTCCAGGTTAAATAACGAGAAAAAGAAAGTAGAAAGAAGTTGGAAAAAGCCCATCACGCGAGCGGTTCACTCGCGTGAAATCCCAGAAATCCCTCGTGCGGCCCGCTTGCGCGACCTCACATTTTACGCGCTCGCACGGCTTGCTTGCGAGATCCGTACTGAAAATAAAAAACGCGTATTTTAGAGTACTGAAGACTCCTACGTGGATGAAATCATTCAATTATGTGTAGAATGTAATTTTTAGGAGTTTTAGTGAGATTAGGTTAATAGTAGTAAAAGAGATGGTTCCCTTGAAAAAGAAATATGAAAAAATAATAAAGAGTTGTTGCACTAAAGCCCTTGCATTATAAATATTATGGCTGTTTCTATTTACTCAAGTACGTTTTAAGTTTGTTTTACCTTACTTTTCTTAACAATAACCCTTGACCAACAAAACAACCCTTGTAAAGTCCAAGTTGATTCTATGGAAACATGATTTGAATGTGGAACCGATAGATGAAGGGAATAAAAGCATGGTGGTAGTGACATTTACTTGACGATCGATATCTATTCATGACACTATCTTTTCTGTCGTGTTATACGTTGTTCCATGTCATATGCGAGATTTGATGCTTTGTATAGAATTATCCTCATCGCATATATTCAAATAATTACACTTGTTTCCAAGTAATTTCATTTTAGAGTGTAATTCACAACGTGAGCTTTGTAGTCGAAGCATCACTAGATAGTTATCCGATTTATATTCCAAGTTCATAGTTTCTGTGTATCCATTTGACTACTATTTCACACACATGCGAGTCTTCGATATATTCTATTGATTCTGTTGATATATATTTTCTGATTATTTTCTTAATGTAGGAAGGCGTGCGATTGTTTTACTTTTGATAATTTAAAGTTTTATTTGAATTTGATTTTATCAAGGAAGGATGTTGACATTGAAATATTTAAATTTTGAATAAAATTTTTATTTTACAAAATTGATAAAGATGGTTGTGGGTGACTTGTTGATGAGAACCCTCATGAGACTTCACTCTTTCAACTAGGGACACCTAGAGGTTTAAGAGGCTTGTTGCACAAGCTAAGTGCAATCGTTATCCATACGAAAATGGATTATTGATTTTTATTATTTGTAGTGTGAGTTTTCTTTTCTTTTTGCTCGAGGACTAGCAAAATGTTGGTTTGGGGGTGTGATTGGGAGAGAACATATCCTAATTATACGCCTTAATTTACATTTGTTAGTCGTTTTTATCTTTTTTTGTATAATTTTACTTCGTTTTCCACTTTATGGAAGGATTTAGAAGAAAGTAAGGATTCCAGGTTAAATAAAGAGAAAAAGCAAGTAGAAAGAAGTTGGAAAAAGCCCATCGCGCGAGCGGTCCGCTCGCGTGAAATCACAAAAATCGCTCGCGCGGCCCGCTCGCGCGACCTCCCATTTTACGCGCTCGTGCGGCTCGCTTCCGCGATCTGTACTAAAAATAGAAAACGCATATTTTGAAGTGCTGAAGACTCCTATGTGGACGAAATCATTCAATTACGTCCAGAATGTAATTTTTAGGAGTTTTAGTGAGATTAGGTTTAGGAAAACCCTCCTAATATCTCTATGACTATATATATCTCATTCTAAATCAAAGGGGGGGATTCATTCATTGAAGAATTTTGAAGGCAAGTGGAAGGAGAAGAGCAAGCTTGAAGGTCTCTAATGGCTATCATCAACTCAATCTTCGTGCTTTCATCCACCATGTGCAACTAAATTCCTAATCTAGGGTTTCAACGAAACCCTAGCTATGTAAAGGGGGAATTTCTATGTTTTCTTATTCTAGGATTTTATGTATTGGATAGTGATTGTATGTTGGTGGATTATTTATATATAATCAATTTTTAATAATAATAATCAAGTGTATTTTTGATCTATTCTTGTTTTAAATTTTTCCTTATGCTCATTGAACTCAATAGTCCTTGATTTCTGTGATTGATAGGAGTATTTACATACAATAGTGCTTATGTGATTGTGATGGTTACATCTTTTATAATCCATGCTTAGGAAAGATGAGTTATGCTACACCCTAGTTATAGGTAGAAAATTCATGTGAACCATAGATGGATTATGTTTTGGTTAAACTAACGATACCTTCTTGTTGATACTGTTGGGCTTGTAGTTACAATAGATCGTGACTATCCAAACATAGAACTTAGAATAGAAAGTCTAGACCCCCGATGCATAGTTAGTGGTGGATTTGTAATCCTAGATCTCATCTATTCATATTTAAACAAATTTTCAATTTAGCATACTAGTTTATTTAGAGTTAATTCTTGAATTTATTTTCATAATTCCATAAGTTTAATTTCATAGTTTAATTAGTAGTGATAATCAAATCATCAATCAATCAAACTTTCGATTTACTTATAACTAAATAGATTCGATTTTAGTAATTAAAGGATTAAAATTAACAATCTCTGTGGGTTCAACATTTACTTCCACACTTCAAATCTTTCCAAACTAAAGCATAAATAAGCATACTTTTATATCTTGATTTTGACGAGATCAGGCACCGGCCTTTCATAACCAAAGAACTTGGCTCGGGGTTTTGGTACGAGAGAGGAAGGAGCCTTTGTCACGACTAAAACACCCTCAACTCGCCCCGTCTTTCGACGGGCCTCAATTATCATCCAAATAATCATCTTATACTATGTTTGGTTCGACAGTTAATATTTATGATAGGTATATTACATCACATAAGAAACTTGAAATGGAAGATCTAAAGATAAAATATCGTTCATAAGATCTAAGCCAAGTATCACACAAATCAAAGTGAAAGGTCAGACGAACAAACCTAGAAAAAATTGTCTAATCACATATCAAGTAATTAAGTTTTCCTAATTTAAGGGGACATGAATTGTTTTTGAAACAAATAATCAAATAAATCAAAATATGCATAGCAAGCTAGTATGATGCATGCTAATCTTTGAGAAAAGTAGACCTCTCAATCCCCAGGACGGATGAGAAAGGAAGATTAGATCGAGGGGGAAGCATGAACATGTGATCAAATTCATTCCTTATAATCTTCTTAGATTAGGAGTCACAAAAGCCCCAAATCTTTGCATGGATGCAATGTATGTATCTTGAATGTGCCAAAGTTGTAGTGTGTTTTGTGTTCATGGATTCCTAGAATGACTTAGAAGTCTAGAATGTGTATGAATGAATGAAGGAAATCATCATGGGATATGTACAAATATGGTATGGACCACTTCCTAAGACATGAACAAATTTGGAGTACATGTAAGCACCAAATCAAAGGATGGAAGTAAAAGTTGGCTTGGTGTGAATAGTGGACATAACAGTAACATGATATTTTGGAAATTGAAAAGAGTGGTTAGGAATGTTTTCAATGCATGATGTTTTATGAAAATCTTTTTTATTGTGTCTAGAACACAACCCAAAGAGCCAATATTTAATAACTATCGCAGATTGAGAGAAATCATATAAACAATAGAGGTTATTCAGAAACAGAGTCTGTACTGTCGACTGAAATGTTAGAAAATCTTAGAAAATGAAAACTAAAGATCAAGAGGCCCATATTATACAACACGTTCCCTAAGACATTGAAGTTCAAGGAAAAAATAAGTTGGGATAACTTGTTTTGGAAAGGTTTTCTGTAAAATAAGTTAAAAGTCAACCTAGCTGCTGTGATAGCAGAGGCAGAATGTTTGGAATGAATGTTTGGACAAAAATGTACCCCTTTCAAGTGCTTCCAAGTCAAGCAAAAAATCATGGATGTTCTATAATGAGTTAGAAAGACTTTCCAAGTGGTATTGGATTCATATATTGAGTATTGAACTCAAAATAATTCTTTGAAGTTAAATGACTCACTGTTTTGAAGGTTTTGAGAAAACAAGGTTTATTTCTTGAAAACAAAGTGAGGGGTTTAAGAGGGGGTTTTGAAAAGGGGGGTTTTGAAAACAAATTTTCAACACTTAATGAAGATTATAACCACTTAAAATGTCAACATTTGACTCACATCAAGAACCTCCAAGATTATTGGAAAGTATTGCTTCCATTTTAAAGACAACTTCAAGAATACATAGGAATGTATTGAACTTGAAATCATCATCTATCAAACATGTTTTTAAGGTCAAGAGCTACTATCCATAAGGATTCACTCACCTCAAACTTCATGTAATCATCTAGATGATGATAGACTAGTAAGTAAATAAAGAAAACAAAAAAAAATTAGGTAAGAGGAGATGAACAAATAAAGCAAGAAAACAAGCATATAAACAATCAATAGATGATATTCAATGATGTATTGGACTTGTAGCTTGGTGTTTCACTCATATGTGGTGACTTTGGACATGGAAGTAACTTCTTCTCTCTTAAATGATCACTAGAATAGTTGTTGGGTGTATTGAATATGAAGTAAATGGAAGTAATGAAGTAAAAACAAAGTTTAGAACTCACTCTTTTGTTTGGAAATCAAAGAAGGAAGCTTCTTTTCTCTCTATTCTAACCTTATCTCTACAACTTTCTCTCTAAAACGTTTCAAAGCTTACATTTGACACCCCCAAAATGAGAAGTCAAGAGGGGTTTTATAGGCCAATTTGGGGTGGTTTTGGGGTTTTAGAAGTACTCCCATTGGTCCCAAACATCTGTGAACATAGAACTACGTCGTTTTGGTTTTCAATTAATCAAAATGAACCCCCAAAAGAAATTACAAAAACATACCATTCTGCGGAAGAGTACCGCGGCAGCACTGGGCCTGTGCCATGGCAGTAGTGGACCAGTGACACGGCAGCACTGTTCCTCATTCGTCCAGATGATCCTTTTTAGGCCCCCAGAGGTTCCGGTATTCGTGAAAAGGCCATATTTCGTCCAAAATTCACAGAAAATGCATACGAACTCCAAATTGAGGTTGTGATATACCGTTGGAAAGGTAATGGAGTCTAATTTATATAAAAAAATATTTTAGAGATAGGTCACTTTGAAAAGTTTTGCAGTATTCACGATAAAAGTCGATTTGATCGCCTTTTTCGCCTTCAAAAATTCATAATAAGTTCGTTTGAAATCCAAAAAGTATGTGCGATATACCGTCAAAAAGCTATTGACCTCTAGTATCTATGAAAAATATTTGAAAAATGATACAGTGCTCCGGTTTCAAAGTCAACTTTTGGGCAAACTGGTCAAACTTAGGATTACCGAGAAGTTCTGGAAACCTCTCGGAGCTCCCAAGAGCTGACGTTAACGTTCGATTTTCTTTTAAAACTTATTTTAGTATTTCCCATATGATCTAGGATGATTTAAAAACCTTTTACTGAATTTGGACGATTTCGGTCAAACCTTGGTCAAACCGGTCAACGGGGACTTTCTGGGAACTTTTGGGGGTCTCTGGGAGCCGACGATTTCATCCGGTCTCGCTTTAGAACACATTTTATTGTTTTTCTTACGACGTAGTGCATTTCCAGAACATTTGGTCCGAATTCAGGAGCGTTCGGGCTTTCAGGGGTATTTTGGTCATTCTGAGCATTTTGAGAGAGAGAATTAACTTCCAAGAGTTCTTTTTGAGTCTTTTCGATCATTGTGAACCACCAATGTATGGGCCTCCTAAATCTGATAGCGGACAAAATGGGGTGTCTACAGTTTGCCCCTCTTTGGCATGAACTTGCGAGGTAACGTATGTCGCAAGCGAGTACCAAAGCTTTGAAGAGACAGGTCTTTTTAGAGGCTATAGATTTAGGATAAAAAGCGTTGCAAAAGATGTAGTGATAGAAGACATGATGCTAGGGCCAGGGCTGGTCGTACTCTTCGTGAGCTGCCTACGTTTCCCAAGGGGAATCAGACCAGGGCGTAGTTCGCGGCACAAAGGAATAAGTCACACATGCACAACAAGACATGCGGATGCTATGTTATGAGGATGATATGCAATGCATGGGTGTGATATGAATTACGTCTTGAGTCCTATCATGTTTAGTGTTCTGATCTTAGTATGAGCTGGTGCTGTGGGGTGTGTGCCACCCCTAGTGGACTTATGTTGTGCTAGTGTTGAATCTAATATAGTGCTTGATAAGGATACTAAGGTGTTGAAGACCCTGGGTCTCGGGCAAACTTCTAAAATTACGGGAAGTGTGCTTTGTAAGTGAAATGGATGAGATGCAAGGTTTTTGAGGATGACAACCAAAGTTGACCGAGGGATCTTGTGATAATTGATAAGTGCAAAAGTTATGATAATGGACAAATGAGAAAGCTCATGATAATCAAGGGACATGGAGTCGTGGAAGGATGGTGCTCGTCTTTGAAAACTGGACACAGGCGATGTTCTAGTTGTTCTTGATGACCGATCTTCGGGAGTCGATTCTGCTTTTGCTACTTCCTGTTGGGGATAGTGGGAACTAGTATCCTACCGTATTGGTCCTCGACGGATGGCGTAGGACTATCAGAGAATCTCTCTTTTCTTGATCGAGAACCAGGACCCATCTCTGAATCTCTCACGGTTGATCAAATTTTCTGGCGCTCAATCCAAGAGGGCCCGTCGTGGTCTTCGGAAGCTGGTATCTTTTTGTTTTTGTCCTCAGGAGATGATGTAGGACTCTCAGGGAATCTCTCTTAACTGTTTCTTGATCGGGAACTAGGACCCATCTATGAATCTCTTACAGTTGATCGAATCTTTGCATTGGTCGGTCCGAAAAGCCGATTCAGGCCTTCGGGATCTGACATCTTTCTATTTCTGCCCTCGAGGGGATGATGTAGGATTCTTGGAGAATCTCTCTTAGTTGTTTCTTGATCGGGAACCAGGACCCATCTCTGAATCTCTCACGGTTGATCAAATCTTTGCATTGGTCTGTCCGAAAAGCCGATTCGGGCCTTCGGGAGCCAATATCTTTCTGTTTCTTTCCTCGGGGAATGGTGTAGGATTCTCGGAGAATCTCTTTTAACTATTTCTTGATAAGGAACTAGGACCTATCTCTAAATCTCTCACGATTAATAAAATCATTGCATTGGTCTGTCCGAAGAGCTGATTCTGGCCTTTTGGAGCTGATATCTTTCTGTTTCTATCCTTAGAGGATGAGCCGAATCTGCTAGGGTTAAAATGGATTTGTTGGGGATAAAACCTCATAAATCTTGACTAAAATGGGCCACTGGGGCTAAACGGGATCACGAACGGGCTAAAATGGGTCTGAACGGGCCAAAATGGGTTAAAATAGAGCAAAGCGGGGCCCGCAGGGAGCAGTGCCTTAGTGGCCCAGCGGTGGCAGTTGGCCAGTGCTGCGGTGACACAGGGTAGCCGGACTCCATGTGTATATATCTCAGGTTTTTGGGTATTTCAAGCTCATTTTTGGCCATTTTGGGGTGCTTTTGGAGCCAAAATCCATCAAAACATAGCTTGTGCGCGCTCAGGTGAGTAATCTTTCCCCATAATCGGAATTTTGATTGGTGTTTTGGTTTGTTCCATTTTTCAAGAAAAAAGTTTGGTTCTAGTCTTCCAATTTCTTGCAGATCCATGGCTTCGAGCTCCAGGAGACCGTCTAAGAAGGCCAAGGAACGAATGAATGCTGAGAGCCAAACCCCGGACTTGATTTTACCGGACCCCCAACATCATCTTTCGGCCGCGGCTCTAGCGAGCCTGGTATGTGAAACTTTTGATAGTTTAGAACTATTTTGTGCATTGTTTTGGTTATATGAACTGTAGTGTGCACCCAGAGTTTGTTGGAAGCTTGTTTTGTGTTCGTATATTGATTTTGTGAAGTTGGACTTTGGGTCGTGAATAATGATTTTGTGCTCATTTTTTGTTATTTTTGATGTGTGTAGGTACCTGAAGTGACATTAAAGGGCCATGGTAGCCTTGCTCACGCTTTTCAGTGGTACACCCAACTCTCGCCTACCATCAAGAGAATGGTAGACAATGCCGGGTTTGGCAGCTTTGTCCGCCTAGTTTCAAAGATTACCAACGATCTGGCAAATTTTTATGCTCTTGTTGAGAGATGGTGGGACACCACCAATACTTTGCACCTGCCATTTGGTGAGATGATAATGATGCCTTTTGATTTTTCCATGATTGCCGGTTTGAGAGTTGGCGGGAAGCTCCTGATTCTGGACTACTTCTATGAGATTAATCCCGAGGCTGTCGATATATTGATTGGGGCTGTTCCTCCTAATCTGGAGAGGCACTGGTTCCCTTGTGGCTGACTTTATCGGGCTTATAGCAGAGGGAATCATAACCTGAATAATTCTCAGCTTTTGAGGGTATTTCTTCTCTATATCCTTAGTTACATAATCTTCGCGACACGGAATGACTGGGTAAGCGTGAGACTTCTTTCTTGCCTGGCGACCATTGGTGAGATCCCCTCTTATGATTGGGGCGGTGCTGCCCTGGCCCACCTTTACAAGCATATGGGTAAACTTTCCTGGGGTGATGTCAAATCGATAGGGGGATTTTGGCAAGCTTGGGAGGTATGTACTGCATCCTCTTTTATCTTTCGCCTTTTTGATTTTTGTACTTCTTGGCTTTTCTAATTTTTCCATTGTCTATGCAAATTTGGAGTTTTGAGTACCTGAAGATGTTGGCTCCTTCCCCTACTGATGAATCAGGTGAAGATGTGGACGGCAAGGCTCCTGTGCCTTTGTTCCCCCAGGGCTTGAGATGGCAGAGGGATGTTGTCGGGGTGAAGAGCGGGGTTCATTGGATTGTTCTCCTTAGAAACTTCTTATCTGGGCTGACAGCTGCTAGCATTGATTGGATGCCTTGGGTGTGTGTTGCCTATGCTGCCCCAGAGGACATACAGGCAGTCAGGCCCCTTTCCTCTTGTCGACTTCTAATGGAAAGTACCGAAGGCAGGCAATGGTTCCTTGGCGAGCGAGTGTCTCGACAGGTGGTTGGCGGTCCGAGGTATCGTGTCCCTCATAATCCTCCTGTGATGGATGCTGATGACCTTTCTGGTGATGCTTTGTTGGCGGCCTTAGCTGGTATTGATGTTTGGGGTCACTTTCTCTCTAAGACCGACTATGAGACATACCGTGGCCGCTTCTTTTACGTTTTTGTCTTTATCCGTTGCCTATGTTTTCGACTCATCTTTTCCCTAACTTGTTTTGTGCCTACAGCTTCGTGAGATGTACAGGAGATAGGTTTCCCCAGTTTTTAATCCTATCCCTCCTTGGGATTGCGCCGTTAATGTTTTGGGTGCAGATGGCTCCCCCCAGGTTATGGAGGTGCCGCGGGTCACATATGGGTATCCTACCCAACCAGCAGACGTCCTCAACGTCCCTTGGAGTTATGCTGAGGAGGGCCACGCCTTGATAGCTAGCTTACGGTCTTTGGTCCTTACGCGAGACCATCGGGTATGTCTCTAATTTTGCGCTCCTTAAGGTTCTGAGGTCTTAACTCTGATTTTGCCCTTGACAGATGGATGGTATGCAGCAGTTTACCACTAGTTAGATGGCGTCCTTGGTAATTTCCTGACTCGACTTCATTTTTGTACTTTTTGTTGTTTCTCTACTGATTGCTTTCATTTTATTTGTGTGTGCAGTATCGTGGGGGTGGTGCCGGCTCATCGAGGATCAGGGCGAGGTGCAAAGGTGGTAGGAGGAGACCATCGCCGACGTACACTCCAGGTGGCCCGACAGAGGACGAAGAAGACGAAGACTGAGGCCTCCTAAGCAGGGATTTTCATTTTATCTCCATTTTATATTTTTAATTGGGTTGTACTAGTGAATAATGTGACTGATGGACAATATGTAAGACAATGTGTAGGATGATGTGTAGGATTATCACCCTTGATAGTGTATTATGATGTTTTGTCTTTCGAGCCGGATAGTTTCCGATTTGAAGGCGCAGTTGTGTGCTTGCTTTGGTTGGTGGTTATGTATTGTGATTCTGTGATTGTTGATGGTACTGCAATGAGCAGCCTTGTGATAGAGAGTGTGTTTGCCTTACAGGTGAGATAGTCCGTGAAATGGGGAGGTGCTGCCGAAATTTTGAATTTTGCTAGAGCCGCGACAGAAAATATGACACTGTATGATCCCGCTCAACTCACAGCTTGGCTGAACATCACGGATAGTGTGGAGCGGATCAACCTCTTCAGCTACGGTCTGACCAAGCTATTCTCTCTTCGCCAGATGGCTTTGAACACTGAGTTCATGTGTGCCGCTATTGTTCACTAGGACCCGGTGAACCCTGTCTTCAATTTCAACGGCCTGGAGATATGCCCCCTGTTTGAAGAGTTATGTGCTATCCTTGGCTTCGATTCTGACTCTGACATGATTCTCCCTTCTGCTGATACCCCCAGTCCCACGCGAGGCTTGGCTGAATACCTGAATTGTTCCACTATTATTTCCCGCCGGCTAATTTATGGTGAGGTTTTGACATTGCTTCCATCATCGCCCGGTATGCTAGTCCTGGGAATCCTAGCGTATATGATGCTACCCGCGGGGCCGCTCTGATATTGTGCATGACTTCACACTTTCTGTTCTCGAGTGCTTCCATCGACTTGGTGCATGTGTGCCTTGGGCTGAAATTTAGCAGGAATCCCATGGCCATGGTTCTGGCAGAAACCCTGAATGGTTTGGATCCCGTTTTCAATCAAGGAACGCTTCTTCTTTCTGGGGCGCCTTTGGTGTTACAGGCTTGGCTCTACGAGCGCCTTCAGTTATGGTCAGGTAATGTGTCGGCACTTTATTTCTGCAGGGCTTTGCTTCATTCTCATTATACTGCTGCCGATTGGGTTGGCATGATGGGTACTTTATCTGAGGCTGACATTTGCTGGATCGTGAGGGATTGGGGCCTTCATGCTATGACCACTAATCTCGGGGATTACCAGAGAGTGTGGCTGATGGGTCTGAGAGAGACTTCTTTCTATCATCCTCGTCGATTGCCCAGACAGTACGGGAGAGTTCAAGAGGTCCCCCAGGGGTTTACTGAGAGCGTCTTTGCTTCCAGAGTCAAAGCCACTACTATTGCTGCTTTCATCAGGAGCTGGGCCAGTCGAGCAAGAGCCTATTTCTAGAGACCTTTGAAGAAATAAAAGACACAAAATAAAACTAGACTTGACTGATTCTACTTCTTACCTCCAAGTGTCTTTGATATTTAGGATTGCTTTCTGAAAGAACTTTTTGTACTTTCATTTATCCCTGCTTATGTAATATTCGAAGTTTGTTTATCAGTGAACCTTGGTTACTTGGAGAACCTTATTTCATGCATTTGGCTTTCGGAAAACATTCGTAGTATATGATTTTGATCAGATGTTTGCTTTTGGTACTTGTTTGGGCATGCTAGGACGATTAGAGGCAAATGAGGCGGGTGGCCGAAGTTTGCCCCAAGTTTGGGATATGTATGGTTGTGAGGCAAACGAGATAGATGATCGACGTTTGCCCCTAGTTTAGAAGAGGTTCAGGCAAACGAGGCGGGTGGCCGAAGTTTGCCCCTAGTGTGAAGGGTGATTTCTGGGTTATGGTAAGTACCGAGACTTTATTTTTCTCACATGCTCATAATATTGCCTATGCACCAGTTAAGTGACCTAGCGAGCTCTTTTCTCTCTTTTGTTATTGCTCACTTTGAATTTAACTCTAACTTTTGCCTAGGTGTCCTTTCGGATTTTCGACCTAGCGAACCATCCTTCTTTTTTTCTTTTCTTTTTCTTTTTTTTAAAGTCTGCCTACGTACCCCTGAACGTGGATCAGGTCCAACATAGTTCGGGCCAAAGTCCTGAAAGAAAAGGGGAAGATTATTGATGGTGTCGACTAAATTGATGCGGTTGCCTACGTATCCCTGAGTGGGAATCAAGTCGAGCGTAGTTCAGGGCCAAAGTCTTGAAAGAAAATTGGTTTTAGGGAATGGTCAAGCATAGTACTTTTTGAGGCGATCCATGTTGATTGGTTCTTTGAATTCAACGCCATCGAGGTCCATGAGGTAGGTTGCTCCTCCAGAAAGGATAGTTTTGACGATATAAGGGCCGACCCATTTGGGTTTGAACTTTCCTCGTGAATCAAAGATCAGGGCTCACAATTCCTTAAGGACAAGGTCACCCTTGACAATTTTCCTCGGACGAACCCTTTTGTTGAAAGCACGGGCTATCCTCTTTTGATAGATTCGGACATGGTTGACTACCGCTAGGCGCTTTTCATCCATGAGAGCCAATTCTTCGTACCTTTCCCTTAACCAATCCAATTATGAAATTTCACATTCTGCCATCACGTGCAGGGACGGTAGTTCTATCTCGACTGGAAGTACTGCTTCCATTCAATATACCAGTGAGTAAGGAGTTGCTCCTGTAGACGTCCTTATCGATGTTCTGTATCCCCAAAGTGCGAATGGTAGCTTTTTGTGCCAGTCTTTGTAGGTATCGGCCAATTTCTGTAGAATGGCCTTGACATTCTTATTTGTAGCTTTGACTGCCCCATTAGTTTGTGGGCTGTATGGTGACGACTTGTAATAAGTGATTTTGTAATCCTCAAACAGATCTCTGACTTTGGCCTTGAAATGACTACCATTATCTGAAATGATCTCATTGGGGACTCCATAGCAACAGATGATGTTCTTCTTGATGAATTTGGCCACTTCCTTGGCCCCCAGCTTGCTGTAAGATACGACTTCTACCCATTTTGTGAAGTATTCAATGGCCACCAGAATGTATCGATTTCCATTCGAGGCTTTTGGAATGATTTCACCGATGATGTCAATTCCCCAGGTCGAGAATGGCCACGGGGAGGTCATACTGTAGTAGAGCAGAGATGGTGGTACATGCATCATGTTCGCGTGGATCTGGCACTTGTGGCACCTTCTCACGTATTCACAACAATCTTTCTCCAATATCGTCCAGTAGTACCCTTGTCTTACGATTTTTTTGGCTAGCATGTGACCATTCATGTGTGGACCGTACACCCCTTCGTGTATTTCTTCCATCATTCTTCTGGCACACTTTCCGAACAAGCAAGTTAGATTGTGACCATTGTATCCTTTCTTCACTAATTTTCCCCCGCAAATGATGAACTGTGTTGCGAACCTTTGAATTGCTCTTTTATCTTTCTTGGAAGATTCTAGGGGATATGCCCCCTTTTTTATGAAGTCCCAAACATCTTGGTACCATGGTGTTTTGTTCTCTTCTTCTTCGATTGCGGCGATTGTGCTGAATGAAGGATCTTACCTTTGCTCGATTATCAGAGGCATCATTTTGACCCCCACGGGGATTTGAATCATAGAGGCTAGGGTACCCAATGTATCTGCTAATTGGTTCTCTTCCCTGGGTAGGTAAAAGAATGTCACACTTTTGAACTACTTCTTGAACCCATCGAGATGGTCGTGATAGAGTTTTAGCCATTCTTCTTTCACCTTCCACTCCCCCTGGCTTGTGTCACAATGACGTTGGAATCCCCGAAGACATAATTTCTGAATTTTTAATTCTATGGCTGCTTCCATTCCTAAAATGCATGCCTCATATTCAGTAATGTTGTTGGTGGAGTTATAATTGAGCTTGACTGCCAGTGGGGTGTGGTCCCCATTTGGCAACACTAGAATCATTCCTACTCCGTAGCCTTTCATGTTGGCTACTCCATCAATGTACAACTTCCACTGTTCTTCCTTGATTTCCATGATATTCTCGTCTGGGAATGGAAAATCTCCATTTACTTTAGAATCAATGGCGTGTTCTGCTATAGTTCTCCCTTTTACCGATTTGCTTGTCACATACTTGATATCGAATTCGAACAGTAGAAGTAACCAATGGGATATACGACCGGTCAGGGCGGATTTTTTGAGGAGGCATTTTAGAGGATCCATGCGGGATATGAGCACAACTGGGAAGGCCAGCATGCAGTGCCTCAGTCGATGAGTGCACCAAACCAAGGCCCAACATGTTTTTTCGAGGGTAGAGTAGTTGAGCTCATACCCAGTCATCCTCTTGATTAGGTAATATATGGCTTTTTCGGAGTGGCTTTCTTCTCCTTCTTGGGCTAGCATGCAACCCATGGCATTTTCGGAGACAGATAGGTAAAGGAATAAGGGCTTATGAGGAGTGGGTGGTGAAAGGACGGGCGGATTTTGAAGGTAGGCTTTTATTTTGTTGAAAGCAGCTTGGCATTGGTCATCCCATTGGAACTTCTCCCCTTTTCTTAGCAATCGGAACAAAGGATCACAAGTAGTTGTGAGTTTGGAGATGAAACGGCTGATAAATTGGATTCTTCCGAGAACCCTCTCACTTCCTTTTCATTCCGTGGTGGTGCCATTTCTAGGATTGCCTTGATTTTAGAACGATCCACCTCTATCCCCCTTTGTGTGATGAGAAAAACTAGGAGCTTACCGGAGGTCACACCGAAAGTTTCTTTGGATTCAACCTCATCTTGTATTTGCGTAACCTTTCAAAAAACTTTTCCAATGCCACCAGGTGCCCTTCCCTATCTTTGGATTTTATGATCATGTCATCGACGTATACTTCTACTTTTTTGTGAATCATGTCATGTAAGAGAGTGGTGGCAGCTCTTTGGTAGGTTGCTGCAGCGTTCTTGAGTCCCAAAGGTATTACCCTATAATAGTAGTTTCCCCGAGTTGGGGTAAATGTCGTCTTTTCTCGATCTTCTGGTGCCATTAGAATCTGATTGTACCATGAAAAGCCATCCATAAATGATAGTAGTTCATGTCCTGCGGTGTTATCCACTAAGACATCGATGTGGGGAAGTTGGAAGTCATCCTTAGGACTGGCTTTGTTTAGGTCACGGAAGTCGAAGCACACACGAACTTTCCCATACTTTTTGGGGACTGGCACGATATTGGCAACCCATTCCGGATACTCGGTAACAATGATGAACCATGCCTTGAATTGTTTCTCCACTTCTTCTTTGACCTTGAGTGACCATTCTTGTCTCATGCACCTAAGTTTCTGCTTGACAGGTTTAGAATTGGAAAGGAGGGGAATGCGATGTTGGACGATGTCGGGATCGACCCCAGGCATACCCTCGTAAGACCAAGTGAAAACAGCTTTGAAATTTTTAGCAAGAGAGTCAATTTTTCTCTTTCTTCTTTATTAAGAGTTGAGCCAATTTGCACAATTTGTGGATTATCTATCTCACTTAGGTTAACTGATAAAGTATCTTCAATCACTTCATAAGTAGGTGGTTTTTCAATTAGTTGCTTAAGTTCAATTGGGAGATCCTCGGAGGGATCTGTGCATTCACAAGTATTAGACATAGAGGAGTAAGCAGAATCATCTTTCATTTCATTCATGATAGGTGGAGTGATTACATTAGACAGTGGTGGGCTTACAACAACCGACTCTGGTACAGACTCGATAATTGGAAGTACAGACTCTGGGGGAACAGGGGATAAGGAGTCACAGATAGATGACTCTACAGCTTGGTTGCTCAGACCACCATCTTGGCTCTTGGCCCTCTTTTCTTCTTTTTCTTCGGTGAACTCTTCCGATATTTTCTCGATGGCTTTAGTGTCCAGATACTCCAACCAGTCTTCCTTTGGGGTTTTCTCAATTTCTCCAGGATAGAACGGATCTTAATAGGAGGGCCTTTCGCAGTCAGCGAAGATTTCCAGCCCGTGGTGCCTTTTTCCAGTGGCCTGATGGATCGAAGGTTCGAGGAACCCAAAATAGGGGAAATCATCCCCTTCTTTGATGAATTGCCCATTCAAGGTTTTGCAGTATGGTGGGAGACTCCTCACTCTTTTCTTCCATGGCCTCTATAGCTCGACGTCTTCTTCAGTGGGCTTATACCCTAACCCAAAAGTGCCTTGTTGCCCTTTGACCTGAGGGAACTCACGAATCCCTTGTTGGCGTCAGCCCAATCCCATTCTAGGGAATTAGTTAATTTTGCGGACGATGTTGACAACTGCAAAGTGGATCTCGGGGAACCTGGCTTCATCATTGATCATGTGGACTTCTTCCATAAAGAATCCCCCAATTTTTCTTCTTCTAGCTCAGCTATTTGGATTTCAAATATGGGAGCGTAGTTTGGAAAAGCTTCATTACCCCAACTATTGCCGAGGATGATTTTCACCTCCTTCTCATAAATGTGCTTGATCATTTGGTGCACAGTGGATGATACAGCTTTGTTGACATATAGCCAGGGCCTCCTGATCAACAAATTGAGTGAGGCAGGTATGTCCATAACTTGAAAGATTTCGGTGCTAACCAAAGATCCTACCCAGATTTTGAGAGAAACAGTCCCTGTCACATTTCTCTTGGTGTTATCGTAAGCCCTCAGGGATTACACAGATGGTGTGATGTCAAGGACATTGACCCCCAAGGCGGTGGCAGTTCTTAGAGCATAAACGTTTATGGCGGAGCTTGTATCGACCAGACAGAATGAAACCTGGTGTCCCTTACATCCAACAGTGATGTACAAAGCTTTGTTATGTGTAGACCCTTCCGGCGGCAGATCTTCATCAGAAAATGTAATGATTAGGTCAGGGGTGAGTGAGCCCAATAAAGCCACCATGTCTTCCGGTGCAGCGTCGATGGGGACCTCAATTTCAGCCAAGGCATTCAACACAGCTTGCCTATGCTTGTAGGATATTACCATGACGTCCCACATCGAGAGATGTGCTTGGGTTTTCTTCAATTGCTTTATCAATTCATTATCTTCTTCGATGATCTCATCCATTTTTCCCTTCCCCTTGTCTTTGATCGAACTTTTTTCGATTACTTCAGTGGTAGGCTGTGGAGGCTGATAATATGACGGCCTGACCTAGTCAGATGATCAATCTCGGTAGGAGTAGGCCCTTCTACAGTCCCATCTTCTTTGAACCAGTCACAATCTGTTCCCACAAATGGTTTATCTAGCTCGTTCCAAATAGAAGCATCGCTTTCATTGTTGGGATCATACCATTTGAGGTCCACTGCCCCTAGATCGTGTTCTTCCAAGAAGAATAGATCTTGTTCATCAGCTAGTTGTTGCTGCCACTCATCATCTCTTCCTTTAATTAGATGAATTTCCATAGATTATGGGATGTCAATGAGGGGTAAAGGTTGACATAAGGGGGTGATATAGGTAGCAGGGTTGAAGGATACATGGTTGGACTCAATGAGACTGATATTTTGGTGGTTTGGCAGGGGATTTTGAGTGATATGGGGCTGCTTTGGAGGTGGCTCAATGATATTCTGGTCAATGAGGTCTTGGATATCATGGCAAAGGCGCATGCAATCATTGGTGTTGTGGCCAGGGGCTTGGTGGTAGGTGCATCTTTTGGTCATATCGCAGTTTGGCGGAAGCGGGGTATTTTGAGGCTGGAGTAGTTGGAGGTGGCCCTTTTTAAGGAGGCGATCTAAGGGTGAGGAGAGGGGGATTTCTAGATTGGCAAAATTATGAGGAGGCTTTTCTGGAAAGGGCGATTGGGCGAGTTTGCCTGGTTGAGGGGTTGATATATCCTAGGGGGGTATGCCATAGGTTGACTGCTAAGAGCATTGACATCCGGAGGATTGCGGGAGTAGTTGGGCCTTTTTGACTGACTTGGAGGCTCTTCCTTCTTGATCTTTACTTCCCTGATAACGTCTTCAATTCGAGTTCCAACTTCAAATAGCTCTTCAAAGGTGGAGATGGACTGATAAAACAATTTCTCATGGTAGAGTGGTTGCAGGTTCCAGATTAGCATTCTCACCTGTTCTTTCTCAATTGGTTGATGGGTCATTTGGGCCACTTTATTCCTCCATCTACTCAGAGATGCAGCAAAGGATTCATTGCTGTTCTGCCGAGTAGTTTCCAAATCCCTGATAGTGACATCAAGTTTTTTATTATAGGAATAATGATCAATGAATACCCGAACTATGTCTTCCCATGCCTGAGTTTTGGAAGCTTCCAAGGTAATGAACCATGACAGTGCAGACATCGCGAGAGTTTGTGGGAACAGCATTGCAATGTGCTCATGAGTGCAGCCCATTGATTGAAAAATGTTCATACACAGCTTTACGTAACTTTTTGGATTTTTGATTCCATTAAAACGGTCAATGGCAGGCATCTTAAAGTTTTCCGGAAGCTTCATCTTAACAGGCTCAAAACGTCCTTCGAAGTCTAGCATGTAATCATCAACCCCTTTACCCTTCCTCATTACGCTTTCCAGTTTGTCGACTTTGTCCATTTTCTCTTGGAACTTTTTCTCATATGCAGGCAGCAGTGCCCCTTGAAACCAGTCTTCTTCTCCATTATTCTCGGGATGCGATATGAATCAGAATGGTGGTGGTGGGAACTCAGGGGGACACTACTGCTGCTGCTATTTCAGTTCTTCCATAAACTTCAGGACCTGGTCCAGGCTGTTGGATTGCTAGCTTATGGTGGCTCCTAATTCAGTGACCTTGTTTTCTAGCTCTTCCTCATTCATGCTGAAATGACTTGTTGGGCTGATTCTGACCAAACAATTATCTGAATTTCTGACCCAGGACGAAGATCCCAGCTGTTGGCTTTGAGAATCTATAGTGACCCTACTGATTCGGGAGGATTTTTATAAGATTCTGGCAATGATGACTTTAGATATACAAATGACACTGATGTTAACAAACGTGGACTGACTTATGTACAACCTGACTGAAACAGTGCGTGCAGACCGATAAGAATGGTGCATGCAAATGAGACAAGCATGTGGAAGTAAGCCCTAATCTATATGATGCTTCTAGTTCTAACAGATTGCAATTAAACGAATAAGGTCCTAACCATATAGAGTGTGCCAACTTTGCTTTCCAGTATGATCACCATGGGATAACAGGGATTTCAAGGGTTTTATGAAGGCTTCTAGGAGAGACTAGGCATTTCTGGTTGGTTTGGATTGGGTTTCAGAGAGAAATTGGCATATCAGGGCATTTCTGGTTGGTTTGGATAGGGTTTCGGAGAGAAACTGGCATATCAGGGTATTTCTGGTTGGTTTGGACAGAGTTTTTGGGAGAAACTGGCATATCGGGGCATTTTTGGTTGGTTTGGACAGAGTTTCTGGGAGAAACTGGCATATCGGGGCATTTCTGGTTGGTTTGGATAGAGTTTCTGGGAGAAACTGGCATATCAGGGCATTTCTGGTTGGTTTGGACAGAGTTTCTAGGAGAAACTGGCATATCAGGGCATTTCTGGTTGGTTTGGACAGAGTTTCTGGGAGAAACAAGTTAATATGGTTATATCTGGGATATCTGGACAGAGTTTCTGGGAGAAACAGGTTAATATGTGGTGATGGTGATCATATTGTCTAGCAGGTTTTCATACTCCTATGTCTTAGGATCGACAAACAAGGTTTTCATACTCCTATATCTAGCAGGTTTTCATACTCCTATGTCTGTGAGCATGGAGCAGACATCCTTGTCATGGTGCCTAGGGAGGTCAACTCAATGTGATCACATGTGAGTGATTGTCTTGGGGATCATAAGAACGAGACTCTGCCTCGTGCCACATAATCGTCTACACCGCGCAGGTAATCCCGTCAAGGCTTAAGCAGTTATATCACATTGTCCTATTTGGATAGATAAATGAAAAGTCTTATGAAAGGTTCTACAGGAATCTATATGCAGCGGCTAGGTTTAGTCAAAGAGGGTCCGTTGACGAGAGTTCCAATATACCGTCGGAGAGACAGTACGAAGTTTTTACTTTTTTTGATATACCCTGGAAGGTACAGTATCAACGGTGACTTATACCCTGGCACAACAAGACCTGCACAATGTCAGTGCCGCGTTTCAGACACAGTCGGAAGGGAAATGCAGAAGTGCAATGCGGTGAACCAGACACAATAAAAAGATGATTTTTAGGATGCTTCTTATTAGTTAAACATTTGTATTATTTTGTTTTGAAAATAAGTCCCCAGTGGAGTCGCCAGATTGTGGACATGCGGAATTCTACCTCATTTTATTTAAATTGTTTTGAAAAGGGAAAAGTACATGAAAAGGTCTGTTGAAAACAGATACATAGTCACCACTTGGTCTTTAAGGAACCAAGAAACCTTATTTAACTCACCCAAATGGATAAAGGGCACCGGCCTTTCATAACCAAAGAACTTGGCTCAGGGTTTTGATACAAAGGAGGAAGGAACCTTTGTCACGACTAAAACACCCTCAACTCGCCCCGTCTTTCGACGGGCCTCAATTAACATCCAAATAATCATCTTATACTATGTTTGGTTCGACAGTTAATATTTATGATAGGTATATTACATCACATAAGAAACTTGAAATGGAAGATCTGAAGATAAAATATCATTCATGAGATCTAAGCCAAGTATCACACAATGCAAAGTGAAAGATCACAAGAACAAACCCAGGAAAAATCGTCTAATCACATATCAAGTAATTAAGTTTTCCTAATCTAAGGGGACATGAATTGTTCTTGAAACAAATAACCAAATAAATCAAAATATGCTTAGCAAGCTAGTATGATGCATGTTAATCTTTGAGAAAAGAAGACCTCTCAATCCCCAGGACGGATGAGAAAGGAAGATTAGATCGAGGGGGAAGCATGAACATGTGATCAAATTCATTCCTTATAATCTTCTTAGATTAGGAGTCACAAAAGCCCCAAATCTTTGCATGGATGCAATGTATGTATCTAGAATGTGCCAAAGTTGTAGTGTGTTTTGTGTTCATGGATTCCTAGAATGACTTAGAAGTCTAGAATGTGTATGAATGAATGAAGGAAATCATCATGGGATATGTACAAATATGGTATGGACCACTTCCTAAGACATGAACAAATTTGGAGTACATGTAAGCACCAAATCAAAGGATGGAAGTAAAAGTTGGCTTGGTGTGAATAGTGGACAGAACAGTAACATGATATTTTGGAAATTGAAAAGAGTGGTTAGGAATGTTTTCAATGCATGATGTTTTATGAAAATCTTTTTTATTGTGTCTAGAACACAACCCAAAAAGCCAATATTTAATAACTATCGCAGATTGAGAGAAATCATATAAACAATAGAGGTTATTCAGAAACAGAGTCTGTATTGTCGACTGAAATGTTAGAAAATCTTAGAAAATGAAAACAAAAGATCTAGAGGACCATATTATACAAACCGTTCCCTAAGACATTGAAGTTCAAGGAAAAAATAAGTTGGGATAACTTGTTTTGGAAAAGGTTTCTGTAAAACAAGTTAAAAGTCAACCTAACTGCTGTGATAGCAGAGGCAGAATGTTTGGAAGGAATGTTTAGACAAAAATGGACCCCTTTCAAGTGCTTCCAAGAGCCAAAAATCATGGATGTTTTTTAAAGACTTTCCAAGTGGTCTTGCATTCATATATTGAGTATTGAACTCAAAATAATTCTTTGAAGTTAAATGACTCACTGTTTTGAAGGTTTTGAGAAAACAAGTTTTGTTTCTTGAAATCAAAATGAGGGGTTTAAGAGGGGGGTTTTGAAAATATATTTCAATACTTAATGAAGATTATAGCCACTTAAAATGCCAACATTTGGCCCACATCAAGAACCTCCAAGATTATTAGAAAGTATTGCTTCCATTTTAAAGACAACTTCAAGAATACATAGGAATGTATTGAAGTTGAAATCATCATCTATCAAACATGTTTTTGAAGTCAAAAGCTACTATCCATAAGGATTCACTCACCTCAAACTTCATGTCATCATCTAGATAATGATAGACTAGTAAGTAAATAAAGAAAACAAAAAGAAATGAGGTAAGAGGAAATGAACAAATAAAGTAAGTAAACAAGTATATAAACAATCAATAGATGATATTCAATGATGTATTAGACTTGTAGCTTGGTGTTTCACTCATATGTGGTGACTTTGGATATGGAAGTAACTTCCTCTCTCTTAAATGCTCACTAGAATGGTGGTTGGGTGTATTGAATATGGTGTAAATGGAAGTAATGAAGTAAAAACAAAGTTTAGAACTCACTCTTTTGTTTGGAAATCAAAGAAGGAAGCTTCTTTTCTCTCTATTCTAACCTTATCTCTACAACTTTCTCTCTAAAACTTTTCAAAGCTTGCATTTGACACCCCCAAATTGAGAAGTCAAGGGGGGTTTATATAGGCCAATTTGGGGTGGTTTTGGGGTTTTAGAAGTACTTCCATTGGTCCCAACATCTGTGAACCTGAACTACGTTGTTTTGGTTTTCAATTAATCAAAATGAACCCCCAAACAAAATTACAAAAACACACAATTCTGGTGGAGAGTGTCGCAGCCACACTAGGCCTGTGATGTGGTGGCAGTGGGCCTGTGCCGCGGCGGCAGTGCTCTTCATTCGTCCAGATAATCCTTTTTAGGCCCATAAAGGTTCCGGTACTCGCGAAAAGGCCCTATTTCGTCTGAAATTCACAGAAAATGCATACGAACTCCAAATTAAGATTGTGATATACCGTTGGAAAGGTAATGGAGACTAATTTATATTAAAAATATTTCGGAGATAGGTCACTTTGAAAAGTTTTGAAGTATTCATGATAAAATCCGATTTGATTGCCTTTTTCGCCTTCGAAAATTCATAATAAGTTCGTTTGAAATCCAAATATTATGTGCGATATACCGTCGGAAAGCTATTGACCTCTAGTATCTATGAAAAATATTTGAAAAATGATACGGTGCTCTAGTTTCAAAGTCAACTTTTGGTCAAACTGGTCAAACTTGGGATTACCGGGAGGTTCCGGAAACCTCTGGGAGCTCCCAAGAGCTGACGTTTTCGTTCAATTTTCTTTTAAAACTCAATTTAGTATTTCCCACATGAACTAGGATGATTTCGGAACTTTTTGGCGAATTTGGACGATATCGGTCAAACCTTGGTCAAACCGATCAACGGGGACTTTCTAGGAACTTCCAGGACTTCCGGGGGTCTTTGGGAGCCGATGATTTCATCCGTTCTTGTTTTAGAACTCATTTTATTGTTTTTATTATGATGTAGTGTGTTTCTAGAATATTTGGTCCGAATCTGGGAACATTCGGGCTTTCAGGGGTATTTTGGTAATTTTGAGCATTTTGAGAGATAGAACTAACTTCCAGGAGTCCTTTTTGAGTCTTTTCGATCATTGTGAACCACCAATCTATGATAGTTTCCTCAGAATTGAAGATTGGATCCAAAAGCTCACTAAGGGTAATTAGTTTCCACTACTCGTTTTTTTTAGCACAATTGTCGTATTAACTCATTTTTAGGTTTTCTACAAATCTATCAACAAGTGCATATGGCTATTGGATACATGAAAGGTCAACACATGCAATCCTTCCAGTGGTGCTAGAAAAACGCGTGAACTTAATTCATAAAAAGATGAGAATAATATGAATTTGTCATTGCTTGGTAACAACTAAGTAGGAGTGAAAGTTCAAAGTTATTCTACCAATAAAGTTCACAATTTAAAAAATTCTAAAAATTTTCAAATTTTAAATTTTTTGATTTTAATTTCTTAGATTTTTAATTGAGATTGTATGATTTTGCAATAATGATGTTTGCAATAAAATTATTCAAAATTTTAGATTGCCAAGTATAAACATGAGCAGGTGACTATAAGTGTAAACATGCACATGTGACTATCTATCTGCATCCCACCCCCAACCAAAATTAACAATGTCCCCAGAAGTTGATTTTTAAATGAAAATAGATGGATATCACATGATCAACAAAAGAGCAACAACATGCAGAGCAACCTGTAACCGAAGCATACAATCTCCAAACAACGAAGATCAAAAGAAACGATATAAAATGATAGAACATCATCCATACATAATAAAATACCCAGTCACTGGAATGATAAAACAATAAAAGTACAAAATAATGATAATAGTGTCCTAAAAATCCAAACAGTCCCACAATATTCAATATCCAAGAGAGTGCGAAGAGAGTGGAGAGAGAAAAGAATAGAAATAAAATAAAAATACAACAAAAGTCGCACACAACGAGCATCACCAACTAATCATCATCAGTATCATCGGACGTGATCTCTATAGGGGCAATAGGAACCGTTGTCCCCACTCCACCCGCTAGGGCACTGTTGGTCAGGTCAGATGAAGGAAAAGTCCCAACCGGAGGTGGTGCAGATGATGATGATGGGGCGGAAGGATCAGCAGGCAGAGGTGGAGCAGAAGATGAAGGATCAGTAGTGGGTGGTGCAGTAGGGGGCGGAGGATGTGAAGCTGTGTGTAACGACTGATTAATCCCCATCTGTATTAGAATTGCCTCGAGCATAGTTGTCATACAGTCCATCTTGCCCTCGAGCCACATCCGCACCTCCCTCTCCTCAATAAACAATGTGTAGAGAGTCTAGAGAGACATGGAAGACGCCTCTCCCTGGGATGGAGCCTGAGATTGCTGTCTCAGCTCAAACTGTTGTGTGATAGCAATAAGGTCCTCCTCATCTATATCTAGATCCTCAACCTCAATAGGCATCCCAGAAGCAGCACCCTCAATGTCGGTGCCTCCACCTCACCTTCTTTTCTCTCCAACCTTTGCTTTTCCTTTCAATTTATGCTTCTTTTGTGTGTTAGAACGGGGTGCCGCCGTCTCGTTTAATCGACTAGAGGTCTGTGTAATCGCATCTGTGGCAAATAAGATTAATCTAGCCTACTCTATCACTCGATGGATGGGCCAAGCGACCTTCAGATGGCGCTTGGCTGCAATGTACGACGTCGCCTGAATAAAAAAAATGAATGTAGAGGCGAGGCAGACAGACGCGCTGTCCCGTCCTAATGGCATAGAGGACACGAGTGTACCATGGTGCCACTTTCTCATTGTATAAAGTCATCAAAACATAGTTGGCAAGCGCCCGGTGGAGGAGATGGTAATTTTCGATCAGAAACTGATCCTCGATCAGGGAAACATCGTTCTAGATCTGAACAACCCATCCTGTGATCTCACGTATGATAGCAGAGGGAAAAGTCTCTGGGGCACCTAGTATATGATGGTAGAAGCAGTCATGTACCTCAGTTAACCCCAGACTAGCGACTACGGTAGCAGGGCTAAAGATGATCTCACGCCGGCAAAAGAAAGATCTATATGTAGACAGTACGGTGGGGTCCTTGATCATCGTTGCACAAGGCTTGAGTCAGCATGTCGTACTAAAGGAGCATGTCGTTGATCCGTGCTAGAAACCAAGGAGCAGATAGCCATACAGACTCAAGCGGTCACTCCAACATCACCTTTGGCGCTTGAAAGTAGTGGGTGAACCAAACTCAATCCTCATCGTTCCAAAACCCATGTGCGGGTATCGGATCAGGTATAGTGAGATCGAGGGGCTCGGACTTGTGGTACTCATGATAGGATTCATTGTGAAGGCCCTTGAAATTAGAGAAAAAAAGAAAAAAAGGCCAATTAAAGCAGGAAAAACAAAATGAAAGAAGGATGCTGCCTCTGTATAAGTTCGATCGATCGAACATTTCTCGGTCGATTAAACAAGGGACAGCATCGATCACTTGAGCCCAACTCGATCGATCGAGCACAGAAAAATGCAAAGACAGAGAATAGGAAACATGAACGACAAGAAAACACAAAATAAGAGATCAAGACATACATTAATTGGTTTTAGGACGAATGTGGGGCACCTCCTCATGTCTTCGAACAAAAATGGGATAGGGGGTAGGTGAGAACCTACCTTAGTGAACGTGCAGTGGAGGGGTGGGGGATGATGGTGATGATGATTTTGTAGCACCGAAGCTCTCCAAATGGTGAGATTGATGAAGGACAACAGAATCGGCCGAGCGCTCTCTCTGTGTGGAATTGCTTGAGAGTTTGAGAGAGAGAAACTAAAGAAGAGTGTTGGGGATGCTTTGTTTAAATACAAGTCTCGATCGATCGAGAGCTTTCGATCGATTGAAAGATTGATCGATTGGACCTGTCCAATTGCTTAAGGATTCCATGACTTCGATCGATCGAGAGAAGTTCGATCGATTGAACTCCAAAATTTTCAGAACTGTTTGAATATAATACCTATGCACCCCCAATTAACAAAACCTGGTCTGGGCATACAAGAATAGTCTAAAAGTAGTGCAAGCACAGTACATGTAAGATAGAAAGCATCATCATAGAAATATCAATTGCAAATTTTATTAATATAAATTTTTAATAGCCTCCTTTTGCAAAATTATTTCCCCCACTTTGGTACTTAAGACCTTATTACACAGAAAAACTAGAATTGAAAACAAAACTAACAATTCCTTGTCTAGCATTACACTTCAATTGAGAAAAGATGAATCAATTCACAAAACACAACAGAAGTGGGTCACTGATGTTGTCAATATCAAGATATAAAACGTGTACTTTACTTTTCTAAAGATTTGTAGTAGTGAAAGTAAATTTTGAACCCACAAAGATTGAAATACTACAGTACTTTAATTTTCAAACCTAAATCTAATTAATTAAGAAAGTGGATTTTGATTTGATTTTAATTAAACTAAGAAAACTAATGAAAATAAATCTAACTATGAAAGCAATTAAAATTTGTTTTTATGAATTTATTCAGGGAATCTAGGATTGCAAATCCACCACTAGCTTCATAATAGGAATATTTATGAATTCAATTAGCTTATTAAGTTGGATAATAGTGGGGAATTGTAGCTACAAGCCCAATTCCTACGTCAAGAAGATAACTATGGTTCAAGCACCAACATGATCCATCTTTGGTTAGCACGAATTATCCCATACTAAACTAGGGTTATGGCATAATCCGTCTAATCTAGGCATGGACTATTGGGATACTTGATACCACAATTCAATTAAGTACCATTACATATAAATAATCTATACAAGCACAGCAAATATAGACCATTGAGCACATCACAGTCAAAATAGATCTAAGACAAGAATAAACTTTGAAAGTAATGATTTAATCAATACAAGCACGATTTTATTATTTAAATCCTCTAAACATGTAATCATCATCCATACATAATAAAACTAAAATAAAAACATAAATAACTCCCTATTACTTGGCTAGGGTTTCATTGAAACCCTAGATCTAGGTTTAGTTGGCCATGGAATTGATGAACGGTAAGAGGTTGATGGAGGAGGCTATGGGAATCCTTGCTCTTCTTCTTCTTCTCCTTGCTTTCCTCTCTTCAATGGTTGTGTATATTGTTATATATGGCTATATATATGTGTGTATAATATAGTCTAACCTAAAAATTGAAGAAAAATAAAGTATATATAGAGTTTGGAACAAGTTTTGGAAGCTTTCCTAACCCGAAATGCACTAAAACTGCTATATTTTATAGTCTGGACGTAAAATTGGCAGTTTTATTTGCGCAGGAGTCTTCAGTATAGTGAAATGCACAACTTTGATTTTTACACATATCGCGCGAGCGGGCCGCGAGAGCGCGATGATGGGAGGTCGCGCGAGCGAGGTTCAGATCTTCCGCGCGAGAGGGCCGCGCACGCGATATGCCTTTTTCAGCTTCGTTTCTTCTGCTTTTTCACCCTGTTTAGCCTGGAATACATGTTTTCTTCCAAAACCTGTCAGAAAATAGAAAACGAAGTAAAAATACACAAAAATAGGATAAAAAGTACTAACAAATGCGTGTTAAGGAGTATAATTTGGATTTGTTCTCTCCCGATCACACCCCCAAACCTACATTTTGCTAGTCCTCGAGTAAAACTAAAAACAAAACTAAACTATTGATAAAATACTATTCCATTGTCGTATGGGTCGCGATTGTGTATAGCGTATGCAACAAGCCTTTTAAACCCCTAGATGTCCTTAGTTGGACGAGTGAAGTCTCGTGAGGATTCTCATCAACAAGTCACCCACAACCAACTTTATTAACTTATAAATTTAAAAAGTTTTATTAACAAGGAAAAACTAATATCAATACTCCTTATCATACAACAATGATTTAAAATAGAATAACGAACAAGAAGAACGGAGTCAAACGTCCACTTACGTCATGAAAAATGATCATAAGCACATGCACCATATAAATCAATAGAGTTTCTCATAAACTTGCACATGTGTGATGTGTTAGTCAAATGAACACGCGCTTGTCATGATCTTGGAATATAATTCAGATAACCATCCAACTATGCTTTGACTACAAATCTCACAATGTTAATTACACTCTGAAATAAAATATTCAGAACGTGGGTAATCTCTCTAATATATGTTAGCAAAGGAACTATGTTTTCAAAATGAGAAATGTTCACATATGGCTCCAAAAAGATGCATGACACGAAAGAACCGTAGTCTTATGGATAGGACGCCAATAGTCAAGAAAAATTAATTGTTACCATGTTTTAATCTCCTCCCATCGTTTACATATCCAAATCATGTTTTCTAGCATCAACCAGGACTTTTCAATTGTTGTAACGTGGCTCGGGCAATGAAAAAAGATAGAAAGGATTTGTTAGGTAGTTTTCAGAATGGCATTGTAAGGCATGTTCAATATCTTTCATTCATTCTTCTACCAACTTTCATCTTTCCATTCTCTTCTGTTCATATTTTTTTTCATTCATTTCCTTTTTTTTAATCTCTCTCTCTCTCTCTTTTCTTTTCGACAGATGATTCAATAAATACCAAACAACTACCCCAATATCATCTTATCTTCTTCTTCTCAATCATCACATCGCCTTATCAACACTAAAAGTTGACAACTCTTTCAATGGTGAACTCCAAGTTTGTCAACTTGGAGCGAAAACAGGATAATGGTGATTAAAGGAAAAGTGACATTTTAATGGCTCAAAGGGGTGAACTAAGGAAATTCTATCACTTTTTTTTGGTCGGTGCTGAACAAAGAGGGCCTACCATCATTTCTTAGGGTAATATGGTTCTTCAATATTTACAATAGAAGATTATTTAGTATGGTAGCAAATTTTAACTTGACTATCAACCAAAACAAGAATAATGAGACTAAACAATGAGTTAATGCGCCATTTCAATAAAATTTGATGAACATAATCTATTTAGAATCCTTTAAAAAGAAAAGATAGGCTCAAAAGCTCATTGGGTTTAGTCTCCACCTTGTGTTATCTAGAAATTCGAATCATATTATAGTTCACATCCAACAAGTATTCAGGCGACTACGTGCCGTGCATAGCCTTGTGTGCAAATCTATGATATTAAACTACGATTCAAATGATGCATAACCTAAAATGTCACATCATGACTTCAACAACCATTCTATAACAATATGAGTTATCTAACAAGAAATATCGAATCGAGATTGCAAAAACGTATGTAAAATAGTTTATTTAAGCACAAGTATTTAAATTTTTTTAAAAAATTGGTGCGGTGCATGCATATGTGTAAGTGAGTGCATACCCCCAACCCTAAACCTTTCATTGTCCCCAATGAAACAATAGAACGAAAGAGAGGAGAGTATGTAAGGAAGGAGCGATATTACCTCGATCTCGACAATCACAAACAGGTGAACGTATAAATAAGGCAATAAAATTTTAATTGCTCCAAATGGAGCCACTATTTCACCTGTGAATACTTGACAAAAGAAAATAAACAAACAAAAGAACAATAGAAAAAGAAAAAAAATGGATATATATAATACAGACTGTGGTGTACAAGTTTTTATTTTTTATTTTTTAATTTTTATTAATTTTTTTATTTTATTTTATTTTATTTATTATTATTATTATTATTATTATTATTATTATATTTTTTTGTAAATCACTAGAAACTAAACTATAATCAAGAGACTCAATGAAAATAAAACAAATAGAATAAGCAAAACGAAGTAGAACTTAATCTAAAAAGAGACCTAAGAGAATAAACTGAAAAGATAAAAACAACTGACCAGGTTGGGAGAAAAAAGGTAAGAGAACAAAAGAGAAAATAACAAAAATCACCTCTCGTGCGAGCGACCTTCGCGTGCGCGGACCTCTCCGTGAGGAGAAGTTGAGGCTGCTTTTTAGCTTCATTAAAAATATTTTCTAAGGCACAGGGTTGCGCGAGCGGACCGCTCGGGTGAGTACCCTCGCGCGCGCGATTTGAAGCATGAGCAGATGCTGAGGCTATAAATAAGAAACTATGAAAATTTTTCTCCAAGGGCAAATATCGCGCGTGCGGGCCGGGCGAGCGACCTGTCGCGCTTCCTCTTTCTTCCTTTGTTTCATGTAAATAAGTTTAAAATAAATTAACCCTGACCCCCAAACCTGTCCAGAAAACTCCAAAAACTAACCAAAATGACCCAAAAACCATCAAAAACAAGAAAAACAGACGAATTAATACTTTGGTTGCCTCCCAAGAAGTGTTGCCTTTTATGTCTTCTGCTCGACCATTCTAGCTCAAGACTCATGGAGGCCGTAACTCGGATTGTGAACCCTTGAAGGTATTAGGAAGATTTCGGTGAAAAGAAGAAAGAATGTCGTTTTGAGTTAATTCATTCGACGATTCACCTTGATCATGTTCAAAATGATTTCTTACCTTCTGAGTAAATTCATCGTTAGGATCCATTTTATTCAAATTCGTCCACTCATTACTTGCTATATTATTCTCCTCACTCATTTTCAATTCTTTAGTAGGTTCAATTATTCTTCTAACCTCACTACCCTCCACATATTGATAATCATCGTCTTTGGGAGGTTGATCAACAACATTAAAAATGTTTAATTTTAGGTTCATATTTTTGAACGACACTTTCATCACCCCTACAATTGACACGCGCATTAGTGGTGGCTAAGAATGGACGACCAAGAATGACAGGGGTGTGTTTTCTAGCGTGTAGCAGAGGTTCGGTATCAAGGACCATAAAGTCAACAGGATAAAAACATTGATCTAATTTAACCAAAATGTCTTTGACGATTCCTCTAAGTACTTTGACAGAACGATCCGCTAATTGTATAGTAGAGGCTGTAGATTTTAGTTCACCTAGACCTAGTTGTTTGTAAACGTACGTAGCAGGGTAAAAGATTAACACTTGTTCCTAAGCCAAGGAGAGCCCGATGAATGACAGTGTCATCTATGATACATGAGATCGTTGGTGTACCAGGATCCTTATACTTTGGAGGCGCAGGTTGGAAAATAGAACTTACTTTTTCAGTGAGAAATACCTTTTTTGGAGTATGACTATGCAATTTACGCTTTTCAGTGCAAAGATCTTTAAGGCATTTAGCGTAAGCGGGAATTTGTTTTATCGCATCCAGGAATGGAATATTTATTTTAACTTGTTTAAATACCTCGAGTATATCCTCTTTTTTTTTACCCTTTCTTTGAAAAATGCGACGGTTCGTCAACGTTTGGTGGAAAAGGAATTTTCAAAATATAGTTAGTTGGGATTGGTTAATTATCTTTCCAAATTTTACTCGTGTCCTCACCCTTATATTTATTCAAATTAATGTTCACCTCCTTCTCACTCTCATGCAAAATCTCAACAACTTTCTCATCTCGAATAGTCATCCTAGTTGAGACGACATTAACTTGCTCACCCGAACCCCCATTCTCGTATTGTCCCTTAGGATTTTGAATAGTTTGACTAGGCAACTTACCCTCGTTTCTACGACTCATTGCATTAGCTATTTGTCCCATTTGGGACTCAAGCTTTGCAATGGATTGTGTGTGAGAGTGCCTATTTGTGCTTGTGCCTGTACTTGCGTTTCGATATTCTTAAGGGATTTCAACACTATCTCCTCAAAAGCGTTAACCCTTGGAGGGTTAGGATTAGGAGAGGGGTGCTGGTATTACTTGTGTTGAAAATTGGGTTATTAAGCATTAGGGAAATTAGTTGTCTCATTATTATTATGATTATTATTATTTTCCCACGAGTAATTAGGATGATTTCTCCATGGCACATCCGGATTCTTAGTCATGGGATTATAATTATTTCATGGGAATTGTTGAATAGAATTAACGTGTTGCTCCACGAATTCCAAAAATGAGACGCCAATGGACATGTAAGTATAGCATGTGACGGATCAGAACATGTTTGATAAATTTCATGAGCGGGTGGGCCTGTCATTTGGTTTATTGTCAAAGTCGATCAAGTTTTTTAGATAGTTCTTGAAATTCAACTGAGTGACTTGACTCTAACTTCACCTCTCGTTTAGGTTGCGGAAGATATCCCTCATAATGTACTGACACGGCCTGATGCATCGAGTTCTGGCTTAATGTTCTAAAAATTTCCCAGGCCTCGTTGCTTTTGTGTAGGAAGATACCCGCACAAACAGCATCGACGGTATTACGGACAGAGGGAATAAGTCCCTCATATAAAACCTGTACCAGTTGCCACTTAGGAACCTGATGATGTGGGCAAGAGCGTAATTGTTCTTGTGATTGGAAAAAACTTTTGTAAAAATACATTGTGTAAGGCTTCCCATGTTTTAATTGTGTTTGACTCAAGTGATTGAAGCCAATACTTTGCTTTATCTCTTAAAGAGAATGGGAAAAGATGCAATTTTAATTCATCATCAGTGAAATTTTGGATTTTTAAAGTAGAACAAATATCTTGAAAATCTCCTAAGTGTTGATACGGGTCTTCATTTATACGGCCATGGAAAGAAGGAAGTAGCGAGATGGTAGACGACTTTATCTCAAACTGAGATGCCGTTGCCTCCGGTAATTCGATACCTGCTTGAGGCGTGTAAGTCGTAGGAATAAAATAATCTTTAAGCGGAGGAGGTAGAGGTATATTAGGGTTATTCATATTATTACCGTTATTACCTAAGTTGGCCATTAGAATAGGAACAATGATATTAACACATGGTTTCTTTAGTCTTTGACGGGTACTTATTATTTCGGACTCAAATAACGACGATGGTTTTGGTGTCGATTCATCGTCTATTATCAACCTAGCTCTAGAAGTTAAGTTTGAAGAGTTATTAACTCTTAGAGTGCGTTCAAGTTCAGGATCAAGAGAATATAATTCAGGTTTACTTGAACGTGTACCAATCATAAACTAAAAGAAAAACGACACTAAAATAAAAATTGACTCAAACAGAAACACAAAGCAATCACGCAAATAGAACGACAAGCACACAACTACTATGATGCATGAATATTATCCTGTAATGCAATGACCATGTCAAAGCCCAGCGCCCTGGGTTTCCTAGCTAATGCAATGCAATTCACTCCTAAACTAATGCAAATAGTGCGTCACAGCGCCCTTACTTATAGTTGTTTGAAGCAAATTTCGAAGGAAGTAATTTACTTGAATTTTATTTATTTTATTTTTCGCGTAAGCTCCTTTGGTGCACTAAGTTTTTCCAAAACGCTAGAATTTGCTGACTTGGGCGCCATTCGCTGAGTGCCAGGCGGCACTCAGTGAGTGCCACTGAGTGCCGCCGGGTTTTTCGAGTGCCGGGGCTAACTGAATTTTGCCCTACTTTTTAATTTTCAACATATATATTAACATAAGCTTAATTATTGATGAATTATGTTAAAATACTTGTATTTGTAATATATTCCATTAAGAATACATCCATAATATATGCTCTAAATGTATTATTCCTCCTCTCTTTTTCCTTTTCTTTTAAAAAATTCCTCTTTATTTTAAAATTCCTTTTTCATCATTTTTATTTTATATTTCTTTTCAAAACTCTTCTTTTATATATATTGAGCAAAATCTTCAGACTGATTTCCTCAGGTGTTCTTCAATGTTCGAGTTTCTCCCGAATACCCAAACTCTCTCTCTTCTTTCTCCTTTTTATATTTTATATTTTTAATTTTGAAATTTGTCTTGAAGAATCAATTGAAGATTTTGAATTTCCTGGAAAATCTTCGAATGTCATCGGCCATTGTCATCATCGGTCTTTTGAGAGGTAACCAATCCCTAGATTTGACGTTTGGTCAAAATTGGGGTGTCTACAGTTTTCCTCCCTTTGACAGAGCTTGTGAAGCAACGCGTATCACAAGTGAATGTCAAAGCCTGTGTGAAAGACAAGCCTTTGACCAAACAGTCGAATCCAGGTAAAAACAAAAGTGCGTTGCAAAATCGGGTGCGCAGATAGCCAAGTGCTGGTCGTGCTCAAAGGTGAGCTGCCTACGTATCCCATCGGGAATCAGACCAAGACGTAGTTTGAGCAAGGAAAAACAATACACAAACGCAGGTAGTCACACAGATGAATGCACCTATCCTATCGTGATGCATGTGCTCAAGCAAATTTATGCTCTTAGGACAAGGCTACTCCTTAGAGTTAGCAAAACGTACCTTTGTCTTGAAATCCTTCTATGCTAATGACGTCTTATCCTGGGAAAGTCGTGACTGCCATTTTTTTTATGAGTATAACGATTGGTTGAGATGCGCTTCGCATCTTATACTCCGGTGCCGAATCATGAAGCGTGTTGAAAGACTGAGATGCGCTTTGCGCCTTATACTCCGGTGTCTTCCGAAAATGAGATATTTTGTAAAAAGGTCAGAATCGCTCCAGATTCAATGACCCCAGATAGCAGAAAAGTCAGAATCGCTCCAGATTCGATGACCCCAGATAGCAGAAAAGTCAGAATCGCTCTAGATTCAATGACCCAAAATAGCAGAAAAGTCAGAATCGCTCCAGATTCAATGACCCCAGATAGCAGAAAAGTCAGAATCGCTCCAGATTCGATGACCCCAGATAGCAGAAAAGTCAGAATCGCTCTAGATTGAATGACCCCAAATAGCAGAAAAGTCAGAATCGCTCCAGATTCAATGACCCCAAATAGCAGAAAAGTCAGAATCGCTCCAGATTCAATGACCCCTATGATCGCAGAAAAATCAGAATCGCTTCAGATTCAATGACCCCAATGATCGCAAAAAAGTCAGAATCGCTCCAGATTCAATGACCCCATATAGCAGAAAAGTCAGAATCGCTCCAGATTCAATGACCCCAAATAGCAGAAAAGTCAGAATCGCTCCAGATTCAATGACCCCAATGATCGTAGAAAAGTCAGAATCGCTCCTGATTCAATGACCCCAATGATCGCAGAAAAGTCAGAATCGCTCCAGATTCAATGACCCAAAATAGCAGAAAAGTCAGAATCGCTCCAGATTCAATAACCCCAATGATTGCAGAAAAGTCAGAATCGCTCCAGATTCAATGACCCCAATGATCACAGAAAAGTCAGAATCGCTCCAGATTCAATGACCCCAATGATCGCAAAAAAGTCAGAATCGCTCCAGATTCAATGACCCCATATAGCAGAAAAGTCAGAATCGCTCCAGATTCAATGACCCCAAATAGCAGAAAAGTCAGAATCGCTCCAGATTCAATGACCCCAATGATCGTAGAAAAGTCAGAATCGCTCCTGATTCAATGACCCCAATGATCGCAGAAAAGTCAGAATCGCTCCAGATTCAATGACCCAAAATAGCAGAAAAGTCAGAATCGCTCCAGATTCAATAACCCCAATGATTGCAGAAAAGTCAGAATCGCTCCAGATTCAATGACCCCAATGATCACAGAAAAGTCAGAATCGCTCCAGATTCAATGACCCTAATGATCGCAGAAAATTCAGAATCGCTCCAGATTCAATGACCCTAATGATCGCAGAAAAGTCAGAATCGCTCTAGATTCAATGACCCCAAATAGCAGAAAACTCAGAATCGCTCCAGATTCAATGACCCCAATGATCGCAGAAAAGTCAGAATCGCTCCAGATTCACTTACCCCAATGATCGCAGAAAAGTCAGAATCGCTCCAGAATCAATGACCCCAAATAGCAGAAAAGTTAGAATCGCTCTAGATTCAATGACCCCAAAGTGCAGAAAAGTCAGAATCGCTCCAGATTCAATGACCCCAAAGAGCAGAAAAGTCAGAATTGCTCCAGATTCAATGACCCCAAATAGCAAAAAAGTCAGAATCATTCCTGATTCAATGACCCCAAAGAGCAGAAAAGTCAGAATCGCTCCAGATTCAATGACCCCAAAGAGCAGAAAAGTCAGAATCGCTCCAGATTCAATGACCCCAAAGAGCAGAAAAGTCAGAATCGCTCCAGATTCAATGACCCCAAATAGCAGAAAAGTCAGAATCGCTCCAGATTCAATGTCCCCAATGATCGCAGAAAAGTCAGAATCGCTCTAGATTCAATGACCCCAATGATCGCAGAAAAGTCAGAATCGCTCCAGATTCAATGATCCCAAATAGCAGAAAAGTCAGAATCGCTCCAGATTCGATGACCCCAAATTCGCTCGGTATTGCAAGGGTAATTTTTATTTTTCTTTTCCTTTTCAGAACAGTCACGCGGACTTAGACAAATCATTTTCTATCGGGAGTCACGCAGACTCGAAAATTCATTTCTACTTTTCAAAGATTGGGAGTCGCGCGGACTCGAAAATTCATTTCTACTTTTCAAAGATTGGGAGTCGTGCGGAATCGAAAATTCATTTCTACTTTTCAAAGATTGGGAGTCGCGCGGACTCGAAAATTCATTTCTACTTTACAAAGATCAAAAATTCATTTTTTAAAAATTCATTTTATTTTTCGAAGACCTGGAGTCGCGCAGACTCGACAACTTGTTTTCGGCATTTCTAAATTTGGTTTTATCCCTTCCCTTTTTGTTTTGATCGGTAACCCCAGGCTGTAGTAGATGACTTATGCCAAGATCGAAGATTTGATCGGTGACTTCAAAGGCTGCGATAGACGACTTATACCAAGACCGAGGATTTGATCGGTAACTCATAGGATGCGATAGACGACTTATACCAAGACCGAGGATCTGATCGGTAACTTATAGGATACGATAGACGACTTATACCAAGACCGAGGATTTGATCGGTAACTCATAGGATGCGATAGACGACTTATACCAAGACCGAGAATTTGATGAACGGAGCTGGTCTGGCTCAAGAAGATTTGCCTTGGGGCTATTCTAGCTGAAGAGATGTTTATATGCTTCTTATTTTGGATTTATCTTTATCGTTTCATTTTCTTTTTTTTTTAAAATATTCTTTTTGATGGATTGCTTGCTATGGACAGCAGTTTGGGCGATTCGGGCAAGAAAAGGAAGAAGTATGAGCCAGTTCTCCACAACAACCCCACTTTTCTATTTACTGATTTCCTTTTTGATTATAGACAAATCCAAAGGCTTTCTGGTTCATCTGATGATTAGCTTGTACGGCTTAGAGCCTGCTCTGCTGAGGGTATTCACTTGATTTTGCTCTCTCTGAAGATATTACTCGACCTCTATTTGATTTCCTTAGCGGAGCAGAATCTGACTCCCTGACCTCCCTGCTATTACCTTTCTTTTGGAATCTTCACTTCTTGTTGATCCCTCTGCGGAATATATCTTTTGGATTTCAAGAAGGTAGACTCAAACTGAGTTGAGATACACACATTTTCAAATTTGTGACCAATTCTGCTTTCTTTTCTTTACGCTTCTTTGATCAACTTTAGAAAAAATTGTTATCCCATAATATTCTTTCATTGTATCTTCTTTTACGATTAACTTTTTGATAATGAAGAATTCTTCTTTTCATGTTTCTTTCCATCTTAAATCAATTTTAGATTTATGCATGAAAACTTCAACTTTTTACTTCAAGAATTCTTAGGATGCCTAATCTTGGTCCTTGAAAGCCAGTAAACGCAGAGATACTTTATTTGGCAAACGACAGTTTGCCCCTAGTTTGACAGGGGGCTTGGGAATGCTAGGCAAACGAAGTTTGCCCCTGGATTGAGGGAGTTGATGCGGCCTCTGGGCAAACGATAGTTTGCCCTTAATTTTCAAGGTAATTTCATGAATTAGTTGGGTTTCTTCTTTGGACCGAGGGCCTTGGGATACCCGCCTACTTATCCCCGAATGGGCATCAGATCCTATAGTAGTTCGATCGAGGCCTGAAAGAAGTGCAATGATTGACTGTGTATGTATTTATGACTGAACCTTACAGGCTGCCTACGTATCCCCGAATGGGAATCAGGTCAAAATGTAGTTCATCTACTCTGGAGGTCTTGAAAAAATAAGGCTTCAAGAATTGGTGGGCTTTTCGAGCCATGTTTTCATTTAGGTTCAATGGGTATCCTTTTTGGGCAGATTTTCTGAAACATATTCCTTGTGGCAGCTTTCGAACAAGATGATGAACTACTTCTCCTTCTTATGCATTTTTTTTTCTTCTTTTCCTCTTTTCTTCCTTTTTTTTTTCTTTTCTTTTCTTCTTTCCCCTTTTCTTGTTTTGTGGCGGTTGATTCTTTTCACCTTATCACTAGCCAGTCAATCTTTACAACTCTCATAATACATCATATTTTACTCATACTCTATCATACTCACAATTTATATCAGCCCTCCAAATTACTCCTTATCTTTCTCAAAGATATTTCTGCATTGTCTTAGGTCCACTTATCACTTATCCATTGAGTTTCTCACAAAAGTTTAATTGATACTTTCAAATCTTTCTTTTCATTTCCAATTTCTTTTCTTAGGATAATTCATGTACTTTGAAGTACTCAAGAATTCTCAATCTTATTTATTCTCTACTGTTTCTTTTTTTTTTCTTTCCTTTCTTTTCTCACTATCTCTTATTCTCTTCATGATTTTGACTGGCTAGGATTCGGATTTTGAAATCAACACGCATCTTATTTTGCTCTAACTTTTGCCTAGGCGCCCTTTCGGGTTTTTATCCTAGCGAGCTCTCTTTTTTCTCTTTTTCTTTCTTTCTCTTTTTAAGAAGAAGAAGTTCATTTAAGATATCTAGCTACCATCAAGGAACAAGTTCATGGCTTTGGACTGTGAGCTCACCTTTTAGGTTTGGTATGAAGGGGGGTGATGTGGGATAATTTCTGAATTCATTCTGGCACATCATCATAGGACCATGCAAGGCATCCTTGTATTCTTTTAGCAATGAGATCAATTTTATGCTTTTATCTTTATTGAGTGAAATATGGAAAGAATCACTTTGAGAATCTTCTTCATTTTCTGAGTCAAATGCCAAGGTTTCTTCAATGATTTTGCATGCAGGTTCATTTGCTCTCTTTTTTTTCACAGTTATTAAAAAAATCATTAAGCGGAATCAAGTAAGCAGAATCAGTCACTTTCATTGATAACAGAAAATTTAAAAGGTTTGGCTCATACTGGCCATTACAGACTTCCGGGGTAGGGGAATCCTATCACTAGACTCAAGGACATTTTGGCAAATTCCCTGATTCTATCTCTCCTCCATTTTCCGACTTCTCTCTCCTTGCTTTATTTCCCTTGACCTCTTCTTTCAGTATTTCTTCCATCTGTTCTTTCCCAATCTTCACTTCTATGATCTTCTTTGGACCGCTCTCCTCGGTCTTACTGCCTTCTTCATCAAAAAGGTTCCTCATAGCCAGACCATCCAGTGCACAAATCCAATCTTGGACAGTAATTAGTTCTGTAGGCACTTGCAAGTATGGATCTTCATAGTCAGTGTATTCATGTAAGAAAGAGATCTCGAAACCTTGCTCCAAGTATTTACCTTTGCAGTCCTCCCATGGCTCTAGAAAGCCATAATAGGGGAAATCTCCTCCTTTCTGGATGAAATGTGACGCTTGACCTTTTCTATTTTATTCAAGATCCTTCCCTTTCCCTTTTTTCAAATCATTCCCATCTAACCCACACAGCTTGGCATAATTGATCACTTCCTCAGCATTTCTCTCTTCTTCCCCTTCGGACCACAGACCATCTGTGTCACTGTACACCTCTTCCTCCCAAATGGAGTTATTAGTAGGATTGTTTGGATCCCACCAATTGATTTGGATGATTTCATTGTCCATATCTTCCTCAAATGCTTGTTCTTCTTCTCCTCCTATCAGCCAATCCTCTTCCTCGACTACTATGAGGCATATCCTCTGATCTTCTGGGAATTCATAAGCTTTGGTAGCTTGTCCTACCGATACGATCAACACAGATGGGTCGAAGATTTCCTTCCCAACATCTAAGAGATTGATGTTCCGTGGCGGTGGTACAACATGATGATTGGGGAGCGGGTTCCGAGTCACATGCGGTCGAGCTGCAGGCGGAGGGGAAATGGTCTTATTATCGATCAAATCTTGTACTTCATGCCTTAACCTCATACATCGGTCAGTCGTATGGCCATGAGCTTGGTGAAATTCACAATAGAGGCTTGTATTGAAGCCCGGTGGAAGTGGATCAGGCATTGGTTTTGGATCTAGAGGCTTGAGATATCCTTTTTCCATCAATCGCTTGAGAGTGGTGGTCAATGAAATCCCTAAATCAGTGAACTGACGAAGTTGTCCCCCCAATCTCGGTTTTGGTGCACCCACCTTGCTTAAAACATTGACATCAGTCGCTACCTGGTTTCCCGTGTTCCCTCCATAAAATGGTCTTCTAAAGCGGTTCCCCTAGGATTCTTCCTTCTTAATCCTTCCATCCTTGATGGCGTCTTCTATCCTTGTCCCAATTTCAAATAATTCTGCAAAGGTATGAATGCACTGGTACATGAGTTTCTCCTGGTAAACACTCTACAGGTTCTTGATTACGATCCTTATTTGTTCCTTCTCTGATGGTCGTTGGGTCATTTTTGCAGCTTTCCCCCTCCATCGTGCCAGGAATTCAACAAATGACTCTCTATTCTCTTGTATGGTTGTTTCCAGATCCCTCACAGTTACATCAAGCTCTTGGTTATATTCATATTGGGTGACAAAGGCTTTCACCACTTTCTCCCATATGCGACTCTTGCTTGGCTCTAATGTGAAATACCAGGATAAAGCTGCCCCAGTCAAAGTTTGTTGAAACAGCATGGCCATCATGGCAGGACTCAGACCACTTGGCTGAAAGGCCCCGATGCACATCCTCACGTGGTTTCTAGGGTTGCCGGAACCATCGAACTTATCTATCTCTGGCATCTTGAAACCAACTGGCAGTTTTTCCCTAGTCCCCTCAAACAAACCCTCTAGCTCTAGCAGATAACTATCAGCTCCATTGGACTTGCGGACAACTTTCTCTAGCTTTTCCACCTTCTCCTTCATCTCGATACGTTCTTTCTCAGCTTTCTCAATTTTCTCTCTCTCTGCCCTAGGTATATCAACTCTTGGCGGTTCCGGATCTTCAAACCAATCATCTTCCATATCCCGAATAGGAGGAGGGTCGACTATCGGTGGGTCAATGACGGGCCTTTGACGGGTTAATGTTCCAACATGGTCATCATTTGGTCCATTCTCTCTTTCAATTGTGTTATTTCTGCAGCATGTTGTTCGTGATCCATTTCTATTTCTAACTCTGGCTCTCTTCGTACTAACCTTGCACTCGAATCCCTAACCCAAACTGCCCTGGTGTCCAAAGCTATCTTGCCTACAACCATTTTTATTTTTAATCAATTTTCAAACAACCTTATTTTTTGAAAATGCTTGGTGAAATTCTTATGAATGGCTCATATGTCATGCGGATGCGATGTATGTGTGTGTGTGTGCCTATTCTATATGCCAATAGAAAAGAAAATCCTAGTTCTAGCATATAAACATATAAGCACATAAAATCCTCATCCATGTCAAGTTCGCCAATTTATCCTTTCATTGTGATCCTCATTACCCCTTTTAAGTATTAAAATTTTGAAATTTATGGAGGATAAAATCTTTTGAAGACATTTTTTTTTTTTGAGAATTCTTTTGAGAATGAGGATGTTTAACCTTTGCTCAACAAAGATGATTAGATTAAATTTTTGCTTTGAAATTCATTTGAGAAGCATTTCTCCCAAAAACAATTCCTGAGTTTTTTTTTAGTGAGGACATGAAAACATTTCTCAATAAGGAAAATGATTTGGGTTTTACTTGAAAAATGATCCTTAAACACTTTTTTTTTCTTTGAAAGGGTAAAATTTTTTTGAAAACAATTTCTTCTTCTTTTGGATAAAAGATGATTAATCAAAAATTTTCATAAACCATGAACTTTGGATTCTTGGGTAGGAGGATCACACGATTAGATAATCATCGCACTTTTCATGAATTCGGATGCATATAAGGTCAATGATGCTTAGCTAAACATGATACAAGAGATGTAATCTTATAATCAAGATTCGGCTTATTCTTTAATGTCATAGGACATGAAAAGGAATTGCTCAAAAGTGATTAAGAGGTTACACATCATTTACCAAGTAAGCATCGTCATCATCTCAAGTAATCCCTTCCGGGCATACAAAACTCCCTAGCACATAACCCTAATCAAGAATTGACTCCCTAATTTTGAAAGGTTCTATGGAAACTACTATGCAAAGGCCGGGTTTTTGTCAAATAAGGGACCCTTGACACATATCCGATAGGATGCTTCATATACCAAAACATGGTACGAGATCGAGGTTTCAACGGTTAGATCACCGGGAATACGGAAAATACTAGACCTCAATCAGGATTTTACAACTCTCTGTCCAGAGATTTTGCATGATTTTTGAAAAATAGCAAACAAATCTGAATTGCTTCATTCTTTTTAGGGAACCTTCCTAACACATTAAGGTTCTTAGAAAAATTATTTTGGGTCACAAACACTTTATTAAAATCCCGATTTATTTATTCCAAAAGAGTGTTGCTGTGCTGAAATTCTTGGCAGATTGTTGTTACTTCACAAAACTCATGACCAAACCATTTTATACATGAAATTACCTTAAAACAAAAATTACAGCGGCAGAACATTGTGTTATTAACACTTTCCCGTTGGTTTCACTTGATTTCAACGGTTAGATTTTGAACTAAAAATCTTTGATCAAAAACAGTTTGTGAACTCACTGTTTTCATTTTGCTAGTTCAACTTTGTTGGTTGACCTCAACTATTAAATCATAATGTTGGGATTAAACCAAATCATTTCTTCTACCATTTGATGGTCATTGAAGACTAAGGACCTATTTAGACTTATGGACTTTTAATGAAGTATGAAATGGACTTCACAAAATCCCAAACAATGAACTCAAACTTATGGACCAAAACTTGAGTTCAAATCATTACTCCTACCATTTGATGGTCATTGGAGGCTAGAGACACATTTACATGTAGGTTTTAGATGAAGTATAAGGAACTTCTCAAAACCAAAGGAAGAGATTAGTCTAAGCCATAGAGATAAACTGAAACTAAAGTATTTCTCCTACTATTTGATGGTCATTGGAGACTAAATGAAGTTTAAATCTACTCAAACCTCATTGGAATATAGTAAGAATTCCATAAGATTCTTAATGAGGAGGTCCAAGTCATGGGTTAAGACTTGAATCTCACCAATTATGTGTAGATTAGGACTATGAATCATTTTAATCTCCATATGGATCATAAGATCATAGGAAACTAAGGAATCAAAACTCAAAGAGTTTCAATGAGATATGGAAGATCTCATAAACCTTATGAATGAAATAGAAATAAAGGAAATCAAAGTTTTATTTAGGAACACAAATTATTCAAAGCTAATTTATCTCAAACCCAAGGCATTAATTAGATCCAACTTAACGAAGTGTTATGAGGTTCAATCACAAGTTCTTGGTGGTGTGTGATGAAATGGGGTAAGAAGAGAGGTTTTGAAAATGTGAAAAGTTCCTAGATCTAAGAACTTGTGATTGAATTATCCTAACTCTACCAAGGATTAAGAGGTTACCTCTCTGACCTCAAAGAATTCTTCAATTTCTTGTGAAGTTCTTCCAAGATCTTCAAATTCTTCTCAAAACTCTTCAAATTCTTCAAGAAATTCTTCCCTTCTTCTCAATTCTCTATATAATTCTCTCTCTAAAATCAAGTATATCTCTTGTATATGTTTGTATATTGATTCAAAAGTTCAACCCCTCTTAATGAAGATGAAAGTATGTTTATATAGGCCATCATCACAAGGATAAATGGGTAAATTCGGGTGGAGACCCATGTGCAAAGATTTCTTCTAGAATATGTGAGAAAAGCAGTCTGTTACAGCCAGCGGCACTCGACGGCTCCCGGCGGCATTCGCTGAGTGCCGGGCGGCACTCGATGAGTGCTGGGCGGCATTCGCTGAATGCCAGGCGGCATTCGCTGAGTGCCGCCGGGTTTTCCGGGTACCGGGGCTAACTGAATTTTGCCCTACTTTTTAATTTTCAACATATATATTAACATAAGCTTAATTATTGACGAATTATGTTAAAATACTTGTATTTATAATATATTCCATTAAGAATACATCCATAATATATGCTCTAAATGTATTATTCCTCCTCTCTTTTTCCTTTTCTTTTCTTCCTTTTCTTTTCAAAAATTCCTCTTTATTTTAAAATTCCTTTTTCATCATTTTTATTTTATATTTGTTTTCAAAACTCTTCTTTTATATATATATTGAGCAAAATCTTCTGACTGATTTCCTCAGGTGTTCTTCAATGTTCGGGTTTCTCCCGAATACCCAAACTCTCTCTCTTCTTTCTCCTTTTTATATTTTATATTTTTAATTTTGAAATTTGTCTTGAAGAATCAATTGAAGATTTTGAATTTCCCGGAAAATCTTCGAATGTCATCGGCCATTGTCATCATCGGTCTTTTGAGAGGTAACCAATCCCTAGATTTGACGTTTGGTCAAAATTGGAGTGTCTACAAAGACTCAACTGCAAGATTTACTAGATAAGGGGTTCATTCGTCCTAGTGTATCACTGTGGGGGTGCACCAGTTTTATTTGTGAAGAAGAAGGACGGGACAATGAGAATGTGTATCGACTACCGAGAGATCAACAAGGTGACTATAAAGAACAAGTATCCACTACCGCGTATTGATGACTTGTTTGATCAATTGCAAGGGGCACAAGTATTTTCTAAGATTGACTTGAGATCTGTGTATCACCAATTGAAGGTAAAAGCTAAAGATGTTGAGACGACAACTTTCAGAACTCGGTATGGGCACTACAAATTTCTTGTCATGCCATTTGGGTTACGAATACACCAGCCGCTTTTATGGACCTGATGAATAGGGTGTTCAAGACTTATCTAGATGAATTTGTGATAGTATTCATTGATGATATTTTAATATATTCTAGAAGTCTAGAAGAACATGAACGATACTTGAGATTGGTTTTGCAACGACTTAGAGAAAAGCAACTATTTGGGAAGTTGAAGAAAAGTGAATTCTGGTTGACAAATGTTACTTTTCTTGGACACGTGATCTCTAAGGATGGTGTCTCTGTGGACCCACAAAAGATAGAAGCTGTGAAGAATTGGTCGAGACCGACAAATGTTTCTGAAGTTCGAAGTTTCTTGGGGTTAGCTGGTTACTATAGAAGGTTCGTTTAAGACTTTTCTAGAATCGCGACTCCGATGACTCAATTGATGAGGAAGGATGTGGCTTTTGTGTGGAGTAAAGAATGTGAAAACTGTTTTCAGAAGTTGAAAGATAAGTTAACCTCAGCGCCGATATTAGCTATTCCGTCAGGTACGGGAGGTTTCAGTATATATAGTGATGCTTCTCATCAGGGCCTGGGATGTGTTCTAATGCAAGAGGGTAAAGTTATAGCTTATGCTTAAAGGCAGTTAAGGATACACGAGAAGAATTATCCGACTCATGATCTGGAATTGGCAGCGGTGATCTTTGCATTAAAGATTTGGCGTCACTACTTGTACGGGGAAACGTGTGAGATATTCACCGATCACAAGAGTCTGAAATATTTGTTTACCCAGAGGGAATTGAATATGAGACAGAGGAGATGGCTTGAATTGATGAAGGATTATGATTTGAAGATCCAGTATCATCCGGGTAAAGCTAACGTGGTTGCTGATGCTTTAAGCCGAAAGTCGTCAGAAAATTTAGTTTATTCTTTAATAGCCCAAGAGAAGTTGGTAAAAGAATTTGAATAGCTGGAATTGGAAGTAATTCCCAGAATCCAGGGTGGTTTAATGGCGGCTATGATGGCACAACCGAGCTTGATTGAAGAAATCAAGGTGAGCCAACTTTTGGACCCAAATTTCAAGAAAATAGTTGAAGAATTACCTAAGGGTAGACGGCCGGAATTTAGTTTTCAGAACGATGTATTGAGGTACATGAATCGACTGTGTGTTCCTAATATCCAAGAGTTGAAAGACAAGATTATGGAAGAAGCTCATAATACGAGGTATTCTGTACATCCGGGGAGTACCAAGATGTATAGAGATTTGCGGGAAGTGTATTGGTGGAGTGGTATGAAACGGGAAGTCGCCGAGTTTGTGGCCAAGTGTATGACTTGTCAACAAGTAAAACTAGAACATCAACGACCCGCTGGTGAATTGCAACAATTGGAGATACCATAATGGAAATGGGAGCATATCACGATGGACTTTGTGTCAGGTTTGCCACGGTCTCCTAAGTCAATGATAGTATTTGGGTGATCGTTGACTGATTGACTAAATCAGCTCATTTCTTGCCAATCAAGACTCGTGATCCGACAAAGTTAGCAGAGCTTTATATTAGAGAAATTATTAGATTACATGGGGCACCGGTATCAATTGTGTCAGATCGAGACACACGATTTGTGTCTATGTTTTGGGAAGGTTTGCAAAAGGCAATGGGGACGACCTTGCATTTTAGCACAACATTTCATCCTCAGACAGACGGCCAATCCGAGCGAGTTATTCAAATTCTGGAAGATATGCTTCGAGGTTGTGTTATGGATTTTAAATCAGATTGGGAAACTCACTTGCCGTTAGTGGAATTCTCTTATAATAATAGCTTCCAGACGAGTATTGGGATGGCACCTTACGAGGCATTGTACGGTCAAAAATGTAGATCACCGGTGTGTTGGACAGAAGTTGGGGAAAACAACTTATAGGTCCTGAAATTGTGCAAATCACTACCGACAAAATCAAGTTAGTTAAACAATGGCTACAAATAGCATAGAGTCGTTACAAAAGCTACGCAGATACAGGTAGAAGACCGTTGGAATTCGAGGTAGGTGATTATGTTTACTTAAAAGTATCGCCTTCGAAAGGTATTACAAGATTTGGTAAGCGAGGCAAGTTAAGTTCGAGGTTTGTAGGGCCTTATCTGATATTAGATAGAGTTGGTCCAGTTGCATATCGGTTGGAATTGCCACAAGAGTTGGCAAATGTTCATAATGTGTTTCACGTTTCTATGTTACGACGTTGTCGATCAGACTCGAGTCACCGTATCACTCCGGAACCGTTAATGGTTCGAGAAGACTTGTCTTATTTTGAACATCCAGTTCGAATCCTAGATAGGAAGAATCAGGTGCTCAGAACTAAAGTCATTCCTCTAGTTATGGTGTTATGGTGCAATCATTCAGTAGAGGAGGCAACTTGGGAACGTGAGGACGAAATTTGAGAGAAATATCCTCACCTATTGGGCTCTTGAGGTAAGAAAAGTTTGCGGACAAACTTCCTAAAAGGGAGGGAGAGATGTAATACCCGTACCCAGAAAATGGAAGTAATATTTATTTTCCATGCATTAATTAGTATAATTAATTGCATGTGATATTTGGGTAAGTTTCAGTTACCCCGATGTGATAAGTGCTTCGAGAAGGACACAGTTGGATAGATGTGAAATGGGACCCACGGGAGGTCCAGATTAGATAAATTGCATTTAGTTGCATTTATGTGATTAAATGAATAATTGTTTAATTGTTTTGAATATTTTATTGCTAGTTATGACCTTTTATGGTGGCAGTTTGGGCATCCGTGTGAGGGCGAATTGAAATATGGTTCATAATTAGAAGGTTAATTAGCAACTTTATAAAATATTTGGGACCACTTTTGGGACCCATACGTGACATAAACACATACCCACTTAGATATTTGGTAGTTAATATAAAATTTAGGGGGTTTCATAATAGACTTTAGAAAGTAGTGGGGGTGTAAATGGGAATAAAGGAATTGTGTATGAGATATATCTCATTAACCCTTTGTCATCTTGTTTATCACTTGAAAAAAAAATATCAGAACAAGAGTTGCAGAGAGTTGGGTTCCAACGAGAAAGAAAAAGAAATAAAGGGTTTCGCGTCGTTCCGTCACCGTAACTTCGCCGTTTGACCTCTATTTCGCGAACCGAAGCCATATTCGGACTCGTGAAGGTGAGAGGGTTATTTCTATGTCTTTCTTTTTCAATTTTGGTAATGTTTTTCTGCGACCCATTTTAAGGGGTGATACATATATGTGATATATATATGTAGGAATATCATTGGGAGTATCTAGAGCTAGTATTGCGAAGGAGTTTGGGATTTCTAGGCTTATTTGGGACTTATTCGTGAGGTGAGTGTCCTAATCCCAAAATTGGATGTTTAATGTCTTTTAATTATTATTAAATGCTTAGAATGCTTAATTTATGATTAAGTAGAAAAACATGTGATAATTTATTATTTAACATGTCTAAAATGTTAAAATTGTCATGTTGACATGTTGAGTTGCTTATGTGCTTATTTGGGCCAAAGGGTGTCAATTGATAATCACCATTATTTAGCCCGTATATAAGGGACGCCCATTCCTTAGAGAAAAGGGGGATGATGATGAAGTCCTCAGAGAAAAGGGGACGGTGGTGACGACCACAACGAATTGACTACGGTCACATGAGAGTGTGTGATATCGCTTTTAAAGCGACGACAAAGTGAGAATGGCCCAAAATCAGGGGTCCAATACGGTGGTGATTGATTACTTGACACGCCTGCGACTATATATTGATGTGAATATTTAATTGGTGTTATGAATCATTAATTACTCCAATTGCATGATTAGCGCCACGTACTCACTAAGCGAAAGCTTAATCAAAATTTTGTGGCTAATGACCACGCAGGTTCGGACGAACATCACAGTGAGAAGCGTTGAATTTTGGGGGTTCTATGATGGCTCGAGATTATTATTTTTTGTGTGTAATATGTTTATATGTAAATGAGTTTAGATGAGTAGTTATATTCCTAGTGTTTGAATTTTGGAGATAAGTTTATGTTTTAGTTTTTATTAAATCCTTGTAATATAAATTGTGGATTGAAGTTTTTAAAGTATTTTCCAAATGTTTTGGTGATATTTTGGTATTTTAATTTCTTGTTTAACAGGGGGAAATGGTGCTGTAATAGGGGAAACTCTGTCCAAGTACCATTCGATGGTTTTAAACCTTTATTTTATTTTTTTATGATTTTATTTGATAAAAAGCGATTTTACCCCTAGTATTTCACTTTAAAATGTTATTTTTGGAACGTTAAAAATGATAGTTTGGTTTGCTGGCTTGTTACACGTGTTCTAGCCTGCGGGGGCGGGTTGGGGTGTGACAAAACTAGATCCAAGTCTTGTAGATCTTTATATAAAAGTAAGAATTAGAGATGAATTGTAATGTTTACCTCTTGGAGGATTCTCAATTATGTATTCAAAGTTGATTTGAAAGATCTTCTTCTTTAATTGTTCTTCAAGTTCTTCAAGCACTCATCCATGGTGGAAGTTAAGGGATGCAATTGATGTCAAGTTTATTCTCTAATTATCTAATCTAATTATCTTGAGATTAGATTTAAGGGAATTCTATTCATAATTCACTTATTCTCTCTCTAGAATCTCTTTTTTTTTTTCCCCAAAAAAAGAGATTCTAGAGAGAGAATAAGTGAATTATGAATAGAATTCCCTTAAATCTAATCTCAAGATGGTTCAAGCTTCTTCAAGATTTTTTCATATGAGATGCAAGGCATATATATAGAGTTTTGAAAACTTAATTCTTAAGTTTCAGGGTTAAAATAGAGATTTTAGAGTTCAAAAAAGGGCTAAAATGGCCATTTCAGTGCCTAAACGTAGTTTTTGGGCAGTTTCCTCGCAGTGAGAACCTCTTGTAAGGGTCTGGAACCAGAAAAATGCGATGGAGAACACCACATGTAGGTACCAATTTAGGGGTGAACTGCCACCCCACTTGTGGGACCTGTCACCTGCTTTTCCTCATCACTTGGTTGCCTTCATGCCCTATTTTAAAAATTACATGCACTGTTTTTCCAATTTTTTGTAAAAATTCTTTTTGGTGTCTGAAATCGTCTATTTATGTACCATTGTAAAGTTGTCGAGTTGAATTTCAGTATTAAAATATTCTAGCAGGATTTAAAATGAGAATTAAAGGTCAATTGAAGTCCGGAAGTCCTCTGAAACTTTTGTTGTCTTTTTGAAATCAAACTTCTTCTTTTTCAAAATTGCTTTTTAATGTGCATCGATTTTGAGTTTTTCTTTGAAATTGAATCTCTGGATACCTAAAATACTACATTTAGAATATTTCATGTTCAAATAACCCTGAGTGAATATGAATTTTGAGAGATGATTTTGACAAAATCGGGATTTTATACTAGAAAAGGGTCATTCTAAGCTTGAAGTCACTTTCTGAAGTTCGATCTTTCGATTGTGTGGAATCCAGTACCTTCCATAGGGTGCTTTTCATCATTGAATCCTCCAAGATGTTGTCCACCCTAAATCCTATCAGTGTGGTCAAAATTGGGTGTCTACACACGGACCCACCCCATCGTATAATCCTTCTAGTTCCAATAGATAGGTGTCAACTCCCTAGGCTATATGGACCACCCTCTGCCATAACAAATCCAACTTGTTGAGCGATCATCTCAGCTATCCATCCTATTGCCATATCAGCCATGGCTGCCATTTGTACTATAGGTCTGGCTGGTAACTGGAGCATAACGGGTACCTTCGGTACAACTATCTCTTCATCAGGAATGTCTTCCTCTACTACCTCCATGATTACATCTCCCTCTACTACTGCGTCATCCTCTTCAACCACTATATCTGCCTTAACGGCCTCGGGGTCTTCTAGCTCTTGCTCAGGCTCCCGCTCTAGCTCCTCATCAGGAACATACTCTGGCTCCCCGGGTCATCCTTCGGCTCGTCATCATCATCATCATCTGAGGCTCCTCCTCTGCTGGGTCCTTATCATCCATCGGCTCCCCTCTCCATCCCCATCAATATCCTCATCAGGATGCTTATCCTCCGGCTTTGGGTCCTCCTCTCCCTGAATCGGCCTAGGCTTTGGAACAGGCCCGGCTAAAATTGCTCGTAACTCAATTTCGTCCACCTCCGGCTTACTCTGGATCAACCTAGCCATGTCTTGGTATATAGGTGCTCAGGTTATAGTGTAGTGATATGCATTCATGCGTATCTCTGTCGGGTATGTCGTGCCCACAACATTGAGAGAATTCCACATCCTTTCCTCCAAATAACAACTAGCTATCTAGAGAATGTGGCTCTGGTATATCTTTGGTATGGCTGGCTCCACGGTGTCGCCATGAATAACATGTCCGCTAAAAGAATCATCCACAAACAGGCAAAAATTTGGATCCATGCTAACCTATAAACAAAACTATCTATTGTCAGAAGGACGAACTTAACTTAAACTCATATCTCATCTTAGGGATTTTAAAATACTAAGATCAGATGGTGTGGTATCATTGGTGAATGAAAGTATCAAAACCTAGAGCTCTGATACCAAAATATCCTGTCACGCTCCGGAGTAGCAAAAATAGAGAAAAACAAATTTCCTTTTTAGGTCCCAAGGGAATAACAAGTGAAAGTCACTAATTATCCACACCACACGGTACTAGTCCAAAAGCTAAATAAGATCACAAACATAATCAACTGAATATAAAAAAAATAGTGTCACTATTACAAACATCAGAGTGGTCCTCAAGATCACAACAGGTCTGGAGATAATATATGCCCAAGTACCCGTTAAACTAATAACATTCATCAGAATAACAAAACATAAACATTAGATATAACTAGCTTCTGATCTTCAACTGGCGTAAGGGTAGTTGTCAGTATAGCAGCCTTCTCCGGCGTAACTGGAATCAGTGGATCCACCCTCTGCATATTCCCCTTCACGGTAGTAGCCGTCGTCATAAGCACCAATATTTGTATTGAAAGGAACAGGGTAATCTGGATGGGGAATGTCCAAGCAATAACTGCCGTCAGCTTATTAAGAGCTGAGTGAATAGAAACTCATAGGGTATTAATGATATAACATAATAACAAGTTATTGAAGTGTCTAAGATACAGTGTTACAATAGTATCTTCCTCTTTATTATCCCAACGTCATTGCTCAACCCTTACTGTCTTTTTGATAATAAACGCAGTACATACTGACCCATGGAACTTGATTATAAAACTCATGGAAACACCAATGCTCTGTCTACCACATCACTGCAAGTCATAGATACCTTCTACCGCGTAACACCGTAAGTCATTGAGGTCATCTACCACGTACACCGCAAGTCATATATAATACGTCAGTCCATCCCCCGCTTTTAAGAACATATGCATAGTCCACCGCATGTTAGGGATTTAATGCTTCAAGCATCGACACATCAATTCTATTGCCACGACCTATCGTCAGATCTACTGCGTACTTATGATCAAGATTCACCGCATGTCATAGACATATTCGTTTATCTACTGCGTACTTATGATCAAGGTTCAATGCAAGTCGTAGATACTATATCACAGCAAGTCATAGATACATACGTCTGTCTACGCATTCACCAGTCAATCAAGGTTCACTGCATGTCATAGACACATACGTCTGTCTATCGCATACTTATGATCAACTAGTATGCATTCCCGTTCTCTTCCTAGAACTTATCAATCCTACTTAACGTTTGAACTGCTACTAATACATGACAACCCTATGTGGCCTGACTACTTTAATTGAAATGAACATAAATTGAACATAGATATGAACCACATAGAATCTAACGTCATCACGTTAATCCATCATTCTTTAATGTCGAGCTTGGCAAGCGTGTTTGGCAAGCTTGAGATTTTGAGCTTTAATGTCGGCCTATCTCTTCTCTCTCTCTGCTCCTCTCTTCATCTCTATCTCTCTGCCTCTCTTTTGTTTCTCCATCTTTCTTCTTCTCCTTCTTCTGTGCGTCTCTCTCTCTCTCTGATTGTATATATGTGTATATATATCCACAAGCCAATAATCTCTCTCTAAGATCTCTTGGTTCAGCAATCACATCCCACACACGAACATAAGGTATATATAGGAGAGGGAAAGGTACAGGTGGTTGTGTTTGTGTGAAACCTGGAATCCTGATGATTACAAGTTCGATCGATTGAATCTACTTCTATTGCTTGAGAGTAGATCGATCAGGTTTGATCGATTGGAAAGGGGTTTGATCGATTGAAGTAGGGACCATGTCATAAATTTATGTCAGCAGGGTTTTGATCGATTGAAAAAGGTTAGATCGATTGAACTTTAAAATTCTTGATTGCTTGATAGAACTTCGATCGATCGAGAGTGAAACTTCAAATATGGTCAAGGGAAATATGTAGAATCTCTTTGTATAAATAATTATTGAAAATATAGGGTATTAAAAAAAATGTATATATATATATTGTTGGGAAAATCACGCCTAATCTACCCACAGGTTCTGTAAGAAATCAATGCAAGAATGAGAAGAAAAATACAGAATAATCACACACAAACACCAGATTTCTACATGGTTTGGCCAATTATACCAATGTCTAGCTGTTGCAGAGTTATATTATGCTCTAGGGTTCCAAAGAGAGTTGCAATCACTATTTATAGCCTTAAAAGGAGTATATATAGCCTACACAAAGTTTTCTTACGAAATAGCTTCCTAAACCTAATAGGAATCTAGAAAATCTGCTACAGATTCCCAATCCCAAGCGCACGGCTCTTGCTCATGCGGATACTCCTGCGAGCGCGATTCCAGAGTGTACAAGGAATTCTTCACACCCTAGCTCATTACCTTGTCCACTCGCGCGGAGTCTTCTCACAAGGTCAGCGCGCACAACAATACCTTGCCCATGCTTCTTTTCTCCTTTGCAAATTAAAGCTCAACCAAAGCTATCCCGAGCTCTTGGGATTAGGCTCCACTATTGCTATCAATCTCCCACTTGGAGACTAATCACATCACTATAACCCATAACACAAATCCTTCTCAAAGGAACAATCACTCCTTTGCAACGTGTCTTCAAGTCATAAGCTTAAAGATCAACTGAAGTTCACAGAACTTCAGTTTGTTAATGGTCACCGCCTTTGTCAACATATCTGCTATATTATGACTCCCACTGATCTTCTCAAGAGATAGGTCTCGATCATCCAACAGAGACCGTATAAAGTGATATCTTAATTGAATATGCTTTATCCTCGAATGGAAAATTGATTTCTTCGCTAGATGAATAGCACTTTGACTATCATAGTGCAAAACACTATTTCCATTCTCCTTTCCTAACTCCTTCAAGAATCCTTATAGATAAATCATCTCTTTGCTTGCCTCCGTCACGACATCATACTCTACTTAAGTAGTGGAGAGAGCTACGATCTTCTATAATTGAGACACCCAACTGATAGTCGTACCACCCAACGTATAAACATACTTCATTGTACTCTTTCTTTATCCATATCACTGGCCAAGTCTATGTCAACATAATCTTATAGTACCATAGTTTCTTAGTACTATAGTTTCTTATTTAAAACAAAGTCCATCTTTGAAGTGCCTCTCAAATACCTGAGAACCCACTTCAACACCTCCCAATGCTTCTTGCCCGGATTACTCATATACCTACTGTGGGTACCCGAACCAAGCTTGGGGCCTAGAAGGATTAAGCCCGCTTGATTCATCCTATTTCAAATCTCATGTCAACAACCATGAGTAAGGATCCGATTCGACCAATTTGGATTACTCGTATTTTGGATTCCATGGGGCTTTTTATCCAACCTAAGGCAACAATTGATGCCCATGGTCCATTTTTGAGGCTACATGAGTGAGTAATGTATGTGTATATGCCATAAGGCTAAATCCATAGAGATCCTCACTAATAGAGTTGTGACTTAGTTTGATAAAGGAAACCAAGAAACTAAATCTATTAAGTACATGGATAGAGAGCACTGCCCCATCGTCACCAAGAACTCGGTTCAGGCATTAAGGTATGAGAGAGGAAGGAGCTAGATGGTGCTAAAATACCCCCTCTCGCCTCATTGTAAGATAGGCCTCTACTCAGCTTTCAAGGTATTTGACTAGATATTATGAAAACTGTTTCATTTATACTAATGCATAGAAGAGCATCGAGAGGAAAACTACTATTCTCAATGCAGTGCATAGTAGAGCCTCAAGAGGCAAACTACTATTCTAAATGTTGTGCATAGTAGAGCCTCGAGAGGCAAAGTGTCATGCCTCGAAATAGCAGAAATAGAGAAAAATAAATTTCCTTTTTGGGTCCATAGGAAATGATGGGTGAATGTCACTAATTGTTCATACCACACAGTACTTGTCAACTAGAAGTAATAAGACAGTAAATATAACAGACTAAATGTATTATAGAAGTCTTAACTATTACAAAATCAAAGTCATCCACTGGAACATAATAGGTCTAAAAGGAACATATACCCAAGTACCCATTTAACTAATAAAGTTCAATAGTAATATAAAACTAAATATAACTTCTTCATTTGTAGCTAACGTATGGGTAGTCGTCAGCGTAATAGCCTTCTCTGATAAAATTGACATCAGTGGGGCCACCTGCATATTCCCCCTCAGGGTAGTAGCCGCCATCATAAGCTCGATTATCTATATTAAGAGGGTCAGAATAATCTGGACTGGGAATGTCAAGGCAATAATGGCCATCAGCTTGCTAAGAGCTGAGTGAATAGAAACTCACAAGGTACCAATTATATAATGTAATAGCAAGTTATGAACTGAATAAGATATAGTGTTACAATAGTATCTTCATCTTTATTCAAATGTCATTACTCAACCCTTATCTTCTTATTATCCTAAGACCGATAATCGACACGATAACCAACATACCTCGATTGAAAGAACAAACTTAATCGTTTAACTTATATAAACATACCATCATTCTGTCCATTGCTCGTTAGAGATATATACCATCCACTATATGTCATAGACACCACGTAGGTCCATCCCTTGCCCATTAAGGATGTAACCCATCCAATGCATGTCATAGATACAACGCTTCGAATAACAGCATATTAAATCTATTGCCATGATTAATCGATGTCTACCAGTGATCCCCCGTCCACTGCTCATTAAGGATTTAATCCATCCACTACTTATTAAGGATATAACATAGATCATCTAGCTATCTCAAGACTACTTAGCTCTGCCCACGTACCATTCCTAAAACTTATCAAACCTACTTATGTTCTGTACTAACACTGATACATGACTTCCTATTTGGCATGAATACTCTGATTGAAATGAATAGTTATTGAACTCATACAAAAACTACATAGCATCTAACATCATCACGATAATTACTTATCTTTATTGTTACATTATCCCTGATCAATTGATTGTGACAAGGGTCATTGGATTGGGATAAAATATGTAACAATCGATTAAAGAAACATGACAATCGATTGGATCCAAACCAATATCAATCGATTGATAACTTTGGCAATCGATTGGGTTATAATCAATGGCAATTGATGGGTAAAATATCCAATTGATTGGGACTCAATTGATGGTAATCAATTGGGAAAAGTTCAATCGATTGGTACATTATCTTCTCCAGCAGAAACATAAAATAGAATATATAAACATCTTAAGGACGTATTTACTACATCAAATCTATATCAAAGCTTATAAAAACATCATATAGTGAGACCAAGTGAGTTTAGAACTCACCTAGATATGTGTGGGGTACGTTTGGCTTGAAACCTCCAAGCTTTCTCTCTCTCCTCTTCTCTTTCTCAGTCCCACATCTCTTTCTCCTCTTATTTCTTCTTCCTTTTGTCTTCTCTTTTGTCTTCTCTGGTCTAGAGTGTGTGTGTGTGTATGTTTGGATGTGTGTATATATATGTAGATATATGTATGTGCGTTTGTATATATGATATACCAATACTCTCTCTATCTCTCTAAAAATTTGATCAATAAACTCTCCAAGGCCAAAACCATCTCATATATATAGAAATTGAGAGTGCTAGTGTCAATCCACGAAGCAAAGTTGAAAACTTATCTTTGCAGGTTCCAATCGATTGGAAGCAGAATTAATCGATTGGTTACAAATTTTTATGGTAATCGATTATGAGTCAAGGGCAATTGATTGATATCTTCCACGTAATGAATTCAGGCTGGCAGGATGGCACTCATTTGGGAAACATGGCAATCGATTGGTGTATAAAAAAGTGGCAATCAATTGGGATGAGAATTAGTATAAAGTCTTATTTATTTAATACATTAAAGAATATAGGGTATTACACAAACTACTATTCTAAATGCTATGCATAGTAGAGCCTCGAGAGGCACACTACTATTCTAAATTCTATGCATAGTAGAGCCTCGAGAGGCAAACTACTACTCTAAATGCTGTGCAAAGTAGAGCCTCGAGAGGCAAACTACTATTCTAAATGCTGTCTCTGCTAGGGAAATGAAGTCATAAGTGTAGTGTAAAATTCTATGCAAATGCAGGCTAACTCTACTAGGAAAATGCATTCATGGATCCATTCCAGGCAAACCACGAGAATTGTGCAAAAAATCGAAACTTATTGAATACAAATTGTACGATGATACGAAAAATTCTTCCAATACAATGCAAATGAAGCTAATTGCTCTATTGGGGATTCATATTCTTATGCAATTGTGATGTACTAAAATCTCTTGAATACTTTTAAGTCCACATTTTTGCAAAAATCTCATTCAAAATGCATTAAAAGGATCAAAAAGGGTCAATAGTCGGGTCCAAGGACCAAACAGGGCACCAAAAGAGGCAAAACAACCAAATCTAGAAAAATTAGGCTGAGGGCCATAATGGCCCTCCCTATGGGCCACGTGGCCTTGGGGGACTGCCACTATGGCTCTTAGCCTTCTTATATGTGTTTTGACTCGTCTTTTGCCTTCATTTCAAATTTGGGGCTTTTTTCTTCAAAGAATGCTCTCTTGCCTTCATTTTTCCCTCTAAAATCTTGAGTTTAAATCAATTCTATTTTATTTTCATTTTCAAAACTCTCATTTAGCATTTGAAAGTCACTCATTCCTCACTCAAATTCCTCAAAATAAAATCAAAATTGAGAGTTTGCACCCCAAATAGTGAGGATGAATGTCCACTCCCTCTCAAAACTGAGGGAAAATGATCCTACCAATCTTCTTCTAACAATTTTCATCCTGAATTGCTCCTTAGAGATCCAAATCAACATCTATCATTCCGTGTTAGGAAAGAATGGGTAAGCCAACAACCTCCACACTTCAACTTCCATTTCTTTTCTTTTCTTTTATTTTCTTCTCAATACAAATGCTATGCTTTATGAATCTAATGTATGATATAATTAGTATCTATATCATGCTTTACTCAAAAATGGGGCAAAATTAACTGGCCACCATGCTTATTTCAAAGTGCTCCAAAAGTGTGCACACCAGTGTTTGTAGAAATGCTTAACTCACCACTCTCACTCCTTTTAATCATTCTAGGATCCAGAGAAGTCTCTCAAAGGCCATGGATGCCTTATCTGTGGATATGAATGGTATAAGAAGCTTCCATTGGTTATGAAAACCAATGTAAAAAATGTCAGATTCGGGGAGTTCGTGAAATTGCTAGTCTCGAGAATCAATGATAGGGCCCAACTTCTTAGCTTGTCAGAGCGATGGTGGGATTCCACCAAAACCTTCCACTTGCCATTCGGGGAGATGACCATGACCCCAAAAGATTTGAGCATAATCACAAGTCTCCGAGTTAGAGGAGAGGTCCTTATAGTCAAATACAACATCACTCAAGAATGGGTCATTGAGCTCTTAGGAGTGTATCCACCAAAAATAGTGGGCTGGGTCATTGTATAGACGTGGTTCCATAAAGCGTTCAAATGATATGACAAGTTTACAATGGACCAAATTATGTGAGTCTTCTTGATATATATCCTTGGATTCTCTCTCCTTAGCACCCTAGGTGACCAGATTCATCTCTCTATCCTTGAATGCCTATCCAAACTATTAGAAATCTAAAAATGGGATTGGGGCATGTAGACACCCTATTTTGGTTCGTCTGTTCAATAGAACGAACCCCGCCTCAAGGATAACCCAATGACTGGAATCGGGATTTATTGATTATATGAAGTAAAACTCTGTGAAGCACCGTAGTCTCTCAAATATGTTAGAATAACCCTTAGAAAGACTTAAGTATGTTAAAAACTCAATCTAGAGACAAAAACCCAAGTTAGGATTGTCGTTTTACATGAAATGGCAAAAAAATACCTTTACCAAACAATTCCAGACCTCAGGGTGGGATCCACAGAGCTCCCTTTATGAAATGATCATAACTTAGCTAAAAACAATACCATGAGCCTTTACATTAGCCAAAAACTGCCTAGGACAGTTTTTTGTGCCAAAATAGCCCTTCTACGAATCTCCTTTTAGTTTCTTTTCGGAGCCAGCCTCACCTTTTTCATCATAACTCAAAATCTACATTTTATTTTTGAATGCAACCAAAAACATATTAAACTAGACTTCCATACCTTTCCAACAATATATCACAATCCTAAAAATGAAAACGGTGAGAGAACAAAGTTCGGGAAGTCAAGGGTAAAAATGCATCTTTCAGGGCTGAGTGCTATAGTGGCACTGGGCTGAGAGCCACGTGGCTCTCGAAAAGGTAGCGCCCCTTTTCTTGAGTACTTCTATGGTACTTAGCCCCAGATAAATTTTTAGTCGTTGATTAGGTCCCAATCCACATGAACTAGCAAAAATTTGACCAATCAGGGTTAAGTACGACCAAAACCTCTTAGGTATACCTCAAATAGCCTAGGTATATGCCTTAAAAGCTTTTATTTCCATCCCACATCGCTTGAACATAGCCTAGGATTGAAACTATAAATAGGGGCCTTCCCCTCTCCATCCAATGCACCAGAAAAACCTAAAAACTAGAGAGGGCTCAAGGAAACCCCATTAGAGGATTCTGAATCACTCATCAAAGTTCATGGGAACAGGTCAATCTTTTAGTTTTAGGGTTCTGATCTTAGAGATCATGGTGCTAGGCGAAGCTCTGCTAGAGGATTCTGAGGGAAGTTCTTGGGGTAAGCTTTCTTCTTCTTCTTCTTCTTTCTTACTTTTATTAGTTTTCCTTAGTTTTGATCTTCGTTATTCATAGTTTAGATCTGTTTTCTTGTTTGTTCTTCATAGTTCTTCCTTTCTTAGTAATTTAGATCTTCTAGGCATCTAGGTTAGCCTACTATGCTATTTATGGATAGGCTATCCCTAGTGGTCCCTATTCCAATCATGGAATAGCCACCACTAGTGGGATTGTTAGCCAAGCCATGGCTATTCCAATCTCACTAGGGACCATGAAACCCTAATATTTTCTTATTGCTCATTCCTTTCTAACCTAGTTTAATCTTATCCATGCATACACATACACTCACACACATGAACATAGTGTTCATGTTTGGTTATTTTGCTTATATTATCCTAACCATGGCTAATTAGGAAGCTGTAATTGGAATGCTGCGCTATCCCGGGTAAGTCCTTACACCTTCCTTATTTATCGCTTTCCTAGATAACCTAGAAACATGCATTGGTGGATAAACTAGTTTAATTCCTTACATGGTACTTGTGCATAGATATCCTATTTTTTTAGGGTTTGAGTGCAGTTTTCATGTTTATTTCACTTTTACTTTCCTTTTTTGCTTGTATAGGGGGAGTGTAGTAATACGTTTAGTCCCCAAATTACTGCTTTAGCACGTGTGTTGCATGTACTTGTACAGTCTCTTGCACGATTTTATTTCTTTAGCTATTTATAACTTGAATTAGGACTACATTAGTATAAATGAAACGGTCTTCATAATATCTAGTCAAACAACTTGAAAGCTGAGTAGAGGCCCATCTCACAATGGGGCAAAAGGGGGTGTATTAGCACGATCTAGCTCCTTCCTCTCTCATACCTTAACCCCCAAACCGAGTTCTTTGGTAATGACGGGACGGTTCTCTCTATCCATTGGACTTGATAGATTTAGTTTTCTTGGTTTCCTTTATCAAACCAAGTGGCAACTCTATTAGTGAGGATCTCTCTGGATTTAGCCTTATGGGATAAAACATGGATTACTCACTCGTGTAGCCTCGAATATGGATCATGGCCATCGATTGTTGCCTTGGGTTAGATATAAAGCCCCATGGAACCCTACACGAGTAATCCAAATCATTCAGATCGAATAAAAGGCTAATGAAGGGTGGTGAACCTCACTCGTGGTTGTTGACACGAGGAATGTAATGGGATCAATCAAGTGGGCTTAATCCTTCTAGGCCCTAAACTTGGTTGAGGTACCCATAATTGGCGACTCTGTTGGGGATCAGACTAAGAGGGTTAGACTCCAAAACTTTCAAGGTTCTTTGACTCTATATTATGAAGATCACACATGCATTAGTTTTAGGAAACTTGGGCAAACCAAAGCCGGGGCCTACAACATCACCAGACCACCCCCGTAGAGGACTTCCCTTCCTTAGCACGTACCTATGGGTATAAAAAGCATGTCCATGTACTACACCAAACCTTGTAATGGGGGATATATAGGACATCTCGTTGGGGTCTATCCACCTTGATGCATATAGTAGCCATAGATCCCAATCCTTTAGGGCTTTACCTATTATGACAACGTGTGCACACATACCTTATTCGCCCTTTGGGATTATGTGATTTGACGAGGAAGCCTATATGACACATGATATATAGACTTGTCTAACACTTAAACACTCTGTCCAAATGAAATGCTCGCCATATGATATGGGAATGGTGTGCATAGGTGTTATACTAGGATTATTTGCCACTAGTCCGTAGGATGATGAATCATAACCTTGTTTGTGTCCTCTTCGCTAGAGGTAGCCCTGATTAGACCTATGCTATCATGAACCTTATCACATAAGATGTTTCAAGCATGGAATGAGTAGCATGATGTTGATCATGGTGGCTATGGAATTAGAAGGAATGCTCGATGATGCGACTAGGACTTAAATGACTACAAGATGATTTAAAATAAGGTTACTCATCTGCATTCACATCTCATGCATGTCATAATAAAAATTTAAAATCCTAAAAACAAAAAAATTTCAATTAAAATACGAGTCCCTTTTCAAAATTTTTTCCCTTAAGAAAATCATTTTGAAATAAGGAATTTGAATACATAGTTTGCTTGAAAAATGAAAAGAGGGATGAATTCCTAATTTTGAAAATTAAAAAGGTTTCAAGCAAACAATAAAGTTAAATAGGGACTTGTGAAAAAAAGGGGCACAATCATTCTAGGGTTGAAACTTAATTTTAAAATTTAAAATTGCAGAGAGACAAGTAAACATAGCTCCGAGAAATAAGAAGTCCACACCTCCTTAGGTTTAATCCCCTAATCATTTTGAAATCAAGACTTGTTCAATGGTCACAAGTATCTTGAAAAAAGGTTTAATACACTTCAAAGTATAGTAGAACAACAAGGTCATATGCTCTCCCAAATCATCAACAGAAATTAGATAAATTGGCAGGCTCTATCAGCTATCTATTCTTTGAGCTACAAAAGATAGATAGGTTGGAGAGCATAATGGAGGCAAGACATAGGTCCAGTGATTATATCCTAGGGTTAGAGGATCTTTTAGCATTCCCAAGGATGCACTCAGAAGCAGGAGGATCAGAAAGTAAGAAGATGTGCCTCGAATGAAGCCTATGGGAGGGAACCACTCCACCAATCATACCAAATCCAATGTCAATTTTTTCACTAAAACCCTGGCTATAACTCTAGCCTAAGATTCTCCTAAAGCAATGCCTATAGGACTTTTGCTAAGCTTGGCATGACCTTATCTGCTGCCGTTGAATGACTTGTAATTGCAGGACATCTCAAACCCTTGAACCCGAGACCACCTCTAAGGCTACTACCATGGAAATATAACCCTACTAGATATTTTGCCTTTCACCAAGAGCCTGGCCATTCTACCGACAATTGTACCCGACTCCGTCATGAAATCTAAGACCTCATTGACAACAAAGTCATTACACTTTTGCCTATTGAACCTAATACCACTCAAAACCCGCTACAAAATCACTGTGTTGCTCCCTCACTCTCACAAAATATCAACCTTATTAGCCTTGATCCTACAAACTATAGCCCAACCATATATATCACCTCCACAACTAAACCCAAGCTCATGGTAATCCTCCTGAAAGGTGCTGAAATTTGTAGTATAAGCCATGATGCAGAACTAGACTTCTATAAAGATGGTAGTTATTTTGAAGAAGATGATGAGGCAGACCTCTTCTTCTTGGAAGAACTAGACCTGGGGTTGCAAGAAATCAAAGTGCTGGGATGGGCAGTCTCCTAATGACTCAACATGGCATGAACCAGAGGAAAGGCTTGAAGTTACTGACTACAAGAAAGACTGGATGGGGAATGTAGATTACATATCCACAAACTTGTTGTTTGGGGGACCTAGACCTAAGGACTATTATTAGGATGTTAACAAAGTGATGATGCTAGGAACTGCTCTTGCTGCTTTTCATTTTGATAGGAGTAGGATGGATTCTAATGGATTACTTAACAAAGAAGAATTTTCAAATAAGTTATTCATGATACACCTATGGAGTGAAGATCCAGTCTTTTTGAGTTTGAGTTTGAGTTTGAGTTTGAGTTTAGATTTAGGTTGAGTTTTTTTCTACCCTTGAGAATTTGAATAATCGTTGTTGGTCACAAGTTTTGTAGTCGAGTTTAAAGAAAGAGAAAAAGGAGTCTACGAATGTATTGCTACTTCTTCTATTCAATAAAAAGAATTTTCATTTCTATTGTGCCAAATTAAGAGCGTGTGGATTGCATGATGAATACCAAAAAGAAAAATGAATCGATAAGGAAATCGTAGAAGAGACTTCATATATGAATTAAAGAATTGAGAAAGATCCTAAAAATGTGTTTAGATAGTTCTTTACTAAACCCCAAGAGAAAGCCAAAAGTTGTCGCTCTATTCAAAGAACCGAAAGAAGATTTTGATTAAGCTCTAAAAGACATACTTAGAACGAATACCAAGTTTCTCCTAGACCCATTCATGTTTTATCGGATACTTGTGTCCAATGCCATATTTCATTAAATGAGACTGAAATTAGTGCCTAGATTAAGGAGTGAGATTTATTCAAAGCTATGGTGATCATGTGGTATAGCGCCTTTGCCTAAGAAAAAAAAAAGAGAGAAAAGAAAATTTTATCCATGCGGGAAAACTTCTTAGACCTTGAAAGATAACAATTTGATGAGGGAGAAATAAGCGTGTCAATACTTACTTTCCAAAACCTGCGGACTCAGAGAAGGGTAGAATGTACCTCAAATAGGGAGGATAAGAGAGAGAGAGAGAGAGAGAGAGAGAGAGAGAGAGAGAGAGAATAAAGAACAAAAGGAGAAAGAAAAGAAATAGAAAAGAGAGAAATGGAGGAGAATGCAAAAGATAGAAAGTGACAAAAAGGAGGGAAGAAAATGAAGATTCATAGGAATACACGAAGTAAAGAATGTGCCATATACCTAGAAGGTGACCGCGATGAGATAATGTAGGCATTAATAAAAAGACAGGTATGAAGAGTTGACTCGCATGGATAAAACAAAAAAATGAATGAAGCTCGCTAGGTTTAAAACCCAAAAGGGCACCTAAGAAAAAGTTAGAGCAAAAAAATAAAAATAGAAAAAGCTCGCTAGGATAATAACCCAAAGGGCCTCTAGGCAAAAGTTAAAGCATAAAAAGAAAGAAAGAAAGAAAAATGGGTGAAGGCATTATACCATAATCGAACTTGTGCTTACAAGGTGAACCTAATCATGAAATGCTCTGAGCATCAGTTTTGACTTTAGCATTGAATTTAAATCAAATCAGCTCAAATCTTTTACTATCAATTCTTTCTTAAATCTAAATGTGATTGAGATTGAAATTCATAGCTTAACCAAATTTAAAAGATCAAAAGTCTCATGCTAAGATAGAACATGTTTGACCTAATTCCCAATAGGAGATATGTAGGCAACCAAAGGTTTGGTCTGATCAGTGCTTAAGCCTCATCTCTGGAGTCCTGACTTTATTTGAACTCTGCTTCTTAATCCCGATAGTATCCTAATCCTATTATTGCTTGGAACTACGTTTGACCTAATTCCCACTAGGGGATACATAGGTAACCTCTCAAAAGGTTCGATCTCGGCCATTAGCCTTAGACCATTTGCCCTTCGCACTAGGGGCAAGGCCCCCCTTGAATCTTGTGTGCTCGATTTACCCTTATACTAGGGTCAAGTCCCATTATTGACTTTAAAGTCATTTATGTGATGTATAAATCCCTAATCGATGACTATCCTTTGATTTCAAACAAGCTTGTGCACTTTGCTTTCCATACAAGGGGCAAGCCCTTATCCTGAAATTCATGCCAATTATATACAAGGGGCAATCCCTTCACTCTATGGGTTTAGTTTGATTATTCAAAGAATTCGGCACTCATTGATCTACACACAAGGGGCAAGGCCCTCTACCACCCATTCTATCCGATCAAGTCCAACCCCTTGTCATATACAAGGGGCAATCCCCTTTTGCTGGTTTTGTTCAACCGAGCCTAACCCCTTGTTATACACAAGGGGCAAGCCATGTCCAAGTCCCTTGTCAAAAACAAGGGGCAATGTCATTCTGAGGTGATATCTACAAATGAGTTTAGACAGAGTCGTATAACCCCTTGTTATACATAAGGGGCAAGCCATGTCCAAGTCCCTTGTCAAAAATAAGGGGCAATGTCATTCTGAGGTGATGTCTTCAAATGAGTTTAGTCAGAGTCGTATTTTTGATCTTTGATTGGAAACAAAAGGTTGAGGTTGTAATACAGAGAGAGTAAAGAGTTAATTATGAACACGATCGGGAGAAATTTTCAATCCTTGAATTTATACTTAAAGTCTCATCTCAAAGATTTGGGTAGAAAAAATATGATAATAATCTAGATCATGTGCACGGTACATCACTCGTAGTAAGGCGCTATGTTAAAAGAAGATAGAAAAAAATGGTATTCGACTTGGATGTCTTTAGTGTCTTTGGTTGAGTTTTAAATGGAAGTTTGAGTCGTGGAGTCATACACTTTGTGGGTGTATCAGTAGCAATAGAATAAGAGCATTTGAAGTATAAAGAAATGAATCCATGAGCATCCGTGCAATATTTTGGAGTGAGCCATGTTCACAGCATTATTGCATCATCAAGCATGAATGTCTAAACTAGGGGCAATGTTCACGTCTCTCGGATTTCATAAATTTAATCCCTACGATTTCAAGGGTATCCATGATAATGATTGTGCAATGCATACGTGGTTTGCCTTTGGGGGCTCCATAATGTTTCCCCTTTAAGAGTTGTTTGCCTTTACTAGCTCTACATGGTTGTATGTTGGAATGGGTGTTCCCCATATAGCATGATAATCTTATTGCATATTCATTTTTGTTTCATGCACCACACTTGTTGTTCGCCTTAAATGGCTCAACGGTATGTTTCCTAAAGAGTAGTTGTTCATCAGAGGCTTTACATGTTATTGATAGTAAAGTGAGCATCCCTCATATTTGCATGATCATTTTTTTAATATCTTTTAAGACTTGTACCACATTCATTGTTTGCCTTAAATGGCTCTATGATTGCATTTTTGTGAGAGTAGTTTGCCCTTTGGGCTCTTCATTACATTGGATTGATGAGTAGGCAACCCCTGAATTTTCATATGGATCTCATTAGCCATCTCTTTGAATTGTACATTGCATAGATCATTACATTCCCTAAGTAGAGTAATTCGCCTCTTTGGCTCTACATTTGATTCGCATTGGTAGGCAAGAAGTCCCTGTGATTTGCACGTCGATTTTATCGAGCATCATATGCATATGAGCATGAGTCCCCAATAGAATAATTAGTATTATTTGCAAGACTATCCTATATCATTGCACTGATCATATTAAATAGGCTTTGAATCATTACATGGTTCTCATTGTTTGCCTTGAATGGCTCCATGAATACCTTTCCTAGCAGAAATAGCTTGCATTTGCATAGAATTTTGCACTACTTCATTTTTCCCCAACAAAGACAACACTTAGAATAGTAGTTTGCCTCTCGAGGCTCTACTATGCATAGCACTTAGAATAGTAGTTTGCCTCTCGAGGCTCTACTATGCACAACACTTAGAATAGTAGTTTGCCTCTTGAGGCTCTACTATGCATAGCACTTAGAATAGTAGTTTGCCTCTCGAGGCTCTACTATGCACATCACTTAATCATGATCCGTTGGATTTGGATGAGACCAATTGGAATTTATTCCTAACTTATAGATGTACCACTGTAAATTTTGTTTTGATGAGATTTTATGGTTAACATGGCTTGATCATGGGTTTTGCAACTCAATCATTCTCTGCCCAGAATTTCAGAATAGTGACCTTCTTTTAAAATGAATGTATCAGGTCCTTAATCAAACATTTTAAGCCTCAACTATTTTTCCTTGTGAATTTTAATGAGTTATTAAGATCCTCTAAAAAGATCGAAGTGATTTAGATTCGTTTACTATTTTTAATAAATCATACAAGATTGCTGGATAGAGAGTTGGCAAAATCTGAATGACCTCTGATTTAAGGTCAATTCCCGGAGTTTGGACCATTTGATTTTCGATTTTATTTTTAGGGTAGATAATAGTGTAACGCCCCGGCGTAGCCAAAATAGGAAAAAAAAAAATTTAAATTTCCATCTTGGACCTTGAGGCACGTGACTGGTTGCATTACCGAATTGTCCAAGACCAAATACTAATAATAAACAACGTAACCAAAAGGATAAAACCAGCATCTGCTCACATTGATATATTACAAAGAAAGGCCACAGTACTAGTTAACTATTACATCATGGTAGATACATAAGAGTCTTATGGCTCTAGGGCCTTATAAAAGCTATAATAAGTCTTCTGATAAAGCTTTCCACTAAAGACATTTACAAAAGACAGCCACTAGTCTTCTCTCTAACAAGTATATCCATAGCCATCTTCGGTGTACTCTTCCTCCACGTTCTCCGCTTGCGTAACATCATAACCTGTGTACTCGTTACCTGGATAAGTTGGACATGGGAATGTCCAGCGACATGAACGTCGTCAGCTTATGAAAGTTGAGTGAGTAAGCTAAATCAAATGGAACGTATATAGTAAAACACAATAGGAATACATTTACTATCTTTCAACATGTCTTTTAGGATCTTTACGTTCTCACCGTCGAATTATAACTAGTAGCGTACCCGACTACGTATTCAATAGGAATACAAACAATTCAGGAAACCTATCTAGACATTCTTAATACCACTACCATTCATTTCTAACATCCGACATCATTTACAAACCCAAAGTGTCTCTTGCTAACCAAACCATCTTTCATCAACCACTGCGTCACAAAGAACCGAAGTGTTAAAGAGTGCAAGAACATCCATTTTGTCACGAAGAACCGAAAGGAGTCTTCACTCAAAGAATCACCGCTTCATCATGAAGAACCAAAAGCGTTACAGAGTACAAGAACATCCATTTTGTCACGAAGAACCGAAAGGAGTCTTTACTCAAAGAATTACCACTTCGTCACGAAGAACCGAATGCGTTACGGAATACAAGAACATTCATTTCGCCACGAAGAACCGAAAGGAGTCTTTACTCAAAGAATCACCGCTTCGTCACGAAGAACCGAAAGCGTTACGGAGTACAAGAACATCCATTTCGTCACGAAGAACCGAAAGGAGTCTTTTCTCAAAGAATCACCGCTTCGTCACGAAGAACCGAATGCGTTACGGAATACAAGAACATCCATTTCGCCACGAAGAACCGAAAGGAGTCTTTACTCAAAGAATCACCGCTTCGTCACGAAGAACCGAAAGTGTTACGGAGTACAAGAACATCCATTTCGTCACGAAGAATCGAAAGGAGTCTTTACTCAAAGAATCACCGCTTCGTCATGAATAACCGAAAGCGTTACGGAGTACAAGAACATCCATTTCGTCACGAAGAACCGAAAGGAGTCTTTGCTCAAAGAATCACCGCTTCGTCATGAAGAACCGAAAGTGTTACATAGTACAAGAACATCCATTTCATCACGAAGAACCGAAAGGAGTCTTTACTCAAAGAATCACCGCTTCGTCACGAAGAACCGAAAGCGTTACAGAGTACAAGAACATCCATTTCGTCACGAAGAACCGAAAGGAGTCTTTACTCAAAACAATCACCGCGTCACAACTTAACAACACATCCCTTTTTCTTACTATCCTGATCTCCGCTGCCCAGATTACCTATCCGACAATTATCCTTATCATAATCTGATTCTAACATAGCACAACCAACCCTTATGTTTTCCCGACCGTCATTCGTCACTCATTTCAAAATTTAGTTCATTAAAGGACTTCCGAATATACTTTCGAAGTTACGTTTATACATCCGTCATCCTGTTTTATGTCGTAACATACTTACAATGGAAACTTATCCAATCACTATCAACGCAATAATCGTGCCGTACAACATACTTATAGCTTGGGTATGAACTCTCTATGGTCATCACACTATGTTCATAACAACGGATACCTAGCGTGTAGCTCGTGGATTTAATACCAATAATATATAGATGAAGCCCCTTACATACTCATCTACTCGATAGCACTACCATAGCATAAGATATCCATAACCACACAGGTTACGATAAGCAAGCATCATTAATAAACACATCATACAAGTTATACAATCTGCCACGAATTAATTTTACTATGTCTACTGAATTGATATGATTTATTTGGGCATGATAAATTGCTTTGTAGATCAAACTCAAAACTAGAACATTGCATATAATTGGATTATCTTCATATACAACAAAATCTAGCTTCAATTACATTTTTGAACTACTCAAAATATTTATTTTACTTAGACATTGCTATATTTTCGGACTACTCTGTCCCAGATTTAGAGTACTGTGTTGCATGTGCATTTCACCTATCAAGGAGTCATTTTTAGACTGAGCTATAGAAGAGTTATTTGTAGATAAATGAGTTAACTTTATCCACAAAAACCCCTAGCTTAATTCAGATTTCGGAGCTGCTTAAAACACTCATTTTACTAAACTACATTCTGCTGGAGGTTTCTGTTTCTTAGATTTAAAGTACTGCGTTGCATGTACATTTCACCTATGAAGAATTGATTTTCAGACTGAGCTATAAACGAGTTATTTGTAGATAAATGCGTTATCTTTTGTCACAAAAAAACCTAGGCTCATTCCAATTTTTTAATTGCTCGAAATGTTCATTTTACTAAGACAACATTCTGTTGGAAGTTTCTGCTTCCCAGATTTGAAAATTTATCTTGCATGGCATGGATCTCTCAAACTATCAACATCAAGCACTTAATAAACATTACAACATACTATATAGGTTCTAAAGTGAGTTGGAATACTCACACAAACTTGAAATTGAGCTTGGGCTTTGGATTTAAGCTTAGGAAGCTTGAACACAAGCTTCAATGGTGGATGTTCCTTGTTCTTCTCCTTCTTCTTCACTTCTTAACTTATGGGATTCTTGTAGGTCTTCTAAGACTTCTTATTATAGATTCTAAGTTCACATGGTGGCATATATAAGTATATAGATGTGTATAGGTGTTTGCATGGAAGTGTATACAAGGGAGGGAAATGAACACACTTTGGTTTTACTTCTAATTCTTCATCTATCTCCATGAAACTCATCTCTTAGTCCCTTCTAATTCCATATATGTAGATTGTAATGTACTAAAAGAACTAAAAATGCATATGCATGGAAGCTTATATAATGCAAGACTTATGCTAGATGTCACATGCATGTATGCATGTTAGGACAAGTGTCCTACAAGTGGACAAGTGTCACATGGGGTGGTGACATGTGTCAATGGGGTTGCATGTAGCTTCCATGTGGCCGGCCATGGTGGGTCCCACCTTGGGTTTCATGCCACTTCCTTGGTTTGCGTGCATAAGTTCCTTGATATACGTGTCGGTCTTAATTTACGTCCAAACGGGTGTTGTTTCTAACGTCCGGGTCCGGTTACGGGACTAAGTTAATTCTAATTACGGTCGAGTCGGTGCAGTGATTATAGCCTAATTAGTAATTATATTATACTGATACAGTCACACAAATAAAATAATATAGTAATAGACCAGATATAGAAATTCATAAAACTCGTATTATTGCACGTAGAGAAATTACAAGTATTACATCTTCTACCACCTATTACAGGATTTCGTCCTCGAAATCAGAATGAGCTAGTCTCGCATCTCCGATTCCGGCTCCCAAGAAGCTTCTCCTTCATCTTGATGCTTCTACTGAACCTTTACCAGCGGAATCTCTTTGTTCCTTAGCTTCTCGATTCTGTGATCCATAATTCTTACAGGTCCTCCGACGAGTGTAGCATTGTTGTTTACTGTAATATCTTTGAAATCAATCTCGTGTGCCAGGTTACGAAGACACTTCCTCAACATACTTACATGGAAAAATATTATGAACTCCCGACATCTTCGGTGGTAACGCCAATCTATAGACGAATTTCCTTATGTGCTCTAGAATTTCAAATAGTCCGATGTAGTGCGGTGATAGCTTTCCCCTCTGTTGTCCAAACCTTACAATGCCTCGAGCCAGAGAAACTTTTGATTGCACATGATCTCCAACTCTAAATTCTAGATCTCGACGTCATTTGTCCGCGTAGCTTCTTGTATCTGCTTTGCGCTGCTTTCATCCTTTCCTTTTATCCGTCAGTTTGTGGATGAAATGCAGAACTTAGCGTCAGAGACGTTCCCATTGCTTTCGGAAGACTCTCCCAAAATTCTAGTAGTGAATCTCGAATTACATTCTGATACGATTGACACTGATACTCCATGTAATCGCACAACCTATTGCTGGTATACTCGATACAATAGGTCATGTTGTAGGTAGTAAAATGGGCTTATTTGGTCAGCCGATCAACAAATACCCAAATAGCATCATGGTTCTGCTGAGATCTCGGCAATCCTACAACAAAATCCATGGTGATATGCTCCCATTTCCATTCTAGGATTGGTAGCGGTTGTAGTAATCCTAGAGGTCATTGGTGTTTCTCCTTAACTTGCTGACAAGTAGGGCACTTGGCTACATATTCCACGACCTCTCTCTTCATGCCTTTCCACCAAAAGTTCCTTTTTAAGTCTTTGTACATCTTGGTTCTGCCGAGGTGTATGGTCATTCTCGACTTATGTGCTTCATCCAGAATGTCTTTCCTCAAACCATCCGTGTCGGTTACACATAACCTTTCCTTACATCTGAATCCTTTGTCTGTTCAAATGTTCCACTTAGTCGGATTCTTTGCTTTCGCCTTCTCAAACCATTTTCACAATCCTTCATCCTTCTTTTGAACTTCGAGTATTCGATGAATGAGGGTTGGTTGCACCATAAGACGTCCAAAAGGTCGTCCCTTATCTGGTCTTGCTGCCTGAATGTCAAATTCTGTTAAAACTTCTAAGGCTTTCCATTCCTTAATTAAAAGTGGGGTAATAAACCCTCGGGGTTTTCTGCTCAGAGCATCTACGACCAAATTTGCTTTACTGGGGTGGTATTGCAAATTAAAGTCGTAGTCGTTAAGTAGCTCCATCCAGCATCGTTGTCTTATGTTTAGTTCCTTTTGAGAGAACAAGTATTTCAAGCTTTTGTGATCCGAAAACAAGTCAAACTTCTCTCTATAGAGACAGTGCTTCTAAATCTTAAGTGCAAAGACAATTGCAGCCAATTCCAAATCGTGCGTTATGTAGTCCAACTCATGTGGCTTTAATTGTCTGGATCCATAAGCGATCACCTGACCATTCTGCATAAGTACACATCCTAATCCTTGATATGATGCGTGACTGTAGATAGTGTACTGTTCACTACTCCTGGGTATAGCTAGCGCTGGCGCTGAGATCAACCTCTCCTTTAGTTCCTGAAAGGTACTTTCGTGCTTGCCCTTCCACTCAAACTCCGAGTCCTTTTTCGCTAGTTCGGTTAAAGGAGACGCAACCTTTGAGAATCCTCCATAGAACTCCTGTAGTATCCAGCTAATCTGAGGAAACTTCGTACGTTGATGTGTTGGTTAGTCTATTCTAATCAGAAACTGCGTCCGTTTTTATTGAGTCCACAGAAATCCCATTCTATGAAACTACATGCCCCAAGACCTTAACTTCCTTTAGCCAAAACTCACACTTACTACACTTGGCATAAAGGTGATTCTCTCTAAGTGTCTGAAGTGCAATCTATACATGCTTCTCGTGCTCTTCTTCACTCTTCAAATAAATGAGGATGTTGTCGATAAACACGATGATGAATTTATCCAAGTAAGGTCTAAACACCCTATCCATCAAATCCATGAATACAGCTGGGACATTAATTAATCCAAAAGGCATAACTAAAACTCATAATGCCCATATCTTGTCTTGAAAGCCATCTTCGGTATATCCTCAAGCCTAACAAGTAACTGGTGGTATCCGAATAATAAATCGATCTTCGAATAGGTTGTTGCTTCTTGCAGTTGATCGAATAAATCGTCTATCCTGGGAAGGTGTACTTATTCTTGACTGTGACCTTATTCAATTCTCTGTAGTTGATAAAGAGTCAGAGGTTTCCATCCTTCTTTCTAACAAACAGTACTGGGGCTCCCCAAGGTGACGTGCTCGGTCTGGTGAGTCCAAGATCTTCTAACTCTTGTGCTTTCTTCTTCAGCTCCAACATTTCCATTGGGGCCATACGATAAGGATCCTTGGATATCGGTGTCGTTTCGGGTACTAACTCAATACAAAAGTCGATCTCGCGCTTTGGTGGTAATCCAGAAACGTCCTGAAAGATATCCTCATAGTCTCGGACTATCGAAATCTGAGCGATTGTCAAATCTGAGCCTGTAGTTTCCATAGCGGCTAAACGACTTGTAAGAAAGGCATCACTAGTGGGGTTGCATTGAAAACTGAAGGGTGTACTTCCAGGTACTAAAAATGTGATCGACCTACTAGCACAATCTAACTTTGCATGATACTTAGTAAGCCAGTCAAATCCTAAGATTACGTCGAATTCCTTCATTGACAGAACAATTAAGTCTGCATGTAGGTCCTATCCTCCAATGTTAAAGTGCAGTCCTTGCACACCTTTCCTAGCTTCACGGTCACTCCCAAAGGTGATACCGCGTTCAGGGCTACCTCAAGTGCTTGGGGTACTAAACCCAATCATCGTACAATCTCAAAGGCAATAAACGAATTCGTAGCACCTGTATCAAAAAGTACTTTAACTCGACTAGCATATCATGAGAGTGTACCTTCCAAGTTCTGCTGTTCCTTTTCATCATAGCTGGCCGTCTCGGGTATGATAGGATTTAGTCAACCTTTGCTAGTTTGACCTTGAGTAGTAGGCCCATGATAGTTTTCTCTTGGTGCATTGCAATCCATGCTCATGCATCCTCTTTTGCGTCAGTTGTAGCATATAACATTAGCTCGGTTGTTGGTTCTGGGGGCTGTGTAGTCCGGGGATCCCACAATTGAAACATCCATCCTTGTTGTTCCTGGTAGTAGTGGTTGGTACTTGTGGTGCAGTTGGTTTTGCATGCTTATTCCGGGGAAAGGTGTGTCCTGGTTTCTTACCACTATTCCACGGGTGTTTGTTTCCTTGGAAACGGGTCAGAGGTCTTCCCCTTGGTCCATTCCTAAGCTGAGGTGGCTGACTTGTCATCTGTTTATGTGTTATGAACCTAACTGAATAACTACTGGTTACCCTCCAGTCCTAACTATGGTTACGAGATATATAAACGATATAAGGTATAGCTAACAATTCTAATAAGACTACATATCACATCAATACATTTCATCAAGTAGAGGAAACAAATCTTTATAGATAACTTCAAATATTTACATAGAAAGGCGTACACGCTACCACTAGTTTGTGTTATATGCCTGGGTACATACTATATACACAAAAAGATGGGCTACTAGTCCTAATACAAGTAAAGCTCTAGATCCTGGGAGTCCTATCCCAAAAGTCCTTCATATCTGACTTATATGGTAGAACATCATCCAAGATTGGAATCTCCATAGGTGGAACCCAGTCCAAGTACAGGTCAAACTTATCAACCATCTCATCTTCATCCTTATCCAAAGGCTCTATATCTGCATCCTTAGAGTCATCCTCAAAGTCATCCTCAACCTCCGCTCACCAGCACCCTCTGTTGGGTCAACATCCTCTGCTAGGTCAATACCCACTGCTGGGTCAATCTCCTCATCAACCCCATCCTCCACATCCATCCGGTATGTAATAAGGAGCCATGCTAATCACAAAGCTACCATAAGGTTTATGTATTTATGGATGGAAAAAAGGTCTAACAGTTTATAACTTAAGTGTGTAGGACAATCGGTGTACACGTCTTAACCTAAAGCTCTGATACCAAAAATACCTGTCACGCCCCAGCATAGCCAAAATAGGAAAAAAAAAATTTAAAATTTTCATCTTGGACCCTGAGGCACGTGACTGGTTGCATTACCGAATTGTCCATGACCAAAAAATAATAATAAACAACGTAACCAAAAGGATAAAGCCAACATCTGCTCACATTGATATATTACAAAGAAAGGCCACAGTACTAGTTAACTATTACATCATGGTAGATACATCAGAGTCTTATGGCTCTAGGGCCTTACAAAAGCTATAATAAGTCTTCTGATAAAGCTTTCCACCAAAGACATTTACAAAAGACAGCCACTAGTCTTCTCTCTAACAAGTATATCCATAGCCATCTTCGGTGTACTCTTCCTCCATGTTCTCCGCTTGTGTAACATCATAACCCGTGTACTCGTTCCCTAGATAAGCTGGACATGGGAATGTCCAGCGACATGAACGTCGTCAGCTTATGAAGGTTAAGTGAGTAAGCTAAATCAAATGGAACGTATATAGTAAAACACAATAGGAATACATTTACTATCTTTCAGCATGTCTTTTAGGATCTTTACATTCTCACCGTCAAATTATAACTAGTAGCGTACCCGACTACGTATTCGATAGGAATACAAACAATTCAGGACACCTGTCTAGACATTCTTAATGCCACTACCATTCATTTCTAACATCCGACATCATTTACAAACACAAAGTGTCTCTTGCTAACCAAACCATCTTTCATCAACCACTTCATCTTTCATCAACCACTGCGTCACAAAGAACCGATGTGTTAAAGAGTGCAAGAACATCCATTTTGTCACGAAGAACCGAAAGGAGTCTTCAGTCAAAGAATCACCGCTTTGTCACGAAGAACCGAAAGCGTTACGGAGTACAAGAACATCCATTTCCTCACGAAGAACCAAAAGGAGTCTTTACTCAAAGAATCACCTCTTCGTCACGAAGAACCGAAAGCGTTACGGAATACAAGAACATCCATTTCGTCACGAAGAACTGAAAGGAGTCTTTACTCAAAGAATCATCGCTTCATCACGAAGAACCAAAAGCGTTACGGAGTACAAGAACATCCATTTCGTCACGAAGAATCGAAAGGAGTCTTTACTCTAAGAATCACCGCTTCGTCACGGAGAACCGAAATGTCACAGCCCGGTCCCACAATAGCGGAACCGAAGCCCGTGGCACGCCACCGAGGCTAAACCAATTAATTAATGTTCCCAAAATTAGGTTTGAAGAACACACGCAGTGGAAAAACAAAACACATTTTCGAAAACAGAGGTTCAGTCGACTACTCAGTTAAAATTCTACCAACTGTAGTTTCAAACCGTAGTTTCAAACCGTCAAAGTATACTCTATCATTCCCGTTCTTAACCCCTCCTCTTAGGTCAGTCCTCCAATCCCAACAATTTCACACATACAATCGATCAAGTAGCATTCACTTCTAATCCTCATACCACATCTAAATCTACCTTGGTGCCATAACCATTCGAAATCAGGTTCGGTTGAGAGATTCCTCAATAACCACAATACTCATAGCTCGTTAAGATATTTCTCAATTCCCAATACATAACACAAGATAGATTGAGAGATTCCTCAACCGTCCAATACATACTGTAAGATAGGTTGAGAGATTCCTCAACCATCCAATACATACCATATACCGCACAATAAGTTGAAAGATTCTTCAACTACCCAATAAACACTGTATATACCGTAAGATACATCATAAGATAAACTCGTACGATCGTACCGTAGGTTAACATCATAAGATAAGGTGAGAGATTCCTCACCGACCCCATATGCTAGCAATACATATTGCTAGACTATCTTTCCATCACAAAACCCATTTCACAAAACCTAACTGTTCATCCTTATTCTCTTACGTCACAATGATCAACCAATGTCTGAAACAGAACTCTTATCAATCAATCTTAATCCCAAAACTTCACTACGAACAATTTCCTTCATTTTCTAAGAGGACTATGCAAAAATCTCCTTTGACGTACTACTTAAACTCCGTTCTCGGTTAGATCCCTCAAAGGACACTCGTCACTATCATGGAAAACATCCACCGATTTGATCAAAACCATTTTCTTTTCGCTTAGAAATTTCACTGTTCCTCAATACCAAAATATCATCTTTCCCTCTTGCCACAACACGCGGTCTATTATAACTTATGATAACGTCATCTCATCATACAGTTCCACATCCGGATGATTCAATCGATTCACAAATGCATAAATACTATGCATGTATGGCACTAACATAATCATGTATGTATAACAACATACCATATGCATCAAACATCTCTAATATGTATGGATGCAATTTAGAACATGTGACAATTCACTCAACACTCTACTCGTTGTCGAACGTTCCCAAGGCTCTAAACTTATGCTTTGATACCACTAAATGTCACAGCCCGATCCCACAATAGCGGAACCGAAGCCCGTGGCACGCCACCGAGGCTAAACCAATTCATTAATGTTCCCAAAATTAGGTTTGAAGAACACACGCAGCGGAAAAATAAAACACATTTTTGAAAGCAGAGGTTCAGTCGACTGCTCAGTCGACGGGAGAAGGCAGGGAGTTTTCACAATGTTTAATAGCAATTCCAGTTGACTGAGGCTGGGGGTCCAGTCGACTGAGGCGGGGCCCAGTCGACTACTTTTTCTATAATAAGAAGCAGTAGCTAACAAATACAGGGGTTCAGTCGACTAAACACAGGACCAGTCGACTGCTCCCCTGGCAGCAGTCCAATCTGCAGAATTTCAAGTTTAAAAGCTTTCTAACTTTCACCAATGATCAACCACCCAATCCAAACTCAATCCAAAGTAATCTTAGCTGTATTAAAACATTTCTAAAGCAGGATTACAACATGTCACTAACTATTACAACGGTTTAAAATCCATTCTATCATACGAAGTTAAACATAAGTTAAAACAATAAAAAGTCTTATTACAACATCCTATTGTCCCAAAACTACAAAGTTAACATTTAAGTTGCCTCCCAAGCGAACTCCCAACCCTCGTGCTCACTTCTGTGATTCCTTGCCAGCATTTACACCTGCACTGGTTATTTGAATAACCACACATATTTCGATTTGTTTAAGCTAATGCTTAGTGAATAAATCAACATATGTACATGAATGATAAACATGTCCGCATTCACATCTCTACATTTCATACTAGTCGCCGGAGACTCACGTGCCCGTCCATACTCCCAATCCGCGACTCCTCGCCAATAAGTCCACGCGAAAGGGTAAGATCCACGATTCTTCTCTTCAATCGTGCGACCTTAATGCCTATATCGGCTCCACAAAATGGCACGGTGACCACGTGCTCCTTCTGACCCAAATAAGCAACTTAACATGCTCAAATACATATCACCATACTCGCGGTAATCAAAACATATCACCATGCTATTGGGCCTACTTATCAATATAAATGCCCAATATGAACTACACAAGATATCGCTATGAATTAATACATGCTATTCAAACATAACATGAATACATGCCAAGAAATCATTCCAAAACATAGTTGAATCACTCACCTCCGAATAACGCTCCTATAATTCAATCTGAAGAAAACCCGTGCACAAAGAACGTGCAGAAATCCGTCTAGTACAATTCCTATGGATCAAAATTCCATTTATCAACTTTTATGAAAAATTCTAGAAAATAACTTTTCGGAAAACTTAGACAAACAGGCCCTAATAGGTATCAAAATGAAGCTCTTACCTCGAGGAGCTCGAATATGAAATATGGGAGAAAACAAACTGACGGAAGGTCGTCGTTTGGCGTCGCAAAGCTTGAAGTAACAAAATCTCCCTCTATCCCCCCCCCCCCTTTGGCCTCCTTTTGGAATTAGGTCAAGAACTTATGAAAAACCTAAAGTCATCACTTCCTATATATAGGCAAGACTATTGGGAATTTACGTTTGCCTCCCCACGAGTTTTCAAAGTTCCTAATCAGTCTCTGAAACTTTCTATACAGCTTAGTCATAGCTTTACGAGTGAAACTTCGAAATTATAAAAGTTTTCGACTAAGTTTCGTTTGGTCGCTAAAACGCAAATTTCTAAATGACGTTTTTCGAAGTTGCTAATTAGCCAACCAAATTAATAGCGTGTTCATTCGTTCTCACTAGGATACTAAATCTAACAACAGAAATATATTCTAAGCCAGAAAATAATACAGATATTGCAATACACAGGTAAACATTTGTTTTCAGATAAACATTTAAAATGTTCCACAGTAACCATCTCATACTCGGAGAGACGTCAAAACAATAAATCCTCAATCACAATAGTTTCAAAGGGTTCTCTAATACAGACACCCAAATCAACTCGTGAGTCAAAACTCACCCAACCATGTGCAAAAAGACACGCCACATCACATTACCATGCATGACAATGTAATGCAATTCTAATAACACAAATGCGGGTGTTATACGAAAGCGTTACGGAGTACAAGAACATCCATTTCGTCACGAAGAATCGAAAGGAGTCTTTACTTAAAGAATCACCGCTTCGTCACAAAGAACCGAAAGCGTTACGGAGTACAAGAACATCCATTTCGTCACGAAGAACCGAAAGGAGTCTTTACTCAAATAATCACCGCTTCGTCACGAAGAATCGAAAGCGTTATGGAGTACAAGAACATCCATTTCATCACGAAGAACCGATAGGAGTCTTTACTCAAAGAATCACCGCTTCGTCACGAAGAACCGAAAGGGTTACAGAGTACAAGAACATCCATTTCGTCACGAAGAACCGAAAGGAGTCTTTACTCAAAAAAATCACCGCGTCACAACTCAACAATACATCCCTTTTTCTTACTATCCTGATCTCTGCTGCCCAGATTACCTATCCGACAATTATCCTTATCATAATCTGCTTCTAACATAGCACAACCGACCCTTACATTTTCCCAATCGTGCATTCGTCACTCATTTCGGAATTTAGTTCATTAAAGGACTTCCGAATATACTTTCGAAGTTACGTTTATACATCCGTCATCCTGTTTTATGTCGTAATATACTTACAATGAAAACTTATCCAATCACTATCAACGCAATAATCATGCCGTACAACATACTTATAGCTTGGGTATGAACTCTCTATGGTCATCACACTATGTTCATAACAACGGAAACCTAGCGTGTAGCTCGTGGATTTAATACCAATGATATATAGATGAAGCCCCATATATACTCATCTACTCGATAGCACTACCATAGCACAAGATATCCATAACCACACAGGTACCGATAAGCAAGCATCATTAATAAACACATCATATAAGTAGTCATACAATCTGCCAGGAATTAATTTTACTATGTCGACTGAATGGATATTATTTATTTGGGCATGATAAATTGCTTTGTAGATCAAACTCAAAACTAGAACATTGTATATAATTGGATTATATTCATGTACAACAAAATCTAGCTTCAATTACATTTTTGAACTACTCAAAATATTTATTTTACTTAGACATTTCTATATTTTCGGACTACTCTGTCCCAGATTTAGAGTACTGCGTTGCATGTGCATTTCACCTATCAAGTAGTCATTTTTAGACTGAGCTATAGAAGAGTTATTTGTAGATAAATGAGTTAGATTTATCCACAAAAACACCTAGCTTAATGCAGATTTCGGAGCAGCTTAAAACACTCATTTTACTAAACTACATTCTGCTGGAGGTTTCTGTTTCTCAGATTTAAAGTACTGCGTTGCATGTACATTTCACCTATGAAGAAGTGATTTTCAGACTGAGCTATAAACGAGTTATTTGTAGATAAATGCGTTACCTTTCGTCACAAAAAAACCTAGCCTCATTCCCATTTTTTAACTGCTCAAAATGTTCATTTTACTAAGACAACATTTTGCTGGAAGTTTCTCTTCCCAGATTTGAAAATTTATCTTGCATGGCATGGATCTCTCAAACTATCAACATCAAGTACTTAATAAACATTACAACATACTATATAGGTTCTAAAGTGAGTTAGAATACTCACATAAATTTGAAATTGAGCTTGGGCTTTGGATTTAAGCTTAGGAAGCTTGAACACAAGCTTCAATGGTGGATGTTCCTTGTTCTTCTCCTTCTTCTACACTTCTTAACTTATGGGATTCTTGTAGGTCTTCTAAGACTTCTTATTACAGATTCTAAGTTCACATGGTTGCATATATAAGTATATAGATGTGTATAGGTGTTTGCATGGAAGTGTATACAAGGGAGGGAAATGAACACACTTTGGTTTTACTTCTAATTCTTCATCTATCTCCATGAAACTCATCTCTTAGTCCCTTCTAATTCCATATATGCAGATTGTAATGTACTAAAAGAACTAAAAATGCATATGCATGGAAGCTTATATAATGCAAGACTTATGCTAGGTGTCACATGCATGTATGCATGTTAGGACAAGTGTCCTACATGTGGACAAGTGTCACATGGGGTGGTGACAAGTGTCAATGGGGTTGCATGTAGCTTCCATGTAGCCAGCCATGGTGGGGCCCACCTTGGGTGTCACACCCCGATTTTTGGACAACCAAATATTTAATCCAGAGCCTGTATCCGGACTAATATTCAATTACCAAAAATCACGAGAGCGACACCCTCCCATATGCTAACAGAAAATTTATTGAAAACAGTATTTAATACTCCTTAAATAAGGACATGTGATCTTGTGTTTAAAGTAAAACTCTTTATTATTAAACATGTATTCCCAAATATCCATTTCATTGTAAAAGAAATAAAGTTCCATTATAAATATTATATCACTTTTCAATTTAAAAAAAAACATCATTTTCATAAATAAAATATCCACATACAGAGTTCAGCGGAAATAAAAATAAATAAGAATAAAATCTATACATCCATTGGTCAGAGTAACTACAACGTTCCCAATACCCAATATACCATATTTATTACAATTATACATACTGGCCCACAATGCCAGAAAATAAAATACAATCAAGTACAACAAAAATAAGTACAACTCCAATAATAAACAACACAACGACCATCTCTTCACCCAAACAGAAGCTCCAACGAAAATCTCCAAAAAAACTAAACCTGCACAAATACATTCGACTACGTTTCATAGAGAAACGCCCCCGAATGTATAACACACTTGGGTCAGTCACATGACTGGTATGAGTTAAACAAAACAACAAGTCTTAGGGATCCAACTTGAACCCGTAGACAACAAATTACACTACAACACTCTTGGGTCAAGACAGGTAGTTCCACACACATATCTGGACATTAGAGTAGTTTCCATTTATGTGGTGGCAAGTAGTTTCTTGCCCAAAAATCCAAAGCTACTACGAATTTCATACTTACCCATTACTTAGGGTGAGCCAAACCTGTAAAACGTTAGTGGGCCCACCATCCTGCAAATTGAATGATCATAGACCAAGCAAACAATTCCGCATACAAACCGTCCACCAAACGTCGCATTTATTATTTCACGCTTATCAGTTTGATGAAATAATCCATGCTCATTACTTATTAACTTTAAATTTATCTTTGCATTCCCTAGCTTCACCACTTGGCCACCCTCCATGGTACACCCACACATATATCCCATGTGTGCCCGGACATACTACCAACATCCACTCTGGTGCTAGTTTGGTTGGGGTATCAACCAAACCAGGTATACACCCAGAAGGCCAGTCAATATGTCTAGATGTCTAACAAATAAGCCGAGCATAAGGCTTAGGCCAGCTTGATCACGAAGCCACTGGCAAAAAGGTACACTCAGCAAGTCGAGCTACCAAAAACAAAACATATCACACAACGGGGAGCGGTGAACACTAAGGAATTATGTTGCAATTATTGTTTATCGTTCGTATTATCCCAATAATTGTGAATTTCACATTTATCACATAGTTCCGTCTTATCATCCAATCACATCTCTAACTTTTAGATGTATTCCAATTTCTTACAATAAAGGGTTTTATCAATTAACCCATAACAATCTTTCCTCAATAATTTCCAATCAAATTATAAGATCCCCAATATATTATTCAACGAATCTATTTTACTCCTTTTTATCAAAATGACCACAAAATAAGGTCAGTTATTTCAGATACAATAATCTCAACCCAACATTCAATATTAGCATACATAAAGAACATAATAAGAAATCATATTCTCCAATTTTGCACGTTTAACTACATTAAAAACTGCTACTGTAATCTTAAATTTCTGCCCAAACGGTGCAGAATCAGGAAAAACGTAAAACACGAAAAGTGTGCAGAATCACGTTTTACATAAGACATGCGGACAGAATGTTCAAATTCAAAGCCACGATTTTCTAATAATTTTCTAAAGTTTCTGCGACTGTGTAAATTACACATAAAACGAATTTCACATATATTTTCTAACAAACATGAATATTTCACCTATAGTTTTGATCAAACTAACGATTCACCTAACCCTTTCGAATACCCTAATGTCATGATCGCAAAGTCACACGAAGGGAAAGAATGTATCTAAATTACTTCAACAATAGCAACGTGTATCGATCCATTACAAAGATTTGACCCTAACCATTAAATTTAACATGCACTAATTTACTCCCATACACGTACATATATATACATATGTGTATATATATATACTCGGATACACAAAGTTTAACTCACCTAGTTCAATCCAAAATTGACAACCACGAATGCTCCACGATTCCCCACGTGACCACGAATCCGGAATCCTTCTCCTTTCTCCTCCCTTTTCTTCTTCTTCTTCTTCTTCTTCTTCTTCTTCTTCTTCTCTCCCTCTCTCTCTCTCTCTCTCTCTCACACACACACACACACACACACACACACACACGTCTGTTCTTTCTTTTGGGTGGCTAGGGTTTTTAATATAAGATATATGTACACTACACACACAACACATGTCAATAAAACACACAAAAATATATAAATTCCATTTTTCTTCTTGTGGGCTCACAAAAGAGACCTATATGAGCCCAGAATGCAGTACAAAGTGTTAAAATGAGTAGCCCAATGGGTACCCATGACCCCGGTACTAAGTTTTAATGTTAATTACATTATTTAACACATTCGCGGGCCTATAAACACTATATAACAAAAATACATATCAACCCTTCACTTTTTTTTTTTACAATTATAAATTAATAAAATATAACTCCCAAACTAAATGCGCTCACTCATGATTTAATTGATACGTCCACCAAACACTTAAATTTTTCCAAACACATGTCTTACATAGGCACACTCATATAATATTGCTAACTGAAAATAATAATTAAAATAATTATTTACATAGAAATTTTAGGGTTGTTACATTGGGTTTCATGCCACTTCCTTGGTTTGCGTGCATAAGTTCCTTGATATACGTGTCGGTCTTAATTTACGTCCAAACGGGTGTTGTTTCTAACGTCCGGGTCCGGTTACGGGACTAAGTTAATTCTAATTACGGTCGAGTCGGTGCAGTGATTATAGTCTAATTAGTAATTATATTACACTGATACAGTCACATAAATAAAATAATAATATAATAATAGACCAGATATAGAAATTCATAAAACTCGTATTATTGCACGTAGAGAAATTACAGGTATTACAAATAGACTCACAGAGGCATATTATACTCAAAAAGCATCGATATCAAACCATGGGAACTATGGTTTTCTAATTTTTTAATTTGGTGTTCCTTCTCAGTATATTTGAAAATCCTAAGACAGATTTGATGAATATTGCAAATTTGGGTCCAAATGACTTCCCAAAGCCTTAAGGTTTGAAACATACTTTGAATAAGAATAATTAAACTCAAATCCAGAGGTCAAGTGATCCAAATCATCAAATTATGCATGTCTTGTTCATTTCCATGCATTCACGATCGTCATGTTTTAAGATAATGCTTTTATTTTGAATTATTGAGCATAGGAATAAGTCAAAATTGTTCCAACATCATCATGGATTCTTTCCAAACATGCTAAAACCCTATCATCTCTATGCTGACATTACATTGGCTCTAGGTTAGGTCCCTTTGGACCATCACGTCGAGACATGCATGTCTATAGGGATGTTATGGTTTTAACAATTGGAAAATTTCATGGTTGTGGTCAAATTTGTTCGTCTCATTAGATTTAGATGAAAATTTGGACTAACCTTTGTTTTGTAGCATAATTGAGGTACGATTCCTCATCTTCTCTTCTATTTTATTCCATGTTAGTTATTTTTATTGATTTTACGATTCCATGTGCGACATTTTAGATTAGGGTTTTGCCTTACATGGTCATATGATTTAGAGACCTTTTTTTAGGGTTTTCTATTTTATGCTTGCATTGCACGTTTCTCTATTGCAACTGGAACCCGGTTAGTTCTTTTATTCTCAAATTGCATACCATTCGTGTGCTATTTGAAATTACTTGGTTATGAATACCTTTTATCGTTAGCAATCTTACACCCCTTTTTGAATTGCTTGTGCTATGTTTATCTATATCTATGTATTGAGTGGGGCACAAAAAACTTTTAAATTGAATAAAAGGATGGTGACTAGAGGCCTATCCATGATAGGATGAGAGGGAGTGCTTTACACCCACCGGGCTCCTTCCCCTCTCATTACATGATCCCCGGACCTAGAAATCTTTTGTTTCATAGAAAAGTAGCTTTCAAAATGGTTTCTTGATTTTCCCTTAAAAAATTATGTGGCGACTCTTTCTTTTTCTTTAAAATTGATTTAAAAAATATAAGAAAATAGGCCACCGTGGATTCCGATGTCTACAATCAGGCAACTCTGCTGGGGATTGAACCCCAGAATACTTGGTTTCACTAACCAGATTCTATTTTGTATTCATTTGAGGACCAGAATTGAAAGCATCCGTTCATCCAATTTATTTCATTTATGTGTGTCCATTTGTATGTCACTTGCATGTCCTGCTAATCGATTACATGAAGCTATCTCTTGCAAACTCAGGATGACTCGATCAGTCAGGTGACCATAGAACCGTGTGATCACCCTTGATCTTGTACCATATGTTGGTATATCAAAAGTCATTCACATGCCTTTCCAATCCCTTTGGCAGATATAATGGATGCTCGTCAAGGGACCCTGATTTGAGACTAAAACCTGGCCTTTTGCATGATAGTTTCCATAGAACCTTTGAAAATTACGGTTCTATTCTTGGTTAGGAACTGTGTGATGTAACACTTGGATGCCTAGAAGGGATTATTTGAGATGATGACGATGCTTGCTTGACATAGGATGTGTAACCGTCTAATCACTTTATGGCAATTCCCCTTTATGTCCCATGACAATTAGGAACATGCCAAATCATGATTATAAGATTACGCTTCCTATATCTAATTAGCTAAGCATCATTGACCTTGTATGTATCTAAATTCATAAAAAGTATGATGATTATCCAATCTTGTGATCCTGTTACCCGTGAGTTCAAATTCACAATTTTTTTATGATTAAAGGAATTTGAATTTGCAAAATGTTTTAAAATGTTTTGAAAATCACCCTTTTGAAAGAAAAGGTCCAAAGTCTACCTTCGAGGAAAACGAAGTTAAAACTCGATCATCATTTTAGAAAAGTGTTTTCACCTTCCTGCTTTCTCAGAGTTCTAAAAAATTCTTCCTATTTCAGAAAAGGTTTCAAGAATAGTTCTCAAAAGGAAATTTTAAAAATTTTCAAGAAGCATCTAGAGCTTCGAAAGGATGACAAGGATCACAATGAGAAGAGAAATTAGAGCACTTGACATGGATACGAATTCTTATGTGCTTATATGCTATTTGTTAGGATTAGAATTTTTCTTTTTTCTTTTTTTGGCATATAGAGTATGCACATGCACTTGCATTATCACCCGCATGACATGTATGTGATTCATGACATCATATCTTTTAAAAAAAAGAAGAATCCTTCAAAATGAAATTTCTTCTCAAAAAGAAAAAGAATCATTGCACATCAAAGTTTTATAAATAAAATGTTGACACAACAAGATTATGATTATAGGCAAGATAGCATTGCATATCGGGACAATTTGTGTGAGAGACTCGAGTGCAAGGTTGGTAAGAAGAGAACCAGAGATAGAAAGAGAGATGGAACAAGAGCAGAATGCTGTGGAAATGGCAATAATAAATGAGAGGATGGATCATATGATGACTGTGTTGGAAACCTCGACCCACCAGTAGTTGACCCTCTGTAATACCCCGTATTTTTAATAATTATTTAATGCATAGAGATTCTATATACTTCCTTTGTTCACTCTTGAAATTCTATCTTCGATCAATTAAATCTCTTTCGAGCGATTAAGCATTTCCAAAGTTCAAGCGATCGAACCCACTTCAATCGATCGAAACCCTACCGACCTGAATTTATGACGTGGTCCCCACTTCAATCGATCAAGCTTTCTTCAATTGGTCAAATCTGGCTAAACTGATCTCAAGCGATCGAACTCCATTCGATCGATCAAACTTATAATAATTTGCATTCCCAGGTTTCCCGCAAACCTTTCCACTGCACTCCTCCCCCTCTATATATATGGTCATGTTCGTGTGTGTGAGGGTTTTGCTGAACTTAAGAAAGTTGAGAGAGTGTGTGTGTGCTTGTGTTTATACATATATACCTAAACCTATATATATACACACTCACATAGATATATACTCACAGTTAGAGAGAGACAGAAACAAGAGGAGAGAAGAAGAGGAGAAAGGAAAGAGATAGAGAGAGACAGAAACAAGAGGAGAGAAGAAGAGGAGAAAGGAAAGAGATAGAGAGAGACAGAAGAGACTGAGACAGAGAGAGAGAGAAGAGGAGTCCATTAGAGGGAGCTCAAAGCTTTTAAGCTTGCCAAACACGCCATTAGCGGAGTTCAGTGAGTCCCAAACTCACTCAGTGGCTTAATAATTATGTGTTGTAAGTTTATGTACGTATAATAATCACCCAAACGCACCCTACCGAATTTGAGATGTTCACTGCAGAACCTGTAGAAGATGAAATTCGACCGATCAAACTGCATTTAATCGATCGAACATCCCTATTACCTTGACTTCAATCTATCGAGAATACTTCGATGGATTGAACATCACTTTCCTTCAAGCGATTGAGATGACTTCAATCGATCGAACATAGCAAAACATGGATATGTTCCTTAAGTCTATAATTCATAATGTGCAGTTGTTTAATCATTATTTCATGTTCTATTATGCGATATTATGGATTACAGAGGTAATGGGATGCGATAATGAGATTGAGATAATATGGTGAGTAACGCAGTCAGGCGGAACATTAGTAATAATATGTTGCGATAACAAGATAGGGATTGGAGATAATAACCGTGGGTAGCATTGAGTAACAGGTGTTTGAGACAGTAGGTTATTGGTTACTTTTGAGGTTATGTGAGTCGAGCTCATGATTCGCTCAGGTTGAATCCGATAAGGGTGTAACAAGGATTTAATCAGGATCTTGAGAATTATGAATGCACGGTACTTGCAACGTTCTTAAAAGCAGTGAATAGTAAGAGTTCTTAAAAGCGGTGAACAAGAGTAGATGAGGCATGCCCATGGTTGTAATTATCGGAGCTATGTATGTAAGATACTCGTAGGCATTCTTAAAAGTGGTGAATAGTAAGAGTTCTTAAAAGTGGTGAACAAGAGTATTGGTACGTCCTTAGACCAGTCGTTATATGAGAACAATGTATGGGTACTCTTAAGAGTTCTTAAAAGCGGTATAACAGTGAACAAGAGCACTGGTATGTTGTGATGTATAATCAGTTCGAGATAGTCAATTGGTATTGGTAAAGTCAGCCTTAAAGTTGGTAGACGGTGAGAATCGGTTAATGATGTGTCCAAAAAAAAAATTAGTAATTAGTATCACTGTTATATCTCGTTCATAACTGATTACGTTAATTCTATAAGACTGCGTTAGTTAGTTCTCACTCAACTTTCAGTAAGCTGATGGCCTTTATTGCCTAGTTATTCCCCATCCAGACTACCTTGTCCTTAACAATGTAGGTATTGGAACTTACGATGATGGCTAGAACACAGAGTTGGATTATGTAGAGGATGGCCTAACCGATGTTGGTTATACTGAAAAGGAGCATTATGCTGACGACTATCCTTACGCCAACGAAGATTTGAAGATAGTCGTATTTAGTTTATTTCTGTTATTCTATTGAACTTTTTTTTATTTTAGTTAACGGATACTTGGGCATATGTTGTCTCCAGACCTGTTGTGATCCTGTGGACCACACTCTGATATTTTGTAATAGATATAATCATTTTATATTCAGTCATTTACTATTCCTGTTTATCTTATGGACTAGTACTGTGTGGTGTGGATAATTAGTGACTTTCACTCGTCATTCCCTATGGACCTAAAAAGGAAATTGATTTTTCTCTATTTTTGCTACTCAGGGGCGAGACAGGATTTTTGGTATCCGAGCCCTAGGTTTGTGATACTTTCATTCACTAAACGATTCCACACCATCTAGTCTTAGTATTTTAAGATCCTTGAGATGAGATATGAGTTTAAGATAAGTTCGTCCTTCTGACGATAGTTAGTTTTCCTTTACAGGTTAGCATTATGGATCCAGAGTTCCATAAGTTCATTACTGATGCCTATAGAGGGCACGTGATCCATGGGGATACTGTGGAGCCAGCTGATTCGGAGTTTTATCATGACCACATACATCAGATAGCTAGTCGATATCTAAAGGAGGACATGTGGAAGGCTCTTTATGTGACTGGGAAGAACCACACTACGGAGATGCATATGGATGCTTACCATTTTGCGAGAATTGATGGGATATTTACCAGGAGATTTTACATTTAATCCAGAGTAAGTTGGAGATGGATGCTATTGAGCTTCGAGCCATTCTTAGAGGACCTATTGAGGCAACACCTGCAGTAGTACCACCATCACCAGTACCTGAGGTACCCATTCCGGAGCTACAGGAGCAGCTTGAGGAGCCAGAGTAACCAGAGGCTGAGTCAATAGTAGATGCCGACCCAGAGGAGGATCCCACCGAGGACATCGAGCCTATCGAGGATGATGAGGAGCCAGAGGAGAATTCGGAGGAGGAGGACCCAGAGTTAGTCGATGAGGACGTTATTGCTAGAGGGGATGATACAGCAGGAGATGAGGGCATAGATGATGCTGCAGTTGAGCCAGAGGAGATTATAGTACCAGAGATACCCGTGGAGTTTGATTTACTAGTAGGACCTGTATTACATATGGCAACTATTGCTAATATGGTAGCCGAGTGGGTAGAAGCTATGGTTGCACAGCCAGTTGGAGTTCCGATAGGACAGGTTACGTTAGCAAATGCTATAGCTATTGTTAGGGATTTTGTTGAGTTGATCGCCAATGTTACCGAGCCAGCATTTGATGTTGAGGAGAGGGAGGTTGACGACATAATAGTCGAGGACTAGAATATTGGGATGGTAGTAGGAGCAGTAGCACCAGCTGAGGATGATCCACCGGTATAGATGGACATTGTACCTGAGGATGAGGCACCAGCAAGAGGATCAAATGCCGATGACTTTTGAGTAAGGATTTACAGGGTTTAGATTTTGTTAGTTTATATCAGGACATTTTGTCCACCAGATTTTTGGGAGCTTAAGAGAGAGCTATTTGACCATAGCCTCGTATAGATGTTATCCTTAGTAGTAGTATTGTAATAGCTAACCTTAGCACTGTGTTTTGTTTTGTCCCATGTGGTACACAGTTTGACTAGTGTGTACTATATAGTACATCTTTTGATATATATATATCTGAGCAGTATTTTTGCTATTGATGGTATGTTTGTTTTAGATGTGTTGTTTAGTAAAACTGTTGGTTCTTGCTGCTTCTCGCTTTATCTTGTTTTTGTTTCTGCGAGAAGACTTTCAAATGATCATTTAGTCTCTTGTAGGCGGCACTCGTTATCATCATGGTTAGACCAAGGAATCAAGCACGTTGGGAGCCCCTATTTCGGAGGGAATGGATCCAACAGGAGTTTTCAAAACCTTCATGCAAAGGATGGAGCATGTGGGATATACTTATATTCACTCTACTCACCAGAGACCTATTGCACCACCACCAAGATAAACGGGCGATAAGCTATTAGCAAATTTTCGTGGTTTATGTCCCAAGAAGTTCAACGGGTTAACAGAACCATGGAAAGCCGAACAGTGGATAAGGAAGATGGAATTAATCTTTGAAGCACTAGAGTGCAGCGAACATTAGAAATGTCACCTTGCTATGTTTCAGCTCACTTTTGCTGTCGCAGATTGGTGGGAAGCCGAAAGAGCTACGATAGGAGTCGAAGCTACTAGGAGAATGCCTTAGGGGACATTCCGAGAAAGATTTCTGGGAAAGTATTTCCTAGAGGATGAGAGAGATCAACAAGAAAAGAACTTTCTAAATCTTGTTCAAGGAGGATGGACTGTACGAGAATATACAACAAAGTTTGAGCATCTATCTTGCTTTGCCCAACATATGATAGACACTCTGCAGAGGAAGGTGAAGAGATTTCACCAAGGATTGAACCCCCACCTCAAACATATGATGGTTAGTCATCTGAATCAGTCCTTTGAAGGAATTATTAGATTTACTACAGGATTAGAGAAAGACGCCTATCCAGCACAGCAACCACAGATAAATCGACCTCTGTCGTCAAGAGGATTTCAGTCACAGAATTTCCAGAGCCAACCACTGAGGAATACCCAAGGTTGGAGGCCACAGGGGAACTTCCAAAGTAACAAGAGAACCTGGGAAGGAACTAGGAAGCCACAACAGGGTTATTCTCGACCCCAGCAATATCGCCAACAAGGATCACAGCCTTAGGCATTGCTAATAGCCCCACTAACCAACACCGGAGGATGTTTTAATTATGGGAAGCTAGGGCACATTGCAAAGTTCTGCATGGCTTCCAGGGTTAATTGTTGGATGGATGCTACCTGCCAGAATTGCAACAAACCAGGACATTTGAGCAAGAACTATTGTACACCACAAGGAGGATATTATGGGGCACCAGTTCAAGGAATTCAAGGACCCCTAGATCAGATAAGGATGAATGCTATCATTCCAGTAGAATCAGGCTTTTATGCTGATGAGCAACAACATTTGGAAGGTACGCTTGTACTCATTCATAGTCCAGTTAAAGCTTTATTCGATACTGGAGCTGCACATTCATTTATTACTGTTAAGATTGTGCTTTAATTAGGTTTTGAACCCCAGACACTTGAGCTAGCGTTTAATGCTGTGTCGCCATTGGGAGTGACTGTTGAGCTGGGTAAAGTGTAAGGATTGCCAATTGACCTTGGGAGATAGGAATCTTCCAACAGAACTAGTAATTTTGTTGATGTCAGAGTTTGACATTATCCTAGGGATGGATTGGTTGACTAAGTATAATGCCAATTTGTATTGCCCTACTAGGACGATTGGGTTTTCGGTACAAGGAAGATCGATAATCAAATTTTAGTGTCAGACGACGAGCGACATATTCTTGACAAGTGGCTTAGCTATGATCAGTAATAACAGTACGGAACTTATGATGGATCCGATTCCTACTGTACAAGATTTTCAGGATGTATTATAGGATATTGAAGGACTTCCACCAAAATGAGAGATAGACTTTTGTGTGGAGCTAGTATTTGGAACACTGCCTATTTCCAAGACTCCATATAGGATGACACCAACTAAGATCTTGGAACTGAAGAAGCAAGTCCAAGAGCTTGAAGATCTAGGATTTGTGCATCCGAGTATGTCACCTTGGGGAGCACCAGTTCTGTTTGTGAAGAAGAAGGACGGAACACTTTGATTCTGCATAGACTACAGAGAGTTGAACAAGGTAACGATCAAGAATAGATATCCACTACCTTGGATATATAACCTATTCGATCAGTTGCAAGGATCTAGGATCTTTTCAAAGATCAATTTACATTCAGGATATCATCAACTATTGGTTTGACTGGAGGATGTGTCGAAAACTGCGTTCAGTACAAGGTACAGGCATTATAAGTTTTTAGTTATGCCTTTTGGATTGACGAATGCGCCAGCAGTGTTCATGGACGTAATGAGTAGAGTATCCAGACCATATCTGGCTAATTCATTATAGTATTCATCGACGACATACTGATCTACTCAAAGATGGAGCAGGATCACAACACTTACAGATTGCTTTATAGATGCTTCAAGATAGCAAGTTGTATGCAAAGTTTAGCAAGTGCGAATTTTGGCTACGGGAGGTCAAATTCTTAGGACATGTTATATCTCAGAACGGTATTTCAGTGGACTCGTCTAAGATTGATGCGGTCTTAAGTTAGAACAGACCGACCAACGCAACCGAAGTCAGAAGTTTTTTGGGTTTGGCAGGATATTATAGGAGATTTGTAGAAGGATTTTCCAAGTTAGCAGGGCCTTTGACGAATTTGACAAGGAATGAGATGAAATATAAATGGACAGACAAGTATGAAATTGCATTCTAGGAGTTAAAGGAAAGATTGACTTCTGCACCAGTACTCGCGATACCTAAGAGTGAAGAAAGGTATGTGATCTATAGTGATGCATTGCACCAAGGACTAGGTTGTGTACTTATGCAAGATGGGAATTTCATTGCATACATATCAAGATAGTTAAAGGTACATGAGAAGAATTATGCGACGCATGATTTGGAGCTAGCAGCAATAATGTTTGCATTAATGATATGGAGACACTATCTCTATGGAGAGAAGTTTGATCTATTTTCTGATCATAAGAGCTTAAAGTATTTGTTCTCTCAGAAGGAATTCAACATGCGACAACGAAGATGAATGGAGTTGCTCAAGGACAATGACTTTTCATTACAATACCATCCAGGTAAAGTAAATGTCATAGCAGATGCTTTGAGTCATAAACCTTGACTAGTAATCTCTGTATTACTAATTCGAGAATGGAAAGCATTGGAAGTGTTAGCTGAATTTGAGCTTCAGCCAGTGGAACCAATGGAAAGACAGCATTTTGGATGTTTGATGGTACAACCAATTTTGATTCACCGTATCATAGCAGGTCAATAGATGACAAAAGATTTGAGGTTATGGTTTACCAAGATGTCAGCTAAGGAGCCAGAGATCTAGAGTATCAGTACAGACGGAGCCTTACAATGTAAAGGTAGACTCTGCGTACCTGACGAAGAAAATCTCCGGAAAGAAATATTGGATGAAGCACATAAGTCATGGATGACTATTCATCCGGGAGGTACGAAGATGTACAAGGACCTGAAGAGGAATTTTTGGTGGGAAGGAATAAAGAGAGAAGTAGCCGAGTACGTATCTCAGTGTCTTACTTGTAAACAAGTGAAGGTAGAACATCAGAAACCACCTGGACTTCTACAGCCATTACCGATTCCCCAATGGTAATGGGAATACATCACTATAGATTTCGTGGTAGGATTGCCGAAGTCATAGCAGAACCATGATGCTATTTAGGTAATCGTGGATTAACTTACAAAGATGCATATTTCATTGCCTATAGTATGGCATATCTAGTAGAACATTTGAGCCGAATGTATCTACATCATATAGTACGGTTACACAGAGTACCTGTGTCTATCATATCAGATCGAGAGTCACATTTTACTGTAGAATTTTGGAAGAGTCTCCAGACAGCGATGGGAACAACATTAAACTTGAGTTTAGCCTTTCATCTACAGACCGATGGGCAGACTGAATGAGTCAATCAAGTAATGGAAGACATGTTACGTGCTTATGTCATTGATTTTAAGAATTCTTGGGAGACACACTTACCTTTGATTGAGTTCGCCTACAACAATAGTTATCATTCAAGTATAGGGATGGCGCCATTTGAAGCTTTGTATGGAAGACCTTGCCGATCGCCGCTTTGTTGGACCGAAGTCAGAGATGCTCAACTTTTTGGGCCAGAGATGGTACGAGAAACCAGCGAGAAGATTCAGATTGTATATAAGAAGATGAAGACAGCTCAAACCCGACACAAGAGTTATGCTGACAAGTGACGCAAAGACTTGGAGTTTGCCGCTGGAGATCACGTGCTGCTCAAGGTTTCACCTGTTCAAGGTATCGTCAGATTTGGCCAGAAGAGAGGCAAGTTATTGCTGTGATTCATCAGACCGTTCAAGATTCTAGAGCATGTTAGGAAGGTTGCTTATTGCCATGCATTACCGCCGAAGATGTCAGGAGTGCACAATGTTTTCCACACCAGTATGCTGAGGAAGTGTACTCATAACCCAGCACACGAGATCAACTTCGAAGATATTGAAGTCAACGACAACGTTACATTCAACGAAGGACCGGTTCATATCTTAGACCGTGGAATCAAGAAGCTCAGGAACATGGAGATTTCGTTAGTCAAGATTCAGTGGAAGCATCATGACGAAGGAGAAGCTTCGTGGGAGCTAGAGTCAGAGATGAGTGAGAATTTTTCATTTTGTTTTAGACCTTATATATTTTTGTTTTCGAGGACGAAATCCTTAATGAGTGGTGGATGATGTAATACCCTGTATTTTCAATAATTATTTAATGCAGAGAGATTCTATACACTTCCTTTGTTCACTCTTGAAATTCTATCTTCGATCGATCGAAGTTCTTTCGAGCAATCGAATATTTCCAAAGTTCACGCGATCAAACCCACTTCAATCAATCGAAACCCTACTAACCTAAATTTATGACGTGGTCCTCACTTCAATCGATCAAACTTTCTTCAATCGATCAAACCTGGCCGAACTGATCTGGAGCGATTGAACTCCATTCGATCAATTGATCAAACTTGTAATCATTTGTATTCCCAGGTTTTTCGCAAGCTTTGCCATCTGCATTCCTCCCCCTCTATATATATGGTCGTGTTTGTGTGTGTGAGGATTTTGCTAAACTTAAAAAAGTTGAGAGAGTCTATGTGTGCTTGTGTTTATACATATATACATAAACCTATATATATACACACTCATATAGATATATACTCATAGTTAGAGAGAGATAGAGACAAGAGGAGAAGAAGAACAGGAGAAAGGAAAGAGACAGAGAGAGATAGAAGAGACTGACATAGAGAGAGAGAAGAGGAGGCCATTAGAGGGAGCTAAAAGCTTTCAAGCGCGTCAAACGCGCCCTTAACGGAGTTCGGTGAGTCCCAAACTCACTCAGTAGCTTAGTTATGATGTGTTGCAAGTTTTTGTACGTATAATAATCACCCAAACCTACCCTACCAAATTCGAGACGTTCACTGCAGAACCTGTTGAAGATGAAGTTCGACCGATCGAACTGCGTTCAATCAATCAAACATCCCTGTTTCTCAATCGATTAAAAAGACTTCAATCGATCGAGACCACCTTGACTTCAATCGATCGCGAATACTTTGATCGATCGAACATCACTTTCCTTCAAGCGATTGAGATGACTTCAATTGATCGAACATAGCAGAACATGGATATGTTCCTTAAGTCTATAATTCATAATGTGTAGTTGTTTAATCATTGTTTTATGCTCTATTATGTGATATAATGGATTACAGAGGTTATGGGATGTGATAATGAGATTGAGATAATATGGTGCGTAACGCAGTTAGGCGGAACGTTAGTAATAATATGTTGCGATAACATGATAAGGATTGGAGATAATAACCTTGGGTAGCATTGAGTAATGGGTGTTTGAGTCAGTGGGTTATTGGTTACTTTTGAGGTTATGTGAGCGTGCTGATGATTCGCTCAGGTTGAATCCGATAAGGGTATAAGAAGGATTTAATCAGGGTCTTCAGAATTATGGGTGCACAGTACTCGCAAGCGTTCTTAAAAGTGGTGAATAGTAAGAGTTCTTAAAAGTGGTGAATAAGAGTAGATATGGTACGCCATGGTTTGTATTTACCGGAGCTATGTATGTACTATACTCGCAAGCTTTCTTAAAAGCGGTGAACAGTAAGAGTTCTTAAAAGTGGTGAACAAGAGTATAGGTACGTCCGTAGACCAGTCGTTGTATGAGAATGATGTATGGGTGCTCGCAAGAGTTCTTAAAAGCGGTATAGTGGTGAACAAGAGCATTGGTATGTTGTGATGATATAATCAGTTTGAGATAGTCAATTGGTATTGGTACAGTCAGCCTTAGAGTTGGTAGACGATGGGAATCGGTTAATGATGTGTCTGAAAAAAAGAGGAAGAGATGTAATTAGTATCATTGTTATATATCGTTCATAACTGATGATTACGTTATTTCTATGAGACTGCGTTAGTTAGTTCTCACTTAGCTTTCAGTAAGCTGACGACCTTTATTGCCTGGACAATCCTCGTCCAGACTACCCTGTCTTTAACAATGCAGGTATTGGAACTTATGATGATGGCTACAACCCAGAGTTGGATTATGTAGAAGATGGCCCTACTGATGCTGGTTATACTGAAAAGGATCATTATGTTGACGACTATCCTTACGCCAGCTGAAGATCTGAAGATAGTCATATTTAGTTTATTTCTGTTGTTCTGTTGAACTCTGTTTTGTTTTAGTTAATGGGTACTTGGGCATATGTTGTCTCCAAACCTGTTATGATCCAATGGACCATACTCAAATATTTTGTAATAGATAGAATTGTTTTATATTTAGTTATTTACTGTTCCTGTTTATCTTGTGGACTAGTACTGTGTGGTGTGGATAAATAGTGACTTTCACCGTCATTCCCTATGGACCCAAAAAGGAAATTTATTTTTCTCTATTTTTGCGGCCCCGGGGCGTGACACTCTCCTCCACCTGCGAATCGGGTTGGAGAAGATGACTGGTATGAGGATCCGGAACAACCTAGGATTGAAGTGCAGAGGGCAGAGAGAGAAAAAGTTGAGAAAGCTAAGAAAGGGCGCATTGAGATGAAGGAGAATGTCAAAAAAATAGAAAAGGTTGTTTGTAAGTTCAATGGCGTTGGCAGTTATCTACTAAAGTTGGAAGGTCTATTTGAAGGAGCACAAAAGAAGTTGCTAGCCAGTTTTAAGATGCCCGAGGTTGATAAATTTGATGTTTCTGGCAATCCTAGAAATCATGTAAGGATGTGCATAGGAGCCTTTCAGCCAAGAGGTTTGAGTACTGCCATGATGGCCATTCTATTTCAGCAAACCTTGACTGGGGCAGCCTTATCTTGGTATTTCACTTTGGAGCCTAGCAAGACTTGCATATGGGAAGATGTGTTGAAGGCTTTTGTCACACAATATAAGTATAATTAGGAGCTAGATGTAGCTAGGAGAGATCTAGAAACAACCAGGCAGGAAGGCAAGGAATCATTTGCCGAGTTTTTGGCCCGTTAGAGGTGGAAGGCTATGAAGATGACTAAACGACCAACCGAGAAAGACCAGGTTTGTAACGTGGTAAAGAACTTATAGGGTGTCTACCAAGAGAAGCTCATGTACCAGTGCATTCATACTTTCGCAGAGCTGTTGGAGATAGGGACCAGAATCGAGGACACAATCACAGAAGGCAAAATTAAGAAGGAAGATTCATAAGGGAACCAGCCTTTAAGGCCTTTTCATGGGGGAAATACAGGGAATTAGGTAGTAACTGATGTTAACACATTAAGCTAGTTGGAAGAAGGGTAGAATTTGTTAAGGGGAACCACGTCAAGATCTAAGTTGGAAGGAAAAGCTTACCATTTCACAGATATGGGGATTTCACTATCTACCACTCTCTAGCGACTAATGGAGAAAGGCTACCTGAAATGTTTAGATCCAAAGCCAATGCCTAGTCTACTTCCACAAGGCTTCAATACTAACCACTACTGTGAATTCCACCAAGCTCATAGTTACATGACTTATCGATGTATGAGGTTGAGGCACGAGGTACAAGATTTTCTCGACAACACCTCCGCTTGTAAAAAGGCCAAATGTAACCAGAAACCCGCTCCCTAATTATCATGTAGTACCACCACTGCAAAATATCAACTTTTTGGGTTTCAACGAAAAAGTCTTTAGCACATCTAATTTGATCGTGCCAGTAGGACAAGCTGTCAAACCATATGAATTTTTGGAAGACCAAGGGGTGTGCATTATAGGGGTCAAGGAAGAAGAGTGGCTAGTGGGGAGAGAAGTGGACCAAGCCTTCAAAATAGATATCGATAATGAAATCATTTAGATTATATGGTGCAATCCAAACAACCTGACTGATAACTCTATTAGGGAAAAATAGAATTTGTATAGTGATACCGAGAGCGTGTGGTATGAGGAGGAAGAGAGTGAGAAGGTAGAAGAGGTCACAAAATTAATCACTTGTGCTTAGATAGATAACCTTTGGGAACCGATAGAGGAAGTTAGCCACCTTACTAGATCATGGAGGCATTAATTTCAAGCCACTCTATTTGGAGGGGGACCATCCAAGAAGGGATTTGGAGAAGGGGAAAGGGAAAATGTTCAAAGAAGATGAGGAGGAAGACTAGGTGTTGCAATAGATGAAGAGAATTCAAGAAAATATCTCTATTTGTGGACTATTGATCTCATAAAAAACAAATAGGCAAGCTGTGTTTGATGCACTACACCATTCAGAGATCCCTATTGAGACCACACTTGAGGAATTAGTTGCTATCATCAATGTCCAAGCATCGGTGCCTGCGATCACATTTACTGATGTTGATCTACCACTTGAGGGACCAGCTCATAACAAGCCTTTGCACATTATAGTCCAATGCTTGGGAAAAACCATACCAGTATGTCTTGTGGATAATGGATCCACGCTCAATGCCTGTCCAATGAGGACTGATCTAAGGGTGGGTCTAGACCAATCAATGTTTAAACCATCAACCCATCCGTGCGTGTGTATGATAACTCTAAATGGAGAATCATAGGGATGGTCACTCTCAAGATAATCACGGGTCCATTCGAAAGGGAGACAAAATTTTAAGTTATTGACATTGCCCCATCATTTAATCTGCTATTAGGAAGGCCATGGATTCATATCATAGATGGAGTGTCAACCACATTGCATCAAAAGGACAAATACATCTTGAAGGAAGAAAATAAAGTGAGAAAGGTAGTCAAAGAGATACTACGAGATAGCTGGGTCAAAGAACTGGAGGTCCTGATTGACGCTTCCATACTACAGGTCCTTTTCTCCGAAGAGTAGAGTGATATCAAAGGCTGTGTTTGTTCAGGTTAATGTGATTGGAGAAAGTATGCCGTCTAAATTGCTACCACTATACTTCGACCAGTACACCAATCCGATAGTGGCTAGCATCATCAAGAAAATAGGATCCTTTCCACGTATGGGACTAGGTAAGAGAAATCAGGGGTTAGCAGAGCTTCCAGAATAAAGAGTCAGAGAAACCGTTTTAGGTTGGGGTATGTTCTGATGGAAGAAGATAAGAAGAAGAAACCAAAAGGTGCTACAGAGAAAATGAAGCCATATCTGAAGACCTTTAATGGGTACTTTGTTAAAGAAGGTGAAGATTTCCCTTTCTACGGTTTCCCGAAACCATGGTTGGATCAGGTGGACATGTGCCTAAAGCCGGTATTTGAGATTTTCTTCGATCCTAAGTTCACTGAATATGAGGATCCCTACTTATCAATTCCCCCGAAGTAAACCTTATTTGGTGATTGGATGACAACCCTGAACGAGGATGCAATGAAGATTCCAATGAGAGAAGAAGAACCTGAGGGTGGAAAAGGGAAGAAAAAGATGGAAGTAGCTGAGTGGTATGCGCCAGACAAGAAGGACAAGTGGACATATATTAATTTTTGGTTGCATGGGTCTAGTGATAGGATTTCCCGCTCCTCGAAGTCTGTAATGGCCGTTATGAGCCAACTTTTAATTTCTGCTGATAAAAATGATGTAACACAGAACAATGTTGTCAATGAAAATGTGACTGATTCTACTTACTCAATTGCGCTTAATGATGATTGCAAAAATGATATTCCATCTGATTTACAAAAATTAATTGAAAAAGAAAATGAACCTGCATGCAAAATCATTGAGGAAACCCTAACCCTCAAAATGTATTTATTGGCACTACACTCCATGAAGATGAAAGCATGAAATTATTCTCACTGCTAAAAGAATTCAAGGATATTTTTGCATGGTTTTACAAAGATAAGCCAGGAATAGACCCAGATATTGTCCAACACCATATCCCCCTCTTTTCAAATTCCAAACCCATTAAGCAAAAATTTAGGCGAATGAGACCAGCATGGACTCTCACAATCAAGGAGGAAGTCAAAAATTAGTTAAAGACAGGGTTCTTGATAGTCACAAAATATCCAGAATGGGTAGCTAACATAGTACCTATTCCTAAGAGAGACGGACACATACAAGTGTGTGTTGATTTTCGAGACTTGAACAAAGTCAGTCCAAAGGATGATTTTCCCCTTCCGCACATAGACGTATTGGTGGATAACACATCAGGGCATGAACTCTTGTCTTTTATGGACGGATTCTCAGGATATAATCAAATATTAATGGTATCCGAGGATAGAGAAAAGACTACCTTCATAACACATTAGGGCACCTATTGTTATAGAGTCATGCCTTTCGGGCTTAAGAACACAGGTGCAACCTACCAAAGGGGAGCAACCACATTATTGCATGACATGATCTATAAGGAGGTAAAAGTGTATGTTGATGACATGATCGTGAAGTCAAAGAAGAGATAAGGACATCTAGAGGCCTTAGAAAAATTCTTTGAGAGACTGAGGATGTATAGGAAGAGGCTGAACCCACAGAAATATACTTTTGGGGTAACCACCAGGAAGTTGTTAGGATTCTTAATCACTCAAAGGGTGATAGAAGTAGATCCTACCCAAATCAAGGCCATTATGGAAATGTCACCATCAAAGAATAAAAAGGAACTTAGAGGGTTAGCCGATTTATTTCAAAACTCACCATGACCTGTGACCCACTCTTTAGGTTGTTGAGAAAAGGGGAGATGTGTGATGACCAATGCCAAGAAGCCTTCGATAACATCAAAGCCGACCTCAAAAGCCACTCATCCTTTCTCCACCTAACCCTGATAAATCCTTACTCCTTTACTTGTCAGTTACTGAAAATTCGATGGGGTGCATGCTAGCCCAAGAAGAAGGGGAGAGACATTCTAAGAAAGCCATTTATTACCTTAGTAAGAGGATGACGAGGTATGAGTCGAATTATTTGCCAATAGAAAAGGTTTGCCATACCTTATTCTGGAGCACCCGTCATCTTAGGCATTACATGCTAGCTTTTCTTGTCATGCTTATTTCTCGCGTGGACCCCCTCAAATACCTGTTTGAAAAACTCGCCCTAACTAGTAGAATTTCCTGGTGGATGCTAATGTTACCAGAATTCGACCTCAAGTATGTCACAGCCAAATCTATCAAGGGGAGAGCTGTCGTAGAGCATTCAGCTGACTTTGGTATAGAAGGAGAGGAAGAAGGGGAGTTTCAGTTCCCTGACGAAGAGATAATGGAGGTGAATGAAGGTATATGGAAAATGTATTTCGATGGAGCCTCTAACCAAAAGGGTTATGGAGTAGGAATCATTCTTGTAACACCTAATGGATCCCACACCCCCTTAATAATCAAACTTAGGTATACCTCCATAAACAATGCCGCTGTGTATGAAGCTTGCATTTCAGGGTCAGAGGCAACCTTGAAGCTTGCCAAGGACGCTATCTGATTGGTGACGAACTGCCACATACCATCCATCTGTTAAGGGTAAAATCTAGGGTTAGAACCTCATAATCTTATAGAGCAAAAAATTAGAGACATACCCTGTGGTCTTATGTAAGGACCAAAGATCGTAGGCTAGCTGCCAAGGCGTGACCCTCCTCAGCATAACTCCAAGGGACATTGAGGACACTTACTGGCTGGGTGGGATACAAGTATGTGACTCATGGCACCTCAATAATCTGGGAGGGACCATCAACACCCAAGACGTTGACGGTCCAGTCCCAAGGAAGGATGGGATTAGAAACTAGAGGAACACGTCTCCTATACATCCCGCAAAATAGTAGGCACAAGACAAGATAGGGAAAAGATAAATCAAAAACATAAGTGACGAATAGAGACAAAAATGTAAAAACTCACATCCAGGAGTGGGAAGCTAGGCATCAAAAAGCGGCCACGGCAAGGCTGATAGTCTCGAAACAAAAATGATCCCAAGCATCAGTACCAGCCAAAGTTGACTAAAGATCAACAATGGAAAGGTCATCAACATCCATCATGGGAGGATTATGAGGAACGCAGTACCTCGAGCCACCTATCACTTGCCGAGACACTAGTTCACTAAGATACCATTAATTGCCATCTGTACTCTCCATCAGAAATTGACAATAAATAAGAGGCCTAACTGCCTGGATCTCCTCAGGAGCAGTATAGGAAACACTCTCTCAATGTGTCCACTCAATGCTAGAAATAGTCAGCTCAGATAAGAAGTTCCTTAGAAGGATAATCCGGTGGGCCCCGCTCTTGACCACAATAATATCCCTTCGCCATCTCAAGCCCCGAGGGAACAAAGGTACGAGAGCCATGCCATCCTCATCCTTGGTTAACTCATCAGCAGGAGAAGGAGCCAACAACTATAGGCACTTGAAGCTTTAGAGCTGCACAGACAAAATAAAAATTAGAAAAACAGAAGTATGGGAATAAAAAGCCAAAAGTTAAAAGAGGTTGCAGTACATACCTTCCAAGCTCGCCAGAACCCTCCAGTTGATTTGATATCCCCACGGGAAACCTCACCCATGTGCTTAGAAAGATGAGCTAGAGTGGTACCGCCCTAATCATAAGAAGGAATCTCATCAATGTCAGCCAAGCAAGAGAGAAGCCTCAGATTCACCCGGTCATTTTGCATCACAAAGATCGAACAACCGAGGATATACAGAAGGAAGATCTATAACAGTTGCCAGTCATTGAGATTGTGCCTCCCTTTTCTATAAGCCCAATAAAGCCAGTAACATGTGAACCAGTGCCCCTCTAGAATCGGTGGAATAGCCCTGACCAGCGTTTCAACGGCCTCAGGATCAATCTCGTTAAAGTATTCCAAGATCAGGCACTTCCCACCAACTCTTAAGTCGGTAATCATAGAAAAGTCAAAGGGCATCATCAGCATCTCACTAAACGGTAGATAAAGAGTATTAATTGTGTCCCAACATCTCTCAGCATGAGCATAAAAGTGCACCAGATCATTTGTGCTTATCGAAACCAGGTGGAGGAAGTCACCGAATCCCGCCTCATCAATGATTTGCTGAATGGCAAGCGACACCTGGGTAGACCATAAAAAAGCATGAGAAAGACTACCATGGCCCTTCAAGACCACCTCCGGCACCTGCATGCATCAAAAATAGGCACAAAATCACTATTCATAACCCGAAGTCCAACTTTGCAAAATCAACAAATTAGCACAATACAATTTTTCAACGACAACTAGGTGCACACTATAGTTCAGAAAACTAGTACAATGAACAAAAATAGTCCTTAACAACCAAAAGTTTCACATACCTGACTGACTAAAGCCGTAACCAAAAGATGACATTGGGGGTCTCGTAAAATCAACTCTGTGGGTTGACTCTCGACCCTTACTCCCTTTGGCCTTCTTAGAGAGCCTACTCGAGCTTGAAGCCATGGATCTACAAAGAAAATGAGAATTAGAACCAAACTTTCTTCTTCAAATTTGGAGAAAAATAAAACGCCAATCAAAATTCCAATCGTGGAATAAGATTACTCACTCGAGCATGCACAAACTGATTTTTAGTGGGTTTTGGCTCTAACAATACCCCAAAATGGCCAAGAATGAGCATTTGGTGCTCAAAAACTCAAGATATACAACAATAGAGTCTGCCCACCTAGTACTGCCACAGCAGTGGCCCAGTGTCGTCATGGCACTACTCCCTATGGGCACCGCTTTGCTCTCTTTAGCCCGTTTTGGCTTGTTTCGGTCCATTTCAAAAGCTCCGATTAGGCCCAATGGCTCATTTTAGTCAAAATTTACAAGGTTTTACCCCCATCGGATTTAATTTATCCCCAACAGATAGTTATAGAAAGAGGACAACTCTTGAAGGCCCGAATAGACTTTTCAAAATAACCATTACGAGATTTGATCAACCGTGAGAGGTTCAGGTCTGAAATCCTGGTTCCCAGTTAAGAAAAAATTGTTAAGATCCATAGTGAATCCAGATTATCCCTAGTAGACAACTAGGCTCCCATTGGTCCTAACCGGCTCTTTTGGATTGAGCCTTGGAAGATTTGATCAACCGTGAGAGATTCAGAGATGGGTCCTAGTTTTGGATCAGTAGATTTGATCAACCGTTAGAGATTCAGAGATGGATCCTAGTTCTTGGTCAGAAGATTTGATCAACCGTGAGAGATTCAGGGATTGGTCCAGGTTTTGGGTCAACAGATTGATCAACTGTGAGAGATTCAGAGATGGTTTTGGTTCTAGGTCAGTAGAATTTGATCAATTGTGAGATATTCAGATATGGATCCTGGTTCTCAGTAAGAAGTTAAGAGAGATTCTCGAAGAGTTCCCCACCATCCTTAGCACAAGATAACAAAAGTAAGTGATCTAGTCAAGATAAAAAGTATACTCTACTTTAAAAGATTTGTAGTGTGGAAGTAGAGGTCGAGCCCACAGAGATTAAAATACTAAAGCACTTTAATTTTAAAACCTAAACCTAGTTAATTAAGAAAATAGAATTTTGATTTTGATTTCAATTAAACTAAGAACAATGAAAATAAATCTAAACTATGAAAGAAATTAAAAGTTATTTTGATAAATATGTGTATTGAACCTAGAATTGCAAATCCACCACTAGCTTCATAATAAGGATATCTATGCATTCAATTAGCTTATTATATTGGATGATAATGGTGAATCATAGCTACAAGCCCAATTCCTCTGTCAAGAAGATAACTACGATTCAAGCATCAACATAATTCATCTTCGGTTAGTACGGAGTGTCTCACACTAAACTAGAGTTGCGGCACACTCCATCTTCCCTAGGCATGAACTATTCGACTACTTGATATCACAATTCAATTAAACACCATTACATGCAAATAATCCATACAAGCATAGCAAATATAGATCATTGAGCACATTACATTCAAAATAGATCTAAGACAAGAATAAACTTTGAAAGCAATGACTTAATTAATTAAAGTTTGATTTTATTATAAAAATCCTCCAAACATGTAATCATCGTCCATACATAATAAAAATAAAAGAATAACATAAAATACGCCCTATTACTTGGCTAGGGATTCATTGAAACCCTAGATATTGGTCTAAGCAGTCATAGAAGCGATGAACGACAGGAGGTTGATGGAGGAGGTCTGTGGACACGCGGAATTCCGCTTTCCTTTTGCTTTGAAATTGAGTTGAAAGGAAAGAATGAAGGTCTGTTGAAAACAGATACAGAGCCACCACTTGGTCTTTAGGGAAGCAAGAAACCCAATTTGACTCACCCAAACGGATAAAGGGCATCGGTCCTTCATAACCAAAGAACTTGGCTCGGGGTTTTGGAACGAGAGAGGAAGGAGCCTTTGTCATGACTAAAATACCCTCAACTTGTCCCGTCTCTCGACTAGCCTCAATTAGCATCCAAATAATTATCTTATACTATGTTTGGTTCGACAGTTAATTTTATGATAGGTATATTACATCACATAAGAAACTTGAAATGGAAGATCTAAAGATAAGATATCATTCATAAGATCTAAGCCAAGTATCACACAATGTAAAGTGAAAGATCACATGATCAAACCTAAAAAAAAAATCGTCTAATCTTATATTAAGTAATAAAGTTTTCCTAATCTAAGGGGACATGAATTGTTCTTGAAACAAATTTAATCAAAGAAATGAAAAAAATGTTTAGCAAGCTAATATGATGCATGATAATCTTTGAGAAAAGAAGACCTCTCAATCCCCGGGACGGATGAGAAAGGAAGAATTAATTGAGGAGGAGCATGAATGTATGATCTAGTTCATTCCTTATAATCTTCTTAGATTAGGGGTCATAAAAACCCCAAATCTTGCATGAATGCAATGCATGATCCTAGGATGTGCAAAGGTGGTTGTGTGTTTGTGTACATGGACTTTCTAAAGTGACTTATAAGTCTAAAAAGATGAATGAATGCATGGAGGAAATTATCATGGGATATGTACAAAATGTAGTATGGACTACTTCCTAAGATATGAACAAATTTGGACTGCATGTAAGCATTTAATCAAAGAATGAAAGTAAAAGAATGTTTGCTGTGAATAGTGGACAGAATGGTGACTTGATCTTGTGGAAAATGAAAAGTAGGGTTAGGAATGTTTTAAATGCATGATTTTTTATGGAGATCATCCTTATTGTGTCTAGAACACATATCAAAAATCTAATCCTCAATAACTATTACAGATTGAGAGAACATATAAACAATAGAGGTTACTCAGAAACAGAGTCCGTATTGTCGACTGAAATGTTGAAAAATCTAAGAAAATGAAGAAAAAAAAAGATCTAGAGGCCCATATTATACAAAACGTTTTCTAAGACACTGAAGTTTAAGGGAAAATGAGTTGGGACCACTCCTTTTGGAAACATTTTCTGTAAAACAAATTGATAGTCAACCAAGCTGCTGTGACAGTAAAGACAGAATGTTTGGAAGGAATGTTTGGACAAAAATGGACCCCTTTTAAGTGCTTTCAAGTCAAGCCAAAAATCATGGGTGTTCTATAATGAAGTAGGAAGACTTTCCAAGTTGTCTTGCATCCATACCTTGAGTATTGAACTCAGAATAATTCTTTGAAATTAAACAACTCACTGTTTTGAAGATTTTTTTGAGAGAAATAAGGTTTTATTTCTTGAAATCAAAATGAGGGGTTTAAGAGGGGTATTGAAATAGAGGTTTTGAGAGTATATTTCCAGCACTTAAATGGAGATTATGACCACTTGAAGTATCAACATCAAACTTGTTTAGAGAACATCCAAGATTGTTGGAAAGACTTGTTTTATTTTGGAAATAACCTCAAGAATACATGGGGATGTATTGAGGTTGTAATCATCATCTATCAAACATGTTTTTGAGGTCAAGAGCTACTATCCATAAGGATTCACTCACCTTAAACTTCATCTCCTCATCTAGATGATGATGAACTAGTAAGTAAACAAGAAAAAGAAAAAGAAATGAGATAAGAGGAGATGAACATCACAGTAAACAAGAAAGTATATAGCAATCAATAGATTATATTCATGATGATTTTGGACATGCAGCTTGATGTTTCACTCATATATGGTGACTTGGGACATGGAAGTAGCTTTATCTCTCATAAATATCCACTAAAATGATAGTTGGGTGTATTGAAAGTGAAGTAAATAGAAGTAATGAAGTAAAAACAAAGTTTAGAACTCACTTTCTTGTTTGAAAATCAAAGAAGGAAGCTTCTTTTCTTTCTACTCTAACCTTATCTCTACAACTTTCTCTCTAAAAGTTTTCAAAGCTTGCATTTGACAACCCCAAAACGAGAAGTCAAGGGGGGTTTATATAGGCCAATTTGGGGTGGTTTTGGGTTTTAGAAGTATTATTGGTCCCAAACAACTTAAAACATAGAGCTACGTCCTAAATAATCAAAATAGACCCCCAAAAGAAATTACAAAAATGAACTATTCTGGAGGAGAGTGCCATGGCGGCAGTGGGCCAGTGCTGCGGCGGCACTCCTCCTCATTCGTCCAAATAATTCTTTTTAGGCCCCCAGAGGTCCCGGTATTCTCGAAAAGGCCTATTTCGTCCGAAATTCACAGAAAATGCATACGAACTCCAAACTGAGCTTATGATATACTGTTGGAAAGTTAATGGAGTCTATTTTCCGTAAAAAAAATAGTTCAGAGATAGGTCACTTTGAAAAGTTTTGCAGTGTTCACGATAAAAGCCAATTTGATCGTCTTTTTCACCTTCGGAAATTCATAATAAATTCGTTTTAAATCCAGAAATTATGTGTGATATACCGTTCGAAGCTATTGACCTCTAGTATCCATGAAAAATATTTGAAAAATGATACGGTGCTCCGGTTTCAAAGTCAAATTTTGATCAAACTGCTCAAATCAGGGACCTCCAGAAAATTCTAAGAACCTCTGCGAGCTCCCAAGAGCTGACGTTTTTGTATGTTTTTGTATTTTTTTTTTCTGAAAAAAAGATGTTTTTGTATGTTTTTCTTTTGAAACTCGTTTTAGTACCTTTCACATGATCTAGCATGATCTCGGAACTTTTTGGTGAATTTGGACGATTTCGGTCAAACCTTGGTCAAACCTTGGTCAAACCGGTCAACACGGACTTTCTGGGAACTTCCGGGGGTCTCTGGGAGCCGACGATTTCATCTAGTTATGCTTTAAAACTCATTTTACCACTTTTCTTATGATGCAGTATGTTTCCAGAGCTTTTGGTCCCAAATCTGGGAGTTTTTGAGCTTTTCGAGGTATTTTGGTCATTTTGAGCATTTTGAGAGATAGAACTAACTTCCAGGAGTCCTTTTTGAGTCTTTTTCGATCATTGTGAACCACCAAGCTATGGGTTTCCTAAATGTGATAGCTGACAGAATGGGGTGTCTACAGTTTGCCTCTCTTTGGTATGAACTTGCGAGGCATCGCATGTCGCAAACGAGTGCCAAAGTTTTGAAGAGACAAGTCTTTTTGGAGGCTATAGATTTAGGATAAAATGCATTGCAAAAGATGCAATGATAGAAACATGATGCTGGGGCTAGGGCTGGTCGTGCTCTATGTGAGCTACTGACGTATCCCAAGGGGAATCAGACGAGAATGTAGTTCGAGACACAAAGGAACAAAGCACACATGCACAACAAGACAGGCGGATGCTATGTTATGAGGATGATATGCAATGTATGGATGTGTCCTGAGTCCTATCATGTTTAGTGTTCTGATCCTAGTATTAGTGAGTGCTAGTATTTCCGATTGTGATGCAGTGGCTGACTTGGATAAAGACACAATGATTTGGAAGACTCTGGGTCTCGGGGCAAACTTCTTAAATTCTAAGAAACGTGCTTTGTAAGCGAAACGGATCAGACGCAGGGTCTTTAGAGGACGACAACTATAGGCAACCGAGCGATCCTGTGATAACCGATAGGTAAGAAAGCTATGAAAATGGACAGATGAAAAAGCTCATGATAATCAGGGGACACAAAGTCGTGAATGACCAATTTTTTTGGAAGTCGGTTACGCTTTTTGCTAATTTCTGCTGCGGATAGTGGTAGCTAGTACCCTTCTGTATTTGTCCTCGGGGGATGGTGTAGGGCTCTCTGTGGATATCAAAAATTTTCTTTCTTTACCACAACTTTTCTTTCAAAATCTTTTCAATTTAAAACACAAAACAATGAGTTGCCGCTTAATTTTTAAAAGGAAAAATTAAGAAACCATTTTAAAGCAAACTGGTCTTTTAAGAAACCAAAGATTTTCTAGGTTCGGGGATTATGGAATGAGAGGGGAAGGAGCCCATCGGACTAAAACAACCCCTCTCATCCTATCTCGCGATAGGCCTCTACTTAACATCCTTTTAATCGATTTAATAATCTAAGCATGTCCTCAACTAATACATACATATAAATATACATTACAAAGCATGTCTAAAAGGGTGTAAGATTTGCTAACAGCAAAATATCATTCACAAATCACATAGTTCAAGTAGCAAGCAATATGATATGCAAATAAGGAACTATAGAACTTACCCCGATTAGTTAAGCAATGTGAATGTCAAGTCACATAGATGAATGTAAACATAAACAAGAAGAAGTCATGAAATACTTATTGATTTAGGTCACTTAAACTTTAAATCCAAGCTTAACTAATCGTTATTGAAACATGGTTTGAACCTTAACTCATTAAAATATCATCTAACCCATTATTTATAAGATTGATCAAAATTGTTACAGAATTCTGGAAATTGCTGAGAGCAGATCAGAACTTCAAAGAAATAAAAAGCATGGTTCCCATAGTTTTATCTTGGTGAATTTTGGACACAAGATGCCTCTGTGTGTCTACTTTTTAACCCATAAAGAAAATTAAAGTTTCAATGGTTAGATCTCTGTGAATTGGACAAAAACCAGACATCACTCAGGATTCTACAACCCTCTGTCCAGAGTTCTTGCACGATTTTCTAAAAATAGTAAAAACATCAGAAATGCATTGTTCTTTTTAGGGTATCTTTCTAACACATTAACCTACTTAGAAAAAATTATTTTGGGTAAAAACTGATAGATTAAGATTCTGATTTGCTTATTTCAAAAGAGTGCTACTGTTCTGAAACTCTGGACAGATTATGGTTGTTCCACAAAACCCTTGATCAAACCACTCAAAACATGAAACTGCCTTAAAACAAAAATTACAGTGGTAGAACTTATAGTTATGAACACTTTCCCGTTGGTTTCAGTCCATTCCAACGGTTCGATGTTCGGCTAAAAACCTATGATCAAAAATAGATTGTGAACTCACTGCTCATTGGGTTAATTCACTTCATTCCTATCAACTTAGAAAAGTAAGCCATGGAATTGAGCTTGTCTAAAGCTAATTCTCCTACCACTTGGTGGTCATTGGAGACTAAATATATTCATATTTGTAAATTTTAAAGAAGTATAGAAGAACTTCATGAAACTTAATCATAACAAACCTCAAACCATGAAGATAGGTTTAAGTCCATTATGCTAAATATTCTAGTATCAACCTTAGTCCCCTTATGAATCACAAGATTACAAGGAGATTAAGGGATTCCAAGCCAAGAGATTCAAGTAAGACATTGAAAGTCTTATGAATCCAAGGGATGAACACAAAATAAAAAAAGGAAACTAAAGAACTCAATGCATACTATAATTAAATTTGGACAAAGACTAATTATTCTAGAGTTTACCTCCAAAGTATCCTCAACTTGGTGATTTTGGAGAACTTCCAAAGACTAATCAAGCTCTTCCTCACTAATTCACAAAACTCTTTCTTTAAACTATTCTAAACTCACTCCTAATCATGAAAATTAAGGCAAGGAGAACACTTATATAACCTCTAGATTCAAAGAAAATCCCCAACCCCATACAAGTGAATATTCATCCTCTATTTATAGACAATTTTAGAGGGGTATTTCAGTCATTTTAGGACTAAAAACCCTAATTCAGGTGTCCTTTTGATAGTACAAAATGTGTTGTCTTAAAGCTGTCTGTTACAAAAACGCTTCACTCAATGGAGATGGAAGCGGCACTCACTGAATGTCGGAACGGCACTCAGTGATTGCTGTTGCGGCATTCGGCATTCACTGAATGCCGATGCGGCACTCAATGAATGCCATGGACAACTCCAGGGACTGCCGTTTTTTTGTAAAAATTCATTTTTTGCGGCACTTGCTGAAATTCGCGGCATTCACGGAATGCCGTCCGGCAGTCCAGAGATTGCTGCAGCGGCAGCCTGTGACTGCCGCAAAAGGGGTCGAGTGCTTTTCTGCCTGCATCTTCCTTTTCTTTTTCCCTTTTTGCCTTTTTTAGGTTAGACAGTTTTTTAAAGAGCTTGAATCATCTTTGGAAGTCCTAGGTTTGTTCGAACGTTGTCATCATCGGACTTGGAGGTAACACTCTCCTTAATTTGACGTTTGGTCAAAATCGGGGTGTCTACAGTTTGCCCCTCTTCGACGAAGCTCGTGGAGCAACGCGAATCACAAGCGAATGTCGAAGCCTGTGTGAAGACAAGCCTCTGACCAAACAATTAGATTTAGGAAAAAACAAAATATGTTGCAAAATGAAGCAAGTACGTAGCGAAATTCTAATTGGTCATACTCCTTGATGAGCTGCCTACGTATCCCATCAGGAATCAAACCAAAGTGTAGTCTAGGCACGGGGCAAACACATACAGGCGCAGGTAGTCATACGGATGGATGCATCTATCCTGTCGTGATGCACGTGCTCAAGCAATGGCATTCTTTAAATAAACTCGACCAAGCAACCGTCGTGCTTTCTCTATATCATATCTTCCCTATATGTGATGCACATTTCGTGATGTGTTAGCCAAAGAAGATTACCAAATGCTGACTGATGTAAAGATTCGTTGCATTAGTCGATGGAACGCATTCTTAATTTTGAAAATCCATGGTTAACGCAAATCTATTGTGAGAACCGAGAATGCAAATCCGTTACACCCTCAACCAAAGGATGGACGTAAATCTGTTATATTCTCGAAACGAAGGTTAATGAAAATCTGTTGCGAGAACCGAGAATGCAAATCCGTTACACTCTCAACCAGAGGATCGATGTAAATCTGTTACGAGGATCGAGAACATAAATCTGTTATATTCTCAAAATGAAGGTTAATACAAATTTGTTGGAGAACCGAGAATGCAAATCCGTTACACTCTTAACCAGAGGATGGACTCAATTTTGTTACGAGGATCGAGGATATAAATCTGTTATATTCTCGAAACGAAGGTTAACGCAAATCTATTGCGAGAACCGAGAATGCAAATCTGTTACACTCTCAACCAGAGGATCGACGTAATCTGTTACGAGGATCGAGAACATAAATCTGTTATATTCTCGAAACGAAGGTTAACGCAAATCTATTATGTAATTCAGCCCACGGGCTCAGAATCATTTCAATTTTGAAAATTTTGGAGCCCACGGACTCAAAATTATTTTAATTTTCAAAATTTTGGAGCCCACGGACTCAAAATCATTTCAATTTTCAAAATTTTGGAGCCCACGAACTCAAAATCATTTCAATTTTCAAAATTTTGGAGCCCCCGGACTCAAATTCATTTCAAGTTTCAAAATTTTGGAGCCCACGGTCTCAAAATCATTTCAATTTTCAAAATTTTGGAGCCCACTGACTCAAAATCATTTCAATTTTCAAAATTTTGGAGTCAACAGACTCAATTTTATTTCAAATTGCGAAATTCGGAGCCCCACGGACCCAAATTTATTCCACTCTTCAAAATTTGGAGTCCATGTACTCAAATTTATTTCATCTTTCACAAAATTGAGGACCAGCTTGATCCTGAAAGCCAACCCCGGGGGTTAAAAGCACAACGAGGGTGAAATTTGGGTGTCTAAATTTAATTTTTAGGACCTAATTTGAATTTTTGGGGGAAAGCAAAATATCTTTTAACCGACTTAAACGCGGCACATGATTCAAAATCGCAGCAGTCAGTGACTGCCACATGGCACTCACAGAGTGCCACTGCGGCACTTGGTGAGTGCTGCTCGACAGTTCACCAACTGCCGTGCACGTAAACTGAGTGCCGCGTTTGAGCGGCAGAATGCTAAAACGGCAGTTTCAATTCATTTCTCTCATTCTCTCAACCTTCTCTCATTCGATTATTCTCTGGAGAAATTTTTTTCTTTTCTTTCTCCTTGCTTGGATCAAGCTACCAGGGCTATCAGGTTATTTTCTCATGATCAGAACTCAGTTAAACTCTTTTATTTCATTGTTTTTCTGAGTTTTTTGTGATTCTAATGCGCGAATTTCTCTCTTTTTCTGACAGATTATGGCGAGCGGCTCTGGCAGTCAGAAGAGGACCAAGTACCGGGCCACTCCTCATCCTAACGCTACATTCCTGCTTCGGGACCCAGACAAGCATCTATCCGCCCGTGCGTTCAAGCGCGAGGTAAGCGTCCTTTTCTTTTCTCTCTTTCAATTCTTTTCTTCTCTCCTTTTTGAACTCCATGAATGTTATGCACCATCAATAAAAATTTTGTGCCTCCTTATGCTTGTATAGTTTTCGGGTGTTTCAATCACATCTGTGCTTACCCATTTGTTTAATTAGATTGTCCCTTGACCCCCTTTTTATTATTTTTATATATCTTTTCAAAATTCATGGACGCCAACCATTTTAACTGAATTTTTTATATTTCCTATGCTTATGAACTTTTTCGAGCTTTCCAAACTCTCCCTTTTTTTTCATTTTTTGCCATTGTCTTTCATTATTATCATCCTTTTCTGCTTTTTCTTTCTTGGTTCATTTACTAATCTTGAATCTTTCAACTTTTACAGCTGCCGAAGGACGTGCTGAAGGGGCACGACAGCTTGGCTCACGGGTTTGCCTGGTATGGGGAGTTGAGTGAGGCTATGCAGGGATTTATTAGGGCTGCCAGTTTTGGGTACTTCGTCAAACTTTTGATGAAGAGCTCCAACGACTTCAGGTAGATTCACGCATTGGCAGAGCAGTGGTGGGATACCACCAACACCTTCAACTTTGCTTTTGGGGAGATGACGATGACTCCCCTCGACTTCAGCATGATTACGGGGATCCCATTTGGCGAAGAGCCCCTACGCTACTTGGACGCGGCGAAGGAGTGGGACTGGGTCGAGCCATTGCTAGGAGTCATCCCAGAGGAGCCCTTGGTCACATCCAAGTGGTTCATGGACACCTTTAGAGGCCAGCTGGGCTTCACTGATGAGCAGATGGCTCAAGGCTTCATTATGTATATGCTGGGGTGATCTCTGCTGAGTACCAAGGGAGACCGAATCTCCGTGACACTGCTGGGGTCCTTGGAGCGTATGGATCAGATTTATCAGTACGACTGTGTCGGGGCAGGAATAGCCATCTTGTATCAGCACATGGGAGAGATTTCTCGGGATCGCCCAGCCTCTACTGGCATATTTTGGAGGGCTTGGGAGGTATACTTCTCTTCTTTTACTAATTTCCTGACCCTGAATTAAACTTTGCATTCTTATTTGAAATTTCTTTATTCATGCTCCTCAAAACTTATGCTCCTCTCTCTTTCTTGCAGATTTGGTCCCATGAGTACTTGCATATGATGTTGCTTGAGATGCGACCAGCAGACGCCCTCATCATGCCCCAGGGGTTGAAGTTGGCGAAGGATCGGTCGGATGGAAGACCAGAGCTCATGATTTTATCTCGTTCAGGAACTTCCTGACGAATCTACGAGAGCAGCACGTCCGATGGTAGCCCTGGCATGACGTACTTCCAGAGACCTCCTAGGGGATACGGGAGTCGACTAGGTACGACCCACAGAGGATCTTACTGGACGGACCAGAGGCTCGGGTGTGGTACCTGGGAGAGAGGGTGATCAGACAGTCAATGGCAGCCGAGTCTTTCTTCGTGCCATACCCCCTGCCGGAGTCCATGAGAGCTACGAATATCCTCCAGGGTTCCGCGCTTACGGTTACCCTAGCTGGTCTGTCTCTTCAGGGTTTCGTGGAGCTTCCAGCGGGATACGCAGCTTTCCGTGCTGCAAAGCTGATGGGGAACTTCCCTCTGATGGAGATGACCCGGGTGAGCTTCTTTCAGTCTCCTTAAACTTTATCTTAATTTTTTTAAAACATGTATGTTTATCTCTTTATTGAATTTATTCTTCTTTGCAGCCCATTCCTGGTGTTTACTGCCTTGGGATTGGAGCCTCAGGACGGTCTCTTATGGTGAGCAGACCACTACCATGGTTCCCAAATATCAGGCAGGTACTCCTACCGTTCCGCTCCAGTATGATCATGTCCCACGGGACTATGCGGAGGAGGGCTTGCTATATGCTCACAGCGTGAGAGAGTGGATTTATGGCAGAGAGTGGAGGGTAATTTCTAAATTTTGCTTTTTGTTTTAAAACTATAGTTTTATTATGATATTCTAACCTTTTTCTTTTTGACTCAGGCTGACGGGGCGCGGGCAGCTGCTGAGGTCCACACGAGAGCTCTGGTAAAATAAATGCTCCTTTTATTTTGCTTTTAGCTTTCCAATCAATTCTATTACAACCTGGTAACTTGATTTGTTCTCTCCGTTTAGGAGGAATAGGATAGGGCTCTGTCCCGGCAGGTGGGAGTGCTCCAACAATGGCTTCAGCAGTTTAGCATCCCTCTCAGCGATGCCCGTGGAGGTAGCGGAGCTGGACGTGATCGTAGGCAGTGGTGAGGGCACTAGCTCCAGTAGAGGTGGAGGTAGAGGAGGAGGCGGTCGTGGCAGGAGCTGCATAGAGTCAGAGGAGGAGCCTCTCAGACGCGTCACTCGCGAGACTCGAGGCCGTGGCCATGGCTGATCACTTTCTCTCTCTTTTTTCTTATGTTTTGAGTGCTTCTGGAGAGGATTTGCACTTTGGATGATTGTATATACTTATGTACATACTTATTCTTTATTATTATTATTGTTTCATCGCTGCTCACCATATGTGTGGAGCTTGGTTTGTTTATTTTCACTGAACCCTTGCCGTATGTGGGACCATAGCTTGGTTCCCTTTTTATTTGAATGCTTCTATTCTTATTTATTTACTTTAAAATGCATGAATGAATGAATGTATGTGACCATGGCCTAGTTTTGCTTGTACGTACTGCATGATGCGTACGTTTTATTTTACTTAGTTTTTTTGTTTGCAGGTGGGTTGAAAATGTTACAAACAGACCCTGGCAAAAATAAAACTTAGAACGACACTCAGTTAGGCCTCTGCGGCACTCAGTGACTGCAGCAACGGCAGTCAGTGAATGTCGCAACGACATTCACGGACTGCCGCGCGGCACGTCACAGAGTGCCGATCTACTTCATTGACTGCCGCGGGTAGGTAAGCAGCTTTATTCTCCTATTTATACCACTTTCTTCCCCCAATCCTCCGCAAAACAACATTTTCTCCTCTTCACTTCTTCCCAAAATGGCCCCCATCAATTCTCAAATACTCTTCTCATGGATGGATACCCTCTTTGGCATCGATAGGCTCAACTTTGAGTGTTTCAAACTAAATGATCTCTTCTCTTTCCGTCGAATTATTTTGAATGAAGGCTTGCTTCGAGCTGCGATTCAGTGTTGGGATCCTTCCTTTCACGTCTTTTGCTTTGGTTCCCATGAGGTCTGCCCTATATTTGAGGAGTTTAGCGCTATCCTCCACACAGACCCTTTCGCGGATCTGATAGTTCTCGCGGTGCAGGTGGGGTATGTTCAAGATTTGGCCATTCTACTCCATACATCTCGTAATGCTGCGAGCTCTTTCATATATGACCGACATATTGACTTTGAGCGACTTTCTTCCGCGTATGCCCCAATGGGGGATCCTTATGACGGCGGATATCAGATTACCCGGTGTAGTGCATTATCGATTGCCATGCTTTCTTACTTCCTCTTCCAGTCATCTTTCGACATTCTCATACCCATTGCCTGTGGTCTGCGAGAGATGAAGAGCGCTGTCATGCTAGTTCTCAGCGAAACCTGGATAGGTTTGGATCAGGCTCATGCCATCGGGGCCCTGTTATCTGTGGGAGCCCCCTTCATCCTGCAACTTTGGCTCATGGAGCGCTTGGATCTCTTCGTCCATCCTTCACACCTTCGTGGGTCTCTTCCCTACGATCGCATTGAGGTTCACCATTTGTTCCGCTAGGATGACGCATGGCTTAATTGGCTCATAAACCCTTCTCTTGGTGATATTTACTGGTTTTGCCCAGATTGGACTTACCGCTCAATTGCAGTGCAGCTTCCTGGGAAGCCTAGTATCTAGTTGCCTGGTTTGCACGCTATTACTTTCTACATTCCAAGCCTGGTGGTCAGTCAATTTGGATTAGTTCAGGATGTTACTGAAGATATTGCTGTGGATTTCACGAGGAGCTCGATCATACGTTCCTCCACTGTGAGGGCTTTTGTTGAGGCTTGGTATGACAGGGTAGCTACTCCCTTTCGAAGGATTCCTGCTTTGGTCGTTCCTACTGCTGAGTACCTCTCGCAGATTCAGACCCTAGTTGAGAGATTGACTTCATAGACATTCATAGATAAAAAGCAAGACAGGGTGAAGCTTTACAAAATTTCAGACGGATCCTGTCTATTTTCTTGCGCATCTGAATGTGATGTTCTTCTTTCGTTTCTAGAAAATGTTTTTATGTTTAAGAAAAGAAATAGCGTGCCCTAGCACGTTTAATCAATGTTTTCACTCTTTCAGTTTATCTTTAAGTTATGAAAATCCTCCTTTCAAATTCTCTTTCCAGCTTTTGTTACTTTGCTTTGAATCCTTTCTTGAAGCTTTAATCATCTTATACCATGAATCCTCATTTGTTCTTTTATATTACTTATTTTTATGACCAGGAGATCCAAAAATGGGTTTAGACATTATCTGGGTTCTTCGATTTGGCAAACGAAGTTTGCCCCTACTTATGGGGCTCTGAAGTGATTCTGGGAAAACGGGAGTTTTGCCCCTATTTTGGCATAGGGACTTTTGTTTTGTGGACCGAGGGCTTTTAAGAACCTGCCTACTTATCCCTGAATAAGTATCAGGTCCATAGCAGTTCGATTTAAGGCTTGATAGAAAGCGCCACTAGGACATTTTATTAATTGACCGAACCGAGCTGGTTGCCTATGTATCCCCTAGTGGGAATCAGGTCAGGCGTAGTTCATTGAGGTAGGAGGTTTTGAAAGAAGCGGTCTCAAGTAAAGTATTTTTTGAGGCGATCGAGGTTGATTGGTTGTTTGAACTCAACCTCGTCTAGGTCCATGAGATAGGCCGCCCCTCCAAAGAGGAGAGTCTCAATGATGTACGGTTCGACCTAGTTGGGTTTGAATTTTGCTATGGGGTCATAAGCGGGCTCTTTCAGTTCTTTGAGGACCAAGTCACCCTCAGCAAGCTTCCTTGGGCAGACCTTTTTGTTGAAAGCATAAGCTATCCTCTTATGATATCCACGAGTATAGTTTATTGTGAATAACCTCTTCTCATCAAGCAATATCAGTTCTTCAAACATTTCCCTCATCCATTCTAATTCTGTTACCTCGCATTCAGTCAAGACCCTGAGAGAGGGTATCTCCACCTTAATTGGAAGAACCGCCTCCATCCCGTAAACCTACAAAAATGGCGTGGCTCCTGTTGAAGTCCTTATGGATGTTCGGTACCCCCACAGTGCAAATGGCAGCTTCTCATGCCAATCCTTATACGTATCCGTTGTTTTTCCCAAAATCGCCTTGACATTCTTATTTACTGCATCCACTGCTCCATTTGTTTGTCGCCTATATGGAGATGACTGGTGGCGAGTGATCTTATAATTCTCCAAGAGTGGGATGACCTCTCCTTGGAAGTGATTACCATGGTCAGAGATGAACTCATTCGCGACTCCATATCTGCAGATTATGTTCTTCTCAATGAAACTCACCACATATTTGGCTTTCAAAGTCGCATACGAGGCCGCCTCTACCCATTTGGTAAAATAGTCAATTGCCATGATAATGTATCGGTGCCCGTTGGAGGCTTTTGGGACTATCTCACCAATGATGTCAATTCCCCACACGAAAAAAGGCCAGGGCGTGGTCATAATATAGAGCTGTGATGGCAGGGTGTGCATTAGATTTGCATGGATTTGGCATTTGTGGCACGTTCTGACATAATCACAACAGTCTTTGTCCAAAGTTGTCCAGTAGTACCCTTATCGGATGATCTTCTTTGCTAGCATGTGCCCATTCATGTGGGGCCCACATACTCCTTCGTGTATTTCCTCCATCATTCTCTTAGCTTCTCTCCCATACAGACACTCCAAATTATACCCAGTGTAAGATTATTTCCATAGCTTATCCGCATAAATTACAAATTGGGCGGAGAACCTTCGGATCGCCTTTCTGTCCTTTTCTGAAGCTCCCTCGGGGTATTCTCCTTTCTTAATGAAATTCCAAACATCTGTGTACCATGGTAACTCATTTCCCTCCTCTATCATCGCGACCATCTCGAATGAAGGTTGGTTTCTGATTTCTATGGGAAATGGTATCATGGTGACTCCCGCAGGGACTTGTATCATTGAGGCCAAGGTTGCTAAGGAATCGGCTAACTGGTTCTCTTCACGGGGAAGGTAGTAGAATGATATTTCTTTGAACTGTACTTTTAGGCTCTCTAGGTAGTCATGGTAAGGCCTCAACTTCTCATGCTTTACCCTCTAATCACCTCACACCTGGGATATGATCAAGTTAGAGTCCTCGAAGACATCGATCCTTCCAACTTTTAGGGCTAAGGCTGCTTCCATCCCAATTATGCATGCTACGTACTCTGCAGTGTTATTAGTCGAGTCATACCTGAGTTTGACGGCCAGTGGGGTGGGGGTTCCATCGGGTGCTATTAGAATGACTCCAACCCCGTAGCCTAATTGGTTGGTGGCCCCATCGAAATACATCTTCCACAGATCCCCCTTCAGCTCCATTACCCCTTCGTCAGGAAACTTGAACTCCCCTTTCTCCTCAGACTCTATAGCAAGGCCGGCTAGGTATTCAGCAACGGCTCTTGCTTAAACAGATTTAGAAGTAATATATCTGATATCGAATTTGGACAGTATGATGGTCCAACGGGAAATTCTACTGGTCAAGACAGGCTTTTCGAACAGGTATTTGAGTGGGGTCTACCTCAACTCTTTCTCATTTTTAGGCCGGTTCATCTCGATTATGGCTTTTATTTTGGTCGGGTCTACCTCTATACCTCTCTGAGTGATGAGGAATCCTAACTGCTTCCTGGTGGTGACCCCGAAGGTGCATTTTTGCGGGTTCAACCTCATTCTGAATTCTCTCAACCTCCTGAAGAATTTTCTCAACGCCCCTAAATTTCCTCCTTTCTCCTTAGATTTTACAATCATATCGTCTACATACACCTCTACCTCCTTATGTATCAAGTCATACAATAACATAGTAACGGCTCGCTGATATATTACCCGTGCATTTTTTAGCCCGAGTGGCCTCACCCTATAGCAATAAGTTCCCCATGGTGTGATAAAGGTGGTTTTCTCACTATCCTCGGGCGCCATTAGAATCTGGTTGTACCCTAAGAACCCATCCATGAAGGACAGAAGCTCATGCCCAACGGTGTTATCAACAAGGACGTAAATATGTGGTAAAGGAAAATTGTTTTAGGGCTTGCTTTGTTTAGGTCTCAGAAATCAACGCAAACCGTAACACGACCATCCTTTTTCAGGACAGGCACTATATTGGCGATCCATTCTTGGTACTCGGTGACCATTAAGAATCCGGCTCTTAACTGCTTTTCAACTTCCTCTTTGACTTTGAGTGCCCATTCAGGCCTCATTCGCCTCAATTTTCGTTTTACAGGTTTCGAATTTGGGAAGATGGGGATGTGGTGTTGGACTATTTCTGGATCAATGCTTGACATATCATTATAAGACCATGCAAAGACATCTTTGAATTCACTTAATAGTTTGATTAATTCTTTGCTTTCTTCTTTGCCAAGTGTAGCGGCCGATAAAGATATTTTGAGGATTATTTTCATTTCCTAGATTAATTGTTAGAGTGTCCTCAATGATTTTACATGTAGATTCTTTTTCAATTAATTTTTGCAATTCAATGGGTATTTCATGATCATCACATTCATCACTTTCATTAAGCGCATACGAGTAGGCAGAATTAGTCATGCTTTCATTGATTTTCTTTGGAGTGATTACAACAGACATGGAAATTGAAAGATGCCTCATTTGGGCCATTACAGACTCTGGGTGTGGGGGATATCTATCACTAGACTCAAAAACCCACTGCTTCTTGCTCTCTCCTCCCAGATCGGTGATGAAGCATTCTTCTAGATCCTCTGTCTTGGTAATTTCCTCCATCTCTTCTTTCTCGGTCCCTCCTTTGTTGGTCTTCTCCTGATCTTCCCCATTTTTCTCACTCTCGGCTGCCTCCTCCACCAGACCTTCAACGTATTCATCTTCGACCTTTCCATGACCCGCTTTCATAACTTTTGTGCTCCCTTCGTCCAGCAGATCTTTTATGACTGAGTCATCTAGCGCACCAATACAATCCTTGGCAGTAATCGACATAACAGGCATCTGCATGTATGGATCTTCATACGTAGAGAACTCGTGGGGGAAGAAGATCTCAAACCCTGGCTGTAAACACTTATCTTTCTGATCCACCCATGGTTCTGGGAAGCTGCAAAAGGGGAAATCTTCTCCTTCCTTCACAAAGTATCTGTTGAGCGTTTTCAGATAAGGGTCCAATGGTGCATCAGTTGTTTTCTTCTTCTCTCTCAGCTCTTTCTTTGATGGTTGATACCCCAGACCATGAGTGTGAGTCTGAGTAGCGATATTCGGGAATTTTGACAGACCTTGATGATTTTTTCCAAATCCCATGCCGGGAAAGAAATCCATTTTCTTCATGATCCCTTCGGCCAAAGGGCTTGCATACTGATCGAAGTAAAGTGGCAGGAATTCTCTTTGCTTCTCACCTTCTAACATATTAATGAATTCGAACCCTTCCAGTCCTGTCTCTTCTTCTTGGAACTGTACCTGCAAGACCGGCGCGCTTGATGAAGCTTCAGATGGGCGAACCCAACTATCCCCGAGAATATCACAGACCCTACTCTTCCAGACACACTTGACTTTCTGATGAACCGTAGATGGTATGGTGCCCAAACTGTCTAGCCATGGCCTTCCCAGTAGTAAATTGAAAGAAGCAGGTATATCGATGACCTGAAATTCAGCTTCCTTTTCCATAGGCCCGATGGTTAGATGGAGGAGAATTATTCCCATGACCGTTCTCTGAGTGTTGTCGTATGCCCTCACCCTTTGCTCGGATGGTACGAACGTTGTTTCATCCAAACCCAAACACTTGGCGGTTCGAAACGGACACATATTTAGGGCGGATCCATTTTCAACAAGACAGGTAGGTACGATGTTCCCCAGACATTCAATAGTGACATATAATGGCTTATTGTGAGCAGGTCCTCCCGGAGGTAGGTCATCTGATGAGAAGGTGATAGCCAGAGTCGGAGTCCTACTGATCATCCCCACGAGGTCTTCTGGCGTTGCATCAATGGAAAAGTCCGATTGGTTCAAAGCGTCCAAGACTACCTGCCTGTGACGTTTTAAAGCGATCAATAAACCCCAAGCAATGATGTTAGCCTGAGTTTTCTTCAATTGCTTCAGGACCCAGTCTTCTTCCGCTTCTTCGTCCACCTTTCCTTTTCCCTTATCTAGATCCCTCCCTGGGTGATCTTCCTCTAGTTCATGCGGCTTAAAGTTTCTGCCTAATCGGGTCAAATGACTGACTTCTTCCCTCATCCATAAATTGTCGACCTCAGAAACCCTTCCCAAATTCTCATTTTTGGTTCCTATTTCTTCATCACTCTTATACCACAAATCATCCTCTATCTGATCTATATTGCCCATTTCCTGAACCCACCAATCCATCTATTTTGCCTTTTCTTCTTCACATCCCTTCGAAATGCCCTCCAATGTACTGATTGTCAGATCCTCCATTAGCTGATAAGGCCCTCGTGGTGTCCCAGCCTTGGTGATTAGCCTAGACGGATCGAAGATGGTTTCTTCTATCCCCAAGAAATAGAGACCTTGTGGTGGTGGTACAGCATGGTGATTTGGTAGCAGATTTCTTGTGACATTTGGAGTTCTGACGGGCGGTTCTGATATCAACTTGTTATCAATTAGATCTTGGATTTCGTGCCTTAAACTCATGCATCGATCCGTCGAATGGCCCTTCTGTTGGTGAAGTTTGCAAAAAAGATCCCCTTGAAAATTTGGTGGAGGCGAATTTGGTAGAGGTCTAGGTTCCAATTGACAAAGGTGCCCTTTTGCTAATAACCTATCGAAAGCAGTGGATAGTGACACTCCCAGATCTGAGAATTTTCTTGGTGCTTTGTCCCCTCCTCTCCTCGGCATTATGTCAAATTTCCTCTCCGGCACGTTCAGTGCATTGACATCGGTGGGGCCAGAGTGATCCCCCGTTTGTCCTCCATTGGACCCATAGCTTGGCCTTTTGTAACGATTTGGCTGTTCCTCCTTCTTTATCACTCCCTCTTGGATTGGATCTTCAATCCTAGTTCCTACATCAAATACCTCAGCAAAAGTGTTGATTGACTGAAATCTCATTTTCTCTTGTTAGACAGGTTGAAGGTTCTTCATCAACATTCGGATCTAGTCTTTCTCAGATGGCCTCTGTACCATTTTAGCTGCCTTTCCTCTCCAGCGGCTCAAGTATTCAGCAAAAAACTCTCTATTTCCTTACCTGGTGGTCTCCAGATCCCTGACTGTAACATCCAAGTCTTGATTGTACTCATATTGTGCCACAAATACTTTGATCACTTCTTCCCAGACCCGAGTCTTGCTTGGTTCGAGAGTGAGGTACTAGGAAAAGGCAGCTACGGTTAAAGTTTGTTGGAACAAGATGGCCATCATGGTTGTACTTAGTCTTCTTGGTTGGAAAGCTCCGATACACATCTGTACATGACTGCGAGGGTTCCCCGTTCTGTCAAACTTATCAAAAACTGGCATCTTAAAGCCCGCTGGCAGTGTCTCGTGGACCCTATCGTATAGGCCTTCCAACTCCATCAGATAAGTGTAGACCCTTTGAGCCTTATGTATCACCTTTTCCAGCTTTTCAATTTTTTCAGTTAGTAGCTTCTCTTTCTCAACTTTCTCCCTTTCCCTATTGGCCTGTAGCACATCAGCCCATTGCGCCTCTTGATCATCAAACCAATCTCCTTCTCCCCCTAGAGGTGGGTCCACAGTTGGCGGAACTACAGGCAGTGGTTGGCGATTCAGTGCCTCTATCATTCCCATCATACGGTTCATATTTTTGGCTTGCCGCCTCATTTGCTCTGCTTGTTGTTCTACCAGTGTTCTCAACCCGGCTATTTCCTCATTGTTCCATTCTTCCACCATTTCAGCGTCTTCTCTTCTTACCAGCCTCGCCGTGGGATCCCTAAACCAGGCTTGATTTGATCTTGATGCTATTTTCGCCCCTACAACAAATTTTAGAATTTTCTTTTTAAAAAACTTTTATCTGCTTCCTTTTTGTCACATAAAGACATTTGGTAAAAACTTTTCTTTTATATGTCACGCAGATGCAATGCATGTGTATGTGTGTGCCTACTCTATATGCCCAAAAAAGTAAATCCTAATCCTAACACATAAACACATAAGCACATAAGACCCTCACCCATGTCAAGTACGCTAGCTTCTCCTTTCATTGTGATCTCACTACCCTCTCAAAGGTTGGATATTCAAAAATTTTCAAAATTCATTTGAAAAGCATTTCTTTAAATGATGAGATCTTTCAAAAAATGACTCTCAAGGATTTTGAATTTTCCATTAAAAAAATGGGGATGTGAAAATATTTCTCAATAAATGTGTTTTGGGTTGAAACTTTGCTTTGAAGTTCGTTTGGAAAACAATTCCCAAAAATTTGGATTTTTCAAGGATGGGGACGTGTAAAAATTCCTTAACAAAGGTTGATTTGGATTTTTAGCCAAAGAGAAATCAAAATTTTATTTTCCAAAGATGTATTAAAAAAATACCCAGGGGATAGATGGATCACATGATCAGATCATTACCGTACTCTTCATGAATTCGGATACGTACAAGGTCAATGATGCTTAGCTAAACATGATATAAGAGACGTAATATTATAATCAAGGTTCAACATGTTCCATAGATGGCACGGGACACGAAGGGAATTGCTCAAAAGCGATTAAGAGTTTACACATCTTCTCTCAGGCAAGCATCGTCATCATCTCAAGTAATCCCTTTCCGGGCATACAAAACTTCCTAGCATATAATCCTAATCAAGAATTGGTTTCCTAAGATTTAAAAGGTTCTACGGAAGCTACTATGCAAAAGCTGGGTTTTGGTCAAATAAGGGACCCTTGACACACACCCGATAGGATTCTTCATATACCAAGACATGGTACGAGATCAAGGGTGATCACACAGTCCCATAATGACTTGACCCACCGGGTTACCCCGAGTCTCCAAGGTCATAGTTCTGTACAAACCAGCCCATTCCTGGTGTTTACTGCCTTGGGATTGGAGCCTCAGGACGGTCTCTTATGGTGAGCAGACCACTACCATGGTCCCCATATATCAGGCAGGTGCTCCTTCTGTTCCACTCCAGTATGATCATGTCCCACGGGACTATGCGGAGGAGGGCTTGCTATATGCTCACAGCGTGAGAGAGTGGATTTATGGCAGAGAGTGGAGGGTAATTTCTAAATTTTGCTTTTTGTTTTAAAGCTATAGTTTTATTCTGATATTCTAACCTTTCTCTTTTTGACTCAGGCTGACGGGGCGCGGGCAGCTGCTGAGGTCCACACGAGAGCTCTGGTAAAACAAATGCTCCTTTTATTTTGCTTTTAGCTTTCCAATCAATTCTATTACAACCTGGTAACTTGATTTGTTCTCTCCGTCTAGGAGGAACAGGATAGGGCTCTGTCCCGGCAGGTGGGAGTGCTCCAACAATGGCTTCAGCAGTTTAGCATCCCTCTCAGCGATGCCCCTGGAGGTATCGGCACTGGACGTGATTGTAGGTAGTGGTGAGGGCACTAACGCCAGCAGAGGTGGAGGTAGAAGAGGAGGCGGTCGTGGCAGGAGCTGCATGTTGTCAGAGGAGGAGCCTCTCAGACGCGTCACTCGCGAGACTCGAGGCCGGGGCCAGGGCTGATCACTCTCTCTCTCTTTTTTCTTATGTTTTGAGTGCTTCTGGCGAGGATTTGCACTTTGGATGATTGTATATACTTATGCACATACTTATTCTTTATTATTATTATTATTGTTTCATCGCTGCTCACCATATGTGTGGAGCTTGGTTCGTATATTTTCACTGCACCCTTGTCGTATGTGGGACAATAGCTTGGTTCCCTTTTATTTGAATGCTTCTATTCTTATTTATTTACTTTAAAATGCATGAATGAATGAATGTATGTGACCATTGCCTAGTTTTGCTTGTACGTACTACATGATGCGCACGTTTTATTTTACTTAGTTTTTTTGTTTGCAGGTGGGTTGAAAATGTTACAAACAGACCCTGGCAAAAATAAAACTTAGAACGACACTCGGTTAGGCCTCTGCGGCACTCAGTGACTGCCGCAACGGCAGTCAGTGAATGTCGCAACGACATTCACGGACTGCCGTGCGGTACTTCACGGAGTGCCGATCTACTTTATTGACTGCCGCAGGTAGGTAAGCAGCTTTATTCTCCTATTTATACCACTTTCTTCCCCAAATACACCGCAAAACACCATTTTCTCCTCTTCACTTCTTCCCAAATGGCCCACATCAATTCTCAAATACTCTTCTCATGGATGGATACCCTCTTTGGCATCGATAGGCTCTACTTTGAGTGTTTCAAACTAAATGATCTCTTCTCTTTCCGTTGAATTATTTTGAATGAAGGCTTGCTTCGAGCTGCGATTCAGTGTTGGGATCCTTCCTTTCACGTCTTTTGCTTTGGTTCGCATGAGGTCTGCCCTATATTTGAGGAGTTTAGCGCTATCCTCCACACAGACCCTTTCACGGATCTGATAAATCTTGCGGTGCAGGTGGGGTATGTTCAAGATTTGGCCATTCTACACCATACATCTTGTAATGCTGCGAGCTCTTTCATATATGACCGACATATTGACTTTGAGCGACTTTCTTCCGTGTATGCCCCCATGGGGGATCCTTATGACGGCGGATATCAGATTACCTGGTGTAGTGCATTATCGATTGCCATGCTTTCTTACTTCCTCTTCCAGTCATCTTCCGACATTCTCATACCCATTGCCTGTGGTCTGCGAGAGATGAAGAGCGCTGTAATGCTAGTTCTCAGCGAAACCTGGATAGGTTTGGATCAGGCTCATGCCATCGGGGCCCTGTTATCTGTGGGAGCCCCCTTCATCCTGCAACTTTGGCTCATGGAGCGCTTGGATCTCTTCGTGCATCCTTCACACCTTCGTGGGTCTCTTCCCTACGATCGCATTGAGGTTCACCATTTGTTCCGCTAGGATGACGCATGGCTTAATTGGCTCATAAACCCTTCTCTTGGTGATATTTACTGGTTTTGCCTAGATTGGACTTACCGCTCAATTGCAGTGCAGATTCCTGGGAAGCCTAGTATCTAGTTGCCTGGTTTGCACGCTATTACTTTCTACATTCCTAGCCTGGTGGTCCGTCAATTTGGATTAGTTCAGGATGTTACTGAAGATATTGCTGTGGATTTCACGAGGAGCTCGATCATACGTTCCTCCACTGTGAGGGCTTTTGTTGAGGCTTGGCATGAAAGTGTAGCTACTCCCTTTCGAAGGATTCCTGCTTTGGTCGTTCCTACTGCTGAGTACCTCTCGCAGATTCAGACCCTAGTTGAGAGATTGACTTCATAGACATTCATAGATAAAAAGCAAGACAGGGTGAAGCTTTACAAAATTTCAGACGGATCCTGTCTATTTTCTTGCGCATCTGAATGTGATGTTCTTCTTTCGTTTCTAGAAAATGTTTTTATGTTTAAGAAAAGAAATAGCGTGCCCTAGCACGTTTAATCAATGTTTTCACTCTTTCAGTTTATCTTTAAGTTATGAAAATCCTCCTTTCAAAATCTCTTTCCAGCTTTTGTTACTTTGCTTTGAATCCTTTCCTGAAGCTTTAATCATCCTATACCATGAATCCTCATTTGTTCTTTTATATTACTTATTTTGATGACCAGGAGATCCAAAAATGGGTTTAGACATTATCTGGGTTCTTCGATTTGGCAAACGAAGTTTGCCCCTAGTTATGGGGCTCTGAAGTGATTCTGGGAAAACGGGAGTTTTGCCCCTATTTTGGCATAGGGACTTTTGTTTTGTGGACCGAGGGCTTTTGAGAACCCGCCTACTTATCCCCGAATAAGTATCAGGTCCATAGCAGTTCGATTTAAGGCTTGATAGAAAGCGCCACTAGGACATTTTATTAATTGACCGAACCGAGCTGGTTGCCTATGTATCCCCTAGTGGGAATCAGGTCAGGCGTAGTTCATTGAGGTAGGAGGTTTTGAAAGAAGTGGTCTCAAGCAAAGTATTTTTTGAGGCAATCGAGGTTGATTGGTTGTTTGAACTCAACCTCGTCAAGGTCCATGAGATAGGCCGCCCCTACAAAGAGGAGAGTCTCAATGATGTACGGTTCGACCTAGTTGGGTTTGAATTTTGCTATGGGGTCATAAGCGGGCTCTTTCAGTTCTTTTAGGACCAAGTCACCCTCAGCAAGCTTCCTTGGGCAGACCTTTTTGTTGAAAGCATGAGCTATCCTCTTATGATATCCATGAGTATAGTTTATTGTGACTAACCTCTTCTCATCAAGCAATATCAGTTCTTCAAACATTTCCCTCATCCATTCTAATTCGGTTACCTCGCATTCAGTCAAGACCCTGAGAGAGGGTATCTCCACCTTAATTGGAAGAACCGCCTCCATCCCGTAAACCAACAAAAATGGCGTGGCTCCCGTTGAAGTCCTTATGGATGTTCGGTACCCCCACAGTGCAAATGGCAGCTTCTCATGCCAATCCTTATACGTATCCGTCATTTTTCCCAAAATCGCCTTGACATTCTTATTTACTGCATCCACTGCTCCATTTGTTTGTGGCCTATATGGAGATGACTGGTGGCGAGTGATCTTATACTTCTCCAAGAGTGGGATGACCTCTCCTTGGAAGTGATTACCATGGTCAGAGATGAACTCATTTGGGACTCCATATCTGCAGATTATGTTCTTCTCAATGAAACTCACCACATATTTGGCTTTCAAAGTCGCATACGAGGCCGCCTCTACCTATTTGGTAAAATAGTCAATTGCCATGATAATGTATCGGTGCCCGTTGGAGGCTTTTGGGACTATCTCACCAATGATGTCAGTTCCCCACACGAAAAAAGGCCAGGGCGTGGTCATAATATAGAGCTGTGATGGCGGGGTGTGCATTAGATTTGCATGGATTTGGCATTTGTGGCACCTTCTGACATAATCACAACAGTCTTTGTCCAAAGTTGTCCAGTAGTACCCTTATCGGATGATCTTCTTTGCTAGCATGTGCCCATTCATGTGCGGCCCACATACTCCTTCGTGTATTTCCTCCATCATTCTCTTAGCTTCTCTCCCATACAGACACTCCAAATTATACCCAGTGTAAGATTTTTTCCATAGCTTATCCGCATAAATTACAAATTGGGCGGAGAACCTTCGGATCGCCTTTCTGTCCTTTTCTGAAGCTCCCTCGTGGTATTCTCCTTTCTTAATGAAATTCCAAACATCTGTGTACCATGGCAACTCATTTCCCTCCTCTATCATCGCAACCATCTCGAATGAAGGTTGGTTTCTGATTTCTATGGGAAATGGTATCATGGTGACTCCCGCAGGGACTTGTATCATTGAAGCCAAGGTTGCTAAGGAATCGGCTAACTGGTTCTCTTCACGGGGAAGGTAGTAGAATGATATTTCTTTGAACTGTACTTTTAGGCTCTCTAGGTAGTCATGGTAAGGCCTCAACTTCTCATGCTTTACCCTCTAATCACCTCACACCTGGGATATGATCAAGTTAGAGTTCCCAAAGACATCGATCCTTCTAACTTTTAGGGCTAAGGCTGCTTCCATCCCAATTATGCATGCTACGTACTCTGGAGTGTTATTAGTCGAGTCATACCTGAGTTTGACGGCCAGTGGGGTGGGGGTTCCATCGGGTGCTATTAGAATGACTCCAACCCCGTAGCCTAATTGGTTGGTAGCCCCATCAAAATACATCTTCCACAGATCCCCCTTCAGCTCCATTACCCCTTCGTCAGGAAACTTGAACTCCCCTTTCTCCTCAGACTCTATAGCAAGGCCGGCTAGGTATTCAGCAACGGCTCTTGCTTTAACAGATTTAGAAGTAATATATCTGATATCAAATTCGGACAGTATGATGGTCCAACGGGAAATTCTACTGGTCAAGACAGGCTTTTCGAACAGGTATTTGAGTGGGACATTCAGGAGATTAGGATAACAGAAAAGGCTAATATGTAATGCCTGAGGCGACGGGTACACCAGACTAGGGCCCAACAGGCTTTTTCTAAGGGTGAGTATATCAGTTCGTATCCGTTCATCCTCTTGCTCAAATAATAAATGGCTTTTTCTACATGCCCCTCTTCCCCTTCTTGGGCCAACATACACCCTATTGAATCCTCGGACATAGAAAGGTACAACAATAAGGGCCTTCTGGGTGAGGGTGTTGACAGGACAGGTGGGTTTTGGAGGTAGGTCTTGATTTTATCAAAGACTTGCTGGCATAGGGCATCCCATTTGAACTTCTCCCCTTTTCTAATCAATTTGAACAGTGGGTCCCAGGTTAGGGTAAGATTGGAAATGAAACGGCTGATGAACTGTATCCTACCTAAGAATCCCCTCAACTCTTTCTCATTTTTAGGCCGGTTCATCTCGATTATGGCTTTTATTTTGGTCGGGTCTACCTCTATCCCTCTCTGAGTGATGAGGTATCCTAACTGCTTCCTGGTGGTGACCCCGAAGGTGCATTTTTGGGGGTTCAACCTCATTCTGAATTCTCTCAACCTCCTGAAGAATTTTCTCAACGCCCCTAAATTTCCTCCTTTCTCCTTAGATTTTACAATCATATCGTCTACATACACCTCTACCTCCTTATGTATCATGTCATGCAATAACATAGTAACGGCTCGCTAATATATTACCCGTGCATTTTTTAGCCCGAATGGCATCACCCTATAGCAATAAGTTCCCCATGGTGTGATAAAGGTGGTTTTCTCACTATCCTCGGGCGCCATTAGAATCTGGTTGTACCCTAAGAACCCATCCATGAAGGACAGAAGCTCAAGCCAAATGGTGTTATCAACAAGGACGTAGATATGTGGTAAAGGAAAATCGTTTTAGGGCTTGCTTTGTTTAGGTCTCAGAAATCAACGCAAATCCTAACACGACCATCCTTTTTCAGGACAGGCACTATATTGGCGATCCATTCTTGGTACTCGGTGACCATTAAGAATCCGGCTCTTAACTGCTTTTCAACTTCCTCTTTGACTTTGAGTGCCCATTCAGGCCTCATTCGCCTCAATTTTCGTTTTACAGGTTTCGAATTTGGAAAGATGGGGATGTGGTGTTGGACTATTTCTGGATCAATGCTTGGCATATCATTATAAGACCATGCAAAGACATATTTGAATTCACTTAATAGTTTGATTAATTCTTTGCTTTCTTCTTTGCCAAGTGTAGCGGCCGATAAAGATATTTTGAGGATTATTTTCATTTCCTAGATTAATTGTTAGAGTGTCCTCAATGATTTTACATGCAGATTCTTTTTCAATTAATTTTTGCAATTCAATGGGTATTTCATGATCATCACATTCATCACTTTCATTAAGCACATACGAGTAGGCAGAATTAGTCATGCTTTCATTGATTTTCTTTGGAGTGATTACAACAGACATGGAAATTGAAAGACGCCTCATTTGGGCCATTACAGACTCTGGGTGTGGGGGATATCTATCACTAGACTCAAAAACCCACTGCTTCTTGCTCTCTCCTCCCAGATCGGTGATGAAGCATTCTTCTAGATCCTCTGTCTTGGTAATTTCCTCCATCTCTTCTTTCTCGGTCCCTCCTTTGTTGGTCCTCTCCTGATCTTCCCCATTTTTCTCACTCTCGGCTGCCTTCTCCACCAGACCTTCAACGTATTCATCTTCGACCTTTCCATGACCTGCTTTCATAACTTTTGTGCTCCCTTCGTCCAGCAGATCTTTCATGACTGAGTCATCTAGCGCACCAATCCAATCCTTGGCAGTAATCAACTTAATAGGCATCTGCATGTATGGATCTTCATACGTAGAGAACTCGTGGGGGAAGAAGATCTCAAACCCTGGTTGTAAACACTTATCTTTCTGATCCACCCAACTATCCCTGAGAATATCACATACCCTACTCTTCCAGACACACTTGACTTTCTGATGAACCGTAGATGGTATGGTGCCCAAACTGTCTAGCCATGGCCTTCCCAGCAGTAAATTGAAAGAAGCAGGTATATCAATGACCTGAAATTTAGCTTCCTTTTCCATAGGCCCGATGGTTAGATGGAGGAGAATTATTCCCATGACCGTTCTCTGAGTGTTGTCGTATGCCCTTACCCTTTGTTTGGATGGTACGAACATTGTTTCATCCAAACCCAAACACTTGGCGGTTCGAAACGGACACATATTTAGGGCGGATCCATTTTCAACAAGACAGGCAGGTACGGTGTTCCCCAGACATTCAATAGTGACATATAATGGCTTATTGTGAACAGGTCCTCCTGGAGGTAGGTCATCTGATGAGAAGGCGATAGCCAGAGTCGGAGTCCTACTGATCATTCCCACGAGGTCTTCTGGTGTTGCATCAATGGAAACGTCGGATTGGTTCAAAGCGTCCAAGACTGCCTGCCTTTGACGTTTTAAAGCGATCAATAAACCCCAAGCAATGATGTTAGCCTGAGTTTTCTTCAATTGCTTCAGGACCCTGTCTTCTTCCGCTTCTTCGTCCACCTTTCCTTTTCCCTTATCTAGATCCCTCCCTGGGTGATCTTCCTCTAGTTCGTGCGGCTTGAAGTGTCTGCCTAATCGGGTCAAATGACTGACTTCTTCCCTCATCCATAAATTGTCGACCTCTGAAACCCTTCCCAAATTCTCGTTTTTGGTTCATATTTCTTCATCACTCTTATACCACAAATCATCCTCTATCTGATCTATATTGCCGATTTCCTGAAACCACCAATCCATCTGTTTTGCCTTTTCTTCTTCACATCCCTTCGAAATGCCCTCCAATGTACTGATTGTCAGATCCTCCATTAGCTGATAAGGCCTTCTTGGTGTCCCAGCCTTGGTGATTAGCCTAGACGGATCGAAGATGGTTTCTTCTATCCCCAAGAAATAGAGACCTTGTGGTGGTGGTACAGCATGGTGATTTGGTAGCAGATTTCTTGTGACATTTGGAGTTCTGACGGGCGGTTCTGATATCCACTTGTTATCATTTAGATCTTGGATTTCGTGCCTTAAACTCATGCATCGATCCGTCGAATGGCCCTTCTGTTGGTGAAGTTTGGAAAAAAGATCCCCTTGAAAATTTGGTGGAGGCGGATTTGGTAGAGGTCTAGGTTCCAATTGACAAAGGTGCCCTTTTGCTAATAACCTATCGAGAGGAGTGGATAGTGACACTCCCAGATCTGAGAATTTTCTTAGTGCTTTGTCCCCTCCTCTCCTCGGCGTTATGTCAAATTTCCTCTCCGGCACGTTCAGTGCATTGACATCGGTGGGGCCAGAGTGATCCCCTGTTTGTCCTCCATTGGACCCATAGCTCGGCCTTCTGTAACGATTTAGCTGTTCCTCCTTCTTTATCACTCCCTCTTGGATTGCATCTTCAATCATAGTTCCTACATCAAATACCTCAGCAAAAGTGTTGATTGACTGAAATCTCATTTTCTCTTGTTAGACAGGTTGAAGGTTCTTCATCAACATTCGGATCTAGTCTTTCTCAGATGGCCTCTGTACCATTTTAGCTGCCTTCCCTCTACAGCGGCTCAAGTATTCAGCAAAAGACTCTCTATTTCCTTACCTGGTGGTCTCCACATCCCTGACAGTAACATCCAAGTCTTGATTGTACTCATATTGTGCCACAAATACTTTGATCAATTCTTCCCAGACCCGGGTCTTGCTTGGTTCGAGAGTGAGGTACTAGGACAAGGCAGCTACGATTAAAGTTTGTTGGAACAAGATGGCCATCATGGTGGTGCTTAGTCTGCTTGGTTGGAAAGCTCCAATACACATCCGTACATGACTGCGAGGGTTCCCCGTTCTGTCAAACTTATCAAAAACTGGCATCTTAAAGCCCGCTGGCAGTGTCTCGTGGACCCTATCGTATAGGCCTTCCAACTCCATCAGATAAGTGTAGACCCCTTGAGCCTTATGTATCACCTTTTCCAGCTTTTCAATTTTTTCAGTTAGTAGCTTCTCTTTCTCAACTTTCTCCCTTTCCCTATTGGCCTGTAGCACATCAGCCCATTGCGCCTCTTGATCATCAAACCAATCTCCTTCTCCCCCTAGAGAAAACAGTTGGCGGAACTACAGGCAGTGGTTGGCGATTCAGTGCCTCTATCATTCCCATCATACGGTTCATATTTTTGGCTTGCCGCCTCATTTGCTCTACTTGTTGTTCTACCAGTGTTCTCAACCCGGCTATTTCCTCATTGTTCCATTCTTCCACCATTTCAGCGTCTTCTCTTCTTACCAGCCTCGCTGTGGGATCCCTAAACCAGGCTTGATTTGATCTTGATGCTATTTTCGCCCCTACAACAAATTTTAGAATTTTCTTTTTAAAAAACTTTTATCTGCTTCCTTTTTGTCACATAAAGACATTTGGTAAAAACTTTTCTTTTATATGTCGCGCAGATGCAATGCATGTGTATGTGTGCCTACTCTATATGCCAAAAAAAGTAAATCCTAATCCTAACACATAAACACATAAGCACATAAGACCCTCACCCATGTCAAGTACGCTAGCTTCTCCTTTCATTGTGATCTCACTACCCTCTCAAAGGTTGGATATTAAAAAATTTTCAAAATTCATTTGAAAAGCATTTCTTTAAATGATGAGATCTTTCAAAAAATGACTCTCAAGGATTTTGAATTTTCCATTAAAAAAATGGGGATGTGAAAATATTTCTCAATAAATGTGTTTTGGGTTGAAACTTTGCTTTGAAGTTCGTTTGGAAAACAATTCCCAAAATTTTTGGATTTTTCAAGGATGGGGACGTGTAAAAATTCCTTAACAAAAGTTGATTTGGATTTTTAGCCAAAGAGAAATCAAAATATTATTTTCCAAAGATGTATTAAAAAAATACCCAGGGGATAGATGGATCACATGATCAGATCATTACCGTACTCTTCATGAATTCGGATACATACAAGGTCAATGATGCTTAGCTAGACATGATATAAGAGACGTAATATTATAATCAAGGTTCAACATGTTCCATAGATGGCACGGGACACGAAGGGAATTGCTCAAAAGCGATTATGAGTTTACACATCTTCTCTCAGGCAAGCATCGTCATCATCTCAAGTAATCCCTTTCCGGGCATACAAAACTTCCTAGCATATAATCCTAATCAAGAATTGATTTCCTAAGATTTAAAAGGTTCTATCGAAGCTACTATGCAAAAGCTGGGTTTTGGTCAAATAAGGGACCCTTGACACACACCCGATAGAATTCTTCATATACGAAGACATGGTACGAGATCAAGGGTGATCACACAGTCCCATAATGACTTGACCGACCGGGTTACCCCGAGTCTCCAAGGTCATAGTTCTGTGCAATCGACTGGTTGGACATGCAAGTGAAATGCAACATGCACACAAACATTAATTAATTCGATTGAAAGGATATTTTTCAAGTCTAATCCTCGAGTGAACCCAAAATCAGAAGTTCCTTGTCTGCGAAACCAGAGATTCTGGGTTCGATCCCCAGTGGAGTCGCCAGATTGTGGATATCGCAATTTTTCTTTCTTTACCCACAGCTTTTCTTTCAAAATCTTTTCAATTTAAAACACAAAACAATGAGTCGCCACTTAATTTTTAAAAGGAAAAATTAAGAAACCATTTTAAAGCAAACCGATCTTTTAAGAAACCAGAGATTTTCTAGGTCCGGGGATTATGGAATGAGAGGGGAAGAAGCCTGTCGGACTAAAACAACCCTCTCATCCTATCTCGCGATAGGCCTCTACTTAACATCCTTTTAATCGATTTAATAATCTAAGCATGTCCTCAACTAATACATACGTATAAATATACATTACAAAAGCATGTCTAAAAGGGTGTAAGATTTGCTAACGGCAAAATATCATTCAAAAATCACATAGTTCAAGTAGCAAGCAGTATGATATGCAAATATGGAACTATAGAACTTACCCGGGATCCATGCCGCGAATATTAAATGTGCAATGCATGCAAATGAATAAAACCTAGGAAAAGAGTCTCTAATCCATATATACAAGTAAAGCAAGTCCTAACTCTAAGGTGTCGCGCATTAAGTTAAAAAATCGAGAAAATCAAGAAATTAAAATCAACTAAAGAGGAGTTCAAGAAACCATACCTTAATAGCGCTACAAAACAAAGGGTTAGTCCACATGATATACGAGATATAAAGTTAGATCTTAAATAACAATCCTAGACTTCTAGCTTAATTCTATCAAATGTAGTTATCCTAAAGCAAACGAATCCTAATTATGAATGTCAAGTCACATGGATGAATGTAAACATAAACAAGAAGAAGTCATGAAATACTCATTGATTTAGGTCACTTACACTTTAAATTCAATCTTAACTAATGATTATTGAAACATGATTTGAACCTTAACTCATGAAAATATCATCTAAGCCATTATTTATAAGATTGATCAAAATTGTTACAGAATTCTGGAAATTGCTGAGAGCAAATCCGAACTTCAAAGAAATAAAAAGCATGGTTCCCATAGTTTGATCTTGGTGAATTTTGGACACAATATGCCTCTATGTGTCTACTCTTTAACCCAAAAAGAAAATCAAAGTTTCAACGGTTAGATCTCTAACAATTGGACAAAAACCAAACATCTCAGGATTCTACAACCCTCTGTCCAGAGTTCTTGCATGATTTTGTAAAAATGCTTTGTTCTTTTTAGGGTAGCTTCCTACACATTAACCTACTTAGAAAACATTATTTTGGGTAAAAAGTGCTAGATTAAGATTCTGATTTGCTTATTTCAAAAGAGTGTTACTATTCTGAAACTCTGGACAGATTATGGTGGTTCCACAAAACCCTTGATCAAACCACTCAAAACATGAAACTACCTTAAAACAAAAATTATAGTGGTAGAACTTTGAGTTATAAACACTTTACCGTTGGTTTCATTCCATCCCAACGGTTCGATGTTCAGCTAAAAATCTATGATCAAAAACAGATTGTGAATTCACTGCTTATTGGGTTAATTCACTTCATTCCTATCAACTTAGACAAGTAAGCCATGGAATTGGGCTTGTCTAAAGCTAATTCTCCTACCACTTGGTAGTCATTGGAGACTAAATATATTCATATTTGTAAATTTCAAAGAAGTATAGAAGAACTTCATGAAACTTAATCATAACAAACATCCAACCATGAAGATAAGTTTAAGTCCATTATGCTAAATATTCTACTATCAACCTTAGTCCCCTTACGAATCACAAGATTACAAGGAGATTAAGGGATTTCAAGCCAAGAGATTCAAGTAAGACATTGAAAGTCTTATGAATCTAAGGAATGAACACAAAATAAAAAAAGGAAACTAAAGAACTCAATGCATACTATAATTAAATTTGGACAAAGACTAATTATTCTAGAGTTTACCTCCAAAGTATCATCAACTTGGTGATTGTGGAGAACTTCCAAAGCCTGATCAAGCTCTTCCACACTAATTCACACAACTCTTTCTTCAAACTATTCTAAACTCACTCCTAATCATGAAAATTAAGGCAAGGATAACATTTATATAACCTCTAGATTCAAAGAAAATCCCCAACCCCATATAAGTGAATATTCATCCTCTATTTATAGACAATTTTAGAGGGGTATTTTAGTCATTTCAGGACGAAAAACTCTAATTCAGGCATCCTTTTGATAGTACAAAATGTGCTGTCTTATAGCTGTTTATTACAAAAATGCGGTACTCAATGGAGATGAAAGCGGCACTCACTAAATGCTGGAACAACACTCAGTGATTGCCGTTGCGGCATTCACTGAATGCCGATGCGGCATTCAATGAATGTCACAGACAACTCCAGGGACTACCGTTTTTTTTGTAAAAATTCATTTTTTGCGGCACTTGCTGAAATTTGAGGCATTCACGGAATGCCGTCCGGCAGTACAGAGACTGCCATAGCGGCAGCCCGTGACTACTGCAAAAAGGGTCAATTGTCGTTCTGCCTCCATCTTCTTTTTCTTTTCCCTTTTTGCCTTTTTTAGGTTAGAGAGTCTTTTGAAGAGCTTGAATCATCTTTGGAAATCCTAGGTTTATTCGAACGTTGTCATCATCAAACTTGGAGGTAACACTCTCCTTAATTCGACGTTTGGTCAAAATCGGGGTGTCTACACTCTCGGAGAATCTCCCTTAATAGTTTCTTGATCAGGAACGAGGACCTATCTCTGAATATCTCACGGTTGATCAGATCTTTGCAATGGTTGGTCTGAAAAGCCGATTTGAGCCTTCAAGAGCTGATATCTTTCTGTTTCTATCCTTGAGGGATGGTGTAGGACTCTCAGGGAATCTCTCTTAATTGTTTCTTGATCAGGAACCAAGACCCATCTCTGAATCTCTCACGGTTGATCAAATCTTTGCAATGGTCAGTCCAAAAAGCCTATTCGGATCTTCGGGGGCTGATATTTTTTTGTTTCTGTCCTTGGGGGATGGTGTAGGACTCTCGGGGAATCTCTCTTAACTATTTCTTGATCGGGAACCAAGATCCATCTCTGAATCTCTCACGATTGATCTGATCATTGCAATTGTCAGTCTGAAAAGCCGATTCGGACATTCGGGAGCTGATATCTTTCAATTTTTGTCCTCGGGGGATTAACTGAATCTGCTCGGGATAAATTGGATTTGTTGGGGATAAAATTTCAAAAATCTTGACTAAATGGGCCACCGAGGCTAATCGGGACCAAAAATAGGTTGAAACAGAGCGAAACGGGGCACACAGGGAGCAGTGCCGTGGCGACACTGGGTGACCGGATTCCATGGATGTATATCTTAGGTTTTTTAGAATTTCGAGCTCATTTTTAACCATTTTGAGTGTTTTTTGGAACCAAAATCTGTCAAAACGCAGCTTATGCACGCTCAGGTGAGTAATCTTTCCCATGATTAGAATTTTGATTGGGTTTTTACTTTTTTCAAAATCTCAAGAAGAAAGTTGAGCTCCCACTTTTATTTTATTTTTTGCAGATCCATGGCTTCAAGCTCGAAGAGGTCGTCCATGAAGGCCAAGGAATGGGCAAAGGCCGAGAGTCAACCTTCGGAGTTGGTTTTGCGCGACCCTCAATGTCACCTTTCGGCCGCGGCTCTAGTTCGTCAGGTATATGAAACTTTCAGTAGTTTAGGACTATTCCTATGCATTGTGCTAATTTTGTGAGCTGTAGTGTGCACGTAGAGATCGTTAGAAGTTTGATTTGTGCTCAAATGTTGATTTTGTGAAGTTTGGAATTCGGGCTATGAATAGTGACTTTTGTGCTTGTTTTGAGTTATTTTTGGTGTGTGCAGGTGCCGGAGGTAGCTTTGAAAGGCTACGGTAGTCTTGCCTACACTTTCCTGTGGTATACCCAACTGTCACCCACCGTCAAGCAGATGGTTGATGATGTAGGTTTTGGCAACTTCGTCCGTTTGGTTTCAAAGAGTAACAATGACCTGGCCCATTTCTATGCTCTTGCTGAAAGGTGGTAGGATACGACTAATACCTTCCATCTTCCGTTCGGTGAGATGATGATGACACCTTTTGATTTCTCGATGATTACCGGCTTGAGGGTTGGCGGGAAGCACCTAGTCTTGGATTACTGCTATGAGATTTACCCTGAAGCTGTCGAGATGCTGATTGGGTCTGTTCCTCCTAATCTAGAGAGGCACTGGTTCCCCTATGGATGGCTTTGGGCCTACAGAAGAGGGAGACACACTTTGAATGACCGGCAGTTGATACGGGCCTTTCTGCTATATGTTCTTGGCTGTTCAATTTTTGCTACACGGAAAGACCGGGTGAGCCTACAGCTCCTTACTTGCTTGGCGACCGTTAACGATATTCCTTCCTATGATTAGGGCGGTGCTGCCCTGGCCCACCTTTATAAGCATGGTCTCCCGTGGTGGCATAAAATCTACTAGAGGATTCTGGCGAGTTTGGGAGGTATGTTTTGTAAATTTTCCTTTTCTTTTGGCCCTTTCTTATTTTTGCTTTCTGATTTTCACTTTCTTCCTGTGCAGCTCTAGAGCTTTGAGTATTTGAAGATGCTAGCCCCTACCCCTACTGATGAGTCGGGTGAGGACGAGGATGGTATGGCTCATATGCCTTTATTTCCTCAGGGTTTGAGGTGGCGGAGAGACGTTGTCTAAGTCAAAAGCGGGGCCCATCAGATTGTCCTTTTGAGGAACTTCTTATCTGAGCTGACGGTTTCTAGTGTTGATTAGACGCCTTGGGAGGGTGTTTCTTATGTGGCTCTTGAGGAGATCCAGGCGGTTAAGCCTCTTGCTTCTTGTCGCCAATTGATGGAGAGCACTGATGGCAGTCAATGGAGCCTAGGCGAGCGAGTATCCTAGTAGGCGATCGGTAGCCTGAGGTATTTTGTTCCTCATGATCGTCCTATGATGGATGCTGGTGACCTTTCTAGTGCCGCTCTGTTAGCGGCTTTGGCTGGCACTAATGTTTCGGATCACATCCGCTATGAGACTGGCTATGAGATATAGCGTGGCCGCTTCCTGATGCTGAACTTCCCACTCCTGGATGTGAGTTTCTTTCTACATTTTTTGTCTCTATTTGTCACTTATGTTTTTGGACTCATCTTTTCCTAACTTGTCTTGTGCCTACAGTTTCACTAGTTGTACAAGAGACAGGTTCCTCCGGATCCCGACCCTATCCCTCTTTGGGATTGGATCGTCAATGTTCTAGGTGCTGATGGTTCTCCTCAGGTGATGGAGGTGCCACGAGTCACATGTGGATATCCTACTCAGCCAGCATACGTCCTCAATGTTCCCTATAGTTACGCTGAGGAGGGTCAAGCCTTGGTAGCTATCTTAAGGTCCTTAGTCCTTATGCGAGACCACCGGGTATGTCTCTAATTTTGCGCTCCTTAAGGTTATGAGGTTCTAACCCTAGACTTTACCCTCTGATAGATGGATGGCATGCGGCAGTTCGCCACTAGCCAAATGGCATCCTTGGTAATTTTCTGACTCGACTCTATTTTTGTACATTTATTGTATCTTAATTGATTGTTTTTATTTTGTGTGTGGAGTGTCAAGGAGGTGGTGCCAGCTTGTCGAGGACCAGGGCAAGGTACAGGGGTGGCGGGAGGAGGCCATCACCGATGTACATTTCGGGTGGTCCGACAGAGGATGAAGAAGAGGAGGACTGAGGCCTTCTAAGCGGGGACTTTTGTTTTATCTCAATTTCTTGTCTTCGATTGGGTTGTACTAGTGAATAATGGACAATGTGTAGGATGATCTTTAGGATGAAGTGTAGGATGATTTATCACCCTTGACAGAGTATTATTATGTTTTGCCTTTTCAGCCGGATAGTTTTCGGTTTAAAGGCGCAGTTGTGTGCTTGTTTTGGTTGGTGGTTGTGTGACGATATATGTTCACTGCGATTCTGTGATTGTTGTTGTTACTACGATGAGCAGCTTTGTGATAGTGAGTGTGTTTGCCTTGCAGGTGGGATGGTCTGTGAAACGGGGAGGTGCTGTCAAAATTTTGAATTTTGTTAGAGCCGCGACAGAAAATATGGCATTACATGATCCCGCTCAACTCACGGCTTAGCTGAACATCACGGATGGTGTGGAACGGATCAACCTCTTTAGCTATGGTCTGACCAAGCTATTTTGTCTTTTCTAGATGGTTCTGAACACTGAGTTCATGCGTGCTGCTATTGCCCACTGGGAGCCGGTAAATTATGTCTTTAATTTTAATGGCCTAGAGATATGTCCCTTGTTTGAGGATTTCTGTGCTATCCTCGGCTTCAATCCGGACTCTGACCTGATTCTTCCTTCTGTTGATACCCCCAGTCCTACGTGAGGCCTGGCTAAATACCTGAATTGTTCCACTGCTATTTCTCGGCAACTGATTCATGGTGAGGTTATCAACATTCCTTCCATAATTGCCCGGTATATTAGTCCTGGGAATCCCAGTGTATACAATGCCACCCGTGGGGCTGCTCTGATATTATGCTTCACTTCGCACTTTCTATTATCGAGTACTTCCCCTGACTTGGTGCACGTGTGCCTCAGGCTAAAATTGAGTATGGCCATGGTTCTGGTCGAAACTCTGAATAGTTTGGATCGTGCTTTTAATCAAGGAACTCTCCTTCTTTCTGGGGCACCTTTGGTGTTACAGGCTTAGCTCTACAAGCGCCTTCAGTTATGGACTGGTAGTGTGTTGCCAGTTTACTTCCGCAGGGCCATGCTTCATTCTCATTACACTTCTGCCGATTGGGTTGGCATGATGGGTGCTTTATCTGAGGCTGACATTTGCTAGATTGTACGGCGTTGGGGCCTCCATGCTGTGACCACCAGCCTCGGGGATTACCAGAGAGTATGGTTTATGGGTCTGAGAAAGACTTCTTTCTATCATCCTCGTCGATTGGCCAGACAATACGGGCGAGTTCAAGAGGTCCCTCGGGGGTTTACTGGGAGGGTCTCTACTTCTAGAGTCAGAGCTGTTACTATTGCTGCTTTCATCAGTGGATGGGCCTGCCGAGTAAAAGCCTACTTCTAAAGACCTTTGAAGAAATAAAAGACATAAAATTAAAACTAGACTTGACTGATTCTGCTTCTTTCCTCCAAGTGTCTTTGATATTTGTGATTGCTTTCTGAAAGAACTTTTTGTGTTTTCATTTATCCCTGCTTATGTAATATTCAAAGTTTGTTTATTGGTAAACCTTGGTTACTTGGAGAACCTTAATTTATGCATTTAGCTTTCTGAATACATTTGTAGTATGATTTTGATCAGATGTTTGCTTTTGGTACTTGTTTGGGCACGCTGGGACGATTAGAGGCAAACGAGGCTGGTGGCCGAAGTTTGCCCCTAGTTTGGGATATGTATGGTTGTGAGGCAAACGAGGTAGATGACTGACGTTTGCCCCTAGTTTAGAAGAGGTTCAGGCAAACGAGGGAGGTGGCCAAAGTTTACCTCTAGTGTGGAGGGTGATTGATGGGTTATGGTAAGGACCGCCACTTTATTTCTCTCACACGCTCATAATTTTGCCCAGGCACCAGTTAGGTGCCTTGCGGGCTCTTTTCTCTCTTTTGTTATTGTTTACTTTGGAATTAACTCTAATTTTTGCCTAGGCGTCCTTTCGGATTTTCGACCTAGCTAGCCATCCTTCTTTTCTCTTCTAAAAGTCTGCCTACGTACCCAGGAGCGTGGATCAGGTCCAATGTAGTTCCGGCCAAAGTCTTGAAAGAAAAGGAATTGATTATGACGGTGTCGACCGAACCGATGCGGTTGCCTACGTATCTGTAGACACCCCAATTTTGACCAAATGTCAAATTAAGGGGAGTGTTACCTCCAAGTCCGATGATGACAATGTCCGAACAAAACTAAGGCTTCCAAGGTGATTGAAGCTCTTCAAAAGGCTCTTCAATTCAAACAAAAAAAGAAAAAAGGAAAATAAAATAAAAAGGAATAGAACGGCACATGGTGTGGGCTGCGACAGTCACGTTGTGCCGTAGCGGCACTATGTGTCTGCCAGACCGGCAGTCCGTAACTACCACAATTTCACATCAAGTGCCGCGAAAAACATACTTTCAAAAAAGGCGGCAGTCCCTGGAGTTGTCCGCGGCACTCATTGAGTGCCGCATCGGCATTCATTGAATGCCGCGACGGGATTCATTGAGTGCCGCTGCGTCATTTACTGAGTGCCGCTTCCATCTCCATTGAGTGCCGCGCTTTCTAGCAGCCAGCTGTAAATACAACACATTTTGTACCTTCAAAAGGACATCCGAAATTAGGGTTTTTTACTATGAAGTTACAAAAATAACCCTCTATAGTTTGCCTATATATAGAGGAATATGAATATCCCATTACATGGGATCCCTTCCTTTCTTCCTAGCTTTGATTCTATAATTTCTATCTCTCATTTTTAGACTTGAATCTCATTTTGAATCTTCTTTATCTAAAAGCTTTGATAGTTCGAGATGCCAAAAAAGAAGGTTTAAGAAAATTAAAGGGTTGTAAGAGCTAGAAGAAGAGCTTGATTAGCTTTGGAATATCCTAAGAACACCAAGAAGTTGAGGATAGTTGGAGGTGGTCCTCTAAATTTTAGTTATGTTTTCATTCTTGTGTTTCTTTCTTTCTTATGTTTTCATTCTTGTGTTTTCTTCTTCTTTTTTTATACATTTCTTTTGAGATTCTTGGAGATCTTCAATGTCTCTCTTGAAATCTCTTGAGTTTGATCTTTTGAATCTCATGTAAGCTTATGCTTCACATGGGAGTCAAAGTTTGATCATCACTTCATTTTATAAACAAATAGATGGATCCAAGTCCATACTTATGATTTGGGTCCTCTAGCTTGATGTTTCATGGAATCCTTTCTATGTTCCTTTGAGACTCATGAGTATTAGTAATGTTTTGATCTCCAATGACCCCAAAGGGAAAGGAGAGTTAGGTTTAGGATAAGCCAATGTCCATGGCTTAGTTGGTAGATGTAGCAAAAAGGATGATAAATCCAATATTAGACCAGTGAGTTCATAAACCAGTTTTGATCATAGATTTTTAGTTGATGATCTAACCGTTGGAATTAAGTGACATCAACGGGAAAGTGTCTATAACTCAAAGTTCTGCCACTGTAATTTTTGTTTTAAGACGATTTCATGTTTAAAGTGGTTTGGTCATGAGTTTTGTGAAGTCACTTCAATCTGTCCAGAGTTTCAGAACAGTAACACCCTTTTAAAATAAGCAAATCAGACCTTTAATAAAGTATTTGTGACCCAAAATAATTTTTTCTAAGTAGATTAATGTGTTAGGAAGCTACCCTAAAAAGAACAAAGCATTTCTGATCTTTTTGTTATTTTAAAAAAATTGTACAAAATCTCTGGATAGAGATTTGTAAATCTCTGAGTGATGTCTGGTTTTTGTCTATTTCCCAGAGATCTAACCGTTGAAACTTTCATTTCTTTTTGGGATGGAACCTAGACACACAGAGACATCTTGTGTCCAAAATTCACCGACATCAATCCATTGGAAGCATGCTTTTTATGCCTTTTACTTTCTGGTCTGCTCTCTATAATTTTCATAATTTTATGACATATTTGACCAACTTTGTAAATAATGGTCCAAATGACTTTTCTATGACTTAGGGCTCAAACCATGTTTTAATAATGATCAATTAAACTTGAATTCAAAGTTTAAGTGATCCAAATCAATGAATGTTTCATAATTTACTCTTGTTCATTCATCCATGTGGCTTGATGTTAGGACTTGTTCGCTTTAGATTTAATTACACTTGATAGATTTAAGCTAGAAGTCTAGGATTGTTATTTAAGATCCAACTTTATATCTTGTATATTATGTGCACTAACCTCTATTTTGTAGCGCTATTGAGGTACGATTTCTCAACCCTTCTCTAGTTTATTGTATTCTTCGATTTTAATTGATTTTCGACTTCAAGCGCGACACCTTAGAATTAGGACTTGCTTTACTTTTATATATGGATTAGAGACTCTATTCCTAGGTTTTATCTATTTGCATGCATTTGCACATTTAATATTCGCGGCCGGATCCCGGGTAAGTTCTCTAGTTCCCTATTTGTATATCATATTACTTGCTACTAAAATTACATGGCTTTTGAATGATATTTTGTAAATTGGTAATTTTACACCATTTCGACATGTTTGTGTAGTGTATACGTAAATCTATGTATTAGTTGAGGGCATGCTTAGATTAGTAATTCAATTAAAAGGATGTTGAGTAGAGGCCTATCGTAAGATAGGATGAGAGAGGGTGTTTTAGCCCGACGGGCTCCTTCCTCTCTCATTCCTTAATCCCCGGACCTAGTTAATCTTTGGTTTCACAAAAGATCAGTTTTCTTTTGAAATGGTTTCTTAGTTTTCCTTTGAAAAATTAAGCGGCGACTCATTTGTTTTGAATTTGAAATTTTAAAAGAATTTGAAAAGAAAAACTGTGGATAAGAAAAATTGCGATATCCACAATCTGGCGACTCTACTGGGGATCGAACCCAGAATCTCTGGTTTCGCAGACCAGAATTCTGATTTTGGGTTCACTTGAGGGTTAGACTTGAAAGCATCCTTTTAATCGAATTAATCAATATTTGTATGCATGTTGCATCTCACTCGCATGTCCAGCCAGTCGATTGCACGGAACTATGACCTTTGAGGCTCAGGGCAACCCGGTCGGTCAAATTATCATCGGACTGTGTGATCACCCTTGATCTTGTACCGTGATTTGGTATATTAAGCATCCTATCGGATGTGTGTCAAGGGTCTCTTATTTGACCAAAACCCAACTTTTGCATAGTAGTTTCTATAGAACCTTTCAATCTTAGGAAATCAACTCTTGATTAGGATTATATGCTAGGAAGTTTTGTATGCCCGGAAGGGATTACTTGAGATGATGACGACACTTGCTTGATGAAAGATGTATAATCTTTTAATCACCTTTTAGCAATTTCTCCTCATGTTCCACGACATTTGGAGAACATGCCAAACCTTGATTATAAGATTATACTTCTTATATCATGTTAGCTAAGCATCATTGACCTTGTATGCATCCAAATTCATGAAAAGTACAGTGATAATCCGATCATGTGATCCTTCTACCCAAAGAATTTTAAACCCATCTTTGAAAGCAAATGGATTTTTGTAATCTTTATTCCAAAGTTTTCAATTGCTCTTAAAAAAAAATATCTTTGGAGTTCACGTTTAATTAAAGCTCCAAACTAATCTTTGGGAATTGTTTTTGGAAGAAATGCTGTTCAAATGAATTTCAGAGCAAAATTTCAATCCAATCACCTTTATTGAGAAATATTTTCAGATCCTCTTTTTAATAAAAGATTCAAAATCCTTGAGAATTATTTTTGAAAGATCTCATCATTTAAAGAAATGCTTTTCAAATGAATTTCAAAATTTTTATTTTTTTGAATACCCGACCTTTGAAGGGATAGTGAGGATCACAATGAGAGGTGAAATTGGCACATTTGACATGAATGAGGATTTTATGTGCTTATGTGTTTATGTGTTAGGATTAGATTTTTCGTTTCTTTGGCATATAGAATAGGCACACACACACATGCATTGCATCCCTGTGACATATGAATCATTCATGAGCATTTCATTTGGCATAAAAATTTAATAAAACCAATAGAAGTATAAGATTCTCTTGAGAAAATCAGTCAAAGTTGATTAAAAGATAAGTGTTGTTGTAAGCGAAATAGCACCTGAGTCAAGCATTGTTTGGTACAGAGATTCAAGCACGAGATTAGTCAGGAAGGAGCAGATAGTAGGAAGAGAGATGTTTATGCACATATGTTGCTAGTAAGGTGATAGTATTTTGAAATACTGCTGCTAAAGCAAATGTGGATGCTCCTGGGGACCCAATAATTTGAAAATCGTCTGTGACACTCCAGTTGAGACCAAGTCGAGTCCAGTCTGTGGTCGAGTTATGATAAGTTGGAGTCAAATGTCAAGTCCAGTCGAGTCTTCTGGTCAGTCTGTTATCAAGTTTGTTTGCAAGTCTTTTTTGAGTTTATCGAGTTGAGTGATGCAATCCTCTTTCCCTACTAGTTGAATAAAATCTCATTTTTCTTGATTCATTGTGCTAAGTCGTGAATGTATGGATCATTAAGCCAAAAGAAAAAAGTCACTTTTTCAAACGATCATGGAAAATACTTTATTAATAAATTTTTGCATTGAAAAGGATCCTAAGTGACCAAGCAAATTCTATGCCAAATCCAAATAGGAGTAGAGAATTGATTAGGTACTTTAAGAATTTAAAGATGCTCTTGCTTAATCATGAAAAGATGAACTTAGAACTTCAAGCTTGCTTACCATCCCCTTTTCTCAAATACCAAGCCTAAAAGATGAGCACAACCAGTTTAAAGCCATAAACTTGGTCCTTGATGGTAGCCAGACATTTGAATGAACTTCTTATTCCAAAAAATAAAAGAAGAAAAAGAAAAAGAAGAAAGAGCTCGCTAGGATGAAAACCCGAAGGTCGCCTAGGTAAAAGTTAGAGCACAAATAAGATGTGTGTTGATTTCAAAAATCCTAATCCTAGCCAGTCAAAATCATGGAAAGAATACGAGATAGTAAGGTAGATAAAAGAAAGGAAAGAGAAAAGAAAAGGCAGAGAATAGAGCCAGACCTAGAATTCTTGAGCACTTGAAATTAGATCATTAGCACATGAATTACCTCAAGGCTTGGTGTTGTTCTAACAACGAAAAGAAATTAAAAATAAAAAGAGAGACTTATCAGCTTCAAATTTTTTGTGAGAGGCTCAAATGCTAAGTGAGCCTAAAACAATGCAGAGATATCTTTGAAAAAAAAATAATAAAGATTTGAAGGACTGATATTACTTTGTGAATATGATAAAGTATGAATAAAACATAATGAGAGTTGTAAAAGAATAATTGGCTAGTGAAAAGGTTAAAGAATCAACCGTCAAATAAAAAAAATAAAAAGAAAAGAAAAAAGAAAAGAGAATAAAGGAAAAAGTAGTTCATCATGCTACACAAGGACTACCACAAGTGACATGCACTCCCTTGACCTAAATGGCAACATGGCTCGAAAAGCCCACCAATTCTTGAAGCCTAATTCTTTCAAGACCTCGAGAGTACTTGAACTACGCTCGACCTGATTCCCACTCGGGGATACGTAGGCCACCTATCTGGTTCGGTCACCACCATCGTCATAATATGGTGTGCTCTTTCAGGCCTTGGCCATATTACCTTGGACCTGATTCCTATTCGGGGATAAGTTGAATCCTTTGCACATATGCTTGTGATCTTTTAAAACTAGGAGCAAACTTGTATTTGCCTAGGACCACATATGTATTGCCAAACTAGGGGCAAACAGAGTTTGCCAATCAACATTGGGACATCACCCTTCAGCCCATCACATTCATGATGATTACCTCTAGATTAGGAGTAAATGCATTGCAAGCATCCTGTACCAACATGTTCTCAAGGCCCTTGGGATGAGCCTATTTGCCCTTAAGACTAGGGGGAAACTTCATTTGCTGAAAGCCCCATTTTACCCTAGAAGCGAGCCCCAAGTCTCTTTCAAACTAGGGGCAAACTCTGTTTGCCAAATGCAAGTTCTCAAGTCACCAAGTCTGTTTTGAAACGCTTTGAAATTGAGTGTCTTTTATTCTATAAGCTAAAGCACTAATTTGAATCATACTCTAGATAGGCAAAGAATTCAATGAAGGGGAAGTTTTCAAAATTTTGATTTATCAGCAAAGTACTACCATTTGTAAGATAATGAATAAACGAAAGGTGAGATGATACATTATTCACGATGAAAGCACATTGATTCATAATGAATGTAGAATTTTCGTCAGTCATCTTGAGTAACTGGCTTTGTCAGGTCTATCCTCCTTTGATGAGTCAATAATAGTCTCAAATGTGTGGGTTTAAGATGATGAATAAAGATTTGAAAAGTCTCCATAAGCATCCCACGAGCAATGCAAGTAGGAGTTTTAAACACTATCACAACACAATGCTAAAAGTGGAAATATGAGAATGGTCCAAGACTAGGGGCAAAGGTGATTTCCATCTTTTGACACAATCATTACCTTTCTTCCAAATGGTCTGCACGTGCAAAAAATCATGCTTTCAAGAGACTACTAGGACAGCACAGATCCCGTTAGCTCCGTTCAAATTCTTTGAGTCCGAGGACTCCCCATTTTGTAAAATCAATTCTTTGAGTCCGTGGACTCCCTGTTTTTGTAAAATTAATTCTTTAAGTCCGAGGACTATCCATTTTTGTAAAATCATTTTGTTGAGTCCGAGGACTCCCCATTTTTGTAAAACCATTTCTTTGAGTCTGAGGACTACCCATTTAAAAAAAAAACTAATTCTTTGAGTCTGTGTGACTCCATTTGTATAAAAGTAAAGTTTGTTGGGTCTGTATGACTCCGTTTGTGTAAAAAAGTGAATTTGTTGAGTCTGTGTGACTTTGTTTGAATAAAGAAATGAAATTTCGAGTACGCATGACTCTGTCTTTGTGAATATATGAAATTTTGAGTCCGTACGACTTCGTTTGAATAACGAAATGAAATTTCGAGTCCGCGTTATTCCGTCTTTGTGAAATATGAAATTTTGAGTCCGCATGACTCCATTTGCATAAAATGTGAATTTGTTGGGTCCGTGGGACTCCATTTTTGTAAAATACTGAGTTCTTGAGTCCGCGTGACTCCGTTTGTGTAAAATATGAGTCCGTGTGACTTCGTTTGAATAAAGAAATAAAATTTCGAGTCCGCATGACTCCGTCATTGTGAATAAATGAATTTTTGAGTCCGTGTGATTTCGTTTGAATAACGAAATAAAATTTCGAGTCCGCGTGACTCCGTCTTTGTGAAATATGAAATTTTGAGTCTGCATGACTCTGTTTGCGTAAAAAGTGAATTTGTTGAGTCCGTGTGACTCCGTTTGTGAAAAATGTGAATTTGTTGGGTCCGTGGGACTCCATTTATGTAAAATACTAAGTTCTTGAGTCCGCGTGACACCTTCTTTTTAAAAAATATGAATTTTGTAGTCTATATGACTTCGTGTTTATAGAATGTGAATTTTTGAGTCCGTACGAATCCATGTTTGAGAAACGTGAAAATTTTCAAGATCATATGACTCTCCTTTGTAAAATGTGAATTAGTGTGACTCCCCTTTGGAAATAGGAATTGTTTCAAGTTGAATCGATTATGAACTCTGGATTTTGAGAATTTGAATTTGTTTGAGTCTAATTGACTCCTGATTAATGAGTTTGAACTAAATTGAGTCTGATTGACTCCCAATTTTGTGAAACAGAAATTCTTTGAGTCTAATTGACTTTTGAATTGGTGAAATAGAAATTATTTAAGTCTGATTGAATTTCAATTTTAGAATATGGAACTGAAATGAGTCTGATTGACTCCAGATTTTGAAAAATTGAATTGAATTGAGCCTAATTTACTCCCGATTCTGAAAGTTGAATTGAATTGAATTGAATCTGACTAACTTCTAATTTTAGAATTTGAATAGAACTGAGTCTGACTGACTCTGATGAACTGAATTGAATTAAATTGAGTCTAATTTGACTCTCGATTTTGGGAATTGAAATAAATTGAGTTTGATTTAACTCCTGATTTTGAAAATTGGAATTTTTTTTGTTGAGTCAAAATTGACTCTGATTAAGAAAATTTGAAATGTTATAAATTAACCCTCAATTTTGAAATAGGAAATTCTTAGAGTCCGTGTGACTCCATTTGTATAAAAAGTGAATTCGTTGAGTCCATGTGACTCCATTCGTATAAATATATATATATACATTTGTTGAGTCTGTATGACTCCATGGGTATGAAATGTGAATTTGATTGAGTCTGTGTGGTTCCATTTTTATAAAAAGTGAATTTTTGTTGAGTCCGTGTGACTCCGTGAATTTCATTGAGTCCGAGTGACTCTGTTGTCGGAAAATGTAAATTTTGAGTCCAAATGACTCTGTGGTTGTAAAATGCGAGTTTTCGAGTCCTAGTGACTCCGTTGTTGTGGAAATGTGGATCCATGGATCCGAATGACTCTTTTGTTTTAAAATGTGAATTTATTGACTCCTTGTGTAAGAAAATTGAACTTTTGGGTCCACGTGTCTCCCTTTGAATTTGTGAGTATGCTTAACTTCGAATTTTGTTGGAATTAAATTCTTTGAGTCTAACCGACTCCGAACTTTCAAAGGTTTGGGCTAAAATGGATCTAACTATCGCCAAATTTTAATTTGAATCTGATTGGCTCCCGATTGCGGAAATTAAAATCATTTAAGTCCGTCTGACTCCCGATTCATGAAAGTCTAACTTAGCACCCGAGCTTAGAAATTGAATTGAATTGAGTCTGATTGACTCCTAATTCTAGAAAAATTCATTTAAGTCTGATTTGACTCCAGATTTTAGAGGTCTTGAATCGAATTGAGTCTTTTATTTTAATTTAAAATTCTTTGAGTCTGATCGACTCCCAATTTAGATTTGAGTCTGATTGACTCTCGGTGTTGTGAAATAGAATCCGATTCGAGTGCAATTGACTCCTGTTCTAGAAATTTGAAATTATTTTGAGTCTGGTTGACTCTCAATCTTTTGAAATTAGAAATTCTTTTGAGTCTGATTAGCTCATATTTTTGGAAATTAGAAATTCTTTTGAGTCTGATTGGCTCATGTTTTTGGAAATTAGAAATTCTTTTGAGTCTGATTGGCTCATGTTTTTGGAAATTAAAAATTCTTTTGAGTTTGAATGGCTCATGTTTTTGGAAATTAGAAATTCTTTTGAGTCTGGTTGACTCCGAATCTTGTGAAATAGAAATTCTTTGAGTTCGATTGACTCCCATTTTTGTAAAACTTCTTTTGTGAAATAAAAATTCTTTAAGTCTAGTTTTATGAATTTAAATTTCTTTGAGTCCGATTGACTCCTGGTTTTGTCCGATTTTGCGAAATAAGAAATTGAATCAAGTCTGATTGACTCATGATATAGAATTTGAATTTGAATTTGATTTGAGTCAAATTGACTCCGGACTTGGTGAAATTGAATTTGTTTGAGTCTGACTGACTCCTGATTTCAGAAAATGAATTAAGTCGAGTCTAGGCGACTCCTAATTTAGCATTTGAATTTGGACTCGAATTGAGTCGAATCGACACCAGAGTATAAGGCGCAAAGCGCATCTCAGTCGATCAGATGATTCTTGGAAGACACCGGAGTATAAGGCGTGAAGCGTATCTTAGTCTTTCAGCAGGCTACCTAGTTTGACATCGGAGTATAAGGCGCGAAGGGCATCTCAGTCGATCAGATGATTCTTGGAAGACACCGGAGTATAAGGCGCGAAGCGCATCTCAGTCTTTCAGCGTGCTACCTGATTCGACACCAGAGCATAAGGCGCGAAGCGCATCTCAGTCGATCAGATGATTCTTGGAAGACACCAGAGTATAAGGTGCGAAGCGCATCTCAGTCTTTCAGCATGCTACCTGGTTTGACACCAGAGTATAAGGCGTGAAGCGCATCTCAGTCGATCAGATGATTCTTGGAAGGCACCGGAGTATAAGGCGCAAAGAGCATCTCAGTCTTTCACCGTGCTACCTGGTTGGACACCGGAGTATAAGGCGCGAAGCGCATCTCAGTTGATCAGATGATTCTTGGAAGACACCGGAGTATAAGGCGCGAAGCACATCTCAGTCTTTCAGCGTGCTACCTAGTTTGACACCGGAGTATAAGGCGCGAAGCGCATCTCAGTTGATCAGATGATTCTTGGAAGACACCGGAGTCTAAGGTGTGAAGCGCATCTCAGTCTTTCGGAAAGCGTAGTTTCTAATTCGACACCAAGGTATAAGGCGCGAAGCGCATTCTAGTCGATTAGATGACTCTTGAAGAATGTCGGGGAGTTAAGCATAGGAAGCGCATCTATGATGGTTGTGACTTTCCCAGAATAGAATGACATCATAAGTAGAATGGCATAGGGTGCATTTTTATACTAAGAAAGAACAATATGTTGCTGAGACATTATATGGAGCACGAGATTGCTTGAGCATGTGCATCACGATAAGATAGGTGCATTCATCCGTATGACTATTTGCGCATGTGTGTGTTTGACCCTTGCCCGAACTACGTCTTGGTCTGATTCCTGAATGGATACGTAGGCTGCTCATCATCGAGCACGCCTAGCGTGAACCATTGCCGTGCGCATGTTCTCTTTTTGCAACGCATTTTGTTTTTACCTAAATCCGACAGTTTAGTCAAAGGCTTGTCTTCACACAGGCTTCGACATTCGCTTGTGAAACGCGTTGCTCCACAAGCTCTGTCGAAGAGGGGCAAACTGTAGACACCTCAATTTTGACCAAACGTCGAATTAAGGGGAGTGTTACTTCCAAGTCCGATGATGACAATGTCCGAACAAAACTAAGGCTTCCAAGGTGATTCAAGCTCTTCAAAAGGCTCTTCAATTCAAACTAAAAAAGAAAAAAGGAAAAATAAAATAAAAAGGAATAAAACGGCACATGGTGTTGGCTGCGGTAGTCACGTGGTGCCGTAGCGGCACTCTATGTCTGCCGGACCGGCAGTTCGTAACTGCCGCAATTTCACATCAAGTGCTGCGAAAAACATATTTTCAAAAAAGGCGGTAGTCCTTGGAGTTGTCCGCGACACTCATTGAGTGCCGCAGCGGCATTCATTGAATGTCGCGACGGCATTCATTGAGTGTCGCTGCGGCATTTACTGAGTGCCGCTTCCATCTCCATTGAGTGCCGCATTTTCTAGCAGCCAGCTGCAAATACAGCACATTTTGTACCTTCAAAGGGACATCCGAAATTAGGGTTTTTTACTATGAAGTTACAAAAATAACCCTCTATAGTTTGCCTATATATAGAGGATGAATATCCCATTACATGGGATCCCTTCCTTTCTTCCTAGCTTTGATTCGATAATTTCTATCTCTTAATTTTAGACTTGAATCTCATTTTGAATCTTCTTTATCTAAAAGCTTTGATAGTTAGAGATGCCAAAAAAAAAAATTTTAAGAAAATTAAAGGGTTGTAAGAGCTAGAAGAAGAGCTTGATTAGCTTTGGAGATCTTCAATGTCTCTCTTGAAATCTCTTGAGTTTGATCTTTTGAATCTTATGTAAGCTTATGCTTCACATGGGAGTCAAAGTTTGATCATCACTTCATTTTATAAGCAAATAGATGGATCCAAGTCCATACTTATGACTTGGGTTCTCTAGCTTGATGTTCATGGAATCCTTTCTATATTCCTTTGAGACTCATGAATATTAGTAATGTTTTGATCTCCAACGACCCCAAAGGGAAAGGAGAGTTAGGTTTAGGATAAGCCAATGTCCATGGCTTAGTTGGTAGGTGTAGCAAAAAGGATGATAAATCCAATATTAGACCAGTGAGTTCATAAACCAGTTTTGATCATAGATTTTTAGTTGATGATCTAACCGTTGAAATTAAGTGAAATCAACGGGAAAATGCCTATAATTCAAAGTTCTACCACTGTAATTTTTGTTTTAAGGAGATTTCATGTTTAAAGTGGTTTGGTCATGAGTTTTGTGAAGTCACTACAATCTGTCCAGAGTTTCAGAACAGTAACACCCTTTTGAAATAAGCAAATCAGAACCTTAATCAAGTATTTGTGACCCAAAATAATTTTTTTAAGTAGATTAATGTGTTAGGAAGTTACCCTAAAAAGAACAAAGCATTTTTGATCTTTTTGCTATTTTTAAAAAATCGTACAAAATCTCTGGACAGAGATTTGTAAATCTCTGAGTGATGTCTGGTTTTTGTCCATTTCCCAGAGATCTAACCGTTGAAACTTTGATTTCTTTTTGGGATGGAAACTAGACACACAGAGGCATCTTGTGTCCAAAATTCACCGACATCAATCCATGGGAAGCATGCTTTTTATGCCTTTTACTTTCTGGTCTGCTCTCTGTAATTTTTAGAATTCTATGACATATTTGACCAACTTTATAAATAATGGTCCAAATGACTTTTCTATGACTAACTTTGTGTAAGATATGACTTCTACCCATTTTGTGAAGTAGTCAATGGCCACCAAAATGTATCGGTTCCCGTTTGAGGCCTTTGGAACAATTTTGCTAATGATATCGATTCCCCAAGTCCAGAATGGCCATGGTGAGGTCATACTATAGAGCAAAGATGGCGGTACATGCATCATGTTTGCATGGATCTGGAACTTGTGGCACCTCCTCACGTATTCGCAACAATCTTTTTCCAACGTTGTCCAATAGTATCCTTGTCTTACGATCTTTTTGGTCAGCATGTGACCGTTCATGTGTGGACTGCACACCCCTTCGTGTATTTCTTCCATCATTCTTCTGGTGCACTTTCCGAACAGGCAAGTTAGATTATGACCATTGTAACCTTTCTTCAACAATTTTCCCCCACAAATAATGAACTGTGCTGCGAACCTTTGAATTGCTCTTTTGTCTTTTTCGGAAGATCCTAGGGGATACACTCCCTTTTCAATGAAGTCCCAAACATCTTAGTACCATGGTGTTTCGTTCTCTTCTTCTTTGATCACGACAATCATGCTAAACGACGATCGTATCTGTAATACCTGTATTTTCTACGTTCAATAGTATTATGAATTTTCATATCTGGTATATTATTATATTATTATTTTATTTGTGTGACTGTATCAGTGTAATGTAATTACTAAAAAGACTTTAATCACCGCACCGACTCGACCGTAGAAAGACTTAACTTAGTCCTGTACTCGGACCCAGACAAAGAAATAATACCCGATTGCACGTTAATCGAGACTGACACGCATATCCAGAATATTTACATGCAAACCGAGGTAGTGGTACAAAACCCGAGGTAGACCACACATGGCCGGCAACATGGCAGCCCATGCACCATATGGCACCACCTCCCTTGCCACTTGTCCACCACCTTGACACATGTTCCTCCATGCAAACTCATACAAGCATGCACATTGACACCTATCACTACACCATCTCTATAAATACATGCATGCTAGGTTTTTTGTGGATAAAGCTAATTCATTTATCTACAAATAACTCTTCTATAGCTCAGTCTGAAAATCACTTCTTCATAGGTGAAATGTACATACAATGAAGTACTTTAAATCTGAGAAACAGAAATCTCCAGCAGAATGTAGTTTAGTAAAATGAGTGTTTGAAGCAGCTTCGAAATCTGAATTAAGCTAGGGATTTTTGTGGAGGAAACTAACTCATTTATCTACCAATAACTCTTCTATAGCTTAGTCTAGATATCATTCCTTCATAGGTGAAATGTATGTACAACATAGTATTATCAATCTGAGAAGCAGAAACTTCCAGCATAATGTTGTTTAGTAAAATGAACATTTTGAGTAGTTTAAAAATGGGATTGAGGCTAGGTTTTTTTGTGGAGAAAGCTAAATCATTTATATACAAATAACACTTCTATAGCTCAGTCTAGAAATCAGAACTTCATAGGTGAAATGCACATGCAATGCAATACTATAAATCTGGGACAGAGCAGTCCGAAAATATAGAAATGTCTAAGTAAAATAAATATTTTGAGCAGCCCAAAAATGTAATTGAAGCTAGATTTTTTTGTACACAAAGCGAATCCAATTATCTACAATGTTCTAGTTTTGAGTTTGATCTACAAATCAATTTATCATGCCCAAATAAATCATATCAATTCAGTCGACATAGTAAAATTAATTCCTGGCAGATTGTACAACTACTTGTATGATGTGTTTATTGATGATGCTTATTCTCCGATACCTATGTGGTTATGAATATCTTGTGCTATGGTAGTGCTATCGAGTAGATGAGTATGTTAAGGGTCTTTGTAGTTTTGTTAGTTTTATAGACATGATAATGAACCCATGCAAGTATTTTATAATTATAACCAAGATGATGTTTTGAAATCTGAACATAAGCATGAATTAGTTGTACATAGACCTATGCTTGGATATATATGGAGTATCTATACTACTATAGACATGTTATACTACTCATAGGAGTATATCATTTGCGTACCCTGAGCTTAAATGATTGTACAATGCATAAAAATAGAGGATTTGAGAATCTGGCGCCAGAAACCGATTTATGGGAGAATCAGGTTTCTGGGAAGTTTTTCCGGGAAAAGTTTCTTCAAGGAACTATTAAAGCCGTAAGCTGAACGTCGACGTTAATTCTAACTTCATGGGTATATTATGACATAAAATAGAATAACGGACGTAGGAACGCAACCTTGTATGTGTAAATGAAAGTTATTAACAAATTAAACCACGGAATGAATGACGCGAATGCGGTCAAGGATATGTAAGGATTGATTGTGCTTGGTTAAGAGCGGTATGTGCCAAGCATAAATGTTGGATAGGTAAACCAATCCACGGAGGCTGGGATAGTGAGCAAAGTATGTGTTTGATGGGTTATGAAGTGATGAGTATTGTGTATCCTTTCGGGTCTTCGTGATGAAAGGGGGTACGGTTAACGCTTCGGTTCTTCGTGATGGCGAAGTGGAGTTTCTTAGAGTGAAGACTCATTTTGGTTCTTTGTGATGGAATAGATGTCCTTCCACTCCGTAACTCTTCGGTTCTTCGTGATGGCGAAGTGGTTGTTCTTAGAGTGAAGACTCCTTTCGGTTCTTAGTGATGGAATGGATGTTCTTGCACATCGTAAACGCTTCGGTTCTTCGTGATGGTGAAGTGGTGTTTCTTAGAGTGACGACTCCTTTCAGTTCTTAGTGATGGAATGGATGTTCTTGCACTCCATAAATGCTTCGATTCTTTGTGATGGCAAAGTGGTGTTTCTTAGAGTGAAGACTCCTTTTGATTCTTAGTTATGGAATGGATGTTCTTGCACTCCGTAAATGCTTCGGTTCTTCGTGATGGCAAAGTGGTGTTTCTTAAAGTGAAGACTCCTTTCGGTTCTTAGTGATGGAATGGATGTTCTTGCACTCCGTAAATGCTTCGGTTCTTCGTGATTGTGAAGTGGTGTTTCTTAGAATGAAGACTCCTTTCGATTCTTAGTGAAGGAATGGATGTTCTTGCACTCCGTAAACGCTTCGGTTCTCCGTGATGGCAAAGTAGTGTTTCTTAGAGTGAAGACTCCTTTCAGTTCTTAGTGATGGAATGGATGTTCTTGCACTCTGTAAACGCTTTGGTTATTCGTGATGGTGAAGTGGTGTTTCTTAGAGTGAAGACTCCTTTCGGTTCTTAGTGATGGAATGTATATTCTTGCACTTCGTAAACATTTCGGTTCTTCGTGACGAAATGATATTTCTTTGAGTGAAGACTCCTTTTGGTTCTTCGTGATGGAATGGATATTCTTGCTCTGCCTAACACTTCGGTTCTTCATGACGAGGTGGTTGTTAAAAGTTGTTTTGGTTGGAGGAAGGTGTTTTGGTAAATGAAAGATGGTTTAGTTAGTAAGAGGTGTTTTTCGGTTAGTAAATGATGTCGGATGTTGGCAACAGATGATAGTTTTGTTAAGAATGTCGATGCGAGTTTTCTCAGTTGGGCGTTTTTTTTCGAATACGTGGTCGGGTATATTGGTAGTTATAACTTGACGGTGAGAACGCAAAGATCTTAAAAGACGTGTAAAAAAGTAATAAGGGTATCTTTGTTGTGCTTTACTATATACGTTCCATTTGATTTAGTTTTCTCACTCAGCTTTCATAAGCTGACGACGTTCATGTTGCTGGACATTCCCATGTCCAGCTTATCCAGGTCACAAGAACACAGGCTATGGAGCTACTCAAGAATATAACGTGGAAGAAGATTATACTGAAGAGGATTATGTTTATGTGAGTTAGGAAGAAGACCAGTAGCTTCCCTTTGTAAATTTTTTTGTTGTAATCAGAAGACTTATCATATTTTTGTAATAGTTTTTGTAAGGCCGAGAGCCATAAGACTCTTATGTATTTAATTATCCGGTACTGTTGTAGCCTTTCATTGTAACATATTCCAGTAGTAGATGTTGCTTTTACCCCTTTGTCATAGCATTTAGTTATTATTATTTTGGTCTTGGACAATTCGGTACTTCCACCAGTCACGTGCCTCAGGGTCCAAGTTGAAAATTTTAAATTTTTCCATATTTTGGCTATGCCGGGGCGTGACACGTATTTTTGGTATCAGGGCCTTGGTTTAGGCTTTTACCGTCTGTCCAACACACTTAAGCTATAAATGGTAAGATTTCTTAGACCAATACTGGTCATAGTTAGTTTTGTTAAGCAGGTAAGTTATGGAGCCATACATAATACCAGACGTCTTCGAAGGATATAAGGTTAGCCGTTAGACGATAGACGCTTAGTTTATGTGGATGGCTTCCTTAGATATTTTGTTAGAACGACTTGTTATATCGACAAGATGTTTAGGCTTTGATGAATTTCCTGAGACGAATCTCGGAACAGTCACCTTAGCCTAGAGTCTAGAAAGACTAAGGATAAGATACTTCATCACCTTAAATTAAATGTTAGCTGAGTGGTTCCACTTGTAAGTTAGGTAACGTCATAGCACGAAACTTTGAAATAAAAATTCCCTAGTCATATATAGAAATACAATTAGGCCTTGTGGATACATAGACACCTTATACGCTTGGATTGCTCAATACTTCTTAGATAGTATGGGATGTACGAAATAGGATAAGTTGGGATAACCTTATGGACACCAACTCATATATAAGAATGCGCGAATCTTTGCAACGTCTGCTACACTTGCAATCTGCCAGGACACATGCATAAAGATTGTCAAACTCCCAAGATCTACCGCCGACCAGATTTCAATTGCTAGTACGGCAGCAAGAAGGGTCATCTTCTCAAGGACTATTGGATGCTGAGGGCACACAACGACAATGATTTTCTATAGCAAGGAGCACATGAGATATTGACTTAATTAAATACCCGAGTCGATGGAAAAGACGCGAGAGGGGAACGTACCTTTGACAAACTGAACGACCTCAGAGACTGCTGACATCGACCACGTTCAATCACAACGAACAACTCGCACTGGGAAGATTAGTAAAGATGAGTAGTGCATTCCACCTTCAAGCCAACGATCAGATCACACAAGGCCTACCAAGAGAAGACACGTTTCGAGTTTACAACATCCTGTGCACGTTATAAATTAAAACTATATAAGGCTGCGTAATTATATCCATCTCTCTGATTTAACTCCTTTTGAGTAAACCCATTGTTTTCTATCATTGGTTGCGTTAGATCAATTATTCTTATGATGAACCTTGGGACGTCCTTTATTGTTCCACTACTTGATAGTTATTCATTGTCCCCTCTGATTTCACTTAACAAGATTTTGGATCATTCTGATCAGTGATAAATCGATTTGCTTTCTAATGCTATAAGTCACCTCTTTGGATTTCTCCTCATGTAAATCGATTCCAATAATTCATTTATAAAACTAGTCACTGTAAGTCATTTGGACTTATGATCTGTTAAATTAATCTTTATGAATCGTTTAGACTATCAACCGTTTGACCAACTCTTGCAAGTGCATATCCCTTGAATTCTTCTTAACTTTTATCAACCATAGAGCAAAGGAGCTCTATGTATTTGTTCAACTAAGGAACTCAAGCATATTGCACCCCTTTGTAAACTAGTCTTCATTTCCTTTCATTTCATGAATTCTTCTTAACTTTTATCATTAAGACTTCACCTAAATTATTGGCTCATGAGACAAGAATTCTTATGTCCTACCTTGAAGGCCTTACGCCTTTAGTCATTGCATTACTATGATTGTCCTATAGTAATCATCTGATGATCATTCTCAGATACTCATTCTATACATCATGATCCTACAAGTGAGTAATCACGAACCTCTTCATTTCTAACTCAGTACACCATGAGTATTCATTTTGTTATGAATTCAACTCCTTATAAGTGAATTCAATCCTACCCAACTACCAGTAACACATTATATGCTATGTATTAATTAATGCATAGTGAAATTGCTTAATGGCTTGTGTCATCACCTATGATGCTGAAACTCTACAACGATTTCATGTCGACATGTAAAGGAACTCAATCACAACAACATGCTTAAGAGGATGCTACGATCCCTACAATTTATAGAAGACAAACTGTGAGACCAACTAGGCATCTCAACCATCACATCAAGAAGCTGGGAGGTAAAAATCTTGTCGATTAAAGACGCAAAAGAAACAAACCAGTGACACCAACAGCTACTATAATGCAGTCCACAATCACTAAAGGAATCTCTAGGTATATCAAGAACAAGTACCCCTTCCTAGGATAGATGACTTATTCGACCAACTCCAAGGAATGAAAACCTTTTCAAAGTTTGATATATGATCAGGTTACCGCCAGTTACTTGTTAGATCGGGAGACAAACCGAAAACCGCTTTCAGAACAAGATATGGGCATTATGAATTCTTAGTTATGCCTTTTGGATTAACTAATGCCCGAGCGGTATTCATGGATTTGATGAATCTAGTGTTCAGACCCTTCTTAAATTAATTCATCATTGTGTTCATCGAAGACATACTTATTTACTCAAAGAGTGAAGAAGAACACAAGGAACATATATAGATTGCACTCCAGATACTCAGAGAGAATCATCTCTATGCCAAGTTTAGTAAGTGTGAATTTTGGTTGAAAGAAGTTAAACTCTTGGGACATGTAGTTTTACAAAATGGAATTTCAGTGGACTCAATCAAGACGGACATAGTTTCTAGTTAGAATAGACGAACTAATGCATCAGAAGTACGAAAATTCCTTGGATTGGCTGGACACTACAGGAGATTTGTGGAAGGATCCTAAAGTATTTTGTCTCCTTTAACCAGACTAACAAAGAAGGATTCAAAGTTTGAATGGAAAGATAAGCATGAACGCGCCTTTCAAGAACTAAAGGACTAGGATGTGTACTTATGTAGAATGGTCAGGTGATCGGTTATGGATCCAGGTAATTAAAGCCACATAAATTGAACTATCCTACACACGACCCAGAATTGGCTGCAATTGTCTTTGCACTTAAGGTTTGGAGGCACTATCTCTACAGAGAGAAGTCGCAGAATATATAGCCAAATACCCTACTTGCCAGCAAGTCAAGGAGGAACACCAACAACCTCTAGGATTGCTACAAAACCTCTACCAGTCCCAAAATGGAAATGGGAGCATATCACCATGGATTTTATTGTGGGATTGCCAAGATCCCAGCAGAACGATAATGCTATTTGGGTATTCGTTGATCGACTGATCAAATCAGCCCATTTTATTGCCTACAACATGACCTATCCTGTCAAGAAAATGAGTCAACTATACCTGGAACAGGTTGTGCGGTCGCATGGAGTACCAGTATCAATCGTATTAGATTGAGATTCGAGATTCACCGCAGTATTTTGAAATCAATGGGAATGCCTCTGACATTGAGTTTCGCATTTTATCCATAGACTGACGAATAAAAGGAAAGGATGAAAGCAGCGCAAAGTAGATATAAGAAGCTACGCGAACAAACAATGTTGAGATATAGAATTTGAAGTTTGAGATCATGTGTATTCAAAAGTTTCCCCGGTTCGAGGCATTGCAAGGTTTGGACAAAAGAGGGAAAAGCTATCACTGCGCTACATCGAACTATTTGAAATTCTGGAACGCGTGGAAAAGTCGCCTATAGAAGGGCGTTACCACCAAAGATGTCGAGAGTTCATACTCCATGTGAGTAAGCTGATGAAATGCCTTCACAACCCGGCGCACGAAATTGATTTCGAAGATATCAATGTAAATGACAATGTTACATTGTCGAAGGACTTGTAAAAATTATGGATTGTGGAATCAAGAAGTTGAGGAACAAAGAGATTCCGCTGGTAAAGGTTCAGTGGAAGCACCATGACGAAGGAGAAGCTTCTAGGGAGCAAGAATCGGAAATGCAAGAGAAATTTCCATTTCTGTTTAGTACTAACTAGTTCTGATTTCGAGGACGAAATCCTGTAATAGGTGGTAGAAGGTGTAATACCTGTAATTTCTACGTTCAATAGTATTATGAATTTCCATATCTGATGTATTATTATATTATTATTTTAATTATGTGACCGTATCAGTGTAATGTAATTACTAATTAGACTATAATCACCATACTGACTCAACCGTAGAAAGACTTAACTTAGTCCTGTACTCAGACCCGGACAAAGAAGTAATACCCGATTGCACGTAAATCGAGACTGACATGCATATCAAGAATATTTGCATGCAAACCGAGGTAGTGGCATAAAACCCAAGGTGGACCCCACATAGCCAGCCACATGGCAGCCCATGCACCACATGGTACCACCTCCCTAGCCACTTGTCCATCCATTGGACACTTGTCCACCCATTGGACACTTGTCCACCACCTTGACACATGTTCCTCCATGCACACTCATACAAGCATGCACATTGACACCTATCACTACACCATCTCTATAAATACATGCATGCACACATGCATTACATCATTTAGACACTTATAATCTGCATATAGAGTTAGAGAGCTAGGAGATGAACTCCGTGGAGAGATAAAAGAAGTTAGAAGAAGAAGAAGCTTCCATTGAAGCTTGTGTTCAAACTTCCTAAGCTCAAATCCAAAGCCCAAGCTCAATTTCAAGTTTAGGTGAGTTTACTAACTCACTTTAGAACCTATATAATATATAATAATGTTTAGAAAGTGTTTTATGTTGTATTTTGAGGATCTATGCAACATGCAAATCAAATCTTTAAATCTGAGAAACAGAAACCTCCAGGAGAATGTAGTATAGAAAAATGAGTGTTTTAAGTAGCTCCAAAATCTGAATCAAGCTAGGTATTTTTGTGGATAAAGCTAACTCATTTGTCTACAAATAACTCTTCAATAGCTCAGTCTGAAAATCACTTCTTCATAGGTGAAATGTACGTACAACGAAGTACTTTAAATCTGAGAAACAGAAACCTCCAGCAGAATGTAGTTTAGTAAAATGAGTGTTTTAAGCAGTTTCAAAATCTGAATTAAGCTAGGTTTTTTTGTGGATAAATCTAACTCATTTTTCTACAAATAACTCTTCTATAGCTTAGTCTATATATCAGTCCTTCATAGGTGAAATGTATGTACAACGTAGTATTATCAATCTGAGAAGCAGAAACTTTTAGCAGAATATTGTTTACTAAAATGAACATTTTGAGTAGTTTAAAAATGGGAATGAGGCTGGGTTTTTTTGTGGAGAAAGCTAACTTATTTATATACAAATAAATCTTCTATAGATCAGTCTAGAAATCAAAACTTCATAGGTGAAATGCACATGCAACGCAAAACTATAAATCTGGGACAGAGCAGTCTGAAAATATAGAAATGTCTAAGTAAAATAAATGTTTTGAGCAACCCAAAAAGGTAATTGAAGCTAGATTTTTTTGTACACTAAGCTAATCCAATTATCTACAATGTTCTAGTTTTGAGAAAATCAATTTATCATGCCCAAATAAATCATATCAATTCAGTCGACATAGTAAAATTAATTTCTGGCAGATTGTACAACTACTTGTATGATGTGTTTATTGATGATGCTTGTTCTCCGATACCTGTGTGGTTATGAATATCTTGTGCTATGGTAGTGCTATTGAGTAGATGAGTATGTTAAGGGTCTTTGTAGTTTTGTTAGTTTTATAGACATGATAATGAACCCATGCATGTATTTTATAATTATAACCAAGATGATGTTTTGAAATCTGAACATAAGCATGAATTAGTTGTACATAGACCTATGCTTGGATATATATGGAGTATCTATACTACTATACACATGTTATACTACTCATAGGAGTATATCATTTGCGTACCCTGAGCTTAAATGATTGTACAATGCATAAAAATAGAGGATTTGAGAATCTGGCGCCAGAAACCGATTAATGGGAGAAACCGGTTTTTGGGAAGCTTTTCCGGGAAAAACTTCTTTAAGGAACTATTAAAGCCGTAAGCTGAACGAAAATGTTAATTCTAACTTCATGGGTATATCATGACATAAAATAGAATAACGGACGTAGGAACGCAACCTTGTATGTGTAAATGAAAGTTATTAATAAATTAAACCACAGAACGAGTGACATGAATGCGGTCAAGGATATGTAAGGATTGATTGTGCTTAAATTAAGAGCAGTGTATGTCAAGGATGAATGTTGGATAGGTAAACCAATCCGCGGTGGCCGAGTTAGTGAGCAAAGGATGTGTTTGATGGGTTGTGAAGTGATGAGTATTGTGTATCCTTTTGGGTCTTCGTGACGAAAGGAGGTATGGTTAATGCTTCAGCTCTTCGTGATGGCGAAGTGGTGTTTCTTAGAGAGAAGACTCCTTTCGGTTCTTAGTGATGGAATTGATGTCCTTGCACTCCGTAAAAGCTTCAGTTCTTCGTGATGGCAAGTGGTGGTTCTTAGAGTGAAGCCTCCTTTCGGTTCTTAGTGATGGAATAGATGTTCTTGCACTTCATAAACGATTATGTTCTTCATGATGATGAAGTGGTGTTTCTTAGAGTGAAGACTCCTTTCGATTCTTAGTGATGGAATGGATGTTCTTGCACTCTGCAAACGCTTCGGTTATTCGTGATGGCGAAGTGGTGTTTCTTAGAATGAAGACTCCTTTCGGTTCTTAGTGATGGAATGGATGTTCTTGCACTCTGTAAACGTTTCGGTTGTTCATGACAAAACAGTATTTCTTTGAGTGAAGACTCCACGAGGTGGTTGTTAAAAGATGTTTTGGGTGGTGGAAGGTGTTTTGGTAAATGAAAGATGGTTTAGTTAGTAAGAGATGTTTTTTTGGATTAGTAAATGATGTCGGATGTTGGCAACAGATGATTCTGGCGTTACGAATGTGGAGACGAGTTTTCTCAATTGGACGTTTTCTTTTTTAATACATGGTCGGGTATATTGGTAGTTATAACCCGACGGTGAGAATGCAAAGATCTTAAAAGATGTGTTAAAAAGTAATAAGGGTATCTTTGTTGTGCTTTACTATAAACGTTCCATTTGATTTAGTTTTCTCACTCAGCTTTCATAAGCTGACAACGTTCATGTCGTTGGACATTCCCATGTCCAACTTATCCAGGTCACAAGAACACTGGCTATGGAGCTACTTAAGAATATAACGTGGAAGAAGATTATACTGAAGAGGATAATGGTTATGCGAGTTAGGATGAAGACCAGTAGCTTCCCTTTGTAAATATTTTTGTTGTAATCAGAAGACTTATCATATTTTTGTAATAGTTTTTGTAAGGCCGAGAGCCATAAGATTCTTATGTATTTAATTAGCCAGTATTGTTGTAGCTTTTTATTGTAACATATTCCAGTGGTAGATGTTGCTTTTACCCCTTTGTCATAGCATTTAGTTATTATTATTTTGGTCTTGGACAATTCGGTACTTCCACCAGTCACGTGCCTCAGGGTCCAAGATGAAAATTTTAAATTTTTCCATATTTTGGCTACGCTGGGGCATGACAGTATCTTTGCTCTATTACTAGAGGCATCATTTTTACTCCCACGAGAATTTTGATCATAGAGGATAAGGTAGCCAATGAATCTGCTAGCTGGTTCTCTTTCCTAGGCAGATAGAAGAATGTTATGTTCTTGAACTATCTCTTGAGTCCATCGAGATGATCATGACAGGGCTTCAACCTTTCTTCTTTCACTTTCCATTCTCCTCCTATTTAGCAGTGTTGTTGGTGGAGTTATAATTGAGCTTGACTGCCAGTGGGGTGTGGTCCTCATTTGGTGACACTAGAATCATTCCTACTCTGTAGTCTTTCATGTTGGCTGCTCCATCAAAGTATAACTTCCACTGTTATTCTCTAATTTCCATGATATTCTCGTCCGGGAATGAAAAATCTCCATTTTCTTCATAATCAATGGTGTGTTCAGCAAGATGTTCAGCTATGGTTCTCCCTTTTACCGATTTACTTGTAACGTACTTGATATCGAATTCGGACAGTAGTAGTAACCAATGGGATATACGACCAATTCGGGTGGATTTTTCAAGGAGGTACTGTAGAGGATCCATGCGGGATATGAGCACAATCAAGAAGGCTAGCATGTAGTGCCTCAGTCGGCGAGTGCACCAAACCAAGGCCCAACATGTTTTTTCGAGGGTAGAGTAGTTGAGCTCATACCCAGTCGTCCTCTTGCTAAGGTAATATATGGCTTTTTCGGAGTGGCTTTCTTCTCCTTCTTGGGCTTGCATGCATCCCATGGCATTCTCGGAGACAGATAGGTAAAGAAGCAAAGGCTTATAAGGGGTAGGTGGTGAAAGGATGGGTGGTTTTTGGAGGTAGGTTTTTATGTTGTTGAAGGCGACTTGGCATTGGTCATCCCATTGGAACTTTTTTCCTTTCTTTAGCAGTCGAAAAAGGGATCACATGTGGTTGCGAGCTTGGAGATGAAACGGCTAATGAATTGGATTCTCCCGAGGAACCCCGGTACTTCTTTCTCATTTTGCGGCGATGCCATTTCTAAAATTGCTTTGATTTTGGAGGGGTCGACTTCTATCCCCCTTTGTGTGATGAGGAAACCCAGGAGCTTTCCAAAGGTCACACCGAAAGTGCACTTTTTGGGATTTAGCCTCATCTTGTACTTGTGCAATCTTTCGAAGAACTTCTCCAAGGCCTCCAAGTGTCCCTTTCTATCTCTGGATTTTACGATCATATCATCTACATACACTTCTACCTCCTTGTGAATCATGTCATGCAGCAGAGTGGTGGCAGCTCTTTGGTAGGTTGCTCCGGCGTTCTTGAGTCCGAAAGGCATAACCCTATAACAGTAAGTGCCCCATGGTGTGGTGAATTTTGTCTTTTCTCGGTCTTCCGTAGCCATTAGAATTTGGTTGTATCCCAAGAAACCATCAATGAATGACAATAGTTTGTGTCCGGCGGTGTTATCTGCCTAAACATCAATGTGGGGCAGTGGGAAGTCATCCTTTGGACATGCCTTGTTTAGATCACGGAAGTCAACGCACACGCAAACTTTTCCATCCTTCTTGGGGACTGGCACGATGTTGGCGATCAATTTCGGATACTCGGTAACAATGATGAACCCTGCCTTGAACTATTTTTGTACCTCTTCTTTGACCTTGAGTGCCCATTCTGGTTTCATGCGCCTAAGTTTTTGCTTGACGGGTTTAGATTCAGCAAGGAGGGGTATATGATGTTGGACAATGTCGGGGTGGACCCCAGGCATGTCCTTGTAAGATGAAGCAAAAACATCTTTGAATTCTTTTAGGAAAAGAATCATTTTTTCTTTTTCTTCTTTATTAAGTGTTGAGCTAATTTGCACAGTTTACAGATTATCTGTTTCACCTAGATTAATTGATAAAGTATCTTCGATTATTTCATAAGCAGGTGGCTTTTCAATTAGTTATTTTAGTTAAATTGGGAGATCCTCAGAGGGATTTGTGCATTCACAACTATTAGACACAGAGGAGTAAGCAGAATCGTCTTTAATTTTATTCATGACAGGTGGAGTGATTACATCGGACAGTGGTGGGCTTACAGTAGTCGACTCTAGTACAGACTCGATAATTGGAAGTACAGACTCCGGGGGAACAGGGAATTGGGAGACATAGACAGATGACACTACAGCCTGGTTGCTCAGACCCTCCTCAGTTGGCATGATCTAATGATCTTGGCTCTTGGCCCTCTTTTCTTCCTTTTCCTCAACAAATTCTTCCCACATTTTCTCGATAGCTTCGGTGTCTAGGCATTTAAACCAATCTTCCTATGGGGTTTTGAAAGCTTTTTCTGGATAGACCAAGGCTCATAGCTCCTTGTTTGTACACTCCTGTAGTGCTTGTTGCCCATCTAGTGTGTGGGTGTGGGATCGAGCCATGGTATCGACCTGTCTTCCAAAAAGCTTTTTCTGGATAGAATGAATCTTGATAGGGGGCCCCTTTCACAGTCAGCAAAGATTTCAAGCCTGGGGTGCCTTTTTCCAGTGGCCTGATGGATCCAAGGTTCAGGGAACCCAAAATAGGGGAAATCATCCCCTTCTTTGATGAATTGCCAATTCAAGGTTTTGCGGTATGGTGGGAGACTCCTCACTCTTTTCTTCCATGGCCTTTGTAGCTCGACATCTTCTTCAGTGGGCTTGTACCCCAACCCAAAAGTTCCTTGTTGCCCTTTGATTTGAGGGAATTCGCGGATCCCTTACTGACGTTGGCCCAATCCCATTCCAGGGAAATGTTGGGTTTGTGCCCTCAAACCATTACTTTATATATGAGACATTGACATTTTCATATATGGATATCAGCTTTACATTTAGTTATGTATGTTTCTTTCATGAGATGATTGTTATCCTTAAGCATCATAGTAAGTAATTCGTGTATGTATGAGATAGATACAAGTGAGATACGAATTACTATTTTTGTTACTTAGAATGTGTCACAGTGGATGATGAGACTGAATATCTCATCAGGTTTACACTGTAGCATGATTAACTACCATTGGATGGAGTGATTAATCTCAATCACTAGAGTTTAACTCTTAGTTAACATGCTAGTGCTTATAGTGCATTGAGGGACCTGAGCTTTCCTATTGACGCTCAAGACTGTCAATCAGTCGATAGGAACTCATAACTTGTATAAGGTACGTGTTCTTAATCTTGAGACGATTATGAGCACAGACTATAGATATAGCTGCTTTGACTTACCAATTAGTGAGGACTATAGAAGATCAACACCTGGGTATCTTGGGTATGTCATATTCATAGGGTTATGAACATATATTGTCAAGACAGAATCTACCCTCTGTTTCAGAGTAAGCATTCCCTTGAGAATGTCATCAAGTCGATTACTGAGTACTGCAGTCTTGTTGATAAGAGTTATCAACATGTTTGGTAATCATGAGAGGTGAATGGGACTCAAGGAATACAAGAAGTAATCACGATTCAGGTTGACAGTAACAGTTATCCGACTACCTGAATATGATTACAAATGCTGAAGGTAGAGGGACATTAGTACAACATACAAGTCTAGTTATCGCTTCGGATGTGTTCTTTTGCGTTGGAGTTCAGTTATTATTTTATAGTGGAGTGAACGTTAACTGACCAGTTAGTTAGTTTGCTGATCAAAGAGTTTGGTCACGGTAATTAACAAACTGGTCTGAGCCAACAATAAAGAGCCTAGGAGGTCCCACTCTTAGCTCCGCTAGGATACTTGGAAAGACACATGAGGAAGTTGTCAAGACAAGTTCGATCAATTGAAGTATGTTCGATCGATTAAACTCTTGGTAGTCTCCATCGATCGAAGACTGTTCGATCGATCGAACCTTCGATCGATCGAAGATCTTCGATCGCTCGAAGTCTAGGTCGGTTCTGGAAATCTATAAATAGGGCAGCTGCGTTATGGAAAAAAGTGTTCGTCGTTTTTATTAACCAGACGTTGCAGACACTATTTTAGAGCACCAAACCTTCTCCTTCCTCTCTATGAAAGATCCCACCATCTCTAGTCTCTCCGTCAAGCATCCGTAGGAGACATAAGGGTGAAGACAACCCAGCGGAGGCTGCTGCATCACCAAGGAAGAAGAAGAAAATCAGAATTGGGTTCAAAACACTAGGGAATAACTCTTGTCCCCTCTTGTGCGCATCTATGGAATTGACGAGTAGTAGATCCTGGGCTACCATTAAGTTTTTATAACTTGACTTTTTCGCTGCGCGTTTAAACTTTTAACTTAAACCGGTTTTTCCACCAATTGGTATCAGAGCCACGCTCGTTTGGATCTATAGATGCGTTTTTGGAACACTATTTTGATTTGTATGTTAATTTTAGAACTGTTTTCGAAACGGCATTGTCACAGATCTGTTTCTGCAGTATTATCGCAGCAGAATACAAATCTGTGATTGCATGGAATGCAAGGCGGGTTCGATCGATCGAGCATGTTTCGATCGATCGAACATCCTCTGCACTCGATCGATCGAACAGTGTTCGATCGATCGAAACCTTCTAGTGTTCGATCGATCGAATGAAGTTTGATCGATCGAGACAGATTCTTTGTCAGGCTCTCTGTTTCACATTTTTAAGGTGTTTTCAAATTAAAAGTTTTTTTTAAAAGTATTCTGAAATTTTTTTTAAATCATTCTATGAAATGGAAAGTTCAAGCGATTGAACAGAGTTCAATCGATCGAAGGTTCGAGCGATCGAACGGTCTTCGATCGATCGAACTGTGACAGAGAAATAAGATGCTGTGTTAAGTTCTAATTCAGTATGTAAAGAGTTTATATACTGTGTGAATCAATTAAGTGTTCCAATAGTTACATATGTTTGTTATGTATGTATGGATGCGTGTACGACTAACCCTTTTGCAGCTAGATTAGTCGCTATCTCCCATGGCACCAAGTCATTTGAATATTTTGTATTTATATTATTTGAGATTGGTGCATGTTGTAATTTAAGTTTGGTTTGGTATTAAGGCATATGTAAAGGGTGCTGCGACTTCAATCCTACGAAAAGGAAAGTTGCACCGGTTTCCCTAGCCTTTTATTGTATTTTGTTGTTGCTATTTCTATTTCTAGAAAAATTGTAAGCTTCGAAAGAAGCATAGGACAAATGTAATAGAATTAGAAAATCCATGAAGATGGAGCAAGGAGCCGTTGTCCATGAAGATGGAGCTGGAGGCGATCAAACCAAAAGGAGGTTCTATGGAGATAGAGCCATGGGAGATAGAGGCATTGTTTGGATGTCTTTATTTTCAATTTTAGTTTTTTGTTTTATATGTTTGGTTTGTGATTGGCATTTAATTATATTGTTACTACTTGCATGCACGTAAAACAAGTTTTCTAAAATAAAATTCAAAAACCATTTCAACGCATTAGTAAACATTGGACGTTTATGGGTAATGTGTGGAAACATTTTTTAAAGCAAAATCCTCAATTTCTAAATCTAGTGGGAGATGGTCTGATTAATTGACACCCACGATCTTCCATTAACGGTTCACTGTAAGATGAGTAGTGCATTCTGTGTCACCTCATCAGGGGTGATCATTCCATACGGAGGGTGCATTACTCATTGGTTACTAGATGTGAACTTCCGTTGATAGGATCAATTAGACGTGTTAGAGGGTGACCACCACACGGAGGCGCTACTTGAGACGGTTGTGATTGGATCCTAGTTAATGGTACACACTAGCTAAACTATGGATAAGGGATCCCACACGGGGCATTATTCAGAAACTTAGAGATCAAAAGGGTTCGGGAGTCATAACTTGTTTTGCAAGAGTTGCATAGCAGACAAGTCTTGATTAATCGAAAGATCGAACATTGACCACCACACGGAGGCTTTATTCTTTCATTTCGATATTCTGGAGACTTTGTTTTAAAATAAGAGTTTTAAGGATTCTTTTATTTAAAACTGTCAAATCTGATATTCATATTTATTTTGTCTTTTGATTTTTACAGTAAATCATAATGTCTGGATCTACATTTAGTCCACTTGCCACCATACTCACTCAAAACAAGTTAACTGGAAATAACCACACTAAATGCAAATGAAACATTGACATTGTATTAACTGCGGAGGATCACATATATGTCCTCACCACCCCAAGCCCCGAAGAACCCGCGGCAAATGCTTCGGCAGCTGCCAGACGCGAGTTCGACAAATGGAAGAAGTCGAATGGGATGGCTCGTTGCTATATTTTGGCCTCAACGGCTGGTGTGTTGCAACACCAATTCCAATCGAATGATTCTGCCAGTGACATTATCACATCCCTGAAAAAGATGTTCGGGGAGTATGGCAGGCCTGCTAGACAGGTAGCCATGCTAAAGATAATGAGTGCAAAGATGTTGGAAGGGACTCCAGTCAAGGAACATGCTTTAAAAATGATTGGTTATTTAAACGAGTTGAAGACCCTAGGTGCCAACATCGATGCACAGACCCAAGTTGATATGATCCTCAATTCGATGTCGCCTTCATTCGCTCAATTTAAACTTAACTATAATATGAATCAAATGAATTTTTCAATGAGCGAATTGATGAGTTCTCTTTTGGCAACGGAAGGGGTGATCAAACCTGGGGTCAACGTCTTGAACGTTGAGAAAAGCGCTTCCTCTTCCCGGTCTACACCGAAAGGAAAGAAAGGGAAGAAGAAGGCTGGCACTGGTGGTCTAAGTGTTGGACCGGTCCCTAAGATTGCAAAATCTAAGGGAAAAGGTAAGGGCAAAGGGAAGGTGGGTGGCCAAGGCAAAGGAAAGTGTTTCCAATGCGGTGAGAAGGGCCACTGGAAGAGGAACTGTCCAGAATTCTTAGCTACAAGAGTTCAAGGTATGATCGAATCACATGTGATTGAAGTAAGTTTTATTACGGATACTTCAAACACTTGGTGTATTGATTCTGGTGCGACTAACCATATCTGTAATTCATTGTAGGGGTTCAGATCAACCAGGAGGTGCAGTGATGGGGAAATCATACTTACTCTAGGTTCTAGTGCAACCGTTTCTGCGGTTCCTATAGGAGTCGTAGTTTTAGAATTTCTAGACAATAAAGTTTTGATTTTATCAGATGTACTTTACGTCCCTTCAATGAGACGTAATTTAATTTCAGTTTCTAATTTATCGAATAATGGTTATTCTTTTCATTTTGGAATTGAAGTTGCTAGTAAAAGAAATAGTTATTTTATATGTTCTGGTGTTAAATCAAATGGTTTGTATGTGATCACTCCCAATATTTCTAAAGATTCTTGCTTGGAACTTAATAACTCAATGGTAACTATACCATCTATAAGAAAAGAACCTTCCACTAATCCAACAAGGCTTTGGCATATGAGGCTTGGCCATATCAATCTAAATAGGATTGGCAGACTAGTCAAAGAAGGGGTCTTAGGCGATTTGGTTCTCGAACCAATGGAAGTCTGTGAGTCTTGTTCAGAGGGTAAGATGACCAAAAGGCCCTTTCCTGCAAAGGGCAATAGAACCAATGCATTGTTGGAATTAGTTCATACTGATGTGTGTGGACCAATAAATATTAGAGCAAGGGGTGGTTATGAATATTTAATAACATTTACGGATGACCACTCTAGGTATGGATATGTGTACCTAATGCAGCAAAAGTTTGAAGCCTTTAAAAAGTTCAAAGAGTTAAGGGCTGAAGTGGAGAAGCAATTGGGCTCACATATCAAGGTCATTTGATCTGATCGAGGTGGCGAGTACCTCTCTAATGAGTTTATTGATCACCTCATGCAAAATGGGATTCTGTCACAGTTGACTGCACCTGGCACGCCTCAGCAGAATGGGGTAGCGGAGAGAAGGAACCGGACTCTTTTAGACATGACTAGGTCAATGATGGGTTATTCAGAGTTGCCATTATTCCTTTGGGGTTATGCTTTGGAAGTCGCTGCATACATACTAAACCTAGTACCAAGCAAATCTGTTCCCAGGACGCCACGGGAGATGTGGATTGGGCGCAAGCCCTCTTTCCAACATCTCCGGATATGGGGGTGTCCGACACATGTGCTGAAAGGAAAGATGAGCAAGTTGGATTCTAGATCAGAAGTATGTTATTTTGTAGGGTATCCAAAGGGTACTTATAAATGGTATTTTTATGATCCAAGAGAACAGAAAGTATTTGTTAGTACAAATGTTGTTTTCTTGGAGGATGATTATATCATGAACCATAAACCTAAAGGAAGGATAGATCTGAGAGAAATAGAAGGAGAGCCCTTAGTCCAACCCACAGTTAACAACGATGTAAATCATGAAAATACCATTTCTTCACCCATTTTTGCACCGGTACCTCGTCGTAGTGGGAGGATTATCAGCCAGCCTGATAGATACATGTTCTTAGGAGATGTTTTTGAAGCTGTCTCCATAGAATCTGAATATGATCCTGCTACTTACGGGGAGGCAATGGTTGATGTTGATTCAGATCATTGGGTTAAAGCTATGAAGGCTGAATTAGAATCTATGGATTCTAATCAGGTCTGGCATCTTGTAGAACTTCCAGCCAATATTAAATCCATTGGTTGTAAGTGGGTCTACAAGAGGAAAAGGGCATCTGATGGAAAGGTTGAGACCTATAAGGCTAGGCTTGTAGCGAAAGGTTATACTCAGAGGGAGGGCATTGACTATGAGGAAACCTTCTCGCCGGTGGCCATGCTCAAGTCCATCAGGATACTCTTATCCATTACTGCATGCCTAGATTATGAGATCTGGCAGATGGACGTCAAGACTGCATTCTTGAATGGCAATCTTGAGGAGGACATCTATATGCAACAACCAGAAGGATTCATAGCTGGTCGAAAAGGTAACTTGGTATGCAACTTGCAAAAGTCCATTTATGGGCTTAAGCAGGCATCCAGAAGTTGGAACATCCGATTTGACCAAGCGGTCAAGTCGTTTGGTTTCATACAAAATCTGGATAAACCTTGTGTATACAAGAAATGTGAAGGAAAAGTGGTGGCTTTTCTTGTGCTTTACGTTGACGACATTCCACTTATTGGAAATGATGTAGCGGCATTGTCAACGGTCAAGGTTTGGCTAGCTAGTACTTTCGATATGAAGGATCTAGGAGAGGCGAGCTATATTCTTGAGATAAAGCTCTTTCGGGATCGCAAGCGAAAGATAATGGGAATGTCTCAAGCTGGTTATATCGATAAGGTGCTAACTAGGTTTTCTATGTATAATTCGAAGAAAGGTTTGTTACCTTTCAGGCATGGTTTAGCATTCTCTTAGGACCAGTGTCCTAAGACACAGGAGGAGAGGAATCGCATGGCAGGAATTCCGTATGCTTTGGCAGTTGGAAGTCTCATGTATGCTATGTTATGCACTAGACCAGATATTTTCTTTGCCGTTGGCATGATTAGCAGATATCAATCGAATCCGGGTCTAGAGCACTGGACAGCCGTTAAGCACATTCTTAAGTACTTGAAAAGGACTAAAGATTACATGCTTATGTACGGTGGTAGTGAGTTAATTCCAGTAGGATATACTGACTCGGACTTTATGTCAGATAAAGATTCGAGGAAGTCAACATCCGGACATCTCTTTACCTTGGGAGGTAGTGCTGTTAGTTGGAGGAGCATTAAGCAGAAATGCATTGTAGACTCAACTACAGAAGCTGAGTATGTGGCTGCTTGTGATGCCGCAAAGGAAGCTGTTTGGCTCAAGAAGTTCCTTATGGAGCTCGAGGTGGTACCAGCGTCATTGTCACCTATTACGCTTTACTGTGATAATAGTGGGGCAGTGGCTCAGTCCAAGGAGCCAAGGAACCACGGGAAGGGAAAGCGAGTAGAGCGGAAATATCATCTTATCCGAGATATTGTTATCCTTAAGCATCAAGTAAGTAATTCGTGTATGTATGAGATACATATAAGTGAGATACGAATTACTATTCTTTGTTACTTAGAATGTGTCACAGTGGATGATAAGACTGGATATCTCATCAGGTTTGCACTGTAGCATGATTAACTACCATTGGATGGAGTGATTAATCTCAATCACTAGAGTTTAACTCTTAGTTAACATGCTAGTGCTTATAGTGCATTGACGGACCTGAGCTTTCCTATTGACGCTCAAGACTGTCAATCAGTCGATAGGAACTCATAACTTGTATAAGGTACGTGTTCTTAATCTTGAGACAATTATGAACACAGACTATGGATATGGCTGCTTTGACTTACCAATCAGTGAGGTCTATAGATGATCAACACTTGGGTATCTTGGGTATGTCATATTCATAGGGTTATGAACATATATTGTCAAGACAGAATCTACCCTCTGTTTCAGAGTAAGCATTCCCTTGAGAATGTCACCAAGTCGATTACTGAGTACTGCAGTCTTGTTGATAAGAGTTATCAACAAGTTTGGTAATCATGAGAGGTGAATGGGACTCAAGGAATACAAGAAGTAATCATGATTCAGGTTGACAATAACAGTTATCCGACTACCTGAATATGATTATGAATGCTGAAGGTAGATGGACATTAGTACAACATACAAGTCTAGTTATCGCTTCGGATATGTTCTTTTGTGTTGGAGTTCAGTTATCATTTTATAGTGGAGTAAAAGTTAACTGACCAGTTAGTTAGTTTGCTGATCAAAGAGTTTGGTAACGGTAATTAACAAACTGGTCTGAGCCAACAATAAAGAGCCTAGGAGGTCCCACTCTTAGCTCCGCCAGGATACTTGGAAAGACACATGAGGAAGTTGTCAAGACAAGTTCGATTGATTGAAGTATGTTAGATCGATTGAAGTCTTGGCAGTCTCGATCGATCGAAGACTGTTCGATCGATCGAAGGTTCGATCGATCAAAGATCTTCGATCGCTCGAAGTCTAGGTCGGTTCTGGAAATCTATAAATAGGGCAGCTGCGTTCTGGAAAAAAAGTGTTCGTCGTTTTTATTAACCAGACACTGCAGAAACTATTTTAGAGCACCAAACCTTCTCCTTCCTCTCTATTAGAGATCACACCATCTCTAGTCTTTCCGGCAAGCATCCGTAGGAGACATAATGGTGAAGATAACCTAGTGGAGGTTGCTGCATCACCATGGACTAAGAAGAAAATCATAATTGGGTTCAAGACACTAAGGTATAACTCTTGTCCCCTCTTGTGCGCATCAATGGAATTGACGAGTAGTAGATCCTGAGCTAGCATTAAGTTTTTATAACTTTTCTTTTTCGCTGCGCGTTTAAATTTTTAACTTAAACCGGTTTTTCCACCAGGAAATAGTTCATCTTGAGAACGATGTTGACGACTGCATAGTTGATTTCAGGGAACCCGTCTCCATCACTAATCATGTGGACCTCTTCTATGAAGAATCCTCTAATTTCACCTTCTTCTAGCTTAGGTATTTGGATTTCGAAGATCGGAGCGTAGCTTGGAAAGGCTTCATTACCCCAACTATTGACGAGGATGATTTTCACCTCCTTCTCATGAATGTACTTGATCATTTGGTACACAGTGGATGATACAACTTTATTGACATATAGACAAGGCCTTCCGATCAGCAAATTGAATGAGGCAGGTATATCCATGACTTGAAAGAGTTGAGTGCAAACCAAAGACCCTACTTGAATTTGGAGAGAAACGGTCCCCATCACATTTCTCTTGGTGTTATCATTAGCCCTCAAGGATTGCACAGACAGAGTGATGTCCTCGATGTTGACCCCCAAGGCGGTGGTGGTCCTTAGAGCCCAAATATTTAGGGCAGAGCCTGTATCGACCAAACAGAATGGCACTTGCTGCCCCTTGCATCCAATAGTGATGTACAAAGCTTTGTTATGTGCAGACCCTTCCGGCGGCAGGTCTTCATCAGAAAAGGTAATGATTAGGTCAGGGGTGAGTGCGCCCAAGAAAGCCACCATGTCTTCCAGTGCAGCATCGATGGGGACCTCAATTCTAGCTAAGGCATTCAACACAACTTGCCTATGCTTGTAGGATGTTACCATGATGTCCCACATCGAGAGATGTGCTTGGGTTTTCTTCAACTGCTTTATGAAATCATTGTCTTCTTCGATGATCTAATCCATTTTTCCCTTCCCCTTGTCTTTGACCAGACTTTTCTCAATCGCTTCAGTGGTAGGCTGTGGAGGTTGATAATAACGGCCTGACCTAGTTAGATGATCAATCTCGATTGGAGTAGGCCCTTCTACAGTCCCATCTTCTTTGAACCAGTCACAATCTGTTCCCACAAATGGTTTCTCGAGCTCGTTCCAGATAAAAGCATCACTTTTATTGTTGGGATCATACCATTTGAGGTCCACTACCCCTAGATTGTGTTCTTCCAAGAAGAATATATCTTGTTCATCAGCCAGCTATTGCTACCACTCATCATCCCCTCCATCATTAGATGAATTCCCACAGAATCCGGGATGTCAATGAGGGGTAAAGGTCGACCTAAGGGGGTGATATAGGTAGCAGGGTTGAAGGATACATGATTGGACTCAATGAGGCTGATATTTTGGTGGTTTGGTAGAGGAATTTGAGTGATATAAGGCTGCTTTGGAGGTGGCTCAATGATATTCTGGTCAATGAGGTCTTGGATATCATGGTGGAGGCACATGCAATCATTGGTGTTGTGGCCAGGGGCTTGGTGGTAGGTACACTGTTTGGACATTGATCTTGTCAGAATCAAGATATAAAACGTGTTCTTTACTTTTCAAAAGATTTGAAGTGTGGAAGTAGAGGTCGAACCCACAGAGATTGATTAACTACAACGACTTTATTTTAAAACCTAACTTTAGTTAATTATGAAAACGGATTTTGATTTGATTTTAATTAAGCTAATAACAATAAAACTAAATCTAAACTATGAAAGCAATTAAAAGTGTTTTAAATAATGTTAAGTGAACCTAGGATTGCAAATCCACTAATAGCTTCATAATAGGAATATTTATGAATTACTTTAGCTTACTAAGTTGGATGATTATGGGGAATTGTAGCTACAAGCCCAATTCCTCCGACAAGAAGATATTCATGGTTCAAGCACCAACATAATCCATCTTCGGTTAGCACGAATTATCCCACACTAAACTAGGGTTGTGATCTAATCCGTCTAACCTAGGCATGGGCTATTCGGATACTTGATAGAACAAATCAATAAAGCACCATCACATGTAAACAATCTAAACAAGCACAGCAAGCATAGATCATTGAGCACATCACATTCAAAATAGATCTAAGACAAGAATAAACTTTGAAAGTGATGATTTATTCAATTAAAAGCATGATTTATTTATAAAAATCCTCGGAACATGTAATCATCATCCATAAATAATAAAACTAAAATAAAACTTAAAATACACCCTATTACTTGGCTAGGGTTTCATTGAAACCCTAGATCTAGAGTTTAGTTGGCCATAGAATTGATGAACAGCAAGAGGTTGATGGAGGAGGCCATGGGAATCCTTGGTCTTCTTCTTCTTCTCCTTGCTTTTCTCTCTTCAATGACTGAAAATATGGTTGTAGAATGTGTGTACATTAATTGCTAATAATGTCTAACACTTTAATTGTAATAAAATAGGGTATATATAGATTTACAACAAGTTTTGGAAGCCTTCCTAACCCGAAACGAACTGAAACTGATGTAATTTACAGTCTAGACGTCGTTCAGCAGTTTTGTTTGCACAGGAGTCTTTAGTGTACTGAAATACGCAACTTTGATTTTTACACATATCGCGCGAGCGGGTCGCGCGAGCGCGACATTTGGTACCTCGCGCGCGCGGATCGCGCGAGCGATTCTGGGATTCTCGCGTGAGCGGATCGCGCGAGCGATTCTCTGTTCTTCCGCGCGCGCGACTTGGGTTTTTCAGCTTCTTTCTTTGTGCTTTTTCATCCTGTTTAGCCTGGTTTAGGTGATTTCTTCCAAATCCTGTCAGAAAATAGAAAATGAAGTAAAAATATACAAAAATAGGATAAAAAGTACTAACAAATGTGAATTAAGGCGTATACTTAGGATTAGTTCTCTCCCGATCAGACATATCACAGTTCGGCGAGAGCGGGATATTTCGAGGCTAGAGTAGTTGGTGGTGGCCCTTTTTGAGGAGGCAATCTAAGGCTAAGGAGAGGGTGATTTCTAATTTGGCAAAGTTGCGAGGAGGCTTCCTCAGAAAAGGGCGATTAGGGGAGTTTGCTTGGTTGGGAGGTTGGTACAACTTAGGAGGGTAAGCCATATGTTGACTGCTAAGGGCATTGACATCCGGAGGGATGCGGTAGTAGTTGGGCCTTTTTGACTGACTCGAAGGCTCTTCTTTTTTCATCTTTCCTTCCCTTATGGCGTCTTCGATTCGAGTTCCATCTTCAAACAATTCCTCAAAGGTGGAGATGGACTGGTAAAACAATTTCTCATAGTAGAGCGGCTGCAGATTCCGGATTAGCGTCCTTACCTATTCCTTTTCAATCGGTCGGTGGGACATTTGGGCTACTTTGTTCCTCCATCTGCTCGGAAATGCGGCAAAGGATTCATTGTTGTTCTGCCGAGTTATTTCCAAATCCCTGATAGTGACATCAAGTTCTTGGTTATAGGAATAATGATCAATGAAGACCCGGACTATATCTTCCCATGCCCGAGTTTTAAAAGCTTCCAAGGTAAGGAATGAAAGTGCAGACTTCGCGAGAGTTTGTGGGAACAACATTGCAATGTGCTCATGAATGTAGCCCATTGATTTAAAAATATTCATACACAGCTTTACATGGCTTTTCGGATTTCCGGTTCCATCAAAATGGTCAATGGCAGGCATTTTGAAGTTTTATGGCAGCTTCAGCTTGACAGGCTCGAAAAGTCCTTCCAAGTCTAGCATGTAATCATCAACCCCTTTACTCTTCCTCAATACGCTTTCCAGCTTGTCGACTTTGTCCATTTTCTCTTGAAAATTTTTCTCATATGCGGGCAGCGGGGCCCTTGAAACCAGTCTTCTTCCCCATTATTCTCAGGAGGTGGTACAAACCCTAGCGGTGGAGGTGGCACAAAACCTAGTGGTGGCGGGAACCCAGGTGGATATTACGGCTGCTGTTGTTTCAATTATTCCATAAACCTCAAGACTTGGGCCAGGCTGTTGGACTGCTGGCTTATGGTGACTCCCAATTCGGTGACCTTATTTTCCAACTCTTCCTTATTCATGTTGAAATAACTTGTTGGGCTGATTCTGACCAAACGGTTATCTGAATTTCTGACCCAGGACGAAGATCCCAGCTGTTGACTTTGAGAATCTATAGTGACCCTAGAGATTTGAGAGGATCTTATTAGATTTTGGCAGTGATGACTTTTAGATAGACAATGACAGTGGTGTTAATAGACATGGACTGTAAGACTGACTGAAACAGTACGTGCGGACCGACGGGAATAGTGCATGCAAATGAGATAAACATGCGGATGTAAGCCCTAATCTATATGGTGTTCCTACTTCCAGCGGATATCAGTTAAGAAAATAAGGTCTTAGCCATATAGAGTGTGCTAACCTTTTGTTTCAGTATGATCAGTAGGGGTTAACAGGGGTTTCCAAGTCATTTTAGGAAGTTTGGACAGAGTTTCCAGGGAAACTGGTTATATCTGGAATACAGAGTTTATGGAAGTAACAAGTTATATCTGGGATATCTGGATAGAGTTTTCGGGGAAAACAGGTTATATCTGGGATATTTGGACAGAGTTTCCGAGGGAAAGAGGTTATATCTGGGATATTTGGACAGAGTTTTCGAGGGAAATAGGTTATATCTGGAATATTTGGATAGAGTTTCCGAGGGAAACAGGTGCATATGACAGGACCATGTGATGATGGTGATCATACTATCTAGCTGGTTTTCATACTCCTATGTCTTAGGACCGACAAACAAGGTTTGTGGTGTATATCTTTGTGAGCATAGAGCAGACATCCTTGTCATGGTGCCTAGGCAGGTCAACTCAATGTGATCACATGTCAGTGATTGCCTTGAGAATCATAAGAAAGAGGTTCTGCCTCATGCCACATAAGCGTCTACACTGCTCAGGTAATCCAGTCAAGGCATACAATAGTTATATCACATTATCTTAACTGAAAAGATAAATGAACTGTCCTATGAAAGGTTCTACAGGAATCTCTATGCAAAGGCTGGGTTTAGTCAAAGAGGGTCCGTTGACGAGAGTTCCAATATACTGTCAGAGAGACAGGACGAAAGTTTTTTACTCTTTTTGATATACCTTGGAAGGTACAGTATCAACGGTGACTTGTGCCCTGGCACAGCAAGACCTGAACAATGTCAGCGCTGCATTTTAGACATAGTCAGAGGGGAAATGCAGGAGTGCAATGCAGTGGACCAGACATAGTAAAAAGATGATTTTAAGGATGCTTCATATGAGCCAAACCCCTGTATTATTTGTTTTAAAAATCAAATTCCCCAACAGAGTCGCCAGATTGTGGACATAAGGAATTCTGCTTTCCTTTTGCTTTGGAACTAGTTTGAAAGGAAAGAATGAAGGTCTGTTGAAAACAGATACAGAGTCACCACTTGGTATTTAGGGAACCAAGAAACCCAATTTGACTCACCCAAATGGATAAAGGGCATTGGTCCTTCATAACCAAATAACTTGGCTCGGGGTTTTGGTACGAGAGAGGAAGGAGCCTTTGTCACGACTAAAACACCCTCAACTCACCCCTTCTATCGACAGGCCTTAATTAGCATCCAAATAATCATCTTATACTATGTTTGGTTTGAAAGTTAATATTTATGATAGGTATGTTACATCACATAAGAAATTTGAAATGGAAGATCTAAAGATAAGATATCATTCATAAGATCTAAGCCAAGTATCATACAATGCAAAGTGAAAGATCACATAAACAAACCTAGGAAAAAAAATCGGCTAATCACATATCAAGCAATAAAGTGTTCCTAATCTAAGGGGATATGAATTGTTCTTGAAACAAATTAATCAAAGAAATGAAAAAAAATGCTTAGCAAGATAATAAAGTGTACATGAACTTTCTAAAGTAACTTATAAGTCTAAAAAGATGAATGAATACATGGAGGAAATCATCATGGGATATGTACAAATTTAGTATGGACTACTTCCTATGATATGAACAAATTTGGAGTGCAAGTAAGCATCAAATCAAAGAATGAAAGTAAAAGAATGTTTGCTGTGAATAGTGGAAAGACCAGTGTCTTGATCTGTGGAAAATGAAAAGTAGGGTTAGGAATGATTCAAATGCATGATTTTTTATGGAGATCATCCTTATTGTGTATAGAACACATATCAAAAATCCAATCCTGAATAATTATTACAGATTGAGAGAAATCATTTAAACAATAGAGGTTACTCAGAAACAGAGTTCGTACTGTCGACTGAAATGTTGAAAAATCTTAGAAAATGAAAAAAAAGATCTAGAGGCCCATATTATACAAAACGTTTTCTAAGACACTGAAGTTCAAGGAAAAAATGAGTTGGGACCACTCCTTTTGAAAACATTTTTTGTAAAACAAATTGAAAGTCAACCAAGCTGCTCTGACAGTAAAGACAGAATGTTTGGACAAAAATGGACCCTTTCAAGTGCTTTCAAGTCAAGCCAAAAATCATGGGTGTTCTATAATGAGTTAGGAAGAATTTCCAAGTGGTCTTGCATCCATACCTTGAGTATTGAACTCAGAATAATTCTTTGAAATTAAACAACTCACTATTTTGAAGATTTTTTTGAGAGAAATAAGGTTTTATTTCTTAAAATCAAAATGAGGGGTTTAAGAGGGGTATTGAAATAGAGGTTTTGAAAGCATATTTTCAGCACTTAAATGAAGATTATGATCACTTGAAGTTTCAACATCAAACTCATTTGGAGAACATCCAAGATTGTTGGAAATACTTGTTTTATTTTGGAAATAACCTCAAGAATACATGGGGATGTATTGAGGTTGTAATCATCATCTATCAAACATGTTTTTGAGGTGAAGAGCTACTATCCATAAGGATTCACTCACCTCAAACATCATGCCGACATCTGGATGATGATGAACTAGTAAGTTAACCAAAAAAAAAAAGAAAAAGAAATGAGATAAGAGGAGATGAACATCAAAGTAAACAAGCAAGTATATAGCAATCAATAGATGATATTCATGATGATTTTGGACTTGTAGCTTGATGTTTCACTCATATATGGCAACTTGGGACATGGAAGCAGCTTTCTCTCTCATAAATACCCACTAAAATGGTAGTTGGGTGTATTGAAAGTGAAGTAAATAGAAGTAATGAAGTAAAAACAAAGTTTAGAACTCACTTTCTTGTTTGAAAATCAAAGAAGGAAGCTTCTTTTCTCTCTACTCTAACCTTATCTCTACAACTTTCTCTCTAAAACTTTTCAAAGCTTGCATTTGACACCCCCAAATTGAGAAGTCAAGAGGTGTTTATATAAGCCAATTTTGGGTGATTTTGGGGTTTTAGAAGTACTCCCATTGGTCCCAAACAACTGAAAACATAGAGCTACATCGTTTTGGTTTCTAATTAATCAAAATGGACCCCTAAAAGAAATTACAATAATGGACTGTTCTAGAGGAGAGTGTCACGGCGGCACTGGGCCAGTGCCGCGCCGGCAATGGGCTAGTGCCGCGGCGGCACTGCTCCTCATTCATCCAGATAATTCTTTTGAGGCCCCCAGCGGTCCCGGTATTCGCGAGAAAGGCCCTATTTCGTACGAAATTCACAGAAAATGCATACAAACTCTAAACTGAGCTTGTGATATACCGTTGGAAAGGTAATGGAGTCTAAAGGTAGTAATGCAATCCCCGGCAATGGTGCCAAAAATTGATCTTATCAGAATCAAGATATAAAAAGTGTTCTTTACTTTTCAAAAGATTTGCAGTGTGGAAGTAAAGGTCGAACCCACAGAGATTGATTAACTACAGCGACTTAATTTTAAAACCTAACTTTAGTTAATTATGAAAATGGATTTTGATTTGATTTTAATTAAGCTAATAACAATAAAACTAAATCTAAACTATGAAAGCAATTAAAACTGTTTTAAATAATGTTAAGTGAACCTAGGATTGCAAATCCACCACTAGCTTCATAATAGGAATATTTATGAATTACTTTAGCTTACTAAGTTGGATGATTATGGGGAATTGTAGCTACAAGCCCTCTTCCTCCGACAAGAAGATATTCATGGTTCAAGCACCAACATAATCCATCTTCGGGTAGCACGAATTATCCCACACTAAACTAGGGTTGTGATCTAATCCGTCTAACCTAGGCATGGGCTATTCGGATACTTGATAGAACAAATCAATAAAGCACCATCACATGTAAACAATCTAAACAAGCACAGCAAGCATAGATCATTGAGCACATCACATTCAAAATAGATCTAAGACAAGAATAAACTTTGAAAGTGATGATTTATTCAATTAAAAGCATGATTTATTTATAAAAATCCTCGGAACATGTAATCATCATCCATAAATAATAAAACTAAAATAAAACTTAAAATACACCCTATTACTTGCCTAGGGTTTCATTGAAACCCTAGATCTAGAGTTTAGTTGGCCATAGAATTGATGAACAGCAAGAGGTTGATGGAGGAGGCCATGGGAATCCTTGGTCTTCTTCTTCTTCTCCTTGCTTTTCTCTCTTCAATGACTGAAAATATGGTTGTAGAATGTGTGTACATTAATTGCTAATAATGTCTAACACTTTAATTGTAATAAAATAGGGTATATATAGATTTACAACAAGTTTTGGAAGCCTTCCTAACCCGAAACGAACTGAAACTGATGTAATTTACAGTCTAGACGTCGTTCAGCAGTTTTGTTTGCACAGGAGTCTTTAGTGTACTGAAATACGCAACTTTAATTTTTACACATATCGCGCGAGCGGGTCGCGCGAGCGCGACATTTGGTACCTCGCGCGCGCGGATCGCGCGAGCGATTCTGGGATTCTCGCGTGAGCGGATCGCGCGAGCGATTCTCTGTTCTTCGCGCGCGCGGCTCGCGCGCGCGACTTGGGTTTTTCAGCTTCTTTCTTTGTGCTTTTTCATCCTGTTTAGCCTGGTTTAGGTGATTTCTTCCAAATCCTGTCAGAAAATAGAAAATGAAGTAAAAATATACAAAAATAGGATAAAAAGTACTAACAAATGTGAATTAAGGCGTATACTTAGGATTAGTTCTCTCCCGATCAGACATATCACAGTTCGGCGAGAGCGGGATATTTCGAGGCTAGAGTAGTTGGTGGTGGCCCTTTTTGAGGAGGCAATCTAAGGCTAAGGAGAGGGTGATTTCTAATTTGGCAAAGTTGCGAGGAGGCTTCCTCAGAAAAGGGCGATTAGGGGAGTTTGCTTGGTTGGGAGGTTGGTACAACTTAGGAGGGTAAGCCATATGTTGACTGCTAAGGGCATTGACATCCGGAGGGATGCAGTAGTAGTTGGGCCTTTTTGACTGACTCGAAGGCTCTTCTTTTTTCATCTTTCCTTCCCTTATGGCGTCTTCGATTCGAGTTCCATCTTCAAACAATTCCTCAAAGGTGGAGATGGACTGGTAAAACAATTTCTCATAGTAGAGCGGCTGCAGATTCCGGATTAGCGTCCTTACCTATTCCTTTTCAATCGGTCGGTGGGACATTTGTGCTACTTTGTTCCTCCATCTGCTCGGAAATGCGGCAAAGGATTCATTGTTGTTCTGCCGAGTTATTTCCAAATCCCTGATAGTGACATCAAGTTCTTGGTTATAGGAATAATGATCAATGAAGACCCGGACTATATCTTCCCATGCCCGAGTTTTAAAAGCTTCCAAGGTAAGGAATGAAAGTGCAGACTTCGCGAGAGTTTGTGGGAACAACATTGCAATGTGCTCATGAATGCAGCCCAATGATTTAAAAATATTCATACACAGCTTTACATGGCTTTTCGGATTTCCGGTTCCATCAAAATGGTCAATGGCAGGCATTTTGAAGTTTTATGGCAGCTTCAGCTTGACAGGCTCGAAAAGTCCTTCCAAGTCTAGCATGTAATCATCAACCCCTTTACTCTTCCTCAATATGCTTTCCAGCTTGTCGACTTTGTCCATTTTCTCTTGAAAATTTTTCTCATATGCGGGCAACGGGGCCCTTGAAACCAGTCTTCTTCCCCATTATTCTCAGGAGGTGGTACAAACCCTAGCGGTGGAGGTGGCACAAAACCTAGTGGTGGCGGGAACCCAGGTGGATATTACGGCTGCTGTTGTTTCAATTATTCCATAAACCTCAAGACTTGGGCCAGGCTGTTGGACTGCTGGCTTATGGTGACTCCCAATTCGGTGACCTTATTTTCCAACTCTTCCTTATTCATGTTGAAATAACTTGTTGGGCTGATTCTGACCAAACGGTTATCTGAATTTTTGACCCAGGACGAAGATCCCAGCTGTTGACTTTGAGAATCTATAGTGACCCTAGAGATTTGAGAGGATCTTATTAGATTTTGGCAGTGATGACTTTTAGATAGACAATGACAGTGGTGTTAATAGACATGGACTGTAAGACTGACTGAAACAGTACGTGCGGACCGACGGGAATAGTGCATGCAAATGAGATAAACATGCGGATGTAAGCCCTAATCTATATGGTGTTCCTACTTCCAGCGGATATCAGTTAAGAAAATAAGTTCTTAGGCATATAGAGTGTGCTAACCTTTTGTTTCAGTATGATCAGTAGGGGTTAACAGGGGTTTCCAAGTCATTTTAGGAAGTTTGGACAGAGTTTCCAGGGAAACTGGTTATATCTGGAATACAGAGTTTATGGAAGTAACAAGTTATATCTGGGATATCTGGATAGAGTTTTCGGGGAAAACAGGTTATATCTGGGATATTTGGACAGAGTTTCCGAGGGAAAGAGGTTATATCTGGGATATTTGGACAGAGTTTTTGAGGGAAATAGGTTATATCTGGAATATTTGGATAGAGTTTCCGAGGGAAACAGGTGCATATGACAGGACCATGTGATGATGGTGATCATACTATCTAGCTGGTTTTCATACTCCTATGTCTTAGGACCGACAAACAAGGTTTGTGGTGTATATCTTTGTGAGCATAGAGCAGACATCCTTGTCATGGTGCCTAGGCAGGTCAACTCAATGTGATCACATGTCAGTGATTGCCTTGAGAATCATAAGAAAGAGGTTCTGCCTCATGCCACATAAGCGTCTACACTGCTCAAGTAATCCAGTCAAGGCATACAATAGTTATATCACATTATCTTAACTGAAAAGATAAATGAACTGTCCTATGAAAGGTTCTACAGGAATCTCTATGCAAAGGCTGGGTTTAGTCAAAGAGGGTCCGTTGACGAGAGTTCCAATATACTGTCAGAGAGACAGGACGAAAGTTTTTTACTCTTTTTGATATACCTTGGAAGGTACAGTATCAACGGTGACTTGTGCCCTGGCACAGCAAGACCTGAACAATGTCAGCGCTGCATTTTAGACATAGTCAGAGGGGAAATGCAGGAGTGCAATGCAGTGGACCAGACATAGTAAAAAGATGATTTTAAGGATGCTTCATATGAGCCAAACCCCTGTATTATTTGTTTTAAAAATCAAATTACCCAACAGAGTCGCCAGATTGTGGACATAAGGAATTCTGCTTTCCTTTTGCTTTGGAACTAGTTTGAAAGGAAAGAATGAAGGTCTGTTGAAAACAGATACAGAGTCACCACTTGGTATTTAGGGAACCAAGAAACCCAATTTGACTCACCCAAATGGATAAAGGGCATTGGTCCTTCATAACCAAATAACTTGGCTCGGGGTTTTGGTACGAGAGAGGAAGGAGCCTTTGTCACGACTAAAACACCCTCAACTCACCCCTTCTATCGACAGGCCTTAATTAGCATCCAAATAATCATCTTATACTATGTTTGGTTTGACAGTTAATATTTATGATAGGTATGTTACATCACATAAGAAATTTGAAATGGAAGATCTAAAGATAAGATATCATTCATAAGATCTAAGCCAAGTATCATACAATGCAAAGTGAAAGATCACATAAACAAACCTAGGAAAAAAAATCGGCTAATCACATATCAAGCAATAAAGTGTTCCTAATCTAAGGGGATATGAATTGTTCTTGAAACAAATTAATCAAAGAAATGAAAAAAAAATGCTTAGCAAGATAATAAAGTGTACATGGACTTTCTAAAGTAACTTATAAGTCTAAAAAGATGAATGAATACATGGAGGAAATCATCATGGGATATGTACAAATGTAGTATGGACTACTTCCTATGATATGAACAAATTTGGAGTGCAAGTAAGCATCAAATCAAAGAATGAAAGTAAAAGAATGTTTGCTGTGAATAGTGGAAAGACCAGTGTCTTGATCTGTGGAAAATGAAAAGTAGGGTTAGGAATGATTCAAATGCATGATTTTTTATGGAGATCATCCTTATTGTGTATAGAACATATATCAAAAATCCAATCCTGAATAATTATTACAGATTGAGAGAAATCATTTAAACAATAGAGGTTACTCAGAAACAGAGTTCGTACTGTCGACTGAAATGTTGAAAAATCTTAGAAAATGAAAAAAAAGATCTAGAGGCCCATATTATACAAAACGTTTTCTAAGACACTGAAGTTCAAGGAAAAAATGAGTTGGGACCACTCCTTTTGAAAACATTTTTTGTAAAACAAATTGAAAGTCAACCAAGCTGCTCTGACAGTAAAGACAGAATGTTTGGACAAAAATGGACCCTTTCAAGTGCTTTCAAGTCAAGCCAAAAATCATGGGTGTTCTATAATGAGTTAGGAAGAATTTCCAAGTGGTCTTGCATCCATACCTTGAGTATTGAACTCAGAATAATTCTTTGAAATTAAACAACTCACTATTTTGAAGATTTTTTTGAGAGAAATAAGGTTTTATTTCTTAAAATCAAAATGAGGGGTTTAAGAGGGGTATTTAAATAGAGGTTTTGAAAGCATATTTTCAGCACTTAAATGAAGATTATGATCACTTGAAGTTTCAACATCAAACTCATTTGGAGAACATCCAAGATTGTTGGAAATACTTGTTTTATTTTGGAAATAACCTCAAGAATACATGGGGATGTATTGAGGTTGTAATCATCATCTATCAAACATGTTTTTGAGGTGAAGAGCTACTATCCATAAGGATTCACTCACCTCAAACATCATGCCGACATCTGGATGATGATGAACTAGTAAGTTAACCAAAAAAAAAAAGAAAAAGAAATGCGATAAGAGGAGATGAACATCAAAGTAAACAAGCAAGTATATAGCAATCAATAGATGATATTCATGATGATTTTGGACTTGTAGCTTGATGTTTCACTCATATATGGCGACTTGGGACATGGAAGCAGCTTTCTCTCTCATAAATACCCACTAAAATGGTAGTTGGGTGTATTGAAAGTGAAGTAAATAGAAGTAATGAAGGAAAAACAAAGTTTAGAACTCACTTTCTTGTTTTGAAAATCAAAGAAGGAAGCTTCTTTTCTCTCTACTCTAACCTTATCTCTACAACTTTCTCTCTAAAACTTTTCAAAGCTTGCATTTGACACCCCCAAATTGAGAAGTCAAGAGGTGTTTATATAAGCCAATTTTGGGTGATTTTGGGGTTTTAGAAGTACTCCCATTGGTCCCAAACAACTGAAAACATAGAGCTACATCGTTTTGGTTTCTAATTAATCAAAATGGACCCCTAAAAGAAATTACAATAATGGACTGTTCTAGAGGAGAGTGTCACGGCGGCACTGGGCCAGTGCCTTGCCGGCAATGGGCTAGTGCCGCGGCGGCACTGCTCCTCATTCGTCCAGATAATTCTTTTGAGGCCCCCAGAGGTCCCGGTATTCGCGAGAAAGGCCCTATTTCGTACGAAATTCACAGAAAATGCATACAAACTCTAAACTAAGCTTGTGATATACCGTTGGAAAGGTAATGGAGTCTATTTTTCGTAAAAAATAATTCAGAGATAGGTCACTTTGAAAAGTTTTGCGGTGTTCACGATAAAATCCAATTTGATCATCTTTTTCACCTTCAGAAATTCAAAATAAATTCGTTTTAAATCCAGAAATTATGTGCGATATACCGTTGAAAGCTATTGACCTCTAGTATCCATGAAAAATATTTGAAAAATGATAAGATGCTTCAATTTCAAAGTCAACTTTTGATCAAACTAGTCAAATCAAAGACCTCTAAAAAGTTCTAGGAACCTCTGCGAGCTGACGTTTTTGTATGTTTTTCTTTTGAAACTCGTTTTAGTACCTTTCACATGATCTAGCATGATCTCAAAACTTTTTTGCGAATTTGGATGATTTCGTTCAAACCTTGGTCAAACCGATCAACAGGGACTTTCTGGGAACTTCCGGGACTTCCGGGGGTCTCTGGGAGCTGACGATTTCATCTGGTTTTGCTTCAAAACTCATTTTATCACTTTTCTTACGATGCAGTATGTTTCTAGAGCTTTTGGTCCCAAATCTGGGAGTTTTTTTTTTTTTTTTTATCTTTTTGGGGTATTTTGGTCATTCTGAGCATTTTGAGAGATAGAACTAACTTCCAAGAGTTCTTTTTGAGTCTTTTCCAATCATTGTGAACCACCAAGCTATGAGTCTCCTAAATCTGATAACCGACAAAATGGGGTGTCTACAAGCACTACACCATATGGGCAAATTTGTAACAGGCAAATTTTATGATTTGTAACGGGTATACCCGTTACTAATTTGTAACGGATATATCCGTTACAAATTTTGAAAAACCGTTACTAATTACCATTATTTTGGTTACTTAATTTTTGTAACGGGTGTATTTATATTTGTAACGTTTATATCTGTTACAAAGTTGATCCCAAAATAAAAAATCAATAATAAATAATGTTTACAATAGAAACCATCGGGCTCTATTTTGGGTTTTTACTTTTCATAAAACTGAGAAAGGAGGGAGAGAGAGAGAGAGAGAGAGAGAGAGAGGAGAAAGGGGGAAACCCTAGATCTACACTGCCGAGCTCCTGCCGCTGACCAACCAAAGCAGCCGCCGACCTCGTTGGGGTACCATTATTCTTCTTCTTCTTCTTATGTGCTTTTTCTTCTTCTTCCTCTTCTTATTCTATTGTTATGGTTTATTTTTTTGTTGCAGATTTGATATCATTGCTGCAATCATTAAATAGGGCGAAGTATGGAGCTTTTCACGACTCGATTTCTTGGTTTTCTTCGATTTTAGGTACAAATTTTGAGTACCCAGTTCGTGATTTAGTTTGATTTTGGCTTGTTATTGGGTCTAAAACCTGAAATTTTATGGTTTTTTTTTTTGGTTGTCAGATTGACCCATCTCACTGGTTGGGATTTATGCTGGGGCAGTACTTGACACTGTAAAAGGGGCTTCTTATAATCGCACTCTTACCCCTGATATACAGAACTCCTATTTCCACACATTTTCTCCATCTCTTTCTCTCTCTCTCTCATACACACACACACACACATCGTCTTCCACTTCCCTGTTGGTCTTTACAAACTACGAAGCATCAAGCCATAACATCTTACCCTTATTTTCTCCATTCAAGAGTGGCACATTCTCTATCATCATCGAGACAACAAGTCGGTTCAGTAAGTTCCTTTAACATTGTTCAACATATCTAGGTTAGTTTATTATGTAATGTCTTTTGCATAAGCCAAATTCACCGACTTTAGGTTTGATTCAAAGCAAAACTCTAAGTTTGGAGGACATGGAATTTGCTCTGGTCATAGTTCTTTCAGTTATATACCATTTGTTTTTCAAATTGCATTTATGGATTCCAGATTTGATCTTGCTCGTTTCTTCATTTTGTGGGAAAAAGTTTACATGGTGTTTTCTACTTTTATTGCTTTTCTATTTGTTTTGAGATTTTATTGGGTGATCTGGGTTTGTCTGGATCTGTTATTGATGTCTTTTCCTGCTGTGTTTTTCTGTTTGGGGGTGGGACCCTGACCATGTTTGTTCAAGCCCTTGCACTACAGATGTTTACCCCACAAGGGCCACAACCAAAAAAAAAATAAAATTAATCCTCAGAATTTGCGTTAGGTTTACCATAGTGGATTGGAAGAGCTGTCATGTTTGATTTTGTTGCTATATTTACAAAATGCATGTGGTATGTGGGTCACCCACCATCCTTAGGAATTACTCCCTAACTCTGTATCTCTCTCTACTCTATTAAGTTTGACTTCATTATTTCTCCACTTTATATCACAACACGTATATACATATTTATTTTGTTGGATTATTACTTGGTGTATTTTTCTAGTACTTTTAAAGGATGATTATGGTGCTTTTCATTGATAGGAATGGGTTCTCTATTGCTATAGACTTATAGTTATTTCCTGGGATTTTGTTCTTGTTAATTTTATGAGGGAGCCTTACTTTTGTTTTGGATATTTGTGTTTTACATTGTTTATTGTTCTTTGGGCTAAGCCTCTCTGGAACTGTGTTATGCTTATTATCATATTTGGTAATACATACATATATATATATAACTAGCAAAAATTCTATGATAACTCCTAGACTAGTGGTTTAGAATGTATCATAATTTGTCCATACCTATTGTTTGTGTCCCAAAATTTTGTAGCTAGGTCCCAAAGTATTGTAAATTTGAAAACTACATTGCTTTTCAAAAAGCGAAGTGGTTTTCAAAGTTACAACATGTTGGGACCTACTTACATCATTTGGGACCTAACTACAACATTTTGGGACCCAAGTTGGGATGTACCATACATCCTACTATCCTAGCTATCTATTTGTTCAAAAGAAAAAGGGAAAACTGCATTTTACCCCCTGTACTTTGATCATTGTTCAAATCACCCCCATGTACTTTGAAAAGTATCAAACAACCCCATGTATTTTAAACTAAAGTGAAGCGTTAGATTTTCCGTCAAAATGGACGGAAAGTGTTTAAAATTCACTATTCCCGCCAAACAGTAGTAGGAAAAGATTCATTTTAATTACCCCCCTCTACTTTGACCATTGTTCATTTATTCAGGGCCGGCCCTTGGCACAAGCGAGCCAAGCGGCCCCTTTAGGCCTCAAATTTTTAGGCCTCAAAATTTATCATTTTTAGGCTTATTTTCTTCTAATTTCTTCCTAATTTCTATGAAACTTATCATTTTTAGGCCTATTTTCTTTTAATTTCTACCTAATTCTATGAAACTTAGTATAGAGGTCTCATTTTTTAGGCCCCTTTGAAAGTTTGCTTGAGACCTCGGACAATATTTGTAATCTCAGGGTTGGCCCTGCATTTATTCCTAACATGTTGACCTATTTTCTTCTCATTGTTTCAAGTTTCATTGTAAGCCCAAACATTAGCTGATACGAGTTTAAGCTAGGACCAAGAGATATCTATGAATCTATCTATTAATCACACAAAAATTTTACAGTTGCGACTCACAAAACATAATTGCATAGTGTATCAAATGAGGGACAACAAATAACCCCCTCCATCCACTGAATTACGCAACGAGTAAGGAAAGTTATATTGATACGCACGTGGTGCAAGAATACTTGTTTGTACTATTTCTTCTATTTTGCTCATAAGCACAAAAAATAAATTTACGTACATATTTTTGTCCAACGATTTTGGATTATATCAAACTAAAGCATATGCTGCATGTTATATGGGACAAGGAAATAAGGCAAATTAAAACTAACCAAATTTCTAGTGATAATTTATCAATTTGTGATGACACAGTTTCGCAAAATAGAGTCAAACAAAGTCAAATGTTAACACTACACCTCCTCGTTTGTGTGGTTTCCAAATCCAAATCCAAATAAAAAATTTGAGTTAGATAATGATACAGATGATTGAGGGAGACAATTGGGCTGAAGGTGCACATTAGAATAGAGCCAAAAGGAAATTAGAGAGAGTGGCTCACACCACCTGCTATGACAATTAGAATCGTACGAAAACCTGTAGATGCACCTGTGCGAAAGAGTGATAAGATCGTAGTGCCTGGAATGGTTAGAGGGAGAGGCAGACCTAGACTAACCTGGGAATATGTAGTGCAACAAGATATGAATAAATATATATAATTTAAATGAGCATATAGCTCTTGATTGTGCAAAATGGAGAAAAAGGCTTCATACAGCCGACCCCAATTGATTGGGACAATGTTGTTTCTATGTCACAGCATTTGCTACACAGTTAATGTTGTTTCTGTTAAAACATTGATCGATTCTATTACCTTTGTTAAAACAGTCTTCTTCTCGTCATTAACCTTTCAGTTGCTATAATAGTTGCACCTTATGTGATTTTCTGGAAAGGTATATAAAGGCTAGATAGAATTTATTTTGAATTGCTAAATTTGGTGTTTCGGAATATGAATGTTCCATATTTTGGAACCCACATCAGAAATGCAGTTTGTTTGTGTGTACTATGGCACCACCACTATCACTAACTGCCACTGCCGACACTTTCTTTGCACACAACCATCAATCAAGCAGCAAAGACACCCACCATCACCACTGCATATCTGCAGTAACTTCTATAGAAGCAAGGACACCAACCATCACCACTGCATATCTACAGTAACTTCTGTACCTCCATTCGCTAGTATATTTGATAGAACCTACAATATCATGGTGTCTTTGAAGGCGCATTTGCCACACAGATACATATGCAGTGAGTGGGTGACGCTGAACCAGGCTAGTTAGTAAACTAAATAGGAAGAGATTTGATGGGCATTGTTGTGTTATATAATTTGAGAAGCTTTTAGGATGTTACAAATAGAACTTGAGTTTTATCCTGGTACTATGTCAGGTTGTGATTAATTTTGAAAACTTAACGAGTTTTGAGGATCTTGTAATACCTTTTCTTTGGCCTCTTAGAAAATGAATGTACAACCGTTGTAGTTGGACCTCCTTACCCTATTAATTTGTTATTCTTCCCCTCAAATTTTTTAACATGCTAATGCATTCAACATTAATTCTCACTTTCCCAATGAATTCAACATTAATTCTCACTTTCTTAGTCGTAGCACTGGCACTCAATTGCGGATGGAGTGGGTATAACTCTGTATTCCGACTGCTAAAGGCAGTCAAGTGGTGTTGATAGTTAAACATAGGCAAGAAAAGCAGAGGAGATATATCAATATGGAATTGGGATTATAGTTTGTTTATTTTTTTTCGAATGGCATAGGTAAAAATGAGAGAGATTATCTTTTTGTTAATCTTGCTCAAATGAAACATTATGCATGGAACCTTTATCACATTCAACCTTTAGCAGCTTCTTTTTTTTTTTTTTTTTTCTTTTCCTTTTCTTTCTTTTCCTTCACTTTTGGGTTTCATAGAATTTTCAAAGTGACACATTAAGACAATGCCACTCCACTTGCCATTGCTTGACTTGCGATAATGACAATAAAATCCAACTAAATTGGCTTATTAGACCAGTGTTTAGTTCAAGTAAGATCTTCACGCTTCTGCCTAGCTAGAAAGGTTCTTAAAGTTTCCATAATATTATCTTTCTACTAAATTCTAAAGATAATAATTTCTCTTTCCTTTTCCCTCTCGAGGTTACATAGGCCATTACTGAAGGCAGAAGCTGTGGGTATTGTGCAGAAGAGACGGGCCATTGCTGAGGAAAAGTTTGAGGTTACCTAGTATATGCAATTTCAAAACTTGATGTTAATATTACAATTGCTGAGGAAAGGCTTGTGTTGAAACTTTATGAAAGAAAAAGATGGAAAACATTGGGAATAGCCAATTCTTGTTTGTAAAATGCACTGATATGGGCTTTATTGTGGGGTATTATTGCATAATACTAGTAATAAATGTACGATTTTAATTATATTAAGTGGGGTAATCATTGGGTATCATAGGGTGTGATCGCAAATAATATGGTGAGTTTCACATTCACTTTCCCTTATTTATTAAAAAAATATGATTACTATTCTTTTGTGATTTCTTTTTCTAACACCATCATCAATTATGGTGAAAAACAGGATGGAGATGATTCTAGGCAATGAAGAAGGAAGAGATTGAAGCAATATTGTAAAAAGTTAAAGTTGATGAAATTGTTTATGGACATAAATAGATTTGTGTAGTTTGTTTTTCTTGAGTTAATTTCATGTATAAGATGTAATGTAGTTAAACTAAGAACTTGGGTGTGGACAAAGATTTATGAGATAAAATATTTTGTATTCTACTTGTATTTGGTATAGATTGAGCTTGTTATTTTTGTGTTTGTTTGGATTATTTTATTTGTTAATTAGGTGCCAAAAAAAATTTATTTGGGGAATTTATTAAATAACTTTTAAAATTATTTAATTAAAATTTGTAACGGGTATATCCGTTACAAAATCCGTTACTAATTTGATGCATTTTGGAAATTAGTAACGGATATAACCATTACTAATACGTCACCAACCGTTAGTAATTTTTTCAAAAAAAATAAAAAAAGTTGGATATTTATCCGTTACGAAACTAATTTGCAACGGTTATAACCGTTACAAAAAGTATATTAGTAACGGGTATATTCGTTACAAAAATCCATTACTAATTAGTAACGGATATATTCGTTACAAAAATCCGTTACAAATTTGCAACGCCCTATTTCTAACGGGTATATCCGTTACAAATAATTTTTGTAACGGATATTCCCGTTACAAATCGGGCCATATGGTGTAGTGAAGGTCATGGGAATCCTTGATCTTCTTCTTCTTCCCCTAGCTTTTCTCTCTTCAATGGCTGAAGTTTTTGTTGTATATGGATGTGTATATTATTGTATAACCCCAAATTGATTTATAATAGGATTTATATAGATTTTAGAAGGATTAGGAGGCTTTTCTAATCCTAATCGCACTAAAATTATCGTATTTACATTTCTGGACATCATATGCACAAACCACCTTTGCTGGGCGCTCTAATTTGACGAAATATGCATTTTTTATTTTTTCACAGGTCGCTCGCGCGGCCCGCTCGCGTGAGGTACTTTTCACTACACTGCACACTAATCATAGGATTGCGATAACTTTTTGCTCGGACCTCGGATTGACTCTCCGCTTGCAGCCACGTGTCCGTAACTCGAAGATTTACATTTTAAATCTCTGGAGAAATTTCTCAAATCCAAAGTATTCCTTCTCAAAATTGCGATTTACCGAGGCTGCTACTGAATTCAGCTTTCGTCGGAATCACCTTTTGAGCCCAGAATGTTTTCCAAAGCCACTAATCATTGAATTTTAGTGCATTTTCAAGTTAAAGCTCCAAAACCTACAAAATATAGAATATTTATTAAAGAACAACTAATAACTAAATGAACGAGGCTAAGAAAGCGTATCTTTAGGACTATAAACGGAAACTATTCATCGCCGATCACACCCCCAAACCTACACTTTGCTAGTCCTCGAGCAAAGAAAAACATAAAAATAAAATTGAAGTACAATTAAAATATCCTAATTCACTGTCGCAGGTAACGCGATTGCATTTAGCATATGCAACAAGCCTTTTAAACCCCTAAGTGTCCCTAGTAGGACAAGCAAAGTCTCGTGAGGGTTCTCGTCGAATAAGACAACCACAACCATCTTTATTTCATTATACATTTAAAAAATTTTATTAAAAACAAAAAACACATCATTCAATACTCCTTATCATAAAATGATGATTTGAAATAGAATAATGAACAAGAAGAAATGAAACCTAACGTCCACCTACGTCATGAAAAACAATCCAAAGCACATGCATCGTATAAATCAATAGAGTTTCTAATAAAATTGCATGTGTGTGATGTGGTAGTCAAATAAACATGAGCATGTCATGAATTTGGAATTTAACTCAAATAACCATCCACCCTTGTTTGACTACGAATCTAACAATGTTAATCATACTGCATGAACGTGTGTAATCTTTCTAATATATGGGAGCAATGAAATATATTTTCAAAATGAGAAACGCTCATATATGACTCAAAAAAGATGCATGACACGAAAGAATAGTAGTCTTGTGGATAGGACGCCAACAGTCAAGAAAAATTAATCTTTACCATGTTTTAATCCCCCTCCCATCATTTACATATCCAAACCATGTTTTCTAGGATCAAGTACGACTTTTCAAAGGTTGTAACGTGACTCTGGTAATGAAAACAGATAGAAAGGATTCATCAAGTAATCTTCAGAATAGCATTGTAAGGCATATTCAATTTCTTTCATTCATTCTTCTATCAACTTTTCATTCCCTTCTTTCATATATTATTTTTAATTTCTTTCCTCTTCTTTTTTTTCTTGCAACCTTTTTTTTGTTGCTTTTGAAGAGAATATTCATTGAATACCAAGGCAACTACCCCAAACATCGTCTTGTTTTCTTCATCTTCTTCTCAATCGACACACCGCCTTATCACCACTAAAAGTTGATCAATCTTTCAGTGGTAACCTCCAAGTTGGCCAAGTTGGAGAAAAAAAGATCATGGTGATTAAAGAAAAAGGGTATTTTAATTGCTCAAAGGGGTGAACTAAGAATTTTTTTTATCATTTATCTGGAAAGGTAATCAAAGATGGCCTACCATCATCTCCTATGGTTATACAGTTCTTCAACATTTACAATGGAAGATCATTTAGCATGGTAACAAATATTTTAACTTGACTATCAACCAAAACAAGAATAATGAGACTAAACAACAAGTAGATGCGCTATTCAAATGAAATTCGACAAATACAAAATATATTTATAACCCTTTTAAAAGGATAAGATAGGCTGAAAGGCTCATCGGGTTTAGTTTCCACCATGTGTTATCTAGATATTTGAATCATATTATAGTTCACATCAAACATGTATTTAATCGACTACGTGCAGTGCATAGGTTTATGTGTAAATCTATGATATAAAACTACGATTCGAATGATACATAACCTAAAACGTTGCATCTTGACTTCAACAAATGTTTAATCACCTCTTCACATGTTTACCATTCTATAACAATCCAAGTTACATAATAAGAAGTATCGAATTGAGATTGCAAAAATGTTGGTAACTTCGTTTATTTAAGCACAAGTATAGAAATTTTTTTAAAAAAATTGGTGGATAGTAATAATGTGTACGAGAATGAATACCCCCAAACCTAAACCTTCATTGTCCCCAATGAAACAATAAAATGAAAGAAAGGAGAGTACGTAAGGAAGGAATGATATTACCTCGATCTCAGCAATTACAAACCAGGTGAACATATATGAATATGGCGATAAAATTCAATTGCTCCAAATTGAGACACTAATTCACCTATCAACACTCGACAAAAGAAAATAAACAAACAAAAGAACAATGATAGCTAAAAGAAATATAAATATACAATGTAGACCATGGTGTATTCATTGAAAAACTAGCTAAAACCGAAAGACTCAACGAAAAAAAAGCATAAACAAAATTATCAAAACAAAGAAGCACTCGATCTAAAAGGGACCTAAGAGAGCAAATAGAAAAGATCAAACACGTAAGTAAAGGTTGGGAGTGAGAAGAAAAGGACAAAAGATAAAAACACACAAATTCCCCCCTTCGCGCGCACGGGCCTTGAGAGCAACCTCTCACGCATTCGATACCCTCCGTGAGGCAAATCTGAGGTCTGTTTTTGAGGTTCATAAAAAAATTTCTAAGTCAAAAGATTGCGCGAGCGGGCCGCTCGAGCGATAGGCCCTAGCGCGTGATTTAAGGCGCGACATGAATCTAAGAGCATATATAAAAAAGTTTAGAAAAATTTTCCTAAGGCAAAATCTCGCACGAGCGGGCCGCGCGCTCGATATTCCCTTTTTCTCTTTTCTTCTTTCTTTCAATATGAATAAGTTCATAATAAATTGACCTCAACCCCCAAACCTATCCAGAAAACAAAAAGCTGACTCAAAATGACCCAAAAAGTGTACAAAAATGAGAAAACGGAATGAAAAAAAAAAAGCTTGGGTTGCCTCCGAAGAAGCACTGTCTTTTACGTCTTCAGCTAGATCGTGCTATACTCAAGACTTATGGAGGTCGTGACTGGAACTTTGTGCCCTATTAACAGGAGAAAGACCATAGTTGAAAATCAAAATAACATCTTTATGAGTGAATTCGTTCATTGGTTCCTTATGTTCATGTTCAAATCAATTCTTCACCTTCTGAGTAAATTCATCATTAGAATCCGGGTTATTAGGGTTTTTCTGTTCATTGTGCATTATATCCTTCCCTTTACTCATGTTTATTACGTTGTTGGTTCCATTAGCTTTCTAACATCACTCTCTGCCACACATGGGTAATCATCATCATTTAGAGCATGATCAATAGTGTTAAAAATGTTAAATTTTAGGTTTATGTTCCCAAATGATACTTTCATTACCCCTGTTCGACAGGTGACACGTGCATTAGCAGTGGCTAAGGATGGACGACCAAGAATGATAGGAGTGTGTTTCCTAGAATCTATCACCGATTCAGTATTAAGGACCATGAAATCGACGAGATCATAGCATTTGTCGACTTTAACTAAGATGTCCTCGATGATTCCCCTAGAGATTTTGACAGAATGATCTGCTAATTATATGGTAGGAGCCATGGGTTTAAGTTCACCTAATCCTAATTGTTTGTAAATCGTATATGGCAGCAGATTCACACTCGCACCTAAGTCAAGAAGAGCCTGATGAATGATAGTGTCACCTATGATAGATGAAATCGTTGGTATACCGGGATCCTTATACTTTGGAGGAGCGCGTTCAAAGATTGAACTTACTTTTTATATGAGGAAGATCTTTTTCAAAATATGACTGCTCAACATGCGCTTTTGGATGCATAGGTCTTTAAGACATTTAGCATAAGCGGGAATTTGTTTAATTGTGTCAAGGAATGGAATTTTGATTTTAACTTGTTTAAATACCTCGAGTATATTGACAAGCGGGGGTATATGTAAAATATTACCGCGCTAAAAGAAGAAACTACACTGATTTAGTATACAATTCCCTTGTATATATGCAATTTGAATTACAATGCCAGTTTTTACTCAATATGATTAATCTATGATAAGTGGTATTGTTTTAGTGGTTATTTGTGCAGATTACTGTTGCTGTGTGAAGAACTGAATGAGCAAGATAAAAGGAAGTGCATGGTTTTAATGAAGACAACTCAAAGATGAAAAGTGAACCTCGATCGATTGAAGAACATTCGATCGATCGAAGGTTCGATCGATCTAAGTACGTTTAAGCGATCGAAGATTCCAGAATTAGATCGATAGAGTGATGTTCGATCGATCGAACATGGCTTTTATCAGAAATTACGCGCACGTAGCAGAAATACAATTTTTAACCCTAGCTTTAGGCTTATGTATAAATACTCATTATATTGACGTCCCAGAGGACGCCTACTTCACTTTTTAACAGTTTTAGAGAGAGAGATAGAGAGTTTACATGTTTTTGTAGGTTTTGAAGCTTGGATATTGCTTTAGATTGCTTTTTCTTTAGTTTAATACAAGTTCTTCTATTCCAGGTTTTGTTATCGTAGTTCATTCACATTCTTGTTGCTTAATATCGTAGTTTAATCTGTTAGTATTGGGAGTATCATAGTAGTATCTTTAAATCACTATTAGTTTTCATAGTTTTTATGTTAAAATCACAACCAAACAAGACTTTAATGAACCCTTACGTTAAAAACAAAGACCATGCCTGAGTAGTCCTCAGGTTAGGAGATCATGATGAAACCGTGATCTCAAGCCTCTGCCATGCAGCAGAATAATTCCTGTGTTCGATCGATCGAAGTTAGTTCGATCAATTGGACCAGAGACACTGCCAATCGATCGAAGACATTTCGATCGATCGAGAGATGAAGATATTCAATCGATCGAAAGCGCTTCGATCGATCAAACCCTCTGATTCTTGAGAACATTCTATACAGTATTCCTAGACTTTCTGCTTTAGAGATTTGTTATTAAGCTGTCCCCAAATGCTCAGTTTGTCAAAATAGTCTCTGAACTTAAGGCCTTAAGGCATTTTTCTTCAATATCTTTTGCAAACCAACTTCAATGCTAACACCATTGTAGGTGCAAGTCTTAACTATTATTTTAAACCACTTTTATGTGTTTCAAATTAACTGTGATGATGTAGTCCCGGTCATGAAAGGACTATGGATTCTTTATTCTAAAAGAAATACAGAATACTGTAGAAAATGTGCTCCATTGAGCTTCAATATAATTGCATGGTAGATGGCTAAGTGACGGTGGATTCGTGTAATCCCAAAATTCCCTTATATTAAGAAAAACACATTTTAAAACATCGTTTTAGTTAATTAGTTAATCATTAGTTTAATTTAATTTAGTTGCTTAAGATTTAGTAGTCACTTCATGGAACTTCGTGTTCTACAACCCTTCATTTATTGATTTTTATTTTCCTTTTAGAGTTTAATCTAAGTATTTAGTTTAACACATTCCTTGTGGGATCGACCTGGTCTTAACCAGATTACTACTTGCACGATCACCTACACTTGGGTGTTGCACAAGAGCACACAACTTTTTAGTCGTGTCAAGTTTTTAGCGTCGTTGCCGGGTAAGGCGACAAGCTAACACTTAGATTACCTCAATCTATCCTTATCTCTTTCTATTTTTCTTTTGTCTTTTAGTCTTTAGATTAAAAACTACTTAGGATCTTTCCCTTCATGTCCGATAATTCCACCGATGGAATTTACGAAAATCCATTTCATTCGTCCAACTCTTCTAGTTCAATAAATCCCGTAGTCACACCTATTGATTCAATGGCTGATAATCAAAGTGAAAATGGTGAGAATGTCATCGTACCAATTGATGATTCACTTTATCCTTTGTGCGATCTCATGACACCCGAACACGCGCCTACGCCTTCTTGTATTCTCATTCCACCCCATGCAGACGAATTTTAATTTTGCAATAGAATGATTCAACTCCTTCCTACCTTCTATGGAATGGAAAGCGAGAAAGCGTATCTACATGTGAAAGACTTTGAGGACGTTTGTAAAACTTTCTCACAGAATTGTCCTGTAGACGTAACACGTCTAATGCTATTTCCCTTCACCTTGAAGGATAAAGCAAAAGCGTGGCTACTCACTTTAAAACCAAATTCAATCTACACTTGGCATGCGATAAACACTGCATTCCTAAAGAAATTCTTTCCACCTCGCATGACCACCGAGCTTAAACAATAAATAAAAGAGCAATGACACCTTTACCCAAACTTAGGAGCGTTTCATAGATTTGCTACTCTCTTGCCCACATCACGGGTATGAGAAATGGCAAACCATAAGCTACTTTTATGAAGGGTTAAATGGTGAAACTAAAAAGTTGGTTGAAACCATGAGTTCAGGGCCATTTCTTCGCAAAAACACTGAAGAAGCTGAAGCTCACTTTGAGTGGCTAGCTGAACATGCCCATGAGTGGTCCAATTTGGAAGATGTCTCACGCTCACAGATCTCCTGTGTAGAAGAAAAAAGTCTATACCAATTAAAAAGTGAGGATCATCTGATGAACAAGTATGAAGAACTAGTTAAGAAAGTAGATGAATTGGGAATGAAAGGAGAGAGTTCTTGGCAGGTTTTACCTGAAGAACCATGCGGCACATGCAACATGTTGGGACACACTAATCAATACTATCCCAATGTGCCGTACTTTCAAGAACAACCCCCCATGGAAATGAATGCCATGAAAGGATATAGGGGGGGGGGGGGGGAATTCCTATAATAATCATAACTCGCAAAATAAAAACAATAATTTTCAGAGTAATAATAATAGATGGAATCACCCCGGGTTTGATTGGAAAAATGATGCTGGGACACAAAATCAATACTAACAACAACAACCCTACAATAACAATAACCAATATCAAGGGCAATACAATAGGCAGTCCCAGCCATTCAATCAAAATAGATCAAATAACTATAACCAAGCTCAACCCCCTAATAATCAACAAGCAAATGTTTACGTGCCACCTCAAAAAAAGGTCCAAGAGGAAGATCCGATCTCTAATGCGAATTTAACGCAACAGTTAATTCAAATGATGAGTAAAATGTCCACAACATTAGAGAGAATGGATGCACGATAAGAGCGGTCGAGTGGGACGTTTCCTGTTCAACCACTTCAAAACCCTAAGGGATACAACAATGTCCCAATAATCATGACCAGGCAAAAGCCGTGACTACCCTGAGAAGCAGCAAGATTATAGGGTGCAATTTACCTCTCTCTACCCCTAAAGAGTACAAAGAGGATGAAGTGGTAAATAAAATCAAACCATCCACTCAAGAAGAGGAGTCGTCTACTGATGATAAACCATTAAAATCAAATGATGACGCTTCTAAAGAAGCAGAAGAAGTTGAGAGAAGGTCCGGAAAGGAGCCTGTCATTGACGAATTACCTAAATGCCCATTCCCTGTGCCTTACCCTCAAAGGCTTAAGAAACCCAAAAATGAGGCAAAGAATCAGGAGTTCTTGGAATTGTTTAAACAAGCCAAAATAAATCTTCCACTCCTTGATGCAATCAAACAAGTACCGGCCAATGCTAAGTACCTTAAAGACTTATGCACGGTCAAAAGGAGGCAAAGTGTAAAGAAACACGCATATGTCGCTTGCCAAGCAAGCACAATCATTCAAAATGAATTGCCCCCAAAACTCAAAGGATAGACAACGCACTCCTTGATCTGGGAGCGAGCGTAAACCTGCTACCATATTCAATCTATAAACAACTAGTGTTGGGTGAACTCAAACCTACCCGGGTTGCGTTACAACTGGCAGACAGGTTAGTCAAATACCTTAGAAGAATACTGGAGGACATTCTGGTGCAGATAGATTCATTTTTCTTCCTGGTCAATTTTGTGATTTTGGACACTGAACCTGTGTCTAATCCATGTTCACAAATTTCGGTGATATTTGGACGTCCATTCCTTAATACCATAGATGCCACAATCAAAATAAGAAGTGGTATTATGACCAACGTATTTCAGAATATGACTCTAAATGTTGAGATTTTTGCAAATCCCCGACCTGAAGAATATGAGGATGAGGAAGAAATCAATTATATTGAAACAGTCATCGAAGACGAGGCTGATTTTGTAGATTATAAAGATCCCTTGGAGGTAGTTGTGTCACAATTTAATGCTATCTATCAACCTAATGATTCTACCCCATTGGATGCTGCCTTAAATCACACTTGCCTCATGATGGAGACGAAAGAGGAGGATAGAGCTGAATGCATGTGGGTAACACCATATGAACCACTACCTCCAAAAACGAAATTAGTCATGCCATCTAATTTTTAGTTTCCCGATTTGGAGTTAAAGGAGCTTCCAATAGAGCTCAAATATGCCTTCCTAGGGACTGAGAACACTTACCTGGTCATAATTTCATCTACATTAGATCCTTAACAAGAGGGTAAGTTAATCCAACTATTAAAACAACATAAAGGAGTATTAGGATGGACTATTGCTGACCTCAAAGGCATAAGCCCGTCCGTGTGCACTCATAAAATACATCTGGAGGAAGACACTAAACCTTCACGACAAATGTAAAGGCATCTGAATCCCAACATGCAAGAGGTAGTTAAGAAGGAAGTATTAAAACTACTTCATGTTGGGATCATATATCCCATTTCTGATAGCCCTTGGGTTAGTCCAACCTAAGTGGTGCACAAAAAGGCAGGGATAATAGTAATCCCAAATAAAGACGGTGAATTGGTACCAACACGTGTCCCCACTAGATGACGGATGTGTATTGATTACCAAAAATTGAATACAGTGACCCGGAAAGACCACTTTCCCTTACCATTCATGGATCAAATGCTAGAAAGAGTGGCGGGTCATAAATATTATTGCTTCTTGGACGGATATAGTGGCAATAACCAAATCAAAATCGCTCCTGAGGATCAGGAGAAAACGACTTTCACTTGTCCGTTCGGTATATTCGCCTATCGTCGTATGCCCTTCGGCTTATGTAACGCACCTGCTACCTTTCAACGGTGCATGTTGAGCATATTCAGTGACATGACTGAACAAATACTTGATGTTTTCATGGATGACTTCTCAGTGTTTGGCCATAGTTTCAATAACTACTTGGAAAACCTTAAGAAAGTGTTAGCGAGATGCGAGGACAAACACCTAGTACTAAACTGGGAAAAGTGTCACTTCATGGTGACCAAGGGAATTGTCCTCGGCCACATTATTTCTGGTAATGGTATCCAAGTTGATAAAGCAAAAATTGATATAATCTCTAACCTCCTTGTCCCCCATACAGTTAAAGATATCCGCTCTTTTCTGGGACACGCGGGATTTTATCGTCACTTTATCCAAAACTTTAGTGCAATCTCCCGACCACTATGTCAACTCTTAGTCAAAGACGCACCTTTCGAGTGGTCAAAAAACTGTCAAACACCTTTTGACGCACTAAAGGAACACCTTACCTCCGCACTGATATTACATGCACCCGACTGGAGTTTGCCATTTGAACTGATGTGCGATGCTAGTGACTATGCCATTGTGGCAGTCCTTGGACAAAGGAAGGATAATAAACCTTATGTAATATACTATGCCAGCCGAACACTTAATGAAGCTCAAATGAACTATACGACTATCAAAAAAGAGCTACTGGCAATAGTCTTCGCTCTAGATAAATTCAGGTCATATCTGATAGCGTCCCCAATCGTCTGTTTTACAGACCACTCGGCCCTCAAGTACTAGCTATCTAAGGATAAAAAGGGAGTAGAGAATGTGGTCGCCAAACATTTGTCTCGATTGACATTTACTGACAACATTGAACCCATACCAATTAAAGATGAATTCCCAAATGAGCAACTGATGGCTATTTCCAGTTTGCCTTAGTATGCAGATATAATAAATTATCTTGTTATGGGAGAGATTCCAAGTCATTGGTCGAATCAAGACAAGAAACGGTTCCTTTCGTTCGCACGTCATTTCTTTTTCGATGACCCTTACTTGTTCAAGTATTGTGCTGATTAGGGCATCAGCTGTTGCGTCCCAAATGAGGATATAACCGTGATTCTAACCTCATGTCATTCTGAAGCCTGTGGAGGCCATTTTTCTTTGCGAAAGACTGCACAAAAAGTACTACACAGCAGATTCTATTGGCCCACCGTGTTTAAGGATGCCTACTGATTTTGTAAATCGTGCCAACGCTATCAAAAGCTAGGCACAATTTCGAAAAGGAATTCTATGCCCTTAACTCCCATTATCACAATTGAAATATTCTATTGTTGGGGCATAGACTTTATGGGACCGTTTCCTAAATCAAACAACTGTGAATACATACTCCTAGCTATGGAGTACGTATCAAAATGGGTGGAAGCGATACCGACGAGACGCAATGATCACAAAACAATAATGTCCTTTCTTAAGGAAAATATTCTCTCGCGTTTCAGAACTCCGAAAGCATTAATAAGTGACCAAGGCAAGCATTTTTGCTACAGGCCTTTGGAGTCACTTCTTAAGAAATACGGGGTCAACCATAAGATCTCTCTAGCTTACCACCTACAAACTAACGGGCAGGCAGAGTTGGCTAACCGTGAAATCAAGCATATACTAGAAAAGATAGTTAGTTTCAATAGAAAAGACTGGGCATATAAACTGACAGATGCTCTATGGGCGTACCGCACCACTTATAAGACAAACTTGGGGATGTCCCCGTACAGGTTAGTGTACGGTAAGGCGTGTCACCTTCCTATTGAAATTGAGCACAAAGCATATTGGGCAACACGCTCAATGAACTTTGACATTAAAGGGAGAGGTCACCTTCGGAAACTCCAGTTGGCTGAACTGGAAGAAATACGTCGAGATGCATATGACAATGCTAAACTACACAAGGAAAGGTTAAAGTCTCGTCACATTAGAACAATTTTTCAAAAATCATTCGAGCCGGGGCAGAAAGTCTTGCTGTACGACTCTCGCCTCCACCTTTTTCCAGGTAAGCTCCGATCTCGGTGGACAGGACCATTCACTGTTAAATCTATTTTTCCACATGGGGCCGTTGAGCTGGTAAATCCTAAGAATGATGATTATTTCAAGGTTAACAGCCAAAGGTTAAAACCGTTCTTGGAGAACTTCCTACCAGAAGCTGAGCACATTGAGTTAGATGAGCCCAGCTATTCCTCCACCTAAAACACCAAAAAGTGTGTTCACATTTTGTTGTTGCATTTTTTTCTTTACTGCATTCTTGTTTTATTTCATTTATTGATGTCTCTTTTTGAGTGTGACTTCGATTCTAATCTGCTATCATCTATCTCTCCACAGCAAGCTGTCCAAATATGAGGAATGATGATGTCCATACAATCGGGTCATGGGCTGACTCCGAATATCCAATCCTCCATGGACTATCGAGGGGATTGCATTCTGTCTCTCTCCTTATCAAGGGCTCGGAGCGGACGATGTCATTGACTTAACCCAAGGATACATCCCTTATGATCCTACACTTCTCCAAATTAATCCCTTCGAGCATATAGACTTACCTAACGAGGAAGGAAAACCTGAAGGGTATTTTGTTGGGGAAGTCGATGATGCCCTTTTGGATTAATGGGAGAATGATTCAATGTGGGAACCATGGGAAGAAGAAGAGTTACAGGATGTAGTGCTTGAATGCCATAATGCTGTCTTCACTTATGTTGATGACTTCCTTGACATCGAATTGGTTCCATACATTTATGTGCACTCAAGCTATTTGCTATTCCGGCTTCAATGCCCCCTACCTGCTAGTGCACATAGTGATGCCTATAGTGAGGTTAATTCCTTGTCACACTTCTTTTCCTTTTCATCTTTTTGCGTTTATTCCTTTCATTGGTTCGTGTTTTTATGGTACTTTATTTCTTCCTTTTTGGTTGTCTTTTGCTTTTCATTTGTTAGGATTTTTACTATGAACCATATGCTACTGCCGTTTTTCCTTCTGCATCAGCTGTTCCATTGATTTGGAGCATACATAAGGTCCCTGGGTACTCCACCGCGAGAGGAAAGTTCGTTGAGAAATTGCACTCCGTTATCTTTGTCTCCATCCGGATCACCTCTTACGTGAGCAATCAATTCCTCAGAAATTTTAGACTCATGCAATGATATCCTTTCTGCTTTCCAACTATTCTGGGAAAGGGAATCATCCGGTTTGGAATCTAGACTCGAAGATGTGGCGGAGAAAGAAGAAATTGTGGAAGATGGAATATTCATGCTTGAAGATTAGTGCGTCACTTCAATTGTGCTCTGTCATTTGGGTTTTCTTTTATCAATTGGAGTGTAAATCTAGACAAAATTTTTATTAATTTCAGTTTTATTTTAGTTTTTCTTTTTTTTTAATAAGGTCGTTAGTGCCAACTTTGGAATTATAACGTTGCACCATGAATGCTATTAAATAATTTTATTTATAAATTTGCAACATTTTACCTTGTTGATGATGATGTCTGGCCTACAGGTCCTGTCTTTGAACTGCTTTTATGCTATTCTGTATGTCCAGATCAATTTCTGTTACTTGGGGGTACATACACTATCCTTTCTATTTTAGATTAGTTGCTTTATTTTATTTTGTTCAGTCGTTGTAGTATTAGTTTAGTTTGTTTTATTTTTGCTTTATTGCTAGGGACTAGCAAATCGCTAGTTGGGGGTTGTGACAAGCGGGGGTATTTGTAAAATATAACTCCGCTAAAAGAAGAAACTACACTAATTTAGTCTACAATTCCCTTGTACATCTGCAATTTGAATTATAATGCCAGTTTTTATACAATATGATTAATCTATGATAAGTGGTATTGTTTTAGTGGTCATTTGTCCAGATTAGTGTTGCTGTGTGAAGAACTGAATGAGCAAGATAAAAGGAAGTGAATGGTTTTAATGAAGACAACTCAAAGATGAAAAGTGAACCTCGATCGATTGAAGAACATTCGATCGATCGAAGGTTCGATCGATCTAAGTACGTTTAAGCGATCGAAGATTCCAGAATTAGATCGATAGAGTGATGTTCGATCGATCGAACATGGCTTTTATCAGAAATTACGCGCACGTAGCAGAAATACAATTTTTAACCCTAGCTTTAGGCTTATGTATAAATACTCATTATATTGACGTCCCAGAGGACGCCTACTTCACTTTTTAACAGTTTTAGAGAGAGAGATAGAGAGTTTACATGTTTTTGTAGGTTTTGAAGCTTGGATATTGCTTTAGATTGCTTTTTCTTTAGTTTAATACAAGTTCTTCTATTCCAGGTTTTGTTATCGTAGTTCATTCACATTCTTGTTGCTTAATATCGTAGTTTAATCTGTTAGTATTGGGAGTATCATAGTAGTATCTTTAAATCACTATTAGTTTTCATAGTTTTTATGTTAAAATCACAACCAAACAAGACTTTAATGAACCCTTACGTTAAAAACAAAGACCATGCCTGAGTAGTCCTCAAGCCTCTGCCATGCAGCAGAATAATTCCTGTGTTCGACCGATCGAAGTTGGTTCGATCGATTGGACCAGAGACACTGCCAATCAATCGAAGACATTTCGATCGATCGAGAGATCAAGATATTCAATTGATCGAAAGCGCTTCGATCGATCAAACCCTCTGATTCTTGAGAACATTCTATACAGTATTCCTAGACTTTCTGCTTTAGAGATTTGTTATTAAGCTGTCCCCAAATGCTCAGTTTGTCAAAATAGTCTCTGAACTTAAGGCCTTAAGGCATTTTTCTTCAATATCTTTTGCAAACCAACTTCAATGCTAACACCATTGTAGGTGCAAGTCTTAACTATTATTTTAAACCACTTTTATGTGTTTCAAATTAACTGTGATGATGTAGTCCCGGTCATGAAAGGACTATGGATTCTTTTTTCTAAGAGAAATACAGAATACTGTAGAAAATGTGCTCCATTGAGCTTCAATATAATTGCATGGTAGATGACTAAGTCGCAGTGGATTCGTGTAATCCCAACATTCCCTTATATTAAGAAAAACACATTTTAAAACATCATTTTAGTTAATTAGTTAATCATTAGTTTAATTTAATTTAGTTACTTAAGATTTAGTAGTCACTTCGTGTTCTACAACCCTTTGTTTATTGATTTTTATTTTGCTTTTAGAGTTTAATCTAAGTATTTAGTTTAACACCTTCCCTGTGGGATCGACCTGGTCTTAACCAGATTACTACTTGCACGATCACCTACACTTGGGTGTTTCACAAGAGCGCACAACCTTTTAGTCGTGTCATATATCTTCAATTTTCGAAAGGCATTTTCAAAACATAATTAGTTGGGACCAATTCATTTTCTTTTGTAATTTGACTCATGTTCTCACCCTTCTCTTGATTTGGATTAATGTTCACATCTCTCCTACTCTCCCTTGGAATCTCAACAACTTCTTCCTCTCGAGTAGTCATCCTAGTTGAAACAGCGTTCACTTGCTCACTAGTACAACCCACCTCGTATTGTCCCTTAGGTTTTTGAATAGGCCGACTTGATAACTTACCCTCGATAAAATGGTTTAGTGTGTTAGCTATTTGTTCCACTTGGGACTCCAATTGTGCGATGGACTGTGTGTGAGAGTGTACTAACTGGATCATCGAACCAAAACTTTCAAGAGAGGCAACACTTTCTCCTCAAATGCATTATTACGTGGAGGTGCAGGAGGAGGAGGGTTGGGTTGTGTATATTGATATTGTTGAGACTGATGTTGCCATGCATTGGGAAAGTTAATTTCAATTTGAGGTCTTTGGGAGGAATATAGACCCTCATTATTTTGAGATCGCCACCCAAAATTAGGGTTACTTTTCCATGGCACATTTCGTGGGAATTGTTAAATAGAGTTAATGTGTTACTCGACAAACTCCTAGAATTGAGAAGCAGAAGGACATGCAAAGATATTATGAGAAGATTTAGAACACAATGCACAAACTTTGGAAGGCGGTGGACCGGACATATTTCCCATCCTCATAAGTTGGTCAAGATTTCTAGATAGTTCTTGTATCTCGATTGAATGACTTGACTCAAAACGCTCATCTCGCTTAGGTTTAGGTGGAAGAAATCCCTCAGGATGGACAGACACAGCTTGGTGCATCGAATTTTCACTTAACGTTTCAAATATTTTCCATGCCTTGTCAGTACTTTTGGGTAGGAAGGTACCCGTACAAACGACATTGACGGTATTACAAATAAAGGAAACAAGTCCCTCATAGAAGATATGCACAAATTACCACTTGGGAATTTGATGATGTGGACTGTGGGCACGAGCGCAATAGTTCTTTAAATTGTTCCAAAGTGTCATATAGTGTTTTCCCATTTTGCATCACAAAGTTCACTATTGATTTTCTTATTCGATTAGTTCTTGTGATGGGGAAAAACTTTTGTAAAAATACGGTATGTATTGCTTCCTTTGTTCTAATAGTGTTTGGCTCAAGAGATTGGAGCCAATACTTAGCCTTATCTTGTAAGGAGAATGGGAAGAAATGCAATTTTAATTCAACATCAGTTAGATTTTGGATTTTCAATGTAGAACATATGCCTTGGAACTCTCCTTAGTGATGATAAGGATGTTCTTTAATACGACCATGGAATGAAGGAAGTAGCGCGATGGTAGATGACTTTATCTCATAGCGAGATGTCGTCACCTCTGGTAATTCGATACATGCTTGTGGCATGTAGGCCATATGAATGAAATAATCTTTTAGCGAAGGAGGTTGAGGTACGTTAGGATTATTTCTATTATTTCTGTTGTTTCTAAAGTCGACCATTGGAATACGTTCGATGTTAATAGTTTGAGTTTTTCTTAAACGTTTTAGGGCACTGTAAATTTTGGCCTGAAATAATAACAGTTTCGGAGTTGATTCGTCGTCTAATACAAGCCGAGCTCTAGAAGCTTGTGTTGAGGACCTATTGACTCTTAGGGTACGTTCATGTTCAGGATCAAAAGAAAATAATTTGGGTTTAATTGAACTCGTACAAAACATAAACTAAAGAAAATGACACTAAGATAAAGACTGACTCAAATAAATACGAAAAGCAACCACACAAATAAGACAACAAGCACACAACTACAATGATGCATGAAAGTTATCCTATGATGTAGTGATTTACGTCAAAGCCCAGCGCCCTGGGTTTCCTAGCTAATGCACGTTTAAATCACCCCTAAACTAATGGAAATAGTGCATCTCAACGCTGTGACTTACAGTGGTTTGAAGTGAATTTTATGGGAAGCAATTTACTTGAATTTTTGTTTTTTTTTGTTTTTTTTGTTGTTTTGTGTTAATTGATTCGCGTAAGCTCCTTTGATGTGCTAAGCTCTTCCACTCTGAAATGCTAGAATTTGATGGCTCGAGAAACTACAAAACAAAAGGCATAGTGACTCAAAATAAAAACGGAAAATAAGGAAAAAAAACCTAATCTAATATTTACGAATAAACTAAACTAAGATTCCGAAACTAAAGGCAGTAATTTGCAATTCTCGGCAACGGAGCCAAAGAACTGATCTTATCAGAATCAAGATAAACAGTATACTCTACTTTAAAATATTTGTAGTGTGGAAGTAGAGGTCAAACCCACAGAGATTGAAATACTAAAGCACTTTAATTTTAAAATCTAAACCTAGTTAATTAAGAAAATATAATTTTGATTTTGATTTAAATTAAACTAAGAACAATGAAAATAAATCTAAACTATGAAAGCAATTAAAAGTTATTTTGATAAATATGTGCATTGAACCTAGGATTGCAAATCCACCACTAGCTTCATAATAAGGATATCTGTGTATTCAATTAGCTTATTACATTGGATGATATTGGGGAATCATAGCTACAAGCCCAATTCCTCCATCAAGAAGATAATTACGATTCAAACATCAACATAATTCATCTTCAGTTAGTACGGAGTGTCTCACACTAAACTAGGGTTGCGACACACTCTGTCTTCCCTAGGCATGAACTATTCGACTACTTGATATCACTATTCAATTAAGCACTATTACATGTAAATAATACATACAAGCACAGCAAATATAGATCATTGAGCACATCGCATTCAAAATAGATATAAGACAAGAATAAACTTTGAAAGCAATGATTTAATCAATAGAAGTTTGATTTTATTATAAACAATTCTCTAAATATGTAATCACTATCCATACATAATAAAACTAAAAGAAAAACATTAAATACACCCTATTACTTGGCTAGGGTTTCATTGAAACCCAAGATATCGGTCTAACCGGCCATAGAAGCGATGAACGGCAAGAGGTTGATGGAGGAGGTCATGGGAATCCTTGGTCTTCTGTTTCTTCTCCTTGCTTTACTCTCTTCAATGGCTGAAGTTTTTGTTGTATATGGATGTGTATATTATTGTGTACCCCAAAATTGATTTATATAGATTTTAGAATGATTAGGAGACTTTTCTAAGCCTAATCGCACTAAAACTATCATATTTACATTTTTGGATGTCGTATGTGCAAACCACCTTCGCTGGTCGCTCCAGTTTGACGAAATATGTGTTTTTGGTTTTTTCACAGGTTGCTCGCGCGACCCACTCGCGTAAGGTACTTTTCACTACACTACGTACCAATCGTAGAATTATGATAACTTTTTGTTCAAACTCGGATAAACTCACCGTTTGTGGCCACACGTCCGTAACTCGAAGATCTACATTTTATATTTCTAGAGAAGTTTCTCAAATCCAAATTCTTCCTTGTCAAAAATGCAATTTACCGAGGCTACTACTATATTCAACTTTTACCAGAATCACCTTTTAAGCCCAGAATCACCTTTTGCCCAGAATGACTTTTAAAGCCACTTATCATTGAATTTTAGTGCATTTTCAAGTTAAAGCTCTAAAACCTACAAAATGTGGAATACTTATTGATACACCCAAAATTGGCTCTATCCTACAACCGAGTGGTTCAACTCAGCAGCCAGTCCATGTCCCGGTCAAATCATGCACAACTCCTCAGACAAGCATCAGCCCAAGCAGTCTAGTCTACCCGAGACTCACCATCTCGAGCAGTTCATTCACGACCAGAACAACAGGTCGGGAAGACCACATTGGCACGGTCCATACAGGCACAGGCCAGCTGGGCCCACAACACATGCCCCAAAATAATCCAGGCAGTTTCTTACTCAAGATAGAAGACTTATGGAAAATGGACATTATTTCCTAATCCAATTAGGAAACCCTCACAATTAATGCCAATCAAGCTCAATTGGATTATATTCCTTATCCATGTATGAGTAGGTCTCTTGCATCTATAAAAGAGACCACTCACCCTCCTTCAAAGGGACCGACTTTTTAGTCTCTACAACACCTCTATAGCAGTCACCAACACGCCCGGCCGACCTACGGTAGCTCCAAACTATTGTTGGTTCACCACAGGTCCCCGACTTTTTACAGTATAGTGAACGTGCTTAGACACACACGTGGACGTAGGTACCTTCATTTACAGGGCCGAACCACATACAAAAAATTAGTCTCTTACTCTCTCTCCCCTTAAATTCTTTTAATTTACTTTAACCAAATTTTAGCATCATCACTTATTAAAAAACAACTAATAACTAAATAAAATGGGCTAACAAAGTATATCTTCAAGAGTATAAATGGGAACTATTCGTCACTGATCAGTCAGAACCAACTTTCCGGATTGGTCAACATAATAATTGGCTAAGTCATGCCCTGGCGTAACCAAAATAGGGAAAATTTTAAAATTTCCATCTTAGACCCTGAGGCACGTGACTGGTTGCATTACCGAATTGTCCACGACCAAATACTAATAATAAACATCATAACAAAAAGGATAAGATCAACATCTGCTTACAAGGTTATATTATAATAGAAGGCCACCTTACTTGATAACTATTACATTATCGTAAATACATCAGAGTCTTATGGCTCTAGGGCCTTACAAAAGCTATTATAAAAGATATGATAAGTCTTCTCATAGAGATTATAGCCAAAAACATTTACAAAAGACAACCACTAGTCTTCTCTCTAACTAGCATATCCATAGCCATCTTCGGTGTACTCTTCCTCCACATTCTCTGCTTGCGTAGCATCAAAACCCGTATACTCGTCACCTGGATAAGTTGGACATGGGAACGTCCAGTGACATGAATGTCGTCAGCTTATGAAAGTTGAGTGAGACAACTAAATCAAATAAAACTTATATAGCTACAAACTAACAAGATACGCTTACTACTTTTAATACGTCTTTTATGACCTTCACATTTTCGCCATCGAACTATGACCACTAATGTACCCGACTAAGTATCCAAAAAGAATTCAAACAACTTGACTCATCACGACATCCTTAATGCCATAACTATCCATTACTATTCCCCAACACCATTCACTTACAAAAATACCTCTCACTAACCATCTCATCATGAAGAATCAAAATGTTGAGGAGTTCAAGAACATCCACTTCACCATGAAGAATCAAAAGGAGTCTTAATGCTATGAACCATCACCTCGTCATGAAGAATTGAAGTGTTCATCATATCTGTTTTGTCATAGAATCGAAAGGAGTCTTAACTCTATAAACCATCACCTAGTCATGAAGAATCAAAATGTTCATCATATCTATTTCATCACGAAGAATCGAAAGGATACACAACTTTCACAATCGTCACTTTGTCACGAAGATCGTATCCATTTCGTCAATGAAGGATCAAAAGGATACACAACTTTCACAATCGTTATTTCATTACAATGACCGTATCCGTTTCGTTCATGAAGGATCAAAAGGATACACAACTTTAACAATCGTCATTTCATCACAAAGACTGCATCTGTTTCGTCATGAAGAATCGAAAGGATACACAACTTTCATAACTGTCATTTTATCACGAAGACTATATCCGTTTCATCCATGAAGGATCGAAAGGATGCACAACTTTCACAACCCCAGAACCTTAACCTTTTCTCACTATCCTGACTGACAAGCGGGGGTATTTATAAAATATAACCACGCTAAAAGAAGAAAATATGCTAATTTAGTCCACAACTCCTTGTCATTTTTGCACTTTGTGTTACAATGCTAGTTTTTACACAATATGATTAATCTATGATAAGTTGTATTATTTTAGTTTTTACTTGTACAGATTATTGTTCTACTGTGTAAAGAAATGGATAGCAAGATAAAAGGAATACTTAATTTTAAGGAAAATAATATAAACATGAAAAGTGAGGCTCGAGCGGTCGAAGATCTCTCAAGTGATCGATGTTTCGAACAATCAAGATAAGTTCAAGTGCTTGAAGATTCCAGATGTTCAATCAATCGAGTGATGTTCGATCGATCGAACATGGTTTTTATCAGACTTACGCGCATGCAGTAGAGATGGAGTTTTTAACCCTAGCTTTAGGTTTATCTATAAAAACTCATTTTATATACGTCCGTAAGGATGCCCACTTTAGTTTCCATTAGTTTTTAAAGAGTAGAGATCTTTTTCTTGTGTTTTTTTTTTGTAGGTTTTTTAAGAATTATTATTGTTTTGGCTTGGATTCTCTTAAGTTTAATTCAAGTTCTTCAATCCAGGTTACATCTTACTATTTTATTTGCATTCTGCTTACAGTTTATCGTAGTTTAATCTGTTATCTCGTAGCTTTGCATGTTAGTTAGGGTTAAACTATTAGTTTTTGTAGATTTCATGGACTTTTACGTTAAAAACGCATCTAAGACACTCTAGACCATGTCTGAGTAGTCCTAGGGTTAGGAGATCACGATGAAACAGTGATCTCCAGCCTCTGCCATGCATTAGTTTAGAACCTACGTTCGATCGATCTAAGTTAGTTCGATCGATCAGAACCTAGACATTGTAAAGCGATCGAAGCCTTTTCGATCGCTCGAAAGATGACGATTCTCGATCGATCGAACACACGTCGATCGATCGAGCAGTCTAATTCTTGAGAGGATCCCCTATAGTATTCCAACACATTCTGCTTTAGAAACTCGTTATCAAACTATCCCTAATTGCTCAGTTTGTCAAAATAGTCTCTAAACTTAAAACCTTAAGGCATTTTCTTTAAATATCTTTTGCAAACCACCGTCAATGCTAACACCATTGTAGGTGCGAGACTTAACTATTGATTTAAACCACTTTCATGTGTTTCAAATTAATTGTGATGATATAGTCCCAGCCATGAAAGGTCTATTAATTCTTTATTTTTAAAGAAATACGGAATACCTTAGCGAGATGAACTCCTTAGAGCTTCAATGTAGGTGCATGGCGGATGGTTAGGTCATTGTGGATTCATGTAATCCCAACATTCCCTTTTATTAAGTAAAAAAACCATTTTTAAAATACCGCTTTAGTCAATTAGTTAATTCATAATTTAGGTTAATTGCTTTACTTTTAGTAGCCATTAATTGTGGAACTACATGTTCTACACTTTCCTTACACATTGAATTTTTCTTTTTCTTTTTCTTTTAGAGTCTAATCTAGGTAATTAGTTCCCAACCTTCCCTGTGGGATCGACCTGGTCTTAACCATATTACTACTTGCACAATCGTTTACACTTGAACGTAGCACAAGCACACACAAATTATTCTCGTGTCAAGTTTTTGGCGCCGTTGTCGGGGAAGGCGACGAGTTAATACTTAGATTACCTCACTCTTTCTCAATCTATTTCTATTTTTCATTTTCTTTCTCTTTAGGTTTAAAATCTCCTTAGTATCTTTCTCTTTCATGTCCGATAATTCCATTGAAGGAATTCTTGAAAATCCATTCTACTTATCTGATTCTTCTGATTCTATTAATCCCGTAGCCATACCTACAAATTTAATGGGTGATAATCAAAGTGAAAATGGTGATAATTTGGTTGTGCAATTGGACGATTCATTGCGTCCTTTATGCGATCTCATGCAACCTGAATACGCACCTACACCTTCTTGTATTCTTATTCCATCCCACGTAGGTGAATTCTAATTTTGTAATGGAACAATTCAACTCCTTCTAACCTTCCATGGAATGGAGACCGAGAAGGCATATCTACACATTAAAGACTTTGAGGATGTTTGTAAAACATTCTCACAAAACTGTCCTGTAGATGTGACACGTCTAATGCTATTTCCTTTCATCTTAAAGGACAAAGCAAAAGCGTGGCTGCTCACCCTTAAGCCAAATTCAATCTTCACGTGGCATTCGATGAATACCGCTTTTTTAAAGAAATTCTTCCCACCTTGCATGAGCACCGAGCTAAAACGTCAAATCAATTCCTACAAACAAAAGAGCAATGAAACCTTCACTCAAAAGTGGGAGCATTTCAAAGATTTGCTTCTCTCATGCCCACATCACGGGTATGAGAAATGGCGAACTATTAGCTACTTCTATGAAGGATTAAATGGTGAAACGAAAAAATTGGTTGAAACCATGAGCTCAGGTCCATTCCTTCGCAAAAATACTGAAGAAGCTAAAACTCACTTCGAGTGGTTAGCCGAACATGCTCATGAATGGTGTAATTATGAAGATATCCCACGCGCTCAAATATCTGGTGTAGAGGAGAAAAGTATATATCAACTAAAAAGTGAAGATCACTTAATGACTAAATACAAGGAACTTGCTAAGAAAGTAGAGGAGTCAGGGATGAAAGGACAAAGTTCTAGGTAGGTTTTGCCTGAAAAACCATGCGGCACATGCAATATGTTGGGACACACCACTCAATACTGTCCCAATGTGCCATATTTTCAAGAATAGCCCCCCATGGAAAGGAATGCCATGCAAGGGTACAGGGGGGCGGGGAATTCCTATAATAACAACTTTCAAAATAATAATAATAGATGAAATCACCCCAGGTTTGATTGGAAAAATGATGCTGGGACCCAAAATCAATACCAACAATAGTCCTACAACAACAATAATCAATATCAAGGGCAATACAATAGGCAGTCCCAGCCATTCAACCAAAACAGACCTAATAATAACTACAACCAAGTTCAACCCTCTAATAATCAACAGTCAAATGTCTACGTGCCACCACATAAAAAGGTGCACGTGGAAAATCCACTCTTTAATGCCAATTTAACACAGCAATTAGTTCAAATGATGAGTAAAATGTCTGCGACGTTAGAGAGGATAGATGCCCGACAAGAGGGAATGGGAGGGACCTTCCCTTCTCAACCACTTCAAAACCCTAAGGGATACAACAATGGTCCCACTAATCATGAACAGGCAAAAGCCGTGACTACTCTGAGAAGCGGCAAGATTATAGGGCACAATATGCCTCTCTCTACTCCCGAAGAGTACGAGGAGGACAAAGTGGTAAGTAAAAATGAATCTTCTACTCAGGAAGATGAGCCATCTACTAATAACAAACCATTAGAAACAAACACTGAAGCTCCTAAAGAAGTAGAGGAAGTTGAGAAAAGACCCGGAAAGGAGCCCGCTAACGATGAATTACCAGAATGCCCTTTCCCTGCACCTTATCCTCAAAGGTTAAAGAAACCCAAAAATGAGGCAAAGAATCAGGAGTTCTTGGAATTATTTAAACAAGTCAAAAAAAACCTTCCACTCCTTGATGCAATAAAGAACGTACCGGCATATGCCAAATATCTCAAAGATTTGTGTACGTTCAAGAGGAGGCAAAGTGTGACAAAACATGCTTATGTCGCTTGCCAAGCAAGTGCAATTATCCAAAATGAATTGCCTCCAAAACTCAAAGACCCTGGTACTCCCACTGTCTCATGCCAAATTGGGAATCAAAAGATAGACGATGCACTCCTCGGTCTTAGAGCAAGCATAAACCTTCTGCCATATTCAGTTTATAAACAACTAGGGTTGGGTGAATACAAACCTACCCGAGTTGCATTACAATTGGCAGATAGGTCGGTTAAATACCCAAGAGGGGTATTAGAAGACGTCCTTGTGCAAATCGACTCATTTGTCTTCCCGGTTGATTTTGTAATCTTAGACAATGAACCTGTGTCTAACCCAGGTGCACAAATCTCAGTTATATTTGGACGTCCTTTCCTTAACACAATCGATGTCATAATAAAAGTGAGAGGTGGTATAATGACCATCGTATTTTGGAATATGACGTTAAATGTCAAAATTTTCTCAAATCCCCGACCTGAAGAATACGAGGATGAAGAGGAAGTGAATTACATCGAGACGGTCATTGAAGATGAGGCCAATTTTGTTAATTACAAAGATCCTTTGGAGGTAGTTTTGTCACAATTCGACACTGTCTATCTACCTACAGATTTTACTCCATTGGATGCTGCTTTAAATCAAACGTGTCTCATGATGGACACAAAAGAGGAGGATAGAGCTGAATGCATGTGGGTAACACCATATGAACCACTGCCTCCTAAGACAAAGTTAATCACGCCCTCAAACATTCAGTTCCCCAATTTTGAATTAATAGATCTTCCAAAAGAGCTCAAATACGCTTTCCTAAGGACTGAAAAAGACTTTTCCTATCATAATATCATCCACTTTAAATTCTGAACAAGAGGGTAAGTTAATACTGATGCTAAAACAACATAAGGGAGCATTGGGATGGACTATTACTGATCTCAATGGCATAAGTCCGTCTGTGTGCACCCATAAAATTTACTTGGAGGAAGACGCTAAACCTTCGCGACAAATGCAAAGGCGTCTGAATCCCAACATGCAAGAAGTAGTCAAAAAGGAAGTTTTAAAACTACTTGATGTTGGGATCATATATCCTATCTCTGACAGCCCTTGGGTCAGTCCGACTCAAATGGTGCCCAAATAGGCAGGCATAATGGTTATTCCTAAGAAAGACGGCAAACTAGTACCAAGATGCATCCCCACCGGATGGCGATTGTGTATCGATTACCGAAAACTGAATACCGTGACCCGAAAAGACCACTTCCCATTACCATTCATAGATCAAATGCTAGAACGAGTGGCAGATCATAAGTACTATTGCTTTTTGGATGGATACAATGGATATAACCAAATTGAAATCGCTCCGGAAGATAAGGAGAAGACAACTTTCACGTATCCATTCGGTACTTTCGCCTACAGACACATGCCTTTCGGTTTATGCAATGCACCTGCTACATTTCAGCGGTGCATGTTAAGGATCTTTAGCGATATGGTCGAGCAAATACTCGAAGTATTTATGGATAATTTTTCTGTGTTCGGCCATAGTTTTGAAAATTGCTTAGATGATCTAGAACGTATGCTAGCATGATGCGAGGACAAGCACCTGGTACTAAACTGGGAAAAGTGTCACTTCATGGTGACCAAAGGAATTATCCTCGGTCACATTATCTCCGACGAAGGTATCTAAGTGGATAAAGCTAAAATTGACATAATCTCGAACCTACCTGTCCCTCGTACAGTCAAAGACATTCGATCTTTTCTTGGTCATGTGGGATTCTATCGTCGATTTATCCAAAATTTTAGTGCAATATCCGACCACTCTGTCAATTGCTCATTAACTACACACCATTCGAGTGGTCGAAAAGCTATCAACTGTCTTTTGATACACTAAAAGAGCACCTTACCTTTGTACCAATAATACAGGCACCCGACTGGAGTTTGCCTTTTGAATTAATGTGCGATGATAGCGACTATGCCATTGGCGCAGTTCTAGGACAGAGGAAGGATAATAAGCCTTACGTAATCTAATATGCCAGTCGAACACTGAACGAAGCTCAAATGAATTATACAACTACTGAAAAAGACCTACGGGCTATAGTCTTCGCCTTGGATAAATTCAGATCTTATCTGATAGGGTCCCCTATTGTCTGTTTCACAGACCATTCGGCCCTCAAATACCTTTTTTCCAAGAAAGATGCGAAACAAAGGCTAATTTGTTGGATACTCCTACTCCAAGATTTTGATATCACAATCAAAGATAAAAAGGGAGTAGAGAATGTGGTCGTTGACCATTTGTCTTGGTTAACATTTGATGACAATACTGAACCCATACCGATCAAGGATGAATTCCCAGATGAGCAACTGATGACTATTTCCAATTTGCTATGGTTTGCTGATATAGTAAACTATCGAGTTACGGGAGAGACCCCGAGTCATTGGTCAAATCAAGATAAGAAACATTTTTTATCTTTCGCATGTCATTTCTTCTTCGATGACCTATACTTATTTAAGTATTGTACCAATTAGGTCATTAAACTTTGCGTCCTAAATGAGGACATAACTGTGATTTTAGCTTCATGCCACTCCAAAGCCTGTGGTGGCCACTTTGCTTCACAAAAGATCGTACAAAAAATTCTACATAGTTGTTTCTATTGGCCAACTATATTCAAGGTGTTGGGTTTGTGCCCTCAAACCATTACTTTATGTATGAGACATTAGCATTATAATATATTGATATCAGCTTTACATTTCATTGTGTATGTTTCTTTCATGAGATGATTGTTTTATCCTTAAGTATCATAGTAAGCAATTCGTGTGTGTATGAGATACACACAAGTGAGATACGAATTACTAAACTTTGATACTTAGAATATGTCATAGTGGATGATGAGACTGGATACCTCATTAGGTCTACACTGTAGCACAATTAACTATCATTGGATGGAGTGATTAATCTCAATCACTAGAGTGTAGCTCTTAGTTGATATGCTAGTGCTTATAGTGCATTGACGGACCTGAGCTTTCCTATAGACGCTTAAGGCTGTCAACAGTCAATAGGAACTCATAACTTGTATAAGGTACGTGTTCTCAATCTTGAGATGATTATGAACACAGACTATGGATATGGCTGCTTTGACTTACCAATCAGTGAGGTATATAGAAGATCAACACCTGGGTATCTTGGGTATGTCATGTCCATAGGGTTGTGAACATATATTGTCAAGATAGAATCTACCCTCTGATTCAGAGTAAGCATTCCCTTGAGAATGTCACCAAATTGATTACTGAGTACTGGAGTCTTGTTGATAAGAGTTATCAACATGTTTGGTAATCATGAGTAGTGAATGAGACTCAAGGAATACAAGAAGTAATCATGATTCAGGTTGACAATAACAGTTATTCGACTACCTGAATATGATTACGAATGCTGACGGTAGAGGGACATTAGTACACCATACAAGTCTAGTTATCGCTTCGGATATGTTCTTTTGCGTTGGAGTTCAGTTATCGTTTTATAGTGGAATAAACGTTAACTGACCAGTTAGTTAGTTTGCTGATCAAAGAGTTTGGTCATGGTAATTAACAAACTGGTATGAGCCAACAATAAAGAGCCTAGGAGGTCCCACTCTTAGCTCCGCTAGGATGCTTGGAAAGACACTTGAGGAAGCTGTTAAGACAAATTCGATCGATTGAAGTATGTTCGATCGATTGAAGTCAGCAGGTTCGATCGATCGAGAATGGTTCGATCGATCGAAGGTTCGATCGATCGAAGTCACTTTGATCAATCGAAGTCTAGGTCGGTTCTGGAAATCTATAAATAGGGCAGCTGCGTTCTGGAAGTAGGTGATCGTCGTTTTTATACGCAGAAGTTGCAGAAACTATCATAGTCTTCCCAAAACCTTCCTATCCTCTCTATTAGGGTTCCCACGAACCCTAGTCTTTCCGGCAGGCATCCGCAGGAGTCATAAGGGTGAAGATCATCTAGTGGAGGCTGCTGGAAGTTAAAGTTTCAGAATTGGGTTCAAGACACTAAGGTATAATTCTTGCAACCCCTTGTACGCATCTATGGAATTGACGAGTAGTAGATCCTGGAATACCAAAAGTTTTATAACTTAACCTATTTCCGCTGCGCGTTTAAACTCTAACTTTAAACCATTTTTCCTTCAATTGGTATCAGAGCCGTGCTCGTTTGGATCTATAGATGCGTTTTTGGAACCCTAGTTTTGATTTGTATGTTGATTTTAGAACTGTTTTCGAAACTGCATTGTCACAGATCTGTTTCTGCAGTGTTATCGCAGCAGAATACAAAACTGTGATTGCATAGGATGCAAGATGGGTTCGATCGATCGAACTTGTTTCGATCGATCGAACATTCTGTTCTCAATCGATCGAACAGTCTTCGATCGATCGAACCTTCTGGTATTCGATCGATCGAAATGAAGTTCGATCGATCGAGATAGATACTTTGTCAGGTTCTCTGTTTCATAGTTTTAAAGTGTTTTGAAATTAAAAAACTTTAATTTTAAAATATTCTGTAAAATTTTCAAATCATTCTGTGAAACAGAACGTTCAAGCGATTGAACAGTGATTCAATCGATCGAAGGTTCGAGCAATCGAACAGTCTTCGATCGATCGAACTGTGACAGAGAAGTAAGATGCTGTTTTAAGTTCTAATTCAGTATGTAAAGTGTTTATATACTGTGTGAATCAATTAAGTGTTCCAATAGTTACATATATTTGTTATGTATGTGTGGATGTGTGTACGACTAACCCTTTTGCAGCAAAATTAGTCGCTATCTCCCATGTCACCAAGTCGTTTAAATATTTATATTTAAATTGTTTGAGATTGGTGCATGTTGTAATTTATTAATGGTTTGGTTTTAAGGCATATGTAAAGGGCGCTGCGGCTTCAATCCTACGAAAAGGAAAGTCGCACCGGTTTCCCTAGCCTTTTATTTTTGCTATTTCTTTTTTCTAGATAAATTGTAAGCTTCAAAAGAAGCATAGGTCCAATGTAATAGAATTAGAAATTCCATGAAGATGGACCAAGGAACCGTTGTCCATAAAGATGGAGCCGGAGGCGACCAAACCAAGAAGGTGTTCTATGGAAATAGAGCCATGGGAGATAGAGGCATTGTTTGAATGCCTATATTTCATTTTAGTTTTTTGTTTTATGTGCTTGTTTTGTGATTGGCGTATAATACATTGTTGCATGCACTTAAAACAAGTTTTCTAAAATAAAATTCAAAAACTGTTTTCAACACATTAGTAAACATTGGATGTTTATGGGTAGTGTGTGGAAACATTTTTCAAAAGCAAAATCCTTAATTTACTAAATCTAGTGGGAGAGGGTCTTATCAAATAACACCCACGATCTTCCATTAACGGTTCATTGTAAGATGAGTAGTGTATTCTGTGTCACCTCGCCAGGGGTGATCATTCCATACGGAGGGTACACTGCTCATTGGTTACTAGATGTGAACTTCCTATGGATAGGATCAATCAGACGTGTTAGAGGGTGACCACCACACGGAGGCGCTACTTGAGACGGTTGTGATTGGATCCTAGTTAATGGTACACACTAGCTAAGCTATGGATAAGGGATCCCACACGGGGCATTATTCAGAAACTTAGAGATCAAATAGGTTTGGGAGTCATGGCTATTTTGCAAGAGTTGCATAGCGGATAAGTCATGATAAATCGAAAGATCGAACATTGACCACCACACGGAGGCTTTATTCTTTCGTTTCGATATTCCGGCGACTTTGTTTATAAATAAGAGTTTTAAGGATTCTTTTATTTCAAACTGTCAATTCTGATATCCATATTTATTTTGTTTGTTTTGATTTTCAGTAATCATAATGTCTGGATCTGCATTTAGTCCACTTGCCACCATACTCACTCAAAACAAGTTAACTGGAAATAACTACACTGAATGGAAACGTAACCTTGACATCGTTTTAACTGCGGAGGATCACATATATGTCCTCACCACCCCAAGCCCTGAAGAACCCGTGGCAAACGCTTCGGCAGCTGCCAGACGCGAGTTCGACAAATGGAAGAAGTCGAATGGAATGGCCCGTTGTTACATTCTGGCCTCAATGGCTGGTGTGTTACAACACCAATTCCAATCGAACGATTCTGCCAGTAACATTATCACATCCCTGAAAAAGATGTTTGGGGAGCATGGCAGGCCTGCCAGACAGGTAGCCATGCATAAGATAATGAGTGCAAAGATGTCAGAAGGTACTCCAGTCAAAGAACATGTTTTAAAAATGATTGGTTATTTAAACGAACTGGAGACCTTGGGAGCCAACATCGATGCACAGACCCAAGTTGATATGATCCTCAACTCGCTGTCGCCATCATTCGCTCAATTCAAACTTAACTATAATATGAATCAAATGGATTTTTCAATGAGCGAATTAATGAGTTCTTTACTGGCAGCAGAAGGGGTGATCAAACCTGGGGGCAGCGTTTTAAACGTTGAGAAAAGCGCTTCTTCTTCCCGATCTACACTGAAAGGTAAAAAAGGAAAGAAGAAGGCTGGCACTGGTGGTTCAAGTGTTGGACCGGTCCCTAAGATTGCAAAATCTAAGGGAAAAGGTAAGGGCAAAGGGAAGGTGGGTGGCCAAGGCAGAGGAAAGTGTTTCCAATGCGGTGAGAAGGGCCACTGGAAGAGGAACTGTCCAGAATTCTTAGCTACAAGAGTTCAAGGTATGATTGAATCACATGTGATTGAAGTAAGTTTTATTACGAATACTTCAAACACTTGGTGCATTGATTCTGGTGCGACTAACCATATCTGTAATTCATTGCAGGGGTTCAGATCAACCAGGAAATGCAGTGATGGGGAGATCGTACTTACTCTAGGTTCTAGCGCAACCGTATCTGCGGTTGCTATAGGAATCGTAGTTTTAGAATTTTCAGACAATAAAGTTTTGATTTTATCCGATGTACTTTACGTCCCTTTAATGAGACGTAATTTAATTTCAGTTTCTAATTTAACGAATAATGGTTATTCCTTTCATTTTGGAACTGAAGTTGTCATTAAAAGAAGCAGTTCTTTTATATGTTCTGGTGTTAAATCAAATGGTTTGTATGTGATTACTCCCAATATTTCAAAGGATTCTTGTTTGGAACTTAATAACTCAGTGGTAACTTTACCATCTAAAAGAAAGGGACCTTGCACTAATCCAACAAGGCTTTGGCATATGAGGCTTGGCCATATCAATCTGAATAGGATTGGCAGACTAGTCAAAGAAGGGGTCTTAGGCGATTTGATTCTCGAACCAATGGAAGTCTGCGAGTCTTGTTTGGAGGGTAAGATGACCAAAAGGCCCTTTCCTGCAAAGGGCAACAGGACCAATGCATTGTTGGAATTAGTTCATACTGATGTGTGTGGACCAATAAATATTAGAGCAAGGGGTGGTTATGAGTATTTCATAACATTTACCGATGACCACTCTAGGTATGGATATGTGTACCTAATGCAGCACAAGTCTGAAGCCTTTGAAAAGTTCAAAGAGTTTAGGGCTGAAGTGGAGAAGCAATCGGGCACACATATCAAGGCCATTCAATCTGATCGAGGTGGCGAGTACCTCTCTAATGAGTTTATTGATCACCTCGTACAGAATGGGATTCTGTCACAGTTGACTGCACCTAGTACGCCTCAGCAGAACGGTGTAGCGGAGAGAAGGAATCGGACTCTTTTAGACATGACTAGGTCGATGATGAGTTATTCAGAGTTGCCATTATTCCTTTGGGGTTATGCTTTGGAAACCGCTGCATACATACTAAATCTAGTACCAAGCAAATCTGTTCCCAGGACACCACGAGAGATGTGGATTGGGCGCAAGCCTTCTTTGCAACATCTTCGGATATGGGGGTGTCCGGCACATGTGCTCAAAGGAAAGATGAGCAAGTTGGATTCTAGATCGGAAGTATGTTACTTTGTAGGGTATCCAAAGGGTACTTATGGATGGTATTTTTATGATCCAAGAGAACAGAAAGTGTTTGTTAGTACAAATGTTATTTTCTTGGAGGATGATTATATCATGAACCATAAACCTAAGGGAAGGATAGATCTTAGAGAGATAGAAGGAGAGCCCTCAGTCCAACCCGCAGTTGATAACGATGAAAATCAAGAAAATACCACTTCTTCACCCATTTCCGTACCGGTACCTCGTCGTAGTGGGAGGATTATCAGCCAGCCTGATAGATACATGTTCTTAGGAGAAGGTTTTGAAACTGTCTCCATAGAATCTGAATCTGATCCTACCACTTACGAAGAGGCAATGGCTGATGTTGATTCAGCTCATTGGATTAAAGCTATGAAGGCTGAATTGGAATCTATGGATTCCAATCAGGTCTGGGATCTTGTAGAACTTCCAGCCAATATTAAACCCATTGGCTGCAAGTGGGTCTATAAGAGGAAAAGAGGATCTGATGGAAAGGTTGAGACCTTTAAGGCAAGGCTTGTGACGAAAGGCTATACTCAGAGGGAGGGCATTGACTATGAGGAAACCTTCTCGCCGGTAGCCATGCTCAAGTCCATCAGAATACTCTTATCCATTGCTGCATGCCTAGATTATGAAATCTGGCAGATGGACGTCAAGACTGCATTCTTGAATGGCAATCTTGAGGAGGACATCTATATGCAACAACCAGAAGGGTTTATAGCTGGTCGGAAAGGTAACTTGGTATGCAAGTTGCAAAAGTCCATTTATGGGCTTAAGCAGGCATCCAGAAGTTGGAACATCCGATTTGACCAAGCGGTCAAGTCGTTTGGTTTCATACAGAATCTGGATGAGCCTTGTGTATACAAGAAATGTGAAGGAAAAGTAGTGGCTTTTCTTGTGCTTTACGTTGACGACATTCTACTCATTAGGAATGATGTAGCGGCGCTGTCAACGGTCAAGGTTTGGCTAGCTGGTACTTTCAATATGAAGGATCTAGGAGAGGCGAGCTATATTCTTGGGATAAAGCTCTTTCGGGATCGTAAGCGAAAGATAATGGGATTATCTTAAGCTGGTTATATCGAGAAAGTGCTAACTAGGTTTTCAATGGATAATTCGAAGAAAGGTTTGTTACCTTTCAGGCATGGTTTAGCGTTCTCCAAGGATCAGTGTCCAAAGACACAAGAGGAGAGGAATCGCATGGCAGGAATTCCCTATGCCTCGGCAGTGGGAAGTCTCATGTATGCGATGTTATGCACTAGACCAGATATCTGCTTTGCCGTTGGCATGGTTAGCAGGTATCAATCGAATCCTGGTCCAGAGCACTGGACAGCCGTTAAGCACATTCTTAAGTACTTGAGAAGAACTAAAGATTACATACTTATGTACGGCGGTAGTGAGTTAATTCCAGTAGGATACACTGACTCGGACTTTATGTCAGATAAAGATTCGAGAAAGTCGACATCCGGACATCTCTTTACCTTGGGAGGTGGTGCTGTTAGTTGGAGGAGCATTAAGCAGAAATGCATTGCAGACTCAACTACAGAAGCTGAGTATGTGGCTGCTTGTGAAGCCGCAAAGGAAGCTGTTTGGCTCAAGAAGTTCCTCATGGAACTCGAGGTGGTACCAGCATCGCTGTCGACTATTACGCTTTATTGTGATAATAGTGGGGCAGTGGCTCAGTCCAAGGAGCCAAGGAACAACAGGAAAGGAAAGCACGTAGAGCGGAAATATCACCTAATCCGAGATATAGTTCAACGTGGAGATGTGACTGTCACCAAGATTGCCACCGCTGACAATCTTGCTGATCCGTTTACAAAGGCCTTGCCACAGAAGGTCTTTGATCGTCATCTAGATAGTCTAGGTCTCAGATGTAGTTCTGTATGGCTATGAGTGCAAGTGGGAGTTTGTTGGGTTTGTGCCCTCAAACCATTACTTTATGTATGAGACATTAGCATTATAATATATTGATATCAGCTTTACATTTCATTGTGTATGTTTCTTTCATGAGATGATTGTTTTATCCTTAAGTATCATAGTAAGCAATTCGTGTGTGTATGAGATACACACAAGTGAGATACGAATTACTAAACTTTGATACTTAGAATATGTCACAGTGGATGATGAGACTGGATACCTCATCAGGTCTACACTGTAGCATAATTAACTACCATTGGATGGAGTGATTAATCTCAATCACTAGAGTGTAGCTCTTAGTTGATATGCTAGTGCTTATAGTGCATTGACGGACCTGAGCTTTCCTATTGACGCTTAAGGCTGTCAACAGTCAATAGGAACTCATAACTTGTATAAGGTACGTGTTCTCAATCTTGAGATGATTATGAACACAGACTATGGATATGGCTGCTTTGACTTACCAATCAGTGAGGTCTATAAAAGATCAACACCTGGGTATCTTGGGTATGTCATGTCCATAGGGTTGTGAACATATATTGTCAAGATAGAATCTACGCTCTGATTCAGAGTAAGCATTCCCTTGAGAATGTCACCAAATTGATTACTGAGTACTACAGTCTTGTTGATAAGAGTTATCAACATGTTTGGTAATCATGAGTAGTGAATGAGACTCAAGGAATACAAGAAGTAATCATGATTCAGGTTGACAGTAACAGTTATCCGACTACCTGAATATGATTACGAATGCTGACGGTAGAGGGACATTAGTACACCATACAAGTCTAGTTATCGCTTCGGATATGTTCTTTTGCGTTGGAGTTCAGTTATCGTTTTATAGTGGAATAAACGTTAACTGACCAGTTAGTTAGTTTGCTGATCAAAGAGTTTGGTCATGGTAATTAACAAACTGGTATGAGCCAACAATAAAGAGCCTAGGAGGTCCCACTCTTAGCTCCGCTAGGATGCTTGGAAAGACACTTGAGGAAGCTGTTAAGACAAGTTCGATCGATTGAAGTATGCTCGATCGATTGAAGTCAGCAGGTTCGATCGATCGAAGTCACTTCGATCGATCGAAGTCTAGGTCGGTTCTGGAAATCTATAAATAGGGCAGCTGCGTTCTGGAAGTAGGTGATCGTCGTTTTTATACGCAGAAGCTGCAGAAACTATCATAGTCTTCCCAAAACCTTCCTATCCTCTCTATTAGGGTTCCCACGAACCCTAGTCTTTCCGGCAGGCATCCGCAGGAGTCATAAGGGTGAAGATCATCTAGTGGAGGATGCTGGAAGTTAAAGTTTCAGAATTGGGTTCAAGACACTAAGGTATAATTCTTGCAACCCCTTGTACGCATCTATGGAATTGACGAGTAGTAGATCCTAGAATACCAAAAGTTTTATAACTTAACCTATTTCCGCTGCGCGTTTAAACTCTAACTTTAAACCATTTTTCCTTCACAAGGATGCCCTCAAATTTTGTAAATCGTGCCAACACTATCAAAAGCTAGGTGCAATCTCAAAACAAAATTCTATGCCTTTAACTCGCATTATCACAATCAAAATTTTTGATTGTTGGGGCATAGATTTCATAGGCCCATTCCTGAAGTCAAATAACTATGAGTACATACTCCTTGCTGTCGAGCATGTCTCAAAATGGGTAGAGGCAATCCCAATAAGGTGAAATGATCATCGAACAATTATTTCTTTCTTAATTGAAAACATTCTTCCGCATTTTGGAACCCCAAAGGCATTAATTAGTGACCAAGGAAAGCACTTTTGAAATAGACCCTTGGAGTCACTTCTCAAAAAGTACGGGGTTAACCATAAAATTGTCTTAGCCTACCACCCACAAACTAACGGGCAAGCTGAATTAGCTAACCGAGAAATAAAACATATTCTCGAAAAAACGGTTAGTTACAACAGGAGAGACTGGGCATATAAGCTGACCGATGCTCTATGGGCATACCGTACTGCTTACAAAACAAACCTGGTAATGTCCCCATACAGGTTAGTATACGGTAAGGTTTGTCACCTCCCTGTCAAAATTGAACACAAAGCGTATTAGGCGACACGCTCATTGAACTTTGATATAAAAGAGGGAGGACATCTCCGTAAACTCCAGTTGGTTGAACTGGAAGAAATACGTCGAGATGCATACGACAATGCTAAATTACATAAGGAAAGGTTGAAGGCTTTCCATGACAGAACGATCTTTCGTAAATCATTTGAGCCAGGTCAAAAAGTCTTATTGTACAACTCTCGCCTTCACCTTTTCCCAGGAAAACTCCGCTCTCGGTGGACAGGACCATTCACAGTCAAATCCATCTTTCCACATGGGGCCGTTGAGTTATTCAATCCTAAGAACGATGGAAGTTTCAAGGTCAATGGCCAAAGATTAAAATCATTCTTGGAAGGTTTCCAACCGAAAGTTGAGCACATCCAACTGGATGAGCCCAACTATTCTTCTACTTAAAAACACCAAAGCATGTTTACAAACTATAGTTGTACTTCTTTTTACTTCTCTTTGTTTTTGTTTCTTTCATCTATTCCTGCTTTATTTTTTTCCTTTGTGAGTGCGACTTTGATTCTAATCTGCTATTCCATATTATCTCTCCCCCGTAGGCTGTTAAAATGAGGGATGAGGACGTCCATTCAATCGGGTCATGGGTTGATTCAATATATCCTAACCTTCGTTGGACTACTGAGGAAATTGCATTTTGCCTTTCGCCTTATCAAGGGCCCAGGGAAGATGATGTAGTTGACCTGACCCAAGGATAAATCCTATACCCATCTGCTCTTCTCAATATCAACCCTTATGAGAATATTGATTTTCCTGAAGAGGAAGGAGAGCCGGAGGGGTATTTTATTGGGGAAGTAGATGATGCCCTTCTGGCATAGTGGGAGAATGACTTGATGCGGGAACCATGGGATGAAGAAGATTTACAGGATGTGGTGCCAGAACGCCATAATGCTGCCTTCACATATGTTGATGACTTCCTTATCATCGAATCGGTTCCTTACATTTATGTGCACATGAGTTATTTGTTGTTTTGGCCCTAATGCCCTCTACTTGCTAGTGCACATGGTTCTATCACGCCAATAGTGAGGTTAATTCACTGTCACATTTCATTTTCTTTTCATCTATATTTGTTTGTTCCTTCCTTTTAGTTCTTTCTTTTTCTTTATTTGTTTCTTTTCTTTTTGTTTCTGTTCCTTTATCCAGGATTATCACTATGTTCCATAATGGTTTGCCAGTGTTCCTTCCGCACCAACTGTTTCATGGACCTGGACCGTACATAGGGTCTCCTAGTACCCCGCTGTATGAGGAATGTCCATTGAGAAATTACATTCCTTTATCTTTGTCTCCATCCAAATCACCTCTTGCCTGTGCAATCAATTCCTTAGAGATTTCAGACTTGCTCGATGATGTCCTTACTGCCTTCCGACTGTTCAGGGAAAGGAAATCATCAAGTTTGGACTCCACATTCGAAGATTTGGTGGAGAAAGAAGCAATGGTGGAAGAAGAAATTTTCATGCTTGAAGATTATTGCTTCACTTCAGTTGTGTTTTGTCATTTCATCATTCTATTATCAATTGAAGTGTAATCCCAGACAAAAGACTTAGTAGTTTTGGTTTTTATTTTAGTTTTTTTCTTTATTAATAAGGTCTTAAATACCATGTTGGGGGCAACAATTTTGCATAATGGATGCTATTAAAAAAAATTATATTTATAAAATTTGCAATTTTATATTATGATGATGACTATTGGCTTACATGTCCTATTAATGAACTGATTTTATCATTTTTCTGTATGTCCAGAATTATCTTGGTTAGTTGGGGGTGCATAGTTTTTTCATTAAGAGAGATTTTAAAATTTTTAGGTTCGATCGATCGAACATCCATCGATCGATCGAAGGCGTCAAACCCTCAAGCGCTTTAACAGGACTCAATCGATTGAGGGTTCGATCGATCGAACGTTCTCGATCGATCGAGGCTTCTATTGAAACGAGGCATCGTTCATACACTTCTTCAGTTTCACTCTCTCACTCTCACAATTCTTGAGCGATTGGAGACAGAGAGGAAACTCTGGTATTTTTTTTCCTCTCCTCATCACACACAACTTTTGAGGCGGCCCTGCTCCCCTCTGATCATCATCCTCATCGCCCTCATCTCTTCTCTATGCTCAACCCAAGGTAAGGTCCCAAATCCCCTCTTATTCATTTTTCATTCGAAATCTTGTCGGGGTGCCCCCCATTTGTCCTAAGACCAATTTATGTTTGTTTTATTCATCTTTTTCTTGTTTTCTGTCCATTTCCGTTCATTTTCTTGTCCCTACTAATTTTCTGTGCTCGATCGATCGAGCTGGGCTCAAGCAATCGAAGCTGACCCATGTTCAATCGATCGATACGAGTTCGATCGATCGATCGAACTGTAGCAGTCACAGATTCTTTTCTTTTATTCTCTGTTTTGATCTTTTTTTGTTTTTCTTCCATTTCAGGGCTTTTGCAATGAACCTTATTACAGGGTATCACAAGTTCAAGCCCCTTGATCTCACTATACCAGATCCGATACCCGATCACGGGTTCTAGAGTGCCGAAGAACGCGTATGGTTCAACCGTTACTTTGACACACGGAAGGTGATGTTGGAGCGGCCACTTGAGATTGTGTGGTTATTGACTCCATGGTTCTTAGCGAGGATTAGAGATATGCCTCTATGGTACAACGTGTTGACCCAGACCAAAAAGGTCAACACCAATTGGGTTCGTGAAGCCTGTTCCTCTATGATCAAGGATCTCGTAGCCCCATTCACATACAGATCCTTCTTCCGCAGGCATGAGATCATCTTCAGCCCCACCACAGTTTCTGCTGCTCTGAGGATGGTCGAGGTGCCAGACTATTTTTATACTCAGCTACCAGGAGCCCCAGAGATCCCTCCTGCCACTATTATCCTAGAGCTTACGGGAGGCACCGTCCAATTTTGGAACGGCGAGTCTCTCATCGAGGATAGGTTTCTTACTGAGGATTACCATCTCCTCCATCTAGTGCTAGTCAATTGCATTTTGATGACTTCTGACCACGAGAAGTTGGTAGCGTGGTATGCTCGGGCTCTTTATTCTATTGGGATGGGACAACGAGTCTGCTTGTCTCGCATCTATATCGACTTCTTTATCCAGCCGATGCGGCATATTGCCGCCAAGCGCCATCTGAATGGCGCTTGGACTACACATTAGGTTTTTGAGTAGGCTGGGTTACTCCCGTTGGCCACAGATACGATTACTCAGGCCTCCAGTCGATTCAGTGAGACAGCAGCCCACCATTCTGATGCACAGAAGAAGAGAAAATTGAAAGGGAAAGCGAAGGTCAGAGCAAAGAGGAGGAGAGGCGGTGGCACCGATACTGAGGGTGCGGCTTCTGAGATGCCTACTAAGGTTGAGGAGCTAGATTCGGATGATGAGGTTGATCCTCGTGTTGAGGTCATGTAGCTCGAGCTGAGACAATGGTTTCTTCTTCTGTGCCTCTCCTGATTGTTCATGAGTTACTTTTAGAGGAGAGAGAGGCCCGGATTAGACTCGAGGGCAAGATGGACCACCTGAAGACCCTACTCGAGGCTATTTCGATTCAGATGGGAGTCGACCAATCCTTACATACACCTCCACCACCCTCTACCGGTCTGTCATCAGCCACCCCCCTGGCTGCACCGCCTACTACCCCTTCTGCACCACCTACCACCGGCCCATCTTCTTTCACTCGACCACCACCTTCTGCTCCTGTAGCTCCATCCACATCCACGACTCCACCTCCTACACCTCCACCTACCTTATTGTTCTCTCTTTGACCATTCTGTCCGACTCCACTTCTAGTCCTCCACTCTTACCGTCGTTAGTTACTGAGGACGGCGATGCTGGTACTTCTGCTGTACAGATCATGATTTTATCTGATATTGGGGATGATTAGATTTTGACAATTGAGAGTGGGAGTTTTGTTGTAATTTGTTTATTTCCATTTTCTCTCCTCTCTTGTTGTTTTCTTTTGGGTCTGTGGATATTTTGGACTGCATGGCTATGTTTGGACATCATGATCACTGCTCTGTTGCTTTTATTATTTTATCATCTCAGTAGTCAGTTTTTATATTCTGTATGGATATCCTACTCTATCATTTCATATTTTATCTCTTTTGATCTTGGCTTCTTGGATTTTGTATGCCTTCTTTACAAATTGCTATGCTTACGGTTATTGTTTTGCTTATCAGGTGATATCTCTCTATCTTTATTTGAAAATCAACTTCTGAGGACATCGCAATTTTTAGTTGGGGGTGGGATGTAGATAGATAATCACCTACACATGGTTATACTTAGCAATATGCACATGAATTTGCTCTATTGGCAAATTTTTATAAATTGTGAATGCAAATGTCCACATTCCGTTTTCGCATGTCTCTGCTAGTTTTCTTGTGAAGTGATTCGTGAAATGTGCAATCTTACAAATATTTTATTTTTGTTTCATTTACCTCATTTTCTTGCTTTCTTTAATTTTTAAGTACAACTTCTTCTTCTTCTTCGTTGGCAGTACATGACCGTGTCGGCTTCTGTATGAAGGGAATATATGCTATACATATCTATAACATCAATTACTTCTAATGGGTGCTTGTATGCCAACACCATCTAGAACAGTCAAGTCACATAGAAAATACCATCACCGCTCCAAAAAATTCCATGGAAAGATTTCTAAGTCTCTCACTGATGGTACAATGGAAAGGAACATTGATGCTTGAGTGACGGATTTTGCTGTCAGTGAGTTTGTTCATACAACCACCACCTGTAGAAAATTTAATGGTTCCAATTCAACGTTCCAGCTCATCCAGTTGCAATGGCACCACAGTCAATTGATGCAAATGGTATATATAATCTTTTTTCCCATTTTAAGTTGAATTATCTTTAAGAAATCAATTTCCAAAAAGTGAAAAGACTGACACGTGATCGGATGATCTCAATGAATAACTTTCCGGATTTAAAGCATTTTTTTTCTTTCTCTATGAATGTTTTTCCAAGTTAATCTCATATTAGGCAGTTTTTTTTATTTTGTTTAAGGGGTCCGGCTGGACCGGAGATAGTCTAGCTACGATTGTCTTTACATGTACTTATTGTGACTTGTGTGTTCACTATCTCAAATAGGCCTCCTTCTGGACATTTCGTGTGATTTGGTCTTAAACTCGGTCTGTGCATTTTTCTTTCTGACATTAATGGGTTACTCTTTTGTTTACAATATTTTGCCTGTACTGAACCTCCAAAAAGAGAAAAAAATGGCCGTTATACACACTCTAAATATTATTATCGTTTGTGTTGCTCTCCTACTTGAAAACACAACTTTGCTATGATATTCTTGAAGTTAGATTAGCTATTCCCAATACTATAGAGTGCCGATGGATTCAGTCAACTTTGAACACTTGCTATTCTGGGATGTATCTTTATTACTCTTGTTGTGATGGAAGAGATGGTTCATTAAGCTTATATAGGTTTATAAACTTGCATCCTATTTCTCACTTAATGTTCTTGTCATGGCATAAGCTCAATACTACGAAATTTTGTTGAATTTTTGTTTCAAGTAAGTTTACTATTAAAACAGATAGCTTAACACCTTGAAGATGACAATAAGATAGATATTCATGTGGATGTAGTAATTAGCCAAGATGATGCATGGTTTGACTCGGTCAGCATTCTAGAGTCTGTCTCAGATGATGAATTCAGTAGCGTCCATGGAGGTAAGGAGCATCAAACAATTTTTTCCTTGATATTATTTGTTGTCACTGACATGGACTCATTAGATAACTGCCACCCCTCATTACATTTGTTCATATGAACCTTTATAATTTTTACCATTTTACCCCTATAGACTGCTTTCCTATCATTTAAGTGGCCAAGTGCTTCAGTATGCAACTTCATCATGCTTTGTAGATAACAAGTGTAAGTACAAAGAATACCACAAAAGGTATCTAAAAATAGACGGTGATAAGACGGACAAGTTATTGAGCGAAGACAGATTCAAGGAATCTAATGGGTTTTCTGTCCTAGGTACGCTAGGTTATGAACTTTCGTGCTTAGGAAAGGCTAAAGATTTTTGCTCCAAGAGGAACAAAAAATTAGACCGTTCTTATGGAAGCTTTAACTTTATAAAAAGTGATTCTGATGAGAAAACTCAAGAGAACATTTTGAAGTCTGGCTTACCTAGGTTGGTTCCTTCTATAAGTTTCAATGACAAGATGATTAACGCAACTAGTCTTGTTCCTCTACCTCGAAGGAAAAAATCAGCGGTTATAAGGCTTTCACTAAAGAGGACATCCATTGATCGTGAAGAGACCAATGAGTATAGTAAGTATGCTACTGTTTCTTTTCTCCTTAGGTGTTGCTTTCTTGAAATGGAGTAAATATTGTGAAGACCAACTTTATAAGAAAATGTGTATTTTCAAAGATACTAGTATTTTCTGAGATCTCTATTTCTAGGTTCATTCCCAAGAAGTACGCTGGAAATCATTTAACAATCTTTAAAAAAATTCCAAAGTCATAACCAGAAGTTCACTTGATAATTTCCAGTTAAAACACTAGAGTGTTTTTGTTCAAATTAATTGTTATCACTACTTTAGAAATCTATGAATCGTTGTCAGATTTATAGTCACACACTCACATGGGATGATCTAGCATATTTTTTAAGTCAAATATGAAAAGATTATTTTGGAATTCAAATATTTTCTCTTAGGTGATTGGTTAGGTAAGATGACAAGGCTTGCACCAATTATGTCCTTATGTGCGATGGGAATTTTGTACAGCATTAAACACATCAAATTTCTACAGGTGTATCAAAAAGATGCCTATATTGTCCCAGAGCAGGACTCCTAATCCCATGTTGCACACTAGGCAAGCCAACTATAGCATGGTCTAAAATTGAACCCTCGAGTTTCAAACTTCGTGGGGACAACTATTTTATATACGATACTCACTTTTATCTGTCCACCATTAACTAGAGACATATATGTTTACTTCTGGGTAGGTTTTGATGCAGCTTTTTAATTGTCTGAACATGCAGAGATAAGAGGAAATCCCCTGCTCCAAATTACAGTCCTTATACTCCCATTGGTGTCGATCTATTCATATGTCCATGAAAGGTTAATCACATAGCGCAACATCTTGAGCTTCCTTCCCTCAAAGCAGAAGGGAAGGCGCCTCCACTTTTCATTGTCAATGTTCAGGTGTTTTTCTATTTCTGTTATTGCCTTAAACTTTTCTCTAAATTACGGGTATGTTTCTTTGGTGTGGACGATGGTTTGTTCTAGTGAGATACCAGTATCAAATTTTCTAGGGCTCGGTTTGGTTTAGGGCTTTGGAGAAGGAAAATGAAATAGGAAAGGAAAACCATTATAAACTTTTCTTGGGCTCTGTTTTGTTTGGGGATTTGGAGAAATGAAAGGAAATGGAAAGGAAAGCAAGAAGGAAAACCATTTCCTACTGTTCTCTTCTGTACTTAAAATAACATTAGAAATTACAAACTTGTTGAAAATTAATAGGAACCAAGGAAAGAGGAAAGAATTGTCTAACAAATAAAGTAGTATTTTTCGCTCTATTTTGTTTTCCTTCCTATTTTTACTCTAATTTCCACGGTGTTTTGTTTTCCTTTCCCTTGTTAAATCCATAAACCAAACACATAGCCTAGAAGTTGTCGAAAACTAATGGGTTTGAGCAGTTTCTTATTGTTTATCTTATAGTTTTGTTGCATGCCTTGTGGCAGTTGCCTACTTATTCTGCCCCAATGTTCCTTGGTGACAATGATGGGGAGGGTTTAAGCCTTGTACTATAATATAAACTCTCCAAGAATTTTGAGAAAGATATTTCTCCCCACTTTCAAGCCAGCATCAAGGTAATTCTAGTTTGAGTTCTCTTAAATATGCAGTTTTCCTTGAAATTTGATCAATGGATCAAGATAGAGATAGGTGTTCATATAAACTATGAACTAAGATATGGGAAACTTCAAGATATTTATAAAAAATAAAAAGTAAAAATAAAAATGAGGGGGGGTTCCAAATTTCCAATTGGTCTATTATTAGTATCCAAATGTTTCAAAGTTTGAAGAGACAAATCATTATTGCTAATGACAACAAATTGTTCACACACGTCTATTATCAAACAGTCTTAAATTTATCTTCAAACGTTGATACTAGCAGTTATCAATTTTAAGATGATATCACATGTCAAAATTAAGCAACTATTGCCTAAGTTTCTGGTATTATAATGCGCACTTTGTTGAGAATATTGGTTGTGCTATAGGGGTTAGTTGAGGAAAATATGGGACAGATCAAAGGGTTTGCAAAAGATTACTTAGTTCTTTTCAGAGAAAGGCTAAAGATCATGGTTGGGGTGGCTAATCCGAATGATCTACTTTCGAGCTCTACTGAAAGGAAGCTTTTACATGCTTATAACGAAAAGCCAGTCCTCTCACACCCTCAACACAATTTTTATCAGGTGAAGTAGCATGTCTTGCTTCTAATTTCCACTTTCCGAGTTCCAAACACGTGACACCTATTGAGCTGAGCTATGTATTATCTAATATTAGCTAGTTATTCAGTTGCTATTCGCTTTTAGTTATTAGTTATTTTATCTATGGATTGTTGCCTAAGGGTACTATTGTAATTTCATTCTTCGATGTTTAATACAAATAGGGTTGAGACTCTGGTCTCTACCCTAATCTTGAATCATAAAGTTGACATGGTATCAAAGCCCCCTTAGAGGGAATCCCACTAAAACTCTTAGCTAATAACCAGCCCTTCGCCGGACCAACCACTCCCAGTCGACAACCACCACCTTCAACAACCTAGCCAAGACCTAATCCAACCCTGGATACCTTCGACTGACCACCCACACTCAGCCCAGCCTCAGCCACCTTCGGCTGCCTTTCCCAGCCCCTGTCGCAACCCCACATGACCACCTAACCATCTTTCGACTAACACAACCCACCACCGCAAAGACCTAGCGCCAAACCCACCCCCTCCCCCTAGCTGGGCCATCTAATCCTCTGTTTCTCTGGTTTTCTTCCTTTATTTCGACCCATATTAGAACGGGAGTCCTATTCTGATCGATGTTACCATTCTTTTTCAGTTTCTTTTGGTCCTTTATAGACATTGATCAATAGTGATTTTTCTTTTCAGCATCCTATGGTGGTTTGATTGATTTGTGAGTGCTTCAATTCCATTGGTACTAGTTTTTTCCTTGCTTAAATCCTCTATTTCTCTGGTTTTCTTCCTTTATTTTGACTCATATCAGAATAAGAGTCCTCTTCTGATCGACGTTCCCATTCTTTTTCTGTTTCTCTTGGTCCTTTATAGACACTGATCAATAGTGATTTTTCTTTCGGCATCGTATGGTGGTTTTATTGATTTATGAGTGCTTCAATTCCATTGGTACCAGTTTTTTCCTTGCTTAGTGTTTATTGTGGGAATTGTTTTTAGTGTTGATTCACAATGACGGATCCGGTAAAATTTGACGTGAATACACAATTACCTAAGGGTGACAATGTTTTTGTTACATCCACCGATAGCCCGAACGTTAAACTCAGTACGTCCCTTTTTAATGGCCAAAACTACCTCGCATGGTCCGAATCTGTGATCATGTCTTTAAAGGGCCAAGGAAAATGGGGTATATGAATGGAAAAATTAAAGCACCTACCACCGAGGATGCCTCTTATGACAAGTGGGAGATGGAAAACTCCACTGTCATGACTTGGCTATGCCACTCTATGATTCCAAAAGTTAGTAAAAGTTTTTTGGACATGGGAACCGTGGTCGCGACACCACTAGTGAGTCTGGTTCGTCTGATAAATCCATGCAGTTTTATGACTATTGTAATAGGCCTTATCACACTCGAGAGATATGCTGGCAGTTGCATGGTCCCCCACCTGGTGGTCATGAGGGTTGTTCTAGTCAATCTAGGGGACATGGTGGTAACTTTGGGGGACATGGAGGAAACTTTGGGGGACATAGAGGAAACTTTGGGGGGATGTGGAAGTAGCTCTCGTGCTCACCATACAGAGGTTGTTGATCTCTCTGTTATTGATGATTCACTTTTGCCTTCCTCCAATGTACTATCTTCCTCTGAATTGGAGACTCTTCGCTGCTTGATGACTCGACTAGATACACCTACTACAACCTCCACTTCTTTTGTTCATTCAGGTAACTTAGCCACTTCTGCGAGTGCATTCAATACTCCATCTAGTCTCCCTTGGATTATTAATTCCAGGGCATCTGATCATATGACCGGTTCATCTCCTGTTTTTTCCGCTTATAAACCATATTCAGGTTAGGATAAAGTCAAGATTGCTTATGGAACCGTCTCTTCGGTTTCTGGCAAAGGTTTAGTCAGTGTCATTCCCTCGTTATCTTTATCCTCTGTTTTGCATGTTCCTAGTTTTTCCACTAACCTCTTATCTATTAGTCGTATTACCCATGATCAAAATTGTAGCATATCATTTTTCCCTTCTCACTGTGTGTTTCAGGACCTTATCACGGGGAAGACGATTGGGTGGTAGAGAGGAAAATGGTCTTTATCTTGTAGAACCGCAAGGCCGACAATAATTTCCCTCTTTGGTTCATCAACAATTGGCTCATTATACTACTCTTGCTGGCTCTACATCTGGTAATATCATGCTCTGGCACAGACGCCTAGGACATCCTTTTTTTTGGTTTACTTAAGCACTTATTTCCCTATTTGTTATCTAATAAAAATGTATCCACCTTTCGGTGTGAAGATTATGAACTTGGCAAGCACCACCATGCTTCTTTTTATCCTAGTAATACTAAAAGTACTATTCCTTTTTCTCTTATTCATTCGGATGTTTGGGGTGCTTCCCGTATTGTTGTACTTAAGGCCATCGGTGGTTTGTCACATTTATGGATGATATTTCTCGTACTACTTGGGTTTACATGATGAAAGAAAAAAGTGAGGTCCATTCAATTTTTAAAACCTTTCATAAACTGATTTGTACCCAGTTTGGTGTGGTTGTAAAAATGGTTCGTTTAGACAATGGGGGAGAATACTTTAAATCTGGTCTTGAGGATTATGATTCACCAATCATCTTGCACCAATACTCCACAACAAAATAGAGTTGCTGAGTGAAAGAATCTTCACCTCTTAGACACTGCTCGGCCTCTGTTATTCTCTATCTAAGTTCCGAAGCCTTTTTGGGAAGAAGTAGTCTTAACTGCTGCCTATCTTATCAATCGGCTTCCTACTCAAGTACTTAATAAGAAGTCACCTATTGAAGTTCTTTCTAGTCCCTTTGCTCTTTTTGCTATTCCTCCTAAAGTCTTTGGTTGCATCTGTTTTGTTCATAATCATGCTCCCACAAGCGAAAAACTTGATCCTCGTGCTATCAAATGTGTTTTTGTTACTTATTCTCCCACTCAAAAGGGGTATAAGTGTTACCATCCTCCTATTAAGAAGTGGTTTAAATCCATTGATGTTACCTTTATTGAGGAACAATCTTATTTCACTCCTCAGACACCTCTTCAGGGGTAGAACACTAGTAAAGAAAAGTTGCCTAAGGTATCTGAACTACATGTTTCTAATTTACCTGTGTCTAATCCATTTGAGATTTTGGATGCTCTTGATGAGGAGGATGAAGTAGCAGAAATTGTTGGGGAGCTAGACAATGAGAAAGAGACATTGGAGGTGGAACTCCGGACGAGGAACCCAGAGCAAAAGAGAGAAATCCAGTAAAAGAAGATATAATGTATCAGAGAAAAACTTGGAGGATGAAAGATAAGACCATTATTCCAGATCCACCACTCCAATATCCTTCCCTTAATGAGGACCTCGATAATCCTAATCCTAATTCCACTTCTGTTACCGACAATTTAGATGTTCCAATTGATACGCGTAAGGGTGTAAAGTCATGTACTCAACATCCTATTTCTAAATTTTCCTCATATAGTCATCTGTCTCCTTCTTACAAAACCTTTGTTTCCAAACTTGCTTCTGTGTCAATCCCTAACCATGTACATAATGCACTCACCGATCCTAAATGGAAGCATGCTATGATTGAGGAGATGAAAACCCTCCACAAAAATAGCACTTGGGAATTGGTTGAGCTACCGACAGTGGGGTATAAGTGGGTGTTTACTGTCAAATATAAAGTAGATGGATCTGTTGAGAGGTATAAATCTTGATTGGTGGCAAAAGGATTTACACAGACTTTTGGAGTAGATTATGAGGAAACATTTGCTCCGATTTTTAAGATGAACACTATGAGAATTCTTCTGTCCCTTGCTGCAAATTTAAATTGGCCTCTTTATCAGTTCGATGCCTTTCTACATGAAGATTTGGCAGAAGAAGTTTATATGGGTATTCCTCTAGGATTTGAAGACTCAAAAACAAAGGCAAAAGTTTGCAGATTTAGAAAGTCCCTGTATGGACTTAAACAATCTCCGAGTGTATGGTTTGAAATGTTTACTCAAGCTATGCTCAAATATGGCTTTAAACAAAGGCAATGAGATCATACTACTCTCTTCATCAGACATTCTTCACAAGGGAAAGTAACAACACTCATAGTATATGTGGATGATATTGTTCTTATAGGAGATGATGTGGAAGATATATATAGGAGTTAAAGAGACACTTGGTCAAGGAATTCTAAATAAGAGACTTAGGGAAGCCTCAAGTATTTTCTGGGAATTGAGATAGCAAGAAGCAAACAAGGGATCTTCATCTCCCAGAGAAAATATGTTCTTGATCTCCTACAAGAAGCGAGTATGCTAGGGAGTAAGGCATGTGATACTCCTACAAGGGGAGATATCAGCGGTTGGTTGGCAAGCTGATTTATTTGTCTCACACATATCCTGACATTCCCTTCTCACTTATTATTATGTTGTTCTTCGAATTCTTAGATATTTAAAATCAGCCCCTGGAAAGGGTTTATTCTTTGGTATACATAAGCATCTATAGGTGGAAGGCTATACAAATGCAGACTGGGCAGGTTCAGCTATTGACAGAAGATCTACCTTAGGGTATTGTACCTTTGTGGGAGGGAACCTTGTTACTTGGCGTAGCAAGAAACAGTCTGTTGTATCTGAATCTAGTGTTGAGGCTGAATACTGGGCTATGTCTCAGGGAATCTGTGACCTACTATGGATAAAAATCCTATTAAAAGACCTTAATCTTGAGCCTCTAGATTCCATTAGACTATACTGTAACAACAGAGCAGCCATCAGTATTTCTCACAACCCAGTGCAACATGACCGAACTAAGCATGTGGAGATTGACAGACACTTCATCAAAGAGAAACTGTGTAGTGGAGTGATTTGTACTCCATTTGTGAAATTTAGCAAGCAGTTGGTAGATGTTTTCACTAAAGGGCTTAGACGTAGACCTCAATCATTATATTCTCAGCAAACTGGATATGAGAGATATCTTCACAGCAGCTTGAGGGTGAGAGTTGAGATGAGCTATATTTATCTAATATTAGCTAGTTTTTAGGTTGCTATTTGTTGTTAGTTATTAGTTTTTTTATCTTTGGATTGTTGCCTAAGGGTACTATTGTAGTTTCCTTCTTTGATGTTTAATACAAACTAGTATGTAACTCGCGCAATGCGCGGGTACATTGTGTTCATCACAACATCATTAAAAGATTTGTTGGTGGCTACGTTGTGTTCGTCACAATATCACTAAAAGATTTATTTTATCACATAAAGCAAGCAACTCAAAAATTTTTAATCAAACTTTCCTTCAATAATAGTTCTGTGTTCATATGGTACAACTATGTATAGTAAATTTATTTCACCCATTTCGAAGATCTATTTCAAGGACTAGAAACATCTTGGTAAACAACATAGAGATTGGAAAAACAATAACCAATAATTAAAGAGAAGTATGTGCATGGCACCAGCCAATATTTTATGCCTCTAGTTATTTAAGGCGTGGAGAAAAGGGTAACTCCCATCTAAATTGGCGGTATCCGTAGAGCTCACATAGAACTTAGCGGGTTCACCTGAATCCACTAAAATTCTGAGGAACAAAAAAATTACATATACTGTTGTATGATTTAACATTACTTTTCTAAGATGGCCTCACCGAAAGAAAAGCAAAATAAATAGAAGGGTATCGGTACTTTGTTGAAAATTAATTTATGGATAAGTGTATCTTTTATTATGGTATTAATTTACTGATTTACAATTTGACACCAATAAAAATTTACTCACTGATAAAAATACTGGCTACTCCATTGTCTATAGCTCTTTATCATGGTCCAAAGCCTTCACTAAGACCAGGAAAGGAAGTCTTGGTGGTGACTATGACAATGTTTTGAGTTTGTCCCGTGCAAAAATTAGCAAAAAATGTAATCTACCAAGTTGTCAATCATTAGCAATTAGCAGAGTTCAACATTATGATTTGTGAGACAACTTGATGACCACCAAGAAAACTAAAAACCTTTTAGATGTAAAAAAAAGGTGGTTTAACTTCATTGACAAGACAATTTTTCAAACCCAGTTAAACCTATAAGCTAGGCTATATCTCCTTTATCTAGGGTGTGCTAAGATTGTAGTGGCTCCTCTATAATTATTTTCGATTTAACATTTGTTGCTTGCATTGAATTGGCCAAATTTCTGAATGTACTACTCAATAGCTAATTCTAGAACTTAAGGAAGTTAGCTTCACAAAAATTATCCAATAAATGATCACTGATATATTCCAACTTCAAAGTCAGGTACACTTTGATTAATGGCAAGCAACATGATACAATCCTACATACCACAGTAGTTCAACTTAAGCTATCAAATTACTACCATATGCACAGAAGATGCCTAAAGGAAAAAATACACAGAAGATGATGCTCTATTGCAGCAAATGACATTCAAAGTAGAGAGTGAGAGCAACCTGCACATTTGAAGTCTGAAGTGTGAGATTATCCCTTAGAAGTTGTCTAGTGAAGGTGTTATCCTTGTATGATTCTTCACCCAGAGTGCAAAGCCCACCTCAAATGCTTGTACAGTGCTCATCTCCAAATCAGAACTGATGTAGTGAGAGTTTGAGAGATCAATATTAATGCACCTTTTAAAAGTAAAAATAAAAAACTAAGAGACTTATTATGATCTTGTGTAGTACTGGTCCTAATCTTTAGGAACTATAGAGTTCAACCCATGCACCAATTACATGTCTAACTTTACTTCCAGAGTAGGTGGTACAAACTAGTGAATGTGATTGCCCATGTGAAGGCATTGGCAAGACGCAACAAAATATTGCACGCCCATGTATATTCTATAGTAACCAAGGAGAATTAGTATTGCAAGTCCCAACTTCCAATTAAACTACAACTCAAAATTGATGAAATACATTTCCAAGGGTTTCAACTTTTTAAGACAAATATTGTGCATAATTCAACAAATTAAATAAAGCATTGAAGAATCCTCCACCAGATTCATGCACACAATGCCGATCATCAAGAGGTGTACACAATGGTTATTTTTTTTCCCCTAGGAAGCAAACCCTGCAATCTTATTTGACACATTTTTTTGCTTAAAATTATGTTTTAACTTGCAAATCATGATTCTGAGCCGAAAAAATTCCAGTACAGCTGTTATAGTTATGAGATATAACTGGTCTAAGTTTGCAAGTTTGTCTACATGGACTATATGCATTAGGAAATGTAACCAAGCAGTGTCTTTAAAAAGACCGAGAATATATTTGTCAGAGTTTTTTCTAGAAAAAAAAAAGTTGCATTGCAGGATATCTAATGTTTGAGCATAAGATTTGGAAAACGTTAAAATTTTGAGAAATGGCAAAAAACAAATCCGAAAGAAATGGCAAGAAGAAACTTTTAGATTGTAAAAATCGAAAGCTAACAATGAGAAAGTTCAATTCTAGCCAATAATGATCTTTGTTTCACAAACTAAATAAAAACACAGAGACATTCAAACAAACCCAACCTCTCTATATACAAAATAGAGAAATGGATCTAGAAAACACATTTGGGTTTCAAAATTCTCTCCATTTCCAAAATGAAAATGGAGACAAAATCAACTGCAAATAGTCCAAAAGAGAGATGAAATTTTAAAATAATACCATCTATACACACATCTATATATGTGTATATATTTGCCTAGTGAAGAATTAGACCAACCCTCTACAAAAAGAAAAAGGAAAAAGAATAAGTCCATCCAAGATATGGCTGTAGGCTACTGATTGATAGCAAACAATCTGAAACCCATTTTGGACTTCAAAATTACTAAAACTAAGTACTACTCACCATCCCAAAAACAACATACTTATTCTAAACTAACAATCAAAGAAATTACACAACTTTGGGGTCATTGAAAGCAATTCGTACTTGGTATAACATTTTAGTATAGAATGTTTCTATTTACAAAGTTAATGTTCTTTCAAAATGATGCTTAATATTGTGAAAAACAATAGAATTGACCCTATGAAAAAAAGAATATAATGAAATCTTCTATTCACCAAAACGGACTCACTCATTGTGATAAATTTATTTTATTTTGAAACACCATATAAACTTCGAATGAGAGTATTCAAAATCAAGTGACAACCAAAGAGGCTGTAAAAGAATGAGAAAAACATTACTACAAATTAATTTCCATCCTTCAAAGTTAAAGTAAGAAAAGAAAAGGAGAAAAGAAGAAGAAGAAGAAGAAGAATAGAATAGAAATGCACCTACAAATATAACAGGTTTGAGCAAACATCCAAACAATAGCTGTTCAAAGAGAGAATAGAGAGAAAGAGAAGGCTTAACCTAATTAGGTTAGCCCACACTTATATATATATATCAATCATATAATCATGAAATTTAAAAAAATACCCTTAATACTAATACTTATATTCTAACACTCCCCCTCAAGCTTGAGCATAGATATCTATCATGCCCAGCTTGTTACAAAGATCATAGAATGGTCCTCTATTTAGTGCCTTGGTAAGAATATCTCCTTGCTGCTCACTAGACCTTACAAAAGAAGTAATAATTTCCTTTCTCATAACCATATCTCTGATAAAATGACAATCAACTTCAATATGGTTGGTCCTCTCATGAAACACTGGATTACTCGCAATGTACATAGCTGCTTGATTATCACAATACATCTTCATAGGTTTACTACTTGGAAATCCCATCTCTTGCAGAACAGTCTTCACCCATAACAACTCACACGTAGTATGAGCCATGGCTCTATACTCAGCCTCTGCACTTGATCTTGCAACTACAGTTTGCTTTTTGCTCTTCCAACTGACGAGATTTCCACCAACGAACACACAAAACCCTGATACTAAATGTCTATCAAGACTGTCTCCTGTCCAACTGGCATCTGAGAAACCAACTATCTCTAAATTATCTGAAGGCTTCAACACTAAGCCTTTACTAGGGCCACCTTTCAAATACCTCAATATACGATACACTGCTTCCCAATGTGATAACTTGGGACTCTGCATAAATTGACTAACAACTCCAACAGAGAAGGTGATATCAGGTCGAGTTACGGTTAAATAAATCAACTTACCCACAAGTCTTCTATATCTTCCAGCATCATTGAAGTCTTCTCAATCATCTTTACTAAACTTAATATTTGAGTCCATTGGAGTGTCGATGGGTTTTGAACCCATCAATTCTGTTTCATCTAGAAGGTCAAGGACATACTTTCTTTGGGATAAGAAAATTCCTTCCTTAGACCTTGCTACCTTAATACCCAAAAAATAACGTAGTAGCCCCAAATCCTTCATATGAAAATGTTTACTTAAATGAGACTTCAATAACTGTATACCTTCACTGTCACTGCCAGTAATCACTATATCATCCACATAAACTGCTAGAACTATCGTACCTTTCTCACAGTGTCTCACAAAAACTGAATGATCAGAACTAATTCTTTTTAACCCATATGAACTAGCTACTTGGCTAAACTTGTCAAACCAGGCCCTTGGAGACTATTTAAGGCCATAAATGGCTTTCTTCAATCTACACACTTTATGTGACTCCCCCTAACCAACATACCCAGGAGGTTGCTGCATATACACTTCCTCCTGTAGGTCACCATGAAGAAAGGCATTCTTGATGTCAAGTTGATATAGAGGTCATCCCTAAGTAACAGCAACAGATAATAAAATGCGAATAGAATTGAGACGAACTACTGGGGAAAAGGTTTTAAAGTAATCCACACCAAAAGTCTAAGTGTACCCTTTAGCTACCAAACGAGCTTTTAACCGTTCGACAGTACCATCCAGATGATACTTAACCACATAAATCCAACGACAACCTACAACATGCTTCCCAGAAGGAAGATTAGTTAACTCCCACGTACAATTTTTGGACAACGCCAACATCTCATCATCCATAGCACTCTTCCAACCCGGAGAAACCAATGCCTGAATATGAGACTGAGGAACAGAGACTGAAGATAAAGAACTATCAAAGGAGCGCAGTGGACACTACAAATAAGAATATGAAATAACCTGATCAATATGATGGTGAGTACAAGAACAAGTACCTTTTCGAAGAGTAATGGGTAGATCATGAGATTGAGAAACCTCAGCTGAAGTGGATGAAGATGGAGGTGGAGCTGGCGGGTTATGAATAGTGGATGGCTTGTCACGACGATGATACACCTACAAGGGAGGAGAACTAGAAGGAGGAATGGGTAAGGGAATAATGGACGATGTAGCAAGAACATCAACATCTAAGGAAGCACCGGAGGATGAAAAAAATTATGTACCTTCAAAGAAGGTGACATCTGCACTAAACACATAACGATGACTCTAAGGATTCCAGCATTTATAACCTTTTTGATTCCGTGAATATCCCACAAATATACATTTGGTGGCCCGAGGATCCAATTTATCATGACCAGGAGTAAGAACATGAACAAATGCAACACAACCAAACACACGTGGTGGTAAGGCAAACAATGATCTATTTAGATAAAGAACAGAATGAGGAATGCCACCACTAAGAACAGATGAAGGCATGCAATTAATAAGATAACAGGCAGTGAGTACAACATCCCCCCAAAATTGTTTAGGAACATACATGTGCAACATAATTGTTCGGGTAACCTCAAGAAGGCGTCTAGTTTTCTGTTCAGCTACACCATTCTGTTGTGGAGTATAACCACAAGAGGATTGATGAATTATCCCATGAGAATCACAATAGGACTGAAGAGGTCCTTTAACATATTCCAAAGCATCATCAGATTGTAAAATACGAATAGTGCAACAAAACTGAGTCATAATCTCTTTATGAAATAATTAAAAAATAAAAGAAATATTTGAACGTTCTTTCATTAAAAATAACCATGTCATCCTGAAACAATCATCCACAAAAGACACAAAATAAGAAAAACCTAACAGACTCTTATATCTAGACGGACCCCGAACGTCGGAATGAACCAACTCAAAAGGAGTGGCCCGACAATCATTTTTACGTAAAGGAAAAGACACTCTACGATGCTTACCTAACTGGCAAGCCTCATACTCTAAACTAGACATAGACTTAAAGGACGGAAAAACAAACTACAAGGACTGTAGTGAAGGATGACCTAGACGGCAGTGCCATTGATGTCGTAAAATAGATGTATGTAAAGCTGTCGATTTATTCACTATTGAATGTTCTTCTAGGTAATAAAGACCATCTCGCTCACAACCTCCACTAATCAACTTCTTCGAGTTGAGGTCCTAAAAAACACAATGAGAGGGATAAAATGTTATGGCATAATTTAAAGATTTAGTAAGTTGACTGATCGATAGAAAACTAAAGGGAAATTGAGGAATATAATTTACAAATGACAATGAAAGAGATGAGGTGGGAGAAACAGGACCACGACCAATAATAGGACAAGATCGTCCATCAGCTATAAAACAATAGAAGGTTGTGTGGGTGGACTAAGCAATTGTGTAAATACATTGGACTTACCAGTCATATGTGCCGAAGCCCCTGAGTCAATAACCCATGGTGAAGGAGCACATGAAGAAAAACACGCAATATTACCTGGCTGTGCAAAACCAGCAGTACTAGACAAGGATTGCTGCTGTTGTTGTTGGATTAAGGCATTGTATTCCTCTAAGGAGAGAGTGATAGACTCATTTGAAGATGCTATGGCAGGTGGAGTAGGAGTACTAACTTCCTGTTGAGACCCGAAGAATTGTCAGAAGAGTACAGGGTTGGATTAGGTGAGGTCTCCCATGGCTTACCATAGATATCATAACACCTATCCATAGTATGATTGTCACCCCCGCAATGTGTGCAATAAAGAGAACCACGACCACATCCCGGAGGACCTCCCCGTCCTCGATTACCATTAAACATCAGAGGGGAATCACCAAAGTCACGACCACTGTGACCACGATTATTACCAGAAAAATTGCCATGACCACGAAAGGCCTCTCTATATCCCGTAGATGTAAGAGGTGCAGAGTTTTCTTTCCCAACTGGCTCAGAAGAGGTGGAGGAGGAAGACTCTGTAGTAACGCGGAGCACATGAGAATACACATTGCTCAAGGATGGAATACTACCATCACCGGCCAAAATCTATGACTTAACAGACTGAAGATTTGAATGTAACCCAGATAAGAACTTGGGGACATAAAATTCCTCTTATTGCTTCTTAATAACGTCAACATCATTAGTGATAGGATGATACTGATTCAACTCATCCATCAGTCCCTTAAATGTACTGTAGTATTCACTAACCGGCTTATCACCCTTTGAAGTAGAAACAAATTTTGATATACCTCATAAACACGAGAAACATACTTTTCCATGGAAAACGTCTCATGAACAGACTCCCAAATCTCTTTGGCCGAGGACAAGAACATGACACTCGAACACACAGTAGGTTCCATACTATTCCACAACCAGGACATAACCACATAATTCTCAGACACCCAATCTTCATAATCCTTACTATCCTTAGCAGGAGCAACAGACTCAATATATTTCAACTTCTTCCTAGCCCCTAAGGCGACTTTCATAGCTTGAGCCCACAACAAGAAGTTGGACCCATTCAACTTAGTAGTGATAATTTGCATACTAACACCATCGGACGAAAAAATAGAACCTTTCTTGTCAGCTATATCAACCAAAAAATAGTAGGAGTCTTATACCCAATAACAAAGGAAAAATACTAACAACAAACAAGAAGCAACATCAACACTAATAAACTCCAAAGGAACTAACCAATAAGGTCCATAAAGGGACCAAGACAACATGAACGAAGAAACCACCAATCAAAATTGCCTAATCGAGTTTTGATGTATGTGAATATAATCCCTTGGACGGTTAGAGTTCAAGAAAGTGAAGAAATCAGATCATGAACAGTGCTCGATGAATAGTTACTACCTGAACAGTGTTTTCGGTGAACAGTGCTCGGTGAATAGTAACTGCTTAAATAGTGCTATAACTGTGATGGTGCTGGTTGTGTGCGGCGCCGAGAAGCCTATTTGGGTGGCTTTGATACCATGTTCAAAGAGAGAATAGAGAGAAAGAGAAGGCTTAACCTAATTAGGTTAGCCCACACATGTATATATATATATCAATCATATAATCATGAAATTTATAAAAATACCCTTAATACTAATACTTACATTCTAACAATAGCATTATAGAGAGGATACATCGCATGAATTTGCTCCAAACAACCATCTTTTTCTGTTTGGCTGATGACATCAATCGCCTTCAGTACACTGTCAATTATCTTCTAGATACAAACCCTCATGCCCTCCAGAATCTTCATCAGATTAAATAGAGAGAATTTAAAATTCTAATCAACTACAACAACAACCACAACAACAACAAAAAGAACAGGGAATTGAAGATTCATGTATTGATAGAAAGGGGTGGATGAATTTGATCACCCTGCTTTTGGGTAGAATTGATTGGACTCCACCTAGTGAGATCCAAATTGTTCCGCCATCTTGTGTGTGTGGTGTGTGTGACAAAGAGAGGGGGATTGTCCCCTTCGTCGGCAAAACCTTTTTGACAATCCTATTGCTACTTTAGACTTTTCACGTCTTCCCAGCTATCAATACTCAAATCTCATCAACTGCTCCAAATTCCTCCTCCATCAACTCTCGGTTGAAAAATAAAGAGGTGTTTCAATTTTTCTATAGAGAGGGAGGGGAAAAGGCAGATACATAGAATAAAAACCCTAGAGAGAGGGAGAGGGGGGTAGATATAATTATCATTGATATTACGAGTTGAGTTATCCTATGTCACCTTTCGATATGAGATGAATTGTTTAACTGTCATATGTTATTGTCAAACTGAATAGTAGAACGGAATACAACTACATGTTAATAATCAGTAATTAGTAGATATGATTAATACAGAGCATATGGCATTTCCTATACTTAGTATATAAGCATTTCACAACATGTGTCAGCATGTATTGGATAGTGATATAAAGAGGTAAGAGAAGCTAATGAGAAATGGGATATGTGACTAATGTGGAATATGAGATATGTGTACTTTGGATCCATGGGATCAACGGCTGACGAGTCGGGTGGACGTGGGACGGTTACAGTTCCTAGTATGCCTCTTGCTGTTGAAGACGTCCAGTAATGCGTATGCACTGTTGAAGACGTTCAGTGTACCATTGACAATTACGTCCGGCTAGTGCCCTAATGTTTTTTCACCGTGTAGTCGACTAGTGAGAATATACACAGCGTAGAAGACGTCCATTGTGCCGCTTCCATCATTTACAGATAGGTGGTACCGTGTAGACGACTGATAACCCTATCAAGGAATTGTAGGACCTACTGCCTAGTCGGGTGATTCTGATTGGTATTATGGTATCTATGTATGGATATGGATCTGGATTATGGTATCAACGTATGGATATGGAGATGGATAGAAATATGAAGATGAGTATGAATATGATTAGATAAATGTTCAATCGTGGATTCAGCATCCCGACGTAAAGGTATATACATGGGATGGATGCATGGGTTGCATGCATGGATTTGATGAATACATGATGAGATATTTACACTATGATCTTTATCCTTGTCATTACTTAATATGTTTCCTGCTATCCCTGAATTAGCGTATAGTTTACTGAGACCTCTGCTATGTTCGTGAGTGACGTTATTATAAAGGGATTAGCCGCATTTTAAGATGCTGAGCAGTTACAATGAGGAGTGTTGTTTAATGTACTCACTCATCTTTGTTTTTAAATCTGATGGCGTTTGTGCCTTGGACATTCCAATGTCTAGAGCTTCGCAGGACTTGAGGATGAAAGACTGATGTTTCGCCAGACTTGGAGCTGAAGGCTGGAAGGAGAAGACTGATGTTGTACTGTTGTTATTATTATTATAGGCCTGAGACTATAAGCCAGCTGTTGTAATAGATTTAGTGGACTTTTATAATTGGTACTTGGGCATCTGTTGCTTCCAAACCTTTTATAGTTTCTATTGTAGCCTCTGATTATGTTAATAAGATATATTCTATGGATAGCATCCTCCCTATCGTTGTGTTTATTGGTTTGAGTAGGTGACAATGCGGTTATTCACCCGTCATTCCCCCTATGGACCCATAAAGGAAATTTATTTTTCTCCATTTATGCTGCTCCGGGGTGTGACAGGATTTTTGGTATTAGAGCCTAGGTTTCAATTGTTAACCGCTTGTCTTTTGTGTTAGAACCTGAGTTCTAAGTTACTAACGATAACATGAGGATTAGTTGAGATGAGATAGAACTAGAATCTTGTCATGTAGACGAGAAGTTTAAAGAATCCATCTGAGAATGTTTCATTAGCAGGTAGTAACTCCTAGAGCCGATCAGAATCGTTAGAACTGTTGATAGCTGAGTTCACAGAGACCAAGGCGTTGAGAATTAGTTGTGGTTGTGGAGATCCTATATATAGAACCGTTGGATTTTAGACGCTGATGAATTCCTGAGCGATCTCAGAACAGTCAGCATGACCTAGAAGTAGAAAGAGGTTATGGATAATATTATCTTGTTACCTTGAATCACATGTTAGTTGAGCAGTACTCATAGTCTAGAACCTGGGAATGGAAATAGAATGTTTAGATTTGACGTTACGTGTAGAACCTATAGTTTCGTAATCCGTGTCTTAAGCATAGATATATTGGAGTACACTTGGTAGATAGACTGACCTCTATGGTTATATTCTTATATCCGTATTCCTTAATGTGATTATATTATATTGTGGTACTATATATTGGTTACCACATGTTTTGTTCTTCCCTGAGCTGTAGGATAGAATGTGTCTGACCGAATAGATTTTCATTATAGGTAGTGACACCGAACACTACCAGTACTCGCTATGGTTAGGACGACTCAAGGAAACCCGGGCCAGTTGAATGGAGTACCTAGTGTAGTACCTCCTGAGATAGATCCAACAGGAATGGTCGGAGTTTTCATCCGTCGCATGGAACAAGTTATCAATCGTTCGGATCACGTCATCGGCAATGAAGCACCAGTACGTTAGAGAAGAGTTAAGCTTCTAAAGGAATTTTGTGCTCTTCAACCAGGAACCTTTACAGGATTAACAGGATGGCAAGCTGAGTAATGGATTTGCCAGATAGAATTGATATTTGAGACACTCGAATGTACTGACACTGGGAAAAGACATTTGGCTATATTTCAACTGACATTCTCAGCAGCAGATTGGTGGGACGCAGTGAAAGCTACGATAGGTGAAGAAGCTGTTGGAAGGATGACTTGGGAATCATTCAAGACTCGATTTCTAGAGAAATACTTTCCAAAATCCGAGAAGAACAAAAGGGAGATGGAGTTCATACAATTAGTTCAAGGTAGTTTTACAGTGCCAAAATATACCACTCAGTTCGAGAGGCTATCACGATTTGCACCGCATATGATTGATACACCAAGAAGGAAGATCAAAAGATACCATCAAGGATTAGTTCCGCATATTCGTCATATGACTATAGGACATTTAGACAAATCTTTCGAAGCTTTGGTAGAAATGGCAACAAAACTGGAGGACGACACTCAAATTAGTGAAGGACAACGATTTGATCAAGCCCTACCAGAAAATGATCAATTTCTCCTAAGAGATCAGACAGGAAGGGACAGATAGGTTGTGTTGGCTGCTAACCAAGTTCAACAAGGAAATACAGAGAAAAGTTACATGGGCAACCACCAGAAGCTTAAGAGGTTGGGGAACAACAAGAAAGAATCAAAACCAGTGGCGACTCCAACACAACATAGAGAACGAGATATCTGCTATAATTGTGGAGTACCAGGACACCATTCCCAAGAATGCAGAGTATCAAGGAATTCTAACGGACGTGGAATACGGTGTTTTAACTGCGATAAAATTGGTCATGTCCGTAAGTTTTATCCAGAATTAGAGATGCAACACAATGCTCCATCGCAACAAGTACCACGAGGGTAGACTCACCATACAAATAATTGGTCTCAACTTAGACAAGGACGATAGACAGAAGGTACAACACTCAACACCTACATCATGTATTATATATGATCCTGATATTGTAGAAAGTTTGGTATTCGTTTAATTTGATTGTAAGAGGATTAGCCTACACTGTAAATTGTAGTTACCTGAACAATACCTTTGACACTGATCAACAGTAGTTATCCAAGTATAGATATAACATCAATTGCATCCCATATGACTTCTTTCACATCCCTATAAGACTTCAAATGCATCCTTATATGATGTCAATTGCCTCCCTATCAAAAGACTACGCCAACCATTGGTATGTTGGACAGAGACTAGAGATGAGGAATCTAAATTTGCTTTAGATGTAGCTTTGACAAGAGGGGACAAACTAGAAGATTGCGAGTATACGGGAAGAGATACGAGTAACGTAGAGACAACACCAGAATTACAAAGAGTATCATAGAAGGATTCTTTTCAACATCGATTGCCTGTTGCTTTCACCCAGTCAAGATAATATAATAGAACGACTCACGAAAATCAGTATGTAGCTCTGCCTAACCTATTTAGGTAATACGTGGAAGCAGAACGAGTATTTAATGGATGGTACGACCTCGAGAGATGATTATGTCAATAGTACGTGGGAATTTGGAGATACGTGAGGAAGTTTAAATCACCAGTTACGATATTAGAGTCACAAATGCTTTCAAGTCAATATCCTGAGGGACGACGACAATAACATGGGAGTTAACAAGGATGTCATGAGCAACAAGAGACCGACTGAGGACGCTAACAATCATGACAAGAAGTCTAGAGATGGGAGACAGCCAATAGATGATATAGTACAGACATCGTTAGCACAGTATAAAGTATCTTTGACGGTGGGAGTAGACGACAACGCTCTTCTACGACTTAGATAAGATTAGAACACTTGATCAATAGAACCCTTACACCGTAGAGTTTGGCACGAGGAAGGAACCTTGTGTGTTTGGGGACTAGCCATTTTAGATTTGTGAGATGATTAGATTTTGCTACCTAGAACCTTTTTCCGAAGTTTGACTTACGAATTTTATATATCTAAACTCGGGGATTATTAGCTGTCACCCTAGTACTCATAGATCGTTGATGTTTTTGTATCGCGTGTCTAGAACTTTAACCCGTTGGCCGCTGATGTAATCGTTTATGTAAAACGAGAACGTGAGCATTTAGAGTCTGTCTTGCGAGATGGATTTCTTTTTGGTAATAGGGGCTACTGCTTTAGATTTTGAGGATGACATCTTTTGATAAGTGGTGGATGATGTAATACCCTATATTTTCAGGTATATATAGATCCCTAGTACCTTTCTTAGCCTTCGGTGAGGTTGTGTGCCCAATCGATTGACCTTATCCCAATCGAATGCTTTTCCAATCGATTGGATGTTTTACCAATCGATTGGCATTCTGCCGACCTAACCCTCGATTGGCACCTGGTACCATTCGATTGAGAGTAGCTGGACTTGGCCACCTCGTTGGTTTTGTGTGGTTGTGATTGTTTTCCCCTCCCTATATATACCCTCTCCCTTATACATATATATGTTTGCTTGTGTGTGTGTTTGGAAGAGAGAGAGATATATACTCTTATATATATATACAAATACATATATATTATATATATACACAAATACATATATATTATATATATACACACACTCTCGGGTTAGAGAGGAAGAGAAGAGAAGAAGAAGAAGAAGAAGAATGAAGAGAATAGGAGCACAGAGAGAGGGAGAGAAGGGAAGAGAAGAAAGAGAGAGACAGAATTCACCATAGCCACCGTCGCGAAGCTCGGGACGCCGTCAATGGAACGCCAGGATAAGGTGAGTTTCATTAACTCACTCAAGGAGGTGTTTTTGAGATGTTTGTATGTGTTTAATAACGTTTACAACGAGAAGAGGATCCCCACATTTTTATAATAAAACCAGCAGTTTTGAGGAAGAAGACATAGTCCAATCGATTGGCATTGGATCCAATCGATTGGATAATTTCCCAATCGATTGCCATGAATCCTAATCGATTGCTATCCCAATCGATTGCCAGTTTGTCCAATCGATTGGTATTGTTTCCAATTGATTGCCATGTTTGGTCAATCGATTGGATATGAGCAGAATGCTATTTGAATGTTATCTTATACTTGTGATATATCAGACTTGTTAATAAATGTACCATATGGGTTATTGCGTTGTGTGGGTAAGATCTATAAGTACTATGTCAGGACTAGACTTACATACAATTATCATTGATATTACGAGCTGAATTATCCTATGTCAACTGTTGATATGAGATGAATTGTTTAACTTTCATATGTTATTGTCAAACTAAATAGTAGAACGGAATATAACTGCATGTTAATAATCAGTAATCAGTAGATATGATTAATACAGAGCATGTGGCAGTTCCTGTACTTGGTATATAAGCATTTCACAACATGTGTCAGCATACATGGGATAGTGATATAAAGAGGTAAGAGAAGCTGATGAGAAATAGGATATGTGACTTATGTGGAATATGAGATATGTGTACTTTGGATCCATGGGATCAACGGTTGACGAGTCGGGTGGACGTGGGATGGTTAGAGTTCCTAGTATGCCTCTTGCTGTTGAAGACGTCCAGTGTACCATTGACGATTACGTCCGACTAGTGACCTAATGTATTTTCACCGTGTAGTCGACCAGTGAGAATATACCCAGTGTAGAAGACGTCCGTTGTGTCACTTCCATCGCTTACAGATAGGTGGTACCGTGTAGACGACTGGTAACCCTATTAAGGGATTGTAGGACCTACTGCCTAGTCGGGTGATTCTGATTGGTATTATGGAATCTATGTGTGGATACAGATCTGGATTATGGTATCAACGTATGGATACGGAGATGGATAGAAATATGAATATGAGTATGAATATGATAAGATAAATGTTCAGTCGTGGATTCAGCATCCCGATGTAAAGGTATATACATGGGATGGATGCAAGGGTTGCATGCATGGATTTGATGAATACGTGATGAGATATTTACACTATGATCTTTATCCTTGTCATTACTTAATATGTTTCCTGCTTTCCCTGAATTAACGTATAGTTTACTGAGACCTCTGCTATGTTCATGAGTGACGTCATTGTAAAGGGATTAGCCGCATTTTAAGATGCTGAGCATTTACAATGAGCAGTGTTGTTTAATGTACTCACTCAACTTTGTATTCAAAGTTGATGGCATTTGTGCCCTGGACATTCCAATGTCTAGAGCTTTGCATGACTTGAGGACAAAGACTGATGTTTCTCCAGACTTTGAGCTGAAGGCTGGAAGGAGATGACGTACTGCTTTGTAATAATTAGTTTGTATATCTGTTGTACTGTTGTTGTTATTATTATAGGCCTGAGACTATAAGCCAGCTGTTGTAACAGATTTAGTGGACTTTTATAATTGGTACTTGGGCATCTGTTGCTTCCAAACCTTTTATAGTTTCTGTTGTAGCCTCTGATTATGTTAATAAGATATGTTCTATGGATATCATCCTCCCTATTGTTGTGTTTATCGGTTTGAGTAGGTGACAATGCGGTTATTCACCCGTCATTCCCTATGGACCCATAAAGGAAATTTATTTTTCTCTATTTTATGCTGCTCCGGGGTGTGACATGACTAGTCATAGATTATAGAGTTGGTCATTGTAAGAGGCTTGCTTAGCGGAGTAATAACTAGCAGGAGAGAGTGAAGTTGACCAACCGTTGGGCCTTAGATTTGTTTTGAGAAAAGACTTTTTAGAGAGTGAACTGTCTGAGATTGGGCAAAAAATTGGTAGTGCTTGTAACTCGGATGGTCCATTTGTCTGCCTATCAATGACTGTGGACTCCTTAAGGTATAATTTGTGTGTGAGTCTGTTTAGATTAATGGATACCTTCTCCCCCCTTTTTAAAAAGAAACAGGGGCTCGTGGCTTAGGTAGAACATTTCCTTCTGTAATAATGTATGTGTGAAGGTGTGAAGGTATGTGGGTAGGTTGTGTTGGATAATAAGTATCTCCGCTGAGAGAATGAGAATGGCTGGTTGTGCTGGTAAGGCAGAGTTGTGGCAATTAATTTGAGGTCAATCTATCTGTGGTGAATCTTTTTCAGTGTCTCTGTTGTACTATATCCATATCTTGAGGTGAATTGGCTAGTGGCAGTACTTGTACCCCTTTTCTATAATTTTAGGGGGAGGGGGGTGCTTAGGTTTTGGAGGCTCTATATTTTTGGTGTTTGGGTGTAGGGTTGAAAGAGGGAGTTGAGGGTGAGAAAGAATATGAAGTTAAGAATCCGCAGTGTGAAAGATCTCGTGGGTGCGGAGTGAAAGCTCTTGAGATTGCCTCGGGTCTGCGGATGGAGATTCAATGAGTGAAATGTGCCACAATTTCTCAAATGGATATTCAGCAAGTAAAACTTGCCATGGACACGTGAATAGAGATTCAGCAAATGAAATATGCCACGGTCTGGTGGGTAAAATATGTCACAGTACGCAGATGGAGATTAAGCGGGTGAAATGTGCCGCCGTCCGTAAATGGAGATTCAACGGTTGAAATATCTCGCGGTCTGCTGATTGAGATTCAACGGATGAAACATGCTGCGATCTACGCCTTTGAAGTGGTTTTTTTTTTATTGACTGATCCGAGAGAGTGAGGAGTTTGAGATGATTCCTAGAGAGAGTGGAGATTCAACGGATGAAAAGTGTCGCAATCTGCGGATGGAGATTCAACGGATTAAATGTGCCGTAGTCCCAAGCAGAAAATTTTTATTTTTTTTTGACTAATCCGAGAGATGGAGAAATTTGAAATGATTTCGAGAGAGTGTGGAGATTCAACGGATAAAATGTGCCACAGTTCACGGATGGGGATTCATCGAATGAAGGGTCCGAAGGGGGTGCGGTCCGGAGGTGGAGAGAGGGCCGAAGGGCTGGAGGCCGAGGGAGGGCTCTGATGCCCCTTTTTTTTCTTTTTTTCTTATTTTTTTTTGTGACCTGAGGAGGGTGTCCGAAGTTGTGGGGGTTCCAAGGTGGGAGGGGGGTGGCCCAAGGTGCATGGGTGTTCCGAAGGGTTTTTTTTTGTGTGTGTATGAGGGGTCTATGGAGAGAGAAAGTATAGAGAGAGTGGGAGCCGAGTGAAAGCTAGAGTAGGTGGTGCTTTTGGAGATGAGTTGTCCTATTTTTAAGTCAGAGTTATTTGCTCTTTAAATCTTTGAACTTCAAGTGTGTGGGGTCCATACCATAATACAGCCACACTGTTTTCTGATTGAGCAAAACAAATGTGGTGAAGGAAGATAGGCTCTTTTTTTTTTTTAAATATGTATGTGGTATGGGGGCAAGTATTGTTGTGCAGAATCTTGGGGAGTCAGTAGGAGGACTTTTTAAGGTGAGGTGACATTTAGATGTGCATTGTGGTGTAAATAAAAAAACAACAAAATAAAATACACTTTTTTTTTAATTTTTTTTTTGGCCAAGGTTAGTAGCTGCAAGTGAGGGGGGCAAAGATGAGGGCCGAAGGTAAGCAGCCACAAATGAAGGGATGAAGGTGAGTAGCACAAAGTGAGAGTCGAAGGTCTCCTGTGGTTGAAGGTCCCAAAACTTACTTGGGGTGTAATGCTTACTCAAGGTATGTACCAATGAAATAATTCATTATTTAAGTGGGGCAGAAGTGTAAGGTTGATTTTGGATGAGGGAGCCGAAGCTTAACATGAATTTTTATTTTTTTTTGGGTATGGACCTTTGGAAAAGGAGGCGAAAGTCTTATTTTTTTCAGTGAAGGAAGGTGACCTCCGAAGGTGGATGGCAGGAGCAATTGCAGCTCTTTTTTTTTTTTGGGCAAAGGTCCCAATGAGCATGGGTGGAGAGAGAGTAGAGAGCCGAAAGAATGGAGAAAGGAGAAGTTGGTAGGTCCCGAGAGAGGTGTCGGGTCTCAAAGGTCCCCTGTACAAGTGAAGTGACTTTGTGAGGTATGATACTATGAGATACTGGTGATCGATAGTAAATGTCAGAAATAAAGAAAAGAAAAAATCAAGTGGTCTGACCAAGCAAAGGTGATGTGGTAGAATTTGCTCTTAGTCATATAAATCTCGAGTATAATTAACAAGTCAATGGTAGGGTGCTAGATGGTAGACCCCACATATATATATATAAAGGGTATAGGATAATAATATGGTGAGGTGCAAATGTAATGAAACAAAAGAAAACTAATCAAATAAATTCTATTTGTTGTCTTTGTCTGTGGTGAATGAAATTAGTCAATGATGATGCAAGATAAGTAAAAGGAATGTCCTGGAGGTGGTTTGAGAATGGTAATTATAAGCTGTAGCAAGATCTACTTGAGCATGTTGATTTTCTTGATCAATTAAAATTTTGACGTATCGCATCTATTTCAATCCACTTGAGCATCTATTTTTGACTTAGTGCTGTCAAGTGTCGCATTGATGAGAAATTTTGTAATATGATCAAAATTGTGGTTTGATAATAAAAAAAATTATAATCATCATGAGAAAGGGAAAAAGAAAATTGTAACAAAGGTGACTTTGTAACCACAATGAGGGAAAAGTGTAACTCAGGTGACAAAAAAAAAATTTGTAACCAATGTGATTTTGTAATCATCATGGTCAAAGATAAGAGTATAATGATAAAAATTGTAACCATCGTAAAAAAAAAATAATTTGTAACCACAATAACAAGAATTTGTAACATAATAACCAAAAAAAAATTTAATTAATAAAGCCACCATTCAAAAAAGGCAAGACCTTGTTTTTTTTTTTTTGGTGATATTCAGGGGGCTCGGCCCTTCCTTTTTTTGGAATGGAGTACATATCTGTGTGTGAAATAGATAGAGAGAGAGCCGAAGTTTGGGTTGGTTGGGGGAACCAAAGGTGCTTATGTATGTGTATATATATATATGTAGAGAGAGAGATTGGTTTTTGAAAGTGAACAAAAATATTTTTTTGAGTATATATGGACCTTCGGGAAGGGGGGCCGAAGGTCATGGGGAATATTGTAAGTAAATGACCCCAAGGGTCATGGGGGTGGGTAAACATGTTTTTTTTTTGCTAGAGCAAAGGTGAGAAGTCGCAAGTGAGGGGGGCAAAAATGAGGGACGAAGGTAAGCAGCTGCAAATGAGGGGATGAATGTGAGTAGCACCAAGTGAAGGGTGAATGTTCACTATGCCCGAAGGTCCCAAAACTTGGGGTGTAATGCTTACTCAAAACATACACCAAAAATAATTCATTATTTAAGTGGGGCCCAAGTGCGGGGTTAGTTTCGGATGTGGGCGCCGAAGGTGAACTCTGCTTTTTTTTTTTTTTTGGGGTATGTATCTTCGGAAATGGACATTTTTTTTTTTTTGTGGTCCGAAGGTCATGGGGGTGGGGTAGGTAAAGACCTGAAGGGTCATGGTTATTTTCTTTTTGGTTTTTGGAGTCCGAAGGTCATTTGGGAGGGGGGTAGGTAAAGAGCCGAAGGGTCTTGGGTGTAGTGTAATGTTGGTTTTTTTTTTTTTTTTGTGGGCCATGGGGGGGGGGGGGGGCGAAGGCCATGTGACCCGAAGGGTCAATTAAGGGCGTAGGTCATATGTTTTTTTTTTGTTTTGTTTTTTCTTTTTTGGTGTATATATATTATTTATATATATATGTGTATATTAACAGGTATATATATTTATATAAGGACGTAAAGATAGAGTGGATGGACTACCACATGGGGTAGCTACGTGCATGGACGGAGTCAGTAATTTTAGTCAGGGGGCTTAAGCTATACAAGTGTTCGGGGGCAGCGCCTCGAGATGCTTTTTTTTTTTGAGTCTATTTATATTTATTGGCGATTTTTTTTAGGGATATGCTTATAATATGAAACTGATTGGTGACCCGTAAATATTGTATAGTGCTTTTTCAAAATTGTAGGGGGGCCTATTTTTAAAATGCATAAAATTCTCGCACTAAAAGTGTAGCTTTCAAATTGATGGCACTAAATTAAGCCTTGTACCCTTTTGAGGGGTCAAAACATAAGTTGAGGAGGACCTAAAATATATATGTATATATGTGTGTGTGTGTGTGTGTGTGTGTGAATAAGAGGGTTAGAGGGGGTGGGAGGAAAGAGAGAGAGAGAGAGACGAACGGGGTAGGTGGGCCTATGGTTGGGGCTTCGGGTGAGGGAGCCGAGAGAGAGAAAGGGACGAAGGGGGTTGGTGGGCCCAAGGTTGGGCTTCGGGTGAGGGAGCCGAGAGAGGGAGAGGGACGATGGGGGTTGGTGGGCCCAAGGTTGGGGCTTCGGGTGAGGGAGCCGAGAGAGAGAAAGGGACGAAGGGGGTTGGTGGGGCCAAGGTTGGAGGCTTCGGTTTCTTCTTTTTGTTATAATACTAATATACAGACAATAGAGATTGTAGTGTGAATTTGTGATCCATATAAGTTTATAATTAATAAACTAACTTTATGCTTTTTCTTTTGTATAGGGATGGGCCCAACTAGTGTATTAGTGTACTGAGTCTGAGTAGATGTGAAAAACTAGAGGAGATATGATAATTCTAGGTGTATAACTTTCTATGATTGGACCATTGTGCAAGTTCCCACATCAATGTGTTATGTTACTTGGTGAAAAAAGCATATTCAGGATTTTCATGGGATATATATTCATTTGTATAATAAAATTAGGATGATAAGGTTATGGTGGGTTCACAACAAAAAGGTAAATAAAATAATAATGCATAGGAGATTTAATAATAATGCATAGGAGATTTAGGTGCTATAGAACGTGTGAAATGTTAATGTGCAAGTATGTGGTTTAGAAATTATAGGGTGTGCGAAAGCGCACGTAAAATGTTGACTAAAAAAATTTTATATTGTCAAAACTGTCTTTAGATGTCTGTTTTGGATGATTTAAACAGTTGCAGGCTCGTGTCGATGAGCACCTTATTTTCAAATAATTTTGGAATATGTCTTTTTCTAACCTCCCAAAAAAAAGACAATCTAAATGACCCATTTCAATAAAATTATTGAAAAATAATTTTCAATAAATTCCAATTTGGCGAAAAGTGTGACTCTTTGCTTTGATAATAAATTGTAACAAAAAAAAGAGATGTAACAAAGGTGATTTTGTGAAAGAAATAAAATGTTAACAACAAAATCTATGGATGTGCAAAAAAAAAAAAAAAGTTGTCCCTTTTTTATATACTTTAATTAGGAGACGGTTACAAGTAGTGTACTAGTAGATCAGGCATTTGAGAGGTGAAGGGGGCAACGGGGTGTGGACTATATAGATAGATGGCTAAGAAATGATAGGATGTGATAAAAAGTACCAGTGGAGTAAATGTAATCAAATTAACCAAATGATTTAATTTTTTTTTTTAAATATATGTATATTCAAATCCTTCGGGGATGGAGAGGGTGGTACCAGTGGGTGTGGACCCCTTTGGCTTACAAAAGATGAAGTTGGGCATCAGCAACACCGTAGGACTGTTGCATCTGTTCGCTAACTATGCTTGCGAGTATACCTCCCACTGTGGTCGCCAAAATGTGGTAGGTCCTTTTTGTGATGTGTGTAAGAGATATGGATGGGTATAACACGTAAGCATGTTAGTACAGGTGGAACAACAACTAAAATATGATAAAATAATACAAAAAGTATGGAATAATAAATATGTAAAAATATATCAGAATAATGGGATTCGGAGAGACTTCGGATCGGATCGGATAAGAATCGAAGTAGCCCCAAGTGAGAGAGAGAGAGAGAAAGCAGTAAGTGTCTGGGAGTTATGTATGCTGGAGTACATTCAAAGGGCAGTAAACAAGTATTAAAATAGGGTGAAGTGTAGGGTGAAATGAAGGGTCTGGGAAACCGAGGGTGTTGATAGAGATGAAGAGTTAAGATAAGGCGAAGGGCCAAGTAAGGCGAGGGGCCTTGCGGTCCGAAGGGTCTGATTGTGCTCGGGACAATGGGAATATTTTGTAAATGGGTCGGAGGAGTAGTCACTGTTGATCATTTACGGTAGTAAAGGATTCTGTGTGGTTGTGTCGGTCCAGTTGGATGTAGTAAATGAGACTACTATTTATACCGAAAGTCATATGTGGCTGCTAAGTTTTGATGTGGTGGAGAAAAGCTGAGTTAGCATTCTCTGAGTGGATCATTTGTTTTAGATAGATGGATGGTATGGATGGTTTAAATGCTCATGTTTAAGGTAGGTGGAGGTATTGAATGAGATGTTGATTTGTCATGGACTTCGGGAGAAACAAGTCAAATAGAGAAGGTATTGTCCCTCGGTGGCAGACGAAGGTTGTGGGGTTAGTCAAGGGGGAAAGATATGCTATTGGTGCAGAGGTTTAAGTAAGTGAAGATACCGAGGCTCATGCCATTGGTGTAGAGGATTAAGCAAGGGCGAGTGTCGAGGTTGCAGATGGTTAAGCGAGGGCAGGAACCAAGGTTCTCTTTTATTGGTGCAGCGCAAGCTTGAAGTGACTGAGCACTGTTGGTCAAGGGTTTAAGCAAGTTTTACGCTAGTGGGCTTCGTCCATTGGTTGTGAGACTGGTCGAGGTCAGGCACGTGAAAGTCTCGTGTCTCTCTCTCTCTTTGGGACCAACCCTAACCTTGCCGATGGGGCGCATGCTAGGGAGATGCCTTCGGTTCTAGCCACCTAGCCATGAGCTTCCGAAATCCCAGCGGACTTGAACCACCCTTAGGTACTGCTTCCGGACCAAGGGTGGGTGTCCGAGAGGTGAGTGTATGTATATTTGAAGTATGCTTCCTTTGTGGGCTACTCTGGGCCTTCGGAGAATAAGGCTTCGGTGTGGACTCGTAGGCTTTGGATTCCGAAGTGAAGCTTCGGAGTGGTGAGGCTTCGGAGTGGGCTTATCCAAAGTGGGCCTTCGGAGTGGGCTAGCAGTGGCTTCAGAAAGGTGAGGCTTCGGAATAGGCTTATCCGAAGTAAGGCTTTGGAGTGAGCTCATTGAGGTGGGCCTCGGGGCGAGTTTCTCAGTCATGGAGCTTCACGGTGGGCTCCGTAGGGTGGGTCTAGTTTGTAGCAGTTGTTGTTGGTGGAGCCCATATTGGTACACGTGGAGTCGTTGGTGATGTGTACTGGTCAAGCTGTATGAGCGGTCAACTACTATCTACATTATTCAATAGTTGATAATTTTTTTTTTGTTGACTCTATGGTTTTTGTAATTTAGATAAATATAGCATATGCTATAAGATGTGATTATTTTAGTATATGGAGATCCGTTGTATTTTTAATTTTTTTTTTTGAATCTGATTGGTTCTCAGAAATATGTTTTTAATTTTTTTTGTTGATTGGTAGAGATGAATCGATGGAATGGAATTGATTGGTTGTAATGATATATTAATTGATTATTGAGTATTAATTTAGTTGGAATTGTTTATTGAGCTGCATTTGTTTTTGTACAGGATAGCAATATTGATATATGCAATTACCATTTTTTTGAAAAAAAATTGGAAACATTTATGTCTCTTTTAAGAAAACCGACATAAATAAAAAGCACTTATGTCACTTTTATAATAACTTTTATGTCACTTTTAAAGTATTTATGTCACTTTAAGTTAAAAGTGATATAAATAAAATTGAATTTATGTCATTTTTAAGTATTTACGTCACTTTTTATTAACATATGTTTCGGTTTTATGAAACATTTATGTCACTTTTATAAAACATTTATGTCACTTTTAAAGTTTTTCTGTCGCTGCCATTTATGTCACTTTCTACTGTAAAAAAAAATGACATAAATACCTATTTATGTCACTTTTTAAGTGACATAAATAACAATTTTTCTTGTAGTGCTCGACATAATCGAGTCCCCAAACCCATCTCAAAATCTCTGGTTTTCGCATAGCTATTCAGAGTCACACTTTTAAAGGGCCCACTTTTCTCAAAACTATTTTTTCAAAAGTCAAAGATGAATTACTTTAATTGTCTTTGCAGGGTCCTAACACTCTAAATGTTAGGTGGCAACTCTGAACATTTCAAATAGGCCCTATCATACTCTTTTCACCCTGTCCAATAAAAATCAATTTGCAATTCACCCAGTTTCAGAAAGTCATGCCCACACCGACAACCTGGCATTCCGAGGGCACGGGCGTTGTAGACACCCCATTTTGTCAGCTATCAGATTTAGGAGACCCATAGTATGGTTGTTCACAATGATCAAAAAGGACTCTAAGAGGACTCCTGGAAGTTAGTTCTATCTCTCAAAATGCACAGAATGACCAAAATACCCCTGAAATCCCGAACGCTCCTGGATTAGGACCAAATGTTCTGGAAATGCTCTACGTCGTAAGAAAAGCAATAAAATGAGTTCTAAAGCAATACCAGATGAAATTGTCGGCTCCCGGAGACCCCCATAAATCCCAGAAGTTCCCAGAAAGTTCCCGTTGACCGGTTGACCAAGATTTGACCAAGATTTGACCAAAATCGTCCAAATTTGCCGAAAAGTTCCAGAATCATTCTAGATCATGTGAAAAATACTAAAATGAGTTTTATAATAAAATTGAACGAAAACGTCAGCTCTTGGGAGCTCCCAGAGGTTTCCAGAACTTCCCAAGAATCCCAAGTTTGACCAGTTTGACCAAAATTTGACTTTGAAACTGGAGCACCGTATCATTTTTCAAATTTTTTTCATAGATACTAAAGGTCAATAGCTTTCCGACGATATATCGACATAATTTTTGGATTTAAAACGAATTTATTATGAGTTTCCGAAGGTAAAAAAGGCGATCAAATCGGCTATTATCGCGAATACCGCAAAACTTTTCAAAGTGACCTATCTCTAAAATATTGTTTTTGGAAAATGGACTCCATTACCTTTCCAACGGTATATCACAAGCTCGGTTTGGAGTTCATATGCATTTTCTGTGAATTTCGGACGAAATAGGGCCTTTTTCGGAATACCAGAACCTCTGGGGGCCTAAAAAGAATTATCTGGACGAATGAGGAGCAGTGCTGCCGCGCCACAGGCCCAGTACCGTCGCGGCACTCTCCCCCAGAATGGTCTATTTTTGTAATTTCTTTTGGGTGTTCAAATGGATTAATTAGAAACCAAAACGACGTAGTTCTATGTTCACAGATGGTTGGGACCAATTTGAGTGCTTCTAAAACCCCAAAAGCACCCCCAAATTGGCCTATATAAACCCCCCTTGACTTCTCATTTTGGGGGTGTAAAATGCAAACTTTGAAAACTTTTAGAGAGAAAGTTGTAGAGCTAAGGTTAGAGTAGAGAGAAAAGAAGCTTCCTTCTTTGATTTCCAAACAAGAGAGTGAGTTCTAAACTTTATTTTTACTTCATTACTTCGATTTACTTCATATTCAATACACCCAACCACCATTTTAGTGAGCATTTAAGAGAGAGAAAGCTACTTCCATGTCCAATGCCACCACATATGAGTGAAACACCAAGCTACAATTCCAATACATCATTGAATATCATCTATTGTTTCTGATATACTTGTTTGCTTACTTTGATGTTCATCTCCTCTTATCTCATTTCTTTTTCTTTTTCTTGTTTACTTACTAGTTCATCATCATCTAGATGAGGACATGAAGTTTGAGATGAGTGAATCCTTATGGATAGTACCTCTTGACCCCAAAAACATGTTTATAGATGATGGTTACAACCTCAATACATCGATCCCCATGTATTCTTGAGGTTATTTCTAAAATAAAGCAATGTCTCCAACAATCTTGGAGGCTCTTAATATGAGTTCAAGTGTTGATATTTCAAGTGGTCATAATCTCCATTTAAGTGCTGAAAATATACTTTCAAAACTCCTATTTCAAAACCCCTCAAACCACCCCCCAATATTGGGATTCCAAGAAATAAACCTTATTTTTCTACAAAAATCTTCACAACAGTGAGTTGTTTAGTTTCAAAGAATTATTCTGAGTTCAAAACTCAAGGTAAGGATGCAAGACCACTTGGAAAGTCTTCCTAATTCATTATATAACACCCATGATTTTTGGCTTGACTGGAAAGCACTTGAAAGGGGTCCATTTTTGTCCAAACATTCCTTCCAAACATTCTGCCTCTGCTGTCACAGCAGCTAGATTGACTTTCAACTTGTTTTACAGAAAATATTTCCACAAAGAATGGTCCTAACTTATTTTTTCCTTGAACTTAAATGTATTAGGGAACTTTCTATGTAATATGGGCCTCTAGATATTTAGTTTTCATTTTTTAAGAATTTCTAACATTTCAGTCGACAGTACGGACTCTGTTTCTGAAAAAACCTCTATTGTTAATATGATTTCTCTCAATATGTAATAGTTATTGAGGGTTGGCTTTTTGATATGTGTTCTAGACACAATAAGGATCATCTCCATAAAAAGTCATGCATTTAAAATATTCCTAACACTACTTTTCATTTTCCACAAGATCAAGTCAATGTTCTGTCCACTATTCACAGCAAACATTTGTTTACTTTCATTCTTTGATTTGATGCTTACATGTACTCCAAATTTGTTCATATCTTAGGAAGTAGTCCATACTACATTTGTACATATCCCATGATGATTTCCTCCATGCATTCATTCATCTCTTTTAGACTTATAAGCCACTTTAGAAAGTCCATGTACACAAACACACAACAACCTTTGCACATCCTCGGGTCATGCATTGCATTCATGCAAGATTTGGGGTTTTTGTGATCCCTAATCTAAGAAGATTATAAGGAATGAACTAGATAATACGTTTGTGCTCCCCCTCGATTAATTCTTCCTTTTTCATCCGTCCCTGGGATTGAGAGGTTTTCTTTTCTCAAAGATTAACATGCACCATATTAGCTTACTAAGCATTTTTTATTTCATTGATTAATTTGTTTCAAGAACAATTCATGTCCCCTTAGATTAGGAAAACTTAATTACTTGATATATGATTAGACGATTTTTCCTAGGTTTATTCGTGTGATCTTTCACTTTTTCATTGCATGATATTTGGCTAAGATCATATGAACGATATCTTATCTTTTGATCTTCCATTTCAAAATTCTTGTTTGATATAATATACTATCATAGTATTAATTGTCGAACCATACACAGTATAAGATGATTATTTGGATGCTAATTCAGGCCCGTCGAAAGATGGGGCGAGTTGAGGGTAATTTAGTCGTGACAAAGGGTCCTTCCTCTCTCGTACCAAAACCCCAAGCCAAGTTCTTTGGTTATGAAAGGCCAGTGCCCTTTATCCATTTGGTTTAGTCAAAATTAGGTTTCTTGGTTCTTTAAAGACCAAGTGGCGACTCTGTATCTGTTTTCAACAAACCTTTTCCTTTCCTTTTTCAAAACAATCTCAAACCAAAACAAAAAGAGTGGATGAGCGATTCTGCGTGTCCACAGGTGCGACAGCTGGCGACTCTGCTGGGGACAAAACTTAAGAAGACTCAGGCCATCACTTTAGTGATTTTCATTACAATGGGGCATTTCTTTTGTACTAACAATTTTTTTTGTTTCACATTTTCTTTGCAAATTCATATTCTTTTGCACAGGTGTTCGCGACTTAGGCTGAAATAAAACTGCAAGGCCAATGGCAAAATTGTAAAGGCCAATGCCAATACCAAGATTTTTTACAATCATGCACACTATACACTGGAAGATTGGGTCTGTAGCCCTATCCTGACTCTAGGATACCTCCGAAGATAGCAACAAAACATGAGCAACTGTGAAGTAAACTTGAATGAGGCTATAGGCAACAATCAAAACCATAATCACCCAAATTTTCAACAATAGATCAACAATCTATTCACTATGGTCAAACAGTTAACCACCATGCACCCGGCGTTCTCAGCGGTGGTCACTCAGGTACCACCCAACAGTATTGCCATACCAACTATACTAAGGCAGTCAGGTAGCCATAACTAGCCACCCATACCAGCCGGCTATGTATGCGCTGAGAAACCACCGGCAAGGACATCATTCCAGGTCCCTCTGCCCATTCCTCCTCAATAATTTACAAGCTCCCCTGCCGCTGTTCATATACTGGCAATCACTATTAACGAGGAAGTCGATCATCACGCCAAAGATAACTGTTTGAGGAGACTCAAGGAAACAAACTCCATGGCACAATAGATCAAACGCCTGGAAAGCACTCTCAAGGCCATGCAAGGGTTCGATTCCCAGGAGGAATGTCTCTCTCTAATCTATCTGCCACTCTGGGAATTGTATTCCCAATTAAATTCAAGATGCCTATATTTACAACATATGACAGATTTGGGGACCTACGCATCCACTTCAGGGAATACATCGGGAATTGGGCGAATACGTGGAAGATGAACGACTATGGGTCCATCTCTTCCAGAAGAGTCTCGCGGGACTAGCTCTCCGATGGTACTTGCACCTCGACAATTCCAAGGTCTCCACCTAGGAAGACTTCATGAATGCCTTCTTCAAGCAATACCAATACAACGAAGACATCGCACCTGATAGATACTCGTTGCAGAAAATATATAAAAAGACGGATGAGTCTTTCTGGGAGTATGCCCATCGCTGGAGAGAGGTCGGATCTTAAGTATACCCTCCAATGGATGACTCCGAAATAGTGAAAGCGTTCATCCATGCCCAACAACGCCCATATTACGAACTACTTATCTCAATGGTTGGTCGATCATTCGCTGAGCTTATCAGACATGGGGAGATGGTAGAAAGATAGCTTGCAATCAGGAAAGATAAAAGACACTACTGACCAAAATCAGCCCTGCACCGCCTATAAGAAGAAGGCCAAAAAGGATAATGAGGTCACAGTTGTCTACCCTGATGCCACACAGTTCGCTCTCGTGAACTATATCCAGCAACATGCAATACCACCTCTAATATATCAACAAGCCTTTCCCATGTACCAGTAGTCGATGGTACAGTAAATAACCTAGGGTTTGCAATAGCCCCTCGTACCTCAATACCAACGTTATAGGCCGAGAATACCACACTAGTTCTAGAACATGAACTTCCAAAGGAAGCTATAGGATAAATTCTAGAAATATTTGCCACTGGCGGATTCACCAAGCTCCAAGGGAGCCATTGCAATAGTCTCTACAGGGAAAACTCCAGACCCTCTCCCAAAGATGTATGATCTCACACGACATTGTGAATTCCATTCTGGAATGGTCAGTTACTCAACAGATGATTGCTTCGCCTTGATGCACAAATCAAGATCTGATCGATGAGGGGAGGATAACTATCACGCCATCGGAGCCACTCGCCAATGTGGCCAGTAACCCACTCCCTCAACACGGAGTTGTCACACCAACTATCAATGTGGTGACGGTTGAATATGAGGAGATTGCTATGTCAGTCAACCAGCATCCCTCGCCAAGATGGGTCGGTGGTTTGATCCTAGTAAGCCTGGAAAAGGGATTCTCGAACCTTAATATGAACCATGAAACTCTCTCTCCCCCATATATGTACCAATCTCAATTATTCCCGCACCAACAATAGAAAGGGCGATCGAGCCCATCTCTGTCCATTCTCTCCCTCTCACGTTTGTACCCCAACTATTCCCCGGGCAAAAATCCAAAAAATAACCAAGCCACACCCTTCTCTAGTAAGGTCTATACTGGAGGTCTTATAAGATCATTGAACAGGTGAGCAAATCCCCCGCCCAAATCTCGATATTATCTCTTCTGCTAACCTCTGAGACTCACCTTAGCACCCTCTTGAAGGTACTCAACGATGCCTATTTCTCCAATTGCATTTCAAGCGATCAGCTGGAGGAAATTATAGGCAGCATCTCATGATCTCATTCTCTGATGATGAGATCGGACACGAAGGGACTGGGTATAACAAAGCCCTACACCTCGCAGTAAAATGCTCAGGCATGATACTTGATCAAGTGCTTGTTGATAATGGATCTGCTGTAAATGTTTGTCCTCTGGTCATGATCAAGAGAATGGGCATCGACTAGACGCGAATTAGACGATCTAACACTATCGTCCGAGGCTTCGATGGAGACCGCAGGAAAACCTTCAGATTAATAGATCTTCCTGTCGAGGTTGGACCCTATAAGTTTCAGGTCACATTCCAAATCTCAGACATCCTCGCCTCTTACAACACACTCCTTGGCAGACCATGGATCCACCCAGTTGGGGTAGTCTCCTCCACTCTACACTAAAATGTTAAATATGCAATTGAGGGGTTTTTGATAATCGTCCACGATAAAAGAACCCTCGATCCCATATATCATCGCAAGTGAAAAGGTCAAGCCTACCACATACCAAATCTCTGAGCTATTATGCGCCACCTATGCGCCAGAGGGAAAGGTTGAAACGAAGCCGTCATACTCCAAGGCTCATGTCAACATGGCTAGGCAGCTTAAGGCGAATGGCTATCAGCCAAGGAAGGGCCTGGGAAGACTAAGCCAAGGACAGATAGAGCCAGTCGATCCACCAACTCAGAGCAACACCTGTGGCCTCGGGTACAAAAAAAAATTCTAGAAGGGCCAGAAGTTCGGTCTCATCACTGAAGGGATCATCCCACATATACAGAAGACTTTTCCCTACCCTGCTGAGGTTATGGCCCCTGACCAGGTTCATGAGGGGAACACTTCAAGCTTACAACCTACCCAAGCCACAGATTGGACTTCTGCGGTCCCAATGGGTTGCATCCAAGCATTATTTGAAGAGGAGATCTTCGTGATGGCCGATCAAGAGGCCACTTCCCTACCTACCATCCGCCGAGTCAAGCTGGACGAGACCCTGAATAACTGCGAGGTTTGCATGTTGCCTAAGAACGAGGAATTTTGGTAAAATGATAATAACATATGTAAAGTTTTCACTTGACTTAAGCCGGTTAAATAAAAAATGGATCCGACACTTATAAAGGCTTTCTATCTTTTATGCTTTTGAATGAAATGCTTGTTCACCTTTATCTCAACGCAAATCTCTCTCTAAAGTTGTATCTTTTTCTCTTTTCTTGTCAAAATTGATTTCAGGGAACCTATGATTGAAACTACTAATCCACCAAATATCACACAACTTGATAAGGCCCAACACGATTTTAATACAGAAATAAACTCTAATCTCATGGGTATAGAAGAAGATTCTAATTCCGACGAGGAAGCACTCCACGAACTCGGAAGATTAATCTCGGAACTCGAGGACAAGCCAAAGCCTAACTTAGAAGAAATCAATACCGTCAATGTCGAGACCATCGAAAATCCTCGAGAACTGAAAATCGGCCATCAATTATTATAGTGGCATAAATCAGAGTTATTTGAATTCTTGAAGAAATATCAGGACATCTTTGCCTGGTCATACCAAGATATGCTCGGACCGACCACCAGCATCGTCACACAAAAACTCGCCATCAAGCCTGAATTCAGGCCCATCAAGCAAAAATTAAGGAAACTGAAGCCCGAGTATTGGAGTCTCAAAGTAAAGGAAGAAGTAATCAAGCAGTTCAAGGCCAACTTCATCATGGTCATGAACTATCCAACATGGCTGGTAAAAGTGGTATGGTACCCAAGAAAGATGGCAAAGTCAGAGTTTGTTTCGACTATAGGGATCTCAACAAGGTAAGCCTAAAGGACGGCTTTCCTCTGTCGAATATCCACATACTAGTTGATAATATGGCTATAAACGAGATCTATTCTTTCATGGATGTCTTTTCTGGTGACAATCAGATCCTCCTAGATAAGGAAGACCGGGAGAAGACAGTTTTCATAACACCTTGGGGCACATTCTGCTATTGAGTCATGCTATTTGGCCTTAAGAACGCCGGGGCAACCTATCAAAGGGCTATAGCTACCCTCTTCCATGACATGATGATGGAGAATTGGAGGTCTATGTCGATGACATGATCAAAAAGTCTCAGAAGATGACAGAACACCTCATTGATCTCAAAAAGCTCTTCGATCGCCTTAGGAAGTACAAGCTCAAGCTAAACCCAGCCAAGTACACTTTCAGTGATCTCTCAGGAAATTTATTAGGATTCTTGGTCAGCTGACATAGCATTGAGGTCGACCCTGAGAAAATCAAGGCCATTAGTGAAATGCCTGCTCCTATAAAGGAAAAGGAAATCAGAGGATTCCTAGGACGGATCAACTTCACTAGTTGTTTCATCTCACAACTCACAGGTAAGTGTGAGTCGATCGTCAAGCTACTCCGAAAGGATTCTGACAAGACATGGAACGAGGATTGTCAGGTTTCCTTTGATAAATTAAGAAGTACCTCCTAAATCAACCCGTGCTCGTCCTACCAGAGCCAGGTCATCGTTGCTTTAACTATCTGTCCTTAACCATTCGATGGGATGTGTACTGGGCCATAATGACATGTCTGGACAAAAGGAACATGCCATCTACTACCTGAGAAAGAGGTTCATAGACTGTGAATCTTGATACTCTGTGCTACAATGAACTTGTTGTACCCTTGCTTGGGCTGCCACCAGACTCCGTCATTACTTCCTCAGCTATATAGTATGTTTGATCGCCCAGATGGTCCTGCTCAAGTACATCTTTAAAAAATCAGCGCTGACCAGGAAGTTCTCAAAATGGCAGATGCTACTGACAGAATTTGACATCATCTATATCACTCAAAAGACCATTAAGGGTCAGGCAATCGCTGATCAACTAATAGAGACTTCGATCGACAACTATGAGTCGATGGATGTTTCTTTCCCAGATGAGACTATCTTATTTTCCACCAGTGAAAATGAAAAAAAAAGCTCCAAATGCTGGCAAATGTACTTTGACAGAGCATCTAATAGCAAAGGGCCTAGGGGAGGGGCAGTAGTTGTATCGGAAGAAGGAATGCACTTTCCCATCTACAACAAGCTAGGCTTCGATGCAACCAACAACATCTTTGAGTATGAAGCGTGCATCAGACCTGAGACTAGCTCTGGACATGGACATTCACAGAATGATAGTTTCACAAGATTCTGAACTTGTCATCAATCAATCCACCAAAGAATATGCTACGAAGGATGCCAAGCTAATCCCATACAGAAGATGTTTGGTCGACTTGTGCAAATACTTCGACTACATCGAGTTCAACCACATTTCCCATTATAAAAATAATTTCGTTGATGCCCTTGCAACTTTGGCATCCATGATCAAGGTCATCAAGATGGACGAGATTCCCCCTCTGATAATCGATATAAAGTCCAGGCGGGTTTACTGTTATCCAATCGAGGAAGAGGTAGACGGTGAGCCATGGTACTATGGTATCATGAGCTTTCTAGAGAAACAAGAGTAGCCCCTATTGCTAATCTGGGAGAACGACATTCCCTCTAAAAACTTGCTTTGCAGTTCTTTCTTAGTGGCAAGACCCTATTCAAACAGAGCTATCACTTGGGACTACTCATATGTGTAGCGGCACCGAAAGCTAACTACTTAATGGAGAAGGTACACGGAGGAGTCTGTGGCCCACACATGAGTGGTCTCATGCTCGCCAAGAAAATAATGAGAATCGATTACTTCTGGCCAACTATGGACAACGACTGTGCTAAATTCGTCAAGAAGTATCATCAATGTCAGATCCATGCTGACCAAATGCATGCACCGCCAAAGGATCTGCATTCTATGACTACTCCATGGCCTTTCTCTATGTGGGGAATGGATGTCATCGGAACCATCACACCAAAGGCATCTAATGGTCACCGTTTCATCTAGGCAGCCATCGACTATTTCAAAAAATGGGTCAAGACAGAGTCCTATGCTAGGGTAACCAAGGAGGTCGTTGCCCATTTCATCAAGAGGAACATTGTGTGCCAAAACGGCCTCCCAGAATCCCTTAGCTCGGATAATGCCAGGAAACTCAATAATGACATGATGACCAAACCTTGTCAACAGTTTTAGATTACTCACAAGCATTCAGCACCGTAATATCCTAAGATGAACATGGTAGTTGAAATAGCCAACAAGAACATCAAGATAATCATACGGAAGATGTCTACTAGCTACAAGGATTGGCTTGACCTACTACCATTGGCATTCAGGGCTTATCGTACTTCCATCCGAACCTCGACCGAGGCAATCCCTTATTCCCTTGTCCATTGGATTATTAATTTTGGATTGCTTTATAGTTGATTATTATAGTATCCATCATATTTTTCATTAATATAGTTGCTATATTCAATTTTACTATGTTAGGCTAAATCTCTAGTTAGGGAAAAGCAATGAAACGGTAAACAACTTAATTCCCATGCATGTTTTCAGCAGGCAGCCCTAAATCCAGAGATCAATGAATATTTAAGTAGAGATACATAGGATTTTATGTTCTCTAATATGAACAACGTTAATGAGCATGATGTTAATGACTCTCAACTTAGATTTTCAACAGTTTGTGAACTTGCTTCATGGTTTTAGTTTAGTTAATTTATTTTCAAGCACAGTATATTAGTTTTGGCCATGAATCATGCTCATAAGCAATCTGATCGTACTTCATAAAAATGGGATAATTGAAATAATTCTATATCTTTAGGCCGGCTATAGGACATTTTATTATTTTAATGAAACCTATACATTAGAGGCATGTTTCTGGATGATTGGGATTGTCGTATCTTTTCGTAGGCATGGAAATTAGGAAGTTTACCATGGATTTATGATTTCCTAACGTTTTTCTCATATTTAGAAATCTCTTAATTAAATTCGCTGCTTTAATTAATTCTTAGTTAGTCGTTAATTCACTTAGTTAAATCACTCTAGAGCTTAAATTATAGCTATAATTAATTAGTAGATTCATGTAGGTAGTGAACTTCATTAGTTAACATTAATTCTAGCAAAGAAATCATATTTTCATTTATACATTAATTCATGTAAGTAGTTATAATAATTTTCCCAAAGAAATCATATTTTCATTTATAATATTGATAAATTAGATATAAATTAATCAATTGAAATCATATCTGTCCCTTGGGTTCGACCTAGTCTTACTAGAAAATATATTACTTGAACGATCACCTATACTTGGGTATAGCATTTAGAGCACACAATTTTGTTCGTGTCAAGTTTTTGGTGCCGTTGCCGGGGAGAGGCAATTTGCTTAATTTTATCTGGTTTGTTAATTTATTTTATGTTATCCTTTTCTTTGTTTTGCATATTATCACACATTTACTTCGTAGTGTTTCATGTCATATAATTCCATCGAAGGCTTATTTCAATAAATGAAAATTTTAAACGATTCCTCTGATTCTTCTGTTAACCCGATAGTTATACCCCAACACTCTAATCCAATGGCTGGATTTTTACCACCCAATCTTAATAGTCTTAATGGGAACATTGAGAATAATGGGGAGAATAACCTAGAGAAAGGATAGATGATAATACACGTCCACTAAGGGACTTATTAGCCCCTGATAGGAACATCGTGATCCCTTCATGCATAAATATTCCACCACATCAAGGGACGTTTCATTTTATAAATAGTATGATACAGCTCTTGCCTACTTTCCATGGGATGGAGAATGAGAGGGCCTACATACATTTAAAAGATTTTGAATCTGTGTGTGACACATTTGCTGAACAAACGTGTCCGTGAGAAATTACTAGATTGAAACTTTTCCCATTTACATTAAAAGATATAGCGAAAGCTTGGCTTTTAACTTTTAGACCTGGCTCAATTAGTACATGGGCTGCTATACATGAGGAGTTTTTGAAAAAATTCTTCCCAAAGCATTTTACAGATAACCTCATGCGACAAATCAAGCTTTTTATCCAAAATGAGAATGAAACTTTTGCTAGAGTCTGGGAACGTTCCAAAGATCTACTTTTGTCTTGCCCACACCATGGTTTTGAAAAATGGCGTCTCATGAGTTTTTTCTTCAAGAGGTTAACCCCAGAATCTAAAAAGTTAGTGCAAACAATGTGTCAAGGATCATTCATGCATAAAAGCGCGAATGAAGCTGGAACATATTTTAGCTGGCTTGCTGAGAATTCACCCCAATGGGAACTACGTTAAGTAACGCACGCACCTCCTAGTGAATCTGATAGGGCTAAACAGAAAAGTATATTCCTGCTTAGGGCAGAAGATGAATTATCTACTAAATATGAACAACTTGCTAAGTAAGTAGAAGCATTAGCAAAAGGAATAACAGAACAACCTAGAGTACTGTATCAAGAAAAAATGTGTAGCAACCGCAAAATGATAGGACATCAGGCACAAACTTGCCCTAATATACCCATTTTATAAGAAAAACTGTATGTTCATAAATGTGATGAATAATTATAATGTCCTACAAATGCATATGATGGGTACAATTGGAAGAATCAACCAAATGTAAATAATTGGAGAAACGAGGCGAATCAAGCACCTAATAATAGTTTTAATCAACCGCCTTAACAAAATCAATACTTCCAACAAAATCAAAATCAATATCAACCACCTCCTCAACAATCTAATCAACAATATCAACCCCTATAACAACAGAACTATCAAGGAAATAATCAAAATAGTTCGAATGGTTATGTGCCCCCTCGCAAGAAGGCACAAGAAGACCCTAAAGATGCAATGATGCAACAAATAGTTCAGGCTATGGGAAAATTACAATCAACTATGGAAAGGATAGGTAATCAATTTGAAAATAGTCAAAAAGGAATTTTCCTTGCTCAACCACAAGCTAATCCAAGAGGTCAGCCATAAAATGGCAACCAAAGTTCTAGTTTGGGGAATCAAGAACATGTTAAATCAATAACAACCTTAAGAAGTGGTAAAATTGTAGGGCAAGATATCTCTCCTCCTGTAATTGAGGAAGAAAAAGATATAGAAGATAACAATGTGGAAAAGGTAGCTGAGAGTGACAACACTAAAAAAGATGAACAAACTGACCCTAAGAGTAATGAGAGGCAAGATGGTGAGAGAGTAGAAGAGGAAGACTTTAAATATGTTCCTCCAGCCCCTTACCCACAAAGATTAAAGAAATGACATGATGCTAAGAATCAAGAATTCTTAGAACTTTTTAAACAAGTAAAAATTAACTTGCCCCACTTGGATGCTATAAGTCATGTCCCTGCTTAGGGGTATTTTGAAGATGTCCAAATGTGTTTCCTGATGACTTGCCAGATGTTCTAATTGAGAGAGAAATTGAGTTCACCATTGAAGTAATGCTAAACTCAAGAACTATATCCAAGGCACCATATAGAATGGCACCAGTGGAATTGAAGAAGCTGAAAGTTCAACTACAAGAACTACTTGACAAAGGTTTTATTCAACCTAGCATATCGCCGTGGGGAGCTCCAGTGTTGTTGATAAAGAAGAAAGATGGTTCAATGCGGATGTGTGTGGACTATCGAGAAGTGAACAAACTGACAATCAAGAATAAGTATCCATTACCTAGAATTGATGACATATTTAATCAACTTTGTGGGGCACAAGTATTTTCCAAGATAGAATTGAGATCGGGTTATCATCAGTTGAAAGTAAAAGCAGAAGACGTTAAGAAAACAGCTTTCAGGACACGTTATGGACACTATGAGTTCCTAGTCATGCCGTTTGGAGTTACAAATGCACCAGCCGCGTTCATGGATCTTATGAACCGAGTCTTCAAAGACTATCTAGATGACTTTGTGATAGTGTTTATCGATGACATTCTTATCTACTCACCGAGTGAGATAGAGCACAAACATCATTTGAGACTGATACTTCAGAGATTGCGGGAAAAGTAACAGTTTGGTAAATTCAAGAAATGTGAATTTTGGTTATCTAGTATTACTTTTCTTGGTCACGTGATTGACAAGAATGGAGTTTCAATTGATCCTCACAAAGTGGAGGCAATGTCTAATTGGCAGAGACCGACCTCAGTGTCAGAAATTCGAAGTTTCTTGGGATTAGTGGGATACTATCGCCGTTTGATTGAGCATTTCTTGAAGATTTTATTGCCGATGACAAAGTTAATGAGAAAGGGTGTTACTTTTGAATGGAGTCAGGAATGTGAAGATAGTTTCCAAGAGTTAAAGTCGTGTTTGACGAGAGCACCTATTCTGACAATACCATCTAGAACTGGGGGATTTGTGATCTATAGTGACGCATCACATCAGGGTTTGGGATGTGTACTTATGCAAGGTGGCAAGGTAATTGCTTATGCTTCTAGACAGTTGAAGACACATGAGGTTAAATATCCGGCTCACGACCTTGAATTGGCCGCAGTGATTCTTGCTTTGAAGATTTAGAGATACTACTTGTACGGGGAGAAATGTGAGATTCTCATGGACTATAAAAGTTTGAATTACATTTTCACTTAACGAGACCTGTATATGAGGCAGAGATGATGGTTAGAGTTGATGAAGGATTACAATATTTCTATAGAGTGTCATCCGGAGAAGGCTAACGTAGTAGTCGACGCGCTAAGCCAGAAGACGCCAAGGAACTTAGCCGACGAGCTAACATAACAGAAAGAACTAGTAAGGAAAATGGAACTATTAGAGTTGGATTTATTTCCAGAAACCAACGGTGGCTTAATGATGGCGATCATAGCACACCCTGATATTATTGATGAGATCAAGTGGGCATAATTTGACGATGTATACCTATGCAAAATGAGAGCCTAGATACCTTTGGGAAAATGACCTGGTTTTGTATTGGAACAAGGAACGTTGATGCTTGAAAATCAGTTTGTGTGTGCCGAATCTAAAAGGCTTGAAAGATAGAATCCTAGAGGAAGCACATAATACCAGATACTCAGTACACCCGGGAAGTAATAAAATGTACCAGAACTTGAGAGAAAACTTCTGGTGGAATGATATGAAGCATGAAGTGGCTAAGTATGTTTCTGAGTGTTCGGCATCTCAGCAAATGAAGGCAGAAAGACAGGTACCCGCAGATCTATTACAACCATTACCCATGTCAGAATGGAAGTGAGATGAGATTATGATGGACTTTATTTCGAGATTTCACGATCGCCGAACAAGAATGATAAGATTTGGGTTATAGTTGATAGATTGACAAAGTCAGCTCATTTTCTACCAATCAAGACGAATAAGCCTTCGAGGTTAGCAGAATTGTATGTGAAAGAGATTGTGAGACTAGATGGGGTGCCAACAGTGATTATGTCGGATTGAGATAGTATCTTTACGTTGAGGTTTTGGGGTAGTTTGCAAGAAGCTATGGGTATAAAGTTGAGTTTGAGTACCACATTTCATCCTCAGACCGATGGCCAGTCAGAACGGACGATTCAGACCTTGGAAGATATGTTGAGACTGTGTGTTCTAGACCTTGGGAGTGATTGGGAGTACCACTTGCAGTTAATTGAATTTGCTTACAACAATGGATTCCAGTCAAGTATTGGAATGGCACCGTATGAAGCTTTGTATGGGCGTAAGTGTCGATCACCGGTTGGAGAAAGAAGATTGTTTGGACCTGAGATAGTGCAAATGACTACCGAGAAGGTGAGATTGATTCAGGATCGACTTAAGGTAGCTTAGAGTCATTATAAGAGTTATGCGAACTCGAAACGACGACCGATGACATTTACGGTAGGAGACTTTGTATACTTGCGAGTATTGCCTTCGAAAGGCATTACTCGATTTGGGAAACGGGGAAAACTTAACCCACGATTTGTAGGACCTTTTGAGATCCTATAGAGGTAGGGTCGGTGGCTTACCGTTTAGCTTTGTCAACGGAGTTGGAACATGTGCACAATGTATTTCACGTATCGATGCTGAAACGATGTATGAAAGATACGAGTAAAATCATAGTACCCAAACCATTACAAATTCAAGAAGACTTATGTTATATAGAGCGTCCAATAGAGATACTAGATTGGAAGGATTAAGTCTTAAGAACTAAGACAATTTCGATGGTGAAAGTACTATGGCATAGTCATACGGTTGAAGAGTCTACATGGGAGAGTGAGGAAGAAATGGAGAATGAGTATCCGCACCTATTCGATGTATGAGGTATAAGTTTGGGGACAAACTTCCTTTTTGGAGGGGAGAGTTGTCACACCCGTTCCAAAAAGTTCATGAATTTAACATGCATATTTGAATTTCATAAATTATCAATGTTATTTGATAATTGAGATAAGTAGTTGACTGTAGTCAACGGTGGAGTGTCGGTTGAGGACACAACAATCGGATAACGACGAGGCATCCGTATGATTAAATGGCATTTATATGTTTTAAATGTTTTTTGACTTATCTGGTATTTCATGAATAGTAAATTTTACCCGTGTAGAGTAAATTCTGATAATTTTGATACTGTTAGATATCATTTTGGGAACTGTGGTGAGAACGTGACCGATGCATTATATAAAAGGTAGGTTATGAGATTCCAAGAAATATAGTTTTCGGACATATTTTTGGACCCAAATGAGACTTAGACGAAAACTTTTATAAATTTTAGTATTCACTCGTGAAGTAATAAAATGGACGTGTGCGACGTTTCAGGGAATAATTAGGAGTTTTGAGAAATTGTGGAGAGGTAAACGTAATTCCCGAGAGTCGTGCCTACATATAGAAACTCATGAATTAATTTCATTTCTTCAAGCCTAAATTGGAAATCAAGAGAGGGGAGATTTGGGGATTTAGTTCCTAAGAGCTTTCCGACACAAATCCGCGACCTTCCGATCGTCAACTTTTTCCCAAATTCGTGATTTGAACTCGTAGAGGTAAGGCCTACGTTTGGATATATATTAGGCCATGTTTGGTTAGATTTTTATAAATGCCCTAAAGTTAAAATTTTGGGGTAAATGCGTGTAAACTTGTAGGAATCGTTTGAAAGTTGAAAACCGACATTTAATTGATCTCCTAATTCATCCTTCAAAGTTATTGGAAAATCGCATGAGGAATGAATTCTAATCCTATGAATTATAGGAAATTCCATGTTTTAACCATTGAACTTGAATTTTTTGGATCCGGGCAAAATTCATGTATTATGTATGTCCGTTAATTACGCACGTAGAAATGCAATTAAAGCATGTACAAATGTGCATATGAGCGTGTTATGTGTTATGTGGGTCAAAAGGGAGTGTAGTGCAATTCTGTCTGGGGGTAAGCTCCTCAAAGTTTGAGGATTTTGAGAATTGATAGTGTGGTGTCTGGTATGGAGGAAGGCCCAACCAGTGTATGAGATGCGTGGAAGAGGTGTGTGATCTTGTCAAAATCAAGATATAAAAGTATGCTTATTTGTGCTTTACTTTCAAAAGATTTGTAGTGTGGAAGTAAAGGTCGAACCCACAGAGATTGAATACTACACACTTTAATTTTTAAAACCTAAATTTAGTTAATTAAGAAAAATCGATTACGGATTTAATTTGAATTGAACTAATAACAATAAAAATAAATCTAAATTATGAAAGTAAATTAAATATTTATTTTTATAATAAGTTTAAGGAACCTAGGATTGCAAATCCACCACTAGCTTCATAATAAGGGTATTTACGAATTATTTTAGCTTATTAAGTTGGATGATAATGGGGAATTGTAGCTACAAGCCCAATTCCTCCGTCAAGAAAATAACTATGGTTCAAGCACCAACATAATCCATCTTCTGTTAGCACGAATTATCCCATACTAAACTAGGATTGTGGTATAATCCGTCTAATCTAGGCATGGACTATTCGGATACTTTATAGCACAATTCAATTTAAGCACCATTACATGTAAAAAATCTAAACAAGCACAGCAAGCATAGATCATTGAACACACTACCATCAAAATAGATCTATGACAAGAGTAAACTTTGAAAGTAATGATTTAATCAATAACAGCACGATTTATTTATAAAAATCCTCGGAACATGTAACTGTCATCCATACATAATAAAACTAAAATAAAAACATAAAATACACCCTATTACTTGGCTAGGGTTTCATTGAAACCCTAGATCTTGAGTTTAGTTGGCCATAGAATTGATGAACAACAAGAGGTTGATGGAGGCAAGTTTTGGCCTGAAAGTATGGTTGTTTATTGTGGTATATCAATTGCCAACCCCCCAAATTGAAGTAAAATAGGGTATATATAGATTTTATGCAAGTTTTGGAAGCTTTCCTAACCCGAAACGCACTAAAACTGCTATATTTTACAGTCTGGACGTAATTAGGCAGTTTCGTTCAGGTAGGAATCATCAGTAGAGTGAAATACGCAAGTTCCATTTTTACAGAGGACGCGCGCGCTGGCCGCGCGAGCGCAATATTGGGACCTCGCGCGAGCAGATCGCGCGAGCCATTTTCGGTATTTCGCGCGAGCGGGCCGCGCGTGCGATTGTCTTTTTTTAGCTTCTTTCTTTGTGCTTTTTCACCCTGTTTAGCCTGGTATACTTGATTTCTTCCAAATCCTGTCAGAAAATAGAAAATAAAGTAAAAACATACAAAAACAGGATAAAAAGGTACTAACAAACGCGCGTTAAGGCGTATAAATAGGATTTGTTCTCTCCCGATCACACCCCCAAACCTACATTTTGCTAGCCCTCGAGCAAAACTAAAATAAAAATAAAACTACTAATTATAAAATTCCTAATTCATTTTCTCCCTCACTCTCGTTGCCTCTCATCTATCCACCACCACTACCAGATGTCAGACCGCCGCCGTTGACGCCGGACCACCGCCACTGCCACCGTAAAACACGACATAAATTCCCTTTCTGTGCGTTTCTCTCACTCTCAATCTAGGTATATATATACATATATATACATATATTTGCGGTAGGAGACTTTGTATACTTGCGAGTATTGCCTTCGAAAGGCATTACTCGATTTGGGAAACGGGGAAAACTTAACCCACGATTTGTAGGACCTTTTGAGATCCTAGAGAGGGTAGGGCCGGTGGCTTACCATTTAGCTTTGTCAACGGAGTTGGAACATGTGCACAATGTATTTCACGTATCGATGCTGAAACGATGTATGAAAGATACGAGTAAAATCATAGTACCCAAACCATTACAAATTCAAGAAGACTTATGTTATATAGAGCGTCCAACAGAGATACTAGATTGGAAGGAGCAAGTCATAAGAACTAAGACAATTTCGATGGTGAAAGTACTATGGCGTAGTCATACGATTGAAGAGTCTACATGGGAGAGTGAGGAAGAAATGGAGAATGAGTATCCGCACCTGTTCGATGTATGAGGTATAAGTTTGGGGACAAACTTCCTTTTTGGAGGGGAGAGTTGTCACACCCGTTCCAAAAAGTTCATGAATTTAACATGCATATTTGAATTTCATAAATTATCAATGTTATTTGATAATTGAGATAAGTAGTTGACTGTAGTCAACGGTGGAGTGTCGGTTGAGGACACAACAATCGGATAACCACGAGGCATCCGTATGATTAAATGGCATTTATATGTTTTAAATGTTATTTGACTTATCTGGTATTTCATGAATAGTAAATTTTACCCGTGTAGAGTAAATTCTGATAATTTTGATACTGTTAGATATCATTTTGGGAACTGTGGTGAGAACGTGAGCGATGCATTATATAAAAGGTAGGTTATGAGATTCCAAGAAATATAGTTTTCGGACATATTTTTGGACCCAAACGAGACTTAGACGAAAACTTTTATAAATTTTAGTTTTCACTCGTGAAGTAATAAAATGGACGTGTGCGACGTTTCAGGGAATAATTAGGAGTTTTGAGAAATTGTGGAGAGGTAAACGTAATTCCCAAGAGTCGTGCCTACATATAGAAACTCATGAATTAATTTCATTTCTTCAAACCTAAATTGGAAATCAAGAGAGGGGAGATTTGGAAATTTAGTTCCTAAGAGCTTTCCGACACAAATCGGCGACCTTCCGATCGTCAATTTTTTCCCAAATTCGTGATTTGAACTCGTAGAGGTAAGGCCTACCTTTCGATATATATTAGGCCATGTTTGGTTAGATTTTTATAAATGCCCTAAAGTTAAAATTTTGGGGTAAATGCGTGTAAACTTGTAGGAATCGTTTGAAAGTTGAAAACCGACGTTTAATTGATCTCCTAATTCATCCTACAAAGTTATAGGAAAATCGCATGAGGTATGAATTCTAATCCTATGAATTATTGGAAATTCCATGTTTTAACCATTGAACTTGAATTTTTTGGATCCGGGCAAAATTCATGTATTATGTATGTCCGTTAATTACGCACGTAGAAATGCAATTAAAGCATGTACAAATGTGTATATGAGCGTGTTATGTGTTATGTGGGTCAAAAGGGAGTGTAGTGCAATTCTGTCTGGGGGTAAGCTCCTCAAAGTTTGAGGATTTTGAGAATTGATAGTGTGGTGTCTGGTATGGAGGAAGGCCCAACCAGTGTATGAGATGCGTGGAAGAGGTGTGTGATCTTGTCAAAATCAAGATATAAAAGTATGCTTATTTGTGCTTTACTTTCAAAAGATTTGTAGTGTGGAAGTAAAGGTCGAACCCACAGAGATTGAATACTACACACTTTAATTTTTAAAACCTAAATTTAGTTAATTAAGAAAAACTGATTTTGGATTTAATTTGAATTAAACTAATAACAATAAAAGTAAATCTAAATTATGAAAGTAATTAAATATTTATTTTTATAATAAGTTTAAGGAACCTAGGATTGTAAATCCACCACTAACTTCATAATAAGGGTATTTACGAATTATTTTAGCTTATTAAGTTGGATGATAATGGGGAATTGTAGCTACAAGCCCAATTCTGTCACGCCCCGGAGCGGCATAAATAGAGAAAAATAAATTTCCTTTATGGGTCCATAGGGAATGACAAGTGAAAGTCACTGATATCCACATCACACAGTACTAGTCCAAACAGGAACAGTAAATAACTGAAATATAAACAGTATTATTATTACAAAACATCAGAGTGTGGTCCACAGGATCACGACAGGTCTGGAGACAACATATGCCCAAGTACCCATCAAACTAACACTAAATAGAGTTCAACAGGACAATTAGAAATGTAAACTAGATATCACTATCTTCAGTCTTCAGCTGGCATAAGGATAGTTATCAGTGTGCCCTCCTTCTCCAGCGTAACCGGCCTCAGTGGGGCCATCCTCTGCATAAGTTCCGCCAGGGTAGTAACCGCTACTGTGAGCTCCATTATCTGTAATGAAAGGGACAGGGAAATCTGGACGGGGAATGTCCAGGCAATAACGGCCATCAGCTTACTGAGAGCTGAGTGAAAAGAAACTCACAGGGTATCAATGCTATAACGTATAACAAGTTATTGAAACGTCTAAGATATAATTCTATTACATAATATCTTCTCTGTATTCCAACATCGCAACTCAACCCTTATCGTCTTATTATCCTTTGATCGGAACATCAACATACTCTGTCTAGGAAGAACAGACTCGATCGTTTACCATATGTAGACATACCATCATTCTGTCCATTTGCTCGTTAAGGATATAAACCATCCACCGCATTCATGAACACCACGTCAGTCCATCCCCCGCTCGTTAAGGATATAAACCATCCACCGTACGTCAGGGATATAACGCTTTGAACAACAGCATATCAAATCTATTGCCACGACTTCTCGTAGTATACCAGTGATCACCCATCCACCGCTCGTTAAGGATATAAACCATCCACCGCTCGTTAAGGATATATCGTCGATCATCTGGCTACCTTAGGACTACATGGTCCTGCTCACTGTTCGCTGCTCGTTAAGGATATAAACCATCCACCACATGTGAAAGCATATAATGACCAGGCATCCGCCCACGTACCATATCCAGAACTTATCAAACCTACCTAAACACTGTACTTCTATCGATACATGACTTCCCATGTGGCCTGACTACTCTGATTGAAATAAACGGATATCGAACTTAGACATGAACCACATATATCTATCGTCACTGTATTAATCCATTATTCTTAATTATACTTATCTGTGTTGTCACATTCTCCCAACTAAACCCATAATCGCATAATAGAAGTCTGAACCGTAAATCGAGTATTCGAACCTCATATAACATAAACTAATGAAATAAACCATGTTCTGCATTTCTCGATCGATTGAAGTCATTTCGATCGATCGAAGAAAAAAAATGAAGTTCGATCGCTCGAAAGCAGTTCGATCGATCGAACCTTCGATCGATTGAACTCTGCTCGATCGCTCGACTATCGAACCTTCGATCGATTGAGCTCTGCTCGATCGCTCGAACGTCGTCTTCTCCGGCAGATTCTGAACAGCACATAAATGGACGTCTTAGGGACGTTTTTAATACTCCTAAACATACCAAAACTCGTAAAACATTATATTAAGGCTACCGAGTGAGTAAAAACTCACCTAGGGTGCTAAGGACGCGTTTGGCGAAGCTTTGAGCTCCCGGAGCTTTAATGGTGGCCTCTCTCTTTCTCCTCTGTCTCTGTCCTTTCTCTCTCTGTCTCTCCGTCTCTTTCTCTTCCTCTTCTTCTTCTTCTCTTCTCTGAGTATATATATATATGTGTGTGTATATAGATATATATATATATAAGAATGTGTATGTATATATATATAACCACAAGCACCCACTCTCTCAACTCTCCAATTCCAGCAACCCTCACAAACACACGAAACTAATGTATATATAGAGAATGGGAGGGCAAGGTGGCTGGTTTTGCGCAGAAACAGGGATTCTGATATTTTCATGTTCGATCGATCGAAAGCAGTTCGATCGCTCGAACTTAGATCGGCCAGGTTATGATCGATTAAAAAGGGTTTGATCGATTGAAAATGGGGTCCACGTATTAAATTCAGGTCGGTAGGGTTTCGATCGCTCGAACAGGGTTCGATCGCTTGAACTGAAGGTGCTCGATCGCTCGAACGAGCTTCGATCGATCGAAGATTAAATTTCATGAATGGTCCAAGGAAGTATATAGAATCTCTCTGCATTAAATAATTATTGAAAATACAGGGTATTACATCATCCACCACCCAACAAAAGATTTCGTCCTCGAAATCAGAAACATACAGAGTTAAAACAAAAACGGAAACTTCTCACGCATCTCTGACTCTAGCTCCCACGAAGCTTCTCCTTCATCATGATGTTTCCACTGAATCTTGACTAAGGGAATCTCCTTATTCCTGAGCTTCTTGACTTCGCGATCTAAAATGCGAACTGGTCCTTCGTTAAACGTAACATTGTCGTTGACTTCAATATCTTCGAAGTTGATCTTGTGCGCTGGGTTATGAGCATACTTCCTCAGCATACTAATGTGAAAAACGTTGTGCACTCCTGACATCTTTGGCGGCAATGCAAGGTGATAAGCAACTTTCCCAACACGTTCTAGAATCTCGAATGGTCCGATAAAACGAGGTGATAACTTGCCTCTCTTCTGACCAAATCTGACAATTCCTCGAACAGGCGAAACCTTGAGTAACACATGATCTCCAACTGCAAACTCCAAGTCTTTGCGTCGCTTGTCAGCATAATTCTTGTATCGGGTCTGAGCTGTCGTCATCTTCTCACGTACAATTTGGATCTTCTCGCTGGTTTTTCGTACCATTTCTGGCCCAAGAAGTTGAGTATCTCCGACTTCAGTCCAACATAACGGTGATCGGCAAGGTCTTCCGTACAAAGCTTCGAACGGAGCCATTCCTATGCCTGAATGATAACTGTTGTTGTATGCGAACTCTATCAAAGGTAAGTGTGTCTCCCAAGAATTCTCAAAATCAATGACACAAGCACGTAACATGTCCTCCATTACTTGATTAACTCTCTCCGTCTGTCCATCGGTCTGTGGATGAAAAGCTGAACTCAAGTTCAAAGTTGTTCCCATTGCTGTTTGAAGACTTTTCCAAAACTCTGCAGTAAAACGCGAATCTCGATCTGATACAATAGAAACAGGTACTCCGTGTAACCGTACTATGTGCTGTAGATACATCCGGCTCAATCGTTCTACTGGATACGTCATACTGTAGGCAATAAAATGTGCCGTCTTCGTAAGTCGATCCACAATTACCCAAATAGCGTCGTGGTTCTGCTGTGACTTCGGCAATCCTACCACAAAATCCATGGTGATGTATTCCCATTTCCAATGAGGAATTGGTAACGGCTGTAGAAGTCCAGGTGGTTTCTGATGTTCTGCCTTTACTTGCTTACAAGTAAGACACTGAGAAACATACTCAGCCACTTCTCGCTTCATTCCTTCCCACCAAAAATTTCTCTTCAAGTCCTTGTACATCTTTGTACCTCCTGGATGAATCGTCATCCGTGACTTATGAGCTTCATCCAATATGTCTTTCCGGAGATTTTCTTTATTAGGTACACAGAGTCTACCTTTACATCGTAAGGCTCCATCTGTACCACTACTCCAGACTTCTGGTTCTTTAACTGACATCTTCGCGAACCATAACTTCAAATCCTCTGCTGTCTGCTGAGCTTCTATGATACGACTGATTAGAGTTGGTTGTACCATCAGACATCCAAAATGTTGCCTTTCCATTGGTTCCACTGGCTGGAGCTAGAATTCGGCTAACACCTCCAACGCTTTCCATTCTTGAATTAGTAATGCAGCGATCACTAGTCGAGGTTTACGGCTCAAAGCATCTGCTACGACATTTGCTTTACCTGGATGGTATTGCAATGAGAAATCGTAATCCTTGAGTAACTCCATCCATCTTCGTTGTCGCATGTTCAACTCCTTCTGAGAGAACAAATACTTCAAGCTCTTATGATCGGAAAACAGATCAAACTTTTCTCCGTAGAGATAGTGTCTCCAAATCTTCAATGCAAACACTATTGCTGCCAATTCCAAATCATGCGTAGGATAATTCTTCTCGTGTACCTTTAATTGTCTTGATCCATATGCGATAACATTCCCGTCTTGCATAAGCACACATCCAAGTCCTTGGTGCGATGCATCACTGTAGATCACATACCTTTTTCCACTCTTAGGTATCGCAAGTACCGGCGCAGAAGTCAATCTTTCCTTTAACTCCTGAAATGCTCCCTCATGCTTGTCTGTCCATGCGTACTTTGTCTCCTTCTTCGTTAAATTCGTCAATGGTCCCGCTATCTTGGAAAATCCTTCGACAAATCTTCTATAATATCCTGCCAATCCAAGAAAACTTCTTACTTCTGTCGCATTAGTCGGTCTATTCCAACTTAAGACTGCATCAATCTTGGATGAGTCCACAGAGATACCATCTTGAGATACAACATGTCCTAAAAATTTGACTTCCTGTAGCCAAAATTCACACTTGCTGAACTTTGCATACAACTTGTTATCTCGAAGTGTCTGTAAGGCAATCTGTAAGTGCTCCTTGTGATCCTCTTCTGTCTTGGAGTAGATCAATATATCGTCGATGAATACTATAATGAATTGATCTAGATATGGTCTGAATATTCTATTCATCAAGTCCATAAACACTGCTGGCGCATTCGTCAATCCAAAAGGCATAACTAGAAATTCATAATGCCCGTATCTTGTCCTGAATGCAGTCCTTGACACATCCGCTGGTCGAACTAACAGTTGGTGATATCCTGAACGTAAATCAATCTTGGAAAAAATTCTCGATCCCTGTAACTGATCGAATAGGTCATCTATCCGAGGTAATGGATATCTATTCTTGATCGTTACCTTGTTCAACTCTCTGTAGTCTATGCAGAGTCGAAGTGTTCCGTCCTTCTTCTTCACAAACAGAACTGGTGCTCCCCAAGGTGACGTACTCGGACGAACGAATCCTAAGTCTTCAAGTTCCTGAACTTGCTTCTTTAGTTCTAACATCTCAGTTGGTGCCATCCTATACGGAGTCTTAGAAATGGGCAATGTACCAGGTACTAATTCCACGCAAAAGTCTATTTCTCTTTTCGGTGGAAGTCCTTTAATATCCTGAAATACATCCTGAAAGTCTCGTACAATAGGAATCTGATCCATCTTGAGTTCCGTACTCGTACTCCCGATCGTAGCCAAACTACTCGTAAGAAACATGTCGCTCGTCGGCTGACACTGAAATCTAATCGTCGGCCTTCCTTGTATTGGAAATACAATTGTCCTAGTAGGGCAATCCAAATTGGCACTGTACTTAGTTAACCAATCCATCCCTAGGATAATGTCGAACTCGGACATTGACAGAACTACTAAGTCTGCTGGCAGATTCCTATCTCCCAAGGTCAATGGGCAATCTTTACACACTTTACTCAACTTAACTGTCACTCCCAACGGTGACACAGCATTCAGTGTTGACTCAAGTGTCTGAGGTTCTAAACCCAATTGACGCACAATCTTAACAGCAATAAATGAGCGTGCAGCTCCAGTATCAAATAAAGCTTTAACTGGACTATGAAAGAGTACAAGCGTACCTTCCAAATGTTGCTGCTCATCAGCATTAAAGCCTGCTTCTCCTGGGATTATAGCATTCATCCTTGTCTGATCTGGAGGTCCTTGTATCCCTTGAATCGATGCTCCATAGTATCCCCCTTGTGGTGCACGACAATCTTTGTTTAGATGTCCCGGTTTGTTGCAATTCCGGCAGTTAGCTCCTAGTCGGTGGTTAACCCTGGAAGCTGTGCAAAACTTCGCAATATGTCCTGGCTTCCCACAATTAAAACATCCTCCGCTATTGCTTGGCGGCGCTGTCAGCAATGCCTGAGGCTGTGGTCCTTGCTGTGGATATTGCTGGGGTCGAATATAGCCCTGATGTGGCTTTCTGGTTCCTTCCCAGGTTCTTTTATTCCCTTGAAAATTCCCCTGTGGTCTCCAGCCCTGGGTATTCCTTGGCGGCAGGTTACGGAAATTCTTCTGCTGAAACCCTCTTGACGGCTGGGGTCGATTCATCTGTGGTTGCTATGCTGGATAAGCATCCTTCTCTAATCCCGCAGCGAATCTAACAATCTCTTCATATGTTTGGTTCAGATGACCAACCATCATATGCCTGAAGTGGGGATTCAATCCTTGGTGAAATCTCTTTACCTTCTTCTGTGGAGTGTCTATCATATGCTGAGCAAATCTGGATAGACGCTCGAACTGCGTTGTGTATTCCCTGACAGTCCATCCTCCTTGAACCAGATTGAGAAAGTTCTTTTCCTGTTGATCTCTCTCATCCTCTGGGAAATATTTTTCCAAAAATCTTCCTTTGAATGTCTCCCATGTCATCGCTCTTGCAGCATCGGTTCCGACAGTGGCTCGCTCGGCATCCCACCAATCTGCGGCGGCATAAGTGAGCTGAAACGTAGCAAGACGACGCTTCTCTTGTTCGCTGCACTCCAATGCTTCGAATATCAACTCCATTTCTCTTATCCATTGTTCCGCTTTCCATGGTTCTGTTAGTCCATCAAATTTCTGTGGACGTAACCCACGAAAATTTGCTAACAACTTGTCTCCAGTCTGTCTCGGTGGCGGCGGTACAAGAGGTCTCTGGTGGGTGGAGTGATTATAAGTATCCCCCACATGTTCCATCCTCTGCATAAATGCTTCAAAAATTCCCGTTGGATCCATCCCTTCCGGAATAGGTGCTCCAATTCGCGCTTGGTGATTTCTCAAGGGTCCTACCATGATAATAACGAGTATCGCCTACAAGAGACATATCGATTAGCTGAAAGTCTTCTCGCAGAAACGAAACCGAGATAGAACGAGAAGCAACAAGAACTAACAGTTCTACAACTCACACATCAAACAACCAACAATCAAATATCAAAAATACTGCTCGAATATATATAGATATCAAAAGATGTACCATGGAGTACACAGTAACCATACCATGTACCACGTGGGACATAAGCAGAAACAGCACTAAAGTCAACTATACAATACTACTGCTAATATCTATACAAAGCTATGGTCAAATAGCTATCTCTCAAGCTCCCAAAAATCTAGTGGACAACATGTCCAGGTAATACTAACAAAACTAAGTCCTGCAGGTCCTGACTCAAAAGTCGTCAGCATCTGATCCTGCTGGTGGTGCCTCGTCCTCTGAATCAATCTCCATCTCCTCGAGTAGATCATCCTCGACTGGTGCAACAAGATCTCCAACTACTACCCCTATATCCCAATCCTCTATCATCTCTGCATCGTCATCCTCCATCACGTCCACTATCGCCTGGTTAGCGACATCGACTGCTACTGCGGCGAATCCGTCGGCTATATCAAGAGTTCCTGCTATCGCGGCCTCTCCTATAACAAAACCCGCTGGCTGAGCGACCATCTGAGCTATCCATCCTACTGCCATATCGGCCATGGCTGCCATATGCATAATTGGTTCGGCTGGTATCTGAAGCACAACAGGTACCTCTGGCACAACTATCTCCTCATCGGGCGCCTCCTCATCTACTACAATGTCTGCCTCAACAGCCTCTGGGTCCTGTACTGGATCCTCTGGCTCGAATTCTGGCTCCTCGGGGTCATCCTCTGGCTCATCCTCGTCTGCGTCATCTGTAGGCTCATCCTCTACTGGGTCCTCATCATCTATCGGCTCTTCCTCTCCATCTTCGTCCATATCCTCATCGGGATGCTCATCCTCGGGCTCTGGGTCCTCATCCTCCTGAATCGGCTCAGGCTCTGGGACTAGTACGTCGAGTACAGGTGATGGTGGGGCTGCTACTGCTACTGCTGCTGGTGCAACTATAGGCTCTGGTGGACCAGCTATGATGGCTCTCAACTCAATCTCATCCATCTCAGGCTTACTCTGAACTAACCGTAATATCTCCTGGCAAATATCTCTACCAATCCTCGCAGTATGGTAAGCATCTATACGCATCTGCGTCGGGTGAGTCCTCCCGGTCTCATAAAGCGCTCTCCACATATCCTCCTCCAAATGTCTACTAGCTATCTGGCACACACGCTCCTGATAAAACTCTGGGTCAGCTGGCTCCACGGTATCCCCATGGATCACGTGCCCTCCATAAGCATCGGTAACAAACTGGTGGAACTCTGGATCCATGCTATCCTGCAAAGGAAACTATCTATCGTCAGGAAGACGAACTTATCTTATACTCATATCTCATCTCAGGAAACTCAACACTAGGACCAGATGGTGTGGAATCCATCAGTAAATGACAATATCATAACCCAAAGGCTCTGATACCAAAAACCCTGTCACGCCCCGGAGCAGCATAAATAGAGAAAAATAAATTTCCTTTATGGGTCCATAGGGAATGACAAGTGAAAGTCACTGATATCCACATCACACAGTACTAGTCCAAACAGGAACAGTAAATAACTGAAATATAAACAGTATTATTATTACAAAACATCAGAGTGTGGTCCACAGGATCACGACAGGTCTGGAGACAACATATGCCCAAGTACCCATCAAACTAACACTAAATAGAGTTCAACAGGACAATTAGAAATGTAAACTAGATATCACTATCTTCAGTCTTCAGCTGGCATAAGGATAGTTATCAGTGTGCCCTCCTTCTCCAGCGTAACCGGCCTCAGTGGGGCCATCCTCTGCATAAGTTCCGCCAGGGTAGTAACCGCTACTGTGAGCTCCATTATCTGTAATGAAAGGGACAGGGAAATCTGGACGGGGAATGTCCAGGCAATAACGGCCATCAGCTTACTGAGAGCTGAGTGAAAAGAAACTCACAGGGTATCAATGCTATAACGTATAACAAGTTATTGAAACGTCTAAGATATAATTCTATTACATAATATCTTCTCTGTATTCCAACATCGCAACTCAACCCTTATCGTCTTATTATCCTTTGATCGGAACATCAACATACTCTGTCTAGGAAGAACAGACTCGATCGTTTAACATATGTAGACATACCATCATTCTGTCCATTTGCTCGTTAAGGATATAAACCATCCACCGCATTCATGAACACCACGTCAGTCCATCCCCCGCTCGTTAAGGGTATAAACCATCCACCGCATGTCAGGGATATAACGCTTTGAACAACAGCATATCAAATCTATTGCCACGACTTCTCGTAGTATACCAGTGATCACCCATCCACCGCTCGTTAAGGATATAAACCGTCCACCGCTCGTTAAGGATATATCGTCGATCATCTGGCTACCTTAGGACTACATGGTCCTGCTCACTGTTCGCTGCTCGTTAAGGATATAAACCATCCACCGCATGCGAAAGCATATCATGACCAGGCATCCGCCCACGTACCATATCCAGAACTTATCAAACCTACCTAAACACTGTACTTCTATCGATACATGACTTCCCATGTGGCCTGACTACTCTGATTGAAATAAACGGATATCGAACTTAGACATGAACCGCATATATCTATCGTCACTGTATTAATCCATTATTCTTAATTATACTTATCTGTGTTGTCACATTCTCCCAACTAAACCCATAATCGCATAATAGAAGTCTGAACCGTAAATCGAGTATTCGAACCTCATATAACATAAACTAATGAAATAAACCATGTTCTGCATTTCTCGATCGATTGAAGTCATTTCGATCGATCGAAGAAAAAAAATGAAGTTCGATCGATCAAACCTTCGATCGATTGAACTCTGCTCGATCGCTCGACTATCGAACCTTCGATCGATTGAGCTCTGCTCGATCGCTCGAACGTCGTCTTCTCCGGCAGATTCTGAACAACACATAAATGGACGTCTTAGGGACGTTTTTAATACTCCTAAACATACCAAAACTCGTAAAACATTATATTAAGGCTACCGAGTGAGTAAAAACTCACCTAGGGTGCTAAGGACGCGTTTGGCGAAGCTTTGAGCTCCCAGAGCTTTAATGGTGGCCTCTCTCTTTCTCCTCTGTCTCTGTCCTTTCTCTCTCTGTCTCTCCGTCTCTTTCTCTTCCTCTTCTTCTTCTTCTCTTCTCTGAGTATATATATATATGTGTGTGTATATAGATATATATATATATATAAAAATGTGTATGTATATATATATAACCACAAGCACCCACTCTCTCAACTCTCCAATTCCAGCAACCCTCACAAACACACGAAACTAATGTATATATAGAGAATGGGAGGGCAAGGTGGCTGGTTTTGCGCAGAAACAGGGATTCTGATATTTTCATGTTCGATCGATCGAAAGCAGTTCGATCGCTCGAACTTAGATCGGCCAGGTTATGATCGATTAAAAAGGGTTTGATCGATTGAAAATGGGGTCCACGTATTAAATTCAGGTCGGTAGGGTTTCGATCGCTCGAACAGGGTTCGATCGCTTGAACTGAAGGTGCTCGATCGCTCGAACGAGCTTCGATCGATCGAAGATTAAATTTCATGAATGGTCCAAGGAAGTATATAGAATCTCTCTGCATTAAATAATTATTGAAAATACAGGGTATTACAAATTCCTCCGTCAAGAAAATAACTATGGTTCAATCACCAACATAATCCATCTTCGGTTAGCACGAATTATCTCACACTAAACTAGGGTTGTGGTATAATCCGTCTAATCTAGGCATGGACTATTCGGATACTTTATAGCACAATTCAATTTAAGCACCATTACATGTAAAAAATCTAAACAAGCACAGCAAGCATAGATCATTGAACACACTACCATCAAAATAGATCTATGACAAAAGTAAACTTTGAAAGTAATGATTTAATCAATAAAAGCACGATTTATTTATAAAAATCCTCAGAACATGTAACTGTCATCCATACATAATAAAACTAAAATAAAAACCTAAAATACACCCTATTACTTGGCTAGGGTTTCATTGAAACCCTAGATCTTGAGTTTAGTTGGCCAAAGAATTGATGAACAACAAGAGGTTGATGGAGGCAAGTTTTGGCCTGAAAGTATGGTTGTATATTGTGTGTATATCAATTGCCAACCCCCCAAATTGAAGTAAAATAGGGTATATATAGATTTTATGCAAATTTTGGAAGCTTTCCTAACCCGAAACGCACTAAAATTGCTATATTTTACAGTGTGGACGTAATTAGGCAGTTTCCTTCACGTAGGAATCATCAGTAGAGTGAAATACGCAAGTTCCATTTTTACAGAGGTCGCGCGCGCTGGCTGCCCGAGCGCAATATTGGGACCTCGCGCGAGCAGATCGCGCGAGCCATTTCCGGTATTTCGTGCGATTGTCTTTTTTCAGCTTCTTTCTTTGTGCTTTTTCACCCTGTTTAGCCTGGTATACTTGATTTCTTCCAAATCCTGTCAGAAAATAGAAAATAAAGTAAAAACATACAAAAACAGGATAAAAAGGTACTAACAAACGAGCGTTAAGGCGTATAAATAGGATTTGTTCTCTCCCGATCACACCCCCAAACCTACATTTTGCTAGTACTCGAGCAAAACTAAAATAAAAATAAAACTACTAATAATAAAATTCCTAATTCATTTTCGTATGGATGACGATTGCACTTAGCTTGTACAACAAGCCTTTTAAACCTCAAGGTGTCCCCAGTTGGACGAGTGAAGTCTCATGAGGGTTCTTATCAACAAGTCGCCCACAACCATCTTTATTAACTTGTAAATTTAAAGAGTTTTATTTAAAAATGAAAAATATAATAGTCAATAATCCTTATTATAAAACAATGATTCGAAATAGAAGAACGAACAAGAAGAACCATAATGAAACATCCACCTAAGTCATGAAAAACAATCCCAAGCACATGCATCGTATAAATCTATAGAATTTCTCATAAAATTGCACGTGTGTGATATGGTGGTCAAATGAACACGCGCATGTCATGAACATGGAATATACTTCGGATAACCATTTAACTATGTCTCGACTACGAATCTCAAAATGAATTACACTCTCAAATGAAACACTTAGAAACAGGTGTAATTTTTCTAAAATATGTGAGTCAAGTAAATATGTTTTCAAAACGAGAAATGCTCACATATGACTCGAAAAAGACGCATGACACGAAAGAACAATAGTCTCGTGGATAGGATGCCAACAATCAAGAAAAATTAATCATTACCAAGTTTTAATCCCCCTCCCATCATTTTCATATCCAAACCATGTTGACGATCAAATAGGACTTTTCAAAGGTTATAATGTAGCTCAGGTAATGAAAAAGGATAGAAATGATTCATTAGGTAGTTTTAGAATGGCATTGTAAGGCATGTTCGATTTCTTTCATTCGTCTCTTCTACCAACTTTCATCTTCTTCTGTTTTATTTTTTCAACCTGATTCTTCTTTCAACCTCTTTTTTTTTTTAACATTTCTTTTCTTTTCCTTTTCATTCTTCTGATACGAATATTCAGTGAATATGTAACACCAGTAATTTTCTTTCATTGATAATATCAGTTTTTTGAATTTCTGTATTGGACTGACTATATTATTATATTATTATTTTATTTATCTGACGGTATGGCCGGTAGTAACAGTACCGACTCGATCGTAATAAGATTTAACTTTGTCCCGTACACGGACCCAGACATTAGAAATAATACTCGATTGTACGTAAATCGAGACTGACACGTATACCGAGGAACTTATGCACGCAAACTGAGGAAGTGGCATAAAATCCGAGGTGGGCTCCACATGGCCGGCCACATGGAACCTACATGCAACCCAATTGACACATGTCACCACCCTATGTGACACTTGTCCACATGTGGGACACTTATCATTGCATATGCACATGCAAACATGCATGAAGACACCTCCCCCTCCACCATCTCTATATAACCATGCATATACTCATGCATTTCATTTTCTTTGGCCTAAAAATCTGCACATGGAGAGAAGGCTAGGAGGCTAGAGATACATAGAGAGATAAAAGAGAAGTTAGGAGGAAAATCAAGAGTTGATCCTCCATTTCCTTGTGAGCACCTTCATATACACACTCATATACTTACATCCACATCACCATGGGGACTTAGGAGATGTGATTATAAGTCTTAGAAGTCCAAGAAGATTCCTAGAATAAAGAAAAGTCAAGAAGTTAAGAAGAACGAGTTCATCCTTGAAGTTTGAAGTTCAAGCTCTATTAAGCTCAAAAACAACATCCAAGCTCAATTTCAAGCTTTGGTGAGCAATTGTGAGTAATCTAACACAATTTAGAACCCATAAAATATGTACTAATTTTTAGTAGAAGTTTGATGTTGTTGTGTTGAAGTTTTCATGACATGCAAGACAAATCCATAAATCTGAGAAACTGAAACTCTCAACAGAACATAGTTTAGTAAAATGAATGTTTTGTGCAGCTCAAAAATCCGAATTAAGCTAGGTTTTATTGTGGTAAAAGCTAACGCATATATCTACAAATACCACTTGTATAGCTCAGTCTAGAAATCACTTCTTCATGGGTGAAATGCATGTACAACGCAGTGTTATAAACCTGGGAAAATAGAAACTTCCAGCAGAATGTAGTTTAGTAAAATGGATGTTTTGAGGAGCTCAAAAATACGAATTAAACTAGGTTTTTTTTGTGATAATAGCTAATGCATTTATCTATAAATAACACTTCTATAGCTCAGTCTAGAAATCACTCCTTCATGGGTGAAATGCATGTACAACGCAGTGTTATAAATCTGAGAAACTGAAACTTTCAGCAGAACATAGTTTAGTAAAATGAATGTTTTGTGCAGCTCAAAAATGAGAATTAAGCTATGTGTTTTTGTGAAGAAAGATAACTCATTTATCTACAAATAACCCTTTTATAGCTCAGTCTAAAAACCCCTCCTTCATAGGTGAAATTCACGTACAATGCAGTACTATAAATCTGGGACAGAATAGTCTGAGATATAAGAAATGTCTTGTAAAATAAATTGTTTGAGTAGCTAAAAAAATGTAATTGAAGCTAGATTGTTTTTGTGCATGAAGATATTCCTATTATCTATAATGTTTTAGTTTTGAGTTTGATCTACAAAGCAATTTATCATGCCCAAATAAATCATGTTAATTCAGTCAACACAGTGAAAATGTAACTTGGCAGATTGTACAACTTTTTGTATAATGTTTTGTTTATGCATGGTGTTGATTGTTGATGCTAGTTTTTCCGGTACATGTGTTGTTATGAAAGTCCCGTGCTATGGTAGTGCTATCGCGTAGATGAGTATGTTAAGGGTTTCGTCTATGTCTTTATTGGTATTAAATTCACGTTATAAATCCATGAGCTACGTGCTATGTTTTCTATTGTTATGAATATATTCTAATGACCGTTGAAAGTTCATACCCAAACTATAAGTATATTGTATGGCACGATTATTGCGTTAATAAGTGATCGAGAAAGTTTCCATCGTAAGTATATTGAGAGGAAAATGGAATGTCGGACGTATAGCGAAATATTAACGGTTATAAATGAATGATATTAATGAACTAAACTACGAAACGTGCGAACGCGTAAAATAATGATAAAACCTTCAATAACAGATTTAATGCGAATAAGGGTCATTGGGCCTTGTTTCTAGTCGTGTGTCTACTGGTCAAAGTTGATTCGTGAACTTTTGTGTCGTGTTCGGATAATTCTTGCAAAGTTGGTCTCTCGATTATTCCATAGAGTCGATTGGTGATTATGTTTTGTTCCTTGATCTGAGGATCGGCATGACGTGATCGGTCAAGTGCGGATGACCTGAGGATCGTCGTTACGTGTTCGATCAAGTGGTTGATTATTTTTCCGCACCCTTGGACTAAGGATCGGCATGGCGTGTTCGGTTATGTACGGGTGACCTGAGGATCGGTATGACGTGTTCGTCTAAGTGATTATTAATTTCCCGTACCCTTGGTCTGAGGTTCGGCATGACGTGTTCGGTAATGTAAGGGCGACCTGAGGATCGGCATGACGTGTTCGACCAAGAGATTGTTAATGTCCCGCACACTTATGCCATTTGGGTGATAGTTTGAGTGCCAGTTGGGCGATAGTTAACTATTCATTGTTGAGTGTTGTACTTTCTTGACCAGTAAATGCGTTTGGAGTTCAGTCTTCTTTCAGTCAATGTCATTGGTCAGTTCAGTTCTGGGTTAAGTTTCAAAAAGAATGATTGGGTTTAAATATGACTTATTTTTGAGAATAAGAAAAGACGAACAAGACATAGTATCGAGAATAAGAAATGATGAATGAGATATGGTTTCGAGAAATAAGAAGGGATGAAGAATAACTTACCTTAAGTGGTGGTAACCTTAAGGGGACCCTCACTTAGCTTAACTGCTAACGGCTTTTCATGCCGCTGGACCTTCCACGTCCAGCCTTTGCAGGTCCAGACGGAGCCGACTGCTATCAAGATGCTGACTTTACTACTGAAGACTATGCTGGTGATGATTACTACGAGGAAGGCTACGGTTTCGCCAGCTGAAGACTTTGGTGCTTTTCTTTTATTATAGTTCTATTATTATTATGTTAGTGATGTAATAGTTTAGCTGGTCTTGTAATATGTATCTTTTGGATATCTTTTTGGCCTATGATATACTATTGATGTAAGACTTGGATGTTTTAAATTTCTGCTTCCGCTGAACTTAGTCACTTTCCCATATCACATTATTGTTATAAGCATGTTTGGACAATCAGGTGACACTCACAACCAGTCACGTGTCTACGAACCCATAAAGGAAATTTATTTTTCCTTATTTTTGGTACTTCGGGGCGTGACATGGATTTTTGGTATCAGAGCTTTAGGTTTAGATGCGCTCACTGATTGTCCTACACCTTAAGTTATGAGCCTAAGATTTACCTCGTATTAGTACTGACACTAAGTTAGCTCCTCTTGCATGACTATGGAGTCAAGCTTCGTTCATGATGATTTCGGAGGTTACCATAATCGCGATGGTCGTATCCAGCCTGCCGACCCTACACTATATCGACAGCGGATCTGGTAGAGGGCAAGACATATCTTGGAGGAGGACATACGGAAGCTGTGCTTACCGATACATTGTAGTATCCGGATCGAGTGTGGCCCGAGTCAATCCATGCTTCAGAGACTAACATACTTATTCACTAGGACCTTATCAGCATGACTCAGGACGAGGCATTATATGACGATATACTCTTCCCGATTATCATGGCCTCCCCAGCACCACCATTCTCACCCGAGCCCATACCAGAGCCAGATGCTGATTCAGATCCCATAGATATAGATAGCGATGACGACATAGTGAGTTGAGAGGATTCTGCAGGCAGTGACCACTTAGCAGACGACCCATCTAATGGTGACGACACAGATGACGACGTTGACCTGACAATTGAGGACGATCTGGCAAGTAGCGACGACGAGCCAATCGAGGAGGTTAACCCAGCAGACGATCTTCAGAGAGTAGGGGATGATGTACACGACCATCCCGCACCACCAGTTGAAGGGGACAAGATGATACTAATGCCTGATCAGAACCACGAAGCAGATCCAGCTGACATCGAGGAGGAGGACCCTGAGGAGGAATTCTTAGAGGACACGTTATAGATAATAAGAGAGGAAAACTTTACCTTAGATATGGTAAGAGAGTACCATAGTAAGCAGTTATATCCTTTCTACTCATTCCACTCCTTTTGAGTAAATCGATGCCTTCTATTCTAATGGCCATTTCTTCTGAAAATGGTATCTATATATTTTGTAAAGTGGCTCCGATTGCCATCAATAACAATTGTGATACACTCCTTGATAAGTAATTCATTTCCTTGAATTTTTAGAAATTCCCCAGTCAACAATTCTTGAGTATGTACCTTGATCATCTGATTCTTGACAAATTCTTTTGAGAACAAGTTCGATCACTAGTACTGGAAAGTCATTCTTTTGACTTATTATTCTTTGAACTAAAATCTTGAAAGTTCATTGTCTTTGAAATTATTCTAAATAAATTTGATTACTAATACTGCAAAGTCATTCTTTTTGACTTATTATCACTTGAACAAATTCTTACAAGTTCATTTCATTTGAAATAATTCTAAACGAGTTCTTTGTTCTTGTTTTTGTTAGGAAATCAAAAATGTTGTACTCTCTGTACATCTTGACCTCTTATTGTCTCTCTCAGTTGCTACCTTATTCTTTATCAGTAGGGTTTCATTTGGACTATTTCACTTATGAAATACCTAATTCTTATTTCATTCGTTGAAGGCCTTATGCCATCAGTTACATTCATTTCCTACAAATCTTGAGATACTACAATTGCTTCCATAGTAATCAGTCATCCAATTATTGTTGGATTTACATTTTATTCTTGAATGGATCACATCATTCTACTATTATACTTCTATCTTTGAGGAATCGGATTCATATGCCTTTTCGGATTCGGCTTCATTTTGGGTCAATTTGTTCAATCGTTTGAATCATCGTATTCTAGCTACCGGGATTATGATGATAACCATAATGTGAAATATAACAGGTTATGATTGCTTCACATAAGGTATGATAGAAACCTTATAGACACGAACTCATACGTAGGAACAGAAGAATCTTCTCGATCTCTGCAAAGGATGAATCATCTCAAACAACTGAGGACCGGTCCAGAAGGCTAGGCAACATATTACCTAAGGAGATCGATCCCACCAGTGTATTTGGAAGACTGATACAAGGCTTATGGAAGACCGCTGACGGCACAAGCATAAGTGACTATGGAAACGAGTTATTTAGACACCTCCATATCGTCCATTCTAAATCGCTTTTTAGACCACTCAAGCCACAACCTGCTACACTACCAAGGTCAACCCTACTACAAGGAGCACATGAGATATTGACTTAACCCGAGGCGATGGAAGACGCAAGAATAGAGTATACCTTCAACAGATCGAACGACCTCATAGACTGCTGACATCGACCACGTTTAATCACAATGAATGACTCGCACCGCGAACATTAGTGAAGATGAGTACTGCATTCCACCTTTAAGCCAATGATCAGATCGCATAGGTCCTATACAACATAGATGTTCCATCAACACGCTGAAGAAATGCATCTCTGACCCTGCGCACGTTATAAATTAAAACCATTTAAGGCTGAGTAACTATATTCATCTTTTTGATTTAACTCCTTTTGAGTAAACCCACTATTTTCTACCATTGGTTGCATTAGATCAATTATCCTTATGATGAACCTTGGGATGTCCTTTATTGTTTCACTAATTGAAAGTTATTCGTTGTCCTCTCTGATTTCACTTTACAAGATTTTGGATCATTCTAATCAGGGATAAATTCAATTGTGAAATCATTTGCTTTCTAATGCTAATAAGTCACCTCTCTGGACTTATCACCATGAAAATCGATTCCAATAATTCATTTATAAACCAATCATTGTAAGTCATTTGGACTTATGATCTGTTAAATTAATCTTTGTAAATCGTTTGGACTGTCAACTGTTTGACCAACTTTTGCAAGTGTGTATCCCTTGACATTATTGCAAAGGATCTCTTTGTATTTGTTCACCTAAGGAACTCAAGCATATTGCACCCCTTTGTAAATTAGTCTTCATTTCCTTTCATTTCACAAATTCTTCTTATTGGTAACCTTGACTTTTATCATTAAGGTTTCACCTAAATTATTGGCTTATGAGACAAGGAATTCTTATGCCCTACCTGGGAGGCCTTGCACCTACAGTCATTGCATTACTATGATTGTCCTATAGTAATCATCTAGTGGTTATTCTCAGATACTAATTCTATAAATTGTGATCCTACGTACAAGTGATTGATCACGTACCTCTTCGTTTTTAACTCAGTACATAATGAGTATTCATTTTGTTATGAATTCAACTCCTTACAAGTGAATTCAATCCTACTCCAATTACCCGTAACAACTTATATGCTTGGTATTAATTAATGCATGGAGAAATTGCTTAATGACTTGTGCCATCACCTACGATGCCAAAACTCCACGACGATTTCATGGCGATACGCAAAGGAACTCAATCACAATAACACGCTTAAAAGGGCGCCACGACCCCTACAAGTTATAGAAGACAATCGTGAGACCAACTAGACTTCTCAACCATCGCATCAAAAAGCTGAGAGGCAAGAATCTTGCCCGATTAACGACACAGAAGAAACAAACCAGTATCCCAAACAACTACTCGAATGCAGCCCACAATCATTGAGGAAAACTCTAGATACATCAAGGATCATCACAAGAGGCAAAGAAACAATGAAAGGAAAGTTAATCAGACTACCGTTCAGACACATCCAAAGCAACGTGATATCTGCGACAGCTGCGGAATATCTAGACATCACTTCAAAGAATGAAAAGCACCGAAACATCTCACAAGTTGATAGGCACAGTGCTTTAATTGTGGAAAGACTGGACATGTGCGCAAAGATTGTCCAGAACGAGGAACTCAGAACAAGGTTCCACCACAAAGAAGATCCCGAAAGAGAACTTGCAGATCATCAAATTAATCTCAGTATTGAACAAGACGAAAGACCGAAGGTGCCATATTCAATGTCAGAACTATGAATATCACTTGGCATTATTTTAGCAAATAAGTTTGGATGTTTGAAAGAATTTATGAGAAGGTCTGATTAGTTAGCTAGTGGGAACCTCACAACCTTAAAATCTGAGATATGATTAGTACCTTGTACTTTCTAAGACCTAGCAAGCTCTGATTTCGAGGACAAAATCCTTTAATAAGTGGTGGAAGATGTAACACCTGTAATTTTCTTTCATTGATAATATCAGTTTTTTGAGTTTCTATAATGGACTGACTATATTATTATATTATTATTTTAATTATCTGACGGTACGGTCGATAGTAACCGTACCGACTCGGCCGTAATAAGATTTAACTTAGTCCCGTACCCGAACCCGGACATTAGAAATAATACTCGGTTGTACGTAAATCGAGACCGACACGTATACCAAGGAACTTATGCACGTAAACCGAGGAAGTGGCACAAAACCCAAGGTGGACTCCACATGGCCAGCCACATGGAAGCTACATGCAACCCAATTAACACATATCACCACCCTATGTGACACTTGTCCACATATGGGACACTTGTGATTGCATGTGCACATGCAAACATGCATGAAGACACCTCCCCCTCCACCATCTCTATATAACCATGCATATACTCATGCATTCCATTTTCTTTGGCCTAAAAATCTACACATGGAGAGAAGGCTAGGAGGCTAGAGATACACATAGAGATAAATGAGAAGTTAGGAGGAAAATCAAGAGCTGATCCTCCATTTCCTTGTGAGCACCTTCATATACACACTCATATACGTACATCCACATCACCATGGGGACTTAGGAGATGTGATTATAAGTCTTAGAAGTCCAAGAAGATTCCTAGAATAAAGAAAAGTCAAGAAGTTATGAAGAAGAAGGAGTTCATCCTTGAAGTTTGAAGTTCAAGCTCTATTAAGCTCAAAAACAACATCCAAGCTCAATTTCAAGCTTTGGTGAGTAATTGTGAGTAATCTAACACAATTTAAAACCCATATAATATGTACTACTGTTTAGTAGAAGTTTGATGTTGTTGTGTTAAAGTTTTCATGACATGCAAGACAAATCCATAAATCTGAGAAACTGAAACTCTCAGCAGAACATAGTTTAGTAAAATGAATGTTTTGTGCAGCTCAAAAATCCGAATTAAGCTAGGTTTTATTGTGGTAAAATCTAACGCATATATCTACAAATACCACTTGTATAGCTCAGTCTAGAAATCACTTCTTCATGGGTGAAATGCATGTACAACGCAGTGTTATAAACCTGGGAAAATAGAAACTTCTAGCAGAATGTAGTTTAGTAAAATTGATATTTTGAGGAGCTCGAAAATCCGAATTATGCTAGGTTTTTTTGTGGTAATAGCTAATGCATTTATCTACAAATAACGGTTTTATAGCTCAGTCTAGAAATCAATCCTTCATGGGTGAAATACATGTACAATGCAGTGTTATAAATATGAGAAACTGAAACTTTCAGCAGAACATAGTTTAGTACAATGAATGTTTTGTACGGCTCAAAAATGAGAATTAAGCTAGATTTTTTTGTGAATAAATATAACTCATTTATCTACGAATAACCCGTCTATAGCTCAGTTTAAAAACCCCTCCTTCATAGGTAAAATTCACGTACAATGCAGTACTATAAATCTGGGACAGAATAGTCCGAGATATAAGAAATGTCTTGTAAAATAAATAGTTTGAGTAGCTCAAAAAATGTAATTGAAGCTAGATTTTTTTTGTACATGTATTCCTATTATCTATAATGTTTTAGTTTTGAGTTTGATCTACAAAGCAATTTATCATGCCCAAATAAATCATGTTAATTCAGTCAACACAGTGAAAATGTATCTTGACAGATTGTACAACTTTTTGTATAATGTTTTGTTTATGCATGGTGTTGATTGTTGATGCTAGTTTTCCGGTACATGTGTTGTTATGAAAGTCTCGTGCTATGGTAGTGCTATCGTGTAGATGAGTATGTTAAGGGTTTTGTCTATGTGTTTATTGGTATTAAATTCACGTCATAAATCCATGAGCTACGTGCTATGTTTTCTATTGTTATGAATGTATTCTAATGACCGTTGAAAGTTCATAACCAAACTATAAGTATATTGTATGGCACGATTATTGCGTTAATAAGTGATCGAGAAAGTTTCCATCGTAAGTATATTGAGAGGAAAATGGAATGTCGGACGTATATCAAAATATTAATGGTTATAAATGGATGATATTAATGAACTAAACTACGAAACGTGCGAACGCGTAAAATAATGATAAAACCTTCAATAACAGATTTAATGCGAATAAGGGTCATTGGACCTCGTTTCTAGTCATGTGTCTACTGGTCAAAGTTCATTCGTGAACTTTTGTGTCGTGTTAGGATAATTCTTGCAAAGTTGGTCTCTCGATTATTCCATGGAGTCGATTGGTGAGTTATGTTTTGTTCCTTGATCTGAGGATCGGCATGACGTGTTCGGTCAAGTGCGGATGACCTGAGGATCGTCGTGATGTGTTCGATCAAGTGGTTGATTATTTTTCCGCACCCTTGGACTGACGATCGGCATTACGTATTCGGTTATGTACGGGTGACCTGAGGATCGGTATGACGTGTTCGTCCAAGTGATTATTAATTTCCCGTACCCTTGGTCTGAGGATCAGTATGACGTGTTCGGTAATGTGCGGGCGACCTGAGGATCGGCATGCTGTGTTCGACCAAGAGATTGTTAATGTCCCACACACTTATGCCATTTGGGTGACAGTTTGAGTGCCAGATGGGCGACAGTTAACTATTCATTGTTGAGTGTTGTACTTTCTTGACCAGTAAATGCGTTTGGAGTTAAGTCTTCTTTCAGTCAATGTCATTGGTCAGTTCAATTCTGGGTTAAGTTTCAAAAAGAATGATTGGGTTTAAATATGACATGATTTTGAGAATAAGAAAAGACGAACAAGATATAGTATCGAGAATAAGAAATGATGAATGAGATATAGTTTCGAGAAATAAGAAGGGATGAAGAATAACTTACCTTAAGTGGTGGTAACCTTAAGGGGACCCTCACTTAGCTTAATCGCTAACGGCTTTTCATGCCGCTGTACCTTCCACGTCCAGCCTTTGCAGGTCCAGACGGAGCCGACTGCTATCAAGATGCTGAATTTACTACTAAAGACTATGCTGGTGAAGATTACTATGAGGAAGGCTACGGTTTCGCCAGGTGAAGACTTTGGAGATTTTCTTTTATTATAGTTCTATTATTATTATGTTAGTGATGTAATAGTTTAGCTGGTCTTGTAATATGTATCTTTTGGATATCTTTTTGGCCTGTAATATACTGCTGATGTAAGACTTGGATGTTTTAAATTTATGCTTCCGCTGAACTTAGTCACTTTTCCATATCACATTATTGTTATAAGCATGTTTGGACAATTAGGTGACACTCACAACCAGTCACGTGTCTACGAACCCATAAAGGAAATTTATTTTTCCCTATATTTGGTACTTTGGGGCGTGCCAAAATACCAAGGTAACTCCCCCAAACACCATCTTATTTTCTTCTTCTTCTCAATCAACACATCGCCTTAATGCCACTAAAAGTTGACGAATCTCTCAGTGGTAAACTCCAAGTTGGTCAAGTTGGAGTAAAAACAAGTGTAACAGCGATTAAAGAAACAGAACATTTTAACGGCTCAAAGGGGCGAACTAAGGAAATTTTTATCATTTCGGTGATAAACAAAGAGAGCCTACCATCATTTCCTATGGTGATATGGTTCTTCAATGTTACGACGGAAGATTATTTAGCATGGTAGAAAATATTTAACTTGACTATCAACCAAAACAAGAATAATGAGACTAAACAACAAGTAGATGCGCTATTTCAATGAAATTCGACAAATACAATGTATTTATAACCCTCTAAAAAGAAAAGATAGGCTCAACAGCTTACTGGGTTTAGTCTCCACCTTGTGTTATCTAGAAATCTGAATCATATTATAGTTCACATCAAACATGTATTCAAGCGACCACGTGCAGTACATAGGTTTGTGTGCAAATCTATGGTATAAAACTACGATTAGAATGATACATAACTTAAAACGTTACATCATGACTTTAGCAACTGTTTAATCACATATATCCTTGTTTATCATTCTATAACAATCCAAGTTACGTATCAAGAAATATCGAATCAAGATTGCAAAAACGTCGATAACATCGTTTATTTAAACACAAGAATCGAAAAATTTTGAAAAAAATTTAGTGTATACAATAATGTACATGTGTGTGCATACCCCCAAACCTAAACCTTTCATTGTCCCCAATGAAACAATAAAACGCCAGAAAGAAGAGTACATAAGGAAGGAACGATAGCACCTCGATTTCGGCAATCATAAACAAGTGAACACAAATGCATATGTTAATAAAGTTCAATGTTACCTGTTACTTCTTGATAAAAGAAAACAAACAAACAAAATAATAAAAGCATCTGAAAGAATTTTAACTAAGCTAAACGAAACGAAAATAAACTATAAGACCGAACAAAATTATGAAAACAAAAAGATAATAACTATAAAAGAAAATAAAACATAACTATAAACAAGAAAACAACAAAAGACTCGATCTGAAAAAAAAATACCTAAGAAACAGAAACAGAGAAGTAAAAACTACTTGAACAGGTGGGGAGAAGGACAAAGGAAAAAAAAAAAGGAAAATGGGGAATCGAGCGAGCGGCCGTCGCGCGCGCGAATCCCAAATTTTTTTTATTTTGATTATTTCTTTTTAATATCTCGCGCGAGCGAGACAGCCACGCGCCCGCGATTAGAGGCGTGAGGAGAACCTGAGAGCTCATAAACAAAAAGTAAACGAAAATTTCACTAAGGCACATTCTCGCGCGAGCGACGTCTCGCGCGAGCGGGCTGCACGCTCGAGGAGGATATTTTCTCTCGGTTCACTTATTTTATGTATATAAATTAAACATAAATTTACTCCAACCCCCAAACCTGTCCAGAAAACTCAAAAACTGACCAAAACAACCAAAAAATGCAAAAATAAGACAAACAGACGAAATAAAGCTTAGGTTGCCTCCCAAGAAGCGCTGTCTTTTACGTCTTTAGCTAGACCGTTCTAGCTCAAGATTTTATGGAGGCTGAAAATCGGACTTTATACCCCTAAGGATTTCAGGAAGAGCCTAGTGGTAAGCAGAAATAACGTCGCTTTGGATTAATTCAATTGACGGTTCATCCTTATTATGTTCAAATCTATTTCTTACCTTCCGAGTAAATTCATCTTTGGGGTCTTGATTATTCAAATTCATCTGCTCATCACTAACCATATTATTTTCCTCACCCATGTATAGTACATTAGCAGGTTCAATTTTTCGTATAACCTCACTACCCTCTATACATAGATAATCATCGTCTTTGGATGGTTGATCAACAACATTAAACACGTTTAGTTTTAAGTTCAAATTCCCGAATGACACTTTCATCACCCCCGTTCGACAATTGACACACGCATTAGCGGTGGCTAAGAATGGACGACCAAGAATAACAGGAGTGTGCTTCCTACCATCTAGGACAGGTTCGGTATCAAGGACCATAAAATCGACAAGATAAAAACATTGATCAACTTTAACTAAGACGTCCTCGATGATTCCTCTAGGTACTTTGACGGAACGATCCACTAATTGAATAGTAGCGGTCGTAGGCTTAAGTTCACCCAGTCCTAGTTGTTTATAAACGTGATAAGGTAAGAGATTAACAGTCGCACCTAAGTCAAGGAGAGCCCTATGGATGATAGTGTCACCTATGACACATGAAATAGTTGGCGTACCAGGATCCTTATACTTTGGAGGTGAGTGTTGAAAAATATAACTTACTTTTTCCGTGAGAAAGACCTTTTTCGGAGTATGACTACGCAATTTACGTTTTTGAGTGCATAAGTCTTTAAGACATTTAGCGTAAGCGGGAATTTGTTTAATAGCATCGAGGAATGGAATATTAATTTTCACTTGTTTAAACACCTCGAGTATATCTTCAGCTTTTGACCTTTTCTTAGAAAAATTTGACGGTTCCTCAATGTCTGGTGGAAAGGGCAATTTCGGTATATGATTAGTTAGGGCCGTTTCTTTTTCTTTCTTATTTTGGCTCACGTCCTCACCCTTCTTCGTATTAGAGTTGATGTTCATAGCTATCACATTCTCATTCAGAATTTCTATTACATCTTCCTATCGTTGTCATGCTTAACAATGCCTTGATATAGAAACAAGTAGTCACGTAAGCACATATGCACATTACCATGTTATCACATAATCCCGAAGGCAAGTAAGCATACTTTTCATCCTTTTCATTTATAACATATAAAATCTATCGCGTAATGTGCTAACCAATAAATTGTGTTATAATAGCATAAACATATAAAACATATGTACGAAAGCATATAAACATACTATTCCGTAACAGGTACCATTTAGACATGTTCTCCGAAAAAGCTTTCAACTCGAAATCAACAAGGAAAATTTCATAGGCATGAAAACTTTAAACATGCTGGCTCAGTAACTTCCAATTTAAATAAAATTGATGACAATTTCATCATATATGCATGCAACATTTAACATGTTTCCTCAACAACTAAAATGCAAACACTAGTGATATGAGGTCATTAATAATAATTAAGATCTTTTAATAATACAACTCGATGTAAAGCACTGTTCAATACCTAACTATCAACCCTACAAGGCGCAGTACGTCGAGCGAATAATCCAAACAAGGAAACCCTCGTGTATATACCTTTTAACCTTCCACGGTCAATGATTAAACATCAACAGATAGTCACACCAAGATGTATTACAAAACCAGTTCTAATGAGTATAGCGTTAAACTGAAATGAAAAAAAAAACCAACTTATGTTCACAAATCACATAGTCAAGATATGTTGGCATGTAATCACAGAAACACATAAGTACTTAAGCATGTTAACACGTAATCCTGTAGGCAAGTAAACATGCTATCATAATCAACTCATCATATAAATGAAACAAAACGATTCATTTAACTATGAATGATTGAAATCAAAAGAGGTACAACGGCCACACATGGACCCAATTAACTCCCAGAGTACCAAGGTATTCGAACCCGGTTAGCTCTGATACCATTTTGTAATGCCCCGAGAACCAAGCCACGTGGGCGACGTCAATGAGTCAAACAATACAACGTAAAGCATGGAATAGTCCAACTTGGACCAATCCACAAGACGGAAGCATAGGAGAATCCTACGTGGATTCCAAAGAAAAGTCGAAAAGTCAATAATTGACCCATGAAGACCAAACGGGTCAAATAGGATCAATCAACATTACTCGATTTTCAAAGAAGTTTTAAAAAAAATGACAAAAATAAGAAGTATCGAGAGTGGGAGAAAAGAAAACGAGGTTTGATTGAAAGTTTATATGAAATCAAGGTTTGAGAATTTAGAACCAAACGGTCCCTTAGAAATCAAAAGTAGCATTTTTTTTCCATAGACTATCCACAGGCTAAGTATAACCAAATTAGATTTCGAAAGTTTAGATGTTTTTTTTTTTTTTTTTGAAATTTTCCAAGTATAGAACCTGTGTAGCTATACCATAAACTTGCCAAAACGACTCAAAGGAACAACGGAACATCCAAATCAATATGAACATGATTTAAAAAGGATCTAAGTTAAAGGACTAACAAGTGTCCGAATCAACATGAATAATTATTTAATGTTAACATGCAGCCATAGGCGACTCAAAGTCCCAATTACAAGTCCGATTACATTAAGTCAAAAATTCTATTATTTTCTAAGGGCTAGATATGTGCCCAAATCAAGTATTAAGAAATTAAACTACAAAATTCAAATTTATTACAATATCTTTTTTTAAAAAAACTAGAAGTTTGAAACATTTAAATATATATATATATATTCTTCTCAGAGAAATCTTCAAAGTGTGACGTCACGCGTTGAGTAACTCTTGGGCTTTTCCCCAACTTGATAAAACCTGAAAAATGGTTTGTTGTTTTCATGAGAACGACGGCTCGTAGGAAGTAATATCGAGATATACTACAATTTCCTTAACTAAAGATAAAATGTGGTGCTATGAATGCCACCGCGGCAAATGCTAGTGAAGAAAGCCCATAGGCCATGCATGCTATGATCGCTCGCCTCGGTACCGGACTGTGAGCCACCCCCCCCCCCCACTGGGAATGTAGCATACCAACCTTCCGATAGCTAGTCGGCCATAAGTTGGAGTTTGGCACGTTCTTAGGTACATCCACCCTGTCTCACCTCACAACTCACATCCGGATTTTTTTTCACAATTGTCCCCTTTTTGGGATCTATCCCCACGTGGGATTTCTCATGCACATGTCATGTCGTGCTATGACTTTTGCCTATTTGACCACAATGTTTTGAATCCCTTGGTTCCACATGCCAAATGCCCACACACATGAATGTCATTAACATTTCTAAATCAAGATTCAGTATCAACGGGTATTTATCAACAATAATGAAATAATTGATTCATAATACTTCAATGTAGTTTCTAAACTTTTAAAGAAACACTAACACATAGTTCTAGAATTTTAGGGGCACTCAAGTTAACACTTTAACATACTCTTAACGTTAACTAAAATAGATACATAATCATTTGAGCATCTAAATCTTCAAATCAACATATAAGCATTTTTAACATATTCTAACCCAATGGTTTAAGCACATAAGCAGTTAACCATTAAACATGATTTTGACTTCAAGTCAACATTTACATAAGCACTTGAGGAAATAATTTCCCAACTCAACATGTGTATTTATTTCTAACATGCTTTTACCCCCAAATTGATAAACAAGTAGCAATTAAACATTTAGGGCAAATGAAAGTAATTAATCAAACTTGACATATATAATTATATATATATCATTTCTACCCAACTTAGGGAGGAATAATTAGTAGCTTTATTAACTCCCACAATTTCTAACATCAAAACACAAATTATGTCTAGACATGGTTTTCATAGTATAGCAAGAGAATAAATCCTACCTTGGTGTTCTTGAAAAAGAAACACCCTAATTGTAGCCCCAATAGAGAAAAGAAAAGCCAAATGTGGATGGATGCTCAAATAAAGAGCACAACTAGAAAGCCATTGATGAGGTGATCACTCTTTCCCTCGATAGCTAGCTCCGAAAATGGCTCTAGAGTCTTTAAAATGAAGCTTCAATGCATGGCTTCCATGGGGTTTTTTTGCTCCTTCAAGGCCATAGAGAGAGAAGAAGAGAGATATAGAAAGAGAAAAGAAAAGAAAAAGAAATGAAGGAGAGAGAGAGAGAGAGAAATGACTTTGACAACTTTTTGAAGTTGGATTGAGCAAACTCCGGTTGGATTGAGCAAACTCGGGGCAGAATATATTTTGTAGAAAGTTGGACTGAGCAAACTCCGGTTGGATTGATCAAACTCTGGGCAGAATATATTTTGCAGAAAGTTGGACTGAGCAAACTCTGGTTGGATTGAGCAAACTCTGGGCAAAATAGATTTTGCAGAAAGTTGGACTGAGCAAACTCCGGTTGGATTGATCAAACTCTGGGCAGAATATGTTATGCAGAAAGTTGGACTGAGCAAACTCTGGTTGGATTGAGCAAACTCTGGGTAGAAAGTTTGTATTTACGTGCCGTTTTCAACGTTGAGTTCCTTATTTGAAAAGCTACCTTTTGAGATGGAAACTCGACAAAAATTTTAAAATGACCATTTTACCCTCATAAAATTTTCTGGGTTTCTACAATCTACCCCCCTTAAAAGAATTCCGTCCCGGAATTCGAAAAGTAACAAACAGGAAACAATCAAAGAATGGTCCACAACCACACCAAAATGTCATAGTGTCACAAACAACGTGAACACTAGCACAACGTGAGAAAACAAAACATCTCACACATTGATTCCAGAATGGAATGGAAAGCTCAGTACAACGCTCAGTGAATGGTGCTGAGGAACAAACGCAAGGGACATATGAGGTTCAACATTAAAAGGAGTTAACTCCAAAGATCGATAGTAATAATGGACATAAACCTCCAAACCATTGGATCAACCAAAAATGTACTTGAATGAAAAACAAGGTACAATCGGATCTCTCAAATTCATCGAATCAAAACAAAAGTGATCCCTTCAAAAGGAATACGTGATCACAATAACACAACAACTTTTGTATACCCATAAGTTGTCTCAAAAACGAATAAGCAACAAGTATACAAAGGATATGTATACCAACAAAAGATATGATCTAACTATCAATCGAAAACCCAATCCATGGAACAGAGAGTAACCCGTAGAATGAAAATAACATTATACAACCATCACTCATAGTGAAAACATTCGCAAGACCAAGGAATAAATAGGATAAGATCCAATTGATATATAAAAGAATCGAAGGAAGATATTATACATGCGTAAATATCACACAGAGATCAATTTACAATTAAACACAAGATTTTCAAAGCAAATCGATGATATACTATCAAAGAATTGTCACACGAGGCAAAAGTATGATGTTTCAAGACATGAGTTCCAAAATGAACCGAAAACCTGGGTCAACCCCCAAGGAATGATCCAAACACTTAAGAATGAAACCAAAGAAAACTTCACAAAGCAAATGATGTAATCGGTACTAAAGACCGTAACGACTCAAAGCTATGTCCTAACCACCTAAGAGGTACGAGTCACAAAGACTTACTCGTAGTTCACCACTCCTCATGAGAAGACCATGATCAATATAGACACAAAAGTCTACAACTATATCAACAGGAAGTCGATAGAAGAAATGATTATCACATCCCAAAATATAACGTCGCTATAGTCAATTATAACGATTCCACTAATAGATGGATCTATTGAGAGATCCCATCTTAAAACAATATGGCAAAAGAAATGCCACTGCCAAAAGTTAAAGGGCCTCCCAAGGAAAGTGCCTAAGAAGACACAATGATGCCACCAACTAGACAACAATAACACAAATAGGGGAACGAATAGATATAAACCAACAAGTTCACCAACATTCGTTGTCGTACGTGATAGCCAAAAAAATTTCAAAGAATTACGCCTTGATCCAAAACAAGAAACATATGGTCATAACGATATCAAGCTCTAAAAACTTCAACTATTGAAAGCCCGATTCCTATCAAAACAAACTAGAAGTCCCCGAATTGGGTGACCTTAAAGTGTCACACGAAAGATGGAAGCAAACCAGGCGATATGCCTAAAACAAGAGTTATAACAAATTCAGGTCACAAACGGACCACAGATAACGAAAGTGCTTAAGGAAACACGATCGAAGTTTCTCAACAGAAAGAAGACAACTTTATAGAAGTTGGCCACATTAGCCGAACATGACCTCAAAACAAACGATCACTAAAAATCTTCCTATGCTCAAAGCAAGGATGAAATTGAAAGGTCACAACGATCTCAAACAAAGCACAATTACAATAACCTCACGACAGGGTAAGGAAAAAGGAATCGCTGATCACAATAAACAAGGTATGCACCAACTGCATGAATAAGCTTATCAACAATGACATCAACAACAATATATCAAGATGATGTGATAGTAAAAGGTAGGGGTCCGTCCAGCTATTGAAAGCCCGTAACCCAAACATAATCGACCTAGGAGGTCTAAAATCACCAGCATAGAATCTCAATAAAAAAATTACTAACAAGAGAACATGCCCTAGGCATACTACTCCTAACACCAATACAGAAATAAGATGGATGGCGTCAAACAGATACTCTCATTCATATAACAGAGTGAGAGATAAATCAACGGAATCGAAATTAAATGATGAAACTAAATAGAATCTGACGGATAACTCATAGAATCATCTAAAAATCCCCCCCCCCCTACGGATCAATCGTAAGGTCAAAGAAATGACAATGATTCACATTGATAGGCCACCTCAATAGGCAATAAAATTAGGCAACATCAATAGGCAATTGCCGAAAAGCTCAAATAACATGGACATTACAACAACATCCCTTAGCAAGGACAAGGTAAGCTCGAGTTCAATCATGAAACGAAATTGAAGAACTCACAAACGGCTACTAAGTCCAAACGGGTCCATGGTCAAAACCACCGACGCCCAAGAAGAAGAAGAAAAGAAAAAGAAATCAACTATAAGGAAAACAATTCTTATAGTCACAACAAAAGATACATCTAATGCAGATTTACATGAAAATCTTAAATAATCCAATAATAAGGTACTATACGAACAACCATAGTATTTAAGGTATAAAAGATCACACGATTGCGAAACAACAAGCCCTCAAGGCATACAATAAAACGCAATCGAATTTAAGCCTTAGCGAACAATAAATTAAGGCTGCCAACAACAGAGATCCACAACACGTAAGAGATCATACTACTAAAAATTGGTATGATCTCGAATTCACAGAGATCAAGGAATCGAGAATCTCAAAAATAAATCATCTAACAATATCTATCCCTTAAGAAGTAGGGAAAAAATTCGAATGTTCAACAACTCAAGTTTGAATTCAACGAAATAAATTCTAAGAATTTAGTAAGGCAAAATCGTCGGAGGAAGATTGATTTAATAGTCAATGAGTCCAAAGGAAAAATGTCATTACATTACTACAGTGCGACATACCCAAGTTCAAACTTAAGGGTGAACTAATCAAAATCAATATGCTATAGTCATGGGAATCGAATCAATAAGGAACAAACGTTCGTTCAAGAAAAGACTTGGAATAATGGAACAACAACGCTCTGTCAAGAGCTCAAAGATCGTAAGGGTCAAGAATTAAACGTACTTCTAAGAAGTATTATGAAAATAAGAATCCATACGTACTCACAGGGAAAGAAACACTAGAAAAATTTGTGTTTCAAGGCCCAACGTCAAAGCATTAACCACACTATGTTAACAACAAATCTTCAATGAAAATCATAACAAAATCGGTAATGATCGATAAATACTCATAGAAAAGATTTCACCAACGTGCCAACAGGATATGCAGTCTCAAAAGAAGAGACGATCCTTAGAGTCACAAAATTCACTCAAATGTGAAAATCACCGAATAAAGGAACTAATAGACTTGGAACAACACCAATCTATTCCCCACAAAGGCTAGAATCCTCACAACGATTCATACGATAGGATTTAATCATATGCAATGATCACATAGTGAAACGACAATTTGAATGTGAAGATTTAACCAATCACAAGAAATTTGGGTCAATCAACCAACCACAAGATAGAAAACTCGAATCTACTCAGAAGAGTAATTACAATGTCAAACCGGCATCCGAACAATGAAAGTCTCACAAGACAAAGGGTACGACAATCATATAAGAAGGAAGAACTATTCCAACGATAAACAACAAGTATTCGTAGCCATAGGAAAGATCAACATAGCCTTTAGAGAGGTTTTGCATCATGTGTAGAATAAAACCCATGCCACCCAAAGGCAAGCATCTCAAGAATGCACACGAAAACGTAGGAATATTCGAGTCCGAAGACACAACCTATATAAGCCGTCTAGTAATACATAACGCCGCGTTATTAGAACCAATAAGTTATTCATCGGTTTAGAAAATATCTTTAAGTACCTTAAAAGTACATATGCATATAGGTTTTCAAATATGCACAACATAATAATATGTTGATTTTCATAAGTTTAAAACTTGTCTTCCAAAATTTTTTTTTTTACCCAAGAAATCTTATTATTACCCGCCGATCAAAGTATCTATGAGTACGCGTATGAGCTACTCTAAAACACGTAAAACATGAAATTTTTATCTCAACATGCTATCGTTGTCATGCTTAACAATTCCTTGATATAGAAACAAGTAGTCACGTAAGCACATATGCACATTACCATGTTATCACATAATCCCGAAGGCAAGTAAGCATGCTTTTCATCCTTTTCATTTATAACATATGAAATCTATCGCGTAATGTGCTAACCAATACATTGTGTTACAATAGCATAAACATATAAAACATATGTACGAAAGCATATAAACATACTATTCCGTAACAGGTACCATTTAGACATGTTCTCCGGAAAAGCTTTCAACTCGAAATCAACAAGGAAAATTTCATGGGCATGAAAATCTTTAAACATGCTGGCTCAGTAACTTCCAATTTAAATAAAATTGATGACAATTTCATCATATATGCATGCAACATTTAACATGTTTCCTCAACAACTAAAATGCAAACACTAGTGATATGAGGTCATTAATAATAATTAAGATCTTTTAATAATACAACTCGATGTAAAGCACTGTTCAATACCTAACTATCAACCCTACAAGGCGCAGTACGTCGAGCGAATAATCCAAACAAGGAAACCCTCATGTATATACCTTTTAACACTACACGGTCAATGATTAAACATCAACAGATAGTCACACCAAGATGTATTACAAAACCAGTTCTAATGAGTATAGTGTTAAAGTGAAATGAAAAAAAAAAACCAACTCATGTTCACAAATCACATAATCAAGATATGTTGGCATGTAATCACAGAAACACATAAGCACTTAAGCATGTTAACACGTAATCCCGTAGGCAAGTAAACATGCTATCATAATCAACTCATCATATAAATGAAACAAAATGATTCATTTAACTATGAATGATTGAAATCAAAAGAGGTACAACGGCCACACATGGACCCAATTAACTCCCAGAGTACCAAGGTATTCGAACCCGGTTAGCTCTGATACCATTCTGTAACGCCCCGAGAACCAAGCCACGTGGGCGACGTCAATGAGTCAAACAATACAACGTAAAGCATGGAATAGTCCAACTTGGACCAATCCACAAGACGGAAGCATAGGAGAATCCTACGTGGATTCCAAAGAAAAGTCGAAAAGTCAATAATTGACCCATGAAGACCAAACGGGTCAAATAGGATTAATCAACATTACTCGATTTTCAAAGAATTTTTAAAAAAAAATGACAAAAATAAGAAGTATCGAGAGTGGGATAAAAGAAAACGAGGTTTGATTGAAAGTTTATATGAAATCAAGGTTTGAGAATTTACAACCAAACGGTCCCTTAGAAATCAAAAGTAGCATTTTTTTTCCATAGACTATCCACAGGCTAAGTATAACCAAATTAGATTTCGAAAGTTTAGATGTTTTTTTTTTTTTTTGAAATTTTCCAAGTATAGATCCTGTGTAGCTATACCATAAACTTGCCAAAACGACTCAAAGGAACAACGGAACATCCAAATCAATATGAACACGATTTAAAAAGGATCTAAGTTAAAGGACTAACAAGTGTCCGAATCAACATGAATAAATATTTAATGTTAACATGCAGCCATAGGCGACTCAAAGTCCCAATTACAAGTCCGATTACATTAAGTCAAAAATTCTATTATTTTCTAAGGGCTAAACATGTGCCCAAATCAAGTATTAAGAAATTAAACTACAAGATTCAAATTTATTACAATATCTTTTTTTAAAAAAATTAGAAGTTTGAAACATTTAAAAATATATATATATATAAATTCTTCTCAGAGAAATTTTCAAAGTGTGACATCGCGCGTTGAGTAACTCTTGGTCTTTGCCCCAACTTGATAAAACCTGAAAAATGGTTTGTCGTTTTCATGAGAACGATGGCTCGTAGGAAGTAATATCGAGATATACTACAATTTCCTTAACTAAAGATAAAATGTGGTGCTATGAATGCCACCGCGGCAAATGCAAGTGAAGAAAGCCCGTAGGCCATGCATGCTATGATCGCTCACCTCGGTACCAGACTGTGAGCCCCCCCCCCCCCCACTGGGAATGTAGCATACCAACCTTCCGATAGCTAGTCGGCCATAAGTTGGAGTTTGGCACGTTCTTAGGTACGTCCACCCTGTCTCACCTCACAACTCACATCCGGATTTTTTTTCACAATTGTCCCCTCTTTGGGATCTATCCCCACGTGGGATTTCTCATGCACATGTCATGTCGTGCTATGACTTTTGCCTATTTGGCCACAATGTTTTGAATCCCTTGGTTCCACATGCCAAATGCCCACACACATGAATGTCATTAACATTTCTAAATCAAGATTCAGTATCAACGGGTATTTATCAACAATAATGAAATAATTGATTCATAATACTTCAATGTAGTTTCTAAACTTTTAAAGAAACACTAACACATAGTTCTAGAATTTCAGGGACACTCAAGTTAACACTTTAACATACTCTTAACGTTAACTAAAATAGATACATAATCATTTGAGCATCTAAATCTTCAAATCAACATATAAGCATTTTTAACATATTCTAACCCAATGGTTTAAGCGCATAAGCATTTAACCATTAAACAAGCTTTTCACTTCAAGTCAACATTTACATAAGCACTTGAGGAAATAATTTCCCAACTCAACATGTGTATTTATTTCTAACATGCTTTTACCCCCAAATTGATAAACAAGTAGCAATTAAACATTTAGGGCAAACGAAAGTAATTAATCAAACTTGACATATATAATTATATATATATCATTTCTACCCAACTTAGGGAGGAATAATTAGTAGCTTTATTAACTCCCACAATTTCTAACATCAAAACACAAATTATGTCTAGACATGGTTTTCATAGTATAGCAAGAGAATAAATTCTACCTTGGTGTTCTTGAAAAAGAAACACCCAAATTGTAGCCCCAATAGAGAAAAGAAAAGCCAAATGTGGATGGCTGCTCAAATAAAGAGCACAACTAGAAAGCCATTGATGAGGTGATCACTCTTTCCCTCGATAGCTAGCTCCGAAAATGGCTCTAGAGTCTTTAAAATGAAGCTTCAATGCATGGCTTCCATGGGGGTTTTTTGCTCCTTCAAGGCCATAGAGAGAGAAGAAGAGAGATATAGAAAGAGAAAAGAAAAGAAAAAGAAATGAGAGAGAGACAGAGAGAGAAATGACTTTGACAACTTTTTGAAGTTGGATTGAGCAAACTCCGGTTGGATTGAGCAAACTCGGTGACACGACTAAATAGTTGTGTGCTCTTGTGCAACACCCAAGTGTAGGTGATCGTGCAAGTAATACTGGATAAGTCCAGGTCAATCCCACAGGGAAGGAATAGGAAGAATATATACTAAGTTACAACCTAAAGAAAATAAAATAAAAATGAAGGATTGGAGGTTCTAACGAATCCTAATTAATTAAATTAAGCTAAATAATAAACTAAAGCTTATATAAACATAACTAATTAAACAAGTAAATTAAAGGTGTTGGAAATACGTGAATCCACATTGATCCTACCATCTACCATGCATACTCATTAATGTTCTATGGAGTTCATTCCTTTTCAGCATTCCGTATTTTTCTAAAGATATAGAATCAATAGTCCTTTCATGACCGGGACTACATCATCACAGTTGATTTAAAATACTTGATAGACGGTTTAAAACAATGGTAATTACTTGCACTCTAAATGGTGTTAGCATTCAAAGTGGTTTTCAAAAGTCATTGAAGAAAAGGCCTTAAGGCTTTAAGTTCTAAAAACTGTTGTGACAAACTGAGCTTATTGGGACAATTTGATAACATATTTTTAAAACAGAAAGTCATGGAATACTTAAAAGAATCATCTCAAGATTTAACATGTTCGATCGATCGAAGCGCTCTCGATCGATCGGACAGTCTCATCCTTCAATCGATCGAAGTGCCTTCGATCGCTTGACTATGGCCCTGGTTCGATCGATCGAAATATCTTCGATCGATCGAGCCTAAGGTTTCTAAAGGTTGCATGGCAGAGGCTGGGAATCAATATTTCAACACATATTCCCAACGTCAAAACTACGGAAACATAATAAAACTATTGCAGAAATAGTAAAACAAAGCAATCAGCAAATCTAAACTAATAAACAATCAAAGAACATAAATTGGAAAGAAAAAACCTGTAAATAATCTGAATTTAATCTGAATAAACTTGAAACAAACTTGAATCTTCAATCTACAATGGAAAAGGAGGAAGAAGAAGATTAATCTAACCTAAACTACTCCTAATATAACCCTAAAACTACCCTAAACTGCTGTTTTTCGCGTTCTGGAGCGTCCTCCCTTCGTCTGGCGTCAAAACGACGTATATATAGGGTTCCCGCAGAGTTTACGCAACTTTTGGATGATTAAAAAGTTCGATCGATCGAGCTTAGTTCGATCGATCGAAGGTTCGATCGATTGAACTCTTCTTCAATCGCTTGAACTCTCTGATTTTGACAGCTATGCGCACCGATGAGAGAATAGCCATAACGTTTTACTCGGACCTCGGATTGACCTCCCGTTTGCGGCCACGCGACCGTAACTCAAAGATCTACATTTCATGTCTCTGGGCAAATCTTCCAAATCTGAAGTCTTCATTGTCAAAATTGGCGTTTTCTCAGCTGCTTCCGCTATTCTCTTCACCAGAATCACTTTCTATGCAATGTTTGCTTTCCATGACCTGTAAAATAGTGTAAAAACACATGTTTGAGTCTCAACATCATAGAAAACACTTAATCATTGATATGCATCTAAATCTAGGGACTTGGGGATAAAAGTATGCATAAAATACTACGTAATACACTAGAAATATGCACTTTTCACCACGAATCACACCCCCCAACTAGCTCATTGCTAGTCCCTAGCAATGAAGCGAACTACAACAGTGTTTATTTTAACTCTAAAAATGAAAACAAAATAAATTAAAATCCTAACTCACTTTCGCAGGAATCGCAATTGCATTTAGCATATGCAACAAGCCTTTAAACCTCTAGGTTACCCCTAGTGGACGAGTGTTGTCTCGTGAGGTTTTGCAGTGAATCTACCCACAAAATTCATGTTTAAGGAAATGGTTCTCATTTAAATGTTTTCAAGAAATTTTCCTCTCATTAACAATATAGTTAAGCTCAACAATCTCATGAAACTCTCTAGTATGCCATAGCCATGCAACACACACATTACAGTTAATCTACTATCAAAGTCATTAGAATGTTCCATACCTATTAATCTTCAAGTGTGTGTGTGAATGGACAACCAAAATACAAAACTTTAATTTCAAAGCTTGCATAACCTAAGACACTATCAAGACGTTCATTTTGACTCAACTCTCACCGGGATTACACTCTTAAGATGAAATCACTCTGAATTAGGTGTAATAATTATCACTCATGATATGGAAGCTATAAAGAGTAAATGTAAATGGAATCTAATACTTCTCATATCTAAATTAAAAAACGGACATTTTAGTGCACAAAGTCTCATGAAAGGATACCTTTCACTAGAAGAGCGAGATACCGCGGAGAACTCTCTCATTACCTTAACTTCAAATCCAATTTACCTAGCATCATTAGGACTTTGAAAAAGAGGTATTCGATTAAGAAGAAAGAGATTCGTGATATTCAATTGGGTCAAAGGATGTGATTGGAATGTCTACTACATTTTCTTGAAACTTCCCCCACATCTCCAATCTCTCTCTTTTCTTCTTCTCTTCTTTTTTTTCTTTTCTTTTTCACACTCTTCTTTTTATTATTTTTTTCTTTTGTAAAAACCATTGACACTTTTTTTTCTTTTCATGCTTTTTTTTTTTTTTTTCATTTTCTTCATCATTTTTTTCTTTGCCAACTTTCTATTATTCACACAACCAAACTTCTTGGCAATGCAACACATCCCAATCACACCTAAATAAAGAACTGAGGCTTGAACTCCTAATTTGGAGTTAGGTATAGACTTTAGGATTGTGAGGACAAGGAAAATATGATAAGCTCAAGAGGTGAAGTAAAGGAATATCATGGAGGTAGGCCAATGCTATATTATCCATATATGGTCAAAAGATGGCCTAAATCATCTTCTAAGTTAATAGGATTATTCATTTCAGTAAATTCAAGAGCTCTAAAGTTGGTAAATCCTGAACGTTCTCTTCTAGTGATCAGTCAAAATGAAGAAGAAAAATGAGACTTTCAACGAATTAATACGCTTTTCAAAAAGTAAGAGTAATTTTATAAAACCCTCAAGAATAAAGAAAGGCACAAAAGCTCACTTGGGTTATTAGTCTCCACTACAGTCTCTCAAGACACTTAAACTATGCTTACTAATCCATTTTAGCTAAGTACAAGGTTGTCACAACGTACTCAAAGTTGTTTGAAGATTAAAAAGCATAAAATATACTATAACTAAGATAGTAAAGAAACTACCATAGTATATCACATACTAATAACATACAGAAAATAACACTAATGCATCATAACTAACTACATTAACTATGAGAGAAATACAAGAACCATTTTATTATCTTTAAAAAAAATAATAATAATAAAATAAAAATTTTAAAATTTTTGCAGATTTTAATTTACTGAGTTACATGTTGCTAAGCAGGTATATGACACTAAAGTACAACAAAAAGATATGAGGCATGCAATGACTCACTCCCCCCCAACTAAAACTAGACATTGTCCCCAATGTTCTAAACTAAGCACATGGACATGTAAAGTAAAGCGAGGGAAGGAAGGATTTTACCTCGAAGCATTAATATCCATTTTTTTTTCAAGCTACCTGCAAGATCATTAGTAGCAACAAGGAAACATAGATACAACTACTCAGTAAATAAATTCGGTTAATCAAGATTTTTATCATAGATTAACAATCGAAATTTTTGAGGATCTTTCCAATAAAATAATTTAACAGTGAGAAGAATGTTGGGATCCTCATAAAAATGCAACTCCCCCCAACTAATGTCAGGCTCAAGGTCAGAGGAGATGATGCAAAACCTATGGCTTCCAAATTTTTTTGGGACAGTTATAAAAGGAATACCACACTTTTTAGGAATTATATGCAAGAAACGATCTTTGGTGTTGGTATTTCCTATAACAGCCTCTATTTTAATACTAAAAACAGGGGGAGGCCATGGTTCAATAAAAGGGGCAGGGTCGAAGTGATGTTCTAATGAAGCTTCACCACCCTCCGCTTGTCCTAGAACAGAATCTATGGAGATATTATCATAGGAATTGAATTTCTGTTCTATGCACATGGTTTTGGACTGGAATTGGATAAAGCTATCTATTTGGGCCTCAATGTCATAATCACTCAAGAATGTCAAGCAGTCTAGAAGATTGCTAGCTTCTTGTTGAATTTTAAGATCATCTAAAGTGGGCCCAATATTTTCCAAGTCTTCTCTCAAAGAATTTTGAAAGTTAAAATTTTGTGAAGAACATGTGCTAGTATCCTTACCATCCTCTTCCACAACACATTCTGTTTGTTCACGAATGGGGTACACATAACATTCAAGCTCAGGACGAGAGCTTTGATTGATAGCAAGGATAGGTGATGGGCAACTTGGTGACACCACATCTTCGGTCGAAAGAGGTGAGGGTTCATGAATATCACAAGAATCTAAATCAGATTTAGATTTTTCAATTATGTCCTCTCTAGGGTCACTTTCAAAGGTAGGGGTAGAGTCAACAGGGGACTCTTCCTTTCCTAATTGCGTGCAATCACCTAAACTCTCGTCATCTTTTAAAACCTCATTCTCATCCTTGTAACTCTCCTCACTATATATGTCATCTATTGAGGTGCTCTGGACAAAGAGATTGGGCATTTTTATCCAGGCAGTGAAGGAGTTGATGTCTGGAGTTGTATGTTGAGGAGAAGATGGTTCTACAACTTCATGCTCAATGGTTTGGTTTTGGAGTTCTTGTTGGGTTATCACTTTCTCAAATGAGTTGTTAACCTCACTCGGTATGAACCCATCATTGTCCTCTAATTCCATTCCATTGTTAGTGTCGTGAAATTCAAGTTGTAGAGTTGAAGGACTGGTATAGTCTTCTAAAGGTTGGCTATCAAATGCTTGTTGATATCTAGCTCCTAATTTATCAATTACACTCTCTAGCCTTTTCATTTCTATAAGCAGCAATTCTAACATACCATTATCCTCAACTTGGTTATTCTCCTCATTATAACTATATGAAGTTTCACCCCATTGTTGTTGGTAATAGTCCCCTTCCCATTGTGTTTGTGTGCAAGACTCCCCAGAAGAAAAGTCTTGGTGCATTTGGTAATCGTGGGAACTACTACTATATCCTACACTATCATTTTGGTTATATCCCCATTGCGATTGATAGAACTCTCCAGTTGGAGGTTCTTGATACGTTTGATAACATGGGGGACTAACACGATGGTTTTCCCATTGTGGTGATTGGTACCACTGAGGTTGATTATGTGCATCATATGTGGGTGCTTGCCAACTTGGGGTATAGTTCTCATTACCTAATGTGTACCCATTCGTGGTATTTGTGTTGTATGGAGGGTAATATGGATAAGACATGTTTACCCAAAATATTTAAACAAAAGATTTTTTTTTTTTTTTCTTGTGAGAGAAAAAGTCCAATGATTTTTTTTTTTAAGTAAAAGAACAAAAATGGAAAAACTTAGTAAAATCCTAACCTAGTTGCCTTCCCCGGAACGACGCCAAAAACTTGACACGACTAAATAGTTGTGCGCTCTTGTGCAACACCCAAGTGTAGGTGATCGTGCAAGTAATACTGGATAAGTCCAGGTCGATCCCACAGGGAAGGAATAGGAAGAATATATACTAAGTTACAACCTAAAGAAAATAAAATAAAAATGAAGGATTGGAGGTTCTAACGATTCCTAATTAATTAAATTAAGCTAAATAATAAACTAAAGCTTATATAAACATAACTAATTAAACAAGTAAATTAAAGGTGTTGGAAATACGTGAATCCACATTGATCCTACCATCTACCATGCATACTCATTAATGTTCTATGGAGTTCATTCCTTTTTAGCATTCCGTATTTTTCTAAAGATATAGAATCAATAGTCCTTTCATGACCGGGACTACATCATCACAGTTGATTTAAAATACTTGAAAGACGGTTTAAAACAATGGTAATTACTTGCACTCTAAATGGTGTTAGCATTCAAAGTGGTTTTCAAAAGTCATTGAAGAAAAGGCCTTAAGGCTTTAAGTTCTAAAAACTGTTGTGACAAACTGAGCTTATTGGGACAATTTGATAACATATTTTTAAAACAGAAAGTCATGGAATACTTAAAAGAATCATCTCAAGATTTAACATGTTCGATCGATCGAAGCGCTCTCGATCGATCGGACAGTCTCATTCTTCAATCGATCGAAGTGCCTTCGATCGCTTGACTATGGCCCTGGTTCGATCGATCGAAATATCTTCGATCGATCGAGCCTAAGGTTTCTAAAGGTTGCATGGCAGAGGCTGGGAATCAATATTTCAGCACATATTCCCAACGTCTAAACTACGGAAACATAATAAAACTATTGCAGAAATAGTAAAACAAAGCAATCAGCAAATCTAAACTAATAAACAATCAAAGAACATAAATTGGAAAGAAAAAACCTGTAAATAATCTGAATATAATCTGAATAAACTTGAAACAAACTTGAATCTTCAATCTACAATGGAAAAGGAGGAAGAAGAAGATAAATCTAACCTAAACTACTCCTAATATAACCCTAAAACTACCCTAAACTGCTGTTTTTCGCGTTCTGGAGCGTCCTCCCTTCGTCTGGCGTCAAAACGACGTATATATAGGGTTCCCGCAGAGTTTACGCAACTTTTGGATGATTAAAAAGTTCGATCGATCGAGCTTAGTTCGATCGATCGAAGGTTCGATCGATCGAAGGTTCGATCGATTGAACTCTTCTTCAATTGCTTGAACTCTCTGATTTTGACAGCTCTGCGCACCGATGGGAGAATAGCCATAACGTTTTACTCGGACCTCGGATTGACCTCCCGTTTGCGGCCACGCGACCGTAACTCAAAGATCTACATTTCATGTCTCTGGGCAAATCTTCCAAATCTGAAGTCTTCAATGTCAAAATTGGCGTTTTCTCAGCTGCTTCCGCTATTCTCTTCACCAGAATCACTTTCTATACAATGTTTGCTTTCCATGACCTGTAAAATAGTGTAAAAACACATGTTTGAGTCTCAACATCATAGAAAACACTTAATCATTGATATGCATCTAAATCTAGGGACTTGGGGATAAAAGTATGCATAAAATACTACGTAATACACTAGAAATATGCACTTTTCACCACGAATCACACCCCCCAACTAGCTCATTGCTAGTCCCTGGCAATGAAGCGAACTACAACAGTGTTTATTTTAACTCTAAAAATGAAAACAAAATAAATTAAAATCCTAACTCACTTTCGCAGGAATCGCAATTGCATTTAGCATATGCAACAAGCCTTTAAACCTCTAGGTTACCCCTAGTGGACGAGTGTTGTCTCGTGAGGTTTTGCAGTGAATCTACCCACAAAAATAACAAAAATAAAAGAAAAGTTAGTAACTTAAAATAAAACAAAAAATTAGAAAAAGAAAACCTAATCTAATATTTACAAATTAACTAAACTAAGATTCTAAAACTAAAAGTAGCAATGCAATCCCCGGTAACGGCACCAAAAATTGATCTTGTCAAAATGAAGATATAAAAGTATGCTTATTTGTGCTTTACTTTCAAAAGATTTGTAGTGTGGAAGTAAAGGTCGAACCCACAGAGATTGAACACTACACACTTTAATTTTTAAAACCTAAATTTAGTTAATTAAGAAAAACAGATTTTGGATTTAAATTGAATTAAACTAATAACAATAAAAGTAAATCTAAATTATGAAAGCAATTAAATATTTATTTTTATAATAAGTTTAAGGAACCTAGGATTGCAAATCCACCACTAGCTTCATAATAAGGGTATTTACGAATTATTTTAGCTTATTAAGTTGGATGATAATGGGGAATTGTAGCTACAAGCCCAATTCCTCTGTCAAGAAAATAACTATGGTTCAAGCACCAACATGATCCATCTTCGGTTAGCACGAATTATCCCACATTAAACTAGGGTTGTGGTATAATCCGTCTAATCTAGGCATGAAATATTCGGATACTTGATAGCACAATTCAATTTAAGCACCATTACATGTAAATAATCTAAACAAGCACAGCAAGCATAGATCATTGAGCATACTACCATCAAAATAGATCTAAGACAAGAGTAAACTTTGAAAGTAATGATTTAATCAATAAAAGCACGATTTATTTATAAAAATCCTCAGAACATGTAACTGTCATCCATACATAATAAAACTAAAATAAAGACATAAAATACACCCTATTACTTGGCTAGGGTTTCATTGAAACCCTAGATCTTGAGTTTAGTTGGCCATAGAATTGATGAACAGCAAGAGGTTGATAGAGGAGGCCATGGGAATCCTTGGTCTTCTTCTTCTTCTCCTTGCTTTTCTCCCTTCAATGGCTGAAAGTATGGTTGTATATTGTGTGTATATCAATTGCCAACCCCCCAAATTGAAGTAAAATAGAGTATATATAGATTTTAGGCAAGTTTTGGAAGCTTTCCTAACCCGAAACGCACTAAAACTGCTATATTTACAGTCTGGACGTAATTAGGCAGTTTCGTTCACGTAGGAATCATCAGTAGAGTGAAATACGCAAGTTCCATTTTTACACAGGTCGCGCGAGCGTGCCGCGCCAGCGCGATATTGGGACCTCGCGCGAGCGGATTGCGCGAGCGATTTTCGGTATTTCGCGCGAGCGGACCGAGAGCGCGATTATCTTTATTCAGCTTCTTTCTTTGTGCCTTTTCACCCTGTTTAGCCTGGTATACTTGATTTCTTCCAAATCCTGTCAGAAAATATAAAATAAACTAAAAACATACAAAAACAAGATAAAAAGGTACTAACAAACGTGCGTTAAGGCGTATAAATAGGATTTGTTCTCTCCCGATCAGTGTGGCTTCTACGGCATCGGTTTCATTTACCGGATAGAAGCGTACTACTCACCTTAGTGACTATTTTAATGTGTTTTAAATGTTTAGAACATGAATTGTCATATAAGCATATGTTTAGAATTGTGCACTCAGCATATAGCTGAGCAGTGGAGTGTTACTCCATTGCAAGTGACAAGAAGAAAGGAAAGAAGAAGCGCGAAGAGTGAGACCGCGGGGACGACATGGTTGAATAACTTTGTATATGTTTTCGGTTCCATTCCTTTTTAAAAAATGTAACTTTTGGAAGTTAAGACTTAAGACTATACTTTTAAGCTTCGGAATGGTTTTATAAGGTTGTAACATGTTTTAAATCTCCTTTTAGTTTTGTTGTAATGAATCCGAATTTATGGATTCGTGTTTTGGAAGCTTAACTTGTAAATTTAGTATTTCGGAGGAATGTAACAGTTCTTTTATGTTTTAATCCAAACAAGCCTTAGCTTGTTCCGTTATTGTTCTTTTCACGTATTACCATGTCTTAATAATGTTCTTAAAAGTGTAGTATAGATGGTAAAGTTTAAAAAGGTAACCATGTTTGGTGGAAGGGAAGAAGTGTCGGTTGATTGATGCCTTAGCAAGAATTCTGCAGCATTGTGCATGATTATGCTAATGGGTCATTCGACCGGTCGAATGGGGTCGCTCGACCGGTCGAGATGCCCCCTGCCAGAATTCTTTTTCTATACCTTCCAAAAAAATTTTGAAATGTTTTGATTGGTTCTTAGGGTACCTTTAGGACCCCTTTCAACATAAAATCATTCGATTTGAAATATAATTACGTTTTCAATTTTATACGGATTTTTCAACTCGGAGGGTAATGTTTCCTAAAGTTTTGTATACTTAAGGTGGTTTTAAAGTTCTTTTCTGCTATGTATAGTTATTAAATGGATGGATGAGCCTTGGTGGGGTGCCACATGTCCTATTTCCGCACGTTAGCGAGATGGGTCGTGACATAGTTATTGGTGGATTTGAAATCCTAGATCTCATTCACTCATATTAAAACAATTTTAAATCGTGCACGTTTACTTAGTTTTAATTTTAATATCTTATTTTCATAATTTCATAGGTTAATTCATAATAGTAAGTAAATAAACAACCAATCAAGCTTCTATTTTCTATAACTAAATAGATTTAGGTTTTCTTAATTAAAGGACAAAAACAATCAATCTCTGTGGGTTCGACCTTTACTTCCACACTACAATCCTTAGAAAGTAAAGCATACTTTTTTATCTTGATTCTGGCAAGATCAATTTTTGGCGTCGTTGCCAGGGATTGTAACTTTTTTGCCATTAATTTTTAGAATTTTAATTTAGTTATTTAGTAAATATTATCTTAACTTTTATTTCCTTTAATTTCCAGTTGAATTTTTCGAGTCACTAAAATTATCATTTCTTTGCAGTTCTCAAGTCACCAAAGCATAGCGAATTGGATTGGAGTATCGGTGCACGTCAATGGAGCTTATGCGAACCTGAAATAAAAAATTGTAATTAATTTAAAAATATCAAGTAAATCCATTGTGTTTTAAATTTCGCATCAAGTCACTGTAAGTCAGGGCACTAAAACGCATTACTTGCATTAGCTTAGGTGTAGGGTAAGAACGTGCATTAGCTAGGAAACTCGGGGTGCTGGGTTTTGACGCGAATCACTGCATAATAAGATAATTGCATGAATCATTGTAGTGTTGTATGCCTGTTTGAGTATTTACGTAGTTCATTCTCTTACTTGGTTGAGTCAATCTTTATAGTAGTGTATGTTTCTTTAGTTTATGCTTGGTACCCATTCAAGTAAACCTAAATTACATCTGCTTAATCTTGAATTTGAATGTACCCTTAGAGTCCTTAGGCCCTCAACCCAAGCTTCTAGAGCTCGATTAATGTTAGATGACGAATCAACACTTAAATCGTCGTCTTTGTTTGAGTCCGAAATCCAAAGCACTCTTAAGCGTCTAAGGAAAACTAGAACTATTAAAATCGACCCTATTCCAATTGAAATTCAGGAACTATCTAGGAAACTTGACCAACTAATGAAGATGGGACATATACAGGCCCCACCTCCTGCCAAAATATGTCAGTTATGTTCTGACCCATCTCATTCTGTACTTGCATGTCATCTGCTTCACAATTTCTGAAATTTGTGTAGCAACATATTAATGTTGTTCAACAATTCCAAAGACCTATTTATAACCCCGCTAGTTATAAACCGGACACGACATGGAGACCTCACCCAAATCTCTCATGGAAGTCTACTAGTGAAGGACCATATTCAAAACTAGAGACGATAAACTTCCCTAATGCATATAGGCCTCAACCTAATCAATACCAACAACTTCCTTTTCGTGCTAATCCTCCTAGGGATAAATCTTTTGAAGAGAGTGTATTGACATCGTTGAAAAATTTAGAGGCTCAATCTTAGTCGCAGTCTCAACTAGTTAACTCCCATATGCAATCTATTGCTAAATTAGAATCACAAATGGGACAACTAGTGAATACATTAAATTGTCGTAATGAAGGGGAGTTATCGAGTCAACTGGTTCAAAACCCAAAAGGGAAATATGAAATAGGAATAGCGAGTGACCAAGTAAATGCAGTTTCCATGAGAACAACTGATCGTCCTGAGGAGGTTGTACCTCCTCCGAAACCTAGAAATGATAAAGGAAAAGAAATCAATAAAGACCATGATGGGAATAATAATAAAGTCACGAAGGATTATAATCCCTCGGTACCTAATACATCTAGCGTGACAAACCATCGAATTACGTGCCTAGGATGTCGTTTCCTCCATGCGTAAATGCCCCATCTCACTTTTCAAGGAAAGGAACAAGATCGAAAGATATTTTGGAGACGTTTAAGGAAGCAAAAAATCAATATTCTACTTTTGGATGCCATTAAGCAAATACCTCCTTATGCTATGTTTTTAAAAGACTTGTGTACTCAAAAGAAGAAGTCTTGAAATTATCTATCTAAGAAAGTCTTTTTAATAGAGAAGGTCAGTTTTATATTTCAACACAATACGCTTAGATATAAGGACCTGGGTACACCAACAATCCCGTGTCATATACGTGACAAATATATCCACTGGGCCCTTCTCGATCTTGGAGCAAGTGTAAACATACTTTTGTACTCAGTTTATGAACACCTTGGCCTAGGAGAACTAAAACCAACTGCCGCTACCTTAACCAACTGTCGCTACCTTACAGCTAGCAGATCGCTCCATTAAAGTTCCCCGAGGTGTGGTAGAAGACGTTTTGGTAAAGGTAGATAGGTGTTATTATCTAGTCGATGTCACTGTACTCGACACAAAACCAGTCCTTGACACTAATAAACACGTCCCGGTTATCTTAGGACGTCCTTTCTTAGCTACCGCCAATTCAATTATAAGTTGTAGGACTGGAGTTATGGATATCACGTTTGGGAATATGACCGTTCATCTTAATGTATTCAACGCATCAAATCAACCTCATAGGGACAACGATGAGGCATATTGTTACGCGATAGACTTAATTAATGAGGTTGTAGAGGAGGCAGCCCCTTTTAAACTAACCAAAGAAGCCTTAGAAGTGTGTGACGACATCCTATTGACGCGTTTTCTTATCACACTAAAGTGTAGGTGATCGTACAAGTAATAAAGTTCTGGAAGTCCAGGTCGAACTCACAGGGAATGGGAAACAAAGACAGGCAGTAACTATTTTATCACTAAAAAGAAAATAAAAGATGATGGAGTTTTATTGGGTTTTACTAACTACTAGTTTTTATATTTTTGCAATAAAACTAATTAAAAGCTATTTTTTTCCTAAGTAGTTTACGGTAAAGATTTTAACAGTGCAAAATAAATTAACTAAGATACTCATAAGAAAAGGAAGAAAAAGAAATAAAAGCTAAATTTACATTAAATGACTTTATGGATATTATTATAGCGAAAGATGGAAATAATACAAATATTTAAGGAAAGCTATTAAAAACAGAAAATATTAATTAACTTGAGAGAAATGATTTATAGGAATTGGGAATATACAAACCAACACCAAATTCCACAACTTTTGTGCATTTGAAAAAGATTTGGCATTTAAGACCGTAGAGTCATTCTTTATTTGAAAATAAACTTTCACTAGTCAGGGTCATATCAAGTGTGTCATTTTTGATATGAAACGACGTCGTTTGGTTTAAAGAAAAATAAAAAGGCAATTGGGTAGTAGCCAGGTTCGAACCGTGACCCGCCGCGGACATGGGTTATTCGTTGCCCAGTCCCCACCACTCTGCCACTACACAATTGCCTGTCCATTAGTGGATAGAAATATATAAAGACATACTTGAAATATAAATTTTGTTAAATGAATTATTTGAGTATGCGAGGTGTTTTTTTTATGACAAAAGGCATAGTTTGATAATTCTTATTTCAAATATATAATCTTTTGAGTCCAATACAGCCATAGTATATAAACATATTAAATGGTCATACACTATAGATGCATAGATATTTTGGCCATAAATGGAAAAACAACTCATCTAGATAAATTTGCCCATTTAAGAATAGTGCACAGAAGCTTTGGTTTCTAAATTTTTATTACATATCTTTAATTAAAGTTTTAGCCTGCCATTTTGGAATTGAAACTATCTTCCAAATAACCTTTTGAAGAAAAATTTAATAGATGTACACAGTGACTGCCCAATTAAAATTAAAGTTATAAAACTAAGGTAATGGTGAAATAGAATATTAATATATTTTTTCCCTGACTTAACATGAGTTAGGGTTGAATTTGTGGAATCTGCAAAATAACAAATTTTAGTACAAGTAGGCTAATAAAACATAAATAAATAGAAATGCTGAATCAATAATAAAACACTAAACCTTTAACTTTGGATTCTTGTGGGGTCACAGTGGTTGAACTCCAAGAACACAAATAAGGCCAAACCAAATCCTAATATAATTTTAAAGTGAGATATGGGTATGGTGTGCTTTGGACTTTAGTAGGTAATTATAACAACTACGTGGCTAAGATATCTGGCATTTACTTGCAAAATTTGTCTTCTAGTGAATGGAAACATTGCTATAAAAACTGAAAATTTGGGATTTCAAACTATTTTAGGGGATAACTACAACTACTACTAGACTAAAAATATTAAATCTAAATTTTACTAGGAATAATTTACTACTACAAAGTGACAAAGGTCCTACAAGAAAAAATATATTTTAATTTAAGAAATACAGTACACAAAGTTTTGCTACATATTTTTGAACATGTAATCATCAATTACATAAAAGTAAATTTTTACAACTACTAAAACTAGAAAAAGCAAAGAAAAACTAAAGTTTTCCATTTCTAGGGACAATATGAAGTGCTCACATGATAACCTCCCTAAACTATTCTCTCCCTAACAGTGTGTGTGAAGGTGTTGCAGCTTGTTGGTGGTTGTCTCAGTGTGTTCTTTGTTGAAACTGTTGCTTACCTTCTTATAGGCGAAGTTTTTGACGAATTTCGTCACTTCGCTCGTTAGCTGGCAATTTCTTCTTTGTGCCTTCCCATTTTTTTTATTTGTGCCGCTGACAGTGTTTGAAATTGATCCTGTAACTGGGAGAGAGAGAGAGAGAGAGAAGAAAAAAAAAGGAAAGAGACAAAAACAATATATACATATATTATACTATCAACATCCAAGCAGTAGCTTGGATGTTGAATTCGTTGGCCCTTCTCCTTCTTTCTTTCTTTTTTTTTTTTTTTTTTTTTTTTTTTTTTTTATGGTTTGGAAGTTTTTGAGTGTATGGGATATACTATGGTGTGGTTGCTACTTTTTTCTTTCTCTTTATTTTACTTCATTTTCACCTAAACATATAAAATATGTAAAAACAAATAAATACACGCATTTGAGTGACATCACAATTAAATTATATTAATTCTAAAATGCATGTAAAATTAGGGATTTGTAGGATTAAATGAGTACTATATCTATTATATTGGCACATGAATGTGCAAAATTCAGTATTTGTCACACACCCTCAACTAACTTATTGCAAGTCCCTAGCAATGAAGTGAAAAGAGAAATTGTTCTAGAAGTTTTATTAAAAAGTAGGAGTAGACTAAGAAAAACAAAACCTAACTCACTGTCGCAAGAATCGCGATTTCATTTAGCGTATGCAACAAGCCGTTAAAACCCTAGGTTACCCCTAGTGGACGAGTATTGTCTCGTGAGGGTTTGCAGTGAATATACTCACAAAATTCAAAAACATTTGTTTTTTTTAATGTAAAAATAAAGTAAAATAAAAATAAAGGTAGATTTTCTCCTTTTACAACAGATAAGATTAAATTTGGCAATAAAATGAAATTTCAAGTATGTAATAGTAATGCAACACATATACTCACAGTTTGTCAATGGTAGCATTTTTTATACTCTTTAAACTCATAGTCTGTATTTGAAAAGTCAAGTAACTGATCTTAACTTCAAAGTTTACATAACTATTAGCAGTCATAAAATTTGTAGTTTTAACTCAAATCTCACTAGGATTTCACTCTTTTAAGGAGAAACTCTCAGAAACCGGTGTAGAGAACATCTCACTTGGTAGGGAAGCAAAGATAGAGGAATTGCTTCCATTTTTTTGATGACTCAATATATAGGCATTTGGAGTACAATAAGTTTTATGAATGGATACTTAGCATTAGAAGAGCGATCTACCGTGGAGAACATCCTTATCACTTAAATTTAAAAATCAATTTCTTTTAAATCATTAGAACTTTGACTAGTAGGTTAGAAATTCAGATGAGTAGGAGATTTGGGGTGTATTTGTTCTAAGCATGTGATTGGAGTGTTTGTGCAGTTCATTCCAACCTCTTCTTTTTCTTCTCATTTTTATCATTTGTACAGTTGATTTATTCATTTTTTTAGTTTCTCATTTTTATTTATTTATTATTATTATTTTGAAATCAATTCCTTTATTTCTTTACCACTTCTTGCAATATCATTATAGTCCAATCACTTAACTGGATATAGAAGTGAGGTTTGTACTCCCAGGTGGAGCAAGGCCTGATTTGGAGAGAACTGAGAATAAGGTAATATTAGGTGAAGGGGGGGGGGGGGGGGGTGCATTTGAAAGAAAAGATGGCCTAAATCATTTTTTAAAAATAGATTGACTTTGTTCATTCAAGCAATTTAGACATTCTAATGGTAAATCCTGAACATTCTCTTCTAATGATCAGTCAAAGAAAAAGAAAAAAAATGAGACTTTCAACGAGTGATATGATAAAGAGAATAAAATAAAATTGAAAAGAATAGTAACCCTCATAAAGAAAGATTGGTACAAAAGCTCACATGGGTTAATTAGTTTCCACTACTTGTCTTTAAACTACATAGTTTATACTTACTCATCCATGATGATTCAGTAAATATTTTCATACTGTTTCAAAATGATTTAAAGTTTAAAGAGTTTTTAGCATTTAAAAATAGTCAAACATATGACAATGTGTTGTATGCTATCAATACACCCAAAATAACATTAACGTGTCAAATTTATCTTATATAGAGTAAAAGAAAAAATTCTGAAAAATCTACTAAGTTGGATACATATGGTGCGACTAATATCCTCTGCACCTATACAAGAGAAGCTACGCAAGCCGGAGCGTCCAAGTTGTCATGATAGCCCATCAACCTCTAGTCTAGAATCACTAGAGTTTTTAGCAATAAACATTAGAGTTGAAAAGTAGTTTCGGCTACTTTGGATACTGATATACATTTACTTATTGCATCTTCATCCTCAATTTTGAAGAAATTCAAAAGTTTTGGAATGAAGAGTAATTGGTAAAAGAATATCGTTGCCTTTTGATTTGATCAAAATGGTGAGTATCTATCTAATATATTTATTGTCCAAAGGAGATAAGAATGAGATTCTTTCTCGACAGTCTACACCTAGTGCGCCTCCACGGGATGGTGTAGCAGGTAGAAGGAACTATCTTCTTTTAGATATGACTGGGTCATGGGATGAGTTATTTAGAGTTACTACTATTCCTTGTTTTTCTCGATGGAACTACAATGTATATACTGGATCTTATTCAAAAGCAAATCTTTTCGATAGACATCCCCAAAGTTGTGAAAAGAATGCGACTTCTTTCTCATGGTAACTTTGGATAAGGATGTCTAGCACTTTGGTGTAAAGAAATGATGAGCCTTTTGAATCTAGATTAGAAGTATAATACTTTTGTAGTGTTTCCAGAGAAAACAAAAGTTGGTTGGAGACCAAATTTTGCAAAGGAAAGATAATATAAAAGAGTAAAGTAATTTATATCTTAAAGCAATCTATAAATCATCTAGAACTAAAATCTACTACCTCTTCATCCATTCCTACATTGGTACTTCATTGCAGTGGGAGAATTCTCAACATTGTTGAAATTCCCTGGTGCATTGAAGTTTTGTGATAAGGAAGCTCTGGTATGTGATTTGCATAAGTCTATGGACTAAAGCAATCATCCAGAGATAAGGACATCTGTTTTGACATATTGGTCAAAATACTTTGGATTCATCTAAAGTGTGGATGTAGCTTAAGTGGATGAAAGGATCCTTGCGCAAAGGAAGTGTGGTGGTGATTATGGTTCCATATATTGATGACATCTTTATCATTGTGATATGTTAAAGTAGTATCATCAATGATTAAGGTTAAGTTTCTACAGTATACTTGATATTTATGATCTCGGTGAGGCGAGCTATAATCTTATGATTTTTGCTCATTCAAGATCAGAAAGTTAAGATAATGAGATTGTCTCAAACTTCTATATCAGAAAGTTGCTGGCTAGATTCAACGTGGAACGTTTCGATAAAGGTTTTTCACCTTTGAACATAACCTATTGCTTTTTCAAGATTTGTATCTTGGGATACAAGATGAAAGAGATCACATGAACGGTATATCATAAGCCTTCGCTATTGATAAACTTTGTATGTGATGTTAGGTATGGATATCAGTTATACCGTTGAGGTTGTTCACAGATATCAGTCCAAATGAATGTTCAGTTTTCTGAACTATCATAAAGTATATATTCTCTAGGGCTTGAGAAAGAACTAGCGGATATATGCAGGGTGATGGTGTTTTGGACAATGTTCAAATTAGCTTTACTGGATACATGTCATGTGACGTCTTTTGTCTAGGGATATAGTATAACATGAAGATGTTTTACTATGGATTGTTTCAGTCGATGATCATCAGTCCCTATGCAAAACCTTACGGGTTAAGGATTTTGACAAGTCACAGAGACTATGCTAGTGTTAGTACTAACGCTATATGGTTATGAGTGCAAGTGGGAGTTTGTTGGGAATATGCCCTCAAACCAGTTAGTTGGACAATGGAATATCATAATGCATTTATGCATGTTAGTTCATGAGATGAATATTAGACTGGAATCCTTAAACAACATTGCATGTGGTTCATTTGTGTATGTGATTACACATGTGAGATATGAATCACAAATCCTTGTTGTTTCAAATAAGTCACAGTGGATGATAAGTCTGGATAACTTATCAGGTATACACTGTAGCATGATTAACGTCTACGGGGTAGAATGATGAATCTCATTCATAAGAGTCTTTGACTCTTGGTTAATATGCTAGTGCACTCGGTGCATTGACGGACCTGAGTTAAACCTATTGACACCTAAACGCTGTCACCGTCAATAGGAACTCAAAACTTGTTTAGGGATACATGTCCTTAATCCTGAGACAGTTATGGACGCAAGTTGTATGCTTGGTTGCTTTGACTTACCAATCAGTGAGGTCTTGCAAGATCAACACCTGGATATCTTGGGTAAATCAAGTATGCAACGTTGGGAACATATATTGTCAAGATGGAATTCTACCCTCTTCAATAAAACGAAGAGTAAGTATTCCCTCGAGAATGTCACTAGGAGTGATTACTGAGAGCTGGCCAGCCTTGTCAACAAAGTGTTGTTGTTGACATGTTTAGTAATCCAAGCGTAGTGAATGACACTTGAGGAATATAAGATGTACTATCTATTGGGTCGACAGTATCTTAAGACATACATCCCAATGATAGATACGAATACTGCCTGGTAGAGGGACATCCGTATCATATTATACAAGTCTAGCAATCACTTATGTATGTGTGATTATGTTCTTATGCACTGGAGTGCAATTATCATTTTATAGTGGCATTAATGATAATTGATTAATTATTGATTCCTTAGTCAAGAGTACTGACTAGATGGAATAATAATTAATCGGAGCCAGTAATTAAGAACCTAGAAGGTCCCACTCTTAGCTCCGCCAGAATGCTTGGAAAGGCAAATGAGAATGTTGTCAAGACTGGTTCGATCGATCGAAGTTGTTTCGATCGATTGAAGTCTAGACAGGTTCGATCGATCGAACAAGGTTCGATCGATCGACAGTTCGATCGATCGAAGTCACTTCGATCGATTGAAAGTAAGGTCGGTTCTGGGAATCTATAAATAGGGCAGCTTCGTCCAGAAATCAGAGTTCATCGTTTTTAACGTACAAGTTGCTGCAGAACCTGTTTAGAGTTCCCAAACCTTCCCTATTCTCACTATTAGGGTTCCCACCAACCCTAGCCACTCTGGGAGCATTCGAGGAGACATAAGGGTGAAGATTTCCTAGAGGTTGCTGCTGCACACACAAGGAGAAGGACAAAAATCAGAATTGGGTTCAAGACCTAAGGTATAGAATCTTCTCCATCTTGTTATGCGCATCTATAGAGTTAATAAGTAGTAGATCCAAGGCTACCAATAAAAGTTTTGAACTTTGTTTTCCGCTGCGTGTTTAGATTTAATTTTAAACCTGTTTTTCTCACAATAACTCTGGCATTACCTAGTTTTTCGCTAACTCTAGAGTCATTCACCGCACTAGACATATCTAGTGATGTTGGGATCATGCAAATTACTCCTATTGAACTAGCTAATGAAAGCCAGATGTACACGTAGAATCATTTTAAAATCTGACCTGACTGAAAATTATTGAATGTACTGAAAAGAAATTTAAAAACAAACAAAAAAAAAAGAAATGAGGGATGGGAAAACAAAATTTATTTGGGTATCAAAGGATCCAGTCCTCTTTCTCAACCAAAATTTTCTTTTGTTTTAATTTGAATTGTCTTTTGTAACAGTAGTAAGATGTGTCATTGTGAGCAATTAAATCAGGATACTTTTCTCTATAACAATTCAAACATCATCCTAACCTTTTAGCTTTCTTTTTTATGGCATAAAGGCTAGTGCCATCAAAGGGTTTCTTCTGCTCAGAAACAAGTGAGCGACCCATTAATGTCTGGTCATTGATTATTAGATCCTTTTTTTATTCTCTCAGCCAACAAGAGATGTTAGACTTTACCCTTCCACTCCTTCCAACTATCAGCTAAGATCTAATTAAAGAGAGCTTAGAGGGGGTGGGTGGGAATTTTATTTAAAAACTAAAAATATTTATATTAAGAAAATATATACATTCAAAAACTAAAAAGAAAATATTTCTTTTTTCTTTTTTCTTTTTTAGAACAGAAAACTTAGAAAGGAAAACGACAAATTTTTTTTTTTTAACAAAAAAAACAAAACTCTAGAAACTACATTTTCCTCTCTCTTTTTTTTTTAGAAAAGTCCAAGACCACGTATTAGTACAATAATGGTAATAAGGAAAATTATGGTATAAAGTTCAAAAATCAAAAGAGCGCTGATGTGTTCGTCATTCATTTTTTTAAAAAAAAAATCAGAAAACTTGGAAGAAACAAAAACAATTAGATTTTTTTTAACAAGGGCAACGCTGCATTATCATAACAGCAATTAAGAAAATGACAAGGTAAAGTTCAAAATACATAAGACCAATAGCTAGTGCGTCGTCCATTTTTTTATTTTTTATTTTTTTTGTTTTTTTTTTATTTTTTATTTATTTATAAGAAAATGAAAAATATCACCTTACTCTTCGAAATCTGAGAACCTGGTAGGGTCGTAGATCGAGTAATATTTCCAAGCTTCTTTGGTGAGTGAGTACCTACAACTTATGTATTATATTTTTGTTAAATAATGGAAAAGAGAGAAAATAAAATTTTGAAAAACAAAAAATTTAAGATTTAAGCCAAAATCGGAAAAATAGAGAATAAAATCAAAATCAAGCTTTTCTCTGGACCATGGATCTTACCTTTAGTGATCGCTAGAGTGGATCTTGATTCTAGATCAAGAAAATGGAAAGAAAATGAGAGAATGAGAGATCGGGGGAGAGAGTGGGAGAGTTGCAGAGAGTGAGAGAGAGATCACGGAGAGAGTAAGAAGAAAAGAAAAAGAAGATAAAAAGAGAGATAGGGAAAAGTTTTTAGGGTTCAAAGCCTTATTTAAAGCCATTTTCGCTTTTTTCAGTATATCTCTCTCCAAAGAAGCTAATTTTTTTTAAGAAATAAAGATAAAACAAACAAACAACTGTTAATCGTAAAACCGTCCCCCCCCCCAACTCAGTCTGACATTGTCCTCAATGAGTGAGATGAGAAAAAGAAGCCAAGGATAACACCTGTAATAAAAAGAAATAAATAAAGAAAAGATAGAATAATAATGACAAAATTTATTTATATATATAGTTATCGAATTAAGAGTATAAGACTATGAAAACATAAATACTCTGATACACTATATCTTATACCAATTATGTTTTAAGACATTAAGGAGCATTATAGTTGGGGTCCTCTAAAGGAATGGACTCCAACTCAGGTTCAAATCCTTCTAAAAATGGTTTTAATCTATGTCCATTATCTTTAAATGTATTTCCATCTTCAGGGTCCTCAATCTCGACAGTTCCATAAGGATAAACATTTTTAACTATGTATGGACCAGTCCATCGAGATTTCATCTTTCCTCTAAAAAGATGTAGTCTTGAGTCATATAATAGAACTTTTTGCACAGGGGTAAATCTTTTGTAAAAAAGATTCTTATTTGTAACACCCTGTATTTTTCTTTTCCATTAATAAATGAATATTTTCATTTTATTTCTATTTATAATATTTTGTTTGGGGTCAAACTGTAATTTCCAGGATACTTTCTACGGTTTCAAAATCAATATCTATATTTTTGTACAACCCGAAATTTATTCCTACACTAATATAATTTTCTGTATCTTTATTTCAACCGTAAAATATCAGTTTTTGATTTAAATCTGCACCTTATACCGCGACTTGGGTGTGGGAGCACGTGAGCTCAACCACACCGAGAGAAATCTCCCTATTGCTTAGAGCCTACTCATATCAGATTATATATATATTTGTGTATTAACTCTCAAAACCTCACAGTCTCTCATTGTCACTCTCAATCTCCCTCAATTCTCTCAATTCTCTCAAGATCACACACTCACTGGTTATATATGATACATACATACACACACACACATACATACATACATAGTTATATACATATATATATCTCAAGATCGCAAAATGAGGAGTAGAATTGGACGACGGAAACTTCGGCGGAAAACTCTCGGTCTCAATTTTCAGTCTAATTAGACTCAGTGAGTATTATAAACTCACTCGCCACATATATATATGTATAGTTCAGTGTATATATTCGTGTATATGTGTATATATATATATATATAAATACCATTGAAGCTTTGAATTGGAGTTTTACAAAACTCAACCAAATTCAATTCCATGAATTGGAAATGAAAAATCTTAATCCCAATAAGCTGCGGTTTGAATCCTACGCAGTAATTCATCCGTATCGCGACGTATCAATGATTTAAAGTTTTGACACCCTTACTTTAATCGCGAATATCTAGAGATACAATCCGTATTAGTTAAAATTGATAGCGTATTTGTAATCTACACGAAAAACCGAAGAGATTCATATATTACATGTCCCGGTTGAAACAGATTCTGAAAATGGGTAAAATGCAGTTTTAAAATTGAAAACAGAGGAAAATTGAGGAAGATAATGAAATTGCAAGAACTCGCGCTCGCGACCCGCTCGCGCGAGGCTTGCTCGCGCAGCACGCTCGCGTGAACCATTTCCCCACTTCGCTCGCGCGACCTGTTCTGCCCCTTCGCGCGACCTGGCAGTTTGAGCAGTTTATGTATTTTTGTATAAGGGACTGTTTGGAAAATGTTTTGGGAAATTTTAAGGAACTGTTTGGCAAATATAATGTTTTAAAGGCTCACTGTTAGAAATTGGACTTGTAAGAATGTTTAAGACCGATATTTATGTTGAAAAGAATATTCAGCTTGAGATTAATAATTGTTGCTACAAACTGTGAACATTGACATACATATTAGGGTCGAGGTTGTGTCAACATGCATGTGTGGAATAAAGCGTGAAAAGAGTAAAGGGTGGCGGTTTGGTGTGCGACCTCAATATCGATCGGATAGTATTCCTGGTATTGGAGGCGACAGTGTTGTGTATGACTTGGATATCGATCGGATAGTATTCCTGGTATCTAAGGCGCACGTTTCGGATATTGATCGGATAGTATTCCTGATATCCGAAGTGATGGTGTTAGTGTTGTGTATAACTTAGATATCGATCGGATAGCATTCCTGGTATCTAAGGCGCGCGTTTTGGATATTGATCGGATAGTATTCCTGATATCCAGAGCGATGGTTGGTTGTGATCGGCCTAGATATCGATCGGATAGTACTCCTGGTATCTGAGGCAATAGTGTGGTGTGTGACTTCAATACCGATCGGATAGTATTCCTGGTATTGGAGGCGATAGTGTAGCGTGTGAATTGGATGACTGAGTAGTTATTACTCCTGGTATCTGAGATGATGTGTTGGTTGAATTGGGTTGTTTTAAAGAAAAGAATTGGCAAGATAACATATTACACAATTCATGTACAATTGCGTATTTATTTCTTACTATATTCCCCCGTGATTTATGTTGAAATTGGAACCTTGAATATATTACTGTTAATGTTAATTTATACCTTTGTTCTATATGCTTATATATATATATTGCGAGTACATGTTTATTTTACTCACCAGCTTTCATAAGCTGACGGCGTCGATGCGTCCTGGACTCTATGTCCAGATTTTCCAGGTCAGGAGCAGCCAGAGTTCGTTGACTATGCTAGTTAGATGACCGGAGGTGTTCCAGAAGAGTTGTTTTTTTTCCTTATGTCTTTCCTTTCAGAGTTGTAATAAACCTTGTTAGAATTTGAATAAGGGCGTTTGTGCCTAAGACCTCGACCTATGTAATAGTTAGTAAGTTTTTAATTCTGGAGCTTATGTTTATTAGTACTCTTTTTTTTAGAAATGTTGTTAAGTTATTTGTTGCAGGGACAATTGGTCATAGTCACTTGTCACGACCTACGAGTCCATAAAGGAAATTAAATGCTTTCCTGTATTATGCTACGTCGGGGCGTGACATGCTTTTTGGTATCAGAGCCAGGTTATGGCTCGACCAATTGTCCAAAACACATCGGATCTCCCGTTAAGATAGAATTAAGATAAGATAGTTCGACTTCATTCCGTGTTTGGTCGCTTTCCATCGTTTAGAATTTTTTTTCTTCTCGAGAGGGTGACCGTATTCTTGTTGATCAATGGATAGGTACCGTTCTCTCGATTTTATGGCTGGAAGAAATCTCAGGAATCGTCCCGCTATTGAAGATGCACCCCCGGTAATAGATCCAACCGGAATGTTCGAGGCTTTTGTAAGAAGATTGGAGAGGGTTAGTGATCAGAATGCGAGGAACAATAATCAGAATGGGAATCACAACGGTAATGGGAGGCAAGCCCACCAGACGGGAGACAAGCTTCTCAAGGAGTTTCGCGCCCTGCGACCTGAGTATTTTGTAGGGACTGATGAACCCTGGCAAGCGGAACAGTGGCTACGCCAGATGGAGCGTATCTTTGAGACCATAGAGTGAACTGATCTGGAGAAGAAGCGTCTGGCTATCTTTCAGCTGTCTTATGCAGCGCCTGATTGGTGGGATGCAGAAAAGGCAACCATAGGGGAAGAAGCTGCACGGAGAATGCCGTGGGTGGTGTTTAAGGAAAGATTTCTCGAAAAATATTTTCCTGAAGAAGAGAAGGACAAGAGAGAGAAAGAGTTTATGGAGTTGACTCAAGGGAATCTGACTGTCCGAGAGTACACTACTCGATTTGAGCGTCTGTCTCGCTTTGCTCCACATATGGTGGACACACCCTAGAAGAAAATCAAGAAGTATCACCGGGGTCTCAACTTGTCTCTCCGACATCTGACTATGGGGCATTTGGGCCAGTCATTTGAAGCTCTGGTGAGATTGGCTACGGGGTTAGAGAATGATGGTTGTCAGAATTCGAAACCGTTTGGAAATCGATCTCCGCAGAAGGGTTATTTAGGATAGAAACCAGGGTACCCTCAAGGACAGAAAAGGACCTGGGATGGAGGGAAGAAACCTCAACAGACACAAGCAGTTCAGCAGTATCAGCCTCTAGCAATAGAAGGGGCCAAAAACAATAACTTCTTCAATTGTGGAGTTCCCGGTCACCGAGCTAAAGATTGCAGAGCACCTAGGCGTGCTGATCGTCCAAACATTGTGTGCTATAATTGTGGCATGCCAGGTCACATAAGTCCGGAATGCAAGGCTCCTAGGAAAGGTAACTATGGTCAGCAAGAACAGGCCCGCCTAAATGCTTTTATTCCCGAGGCTGCTGGTTATGAAGAAATAGGGTATGAAGGAGGTGCTTATGAGGAGGGACTGCCTGAGCAACGAGCAGTGGAAGGTACTCTAACCTTGTTTAACTCTCATGTTAAAGTTTTATTCGACACGGGTGCTACACATTCTTTTATATCTGTTAAGATTGTTCGGAAGTTGGGAATAGTACCGCAACGTTTAGAGGAAGCTCTGAGCGCTGTCTTACCCTTAGGGACCACCGTCATGTTATTACATGTATGTAAGGATTGTCCCCTACGGTTAGGAGACCGTGAACTTTTGGCGAGATTGGTGGTTCTGTCGATGAAGGAGTTCGATATAATCCTGGGAATGGATTGGCTCGAGAAGAATGATGCAAAGTTGGATTGTACAAGGAAGAGGATCACATTTGCGGACAAGGGGAATCGACTCTTCGATTTCCAATGTAACCCTTCGGGTGATATGTTCCTCACTAGATGCCTAGCAAACATTGAGGTTATCAGTGCAGAGGTGACAGTATCATCAATACCGGTAATCAAAGAGTTCAAGGAAGTATTCCGAGATATTTCGGGATTACCGCCGGAAAGGGACATAGAATTCTGTGTGGAATTGGTGCCAGGTACTCGACCTATAACCAAGGTTCCCTATAGGATGGCCCCTACAGATTTGTTGGAGCTGAAGGAACAAGTTCAAGAACTTGAGAAGTTGGGTTTTGTTCGTCCAAGTACTTCACCCTGGGGAGCACCAGTGTTGTTTGTGAAGAAGAAGGATGGGACAATGCAGTAGTGTATTGACTACCGAGAACTGAATAAGGTTACTATCAAGAATCAGTATCCTTTACCTCGGATAGACGATCTGTTTGATCAGTTGCAAGGAGCCATGACCTTTTCTAAGATTGATTTACGGTCGGGGTATCATCAGTTGAGAGTGCGTAAGGAAGACATACCTAAAATTGCTTTCAGGACGAGATACGGACACTATGAGTTCTTAGTGATGCCGTTTGGGATGACGAATGCTCTGGCTGTGTTTATGGACTTGATGAATAGAGTATTCAAGCCCTATTTGGATCAATTCGTTATTGTCTTTATTGATGATATTTTGATCTATTCCAAGTCAGAGGAAGAGCATGAACAACACCTGAGGATCGCGTTGCAAACTCTCAAGGATCACCGCCTGTATGCTAAATTAAGCAAGTGTGAATTCTAGATTCAGGAAGTTAAGTTTCTCGGGCATGTGATCTCTCAACAAGGAATCGCGGTTGACTCATCAAAGACCAATGCAGTGGCGAATTGGACTCGGCCGACCAATGCTACAGAAGTTAGAAGTTTTCTGGGACTAGCTGGTTACTATCGGAGATTTGTAGAAGGCTTCTCAAAGATAGCAGCCCCGTTAACTGGTTTGACTAAGAAAGATTTGAAGTTTGAATGGACTGATAAGCATGAACGCGCTTTTCTGGAATTGAAAGAGAGATTGACAACAGCGCCAGTGCTTGCGATACCAAGGGATGGTGAGAAGTTCACTATTTTCAGTGACGCCTCGTATCAAGGATTGGGTTTTGTCCTTATGCAAGACGGAAAGGTTATCGCATATGGTTCACGCCAGTTGAAGCCGAATGAATTGAACTACCCAACTCATGATTTGGAGCTGGAAGCAGTTGTGTTTGCACTCAAGATCTGGAGACACTACCTCTATGGGGAGAAGTTTGATCTGTTCTCAGACCACAAGAGCCTTAAGTATTTGTTTACTCAGAAGGAGTTGAACATGAGGCAACGTCGATGGATGGAGCTGATTAAGGACTACGACTTCACATTAGAGTACCACCCTGGTAAGGCTAATATAGTTGCTGACGCCCTAAGCTGGAAACCTCAAGGAATGATTGCTTCATTGATGTTGAGGGAATGGAAAGCCTTGGAGACAATCACAGAATTTGATGTGCAGATTTCTGAGGGAAGTGTCGGGCAACACTTTGGATGCTTGGTAGTATGACCAACACTTGTGAGTCGAATTATCGAGGCCCAAAAGAAGGACGAGAAGTTTCAAGAATGGTTCGCCAAGATGTCGGAAAAGGACCCTACAGAATGGAAGATTGGGACCGATGGAGGCTTGTCAACAAGTGAAGGCCGAACATCAGAGACCCTCGGGATTGTTGCAACCCTTACCTGTTCCAGGATGGAAGTGGGAACACATAACTATGGATTTTGTGGTTGGATTACCCCGGTCACAACAGAATCATGACGCGATTTGGGTAATTGTGGATCGTCTGACGAAGTCTGCACACTTTATCGCGTACATTATGACTTATCCAGTAGAAAGGATGAGTCGAATGTACCTACAGCAAGTGGTGCGACTGCACGGTGCGCCTGTGTCGATTGTATCATATCGCGATACACATTTTACCTCAGGATTTTGGGAAAGTTTGCAGAAGGCTATGGGAACTTCGCTCAAGATGAGTACTGCATTCCATCCTCAGACCGATGGACAGACCGAGCGTATTAATCAGATTATGGAAGATATGCTCAGAGCTTGTGCAATTGACTTTGAAGAGTCTTGGGAGACGCACTTACCGTTGGTCGAATTTGCATATAACAACAGTTATCACTCGAGTATTGGGATGGAACCATTTGAAGCCTTATACAGATGGCCATGTCGATCTCCGTTATGTTGGGCAGAAGTGGGAGACACAGAACTTTTGGGACCAGAGTTGGTGAGAGAGACCAATGAGAAGATTTCACTGGTCAAAGAAAAAATAAAAACTGCACAGAGTAGGCATAAGAGTTATGCGGATCGACGTCGAAAGGACTTGGAGTTCAGTATCGGTGATCACGTACTCCTTAAGGTTTCACCTGTTCGAGGAGTAGTACGTTTTGGTCAGAAAAGAGGGAAGTTGGCACCCTGTTTCATCGGACCATTTGAGGTATTGGAGCGAGTTGGAACAGTGGCTTATCGACTCGCGTTGCCACCAAAGATGTCTGGTGTTCATAATGTATTCCATGTCTGCATGTTAAGGAAATACATACGGGATCCTTCACATGCGGTTAATTTTGATGATATTGAGACGAGTCAGAATGTTGTCTACAAGGATAGACCTGTGAGGATTCTTGACCAGAGTATCAAGAGGCTAAGAAGAAGAGACGTTCCTTTGGTTAAGGTTCAGTGGAGGCATAATGACGAGAGAGAAGCATCGTGGGAGTTAGAGTCGGACATGAAGACTAGATACCCTGAGTTGTTTCAGGATTAGTTAGGTCATATTTCGGGGCGAAATCTCTGTTAAGGTGGGTAGAGTGTAACACCCTGTATTTTTCTTTTCCATTAATAAATGAATATTTTAATTTTATTTCTATTTAAAATATTTTGTTTGGGGTCAAACTGTAATTTCCAAAATACTTTCTATGGTTTCAAAATCAATATCTATATTTTTGTACAACCCGGAATTTATTCCTACACTAATATAATTTTCTGTATCTTTATTTCAACCGTAAAATATCAGTTTTGATTTAAATCTGCGCCTTATACCGCGACTTGGGTGTGGGAGCACGTAAGCTCAACCACACCGGGAGAAATCTCCCTATTGCTTGGAGCCTACTCATATCAGATTATATATATTTGTGTATTAACTCTCAAAACCTCACAGTCTCTCATTTTCACTCTCAATCTCCCTCAATTCTCTCAAGATCACATACTCACTGGTTATATATGATACATACATACACACACACATACATACATACATAGTTATATACATATATATATATCTCAAGATCACAAACAGAGGAGTAGAATTGGACGACGGAAACTTCGGCGGAAAACTCTCGGTCTCAATTTTCAGTCTAATTAGACTCAGTGAGTATTATAAACTCACTCGCCACATATATATATGTATAATTCAGTGTATATATTCGTGTATATGTGTATATATATATAAATACCATTGAAGCTTTGAATTGGAGTTTTACAAAACTCAACCAAATTCAATTCCGTGAATTGGAAATGAAAGATCTTAATCCCAATAAGCTGCGGTTCGAATCCTACGCAGTAATTCATCCATATCGCGACATACCATTGATTTAAAGTTTTGACACCCTTACTTTAATCGCGAATATCTAGAGATACAATCCGTATTAGTTAAAATTTATAGCGTATTTGTAATCTACACGGAAAACCGAAGAGATTCATATATTACATGTCCCGGTTGAAACAGATGCTGAAAATGGGTAAAATGCAGTTTTGAAATTGAAAACAGAGGAAAATCGAGGAAGATGATGAAACTGCAAGAACTCGCGCGCGCAACCCGCTCGCGCGAGGCTCGCTCGCGCGGCCCGCTCGCGTGAACCATTTCCCCCCTTCGCTCGCGCGGACCGCTCGCGCGACTGTTCTGCCCCTTTGCTCGCGCGGACCGCTCGCGCGATCTATTCTACCCCTTCACGCGCGCGACCTGGCAGTTTGAGCAGTTTCTGTATTTTTGTATAAGGGACTGTTTGGAAAATGTTTTGGGAAATTTCAAGGAACTATTTGGCAAATATACTATTTTAAAGGCTCACTGTTAGAAATTTGACTTGTAAGGATGTTTAAGACCGATATTTATGTTGAAAAGAATATTCAGCTTGAGATTAATAATTGTTGCTACAAACTGTGAACATTGACATACATATTAGGGTCGACGTTGTGTCAACATGCATGTGTGGAATAAAGCGTGAAAAGAGTAAAGGGTGGCGGTTTGGTGTGCGACCTCAATATCGATCGGATAGTATTCCTAGTATTGGAGGCGACAGTGTTGTGTACGACTTGGATATCGATCGGATAGTATTCCTGGTATGTAAGGCGCGCGTTTCGGATATTGATCGGATAGTATTCCTGATATCCGAAGTGATGGTGATAGTGTTGTGTACGACTTAGATATCGATCGGATAGCATTCCTGGTATCTAAGGCGCGCGTTTCAGATATTGATCGGATAGTATTCCTGATATCTGGAGCGATGGTTGGTTGTGATCGGCCTAGATATCGATCGGATAGTACTCCTGGTATCTGTGGCAGTAGTGTGGTGTGTGACTTCAATACCGATCGTATAGTATTCCTGTTATTGGAGGCGATAGTGTAGCGTGTGAATTGGATGACTGAGTAGTTATTACTCCTGGTATCTGAGATGATGTGTTGGTTGAATTGGATTGTTTTAAAGAAAAGAATTGGCAAGATAACATATTACACAATTCATGTACAATTGCGTATTTATTTCTTACTATATTCCCCCGTGATTTATGTTGAAATTGGAACCTTGAATATATTACTGTTAATGTTAATTTATACCTTTGTTCTATATGCTTATATATATATTGCGAGTACATGTTTATTTTACTCACCAGCTTTCATAAGCTGACGGCGTCGATGCGTCCTGGACTCTATGTCCATATTTTCCAGGTCAGGAGCAGCCAGAGTTCGTTGACTATGCTAGTTAGATGACCGGAGGTGTTCCAGAAGAGTTGTTTTTTTTTCCTTATGTCTTTCCTTTCAGAGTTGTAATAAACCTTGTTAGAATTTGAATAAGGGCGTTTGTGCCTAAGACCTCGACCTATGTAATAGTTAGTAAGTTTTTAATTCTGGAGCATATGTTTATTAGTACTCTTTCTTTTAGAAATGTTGTTAAGTTATTTGTTGCAGGGACAATTGGTCATACTCACTTGTCACGACCTACAAGTCCATAAAGGAAATTAAATGCTTTCCTGTATTATGCTACGTCGGTGCGTGACATTATTATGATACTTTTTTGTTCTTACATGATGAATTCGGGCGTTATCATATGCGTCTTTACGATATTATAATTTAAAGTCCTATTAACCCAATATGCTTTATGTTCTAATTCTACTGGTAGATGACAAGCTTTTCCATAGACAAGTCTATATGGAGACATCCCCAAATGGGTCTTATAAGCAGTTCTATATGGCCATGAAGCATCTGTTAATTTTGAAGACCAGTCTTTACGATTAGAATCAACAAATTTTTTGAGAATATGCTTAATTTGCCTATTAGCTAATTCAGCTTGTCCATTTGTTTGTGGATGGTATGCAGTTGACACCTTATGGGTCATTCCATATCTTTTCATTAATTTTTCAAATGGCTTGTTACAGAAATGAGTTCCTTGATCACTTATTATTGCTTTTAGAGTTTCAAATCGAGAAAGTATATTATCTTTTAAAAATGCAATACCTGTACGGTGATCATTCTTTCTTGTAGGAATAGCTTCTACCCATTTTGAAACATATTCGACTGCTAATAAAATATATTCATATTGGCAAGATGGAGGAAAAGGTCCCATAAAGTCAATGCCCCAACAATCAAATATTCCAATTGTAATTATAGGGGTCATTGGCATTTGATTTCTTTTTGTAATATTGCCCAACATTTGGCAGCGGTTACAAGCCTTACAGTATAAATATGAATCTTTAAATAGAGTTGGCCAATATAAACCACTTTGTAAAATTTTCATGGCAATTACTCGAGATGAAAAATGTTCTCCACAAAAGGACGAATGACACATGAAAAGCGTATTTTCGATTTCTTCATTAGGAACACATTTCCTAATTACTTGATCAGCACAATATTTCAACAGATATAGATCATCAAAATAGAAATGCCTAGCAATAGCTAAGAATCTGTTTTTATATGATGATGACCAATTGCTTGGTATTTTTCCAGTTACTAAATAATTAACAAGATCAGCATACCATGGCAAAGGAGTCGCAGAAAATAACTGTTCACTAAGAAAAGAGTCTTCAATAGGTAAGGGTTCACTGGTATTGTCTTCAAAAGTGAGGCGGGAATAGTGATCAGCTGCCACATTTTCTACTCCTTTTTTGTCTTTAATTATTAAGCTAAATTCCTGTAGTAGGAGTATCCACCTAATAAGCCTAGGCTTAGTGTCTTTCTTTGAAAGTAGGTATTTTAGAGCTGAATGGTCTGTAAAACAGACAATAGGGGAACCAATCAAGTATTGCCTAAATTTATTAAGGGCAAATACCACACCTAGCAATTCTTTTTCAGTAGTTGAGTAGATCATTTGAGCACTATCTAGAGTTCTTTTAGCATAATATATAAATGATGCCTTTTTATCCTTTCTCTGCCCTAAGACAGCTCTAATGGCAAAGTCACTTGCATCACACATTAATTCAAATGGTAAGCTCCAATTAGGAGATTGCATAATAGGTGCAGTAGTGAGATGCTCTTTTTATTACTCAAAGGAGTTTTGACGTTCTTCAATCCATTCAAAAGGTGTGTCTTTGGCCAATAATTGACATAATGGCCTAGAAATAGTACTAAAATTTTTTATGAATCGGCGATAAAAACCTGCATGTCCTAAGAATGAACGGATGTCTTTTACAGTTTTGGGAATAGGTAAATTAGCCATAAGATCTATTTTGGCTTTGTCTACCTGTATCCCATTTTCAAAAATAATGTGTCCTAAGACAATACCTTTAGTGACCATAAAATGACATTTTTCCCAATATAAAACTAATCTTTTTTCTTCACATCTCTGGAGAACTTTCTGAAGATTGCTAAGGCAATCATCATAGGATTTGCTAAAAATTGAAAAATCATCCATAAAAACTTCTAAATTCTTTTCGACCATATCACTGAAAATACTTAGCATACACCTTTGAAAAGTCGCAGGTGCGTTGCAAAAACCCGAAGGCATTCGGCGATAGGCAAAAGTTCCAAATGAACATATGAAAGTAGTTTTTTCCTGTTCTTTTAGAGCGATCTCTATTTGATTGTAACCACTATAACCATCTAGAAAACAGTAATACTTATGGCCCGCTATTCTTTCTAACATTTGATCCATTAAAGGTAAAGGAAAGTGATCCTTAAGGGTTACAGCATTGAGTTTTCTGTAGTCTATGATTACACACCATCTAGTTGTGATACGAGTGGGAATTAATTCTACCTTTGAATTCGGAACAACTGTAATTCTTGCTTTCTTTGGCATAACTTGTGTTGGACTTACCCATTTACTGTCGAAAATTGAATGTATAATGCCCATGTCGAGTAGCTTGAGAACTTCTTTCTTGACTACTTCCTGCATAATATGATTATGTCTTCTTTAAGGTTTTAGCATTATCTTCAAGATATATATTATGAGTGCATATTAATGGACTTATTCCTTTTAAATCTGCTATACTCCAACCAGTGGCACTTTTATGCTTCTAAAGCATACTAATGAGTTTATTTTCTTGACTGGAGTCTAGAAGAGATGATATTATTAAGGGATAAGTATTATTACTACCAAGGAAAGCATATTTAAGCTCTTTTTCTTTTAATTCCAACTATGGAGTTTGTAAATTACATAGAAGTGTTAATGTAGTCTTTGGTGGTAAAGGTTCAAAATGTGTCGTCCACATTGCTTCTTGAATTATTTCTTCTGTTGAATCTTCATTAAAACATACTTAACTCATAAAATGTTTTTGTAGATTATTACTGTCTAGCTTCTTAATAGAATTATTAATAACAGATTCTACTGGATCATTATAACAAGTCAAGTTAAAATATTCTCCTGATAGAGATTCAATAGCATGAACTTCTTCAATATTCTCATCTTCTTCTTGGTGTTGTGGATTAGAAAAAACTTTAATATTTAAAGTCATATTTCCAAATGCTACAGTCATCATACCACTGCGGATTTGAATAGTGGCATCAATGGTAGCCAAGAAGGGCCTTCCAAAAATGACTGGTATTTGCACAATAGCATCTAGTACTGGTTTTGTATCAAGGATGACAAAATCTACTAGAAAAATAAATTTGCCAACTTTGACAAGAACATCTTCCAAAATTCCTCCCGGGAATTTTTTAGATCTATCAGCAAGTTGTAATACCATACGAGTAGGCTTTAGCTCACCTAATCCAAGCTGTTGGTAAACAGAATAAGGAAGCAAGTTTACACTAGCTCCTAAGTCAAGGAGTGCGTGATTGATTTTGTGATTTTCAATAATACAAGATATTGTTGGTGTACCTGGGTTTTTAAATTTTGTTGGTAAATTATGTTGTACAATGGAATTAATCTCTTCTATAAAGTCAGTGGAATACACATCTTTTCATACATTTTGCTTACGATTGACAGTATATAAATCTTTTAAAAATTTTACATAAGAAGGTACTTGATTAATCGCATCTAAGAGAGAAATATTAATATGCACTTGTTTAAATAATTCTAAATATTCCTGATTCTTATCATTTTGGTGTTTTCTTAAATGTTGTGGATAAGGAATTTGAGGAGAGTATTCAGGAGTTTACTCTGTTTCTTTTTCCACTGGTAAATCAGATGTTTCATTTTCTTGAGAAATTTGTTGTTTTTCAAAGGTTTCAACTCCAACTTCATTAGCAATTTTATCTTCATCTATTTCTTCCTCAATTTCTAGCATATTATCATCCTTATTTGTATGCTCAATTTCTTCTAAAGAAGGTGAAATTTCTTGTCCAACAGCCTTACCACTTCTTAGTAGAGTTATAGTGACACGACTAAAAAGTTGTGCGCTCTTGTGCAACACCCAAGTGTAGGTGATCGTGCAAGTAATACTGGATAAGTCCAGGTCGATCCCACAGAGAAGGAATAGGAGGAATGTCTACTAAGTTATAACCTAAAGCAAAAGAAAAAATATGAATATACGGGTGGAGGTTCTAACGAATCCTAATTAATTAAATTAAACTAAATAATAAACTAAAGCATAAAGAAACATAACTAATGAAACAGATAAACTAAAGGTGTTGGAAATACGTGAATCCACATTGATCCTAACCATCTACCATGCACATTCATTAACGTTCTATGGAGTTCATTCCTTTTCAGCATTCCGTATTTTTCTAAAGATAAAGAATCAATAGCCGTTTCATGACCGGGACTACATCATCACAGATGATTTAAAATACTTGGAAGACGGTTTAAAACAATGGTAATTACTTGCGCTCTAAATGGTATTAGCATTCAAAGTGGTTTTCAAAAGTCATTGAAGAAAAGGCCTTAAGGCTTTAAGTTCTAAAAACTGTTGTGACAAACTGAGCTTATAGGGACAATTTGGTGACAGATTTCTAAAATAGAAAGTCATGAAATACTTAAAAGAATCATCTCAGGAATTAGGAAGTTCGATCGATCGAAGCGCTCTCGATCGATCGGACATCTTCATCCTTCAATCGATCGAAATTCCTTCGATCGCTTGACTATGGCTCTAGTTCGATCGATCGAAATACCTTCGATCGATCGAGCCTAAGGTTTCTAAAGATTGCATGGAAGAGGCTGGAAATCAATGTTTCAACACATATTCCCAACGTCTAAACTACGAAAACATAATAAAACTAGTACAGAAACAGTAACCTAGAGTAATCATTAACATCTAAAGCAATAAACAATGAAACAAAGAAAAGGAGAAGAAAAACCTTGAAATAATCAGATTATAACTTGTAATAAACTTGAATCTTCAATAATCTTGAGAATAACAATGGAAAATATGAATAAGAACATGAATCTAACCTAATCTACTCCTAATCTAACCCTAAAACTACCCTAAACTGCTGTTTTCTGCGTTCTGGAGCGTCCTCCCTTCGTCTGGCATCAAAACGACTTATATATATGGTTCCCACAGAGTTTACACAACTTTTGGGTGAATATGAAGTTCAAACAATCGGGCTTAGTTCGATCGATCGAAGGTTCGATCGATTGAACTCTCCTCAATCGCTTGAACTTCTCTGATTTTGACAACTCTGCGCACCGATGGGAGAATGACCATAACTTTTCACTCGTACCTCGGATTGACCTCCCGTTTGCGGCCATGCGACCATAACTCAAAGATTTACATTTTATGACTCTGGAAAAATCTTCCAAATCCAAAGTCTTCATTGTCAAAAATGGAAGATTCTCAACTGCTTATGTTGTTCTCTTCACCAGAATCACTTTTCTTTAGCTCCACTTCATTGACTTGCATTTTAATACCAATAAAACAACGCATAAATATATATTTTAGCATTAACACAATAAAAAGAACATTGTTATTAGAATGCACCTAACTATAGGGACTTTGGGGATAAAAGTATGCATAAAGGACCATGTATTACACTATAAATATGCACTTTTCACCTCGAATCATATAGCTTTTACTTGTTCATGTTGACTATTAGCAGAAGTTGAGGGATTACCTTGTGGTTGTCCCCTGAGATTAGGTTGTGGTTGGGCAAGAAAAGTGCCTTTTCCTTTAGAATCGTGTTGATTATTAATCCTATCCACATATGTTTATAGTTTCCCCATGATTTGTATTAATTGTCGCATCATAGACTGTTAAGGTTCCTCTTGTACTTTCTTGTGCGGATACACATAAACATTAGATTTTTGTTGTGTATTAGGATATGTATTTTGTGTTTGTTGAAATTGAGGTGGAGGAGATAAATACGACTAATTATTTTGAGGAGGATACTGTTCAGGTTGAAATTTTAAAATTTCTTTTGGTATATATTTGATTTGGAGGATTCCTCCAGTTAGACTGGTATGAATTACCATAGTAGTTTTGAGGACCCCTATAATTATTCACAGCATTTATCTCTGCTATAGCAATTTCTTGAAAATTTGAACTGTTAGGACATTCATTCGTAGGATGTCCTAACGTATGACAGTTGTCACAAAGGTCTCTTTTCTTCTTAGCTGGATTATTTTTTTCTACTGTTATAGCTTCTACTTTATGTGCTAATTCTTCATATTTCAATGTTAATTCATCTTCTGATTGTAATTGGTATAAACTTGTAGCTTTTTCTGTCCTACCAATTTTTTCCGTTTCCCACTGGGAAGCATTTTATCCAAGCCAATCAAAGTATGATTCAGCTTCATCGGCAGTTTTACTCAAAAATTCTCATTGACACATAGTTTCAACTAATTTCTTTGATTTTGGTTCTAATCATTCATAAAAGAAATTAATTAGACCCCATTTTTCAAATTCATGATGTGGACAACCTAGCTGGAGATCTTTAAAACGTTCCCAAACTTTAGGAAATGGTTCCTTTTCTTTTTGAGTAAAAAGTTTAATTTGACGCATCATGCTATTAGTTAAATTTTTAGGATAAATTTTTTTAGAAAGTCTTCATTCATATTATGCCATGAAGTTATAGATCTAGGACGGAGAGATAAAAGCCAAGCTTTAGCTTTATCTTTTAAAGAAAAAAGGAAAAAGCTTAAGACGGATTGTTTCAATAGGACAGCTTTGATCAGAGAACGTACTACAAACTTCTTCAAATTCACGAATATATAAATAAGCACGTTCTGACTCCATTCCATGAAAAGTTGGTAAGAGTGGAATCAGGCCCTGTCTAAAGTGAAAATTTCCTGTACGTCTAGATAAAGTGATGCAAGAAGGAGTGATGTTTCTTTCTAGGGTAAATAAATCATGTAAAGAAAGTTGTTCACGTTCTAGTAAAACAAATTGTGGTATATTTTTCCCATGTTCACTATGAGCATCATCAGCTATTCCTTCTATGCATTCAATTTCAGCCATGATTCTAAAAAATTGTATACTAGATGATTCAATAGAAATATTAGAATTATGTGATACTTGATATAAAGCTTCAGTAGTATCTAAGGACATATGAAGTAAAAAAAAACAAAATGATAAAGATATTATTATTATTATTAGCTAAGTAAAAAAAAACTCTTTTTTATATATATTTTTATTTTATATATATATATATTTTTTAAGAAAATATGCATATATATGCTCCTTTTTTTAGAAGATTAACACTTACATACTTATAAATATAAATATTTTTTTATACATTTCACAAGGAAAAATTATATATAATTATTATTATTATTATTTTTTATGTTATCATATTTTTTTTTTCTAAAAAAAACTAGATTATTTATAAGGTAGAATAAGTATATATATAGATATAGATATAGATATGGATATAGTAGAAACAAATAGTTTTAAACCTAACTTTTTTATTTATTTATTATTTTTATTAACTGTTCCCCGGCAACGGTGCCAAAAACTTGATGACATCCTATTGACACGTTTTCTTATCACACCCAAGTGTAGGTGATCGTACAAGTAAAAAAGTTTTGTAAGTCCAGGTCGAACCCACAGCGAACGGGAAACAAAGATAGGCAGTGATATACACAAAAATATCGAGTCAAAGTCAAACCTCGCCACCTCAGCAAAGAGAAGCCAAGTCACCTTGAATATGGGCTGACTACTCAGTTATCCCGGGCCGTTAAACAAAACCACCCGGTTTGATCCACAGTCTGGGCATTCATCTCGAACCCGCCCCGCAGGGGTGCGTTCCCAGAAGAGACGGTGGCTTGCCCAGCAAGCCCCCAGACAGTTTCCTATTCCAGCTAGAAGACTAAATGGAAGGAGCAAGTAGTTTCCTAAACTACTTAGGAAACTCCCCTTGAATCATGCTAATCAACTTGTAATTAGATTAGGCTTCCTAATTTACAAACTTACCATGTACGGGTGGTCTCTTGTACCTATAAAAGAGGCCGCTCACCCCCATTAAGGGGGATCACATTCTAACTCTAAAGAATAGCATATAAACAACTCACTATTATGCATAAACCCAGTCGGTTTCTGGTAGTGCCGCCCATTCTATTGGCTCACCAAACACCACCGGTGATCTGCTAGTGAAAGCGCACTGTTACAACCGTGGACATAGTCACCTCATTAACGGGATCGAACCATATATAATCTCTTGTCTTTCTCTCTCTCTCTAAACCTCTCTTACCAATTTTCGGCATCATCAGTTTGGCGCCGTCTGTGGGAAGCGATAAGTTTTTCACCAATAAATTTCTTGACTGATCAACATGCCACCGAAGACGGGTAAGAAGAATACCGCCCAGGCCGGTCAGGAGAACTTGCAACTCAAGTAGCAGGCCGCCTCCTCTCCGAGCACGTAACAGTGGTGCTCATGCAACTTCTGGAAGGCCAGCGGCAAACCCAGCAGCAAATCGAAGCACTGTCGGCTCTACAGGAAAAGCGTCCCCAATCCGAGAACCTACCCAGGAAAAGCATTCGCAACCGGGAGCCCGCACGAGTCCGGAACTGTACCCACTCTGCGCTAGTGTCCCCGTCGGATTAGGAATGCGACAAGGATGGTGATCATAGTAGAGCGCCCAGGCATACCAGATGGCAAGTTTCGACCAATCCTCACCGGGTGGGAGATGCTAGAGATATCATCAACAAACGACGTGCCACCAGAGGGGAGGAATCAGTATTAAAAGGCTCGGGAATCGGCCAATGACCCTCCGGTCAGAAGTCGGGGAGATCTGAGGCACACGATTACCCGGAGTCAGAGCTAGGTTCTATCCCCGAGGATGACGCACTTCAAGGAGGAGGCCTCATCATTGGACCCGACAAACTGCTCAGATATAGAGAGGAGAACCAAGCAACATGTAAAGGCCCAGATCGAGGACTTGCAGCATCAAATCAAAAAGTTGTATCGCAAATCTAGCCAAGATCTCACCAACACAGAGACCGAGTCGCCCTATACCACCCAGATAACAGGATTCCCCATCCCGAGAAAATTCAAGCCGCCACATCTTAGCTCCTATGACTGTGCAGGGAGCCCAGTGGACCATGTCCGCACATACAAAGCTCAAATGGCCATGGTTACCACGGTCGATGAGTTATCGTGCCTAGCATTTCCTAGCACTCTTAAACGGCCAACCACGCAGTGGTTCTATGCTTTGAAACCTCGAACGATCGATAACTTCAAAACGTTGAGCAAGCTCTTCATCAGCCAGTTTGAGGGGATGCTCGACCGGTCACAACCAGACACCCAACTACTGACCGTCAAGCAGTGGAAAGGGGAATCCCTAAGGGAGTATGCAGACCGTTTCAACCAACAGAAGCTCCAGATCCGTAATTTGAATGAAACGACCACAATCATGGCTTTTTGTTCGGGAGTTCAACACACCAAGGTTGCCACATCGTTTCACCACGACCGGCCAGCAATCCTAGTGGAGCTCTCGGAAAGGGTCAGAAAGTACATCGACACTAAAGAATTCCTCAAGGCCAAGCGTGCTAGTTTTGCAGAAGATGAGTCCTCGGGATCAAAGCGGAAGCGCGATGCCTCTGAGAAGGGCTCGGGAAAGAAGATAAAACAAGATCAGCCTAAAAGTGGTCGGGAACAGCCCTCGATCAAGTTCACACGCCTTTCTCGGCCTATTCATGAGGTTATAGCCGCCGCTGAGACCCGACGGCTCCTCTAGGAGCTGGCAAAGCTGAAAAGTCCACCTAGTAAGAGAAACTGGGATAAGTTTTGCCACTTTCACAAAGACCAAGGACATAAAATAGAGGATTGCTATAAGCTCAAGATCGCCATTGAAAAAATGATTGAGCAGGGCCACCTATCCGAGTTCGTAGTGGCAGATAGACGACCTCGGCAAGACACCCGGGACCCCGAGCAACCGTGACCCCTTGGACAAATCAATGTAATCTCCGGGGGAACTTCAGGCAGAGGGGATTCACATTTGGCCAGGAAGAGGCATGCTCGGGCATCCCGATCGGATGTCTGGCATGTCTAATCTGCCAGCTTCCCCCCGACCGATGTGTTAACATTCTCGTTCGAGGACATGTTAGGCCGCACTGCCCTCACGACAGTCCACTAATGGTGACGCTCTCTGTAGCAAACTATGTGATTAAAGGGTGTTGGTGGACACGAGCAACTCCTCCGACATCATGTTTGTCTCCGCATTCAATTAGCTTAGGATATCCAGGCACCGGCTCTGACCAGTGGCCACTCCCTTGGTAGGTTTTAATGAGTCTAGCACCTAATCGCCCGGTACCATTGAGCTCTCGATCCTCATGGGAGCCTACACTCAGCAGGCATTTGTACTGGCAAGCTTTGTGGTCATGGAAGCTCCATCTACATACAATGTCATTCTTGGGAGGCCAACCTTCAATAAGACCAAGGCGGTCGTGTCAACGTACAGCCTGGTGGTTAAATTCCCAACCCCTCAAGGGCCCGGGAGCATACGCGGAGACCAAGCTGTCGCCCGGAGTTGCTATGTCAGTTCTTTGCACCGGTAAGCCATTACAGAAACGTTAAACATTCAGGAGATGGACCCTAGGGACAAAAGTGACAGAGTGGGTCCAATAGAAGAGCTGGAATGGGTGGTGTTGGATCCTCGGATTCCTGATCGGACCGTCATCATTGGCTCTCTCTTAGAGCCAGGCCTCAAGGAGAAGCTGGTTCAATTCCTGCCGCAAATCCAGGACGTCATCGCCTGGAGCCATGAGGATATGCCTGGGATAAATCTCCGGGTCATGTGTCACCGTCTCAATACTAACCCAGATTCCCGGCCGGTCAAACAAAAGAGGCGGGGTATGGCACCTGAGAGACAGGCAGCAGTATATGAAGAAGTCGAGAAGCTCTTGAAAGCAAATTCCATCCGAGAGGTCCACTATCCCGACTGGTTAGAAAATGTGGTACTGGTCAGGAAAAGCAATGGGAAGTGGAGAATGTGTGTAGATTTCACTGATCTGAACAAGGCCTGCCCCAAGGACTGCTATCCATTACGCCGGATAGACCTTCTTGTGGACTCCACAGCCGGTCATGCACTCCTCTCATTCATGGATGCCTATTCGAGGTACAATCAGATCAGCATGTATCCCGGGGATGAAGAGAAGACTTCCTTCATCACAGATCAAGGAATGTACTGTTACAAAATGATGCCCTTCGACCTCAAAAATGCTGGGGCAACCTATCAACGCTTGGTCAATCACATGCTCAAGGATTTGATCGAGAAGTCTATGGAGGTTTACGTCGACGATCTTTTGGTTAAGAGCTGAGACGAGTTCGACCATCTCGAGCATCTGGCCGGGGCCTTCAGAATTTTGGGGAAGTTCAGAATGAGGTTGAACCCGGCTAAGTGTACATTTGGCATCTTGTCCGGGATGTTTATGGAACAACTAGTCAGCAGGCGAGGTATTGAAGCAAACCCCGAGAAAATCCGTGCCATCATAAACATGCGGTTGCCCAGGTCAACCAAAGAAGTTTAGAGCTTGGCCGGGCAGGTCATCGCATTAAATAGATTTATCTCCCGAGCTACCGACCGGTGCCTGCCATTTTTCAAAATCCTCTGCAAGGCCTTTCAGTGGTCGAAAGAGAGCGAGGAGGCATTCCATGAGCTCAAGAAGTAATTGGCATCGCCCCCTTTACTCTCAACACCCGTGCCAAATGAGGAATTATTCTTATATTTAGCAGTGTCATCTTTAGCAGTCAGCTCGGCTCTTATTCGAGAAGAATACAGGATGAAATTCCCGGTTTACTATACCAGCAGGGCACTTCAAGGCGCGTAAAGCAGATATTCTCGCATAGAGAAGCTTGTATTCGCCCTCACTACCTCCACCAGGAGACTCCGCCCGTACTTTCAAGCCCACATCATCATGGTCCTCACGGATCAACCTCTTCGCAGGATCTTGGGCAGGCCCGAGACATCTGGGAGGCTTGTTAAATGGGCCTTGGAATTGGAAGAGTTTGAAGTGGTCTACCGACCCCGAATGATGATCAAAGGACAAGCCATAGCCGACTTTCTTGTTGATTTCACATACCCGGAGGATCCGGTGGAAGAGCTCAACTCGCCAGTTCCACCGCCCGGGCTACAACCAGGTGTTCCAACCTGGATACTTTAAGTGGATGGGTCTTCCAACAAATAGGGCAGCGGGGCAGAGATCATCCTGACTATGTCAGATGGGATCCAGCTCGAGTATGCACTTAGGTTTGGATTCTGAGCCTCCAATAATGAGGCTGATTATGAAGCCCTGTTGGTTGGACTGCAACTGGCTGCCTCAATGGGTGCACAACAAATTCAAGGGTACAGCGAGTCCCAGCTCGTGATAAACTAAGTCATCAAGAATACGAAGCCCAAGAGGACAACATGGTGGCCTATCTGGCCCTTGTCCGAGCGGTCTCAGAGAAGCTGTAAGGGTTCTCTATTATGCAAATACTGAGGGGAGAAAATACTAGGGCCGATTGGTTAGCCGCTTGGTTTCGTCTTTTGAGTCGGATGTGCCCGGGATAAGGATTGAATACCTACCCGAGCCAAGTGTGGCATACTCAGAATGCATAGTGGTCAAACCGGTCGCCCTAAGACCCAGCTGGATGGATCCAATCGTGACATTTCTAACAACCGGAGCTTTACCAGAGGTAAGAGTTGAAGCCCGCTGGGTCAGATATCGGGCGGCTAGATACCACATCGTTGATGGCATCCTCTACAAGAGGGGATTCTCAATCACATATCTCTGTTGTGTCCATCCCGCACAGGTCCAAGCAATATTGTACAAAATCCACGAGGGAGTGTGTGGGAATCGCACCGGAGGTCGGGCACTCTCTAGAAAGGCCCTATTGTAGGGATATTACTGGCCGACCATGGCCCGGGATTCCTAAGAGTATGTGAAGAGATGTGACACATGTTAGAGATTTTCCCATATGATTAACTATCCAGGAGAGCTTCAGACGCTAATTCTCAGCCCTTGGCCATTCGCTCAATAGGGTATAGATATTGTCGGTCTCCTCCCAACTGGAAATAGACAAGTCAAGTTCGCTGTTATTGCTATAGACTATTACACCAAGTGGGCAAAAGCCAAACCTTTAGCCACAATCATCGAAAAGAAAATGGAAAAGTTCATTAAGAATATCTTAAGCAGGTTTGGCATCCCCCGGGTCCTGATCAGTCACAACGGTAGACAATTTGACACCCCGGTGTTCCGGCAATTCTGTTCAGGCTATGGGATATCAAATCATTACTCCTCCCCCGAGCACCCTCAAGCTAATGGCCAGGCCTAGGTGACCAACTGAACTATTCTGCAGTCAATCAAAACTAGGCTTGAAGGCACCAAAGGCCTTTAGGCAGAAGAACTACCAACCCTCCTATGGGCCTATCGTACAACTCCCTGAGCGGCAATAGACGAGACACCATTCTTAATTACCTACGAGTTCGAGGCTATAGTCCCCATAGAGCTTGGGTTGCCTACTTACTAAGTGGAAAATTTCAGCAAACGGGGCAACAAGGAAGCACTTAGAGGAGAACTAGACTTGGTAGAAGAGAAAAGAGATCGGGCTTATCTGAAAGTGGCAGCAGACAAGCAGAGTGTCTCCCGGTACTTCAATAGCCGGGTCAAGCACCACGGTTTCTAGGTAGGAGATCTGGTTCTTAAAGTGGTAAACCAGTCTACCAAAGTCCCGAGCCACGGGAAGTTGGGTCCGAATTAGAAAGGACCGTACAAGTTTACCCAAATTAACCGTCCGGGAACATACTAGTTACAAACTCTGGACGGACACGACCTCTCTCACCCTTAGAACGTGCAGCATCTCCGCAAGTATTTCCAGTAAAGCATGGAAATAATGTTGGCTAGGAACCATGTAGCTCCACCTGAGCATATCTATTCATATAGTAGTAAAAGTTTCTTTTTTTTCCAAACAACTCTTCTCCGTGCTTGCTCATTCAAAAGACCTCGGGGTACGACCCCAGGCACTCAAAAGACCTCAGGGTAAGACCCCAGGCACTCAACAGACCTCGGGGTAAGACCTCAGCCACTTAACAGACCTCGGGGTACGACTCCAGGCATTCAAAAAACCTCAGGGTAAGACCCCAGGCATCTAAAAGACCTCAGGTCCATAACCCGAGGCCCAGGCTGATGATTGCAAGCCTGAAAGGACCCCACAACCACCCACATTCCAGGTCGGTTTCCTACGGTCGCTGCCTCTATGCGCCTGCCTTAGCAAACGCTTGGGTGGTAGGGGAACACCAGGCCAAACAGGAAATCACACCGGGCACTAACAGGACTTGGAATCCTAGGACACCTAACATTCCTAAGCCCCTATAGTACCTAGAGAAACCACTCGGGTAGTAAACAGGTTGAGTCCAAGTATTCTCAGCCGGTTACCGTCTTAAACCTTTTGCTAAGGTAGGGATTTAGATCGGCCAACAACCGGTTGTAGTGACGGGGGGGGGGGGGGGGGGGGGACAGTTGTAGTGGCCTCCCCAAAAAAAAAAAAAAAAAAAAAAAATAACCAACAACAACCAAAATAACAAAGAATATGAAGAAACAAGTCGGGGACTAATAGTCATCTACCACAACCACGTCTTCAGTCTCTCTGGTCTCTTTCACCAGAGCAATTCCTTCACCCGGGTCCGAGCTATCACCCGGGACAGCAGAACCATCAGTAGCTCTGGCCAAGGCGGTAGAGTCATTCGCTTCTCCAGCCATAGCTGCAAAATCATTGGCAGCAGGAGGACCAAGATCCTAGTAGTCCGAGTCAATATCCTCATAAGACGAGACATCCCATTCAGGGTAATCTTGAGCCAGCCTTCGCTTAAGGTCCTTGTATCCTTGGAAGAAGCCGTCATCGAAAGCCTATTCCGTGGAGCCTGCCGCCATAGCCTCAACCGCCGTCTTCGCCCGAACCTCTGTAGCTGCCGCTTAGGGCTAAGCCCTTCACCTTGTCCTTCTCTTGAGTTAGGGCATTTTCCCTGGCCTCTGAGACAACCTGCTCCTCTGCCAGAGCGGCTTTAACAACAGCGGTCCTCTCGGCCAGAGAGGGCAGGAAGGATTCAGCCCCAGCGGCCATGCAGCCGACCTGCAAGAAGCATAAAAATAGGTCAGTTATCTGGGTACATAAAAGAAGAATAGTAGCAATAAATGTGCAGAGGCGTCAGTTTTTACCATATGGGAGAGGTTGTACAGCCACCCCTAAAATGCCTCAGGAGACATGTTTGCACATGCCTCCACTTGGCTGGAGAGAAGGGCGGATTTAACCCTCTCCCAGATCACCGCCGATTCTTCAACCAGCATCCTGGACAGAATTCCCACTCAGGGGGTGGTTCCACCACCACCGTGTGGGGAGCTGAGGTCCCCACGGGCTTCGGACGGTTCGCAATTACGTATCAGATCTGCCTCAGTAGGGATTCGCTACCCAAGGCCTCTGCAGCGGGCCTCTTTCCCCCTCTATTAGCCACCCGGGCAGCGGTAGTGGCCTGCTTGGCCCTTAACTGTTCAAGATCTCTCTTGGGGGCCATTTTTGCAAAAAGGAAAGAAAAGTGATTAGTAACCAGTAGATATAATGGGAATGTAGATAAGACCAGGCCTGCCCGGGCACTTACCAGGAATTATGGGTGGAAGGACAGGAGCTTCGACGGGCTCGATCGGGCTGTAGAATGCTTTGAAATCGCCCGTCTGGGTCAGCACATTCCAAATGTTTATCGGCAAGTCTGCCAAGCCCCGAATCCTAGTCTAGTATCCCTCGGGAATACTAGGTGGGATGGCTGACCCTGCTGCAAGGCAAAATATAATGCAGTTAGTCCCATGATCGAAATAAAGGAAGTGGACCAAAGATACTGCACTGACTTAACCCTCAGTTTCCCCGCCTAGGAAGTCCTCATCTGGATCCCCGGGGCCCGCTCACAAAGTCCAAGGGTAGAACTTGGAAGAATCTATTCTTCCAACCTTTGTTGTTGCTCGGGCAATTCACTGTGGTCTTTCTCCCCTGCCGAGCCCCGAGAGAAAATAATCTGGCCTCCCCATGTACGGGAAATGGTTGGTGTATCCATAAAAACTACTGAATAGAAAGCTCATACCCAAAAACTTGGGGCCAAAGGGAGATGGACCCCATGAGAAGCCTCTAACCGTTTGGAGCCAGTTGCCCTGTAGCAATCCCCAAGTATATCAAGATGTCCCGAGCGACCGGATGGAAGGTAATGCGGAATCCAGCCATGAGGATGTCCTCGTATAGGGTGGTGAAACCCTACTGGTAGATCTGGGCTCCACCGGGATTCACGGCCAGGGAGCCATAGTCAGGAAGGCCATACTTATCCCTAATACGATTGAGAACTTCATCACGTAGGGTGGATGGGATGAACTCACTGGAAAAGGCGGGTTCCCCTAGTGTTTCATCACCTGAACCACCCTAAGAAACAGAGGCAACGGGGGCCTCCTAGTCTGATCCATCATCAGATAGACGGATTGGGATTCTGCCCTCACTATAGTGATCAGAGGGGGTCGTGGAAGGTGGACTTAAACTTATGTCTGGCGTCTCTGACCTGGACCACTCATCCTCCGACCGGGAAGAGGAGTCAAAACTGGAGTGGCACATCCTTGGGGGGGTTCGGTGACAGGATGTGGAAACAAATGACGACCTAGATATGGGTCAGAAATCCTGAGTCTGTGATATAAAGGGGGCAGGGTTTTCAACCTAAAAGGAAAAGAGTGTTTAGTCTTGAAGGCAAGGTGACACTCGCCCAAAACTACCCCGGGGACACCCGCTCAAGTCAACCGTCCTAAGGTACCTCCGGATTTGAAGAAGGAACAGAACTTGAGGAAGAAAAAATCCCACTCCCACTTTAGCCTAAGTGGGTTTGTTCTCTCCAGCCTCACTCCGGAAAAGAAAAGGAAAAGAGGGTAAAGGGAAGAACAGTGAATTAAAACCCAGGAGTGAGAAACATACATGAATAAACTCAGAAAAGGGCTCGGGAAAGCTTGACCAGGAACTTATTGCTCTCAAACCGCTCGATAATCTCTAGTTTGGCAGCAAGGAATGGCTAAAATGGACAAGTGCTTCTTATATACATAGCACGGACGGTCCAGATCCGATCAGATCCAATGGCCAAGAAGCCTTCCCGCCAAAACCTACAGACAACCGTCACCTCGGGCACACAAAATGTCACCTCAAAAGATGCGCACATTTAATGCCAAATGTGACTATTCGCTTACGCTCATACCAGATTGGTTGGATCCAGACCTGGCCAGTGACAAAGTGACACATGACAGAAGTCAATCCCGTTCCCACATATCCACTACTCGATCCAGACCCTAGAGGACAGGCACGACCGGTCACGTCCCGGGTAATGTCTCGAATGGTTTTTCTCGAGCAGTACTAATTTTCAAAGCCTCATCTGATAGAGCATCACATCAGTTTCAAAAATGGGGGGCAGTTGATATGTACAAAAATATCGAGTCAAAGTCAAACCTCGCCACCTCAGCAAAGAGAAGCCAAGTCACCTTGAATATGGGCTGACTACTCAGTTATCCCGGGCAGTAAACAAAACAACCCGATTTGATCCACAGTTCGGGCGTTCATCTCGAACCTGCCCCGCAGAGGTGCGTTCCCAGAAGAGATGGTGGCTTGCCCAACAAACCACCAGACAGTTTCCTATTCCAGCTATAAGACAAAATGGAAGGAGCAAGTAGTTTCCTAAACTACTTAGGAACCTCCCCTTGAATCATGCTAATCAACAAGTAATTAGATTAGGCTTCCTAATTTACAAACTTACCAAGTACGGGTGGTCTCTTGTACCTATAAAAGAGGTCGCTCACCCCCATTAAGGGGGATCAAATTCTGTCACAGCCCGGTCCCACAATAGCGGAACCGGAGCCCGTGGCACGCCACCGAGGCTAAACCAAATCATTAACAATCCCAAAAATTAGTTTGAAGAACACACGCAGCGGAATAAACAAGTCATTTTTGAAAACTATTCGTCCAGTCGACTGATCCTCAGACCCGGTTGACTGATCCAGGTCCAGCAGAAAGTGGGGTTTTAAAACACCATCCAGTCGACTGCTAGCTACACCCAGTCGACTGGGGCTTCAAATTTTCAGTCGACTGATACGGTCCAGTCGACTGAAGTCCAGCCTGGTACAAAAAAAACTAAATTGAAAACGTGATCCAGTCGACTGTGTCGGGGACCCAGTCAACTGATCCTCTATGAAACAATGCAGAGAGTTGCTGAAAACAGAGGCTCCAGTCGACTGTTTTCTCAACCAGTCGACTGATTTATGGCAGCAGCACATTCTGCAGAGTTTTCTAAGTTTAAAAGCTTTTGAATTCGAACGACGATCAAACACACACTTCCAAAAGCAATCCAAAGCAATCCTAACTGTATTAACATATTACTGAAGCACAGTTACAACATGTTACTAACTATTACAACGTTTTAGATTCGTTCTAACATACCAAGTTAAACATAACTAAAACCATAAGAATTATTATTACAACATTTCCTATTGTCTCAAACTACAAGATTAACGTTCAAGTTGCCTTCTAAAAGAACTCCCAACCCACGTGCTCACTTCTGCGATTCCTCGCCAGCATTTACACCTGAAATGGTTATTTGAATAACCACACATATTCGATTTGTTTAAGCTAATGCTTAGTGAATGAAACAACATATGCACATGAATGATAAACATATCCGCATTCACATCTCTACAATTCATACTAGTCGCCGGAGACTCACGTGCCCGTCCATACTCCCAATCCGCGACTCCTCGGCAATAAGTCCACACGAAAGGGTAAGACCCACGATTCTTCTCTTCAATCGTGCGACCTTAATGCCTATATCGGCTCCACAAAATGGCACGGTGGCTACGTGCTCCTTCTGACCCAAATAAGCAACTTAACATGCTCAAATACATATCACCATACTCGCGGTAATCAAAACATATCACCGTGCTATTGAGCCTACTTATCAATATAAATGCCCAATATGAACTACACAATATATCTCTAAGAATTAATACATGCTATTCACACAAAACATGAATACATGTCAAGAAACCATTCCAAAAACATAGTTTAATCACTCACCTCCGATTTACGCGCTTAAAATATGATCCAAAGAAAACCCGTGCACAAAGAACGTGCAGAAGTTCGTCTAGTACAATTCCTATGGATCAAAATTCCATTTATCAACTTTTATGAAAAATTCTAGAAAATAACTTTTCGGAAAACTTAGCCAAGCAGGCCCTAATAGGTATCAAAACGAAGCTCTTACCTCGAGGAGCTCGAATATGAAATCTAGGAGAAAACAGACTGACGGAAGGTCGTCATTTGGTGTCGCAAAGCTCTAAGCTCCCAAAATCTCCCTATGGCCTCCTTTCTTGAATTTAGGTTAGAAGTTATGAAAAATCTAAGTTCATCTCTATCTATATATAGGCAACACTCTTGGGAAATTACGTTTACCTCCCCACGAGTTTTCAAAACTCCTAATTAGTCTCTGAAACTTTCTATACAGCTTAATCATAGCTTTACGAGTGAAACCTCAAAATTATAAAAGTTTTCGACTAAGTTTCGTTTGGTCGCTAAAACGCGAATTTCTATATGACGTTTTCGAAGTTGCTAATTAGCCTACCAAATTAATAGTGTGTTCATTCGCCCTCACCAGGATACTAAATCTAACAACAGAAATAAATTCTAAAACAGAAAATAATACAGATATTGAAATACACAGGTAAACATTTATTTTCAGATAAACATTTAAAATGTTCTACAGTGACCGTCCCATACTCGGAGAGACTTCACAAACAATAAATCCTCAATCACAACAGTTTCAAAGGGTTCTCTAATACAGACACCCAAATCAACTCGTGAGTCAAAACTCACTCAACCATGTGTCATAAGACACGCCACATCACATTATCATGCATGACAATGTAATGCAAATGAAATTACACAAATGTGGGTGTTATAATACTCTTCCCCTTAAAAGAAGTTTGTCCCCAAACTTGTACCTCAAGTCTCTAAAAGGTACGGATACTGAGTACGCATCTCATCTTCTATCTCCCACGTCATCTCTTCAGTAGTTTGGCTACGCCATAACACTTTCACTTTCGGTATTACTGTGTTCCGTAGGACTTGATCCTTCCGATCCAAGATCTCTACTGGATACGCAACATACGTTAAATCACTCTGAATCTCATTCGATGTCGGAGTCATCACTTGATCTCTATCTTCTACTAATTGTTTGCGTAACAACGATACATGAAACACGTTATGAACTTGAGCATACTCGCTTGGCAAGTTCAAACGATAAGCTACGGGTCCAACTCTCCCAATGATCTCAAAAGGTCCTACAAACCTCGGGTTGAGTTTCCCGTATCTACCAAATCTGGTTATTCCCTTTGAAGGTGACACCTTCAAATACACTAAGTCTCCTACATCGAATTCCAACGGCCGTCTGCGCTTGTCGGCATAACTCTTATACCTACTCTGGGCTGTCAGTAATCGTTGTCTAATCACCTTTATCTTATCCGTCGTCTCTTGTACAATTTTCGGCCCTTCAATCTTTCTTTCTCCGACTTCCGTCCAACTAATCGGTGAACGACATACACGACCATATAAAGCTTCATAAGGAGCCATTCCAATACTCGACTGAAAATTGTTGTTATATGCGAACTCAATTAACGGTAGGTGGTCTTCCCAATCGCCTTGAAAATCAAGTACACATAAACGAAGCATGTCTTCCAAAATCTGGATTACTCTTTCTGATTGACCATTGGTCTGAGGATGAAAAGTTGTACTAAAGTGTAATTTGGTACCCATTGCTTCTTGCATGGCTCTCCAAAACTTCGACGTAAAACTACTATCCCTATCCGAAACGATAGAAACTGGGATACCATGTAGTCTCACAATCTCGCGAATATACAACTTAGCTAACGGCATCGGCTTAGTTGTTCGAAGTGGTAGGAAGTGCGACGACTTCGTCAAACGATCAACAATCACCCAAATAATAGTGTGCGATCTCTTCGACCTCGGAAACCCACTAACAAAATCCATTGTTATGTGCTCCCATTTCCACTCGGCTATCGGTAACGGTTGTAACAATCCCGAAGGTACTTGGCGCTCTGCCTTCACTTGTTGACAACTAGTACAACGCAAAACATAACGTGCTATTTCCCTCTTCATTCCCGGCCACCAATAAACATGTCTCAAGTCTCTATACATCTTGGTGCTTCCCGGATGAACGGTATACTTCGTATTGTGTGCTTCCTCTAGGATGTTCCATTTCAACTCTTTCTCACTAGGTACACAAATTCTACCCCTCAATCTCAACACATTGTTCTCAAACGTGAATCCCGGTTGTTTGCCCATTGGAATCTCATCACAAATCTTCTTCAAAGCCACATCTTGAAATTGTTTCTCTGCGATCTCGTGAATCAAGAGTGGTTGTGCCACCATCGTCGACATCAAGCCACTTTCAATCCTCGGTATCACTTCAAGCTCCAAATTCTCCATATCTCGTATCAGTTCTTTCTGAGAAGTCAATTCTGATGCGGTGTTGGTTGGTACGTTGCGACTAAGAGCATCGGCGACGACATTCGACTTGCCCGGATGATACTGAATTGACAAGTCATAGTCCTTCATCAACTCTAACCATCTCCTTTGCCTTATATTCAAATCTCGTTGTGTAAACAAGTACTTCAAACTCTTGTGATCCGTATAGATCTCACATTTCTCTCCGTATAGATAATGACCCCAAATCTTCAATGCAAAAATCACGGCGACCAATTCTAGATCATGTGTTGGATAATTCTTCTTGTGCGGTCTAAGTTGTCTCGACGCATACGCAATGACTTTATCACCTTGCATAAGAACGCAACCTAAACCTCTATATGAAGCATCACTGTAAATAATAAATCCTTCAGTCCCTGACGGAACGGCTAATATTGGTGCTTTCACTAGTCGACCCTTCAACTCTTGGAAACTTTCTTCACATTCTGGACTCCAAACAAAAGCAATATCTTTCCTCATTAACTGTGTCATTGGCATTGCTATACGCGAAAAGTCTTTTACAAATCTCCGATAATACCCAGCTAATCCTAGGAAACTACGGATGTCTGTCACATTCGTTGGTCTCACCCAGTTGGTAACTGCTTCTATCTTCTGAGGGTCTACAGAAATTCCTTTAGCTGATACAATATGTCCAAGAAAAGCAATCTCTGTCAACCAAAACTCACACTTCTTCAATTTACCGAATAATCTCTTTTCACGCAATCGTTGTAAAGCTAATCGCAAATGATACTCGTGATCTTCTACGCTTTTGGAGTAGATTAGGATGTCATCTATGAACACAATGACAAACTCATCTAAGTAGTCTTTGAAAACACGGTTCATCAAGTCCATGAAAGCAGCTGGTGCGTTAGTCACTCCAAATGGCATAACCAAAAATTGAAAGTGACCATATCGAGTTCTGAAAGCTGTCTTCTCAACATCTTCCTCTTTGACTTTCAACTGATGGTAACCGGATCTCAAGTCGATCTTCGAAAATACCTGAGCCCCTTGTAACTGATCAAACAAGTCATCTATTCGCGGCAACGGATACTTGTTCTTGACGGTCAACTTATTCAACTCTCGATAGTCGATGCACATACGCATTGTTCCATCTTTCTTCTTCATAAACAAGACTAGAGCTCCCCACGGCGAAACACTCGGTCGGATAAAACCCTTCTCCAACAGTTCTTCTAAGTGAACTTTCAATTCTTTCAACTCTATCGGTGCCATTCGGTACGGCGCTTTGGATACCGGTTGTGACCCTGGTACTACTTCTATTGTGAACTCAAGTTCTCTTTCAATCAATACGTCGCGTAACTCATCGGGAAAAACATCTAGAAATTCTCGAACTACTGAGATTTCTTCTATTAGTGGTCCAAGAACTCGCGTGTCGATAATTGAACATAAGAAACCCGAACAACCCTTCTTCAACATCTTACTTGCTTGAATCGCCGATATCAAGTACGGCGGTATGATCACTCCCTTACCCTGAAAAGTAAACTCCTCTCGTCCTGACGGATAGAAACTAACCCGTTTCTGTTCACAATCGATTACGGCTTAATTAACCGACAACTAATCCATACCCAAGATAACATCAAAGTAATTCACCGTCAACGGAATCAAATCAACGCTCAAGACTTTATCACCTATCTTGATTTCACATGACTTGAATATCGAAGAAGTAACTAGTGGTTCACTACTAGGCAATGATACACACAAGTCATATCCTAACGGTTCTGACTTAACAGTTAAATGCTTAACAAAATCACGTGATACAAATGAATGCGTTGAACCAGAATCCATAAGTACACGTGCAGGATACGAACAAATAGGAAGAATACCTGATACGACGGTATCATCCATATTCCCCGGCCTGAGCTGGAAGTATCGTCCTTGTTGTTGTGCGACTCCTTTCCCTTTATCTACTCGAGGTTCTACCCTTGATCCACTTGGCACACTCGATGCCCCAGTACTCATTCCCGGTTGTCTCTTACTTGGGCAATTCTTCGCTATATGCCCCGGTTGGCCACACTCAAAACATTTCCCTCTTATCTCTGGGTTGTAGCTCTTGGCGTTCGAGGTTATGTTTGGTGTAGTCAAATTTGCGTTCAAAGGACAATTCCTAGACACATGCCCCAATTGTTTACAAATATAGCAAGTGATCAATAGATAGCAGGTTCCTCTGTGTCGCAGGTTGCATGTCGGGCACAACGGTCTCGAATCTCCTACAAACACACTTCCTCCTTGACTACCCATATTCGATCCTGAACCTTGCGTGAACGGTTTCTTCGCATTCCCTTGACTCTTGCCCCTATTGTCATTGGGTCTCTTTCCTTGTTGTCCTTGTCGATATCGGTCGACACTCTTCTCGACAATACGGGCGGCTTCCTCGACTAGAGAAACGGTCGGGTGTTGTAACATATCCACACGGCCACGGATACTCACTCTAAGCCCTTCCTCAAACTTACAAGCTTTATCCCTATCAGTCAGAACGGTAGTTTTCCCAAATCGTAACAAGGCATTCAAACAAGAAACATACTCACCTACGGTCATATCTCCCTGAACCAAACTTGCAAACTCTTGACGTTTCTGAGTATAAGCAGATTGCGGAAAGAAACGTTTGTTGAATTCTTCTTTAAATGTCTCCCACGTGGTCGGCTTCCCTTGTTCAAGTACGTTGTTCCACCAGTCCAAGGCTTCGCCCATCAACGTATCGGATGTGTATAAAATTTTCTCCTCATCAGTACATATTACCTGACGGAAATGTCTTTCCATGTCCATCATCCAATGATCGGCCAAGTCTATGTCAACCTGTCCATAATACAGGGTCGGTTTTCGCTTATGAAATTGTTCCACGATTGTGTGTTGAGGTCGCGGTACCGATGGTGCATTGACATAACGAATTTCCACTTGTGGAGGCTGAACGTTGATCCGTTCTCTTTCACTTACCGATTGTATGAAATTTCCCACCATATTCACTATTTGGTCCATCCGCGAATGCGGTGATAATTCTCTTGGTGGATCAGTCATAACGTTTCAAATATTTCCCCTGTTGAGTTCAATGCATAATGACCATACATTCTATGCCACAATATAGATATATGTGCGCAGTTCATCACAATCAACAAATGCTAACACATGAAGCATTTCTACAATGATAACCATTATCTTCACAATTACACACTCCACTCGACGTCACTCAACATATATAACGTCACTCGTTCCCAAGGCTCTAACTTATGCTCTGATACCACTAAATGTCACAGCCCGGTCCCACAATAGCAGAACCGGAGCCCGTGGCACGCCACCGAGGCTAAACCAAATCATTAACGTTCCCAAAAATTAGTTTGAAGAACACACGTAGCGGAATAAACAAGTCATTTTTGAAAACTATTCGTCCAGTCGACTGATCCTCAGACCCGGTCGACTGATCCAGGTCCAGCAGAAAGTGGGGTTTTAAAACACCATCCAGTCGACTGCTTTCTATACCCAGTCGACTGGGGCTTCAAATTTTCAGTCGACTGATACGGTCCAGTCGACTGAAGTCCAGCCTGGTACAAAAAAAACTAAATTGAAAACGTGATCCAGTCGACTGTGTCGGGGACCCAGTCGACTGATCCTCTATGAAACAATGCAGAGAGTTGCTGAAAACAGAGGCTCCAGTCGACTGTTTTCTCAACCAGTCGACTGATTTATGGCAGCAGCACATCCTGCAGAGTTTTCTAAGTTTAAAAGCTTTTGAATTCGAACGGCGATCAAACACACACTTCCAAAAGTAATCCAAAGCAATCCTAACTGTATTAACATATTACCAAAGCACAGTTACAACATGTTACTAACTATTACAACGTTTTAGATTCGTTCTGACATACCAAGTTAAACATAACTAAAACCATAAGAATTCTTATTACAACATTTCCTATTGTCTCAAACTACAAGATTAACGTTCAAGTTGCCTTCTAAAAGAACTCCCAACCCACGTGCTCACTTCTGCGATTCCTCGCCAGCATTTACACCTGAAATGGTTATTTGAATAACCACACATATTCGATTTGTTTAAGCTAATGCTTAGTGAATGAAACAACATATGCACATGAATGATAAACATGTCCGCATTCAAATCTCTATAATTCATACTAGTCGCCGGAGACTCACGTGCCCGTCCATACTCTCAATCCGCGACTCCTCGCCAATAAGTCCACGCGAAAGGGTAAGAGCCACGATTCTTCTCTTCAATCGTGCGACCTTAATGCCTATATCGGCTCCACAAAATGGCACGGTGACCACGTGCTCCTTCTGATCCAAATAAGCAACTTAACATGCTCAAATACATATCACCATACTCGCGGTAATCAAAACGTATTACCGTGCTATTGAGCCTACTTATCAATATAAATGCCCAATATGAACTACACAATATATCTCTAAGAATTAATACATGCTATTCACACAAAACATGAATACATGTCAAGAAACCATTCCAAAAACATAGTTGAATCACTCACCTCCGATTTACGCGCTTAAAATATGATCCAAAGAAAACCCGTGCACAAAGAACGTGCAGAAGTCCGTCTAGTACAATTCCTATGGATCAAAATTCCATTTATCAACTTTTATGAAAAATTCTAGAAAATAACTTTTCGGAAAACTTAGCCAAGCAGGCCCTAATAGGTATCAAAACGAAGCTCTTACCTCAAGGAGCTCGAATATGAAATCTAGGAGAAAACAGACTGACGGAAGGTCGTCGTTTGGTGTCGCAAAGCTCTAAGCTCCCAAAATCTCCCTATGGCCTCCTTTCTTGAATTTAGGTTAGAAGTTATGAAAAATCTAAGTTCATCTCTATCTATATATAGGCAACACTCTTGGGAAATTATGTTTACCTCCCCACGAGTTTTCTAAACTCCTAATCAGTCTCTGAAACTTTCTATACAGCTTAATCATAGCTTTATGAGTGAAACCTCAAAATTATAAAAGTTTTCGACTAAGTTTCGTTTGGTCCATAAAACGCGAATTTCTATATGACGTTTCCGAAGTTGCTAATTAGCCTACCAAATTAATAGCGTGTTCATTCGCCCTCACCAGGATACTAAATCTAACAACAGAAATAAATTCTAAAACAGAAAATAATACAGATATTAAAATACACAGGTAAACATTTATTTTCAGATAAACATTTAAAATGTTCTACAGTGACTGTCCCATACTCGGAGAGACTTCACAAACAATAAATCCTCAATCACAACAGTTTCAAAAGGTTCTCTAATACAGACACCCAAATCAACTCGTGAGTCAAAACTCACTCAACCATGTGTCATAAGACACGCCACATCACATTATCATGCATGACAATGTAATGCAAATGAAATAACACAAATGTGGGTGTTATACATTCTAACTCTAAAGAATAGCATATAAACAACTCACTATTATGCATAAACCCAGTCGGTTTCTGGTAGTGCCGCCCATTCTATTGGCTCACCAAACACCACCGGTGATCTGCTAGTGAAAGCACACTGACGCAACCGTGGACGTAAGTCACATCATTAACGGGACCGAACCACATACAATCTCTTGTCTCTCTCTCTCTTTCTAAACCTCTCTTACCAATTTTCGGCATATCAGGTAGTAACTGTTTTGTCACTAAAAAGAAAGTAAAAGATGATGGATTTTTATGGGGTTTTACTAACTACTAGTTTTAATATTTTTGCCATAAAACTAATTAAAAGCTTTTGTTTTCCTAAGTAGTTTACGGTAAAGATTTTAACAGTGCAAAATAAATTAACTAAGATACTAGTAAGATATGAAGAAAAAGAAATAAAATCTAAATTTACATTAAATGGCTTTATGATATTATTATAGCGAAAGATGGAAATAATACAAATATTTAAGCAAAGCTATTAAAAATAGGAAATATTAATTAACTTGAGAGAAATGATTTTTAAGAATTGGGAATATGCAAACCTACACTAGATTCTACAACTTTTGTGCATTTGAAAAGGATTTGGTATTTAAGACTGCAGAATCCTTCTTTATTTGAAAATAAACTTTCATTAGTTAGGGACCTATCAAGTGTGTCATGTTTGATATGAAACGATATTGTTTGGTTTAAAGAAAAATAAAAAGGCAATTGGGCAGTAGCCAGGTTCAAACCGTGACCCGTCCCGGACGTGGGTTATTCGGCGCCCAATCCCCACCACTCTGCCACTACACAATTGCCTGTCCATTAGTGGATTGAAATATATATAAACACATACTTGAAATATAAATTTTGTCAAATGAATTATTTGAGTATGCTTGGTGTTTTTTATGACAAAATGCATAGTTTGACAATCCACATAATTAGATTCTGATTTCAAATATGTAATCTTTTGTGCCCAATATAGCCATAGTATATAAACTTGTTAAATGGTCATAAACTATAGATGCATAAATATGTTTGGTCATAAATGGAAAAACAAACCATCTAGATAAATTTGCCCATTTAAGATTAGTGTACAGAAGCTGTGGTTTCTATGTTTTTATTGTATATCCCCAATTAAAGTTTTAGCATACCATTTTAAAATTGAAACTGTCTTCCAAATAACCTTTTGAAGAAAGATTAAATAGATGTACACAGTGACTGCTCAATTAAAATTAAAATTACAAAACTAAGGTAAGGGTGAAATATAATATTAATATATTTTTTTCCTCGCTTAACATGAGTTGGGTTGAATTTGTGGAATCTGCAAAATAACAAATTTTAGTACAACTAGGCTAATAAAACATAAATAAATGGAAATATTTAATCAATAATAAAATACTAAACCTTTGACTTTAAATTTTGTGGGGTCACAGTACTTGAACTCCAAGAACACAAATAAGGCCAAACCAAATCCTAATCTAATTTTAAAGTGAGATATTGGTATGGTGTGCTTTTGATTTTAGTAGGTGATTATAACAACTACGTGGCTATGAAATCTTGCATTTACTTGCAAAATCTGTCTTCTAGTGACTGGAAATATTGCTATAAAAACTAAAAATTTGGGGTTTCAAACTATTTTAGGGGACAACTACAACTACTACTAGACCAAAAATATTAAATCTAAATTTTACTAGGAATATTTTACTACTATAAAGTGACAAAGGTCCTACATGAAAACAAATATTTTAATTTAAGAAATACAATAGACAAAGTTTTGCTACATATTTTTGAACATGAAATCATCAATTACATAAAAATAATTTTTTACAACTACTAGAACTAGAAAAAGCAAAGAAAAACTAAAGTTTCCTATTTCTATGGACAATATGAAATGCTCCCATGGTAACCACCCTAAACTATTCTCTCCCTAACAGTGTGTGTGAAGCTGTTGCAGCTTATCAGTTGTTGTCTCAATGTGTTATTTGTTGAAGCTGATGCTTGCCTTTTTATAGACGAAGTTTTTGATGAATTTCGTCACTTCGCTCGTCAGCTGGCAATTTCTTCTTTGTGCCTTCCCATTTTTTTCTTTGTGCCGCTGACAGTGTTTGAAATTGATCTTGCAACTGAGAGAGAGAGAGAGAGAGAGAGTGAGAGAGAGAAGAAAAAAAGAGGAAAGAGACGAAAATAATATATATGTATATATATTATACTATCAACATCCAAGCAGTAGCTTGGATGTTGAATTCGTTGGCCCTTTTCCTTCTTTTTGAGTGTATGGGATATACTATGGTGTGGTTGTTACTTCTTTCTTTCCCTTTATTTTACTTCATTTTCACCTAAACATATAAAATATGTAAAAAAACAAATAATTACACGCATTTGAGTGACATCACCATTAAATTATATTAATTCCAAAATACATGTAAAACTAGGGATTAGGGTGATTAAATGAGCAGTATATCTATTAGATTGGCACATGAATGCGCAAAATTCAGTATTTGTCAGTGCGTTTATCACATTTTAACTTTAACAATTTTGATATTGATGAATCTATCGAAGAATTGAATAACCAATTGGAATCAGTGAACACGACTAGCGTATTTCCATGGATGCCCAAGATAGAGGCTCTTCCTCCTCTTGCACATGAACCTGCACTACTGTCCACCGAATGACCACCAATGCTTCAACTAAAACCATTACCTAAATCTCTTAAATATGCATTTGTAGGACCCAATACTACAATCCCAGTCATAATAGCATCAAATTTATCAATGGACCATGAGATTCAACTATTAAAAGCTCTAAGAGATCACAAGAAAGCGATTGGTTGGACGGTAGCCGACATAAAAGGAATTAACCCGTCTATTTGCATGCATTGAATAAACTTAGAAGAAAATGCTAAACCTTGTTGAGAAATGCAACAACATCTTAACCCTAATATGAAAGAAGTAGTTATGAATGAGGTTATTAAACTCTTAGATGCAGGCATTATTTATCTGATCTCTGATAGTAATTGGGCCAGCCCCATGCAGGTTGTTCTAAAGAAATTAGGCATTACGGTCGTGCCAAAGGAGAAAGGAAAACTTGTCCCCACACGCCAAACTACCGATTGGCGGGTATGTATTGACTATCGCAAACTTAACACCATGACCCGTAAAGATCAGTTCCCTCTTCTAATCATTGACCAAATCATGGAACATCTCTCTAGTCAAAGTTTTAATTATTTTCTAGATGAATACTCTGGTTATAACCAAGTGCCTATCTATCCTAACAACCAAGAGAAACAACGTTCACATGTCCCTTTGGAACCTTTGAGTACCGTTGCATGCCATTTAGCTTATGCAATGCACCAGCCACTTTTCAATAGTGTACGATGGCGATCTTTTCGGATATGGTTGAAAAGTTTTTGGAAGTATTCATGGACAACTTTTCTATTTTTGGTCCTAAATTTTCAAGAGTGTCTCTAAAACCTTACAAAAGTCCTCGCCCATTATGAGGAAGCAAATTTAGTTTTAAGTTGGGAAAAGAGTCATTTTATGGTTCAAGAGGGAATAGTCTTGGGTCATGTCGTATCTAAACGGGGCATAGAGGTCGATAAAGCAAAAATTGAATTGATAAATAAACTTTCGCCACCGTCTTCCATCCGTCAAATTCGTTCGTTTCTCAGTTATGTCGAATTTTACCATCGATTTATCAAAGACTTTAGCAAAATTTCTAGATCCTTGTGCAATTTGCTTGCCAAGGATGCCCCGTTTGTCTTTGATAACGAATGCTTTAAAGCATTCAAAACATTGAGAACTTCACTCTCCATGGCTCTGGTAATCCAATCCCTTGATTGGACTCTACAATTTGAATTAATGTGTAATGCCTCTGATTATGCCGTGGGAGCTATTTTAGGTCAGAAAGTCAACAAGTATATCATGTCATTTGTTATGCTAGTAAAACACTCAATGATGCGCAATTAAATTACATGACTATTGAAAAAGAATTGTTAGTGGTCGTATTTGCCCTCGATAAGTTTCGTTCATATCTCTTAGGGTCTAAAGTCATTGCCTATAGTGATCACGCCGCTTTACATCATATCTTGAATAAAAAGGAAACTAAACCTCGTTTAATCCTTTCGATCTTACTCCTTCAGGAGTTCTATTACGAAGTGCTAGATAAAAAGGGATCCAAAAATGTTGTCGCTGATCACTTGTCACGAATCCTTATCGAGTCTAACGATATTACCCCCCTTAAGGATTCATTTCCAGACGAACAATTATTTGTGTTATCTAATGTAAAGCGCCCGTGGTTTAGTGATATTGTAAATTACTTAACTACAACATATATCCCTCCTCAATGGTCTAGACAAGATAAAGATCGATTCTTCTTGCAAGTTAAACATTATTATTGGGACAATCCACTTTTGTTTAAGCATTGTTCCGACCAAATCATACAACGTTGTGTTCCTGAGAATGAGTTTAACTCCATTTTAAATTTCTATCACTCTTTAGAATGTGGGGGTCACTTTGGTGGCCATCGTATGGCCGCTAAAGTACTCGAAAGTGTGTTATATTGGCCAACCTTGTTCAAAGACGCTCATGAATTTTGTCAAAAGTGTGTGCGTTGCCAACAAATCGGTAATATATCACATCGTGACACAATGCCTCACACACCTATTTTGATAATTGAAATATTCGACGTGTGTGGCATTGATTTTATGGGACCGTTTCTGTCGTCCTTTGGCTTCAAATATATTCTAGTCACGGTCGACTACGTTTCCAAGTGGGTGGAAGCAGTAGCGACGAAAACAAAAGACCATAGAGTAGTAATATAATTTATTAAAGATAATGTCTTTTGTTGATTTGGAACACCTCGAGCTATTATAAGTGATGGCGGCACATATTTCTGTAATTGTTATTTTGAGGCCCTCATTCGAAAATATTCCATCACTCATAAGGTAGGAACTACGTACCATCCTCAAACCCAAGGGCAAGTTGAATTCTCTAATAGAGGAGTAAAACGTATACTAGAAAAATGGTATGTCCTGATCTCAAAGATTGCTCACAACGACTAAGCGATGCGCTTTGGGCCTACCGCACTGCGTATAAAACTCCTATCGGGATGTCCCCATATCGGTTAGTGTTCGAAAAAGCATGCCACTTACCCGTTGAATTAGAGCACAAATCATATTGGGCTGTTAAAATCTTTAATCAAGATATAAAATCAGTAGGATGTCACCGAAAGCTTCAACTCCAAGGGCTTGAGGAACTAAGAAATGAAGCCTATGAAAATGCGAGAATCTATAAAGAATGATCGAAAGCATTCCACAATAAAATGATCAATCGTAAAAACTTTGAGGTTAGGCAATGTGTTTGGCTATTTAATTCAAAATTAAGGTTATTCTCGAACAAGTTACGTTCCCGATGGGATGGGCCATTCATAGTGATGCAGGTGTTTCTGCATGGAGCAATAGAAATACAAGAAACAAATGGCGGAACATCTTTTAAGGTAAATGGCCAACGGTTTAAGAGGTACCAAACTGAGGAGATAGATGAAAGGGAGATTGAATCCAAAGATTTGGTAGATCCAATCTATTTTGACTGAGCACTTGCATCGGTCGAGCTGGGGACGTAAAACCCTAGTGCTTCTTGGGAGGTAACCCAAGCTTTTGATGGAGTTTTTCTTTAATTTTGTACACTTTTTAGGAGTTTTTCTGCCAATGTTTGAGTTATCGAATACCCAGCGGAAGAAGAATTGATCATTTAAACCCCTATACAACAAAACAACTGAGAAAAGAGAAAAAAGGACATATCACGCGCGCAGCCCGCTCACGTGAGATTTTGCCATAAGAAAATTTTCAAAAATTTTATTATAGATGCCCTTAGATTTAGGTCGCGCCTAGAATCGTGCGTGCGAGGTTTTTGCCCGAGCAACCCTCTAGAGCAATTTTCTGCCTTAGAAAATTTTTTATGAACTTAGAAAACAATACTCAACTTCACATCGCGAAGGACTCGTGCGCGCGAACCCTCTCTCCGCCTATAAATAGGCCTTCTTAGCCCTAATTTTCAGACCTGTTTCTCTCTCTCACGCGCGATTTTTTTCTCCCTCACTCTCGTTGCCTCTCATCTATCCACCACCACTACCAGATGTCAGACCGCCGCCGTTGATGTCGGACCACCGCCACTGCCACCGTAAAACACGACATAAATTCCCTTTCTCTGCATTTCTCTCACTCTCAATCTAGGTATATATATACATATATATACGTATATATATATACTTATATGTAGAGATAAATACATAGATAGTTCAAACATGAGATCAATTTAGGAGTGCTACAGATCAATTTTTTGTATTTAGGGTTTGTGATTTGGGGATTTATGTATCTATGTATATCGATCCACACACACAATTTCTCACTCAAGAACTCCACCCCTATTTGAACACCAAACCCACCTATAAACCCACCAATTATCGAGATATTTATGTAGGCGTCCAAACATTCACACACTAATAAGAAAATTCTCAAACCCTAACCCTATTTGTGTTAATCAACTACCCAATTTAGGTTGCAACTGACTTTGATAGTTCTTATACACACATGGATGTATGACTCTAAATTTGGCCATGTATTCAATTGCAATCATGTTTTACCCTTACCCCAGACTCGAACTTTGAAACTGCAAATAAAAATTCCATAGTGAGTTCATGTACGCATTGGAGGACAATTTTTATATCTAAGTTGAAAACCACGTTAGATACATAGACAAATATATATATATTTTTGTACATATTCGTACCTTCACATATGGGAAAGTTATAAATTTAGATTCGTGGATTCTAAATACGGAACCCTAACCGCAAATGCAACTATGTTTTCAAGAGAATTGACTACCTTCGAAATGAAAGCAGTTGGAAGTACATAGTAGTTCAAGTAGTATCAGAGGTTCAAATCAATTTAACTCATGACCAAGTGGTGTTACATATGAAATTAATATCTGGACCTAAGTAAACCAATGTCTAGTTAGCGGGATAACTTGTTGCATAGGTTCATATACACTAACCATAAATTGTGATCGAGATTGGAACGTTCTTAATTCTATTTTAATTTCAAATTGGGTTAAGCATACATGTTCCATGCCATATGTGTGCTTTCAGTTCATTTGATTTTGAAGTATAAGAACGTTTTGGTCCAGTAAGGCTTGATAGTTGTACACTTTCGAGTTGCAAATTTCAGCCATGGTGTGCGCATTACACTCTTATTTCTAATTTGAGTAGTACATTAATCATCGTGACATCATTAACATCATATAGTAATATGGGCTTTTAAAGGTTTCATTAACATCACATAGTAATACGGGCTTTTAAAGGTTTTATGAGTATAAGAAAGTTAAATTTTCTAATTCTGGAATACGTCCGCAACTTTATGAATTCAACAGACACAAGTTATAAAACAAACTCCTGCATTTGAATTCAGCACCTCAACGTAATGTTTGGCACATATAATCAATTTTCGTATAGTGTTTCTGAACACGCGGCAAGTACCCCGTGACTTGTCGTAATGTGTATGCCTTTGTCGAGACGATGAGTGGGAAGGGGGCAGTCTCTTCTTACAGTTGCTAGGTGTCACCCTGTGGACCCTAATTCATTTTATCTACAATATACTATATGACTGTGACCCTTCTCTTTTCCTGTCCCCTATCCCTCTTCTTTTTCTTTTTCTGGGCTTTAGACAAAATAAAAAGTAGACATTTTCAAAATTTTCCTTTTACCCATGCCCACCTCTAAACAACGACAAAACAAACCGTAAAATGCACCTCTAGTTCTCAACCACCGCAGAAAAAATTGAAAGGAAAAGAAAAAACAAACTAACCCCAAACCCAAACGACCCTAACCCTAATGACCTATTGCCCAAATACGCCAATTGAGGTCTTAATTACGAGAGCGCCATCGATGCTGACTTCTTCGCATCCGAAGTTGATGCCAGGTGGGGCCACAACACCTTAACCACCCAAAAAGGCCCCATCGCTTTTTTTTTAAACCCAGACTTGATTAGCTACCCTCGCCTCGTCGCCTATTCTACCAAAACCTCAGGTACCACAAAGAATCTAGCTTTGAGCTAACATGCTTACCTAAGCACCACTATTGACACCCACACCATTACCCTCAACCCCGATAACATCGCCACTACCCTCCAGCTCCCTTCCCACTCCTATAAGGTCCCGAAACTCAATGTCCTCTCTAGATTACACCACTTTACACACATCACCCAGGATATGTATGGCGGCTATACAAGCTCAAGGCAGACCATACGTAGATCCTACATACCCTACCAGATATGGTTCATCGACCATGTCTTCAAATGCAACCTCTACCCGTTAGGCCACGAACAAGAGAGAACAAAAGAGATTCACCATGCCCTCCACACCGTCTATCACGGTGATTGGTTTCACCCTGGTCTAATCATCATGGAGGTCATATATATAGCTAGCCACATCATCAACCATGCCACCAACTCCTAACTCTTTTTGCCTTATCCCCGTACGATCACCGTGATCCTCAGATTCAAAGCCTTCCCTATACCTTCAGATGAGCCTGTTGATAGACACATCCCGGAGTTCGCTTATGCTAATTGGAAGTTGAGCCTAGATCGATTAGATATGGAGGTTAGGAGGGCTAGGGATTAGGCCCAAGCATATCGGGATCGAGAGCCACAATGTCTAGCTCTGCTTGAGGATAGACCATATGCCTAGACCTACGGCGATGTTTGTGCCTTCAGAGGTGAGACCCTACGGTTGTAGTCATACGTGCGATCATATTTCTAGTTGGCTCATCCTGACCACCTGGAGGATATCTTAGCCCAGGGAGAGGCCGCTTATCAGTTTGTATTTCCATGACCTGTACAGCAGGCTACTGAGGTGGCTTGTGATGAGGAGGAGGCTGCTAAAACTAGTGACGAGGGTGGTGATGACAAGGGTGGGAGCGATGGTGATGGTGATGGTGATGGTGATGGTACTGGGCAGGGTAGTACGGGGCTGGAGTTGGTTTTAGTGGAGGGTGATAATGATTAGGGGGTTGGGTGATAGACACTTATTTTTCATTTTTTACATATATTTTGTGGGTTGGGATTTGACATTTTCAGACATTGGCCTATATATTCTTTTATTCTATACTTTTACATGCAATTTCTTTTTACATTTTTGTTTATTAGGACTCTGATGTACCCGACTTTAACTGGTTTAGTTTGTTTTTCATCTTTCTTTTCATTTTTATCATTTGGGTCTGTACTCATTTTATTTCCGCACTTTTTCTTTTTTTTTTTTGGTTTGGTTATATTCCTGAAACTAAAATTAGTCACATTACATTGTTTGCTTTATTGATTGTTGGTTATGCATCTATAGCCATGATAATTAAGTAACGGTTGAATTTGAAATTTTTGCGACTTTCACATTAATTTTGAATTTCGTACAGGCATCTTTAAGATTCAGGTTTGGGGGAAGTAATGCCTAAAATTTCATTGATATTGAATTGATGTCGCATAAGTTAAAACTTTCTACTCACTCTTAAAGCACAATGTCAAACCACCAAGAACGTCCATTTTGATTTATGATTTGTTAACAAAAACTATTAATTTGCAGTTTGTGATTTATTTTTGTTTCAGGTTTAAAATTTCAACAATCTATACAGCTTACCTCTATCCTCTATTCATATTTGCAAACCAGTATTATGGACCATCCTTTATCACCTCCTTCTTCACCTGATAGGTCCTCTAATGAGTCGAGTCGTCATTACGACTCTAGTTCATCTACCGACGATACCTCGTCTAGACCTAGTGTCGTTAAACCTTATGGTCTAGTCGGCCGTCCTGGTTGGTGTCATCGTCGTCCTCGCGTCCCCATTCCTGTTTGTTCCAATTCTTTAGACGACAAGGATAATCTGTTTTGTGGTGATCCCACAGTTATTGATGGCCCCTATGGTGCTCCGTCGACTTCCTCTGAGTCTTCTTCTTCTTTGGATCCAGACGTGTACTCGACCGATGACGATGAGGACGAGGATGCTGAGGGAGTTATCCAAAGTCTAGGTGTTATTCCGTCTAGTAAGCTTATCGAGACCTTTGTCACTTTGCCTGAGGTCATCTATCCGTATAGAGATTTATCCGATTACGTGTCGGATGTCATTAGACAACGTCCGGGACATCCTAATTGGTCTCCTAAGGACATACCCTCTATTTTTGCACCTTACGACAGTCCAGAGGAGGATGAGGTTGACTTGGGGCCAGGTATAATTGAGGATTAGGACAAGGGGATAGAGCTGCCATTTGATCCCACTGAGCATCCAGACTGGGAGTTGATTGACTCGTATATCTGTGATGATGCGCCACCCCCATTAGATGCTTTTTGAGGAGTGAATGTGCTGGTTATCTCCACTAAGGAGTATATCTATGTCATTGTCATGTTCCCACCTACATAGGGACATGTAGTGGTTAAAAATTGGTCGTCCATAGAGAAATTGGGCTTGTAACGACTAGAAGAAAGTACAGTATTAAATGTTTAAAAAAAAGAAAAAAAAAAGAGAAGTGATATAAAAGAAAATTATATATTGGAAAAAGGATCGGAAAAAAAAAAAGAAAGAAAAAGATTGAAAAAAAAAGAAAAAAAATATATGAAGTAGCAAATGAGAAATAAATAGTTGTTGTAGTAAAAACTCTTGTATTACCTGTTACGGCCATTCCTATTTACTTGAGGACTTTTTGAATCCCTTTTACCCTTCCTTTCCTAGCTATAATCCTTGACCGATATTATAACCCCTTTTATCCTATTTGATTCTAGGGAAATATGATTTGAATGTGGAGCCAATAGAAGAAGGAATAAAATATGGTAGTGATAATATTTACTTGGCGATCAATATCTGTTCGTGAGACTATTTTACTTTTGTGTCGTACATTGTTTTGTGTCATATGTGAGCTTTATTTGTTGTATAAATAATTATCTCCCTCGCATATGTTTGAGTGATTACACCTATTTCGGAATATTTCATTTTAGAGTGCGATTAACAACGTGATATTTGTAGTCAAAGCATTGCTAAATAGTTATCCGAGTTATATTCCAAGTTTATGATCCACGCATATCCACTTGATTACCACTCACACACATGCAAGTTTTTGCTATGCTCTATTGATTCTTTCGATATGTAAATGTTCAAGATATTTTCATGATTGGTGTGGATGTACGATTGTGTTACTCTTACTAACTTATATTTTTATTTGAGATTACGTTTGGCAAGAATGATGAGAGTGTTGAAATCTTGAATAAAAATTTTCTTTTTATAAGTTAATTAAGATGGTTGTGGGTGACTTGTGTTCGGTTTGTGCCCTCAAACCATTACTTTATATATGAGACATTGACATTTTAATATATGGATATCAGCTTTACATTTCATTGTGTATGTTTCTTTCATGAGATGATTGTTAATCCTTAAGTATCATAGTAAGTAATTCGTGTGTATGAGTTACATACAAGTGAGATACGAATTACGATTCTTTGATACTTGGAACTTGTCACAGTGGATGATGAGATAGGATATCTCATCAGGTATACACTGTAGAATGATTAACTACCATTGGATGGAGTGATGAATCTTAATCACCAGAGTGTGACTCTTAGCTAATATGCTAGTGCTTATAGTGCATTGACAAGCCTGAGCTTTCCTAATGACACTCAATACTGTCAAACAGTCGATAGGAACACATAACTTGTATAAGGTACGTGTTCTCAATCTTGAGACAATTCTCAACACAGACTGTGGATATGGCTGCTTTGACTTACCAATCAGTGAGATCTATAGAAGATCAACACCTGGGTATATTGGGTATGTCATGTTCATAGGGTTGTGAACATATATTGTCAAGATAGAATCTACCCTCTGATTCAGAGTAAGCATTCCCTTGAGAATGTCACCAAGTTGATTATTGAGAACTGCAGTCTTGTTGATAAGTAGTTATCAACATGTTTGGTAATCATGAGAGGTGAATGGGACTCAAGGAATACAAGAAGTATTTATGATTCAGGTTGACAGTAACAGTTATCCGACTACCTGAATATGATTACGAATCCTGAAGGTAGAGGGACATTAGTACAACATACAAGTCTAGTGGAGTAAACGTCAACTAATCAATTGGTTAGTTTACTGATCAAAGAGTTTGGTCATGGGAATTAACAAATGATCCAAGCCAACAATAAAGAGCCTAGGAGGTCCCATTCTTAGCTCCGCTAGGATGCTTGGAAAGGCACAAGAGGATCTTGTCAGGATAGTTTCGATCGATCGAATAGGTTTTGATCGATTGAAGTCTAGGCAGGTTCGAGTGATCAAAAGTTCGATCTATCAAAGCCACTTCGATCAAAAGAAGGTTAAAGTCGGTTTTGGAAATCTATAAATAGGGTAGCTGCGCATAGGGTTTAATGTTTGTCATTTTTTCCTTTGTGCGTTTAAAATAATTTTAAACCTATTTTACCTTCAATTGGTATTCGAGCTATGCTTGTTTTAATCTATAGATGCGTTTTGGAACTTTTTAGAGCTATTTTTGAAACTGCATTGTCACAGATCTGTTTCTTTAGTGTTATCACACCAGAATACAAATCTGTGATTGTATTGGATGCATGATGAATTCGATCGATCGAAGTAGTCTCGATCGATCGAACTTTGTTTGTTCTCAAGCGATCGAAAGGGTTTCAATCTACCAAATTTTGTTTTGTTTGATCGATTGAATAGAGTTCGATCGACCGAGAATGATTTTTTGTCCAGGTGTACTTTTCACATATTCAAAAGTTTTTAAATTTATACGTTTTAAATTTTAAATTATTCGAGAATATTGTCAAATTATTCTGTGAAATTTAATATTCAAGCGATTAAACAATATTCAATCGATCGAAGGTTCGAGCGATCGAACGGTCTTCGATCGATCGAAGTGTGACAGAGAAGTTAGATGTTGTTTTAATGTTCTAAAGCAGTTCATAAAGAGTTTATGCACTCTGTAAATCAATTAAGGGTTCCAATGGATTATATGTATTTGTTATATATGTGGATGTTTATACGACTAACCTTCTTACAGCAAGTTTAGTCCGCTATCTCCTATGGCACCAAGTCTTTTAAATTTCGTATTTGAATATTTGAGATTGGTGTTTGTTGTTTTGATTATTGGTTTGGTTTTAAGGCATGTGTAAAGGGCACTGCGACTTCAATCTTACAAAAAGGAAAGTCGCACCGGTTTTCCTAGCCTTCTTTATTTTCTTGTTATTGATTTCTATTTCTAGATAAATTGTAAGCTTCAAAAGAAGCATAGGACCAATGTAATAGAATTGGAATATCCATGAAGATGGAGGAGCAAGCTGTTGTTGATTAAGATGGAGCCGGAGGCAATCAAACCAAGAAGGAGGTCCTGTGGAGATAGAGCCATGGGATATAAAGGCATATGAATGCCTTTGTTTCAATTTTAGTTTTTGTTTTATGTGCTCGGTTGTGATTGGCATTTAATTATATTGTTACTACTTGCATGCACGTAAAAAAAGTTTTCTAAAATAAAATTCAAAAATTGTTTCAACACATTAGTAAACATTAGATGTTTATAGGTAATGTGTGGAAACAATTTTTTCAAAAGAAAAACCCTTTACTATTAAATCTAGTGGGAGAGGGTCTTATTTATAACACAGACCATCTTCCATTAATGGTTCACTGTAAGATGAGTAATGCATTCTATGTCACCTCGCCAGGGGTGATTATTCCACATAGAGGGTACACTACTCATTGGTTACTAGATGTGAACTTCCTACGGATAGGATCAAGCAGTCGTGTTAGAGGGTGACCACCACACGGAGGCGTTCCTTGAGGCGGTTGTGATTGAATCCTAGTTATTGGTATACACTAGCTAAGCTATGGAAAAGGGATCCCACACGGGGCATTATTCAGAAACTTAGAGATCAAAAGGGTGCGGGTGTCATTACTTGTTTTGCAAGAGTTGCATAGCGGACAAGTCATGATTAATCGAAAGATCGAGTATTGACTACCACATGGAGGCTTTACTCTTTCTTTTTGATATTCCGGCGACTTTGTTTTAAAATAAGAGTTTTAAGGATTCTTTTATTTCGAACTATCAAAATCTGATATCCATATTTATTTTGTCTTTTGATTTTTTCAGTAAATCATAATGTCTGGATCTACTTTTAGTCTACTTGCCACCATACTCACCCAAAACAAGTTAACTGGAAATAACTACACAGAATGGAAATGAAACCTTGACATCATTTTAACTGCGGAGGATCACATATATGTCCTCACCTCCCCATGCCCCAAAGAACCTGTGGCAAATGCTTTGGCAGCTGTCAAACACGAGTTCGATAAATGGAAGAAGTCGAATAGAATGGCCCGTTGCTACATTATGGCCTCAATCGATGGTGTGTTGCAACACCAATTTCAGTCGAACAATTCTGCCAGTGACATTATCGAATCCCTGAAAAAGATGTTTGGGGAGCATGGCAGGCCTGCCAGACAAGTAGCCATGCTCGACTGAAGGTAGTTTACTTGCTCGACCATTGCGGGAGAGGAGAGGAAGTTCCCTCGCTCAACCGAAATGAAGAACTGAACAACAATCTCTAAGCTAGCCGCATTCCCTACCAAACAAAATAAGGTCTGAGCCAGCAACAGGAAGATCCGCTGAGCCGACGACACTCAGTTAATCAGTATGCTCACGTGTAAGAAGCTCCCCACTGTCCGTGAGGTTGGGGGGCATTCAACTCAAGGAATTACGTATGTGAACACGAGTCTTGATTCAGCCTTATACAGAGAGGGCTATTATCCCAGGTTAGTCTGCTAAGTCTGCTCCGGAGGAACTATTCGATACAACAGACGCATTCCCATCTAAACCAAGAGATTCCTTTTCTCCCGAAGTGTCTCAAAACCACATTTCTCGAAGCCGCATCCCCAGTCGAAGACGCAGAAAGAGATACCGATTCTCCATTGGTGGAATCCAACCGAATCAAATAATAAGGAATATTGAACAGAAGCACCCCAATCCCCATACGAATCGGCGGACGCCTAACCAACGGATCCCGTTTCTCTCGAACCAACATATCCTGCTCTTTCTCACAAATCTTAAGCCAATAGAATAGGGCTTTTTCTTGTTGTTGGCTTGGCTCGGTTAACATGTTGAACTAGGTCCGTCCGTCCCTAAAGAAGAAGTTTATTGGGAAGAGGGCTAAGCTCAGCTCGCGTACTTCGGTGACCTCGGGCAAGGTCTGCTCGAGGGGATCAAACACATGCATGGTCAACAAGCATGGTCATAAGCGAAGCTTAGTCCATGTTTTCATAGCCGTCGGTATATGGAATAAGCTAGTCAGTCAGGTGGAGGACAGGTGGCTCCAGAAGATAATGAGCTAAGATGTCGAAAGGGACTCCAGTCAAAGAACATGCTTTAAAAATCATTGGTTATTTAAATGAGCTGGAGACCCTAGGTGCCAACATCGATGCACAGACCCAACTTGATATGATCCTCAATACGCTATCGCCGTCATTCGCTCAATTTAAACTAAACTATAATATGAATAAAATGGATTTCTTAATGAGCGAATTAATGAGTTCCTTATTGGCAGCGAAAGGGGTGATCAAACCTAGGCGCAACATTTTGAACGTTGAGAAAAGCTCTTCTTCCTCCTGATCTACACCGAAAGGCAAGAAAGGGAAGAAAAAGGCTGACACTGGTGGTCCAAGTGTTGGACTGGTTCCTAAGATTGTAAAATCCAAGAGAAAAGGTAAGGCCAAAGGGAAGGTGGATGGCCAAGGCAAAGGAAAGTGTTTCCAATGCAATGAGAAGGGCCACTGGAAGAGAAACTGTCTAGAATTCTTAGCTACAAGATTTCAAGGTATAATTAAATCACATGTGATTGAAGTAAGTTTTATAACGGATACTTCAAACACTTGGTGCATCAATTCTAGTGCGACTAACCATATCTATAATTCGTTGTAGGGGTTCAGATCAACCAGGAAATACAGAGATGGAGAGATCGTGCTGACTCTAGGTTCTAGCGCAACCATTTTCATGGTTGCTATAGGAGTAGTCATTTTAGAGTTTTTAGATGATAAGATAATAGTTTTATCAGATGTACTTTACGTCCCTTTAATGAGACATAATTTAATTTCAGTTTCAAATTTATTAAATAATGGTTATTCTTTTCATTTTGGATCAGAAATTGTCATTAAACGAAATAGTTCTTTTATATGTTCTAGTGTTAAAACTAATGGCTTGTATGTGATTACTCCTAATATTTCTAAAGACTCTTGTATGAAACTTAATAACTCAGTGGTAACTGTACCATCTAAAATAAAGGAACCTTCCATTAATCCAACAAAGCTTTGGCATATGAGGCTTGGACATATCAATCTAAATAGGATTGACAGACTAGTCAAAGAAGGGGTCTTAGGCGATTTGGTTCTCGAACCGATGGAAATCTGTGAGTCTTGTTTAGAGGGTAGGATAACCAAAAGGCCCTTTCCAATAAAGGGCAATAGGACCAATGCGTCGTTGGAATTAGTTCATACTGATGTGTGTGGACCAATAAATATTAGAGCAAGGGGTGGTTATGAGTATTTCATCACATTCACTGATGACCACTCTAGGTATGGATATGTGTACCTAATGCAGCACAAGTCTAAAGTCTTTGAAAAGTTCAAAGAGTTTAGGGCTGAAGTGGAGAAGCAATTGGGTACACATATCAAGGCCATTCGATCTGATCGAGGTGGTGAGTACCTCTCTAATGAGTTTATTGATCACCTCATACAGAATGGGATTCTGTCATAGTTGTCTGCACCTGGTACACCTCAGTAGAATGATGTAGCAGAGAGAAGGATCAGACTCTTTTAGACATGACTAGGTTGATGATGAGTTATTCAAAGTTACCATTATTTCTTTGGGGTTATGGTTTGGAAACCGCTGCATACATACTAAATCTATTACCAAGAAAATTTGTTCCCAGGACACCATGAGAGATGTGGATTTACCGCAAGCCTTCTTTACAACATCTCCAGATATGGGGATGTCCGGCACATGTGCTGAAAGGAAAGATGAGCAAGTTGGATTCTAGATCAGAAGTATGCTATTTCGTAGGGTATCCAAAGGGTACTTATGGATGACATTTTTATGATCCAAGAGAACAGAAAGTGTTTGTTAGTACAAATGCTATTTTCTTGGAGGATGATTATATCATGAATCATAAGCCTAAGGGAAGGATAGACCATACAGAGATAGAAGGAGAGCCCTCATCCAACCCGCAGTTGATAACGATGTAATTCAAGAAAATACCACTTCTTCACCCATTACTGTACCGGTACCTCATCTTAGTAGGAGGATTATCAGCCAGCCTAATAGATACATGTTCTTAGGAAAAGTGTTTGAAGCTGTCTCCATAGAATCTGAATCTGATCTTGCCACATACGAAGAAGAAATGGCTAATGTTGATTCAGCTCATTGGATTAAAGCTATGAAGGCTGAATTGGAATCTATAGATTCTAATCAGGTCTGGGATCTTGTAGAACTTCTAGCCAATATTAAACCCATTGGCTGTAAGTGGGTCTATAAGAGGAGAAGTGGATCTGATGGAAAGGTTGAGACCTTTAAGGCCAGGCTTATAGCGAAAGGTTATACTTAGAGGGGGGGGCATTGACTATGAGGAAACCTTCTTGCCGGTAGCCATGCTCAAGTCCATCCGAATACTCTTATCCATTGTTGCATGCCTAGATTATGAGATCTGGCAAATGGACATCAAGACTGCATTCTTGAATGGCAATCTTGAGAAGGACATCTATATGCAGCAACCAGAAGGGTTCATAGCTGGTCGGAAAGGTAACTTGGTATGCAAGTTGCAAAAGTCCATTTAAGGGCTTAAGCAGGCATCCAGGAGTTAGAACATCCAATTTGGCCAAGCAGTATAATCGTTTGGTTTCATACAAAATCTGGATGAACCTTGTGTATACAAGAAAGTGAAGGAAATGTGGTGGCTTTTCTTGTGCTTTACATTGACGACATTCTACTCATTGGAAATAATGTAGTGGCATTGTCAACAGTCAAGGTTTAGCTAGCAAGTAATTTCGATATGAAGGATCTAGGAGAGGCGAGCTATATTCTTGGAATAAAGCTCTTTGAGGATCATAAGCGAAAGATAATGGGATTATCTCAAGCTGGTTATATCAACAAGGTGCTAAATAGGCTTTCAATGGATAATTCAAAGAAAGGTTTGTTTCCTTTTAGGCATGGTTTGGCATTCTCCAAGGACCAGTGTCCATAGACAGAGGAGGAGAGGAATCGTATAGTAGGAATTCCCTATGCTTCAACAGTGGGAAGTCTCATGTATGCGATGTTATGCACTAGACCAGATATTTGTTTTGTAGTTGGCATGGCTAGTAGACATCAATCGAATCCAGGTCCAGAGCACTAGAAAGTCGTTAAGCACATTCTTAAGTACTTGAGAAGGACTAAAGATTACATGCTTATGTATGGTGGAAGTGAGTTAATTCTAGTAGGATACACTGACTCGGACTTTATGTCAGATAAAGATTCGAGGAAGCCAACGTCTGGTCATCTCTTTACCTTGGGAGGTGGTGCTGTTAGTTGGAGGAGCACTAAGCAGAAATGCATTGCAAACTCAACTACAGAAGCTAAGTATGTGGCTGCTTGTGAAGCCGCAAAGGAAGCTATTTGGCTCAAGAAGTTCCTTATAGAGCTCGAGGTGGTACCAACGTCGCTGTCACCTATTATGCTTTATTGTGATAATTGTGGGACAGTGGCTCAGTCCAAGGAGGTAAGGAACCACGAGAAGGGAAAGCACGTAGAGCAAAAATATCATCTTATCCGAGATATTGTTCAACGTGGAGATTTGACTGTCACTAAGATTGCCACCGCTGACAATCTTGCTGATCCGTTTACTAAGGCGTTACCACAGAAGGTCTCTGATCGTCATCTAGATAGTCTAGGTCTCAGATGTAGTCATGTATGGTTGTGAGTGCAAGTGGGAGTGTGTTGGATTTGTGCCCTCAAACCGTTACTTTATGTATGAGACATTGACATTATAATATATGGATATCAGCTATACATTTCATTGTGTATGTTTCTTTCATGAGATGATTGTTAATCCTTTAGTATCATAGTAAGTAATTCATGTGTGTACGAGATACATATGAGTGAGATACAAATTACTATTCTTTGCTACTTAAAACTTGTCACAGTGGATAAAGAGACTGGATATATCATCAGGTATACAATGTAGCATGATTAACTACCATTGGATGGAGTGATGAATCTCAATCACTAGAGTATGACTCTTAGTTAATATGCTAGTACTTATAGTGCATTGACGGACCTGAGCTTTCCTATTGACACTCAAGACTGTCAAATAGTCGATAGGAACTCATAACTTGTATAAGGTACGTGTTCTCAATCTTGAGACAATCATGAACACAGACTGTGGATATGGCTACTTTGACTTACCAATCAGTGAGGTTTGTAGAAGATCAACACCTGGGCATCTTAGGATTGTCATGCTCATAGTTGTGAACATATATTGTCATGATAGAATCTACCCTCTGATTCAAAGTAAGCATTCCCTTGAGAATGTCACCAAGTTGATTACTAAGAACTGCAGTCTTGTTGATATGTAGTTATCAACATGTTTGGTAATCATGAGAGGTGAATGGGAATCAAGGAATACAAGAAGTATTCAAGATTCAGGTTGACAGTAGTAGTTATCCGACTACTTGAATATGATTACGAATGCTGAAGGTAGAGGGACATTAGTACAATATATAAGTCTAGTTATCGCTTCAAATATGTTCTTTTACGTTGGAGTTCAGTTACCGTTTTCTAGTGGAGTCAATGTTAACTAATCTATTGGTTAGTTTACTGATCAAAGAGTTTGGTCATTGGAATTATCAACTGATCTGAGCTAATAATAAAGAGCCTATGAGGTCCCATTTTTAGCTCCGCTAGGATGCTTCGAAAGGTACAAGAGGATCTTGTCATGACAGGTTTGATCGATCGAATAGATTTTGATCTATTAAAGTCTAGGTAGGTTCAATCGATCAAAGCCACTTCGATTGGTCGAAGGTTAAAGTCGGTTTTGGAAATCTATAAATAGGATAGCTGTGTATAGGGTTTATGATCGTCGTTTGTTCTATACGAATGCTACAGAGACTGTTTAGGGTTTTTCCAAGCCTTCTTATCCTCCCGTTAGAATTCCCACCATCTCTAGCCTCTCCGGGAAGCATTCGTAGGAGACATAAGAATGAAGACAACCTAATGGAAGCTACTGCACCATCAAGGAGAAAGAAAATCAGAATTGGGTTCAAGACCTGAGGTATAATTTCTTGTCCCCTTCTTATACGCATCTATAGAAAAAGGTACCTCGCGCGGGCGGCCTGCTTGTGCGACTTTCCGAAATTGCGCTTGTGCGACCCGTACAAAAATCCAATATTGCGTATTTTAATGAGCTAAAGACCCCTACGCGAACGGGATTGCTTAATTATGTCCAGAAAGTAAAATATAACAGTTTCTGATGAAGTAGGTTTACAAAAAGCTTTCCTAATCCCTCTATAACTATATATAGATCATTCTAAAGCAATTGGAGGGTTACACATCATTACACATCAATACTTCGATAGATCTTAAAGTAGAAAGTATAGACCTCTGATGCATAGTTAGTGGTGGATTTGTAATCCTAGATCTCATTTACTCATATTAAAACAATCTTAAATCGTGCACTCGTTTACTTAATTTTAATTTTAATATCTTATTTTCATAATTTCATAGGTTAATTCATAATAGTAGTTAAATAAACAACCAATCAAACTTTTGTTTTCTATGACTAAATAGATTTAGGTTTTCTTAATTAAAGGACAAAAATAATCAATCTCTGTGGGTTCGACCTTTACTTCCACATTACAATCCTTAGAAAGTAAAGCATACTTTTTTTATCTTGATTCAGACAAGACCACATGTCAATCACTAACATACAAGTAGAACGTACAAACACTTTGTCTTTTCAGGAAAATCGAATCTCAAAAAGAAACTGACAGGCGAATTCCCTGAAATTCAAGATCACGTCTTGGATCTCAACCAAGCCCCAAGAAAAATCTAAATCCAAAATCACCAAGCGATTTGTGTTGTCAAGTCCTAGGGTCCTCAAATGGTGTCCTATTCACATCATCTAGCAACAAGCATAAGTCCGTCAAGTGGCATCCTATTCACATCATCCAGCATCAGGTATGAGTCCGTCAAGTGGCATCCCGTTCACATCTTCAAGCTCAAGAGTGAGTCCGTCAAGAGGCAACCTATACACAATATCACTATCGGGAATGAGTCCGTCAAGTGGCATCCCGTTCACATCTTCAAGCTTATGAGTGAGTCAGTAAAGAGACATCCTATTCACAATTTCACTATCAAGAATGAATCCATCAAGTTGCATCTCATTCACATCTTCAAGCTCAGGAGTGAGTCCGTCAAGAGGCATCCTGTTCAGAATCTCACTATTGGGAATGAGTCCGTCAAGTGGCATCCCGTTCACATCTTTAAGCTCAGGAGTAAGTCCGTCAAGAGGCATCCTATTCACAATCTCACTATTGGGAATGAGTCTATCAAGAGGTATACCGTTCACATCTTCAAGCTCAGTAGTGAGTCCGTCAAAAGGCATCCTGTTCACAATATCACTATTGGGTATGAGTCCATCAATGTTCACAATATCACTATCGGGTATGAGTCCATCAAGAGGCATCCCGTTCACATATCCTATTCAAAATCTCACTATCGGGAATGAGTCGTTCACATCTTCAAGCTCAGGAGTGAGTCTGTCAAGAGGCATCATGTTCACAATATCACCGTCAGGTGCAAGTCCATTAAGTGGCATCCTATTATCATCAACATCAATCTCAGTTTAGGATTACAAGGCTTCGTACTTCCTGGCGACATCTCTCTTTCCCCAGCAACACGAACTACGCACGAACTAATTCTCCTAATGGGAGATATATAGGAAGATATAAGAGCTCAACCATACCCTTACATTACTACATTTTTGGGTTGAGATTGAGATTATGCGGTTATGCACTTCTCGACTACACCATCCCTCTTCTGTTCGATTCTCACATGAATCCCCAGCGGAGTCGTTCGCCCATTCTAGTAACATTTTCAATCCCCAGCGGAGCTATTTTCTTAAACTGGCAATGCTCCCAATTCTCAGCTGCCTACCTAGGCACACCACTTACTTGTCTACTCTAATACATCACTTCACTCTTCACCAATCATGGCATCACTCACGGCATCACTCACTTAAACTACGCTCGATATGATCCTTTATCACAACCCATCCCGCTGCAGGCAAAAATAAGATATGTAGCACACCACCAAGGCTTATCCAGTTTCATTAAAGTAAATAGCAACGGAAAACATAAGTAAAATCCATGAAAATCATATTGATAAAAATTTTGGCGCATTTGAAAACACAAAAAGAACACACTGTTTGAAAACCAGCAATCCAATCGACTCATCTCAGGTCCGGTCGACTGGAAATGCAAGATACAGAGAGCTTAAAAATCTCAGAAGTCGTCGAATCGGCTGTGTTAGGGACCCAGTCGACTGGGGTCTCGAATTCTCAATCCACTGATTCTTCCAGTTGACGAAAATGGAAAAGAAATCCATTTTTTAAAACCAAAGTCCACTCGACTAGGTTGGTTCCCAAACCAAGCAAGTATGTCAGGGGCCCAGTCTACTATTTTTCAATATTCCAGGCATTAACTAGATCAAAACAGACTCTAGTCTACTGTTTTCATAAACATGTCGACTAGTTTACCTCAGAATTCAAAGCATTTTGTAGATTCAATCTATGGTAACTACAAACTCAACAACCAACACAATCGTGATTTTAATTCTGCGATCCAAAACATAATCATTGGAGTTCTACTACAATTTACAAAACTACTAATCCATTTTACGATTCCACATTAAACAGAACAAATTTTGAGTTCCCCAGTACTCCCACAACTTCACTCCTCACCCTTCTTCTTTTTCTTCCTCTTATCACTTTTAATGGATGAAGTCTCCACTACTCAGCTATATGCTGAGTATACAATTCTAAACAAATGCATATAAGGTAATTCATGCTTTAAATATCTAAATCACATAATTTAGTCTCCAAGGAGAGAGATACCCATTCATCCGGTATATTGGCAAGTCTTAAATATTAGACCGCAATGCCAATGGCTAGCCAAAATCACTCAACCAATGCATCCAACTGCTCTAGCTAGGTTGGTTCCCAAACCAAGCAAGTAGTCGTTACTACTATAACTCTCAAACATCAAGAGGTATGCCCCGGTATGAGATTATAGCAAATTCCCCTTTGACCCACGTAATCATTTAGCATGCTTCCATAACCATGTCACCATGCTTTTCAATATGTACTTGCTAAAATAAATGAGCCTAATTTAACACATGGATTTTGCCCAGATCATTATTTCATACACAATATCCAAAGCATCCAAAATGTCTATATAACACAAGTTCAAAATTCATACCTCGAGCTATAGTCCTATAACTTTAGGAGAAGTACTAGGAACCCGATTAACCGTCGGATCTCCAATCTCAAATGATTCCTACAAGTATTAACATGTTTTTTCCAAATTCCTAGAATTAGAATTTTCGTAAAAGTTTACCAAACATGGCCTCAGAGGAACAAAACGTAGCTCTTCACTCAAGCAATCTGAATATGAAATCTGGTTGAAAACTGAAGGACGAATGGTCGTCGTTTGTCGCCCGGATGATCGACAAAATAAATATCCTTTCTCTCTCTCCCTCTTTCCTAAAATATTTAGAAGTTTGGATATTTATGAAAATATCTTGAGTTTCCTATTAATAGGCACAACTCTCGGGAATTACATTTAACTCCTCACGAGTTCTCCAAAATTACTACGAATCTTTTGAAACGTCGTACATGCCCAAATTATTACTTCATGAGTGAAAACTATAAATTATAAAAATTTTCATCGAAGTCCCTTTTGGGTCTGTAATTACGTCTGAAAACTAAATTCCATGGAATCGCTAGACAACCTACCTTTTATGCAATGTATCACTCACTTTCTCACCACAGTATTCAAAATGATCTAAAACTAGATCAAAACTACCAGAAATTATACAAAATAGGTATGATGATGCCAAAATCTGGGTAAGAGAGATTTAGAGTTGATTAAAGAGAGAGAGAGATTGGTTTTTTGTATGTGGTTCAGCTCTGTTAATGAAGGAACCTACGTCCACATGTATGTCTGAGCACGTTCACTATACTTTAAAAAGTCGGGGACCTGTGGTGAACCAACAATAGTTTGGAGCTACCGTAGGTTGGTCGGGCATGTTGATGACTGCTATAGAGGTACTGTAGAGACTGAAAAGTTGGTCCCTTTGAAGGAGGGTGAGTGGTCTCTTTTATAGATGCAAGAGACCTACTCATACATGGATAAGGAAATATAATCCAATTGAGCTTGATTGGCATTAATTATTGGGGTTTCCTAATTGGATTAAGAAAAATGTCCCCTTTTTATAGGTCTTCTATCTTAAGTAGGAAATTGCCTGGAATATTCTGGGGCATGTGTTGTGGGCCCAGCTAGCTTGCGCCTGTATGGACCGTGCCATTGTGGTCTTCCCGACCTGTTGGTCTAGTCGTGAATGAACCGCTCAGGATGGTGAGTCTCGGGTAGACTAGACCGCTTGGGCTGATGCTTACCCGAGGAGTTGTGCATAATTTAATCGGGATAGGGACCGACTACTGAGTTGAACCGCTCGGTCATAGGATAGAGTCAATTTTGGGTGTATTAGCTGCCCCCCATTTCCAAGGTTGGCTTGATGCTATATCGGGGCAAGTTTGGAAATCTGTTTCATGCCACCTGCCACTATCTGAGTCCTTAGGGAAGCTACCTTAGAGCTTCTGAGTTTTGTGAGTCCTCGAGAATTGGCTAAGAGTTGAGACTTAGCCTAGCTCGGAGTCTTTAAGTGCTCGAGAATTGGCTAAGAGTTGAGACTCTAATTTGGAGTCTTTCACTTGAGTTATCTCCCAGGATGGTTATCTTCAACCCGTAAACCTTTGTCAAGGTTGTGGGCAAAAGAATTTGACTATGTTGGAAAAGCTGACCTAAAGCGTATTGCTTTAGGGTCCTGTTATGTTAACTCCCTAGGATGGTTACCTTCTACCCACTCAGCCTTCGTCAAGACTATTGGGATAAAAGTTTGACCATGTTGGTGGAGCCGACCTAAATCACACTGCTTTAGGGTCTTTTTGCTCCTCTATCGATGGCCAACCTAAGTGATTTTAGTCACCTCTATCGTCGGTTTAGACCTAAGTGGAGTTATTGCCTCTGAGTACTGTAGGTGCTCGGGTTGTCTAAGAGTTGGACTTAGTTACCGCAAGGCCTGTAAGTACCCGGTGTGATTGCCTATTTAGTCCATCGTGCCTTTTTGCCCCCTAATCTTTCGCTAAGACGAGGGTCCTGTGGAGGCTAGGACTGTAGGTAATCAACCTAGAACATGGGTGGTTTTAGGGTCTTTTGAAGCTTGCCATCGTCAGCCACCTAGGGGGATTTGCCTCCATCGTAGGTTGGACCTAAGCGTAGCCGATGCCTTGGGCGTGACCCCGAGGTCATTTGGCTCGGGTCCGATCCCGAGGTCTTTAGTACCTGGGTTCTGAGCCTGAGGTCTTTTGTGCGTGGGTTCAGAGCCCAAGGTCTTTTATGCCTGGGTTCGGAGCCCGAGGTCTTTTGATGTGCCTCAGGTGTGGCCAGAGGTCTTTTCAAGTGCTCTTTGACAGTCTGCGGAGCCTCGTCCGATGATCGGGCAAGTACCACTGTAGTTGGATTCGTCAAGACTGTTAGAGATAGGAGTTTGGGCCGGGATCACCGGTCTCCTGATTATCTGAGCTAGATTCAAGGTTGGGATCATTGGATCCTGATTGTTGCAAACTAGAGGTCGGGTCAGGGCTGCCGGACTCAGACCGTTGTGAGCTGGAGGTCGGGTCGGGACTGTCGGATCCTGCCTGCTATGAGCTGGAGGTCGGGTCGAGACTGTTGGACCTGACTACTGTGAATTGGAAGAACTGTCAGAACTCCCAGGCTGATCTCGCTTTAGCTTACTTTTGGAAGACTCTTCGCTTATGCGCCAGGGGTCTTTGGTCTTTAAAAATTCTTCAGTGCCAAAGTATTCTCCAACCCTCTCAGTGAGTTCAACTAAGGTTGCCAGTCGGTTTCTGTGAAACGACGTGGCGCACTTGGTGTGTTGAACTCCCGAGGAAAAGGCTATAATAGCGATAGTTTCATGAAGATCATAGATTCCGTGCTTCTCTTGATTAAACTGGTCGATGATTTCCTTGAGGGTCTCATTATTCCTTTGTATGACTGTCAGTAACTGCATATCAAGCTTTAGCCATTCATGCATATCGATGAACTGGTTGATGAACTGCTTGCTGAGTTGCTTGAAACTGCGGATCGATCGGGGCTCCAAGGAGTAGAACCATTGCACGACCGGGCCTTTCAAAGTAATGGGGAAGGCCAGGCAATGTAGTTCATCGGAGTTGGTGGCTAGGGTCATCTAAGCCTTGTAGGTCCGGACGTGGTCGACCGGGCTTCCCGAGCCGTTATAGGGATCTAGGCGAGGCTGCTTAAATTTGCGCGGGATGGCAAACCTCGTGATCTTGCTAGAGAATGGTGACTATGTCTCGGTATTGGCGTGATTTTGAGTAGGGTTCTGGCCCAGCCTTTTGGTCATTCCATCAATCTATTTCTGCAAGTCCTTGATACATGCCACCACACCTTCCCGAGCAGTATCTGGGCTGCAGGTCGGGTTAGTGGAGGACGCTTCCTTCTCATGGCGGTGTCCTGTTGTAGACACCCCATTTTGTCGGCTATCAGATTTAGGAGACCTATAGTTGGCGGTTCACAATGATCGAAAAAGACTCTAAAAGGACTCCTGCAAGTTAGTTTTATCTCCCAAAATGCTCAGAATGACCAAAATGCCCCTGAAAGCCCAAACGCTCCCAGATTTGGACCGAAAGAAAACATGCTATGTCGTGAGAAAAGTTATAAAATAAGTTTTTAAGAAAAATCAAATGAAATCGTCAGCTCCCAGAGACTCGAAGAGGTCTTAGAAGTTCCCGGAAAGTCCCCGTTGACCGGTTTGACCAAGGTTTGACCAGGTATGACTAGGTTTGACCAAGTTTTGATCGAAATTGTCCAAATTCGCTGAAAAGGTCCGAGATCGTTTTAGATCATGTGAAAAGTACTAAAGCAAGTTTTAAAAAAAAATCAGACAAAAACGTTAGCCCCCGGGAGCTCCCAGAGGTTCCCAGAATTTCTTGGAGGTCCCTAGTTTGACCAGTTTGATCAAAAGTTGACTTTAAAACTGGAGCACCATATCATTTTTTAAACATTTTTCATGGATACTAGAGGTCAATAGCTTTCCAACGGTATATCGCACATAATTCCTAGATTTAAAACAAATTTATTATGAATTTTCGGTTGTGAAAAAGGCGATCAAAGTGACCTATCTCTGAACTATTTTTTATGTAAAGTACGCTCCATTACCTTTCCAATGGCATATCAAAACCTCAGTTTGGAGTTCATACGCATTTTTTGTGAATTTCGGACGAAATAGGGCCTTTTCAAAAATACCCGAACCTCTAGGGGCCTAAATTCAAATCTCTGGGCGTCTGAGGAGTAGTGTCGCGGCGGCACTGGGCCACTGCCGCGGCGGCACATGGCCAATGTCACGGCAGCACTCAACCCCCACAGAGTCCATTTTTGTAATTTATTTTGGGAGTCCAAATTGAATAATTGAAGACCAAAACCATGTAGTTTTATGTTCACAGATGTTTAGGACCAATGGGAGTACTTTCTAAATCCCAAAACCACCCCAAATTGGCCTATATAAACCCCCCTTTACTCTTCATTTTGGGGGGGCCAAGTGTAAAGTTCATAGAAGTTGTAGAGAGAAATTGAGATAGAGATAGGTTTAGAAGAAGGAAAGGGAGCTTCTCCCACTGATTTTCTACAAGAAAGTGAGTTTCAATCTTGTTTTCTTCCATTACCCCTCTTATATCTCACATTCAAGTCTTTCCCAACCACCACTTTTGAGCAATCTTGAGTTAGGAAGCTACTTCCATGTCCAAATGTCTATATCTATGAGTGAAACACCAAGCTATAAGTTCAAAATCACATTAATTATCATCTATTGATTGCTATTACTTGCTTGTTTACATTACTGTTCATCTCTTCTCACCTCATTTCTTTTTCATTTTTCTTTGATTACTTACATGCTTATCATCATCTAGATGACATGTTGTTTGAGGAGGGTGAATCCTTATGGATAGTAGCTCTTGACCTCAAAGACATGTTTGATGGATGATGGTTTTATCTTCAATACATTAATATGTATTTTTGAAGTCATACTCTCAAACAAAACTATGTTTGTGCAAGAAATATTGGGTGTTCTTCATATGAGTTTGATGTTGCTATTCCAAGAGGTTATAATCTCTATTTGATGTTGAAAATATGCCTTCAAAACCCCTATTTCAAAACCCCTCTAAAACCCCAACATTGGGATTCCAAGAAGCAAACCTTGTTTTTCTCAAGAAATCTTCAAAACAGTGAATGATCTGAGTTCAAAGATTTCTCTAGAACTCAATACTCAATGTATGGATGCAAGACCACTTGGAAAGTCTTCCTAACTTATTAGAGAAAACCCATGATTTTTGGTTTGGTTTGGAAACACTTGGAAGGGTTTCATTTTGGCCCAAACATTCATTCCAGACATTCTGTTTTTACTGTCACAACAGCTTGGTTGACTTTCAACTTGTTTTACAAAAAACTTTTCCAAAAGGTGCGGTCCCAACTTATTTTTCCCTTGAACTTCAATGTCTTAGGGAAATTTCTATATAAAAAAGGGCCTCTAAATGTTTTGTTTTCATATTCTAAATTTTTTTTGACATTTCAGTCGATAGTACGGACTCTGTTTTTGAGCAACCTCTATTGTTTACATGATTTCTCTCAATCTGTAATAGTTATTGAGAATTGGCCTTTTGATATGTGTTATAAACACAATAAGGATGATCTCCATAAACAATCATGCATTGAAAACATTTCTAACCCTATGTTTCAATTTCCACAAGATCAAGTCACTATTCTATCCACTATTCACAGCAAGTATACTTTTACTTTTTTTTCGAAAGAAAAAGTATACTTTTACTACCATCCCTTGATTTGATGCTTATATGTACTTTTAATTAGTTCATATCCTAGAAAGTGGTCCATACCATATTTCTATATATCCCATGATGATTTCCCCTATGCATTCATTCATCTTCTAGAATTCTAAGTCACTTTAGAAAACCCATATACACAAACACACTACAACCTTTGCACATTCTAAGATCATACATTGCATCCATGCAAGATTGGGAGTTTTTGTGACTCCTAATTTAAGAAGATCATAAGGAATGAAATTGATCAGCCGTTCATGCTCCCCCTCGATCGAATCTTCCTTTCTCATCCGTCCATGAGAGATTTTCTTTCCTCAAAGATTAACATGCATCATAGTAGCTTCGTGCTAAGCATATTTTGATTTCTTTGGTCATTTATTTCAAGAACAACTCATGTCCCCCTTTAGATTAGGAGAACTTGATTACTTGATATGTGATTAGATGATTTTTCCTAGGTTCTTTTGTGTGATCTTTCACCTTTGCATTGTGTGATATTTGGCTTAGATCTTATGAATGATATCTTATCTTTTGATCTTCCATTTCAAGATTCTTATGTAATTGTTAGCCTT